>CM072818.1:48881606-50314287 GCA_036937905.1 Salvia rosmarinus | reverse complement strand
TTCCTAGAAAGACACTCTTTTCTCAAAATTTAAATAAAGTAATTCACACATCATTATATTATCTACAATCGAAATATTATATTCTTCACTTGCTTTCGCACAATAGTAGATTTCGAACAAAGTTTACTCTAAACATGCAGTTTATTCGAGAACTTCATGTAAAGAGATGTAATCAATGCAACTGATATTTGCATTTTTAGATATCCCCATTCATTAGAGGAATTATTCTTTCAAGTCTGATATAGTTACTAAAATAAACGTTTTAATATTTACTTTTGTTTTTACGCTTTGAAGTTTTGCACACAACGAAGCAAATAAAGATTCCATAGAGAAATTATAGCCTTAATTAAGACGAGGTTTTGTAAAAAAAAGAAAACTAAAGATGTTCCTGTTATTTAGGACCCAACTGTAAAAAACTATTCGAATTTAACATGTTTATTTAAATCACTGCAAAAAGGTAAATTGTTGGATATTATTGGATTGAGGTGAACCTTAATGTGAAAGGCTCAATGCTAGAATAAAAATGAAGTCTTTGTTACCTTGTTTCTTGAAATAATCATATGTATTCACCTAAAGACACATGATTTTACAAAAAAGATGCAAAATTTTCTTTTGTTTGATACAAACCTTTTATTATTCTTATGTTCCATAAGATCCAAAAAAGGAATATCAACTTTTTTTTTTTTGGTCAATTAATACATAAATTTTAAAGGCCACACACGCGACTCGAACTCGAGACTTTTAGCTTCAAGATTAACAACTCTACCACTAGGCCAACACACACACACACGAATATCAACCTTTCATTGTACTTATATTGTAATTGACATGTATTTTTTTTAGTTTTTTTTTCATTGGGGGTAGGGGTTTAAAGTGCAAGTTAGACTAACTTCTTCGGCATTGAATTTGTGCCAGGTCCAAACAACTAATCTAATTCTATATAAAGGGATGCGATTATTTGGTATTTAAATCATAACTCATATCTACCTCCAATACTCTTGAAGTTTATCATCTCAAAATTGAACTTCTGAGAAAAGCACCCTTTTAAAACGAAATCCAGTCCATGTAAATTCTACTTACTATAAGCTCACTTTTTTAGAAGAATCTGTAAAATAGTGAATGTGAAAATTGAAGTGGGCACTAAATTAATTGCCTCAAATCTTGGGCATGTAATGTAATGCAGGTAAAAAAACTCTGGAACCAAAGGGCCTCAAGAAAATTACCAATACCGACCCCTACAAAGAATTGAGAGAGAGAGCTCTATTAAACTACAGAACTCCAAAAACAGATTGTCAGAAAAAAAAAAACTGGTTCTTTGAATTGAATCCAGTACTGCTACAATCCCTTGAAATTGTTTGTATTTTTCTGCGTGTACTTTCACCCTCCCTCCATAATAACAACAATCTGAGATCTCATTCTGACACCAATCTATCAAGATTTTCTCTCTACCAACAAAATTCCAAGAAAGACTTTCTTTTCTTTTTGTTATCCAATCTGCATCTCTCTCTGTGATCCAGGAACAAACTCTGTCACCATCAAACTTGTATGGGTTCTTCCAGCTAAGCCTGTTGCTGAAAGTTGGCACAAAAGCTATGGAAGGCCCCCATTTTCTTGAACCAGGTTCAAGGTATGAGAGAGAGAGCACCACCCAATCCATATTCTCTGCACTTCTCCTCAGTTAGAAATTAACTGCTGCTTTCTTGTCTCTGCACATATTTTTTTTAGGGTTAACTTCTGCCCATACCCTTTTGGTTTCCTTCAATTTCTATCTTGTTTGTTTCTTGCATATTAATGGTGTCTAGCCCTTGTAGGGCTGTTGGGGTATACACTTCTGCTATGCTTAATCTGAGGTTGAGGTTGGGATCGATGATGAACATGTTGTCTGCTGGCTGTTTCGGATGATATTTGTAGGCTGTGTATGTGTGTGTCTGTGTGTGCATATTTATATGTTTAGGGTTTGAGTTGAGTAATTCCGTGTTAGATCAATTGGACATGTGACTTATATGTGCTACATGATATCAAGTGGTTTGAGTAAATTATGGTGAAGCCTTGTTGGAGGCCTTGTGTTGAGGGGGATGGGGGTGGGAGTAGGGGAGACGGGGGCGATCCAAACGGGAGGGCTAACGGGCTGTGGTGGTATAAGGATCTCGGGCGACATGTTGATGGAGAGTTCTCAATGGCTGTGATTCAAGCCAACAATTTGTTGGAGGATCAGAGCCAGCTTGAATCAGGGCCTTTGAGTTTGCTTGATTCGGGGCCCTGTGGTACTTTTGTCGGAGTGTATGATGGGCATGGAGGGCCGGAGACTTCCCGGTTTGTCAATCAGAGCTTGTTCACCAATCTAAAGAGTATGTTTCTCAACAAACTTCTTGGCTTGTTTGCATCTTTAATTCCTTGTTGAACGAGTCTTATTGATGATTTGTCTAAATATACCAATACACAAGACAAAGAGAAGAGACTACAAGTTAAAATTGACCTAAATGCATAACTGCTATATGTCAATTGGTGATTTCGTAAATGACTAAGTTTCTTCCTCATATATGTAAAGTACTTGCTTCATTTACTTAACTAGTTTGTCATTAGTTAAACAGTCAACTATGAAATTGATGCTTGCTTTCTTGGTAATTTTTTTTTGTGCTGGTTGTCAATGGCATGATATGCATAAATCATCTGAGACTCTGAATTTGTTTGGTAGTAAATCCTTCCTAAGCTTTTGTCATGAGCTGTTGATGGACACGGTTTATGTTGTTCCCGTTACTATCATGGCAAATTACTCCATTGGACTAGCTCGAAGGGAAGACCTTGTTAGTGAAAGATGTAAAAAGTACCAAGTAAACTATCTAGAGTGAATTATGTATGCACTCATATGTTCCAGTCTTGATTTTTTTAAAGCTTCCTAGATGTAAAATTACAGGATTGGTGAAGTGTATATTTCAAGTAGTGTCATTCATGATTGTGTTGTTGGTGCAGAATTTGCCTCCGATAGTGAAGATGTATCTGCAGATGTGATTAGAAAGGCTTTCTTGGCCACTGAAGAGGAGTTTCTGTGTCTAGTAAGGCAGCAATGGTCCACAAATCCACAAATTGCCTCAGTGGGAACATGTTGTTTGGTAGGGGTGATATGCAACAGGCTCCTACACGTCGCCAATGCTGGAGACTCCCGAGCTGTCTTAGGCAGGGCAGACAAGAGCAGTAGAGGAGTAACCGCTGTCCAATTATCCACGGAGCACAATGCTAGCCTCGAATCAGTTAGAAACGAGCTACGGAGCTTGCATCCTGATGACCCACACATAGTAGTTTCAAAGCACAAAGTTTGGCGCGTAAAGGGCATCATACAGGTATGAAGCTTGCAGTTTCTCATCTTGTCATAAATGGACACACACAAAAAAGCTGCTGCTACCAAGCAAGGCATGACGATAACGGAGTTCGTTTTGTTGCAATAACAGGTGTCAAGATCCATTGGTGACGCCTACCTCAAGAGGTCAGAGTTCAACAGAGAACCACTCTTAGCCAAATTTAGGCTGCCTGGACCCTTCAGCAAGCCGATTCTTAGCCCAGAACCGTCAGTACTCGTACACAGGCTCGACCCCGAGGATCAGTTTCTCATCTTCGCGTCAGATGGTTTGTGGGAGCATCTCAGCAACCAGGAGGCAGTTGATATTGTCAACGACAATCCTCGTAATGTAAGTCTCCGTATCTGCTAGGCAACGAGGGCAAGGAGTTTGAGGTTGTTTTCAAGCACAGATTGAGCTTACGTGATTTTACTTACAATTTTATTTGTTGGACAGGGCATAGCTAGGCGACTGATTGAAGGCGCTCTTCGAAGAGCGGCCAAGAAGAGAGAGATGCGCTACGCGGACCTAAAGAAAATTGATCGAGGCGTGAGGAGGCATTTCCACGATGATATAACGGTTGTCGTCGTTTTTATAGATCGTCAACCCTCTACCGTTGGATCGACTCCCGTTGTCTCGATACGAGGAGGTGCTGGCGTCCCCTACCGTCCAAATTCTTGATGTACCTGGCTCTATCTTTCGTTTTGGAAAGAAAAGAAAAGATAAAAAAGAATATATTGTTTTATTGAATCCCATCTGTGAAATCTATGGATGAAATATCACATCTTCTCGTTTATTACTTCATTTGGAAGATCAGATTCAGATATCTCGTTTACAGACACGCAGAGAAGAAAAATATGATTTGCTATGATTAGTAGGGCTATCCCCATTGACGAATCCATAGCAATTGAGGAAATGTTAGGAAGGCATTATTGACGAAACAATAATATAAGAGATTGAAAATGACTGAGTAAATTAAAAGAAATAATGCAATATTTACATGAATTTGTAACTATAGCACCACTTTATTTATTTATTTGCAATTGCAACGTCTTCAGAAGAATATGGTCATGTGTACCCTAAAATAGCATCATTTTATCAATGAAACAATAATTTTACTACTCAAAAACTGAAGTTGTGGTAATTGCAAAAGGATAGAAAGTAGTGCAATTGCGATATTTTTAAAAATTGTGAAAATTACAAGTTCAAGTAAACTTTGTAGGAGACTGGATTGTAGTCACGAGTCTTGTGCAACCTCGTACAATTTCCACTTTTAATTTACAATCACATCTGCCGTAGTATTAGCATAATACATACATGTTGTACGTTCAATTTTTTTGAGAGGTTGAAAGAATATCCATAGCTGAACAGAAACGGATAGCATAAAAAACTGGAAACATCCTTCTAGCTTATCAACAAAACTATTACAAATTTTACCAAGCATTCCATGCTAACTTGCACTGCTAATTACTACCTAGAAACAAAATAAACCTGCTAGCATGGCGAGTAGATCAAGCAACTAATTTCTGCACATAAAAGGGGCTTGGCGTAACCACAAGCAGTCGACAACCACAGACCACCTCCTGACGGGCATTTCATCTCAAAAGACGGGCCAACCATTTCAAAAACACCGCATCATTAGAAAATATTTAACTACCACGCAAATCAAGAAACAAACTATCAAACAAATAATTTCAAAAACAAACTAGAAGATTAAAACATTTTGAAGAGATCTTACCAGTAATCCTATAAAATCAGATACATCTAAGATTTTATAGAAAAAAATGCACATAATGCCCAGCATATGCAAACATCTCAAAATAACTTCAAATGAAGAATAAGGGAGATGATTTAAACAGCTGTTGAGCAAACCACCTACCTTATCAAAAGTTGATAATGATCTAAAAATTTCTAAGCAGCAACTATTTGAAACGTGAATCATCCATCAGAGAAGCAAGACACAGGTTCACATTAAGTAAATTACGGTCATAGCAACTTCAAGGAGGCATACTATTGGATCAAACACATTCTAACAAAAAACCCAGCAGAAGACTTCTCATGAACCAGACCACAAATTATGGGTACAAACTGTTGAGCCAATATTTGTTATCCAGTTCATACAAAAGTTACCATGCATATCAATTTTAGCAGCCCGTCAACAAGAAGCAGGTATGAATAGGAGAAAAAAAGCAGGCAACATTACACAGAGCTTCACACATCTTCAACAAGACTTCTAAAGACCTTTTTTATGCATTTAATTTTTGAAATGGTTAGCATGCCGATTCAGAAGCACTGAAATAGAGGAGGTGTCTGTTGATTGTCGCAGGCATCACCAGGAAACCCGTAACTAAAGTAGTCCAAATTACATAAATCAAAAATAGCTTGTTAATCACGGATGATTATGCAAACCAGCGTTCATGTCAAGTTGTCAACAAGAGGGCAACCGGGGAGTTCAAGAAGTTACTCTAACCTACCCATCCTGAAAAAGAAAAGAGAATGATATATCCAGTTAGGAAATGTCGTATATAATAAGTAAATGAGCAGGAAAAAAACATGAGGTTTGTAAAGACTAAAGATTATCAGATGAATTTCTTACTATAGATAGTAGACCAAGGTTTATTTAGGTTCCTCCACCAGCCTTGCCAGATATTGCTGTCTTCTGAAAAGTTAAGACCATGAATGAGAAAGAGAACCACCAAATCTCATTACCACACTAATACTAATATAAAATTATGATTATTATTTTAATAAGGAACAAAAACATCTCAATCATATAAAGATATATTTATAACTCACCACCTCAATATTCCCTTCTCCATTCGCCTTTGGACTAGACTGAGGCTGCGAAAATCTGCATTGCAGCAAAGCCCATCTCATTAAATTAACTACTCAAAAGATTTCAACTCTTTAAAGTTTTCATGATGATTAGCACATTTTAAATAATTAAGTATATTCAAAGTATCCCCTTCACCAACATTATTATAAGGATGGAAACAAAATGTCTAAATGCTATACCTAAGTGCCCTTGCTTTCTTTTTATCTTCCTCTGCAGAATCAGTCACAGGAGTCGCCCCAAACCTAGCAAGTCTAGCTTTTTTCTTAGCTTCCTCATCAGCTGATGCAGCTTTCGCAATCCCAAACCTAATGAACAATTGAAATGGGTGAGTCATAAACTAATCCAAGACAATAAAATCTCACTTTACAGCAGCAGCAGCAGCAACAAGAACAACAAAACACACACATAAGCAGGCAGGGGGAAAGATGGGCCAAACCTCTCTGCTCTAGCCTTCCTTTTCAGATCCTCTGATTGCTTTGTTGAATCCAATCCATCAGCAGCAGAAGCTGTACCAAACCTGTGTAAAAGCACATACTTAGAGAAACTGATCCGCAACCTTATTCTCTGAGATAAAACAGTAACATGATATTATAATTAAAAGGGTAAACTAATAATAGTTAAAATAATAGCTAACAACAGAAGGGCAGAATGGGATATAGAGGAATAACCAACCCACCATATGCAACATTGTGATATAAAACCAACTATAGATGCAAGTTCAGAGACTACACAACCGACCCAGAAGGTTCTATATATGCCTAGCTCTAACCATTAAGGTGGCAAACCATAAATGATAATTAGATCGCCGCAACTTCCCCAGCACCTATTCGTGAACAAGAATTGGATGAGGTGCCGATTTCTCGAATTCCCATCTCAGAGCACTAAACGTCTCAAAAACCCCAAACATCGAGCCCTAACACCTTACATTATAATACATAACCAAGTGCTGGAGACAAAAATAGATACCTCTCGGCTCGAGAATTGCGCTTCTCCTCTTCCGAAAGATTTACCGGCATCCCAAACCTCTCCGCGCGCTTCATCTTCTTCTGAATATCTGTGGCTGCACCGCCTTCATCTACGTCGCCGGTTTTCGCAGTCGCTGCATCTGGTGCCCCCTTCGTTTCGTCGCCTCCGCCGCCCGAAAGTTCTGGGAGTTGCTGAGTCAATGAGGCGTCCTCAGCGGGCGATGGTGCTAAATTGAGATCTGTAGTGGTTTTAGGGTTTTCGACTTTAGGTGTTGTCATGGTCGCCATTGGGGGGAGAGAGAGAGAGAGAGAGAGAGTGAAAATCCTGAACTTGGAGGAAGGGCTGAAAAGTGAAAATCCTGAATTGAGAGAGAGAATAGATATATAATTTTCCAGTTGGCTTTTATTTCGTAAATTTATCACTAAGTTTAGGCCCAAATCGGGATCCAACGACAGAGAATTTTGAGGCCTTGTTTGGATTTAGTCCGCACCCTAAATGAAAGTTCTCGCTTCTAAAATAAATGAATAAAATCGATTTAACTTTGTACTAATAAATTTACAAACACAAGATTATATATCAAATGATAAAAAAGTATATACGTAATAGACTATAGGAATATATACGTGTTCTACTTCTTCTAGTTCTAGAATAACACAATACACATTCCTATACGTACTTTCGATCTAATAAAAACTTCTTACTAATTAAATTACATTTTGTCCTCGTGTGATTTGAATTCTTATATCGACTAGAGTGAGATTATTGTATTAGACATCTCTTTTACTATTATGAATATGACAGTGATCATAAAAACACACAAAAGAAATAATGATAGTATCCATAAAATTATGTAATCAATTTAATTTTTCTTATTGTGTAATGAAATACATTAAGTAACTTGAAGATACTACAAAGAGAATTAATTAAACTAGTGTGTAACATGTCGAAATTCAACGAAAAATTGCATTACTTTGTATCTGTGATTATAAGAAATAAAATATTTACGCATAAAATATATGTTAATTAATTGTCAAAACCCATATAATAATATCCAAATATTATAAAGTAAATATTAATAGTACATAGTATTAAAAAATCGAGCACCACTAATTGTGAAAATATTAAAAATGGAGAAAATAACTAAACATTTAAAATATGATGAAATTAAAAGTAGGCTTGAAGATTAATGGTCACAATCACTTTAAACATTCACTAGCATGTTGATAAATATTTGTACCCATTTACAATATATATACACGCACTCGTCTTAAATCCGATTATTTATCCAAACTCGTAAATTTACAAATATAAGTTATTACAATGATTGGAATTTATATGCACTTACGTAACCAAAATCTGATTGAAATATGATTTTATTACTCGTATGATGAAAATAATTGAAAAATTAAATTAGTGGTGAAAAATAAATGGATAGTTTAAAATTTAAAAAATATAACTATTTATTTGATCATCTATTAATTAATTAGTCAAATTAAATTAGTAGTGTAAAATATATAACTATTTATTTGGTCATCTAACTAATTAATTATTCAAATTAAATTAGTGATGAAAAATAATTGTAGGATGAAAAAATATAATTGATTCTAAGTATATAATAAGTTGTTCAATTAGTGGAGTATGATTAGAAATCAACGTGGGATAAGATATTTTAATACGATTAGAATTAGAATTTAAAAGACATTAAATAGAGAATTTATATAAATAAAAATAAAAAAATATAATGATACATGTGGATGATGTGATATTAAATTTCATTACTATTATATATTGATGATTCACATAAATCTGGCAGTGTGTGGTGCGGCACTGTGGTGGATAATCAACTAGCTGTCTAGTTCATTGGCGGCCGCCGTGATTCGTCCCATTCCATCAGCTCCACAACAAAGCAGTTCTGTTCGTCACTGAAACTAACACAAAAGAAAAATAAGGAAAAACGAAAACAAAATTCTGAAGCCATGAAATTGGCTTCCACAATGCACACCCATTCAATCCAAATCCATTTCAATTTCGATTTCAATATGCTTAAATCTTCCCCAGTTAATTGCCCCAAGAACGTCGCTAGTAGATTTATTCTTCGCCGCACTCGCCCCCTTTTATCAGGTATAGTTTTAAGCATGCATTTTAATGTACAATAATTCTCTGTCACATTTTCCTTTTTTTTGGTTTTGATTTTACCTTTTTTTTGTAATAATTTCAGCTGGATGTGGTTGTGGTAGAAAGTACTACCATTTAACACCAGCGATCTCAAAAGGCGTACTGAGCAGCAGAGCCCCAAGAAGAAGACTTAGAGCGAACGAATATTCGACAGTTACTTGTGCAAGGAAGACTGAGCATGAGGAGCAAGCGTCTACTTCGCGAGATGATTTAGGTGATTTTATTAGTAGTTTTTTTTTGTGTGTGTGTGTGTGTGTTGATCTGCTTATCGAGTAATCCTGGTGATTGAATTAATAATTACGCTTTGATGTAACTGCTGAAGTTTGTTTATTCATTGTGCTTGTTGGTAGTGCGGATTGTGCGGGTTTGATTGGATAACTGGAGTTATTTATTTAAGTAATTGTGAAAAATACGGGCTCTCTTGTGTTAAGTGTATATATGCATTCCTGTCATAGTTGTTAGTCTGGCTGAATACTTATGGTGATATATATACATTCTTGTCGTAGTTGTTAATACTGATGGTGATTCAGTTTTGTTCTAGAAGTAGAATGGAGAAAACTGTTTATACGCATCTTTTGCTGATTAATGTATTCCAGGAGCATGAGAGTTTTGCGCATATTGAATTTATCTTGATACCTTTGTTTGCATGATATATGGTGCATCTCTTATTGCGAAACGAGTACGAGTTTTGCTTGAAGCAATATCTGTGGGCTTCATTTCTGAAAGACTATAGGTTCTAAATGCTATCTGAGGCTTTCATGGGTGGAAGTGCATGCAGATATACAATAATGCCGATTTTTTTAATAACCGAGTATATTGCAGCGCATGAAGTATATAGATTTCAGTCATCCAATGGCACCAGTGACAATGAGGATTCATGTGATGATGTCTCCCGCACAGATGCTGAAGAAACAACTTCGAGGACTGATTATGCTTCATCTCTAAGAACTGTGGGCTTGTGTGTATGTGTTTTCTGACTGTAATTCTGACCATGCTTAAGTTGACTTATATTCGTGAATAAGGTGAATTGAAGTCTATGTAGTAACCTTCGTTGTAGGTGTTCTCAGCTGTGGTATTTGGTGTTGGTGTGGGTTTCAAAGATGGAGTTGGAAAGGCATCTGAGTTTTTTGCTGGGTATGATTACTAGCCTTTTGGTGGCACACTTGTTCTTTTGGTTTTATTGAAGTTCTTCATATGGGCAGTAATAAACAGCATTATCATGACATTGTTCCCTTTATGGCTTTATGTCAACTGTTTGACTAATAAGGAGTAGCTGAAAGTTCCATGACCTCCGTGCACGCTTAGCTAGTAAGCCTAGTATACAATTGAAATGTGTTATTCTTCTCATATCTTGTTTCATGATTGCATTTGATCTTCTGTATGTTTTTCTATTACAGCTGAGTTGTTTTCCACTTTTAGAAGGACGCACACAATAACTTTTTTTTTGTATCCTCGGTGTTTGAGAATAATTTCCCCATACTCAAATGTGATATTTTTGTGTTTATGTATTTCTGTTTATGCTTGCTATGTTTAGGTATCTGCTGGAGCAGAGTTTATCCGTGGACAACTTGTTTGTATTTGTCCTAATATTCAAGTATTTCAGAGTGCCGTTCAATTATCAGGTCTAGCATCACAGTTCTATTAAGACAATTTGACCTGTTATATAATGCCATTTTTCTTTAGAAATAATTGGATTTTAGTACTTACCTAGTTTGTGTTGGTTAATGATTCGATTGCTGACTGAAAATCAGAATCGCGTGCTTTCTTATGGTATTGCTGGTGCAGTAATCTTCCGATTGTCATTGATACTTCTCGGGACTGCAACACTTCAGGTCAATTGTCAATTTCCATGTATATGCATGCTAAAATGTAGATTACTACATGCATGAATTATGTATCAGTATCTCTATCATCGGTCATATTCAAAAAATTTACTTTCTGCTTTCTTCTAATTACGGAGTTGGTTTCTCTTGTCATTTTAGAGATTTGAAGTGGTAAATCTATTTCTGGCAGCAATACTCCTGTACTCCTCATTCAAGGTACCATTCCCCTTTGAATTCACATGACCACATCGTCGTCATTCATGTTGCTTCTCTTTCATAAAATCAGTCCAAAATTGATCAGCAATTAGAGATTGCATTTGAACATAATTATGCTCATAGAAGATGAATTTCGATTTATAATTTGGACGCGACCATGAAGAGAACTTGCTTATTGCCTTCTCTGCCAACCTGGCTTATTGTTATACCTTTTGATACCTGTGCGTGAAATTTGGAAGGATGGTATTTTATCATGCTGCCATACAACTTTAAGTTATTTTCGAGTCCCTCTGATTCTCAGAGTTATTGAGTAGCAGCAACAGGATGGGTCAAATCAAGTCGATGGTCGATGGATACAGACATTTATTTTTTGACCATCTAAACAGAAATCCGCTGCATTCCATGAATAGCATGAAATAAGATTTCATTATTGTGTGAAATAATTTATACAACTTACGTGGCTATGTGTGATTGCCTATATGCTGCTTTCAATCTGTAGAATGGTTCCTATGCTTAATCATATATCTTTTGGATTTCTTATATTTTTAACATGACAAAAGTGGTCAGTTATTAGGTTATCTTGTTGTTCTCTTATTCCGGTTACATTTATCTTATCAGCTATTTGGCGAGGATGATGAAGATAGTGATCTTTCAGATAATTTTATTGTGAAGACATGCAAGAAGTTCATCCCTGTAACTTGTAATGTTCCTCATCCATCTTCCTTCCTCTTCTTCTGGATAATTCTGTGTCTACAAAACATGCAGGCAGCATGCTGACTCATGAGCTCACCCTTTATGTTTTGGGGATTGCTTTCTGTGCAGTTCCTTTTTTATTTTATTTCTCTGTTTTAGCATGGATCACATTGTAAAGTTGAAATGTTGTTCAAGAAGGGTAAAACTTAATTAGACTTTTAAAGAGGTATAGGTTTAGTTGAAAGATAGCAGACTAAATCTGAAGCTTGATTTCAGATCATGAAACTATGTTTGTTCTGGCTTTGCTTGCCTCACATCATTTGGAGACCTGACTCATAGCTCACTACTAGCATTTGGTTTGATCTCATCATTTAACCTGTCCTAATCTTGTTTTTTGTTTCTTGTTTGGCAGCTGAAACACAGTCTAGCCTTTATCTTGCACCATGTATCATTTCTTTTATTTTAATAAGTTAATGATTCGAACTCCTTCCACGTGTCTAATCTGCAGCTAACTATGATGGAAATCGATTTTTTACTATCCAGGATGGCATATGGAAAGTAAGTTCTCAATTCGCTATCTCACTGTAGCTAATGCACGACTGAGATTTTGGTCAAAGCCCTTCTCCAACTTCAACCAAGTCTCTGGACATTCTCTTTCTAGATATTTCCAACTGCTGCGAAGGACCTAAAAGCCTCTATTATGCGTTTCACATTTTCACCATCCCCATATACATAAAATTACTAAGAAATTGATTTCTAGCTTCATTTCTAACAGGAGTCAAACATTTTGGGCAGGCTACACCTTTGCTTCTGACGGTAGCAGTTATTGAACTCAGCGACATTGCATTTGCTGTAGGTGACCTATTCATCAGCTATGTGAAATGCACATTTGAAAACTAAAAGAAAACCCGTGTATCATTGTCATAATTTTCTTTCTTGTCAGGTGGACTCTATACCAGCAGTTTTTGGTGTCACCCGTGATCCCTTCATAGTTTTATCATCTAATTTCTTTGCCATTTTAGGTACTTTCTTGTCTATGTCCCTTTCTTATAGTTTTACGTACTTGTTGAGACATTATTGGTTATCTTGATAAAATCAAGATTTGAGGGAGTTTTTTGGAAACCTGAAAGTAAGCGATATGCAACTGTCAGTCATATATTTGAATCTTAAAATTAAGCTATGTCAGTTTAGAACTTTAGATGCCATATTGCAAATAAATTAGTTTAGATGCCATATTTTTTGAGAACTAGGAGCCAATGATCACTTTTCCTGGACCAACTGGCATACGAACCTGGTTTTGATGTGCAATGGTTCTTCTGCCTCACTAATCTGGTTCTGGGCACGGTACTAACTATCTCAGAATTTTCTTTGGTTTTGTAGGTTTAAGGTCCTATTACACGCTCATCTCCGAAGGCATGGCAGATTTGGAGTATTTGCAGGTGTTTGCTTGCTTGGTTTGAGTTTAGGATGTTTCTTATGGTTTGAGGCTATACACTTTATGGTTATACCGTCATAGATATCATTTTGGTTACCATTTCTTCGATATGATCAATAGCTCTTCGAAAGATAAAGCTATTAAAGTATACCAACCAATGTCTTCACTTCCCTCGTTCAGTTTAATCATCTCCTTCCACTCTCTATGTTGTGACGTAAAAATTTGTCTGCACTGATTTTTCTCTAATATTTTATAATGTGTCATTTGTCCGTCTCAATAAGCTACTTTTACTACATACTAATGTAACTCCCAATTTTGCCAATCAGCCTGCTATCGGGGTGGTTCTAGGATTCATCGGGTGTAAAATGATACTAGAATTCTTCGGTGAGTGTCTTTCATTGAAATAAGCTCTCAGCTCATGAATTTCTTTAGCCTAGTATAATGTAAGTATTTCCGTCCAACTTCTCTCCAGGTTTGCATATATCTACTGAGGTTTCCCTTGGACTGGTGGCCACATCTCTGACGAGCGGCGTCTTGCTGAGTTTACTGAAGAAGTCAGATTCGAACACGACAGATTGAGAAGCCGATGAAGAAGTCTAGAATCAGCGTATCTGCATGAGGCGAGCGCTTGTTCAATGCCTTTATCTGGATATGTGGTAAATCAGCAACGAAGACCTCATGAGAGCTCGTTTTGTGACTTTTCTCAATGTTGGGAAAATAATAAATTCAGTAATGGCGAGAGGGGCTGAATCAATGAAGTTGTGGTTTCTCATCTGACCACATTAGTGCATCGCAAAGGTGTCAACTGGAATGATATTCATTCATATTTTCATACTTAACGCACCATTCTCAAAATAAAAATTGAAAATTTCCTCCGGGATAGTTATCATTTTATTATATTTTGTTATATTGAACAATGAACACTGAAAATCTGATTTCTCATGTTTTGATTTCTCATTTAACACTTGAATGGGTTCTGTTGACTTTTTCATTTTTATTTTTTTGATTTGGAGGAAGAGGAATGGTGATATTTTAATCCTTGACCTCACTGTATACACTGAAGATTTTCACTGCTTAGATGTCGCTAAAGCAATATTTTAATGTGTTCATTACTAAACATAAAATACAATTAGTATATTCATTAAAGCGTAAAAATCTCTCTCTCAAGAGTCTCAATCGAAAATAATCCAATATATAATATTATTGTTTAATCAAAAGTTAAACATCATTGATTATTTCTTACGTGATTATACGAGTAAATTTGTTACTAACAGTCTGTTCAAACAGAAATCAACTATCTAGCTAAAACAATATAAACATTTATATATTTTGAATAGAAGTATTTAAGGAAAAATCAAATACTAAATTTGTTTTCTTATTTTGATCACGATACCATGAAATAAAAACCTTGAAACAACAAATATGAACGACTTCAATGTTTTTTTTTCAAACGAACTTGCATTTCAAAGAGAAAATCTAATTCATCAATATAAAAAATTGTGCCAAAATTCTTATGTTGTCACTGTCGCTGGAGGAGGCTTGATTTGCGTCTTCATGCATTCATTTGAGTTTTCTGAGCTATCGGCTATGTCACGAATAATGACGCTTTGTCTATATCTTTGAATATTTTTTTGACAATCGAGATTTGTACTATTTTCACGGTCCATCAAAAGTTTTAATTTGATTTATTTTCCATTCGATCATTAAAAACTTATATTATCTATTTTATAAATGTTAACTTTATAATTTTTATACTTATTTCACAATTTAATTACAAAAAAATCATATACTATCCAAACTTTACTTATACTATTCATAAAATATATTCATTTATTATTTTAGTATTTTTTAATCTTATTATTTATTAATTTATATATTATATATTTACGTTATTTTTATTATAATTTATTAAAACTTGTATTATAAAAAAATTGATGCAATTTCATTTATTTACGATGCACCATTCCGCCTTCATCTTTTAGTAGTATCCGTTTTATTAAAACATTTAATACGTCATCAATGACGATATCATGACTGATGATGATATCGCTACCAGTCCCCAGGTTCGAGCTTTATAAGGGCAAACACATCATCCCTCCGCCATCCGCAAATTCTGGAACCATCTTCTTCAGCTAAGAGCGTGAACGAGCGACGATAATGGCTGCGCCTGCGCCGTTAGTCCCCTCTCCCTCTCTCTCTCTCTCTCTCTCTCTCTGCTGTGTTGTTCAGTTGGAGGAATTGCCTATCGATTCAAAATTTAGGCCGTTAATTTAATGCCATTTTGCTTGACCATTGAAACTTAGGCATTTTTTTTAATTTCTATCAGAAACTATGTAGTTTTTGCCAGCAATCAGTAGTTAGTTGCAGTAATCCAGAAAGTAGTGAAGTTTCTAGTTGTTGATAGTATTATGATGGTTTGAATTCCAGTTATATTGAAGAAGTGCTTCCTCCGACGTTGGATTCTACTTCAGAACCTCCTCCTCTCTTTGATGGAACCACTAGGTACTCTAAGCTACCTCATGTACACACACTATTTGCGTGTTTAAAATTTATGGTGTATGATCCGGGAAATTATGTAAAGCTCGCTTTTCGATTTTGTAGGTTGTATACCAATTACCACTGCCCTTATGCTCAGCGTGTATGGATCGTCAGGAACTATAAGGTTTTTTCTTGGATTATAATTTATCTTTGCTCTTCTTCTAGTCTTTTAGCTCTCTCTGTTTATGCCCCCATTTTGCTGTTTCATTTTCTTCTTTCTTTGTAGTAACATTTAAGCACCAGCATAAATGAGCCGACCTACTTGTATTTTAGGCAAAAAGAACTTGTTTAATGTTTAACGTTCGACTAGGCTTGTTGGTGTAAACAAGTCGAGAGCATTGATATACTACTTTGCTAGTTCTAAAACATAAATTATTGATTCTATCTTTCATAGTTTAATAAGTTTCATTATATCAATTATCTAATTTTAAATTATTTGTCAAAAGTAAATAATAGAGTTTAGTAAATGTATAACATTTTTTATAGTAAAGTAATTTTATCCTACATGCCTAACGTGGGTCCATGAGCATCTAGTTTATTAAGTTTTGAAATAATAACCCATGTGTTTTTCTACAAAGGAGCCTACCGTTGGTGTGTAGTAGGATAACACTATTCCGTCTTTCTCTCTCTCTCTCTCTCTCTCTGTGTGTGTGTGTATGATTTATTCAATAAATCTAACTCGAGTTTAACTTGATGATACTCTGATTAGTTGATTTCTGTAAGTTGAGTGCCATTAAGATTTTGAGATTTCTATCTTTGAAGTTAACTCAAAACTTATGACAAATGGACGGGTAAGCTAAATTGGAAAATTATGGTTTGCATTCAATATTGGCATGACTTTGAGTTCATTTTATTTCTTCAGTTTTTTACTGGATTATTTGTCTATTCCCAATGTTGAGTCTAACTGAGTAGTGGTACAATATATCAGGGCTTGCAGGACGAGATAAAATTGGTCCCAATTCACCTTCAAAACAGGCCTGCTTGGTACAAGGAGAAAGTATATCCCAAAAATAAGGTGTGGATTCTTGGAAATTATGTGGATTATGTCCATACCAGTAATCTTGAATGATTTCTTTCATCACTTTTTAGCGTGTCTGAATAATCAAATACAGATGCTTATCAAATTTGATGTATCGGAAACTGCCATTTCTACATCAGTCACTATTATGTGTGTGCTCGTAGTTTCCATCACTAATATAGATCAAGATGATTTGAACTATAAAAATGAACTTGTAACCTAGTAAACAAACTAATTGCTCAACCTTGCCTACTTCTACTCTTGTTCTTCTATAGGTGCCTTCTTTGGAGCACAATGGCAAAATTATTGGAGAGAGTTTGGATTTGGTAAAATACGTAGATGCCAACTTCAAAGGTCCATCTCTGCTACCTGATGTAAGGATACCCATTCTAATCCACATTTTCCTGCTATAAAGTTGCTCTGTCACATTATTTATGCAAATCATATGAAACACTTAGGATCCAGCTAAACAGAAATTTGCTGAGGAGTTGATAGCATACTCCAATACATTTGTGGAGAATATGTATGCATCATTCAGAGGAGACCCTGTGAAGCAAGCAGGTAACCTGTCTGCCTCTGCTCAATATTAGAAGAATCAGTATGTTGTAAATTGTGACGTTGTTGGGCTCAAACTTGTTGCGACAACCACATTGCTGCATCAGGTTCTGAATTTGATTACTTGGAAAATGCACTCCATAAGTTTGAGGATGGACCTTTCTTCCTTGGTCAGTTTAGTCAAGTAAGCAATACTTTAACCATGAAGTTCCTCTCTGGGGTTTACCTTTTGAAAGAGAACAAGGAAAGATTCGATAGAACACTAAGAGCGTTTTGAGATTTTCTCAGATTTACTGTGTATATTGGCTTTATTCTGATTTTTGTGTTGCTCTCTGTAGGTTGATGCTGTCTATATTCCGTTTGTTGAGAGATTTCAGCTCTTTCTCCATGAAGTGTGGAAATATGATATTACATCAGGGAGACCAAAATTAGCCAAATGGATTGAGGTACATTATTCATCATCGGTAGTTAATGGATCGATATTATCAAAGCCCTTACTGAAATATTTTTCAATTAAAGAAAAAGAATCCGGAATTATAGTCTTTGTTGTGTTTTTGGTCAGCAAATGACTGGAATTTGCATGACGTATTCTAATGTTTGGAAATTATTTTGTGCAGGAAATAAATAAGATTGATGCTTACAAGCCAACAAAAGCTGACCCTCAGCTTATTGTGGAGAGATATAAAAGCCGTTTTCTGGTAATTGATATTGCAGCTTCACATTTGCCTTTTTCTGTTGCTATTTGTCAATTTTCTGAATGCACATTTTCTGATTTGCAGGGTCGAAATTGAATGATGCTTAAAGTGATAGAGAGGGAAGCAAATGGATTTCATGTTATGGTACACGTAAATAAGATATTAGCTTGTATTATTATGCTCAGGATTTGTAATAAAGTGCTTCTCTTGTATTCAAGAATTTCAAACAGCTTTTAGCCTTTCACCTTAGATTTATTTGATGATTGCTTGTGATTGGTATTTATTTCCCCATCTAATATATACTATAGAATTGTTCTAAAAGGTTTGTTAATTGTAGAGTAGGTACACCGTACATCATCTATAACTATAAAACACAACAGTTATGTCATGCATTTTTCCGCCCAAACCGCATGCAGCCTGCCCAAAATTCATTCAACCAAAAACTCATGCAAAAATCATGCAATCGCAGTTTTTTCTGACTTTCAAGGCAAATTTCATCGCAACTTCCAAATTTCATGCAGCATCAGTCCAAATCCGGTTCCCTAGAATTGACAGATTCAAATATATTACATTAAATTCTATAAAATACAACTTTTGAACTTTGGAGGCTGCTTTTCCAATCGAAATCATTGCACCATGTTGTTAATTTTGGACGATGCTTTTTCAGCTGTAATCATTGCACTCTTTAGTTAATCTTAAATTTCAAAAATTAATTTTACAGCCAACATTTTTAGTAAATTCGAAAAAATTAATTTGAAGTCTGTAGATATCCTGTTGAAACATAATTTGAAGTCAATCCAAATACCACCACACACCTCTTCCCTTTATCCAACCTTCGCTGTTCCAGCAATCCTTGTCTCCTAATAATCTCTCTACTCCTATTCGTACACCGATTACAAACAATTCTAAGAAAATTCTCATATCCAAACTATAGAAATTAAGAGATCGAGAAAATAAAGAAAAGAAATGATACTTCGATTTCAATAACGACTTCAAGTTTCAAAATGTTATCCTCTAAATCTACCCCATGCATATTCTTTTTCTGTAGGCCAAAAATAGATCCCTTACAAGCCATGAACCAAATGAGGGGTTAAAAAGCACTAAAACAGCACTGCAAACAGGGGCGGAGCCACATGGGGCTGGGGTCTATGGGCCCCCCAACTTTTTTGAAATAATAGTTATATATTTGATATGTAAAATAATATTTGAAGTATTTATCAGCGCAGTGGTTAAGTTTTCTTCTAAGTTTCATTGACCCGAGTTCAAAACTCATGGTATTTCCTCTGTTTTTTCTTCCCTTCTTTCTTCTCTCTCTCTCTCGTCCTTGTTTTCTCTCTCTCTTTTCCTTCTTTTTCTCGTTTCATTTCTTTCCTCTTAATCTTTATTTCATTTTTTTTCCCTCCTCTCTTTCTTTCTTTTTCTCGTTTCATTTTTTTCCACCTTTCTCCATTCTATTTCTTCTCTTTATTTTGAGATCTTTTTTTTTCTTTCTTATATAATTTGTTTTATGTTAATAAAAGAAAATATGTATGCAAATAATAACACTATGTGAATAATTCTTAGCTAAACATGTGTGCTCTCTATAAATATTTAATAACTAAATCCATTATAGTCTAATGGGTTAGGATTTTTATTTCACATTTAGAAGATCTTGGTTCGATTCCTTTTAGTTACATGTTTTCTTTTTTTCTTTTTTCTATACTTATTTTCTTTTATTTCCTTTTTCTTTATATGTGAATTAATATTACCAATCAAATTTGTAAAAGGATTATAATAAACTCATTATATTATTAAATTATTATTATTTTATAATTTTATTTTATTACCTTTTAAAATTATAATTAATTGGGTCCCCCAGAAAAAAATTTCCTGGCTTCGTCACTGACTGCAAATATCGTTCATGATGCATGAATTTATCTACCATTTTCTCTTAAGAAAACAAAACAAAGAAGCAAAAGCAAAGAAAAAAATCTAAATCCACTTTTGCAAGACCCAGCAGACGGCACTTCCTGCTGACTAGCTAAGCTGGTCTTATTTAGGTTCTGTGAACACCTTAGGGAAAGACATGTGATTTCCTTCAGGAACGTGGAAACTTAACAACTAGAATATGAGTTTGCTGAAAAATCAGTTGTGCGAAGGGACGTTCAAGGAACCCAAATGATGGGATATGGCCCAACCGACTAGGCCCACAAACAGGCCCAAACAATTTGGGCCTAACGTTGCAGTGAGGGCCGGTGGCAAAGCGAGCCCTAATCATTGCCTAAAACCCTAGAATCCAGAACCTCCACCCTCGGCCAATGGAAGGCACGCCCCAGAACCAAGGCAGAACCAAGGTCAGGCGCCACCCTCCACATGGCGCACATAAGGCGAAAGGTCCCTGCTCCGGCCAATGGAAGGGATGCCAGAGGAAGAGTCACGCCACGACCAATGGAGAGGTCGGGCGCGCCTACCGATTCTGATTCGAGTGTATAAATAGGAGGAAAACTGACATTAGAGGGGTTGGCAACTTATCGAATACTAAGAGCTTGTAACCACACTGCATTATAGTGAAAGTATTGAGGAAACACCCCTCCGTGGACGTAGATCTCATTAACGATCGAACCACGTAAAAGCCTTGGTGTTCTTTATTGCTTTTCATAAATCTCGCACACTCACTTAACGGTTATCATTGGCGCCGTCTGTGGGAACCTTTCGAACAAGAAAGCTTTGTTTCCTCTACAACTAAATGGCGAGAACACGCACAACCGCCGCCACGTTGGCAACAACCGCGTCGGGGGCGACTGGTGGTCACTCGGCGTCGCGGAAAGGAGATCGCGACGCCACGGCGCGCACTCACGAGGGCAACATGGAAAATGTTTCCATACACCCTCGGGACCGCCCCCAACGTAGGGAAGATGTCGACCTCAGCGAGGGCGACCAAACAACTTCATTCGTCCCACGAGGTCCTCGGCCAGTGTGTGACCGAGTTCCTCCACGCCAATCTTGGCGATTCAAAGCTTCCTCAACTAGATGACCAAGGCGGGCCCTCGAGGGCCCGGATCAACACCACGGCCGCCGCCGCCTCCCATCCAAAAAACCGGATCTCACCTCGGCGTGATAGCGAGAACGCGCATCGCGCCCGACGCCTTGAGCCGCCGCCGCGCCGAGCCGCCGCCTCGTTCGTGGAGCCGCCACCGCGGGCGAGCCGCCATCGATCGCCCCTCGCCGTTCGCGGGCCATTCTCCGCCTCGTCATGCCGACCGCAGAGCCGAGCAAAGCGGGGAGGGAAGAAAGGCGGTCGAACCCCCGGAGGGGCGATAGGCGTCGCTATCGATCCCCACCCTCCAGAAAGAGATGACAGCGATCTCCGGGGTTCGACCGTGCAGGAGGATCATCTCACTTTCTCGGGGAGATTCTAGACACGCCCGCCCCGTGATGCAGGGCACCCAATATAGCGGACTCACGATGGCCTCGGAGACCCCTCCGACTTCCTTTTCGCCACACCACCAACATGGCGAATCGAGGAATGGAAGATTTTCACATGTGCAAAATCTTCCCGAGTCTTGATCTCCAACGCACGGCATTGGTTCACTCGCTCGCCGAGCAAACATACACCGCTTCCGGGACCTCGTGGATCGGTTCAAATGGCGCTTCTATCGGAAGATGCCGCCCCGTGACCTTCCTCCGACTGCTCACAATCCGCCAGGCGGGGCGGACGATGTCAAACTTCGTCTCGAGGTTCATCAAAGAGTCGCTCAAAATTGACGACAAGAACGACCTCTACATCATCAACGCGTTCAAAGCGGGATCCGACCGTGGCGAACAAAGAAATCACCGAGGAGAAACCAAAGGCGGCAAGTAAGCTCGAACTGGTGGACAACTTCGTCGAGGAGGCGAGTCGGATCGGAAGAAGCGGAAACTGGGACGGCGTAAGTCAGAGAAAAAGCCGGATGACCAAGTCGAGGCGCCGATCGCGAGCGCCTTGACGAGAATCAAAAGAGGCCTGGAGTCAGGCTCGGACCTCGCCCAACCACAGCGCAGCGCCTCCCGCTCAAATCGAGGCGGAAATATTCGAGCTCCACGCCGAGCTCTTCCAAGCCCGCCCCTATGAAAGGGGATCGAAGAGGTCCACGAGGCAGTATTGTGACTATCACCAAGGGTATGGTCATGATACCGAGGATTGCGAAACACAGGCTCACGGATCGGCGAGCTCGTTAAAGGTGGAGCCCTCAAGAAATACCTCGGACGAGCTGGTCAGAAATAGGAAGCTTGCAGAAGGAATGGGCGGCAACAAGCTGCGGGCCGACACCGCGGCGACCAACCTGAAGGCGAGCGAGGCGAAGGTCCCAACGCTATGGAGCAGGTCTATGTTGTAACCGGATGCCCTCGGGACGAGGTCGTCCCACGAAGAACGCCGGAGGCGCGGCCAAGAGCCGAAGAACAAGCGACTCGGGATGGTGAGAACATAACGTTCTCGAGGAGGACCCCGTGCCCAAGATCATGCCGCACCAGGACGCCATCACCATACAGGCCGCGGTGGGCAACAAAAACGTCCATCGGGTCTATATCGACATCGGAGCCTCCGTCAGCATCATCTTCCAAAGCTGTCTGGATAAGCTTGAGGTCGGAGGCATTGGTACTTCGCGCCCTCGATTCGGAGCTTCACTCGAGGCGATCCGGCCGAGGGGTCATTACGCTTCCGGTCACGGTGGGACGAGCTCCAGTCGGTCACAAAGGCCATCCGATTCTTCCGGTCCGAGCTCCTCTCCATACAACATCATCACAGGGAGAGATTGGGCATGCGCCACCAAGGCCGTCTGTTCGGTCTACCACCTCACCGTTAAGATTCTCACCCGGTGGGAGTGCTTAGCATCGGGGGACCAAGCGGCGACAAAAGAATGCTCACGATTGTCAACCCAAGATGCGGCCTCGCCTGAGCATAGCAATTACCGAGCCCTCGAGACCGGCGCCCGGGATGACTGACCGAGGGCCCTGGCTGTCTGACGGCGATCCTCGAGGTCGTCCAGTCGGCACCTGGGGCCCAGCTGACGTCCGCCGGCATGTCGTACAACTTCTGAGAGAGTACAGGGACGTGTTTGCCTGGTCCCCGCTCGATATGACCGGAGTGTCACCCGAGCTCATAACACACCGCCTCAACATCGAACCGGCTACCAAGCCAGTCCGGCAGAAGAAAAGGATATTCGCGGCGGAGCGCAGCCAGGTCATAAGGGACGAGGTGACCCAACTTCTGAAGGCCAAGATCTTGTTCGAGGTCAAATACCCGACCTGGATGGCTAATCCAGTCGTGGTCCGAAAGCCAGGAGGAGGGTGGCGCATGTGCGTCGATTATACCGACCTCAACAAGCACTGCCCAAAAGATTGCTACCCCCTCCCCGATATCGACAAGAAAGTGGAGGCATTGGTGGGCCACGAGATGTTCAGCTTCCTGGATCTATACAAAGGGTACCACCAAATCTGATGAGCCGGAGGGCGCACCAAAGACCGCATTCATCATCGACTTGGCGTGCTGCGTCGAAAGATGCCCGCCTCAAGAACGCCGGGCTACTTACCGGAGGATGGTGGATGCAACATTCAAAGACCACATCGGGAGATCGTCGAGGTCGTCGATGACATAGTAGTCAAAGTCGAAAGCGGAGGCTGCGCCGATGACCTCGGCACCATCCTCCAACTCCTCGGTCGGCCAACCTCAAACTCAACCCCGTAAATGTACATTCATGGTGAAGACCGGCAAGTTCTTGGGATCTTTGGGTTTTCGGGAGGGCTGAAGGCCAATCCACCAAGGTGAAGGCGGTGCTCGACATGCGGTGCGAGGACCATCCGTGAGATCCACAAACTCACGGGTGCTAGCCGCCTCAGCAGATTTGTCTCGAGCCGCGAAGCAGCTCCCATTCTTCAAGATCACGAGGAGAGCTCCGGACTTCGCTGGCGGGAAGAACACGGGCCGCCAGACGGATGAAGGAGTACCTTGCCGACCTGCCGACCACCGTCCGCCCGAGCAAGGTGAATCCCTCTCTCTATATTTGGCCGCCTCGGACGAGGCCATCAGCGCGGTACTGGTACGAGATGAGGTGGGACGACAACTCCCCATCTATTTTATCAGCCGAGCTCTCAAAGGACCGGAGACAAGGTACAGGCCTCGAAAAAGTAGCGCTATACAGTGTGAGCAAGCGACGCCTCCGACCCTACTTCCAAGCTCACTCCGTACAGGTGCTAACTGACTTACCCTTGAGACAAGTCTTGTCAAAACCTGAGTCATCCGGACGTATAGCTAAGTGGGCACTGGAGCTCGGCGAGCACGACATCTCGTACTCACCCAGGCCGACCATAAAAGGGCAAGCTCTCGCCGACTTTCTGGTCGAGGCCAAATTCACCGAGGTAGGCTATGCCGAGGTAACTCCACTCCGCCCATCGCGCGGAAGAAGCCGCCCTAGCACCACGGATGGTTCTTTGGCGGATGTACGTGGACGGAGCTTCGTGCAAGACGGGCAGCGGGGCGGGCATCCTCCTCCTCGGCCCAGATAACCAAGAAGTCACCTACGCCCTCCGGTTTACCTTCCCGACCACCAACAACGAGGTGGAGTACGAGGCCTAATCTACGGACTCGGCCCGCCACGGGTCGAGGTGGACAAGATCCAAGTCTTGGCGATTCCCGGGTTGTGGTGAACGGTGTTAGGCAAATACGAGGCGAGGAGGACCGAATGAAACAATACCTCGAAAAGCGAAGGAGATCTTGACCTCGTTCGGTACTTGATCCACCGAATCCCAGGAAAACAGCAGAGCCGACATCCTCGACAAATTGGCTGCGTCGTCAACAAGTCCACCGATGGAGGAGGTCCATTCCGGAAGCATCGCGAGTCCCATCGGCATCATCACGAGATAGAGCCAAATTGGATGTCTCCGAAGGCTACACGGAACACGGCGATCGCCTCAAGATCGGCTTGAAGCCGAAAAGATGATGGCGAAATCGAGTATCTCATGCATGAGGGCTCTCTCGAAATCTTACCTTCAACCCTCCCGAGGTGCCTCGGGCGGAAGAAGCCGACTACGTGCTCAACGAAATTCACCGGTGGTCTTTGTTGGATTTGTATCTTGAAAGGTTTGGTTGAGCTTGTATACAATGTTTCCTATTACCACTATTACAATCTCCTATCCGAAATGAATACTTGATTGCATATATCGTGTCCCTTATCTCGTATATAAGTTAGATCATACGGTGTGTAGAAGATCACGAAGTGCGTATGATTGGTCAAGCTTAATGAGATATAAAAGTTTCACTGGTGAGACGACTTAAGGGCGAGTTGTCGGTTTAGGCTGCATATAGATAAGAAGTGACTTGACTTAGTTGCTTGTCTATCTTTGATGCGTCTCGGCGTATTGAAGGATCACGGTGAGATGTGTTCTTCTTTCGACCGTCGTGAAGAACCAAGATCTCGGTGACTTACGATGATCTAAACCTCGATAAGGTATTAGGTGAGTATGAGTTCTTGACCATCACTTTGACTTGTTATGGGTGAGGGTTATATGTTCTAACCAGATTCTCCGCATCTTGGGTAGTGGCGATCTTGTATGTCACGCTAGTTATCATGTCGAGTCACCGTATCCGTTAAGGATGATGGCGTCCCTTAAGGAGCTCAAAGGTTTATTGTACTAAACCCCGCAGTTGAGTTAGCTCAAGTACAATAATAAGGTTGAGTGGTACTACTTAAGGAAATGAAGTTATTAATCGTTTTAAGCAGTCAGATTGCTATAAATGATTAATGGACGTTCGATATCTTAAATACGGGGATTCGTAATGTCTAAGTGCAAGCCCGACTCAACTTCGGTAATAAAGGGGTAAGTCAGCATTCTTTCTCTAGTGGCATGATCGAATGTTTATAAATTAATTTATGTTCTGGGCTGAACATAAGATAATTAATTTATTTGAGGCCCATCTTTATTCCTTGCATTTGATCCCTGGGCTGGCCCATCCAGGCCCATAGCTTAGCAAGAAAATCGGTCCCTATATCTCTCTATGGCAAGATTTTATTCTCTTTATCCCACAAGGATATAATTATATTTATGGAATATGCATAGATCCTTTCCATATAAGATTATGGTAATAATCTTGAGAGTATGGAAATAATCAAGAGTATGGAAATAATCTAAGAGTATGGAAATAATCCTAAGTGTATGGTAATATTCCATATAGGATTATGGTAATATTCCATATAGGATTATGGTAACATTCCATATAGGATTAAGGTAGTGCATTATAAATATAAGGTATGAGATAATGTCTATAACACTCATAAAAACAAAGACAATTTTCGGTCATCTCTTAATTGTAGAGAGAAAATTTTCGAGAGTTTTAATTGTGAGAGAGCTTTGGGTGATTTTCCGTAGCATTCTCCATAGATCGTCCTCACTCGGCGTTGGAGATTGGGCAACCGGATACTGATCCGGAAGGTCAAAGCACGAGTCTCGACCGTTCGATCCGTTCATCCGTTCGATCCACCTCGGCGGATCAAAGGTAAACACGAAAACCCCAGCGTGTTGCTTTTAATTATATAGGCGCATGCTAGGATTATAATCAATGTATGGTGAATTAAACACCCAAGATGGATCCTCGGGCGAGGTTAACATATGTTTTCCTACGATTGGTATCGAGCCGTGTTGAGAATCTTGGCTCTGTTGGATTAATTCACGTTTGATTATTACGTGCGTTTTAATAATTGTGGATCCATGCGTTCATCGTGGCTCGTTTATTGTTTTTGTTGGTTTTGTTTTACACCACGAGAAAATCCGTGGTTAGATTAGATTTTATTATGTAAATCTTATACGTAAAAAAGAGCGAAGCGAGCGAGCGAAGAGCTAAAGCGACGGGAAAAACAGGGGTTCTCGGCGTCTCGGGGTGGTTTCTGGCGGCGAGTCTCGCGGTCGCTAAAGCGATCGCGAGGGCTGCGGGCGACAGGCGCAGCGTTCGCGCGGATCCCGGCGCTTAGCGGCGAACTCGCGATCGCGAGGATTACCCATGCGGCAGCGGCCGGCGAGCTAGCGGGCGGCAGGCGGCGTTGCTCGCTGAGAAACCCGGCGCCATGAGCGGACTTCATGATCGCGAGGTTTGGCCGCTGGCGGCGATGTCTCGAGGCGGGCGTTCGGCGCTGGGCGTGGGCCGCGCAGCGTGCTCGGCGGGTCGCGGTCGCGTGAAGCGACCGCGAGGCAGCCCAGCGAGGCGCGCGGGGCGGCGGCGCTGAGGGCGGGCGCGACCGGGCTTAGCCTCAGCGGCCCGACTCTTATGGGCCGACCACGGCGGACCCGTTTTCCGAAATTCGGCCCGTGCGTGCACGCGAGGCCCATTGTAGAATCCGGTCCGTGCCGTGCATGCGAGGCCCATTTTCAAGTTTAAATACTGTACTTTGTAAATCTATGTAATAGATTAGATTTAATTGTGCAGGTTTCACGATTGGGCCGCGATGAACGTTTTATTTTATTTTTATCGTTCATATGCATGTCGTGGATGTTTAAATTATGCAGTAGCATGCTATGTATGTTTATATTACGTTGACAAACCTTTAAGTGTTTTACGTAATTGGATGCGCATAGTAAGCATGCTAGGTTTATCGCGTTTATCAAGCATATTTTAGAATTCTGCGAGCATGTTTTACATGTTGAGTTCTATAGAAAAGCATGCTAGGATTACGTGATGCATGGACAAACCTTTTGAATAAAAGACTAAGCAAGCAACCCGACAAATTAATTTTTCAAATTAAAATGTCAAGACCTCCACTTTTGATCTCTAAACAAAGTGAGGCCTTGCTTGTGAATAAAGCGTCCACAGCGTGGCTTGCTTGCCTTGTTTATCATAAGTTTGTTAGATGAGATTTCTAAATAAAACATTTTAAATCTATTGAGAAGTGGGAGTTTCATGTGTAGCGTCCACACGCGTGGCTTGCATGTGCGATTTTCATAAGTTCTCTAGAGATAGATATAAAATGAGATAACAAAAAATTTGAATTGGGCGGTATGGTCCGGTGAGTATACCAATTCTAAGAATTCATCTTCTATTTGTTAAAATTGTGGTCATTGCTTAGACATCACCTCAAGTACAACTTCCATGAAGTCCCTTCTTGCGATAGTGATGTGGTCTAGTAAGGTCAATCATTAATTTCATTTGTCATAAGGATAAGTTGACATGGATTGAAATTAAGCGACTAAAAGGTATATTTTAGTGCGGTGGGGGTTCATGTAAAGCGTCCACACGCGTGGCTTGCATGTGGGATTCCTTGGGCGATTGGAGGTTTCTATTAATATTGTTTTATCAAAGGTTACAATATTATTATTACGAATTATTTGCGATCGTATGCTTATGTGTTTTACATTATCGTTTGAGATATGTCTCTTACGCCGATTATCAATATGCTCGCACAAAATCCGTTATCCGGTCCAAATTTTATCGAGTGGAAGCGAAACATGGAATATGTTCTTATCATTTGAAGAACACATGTTTGTTCTCACTACTCCTAAACCCGATGCCCTTCTCGGCGCATCGACTAATGAGCAATGAGAGTCAAGGACTTTGGAATAAGTCAAACAATATGGCTAAATGCTATATGATGACTACGATGTCCAAAGGCTTGCATTGCTGACATCGATCGATGGCGAGCGCGACGATATTTGGTCAAGTCTCGAGGTAAGTTTGGGCGATCGGATCGGACGATCCGCTTCCACACAATGAGAGAAATCTTGGCGTGTAAGATGGAAGAAGGAAGTTCGGTCCATGAACATGTCTCCCATGACTCGTCTCATGGATAGTCTTGATCGGTTGGGAGGAGGTATTGATGGCGAAGCCAAGGTCGATATCATCCTCAATACACCGCCCAAGTCTTTTGAGAACTTTCGCGTGAATGCGATCATGAGCAAGACCGAGTTTACACTTAGTCGGTTGCTTAATGATCTCGTTCTTTGCGGAAGGAGTTATGGGAAAAGGAGCACATGCTCTTGCTAGTACATCTAAGGGCCCAAAATTTTCGTTGCAAAATGGAAATAGAAAAGGGTGCCAAAGGTGGTAAAGGCAAGGAAATAGTGGGAGTAATGGGAGCAAGAACATGGTTGCCACCGGAGGCTTGAAGAAGCGAAGGAGAAGGCAAGTGCTTCAGTGCGGCAAGGCTGGGCATTGGAAGGCAAGTGCCCTATGCTCGAGGCTCAAGTACGCCGTTTGCTTTAATGTGAAACATGTTTAGCGACTTGTTCTACCCATTCTTGGGTAGTAGATCTGGTATGAATCGATCATGTTTGTTACACCTTGCGAGGGTTCCTGCGGACAAGGGCTGTTTGATGGCGAGATAACGATCTCCATGGGCAACGCGCGAAAGTCGAAGCATTGCAGTTGGAGATGTTTCTTTATGTTTTGGGACAACGGTTTTAGTTTTGAAAAGACGTTTTATATGTGCGGATTTTCGGTGAACCTTGTTTCTGTTCAAATTATTTACTCATGGATATTCTCGTTATTTTTGATAGTGGTGTTTCTATCATAAGAAATGACGAAGTTATACGTGTTGGCACTTTATATAATTAGCTTTATACTATTTACGCAAAACATAATACCTATAACTATGTTGCATCTTCATCAAACCCTAAAAAGAAAGTTTTCTTGTGCAAGATGACTCTACTTTTCTCTGGCATCTTAGATTAGGTCACATCAATCTAAATAGGATCAAAGGCGGCTAAGAATGGGCGTTGGGTGATCTCACGGTTACTCCGTTCTCGATCTGCGAATCTGTATAGAAGGTAAGATGTCGACCGGACCCTTCAGCGAAGGGTTATAGAGCAAAGAAATGTTGGAGTTAGTCCATTCGACTGTGTGGACCTATGTCCACACAAGCTCGTGGAGAATGCAGTATTTTGTCACTTTCATTGACGATTACTCAAGGTGCGGATACATATACCGCTTCACCGCAAGTCCGAATGCTTTGAGAAATTCAAAGAGTTTAAGGCGGAAGTGGAGCGAAGCTAGGTAAGAGTATCAAGTCATCATGTCCGATCGCGGTGGCGAATACCTCGAGAACGAGTTTATGGACTACCTAGTGAAATGTGGGATTACATCCGGTAAGACTTCACCGGGCACACCACAACAAAATGGTGTGTCGAGCGAAGAAATAGGACTCTTTTGGAAATGGTTAGATCGATGATGAGTTATCTTGCATTGCCTATTTCGATTACGGGATATGCCTTAGAGGCGGCGGCATACTTGCTAAATCTAGTACCGTCCAGTCGATCGAAAAGACCCCTTCGAGTTGTGGTTTGGGCGAAGCCCGGTTTAAGCCACATAAGGATATGGGGCGATCCGGCACATGTCTTTGAACAAGAAGGCGACAAGTTGGAGGCTAGATCGGCAAAGGTCGTTTATTGGCTATCCTAGAGGGCGAAGGTGGTTTATTCTATAGTCTAAGGATCGGAAGGTCATTATTAGCACTAATGCTCGATTCTTGAAGAGGACTACATGAAAATCATAAGTCCAAAGTTGAAATCATTCTTCAAGAATTAGAAGATGATCGTATTCCACCACCGATTAGGCGAAGGTGCGAGATGTCGAGTATAGTGGGAGGATCGACACGGATACTTCAAGAAATTGAAGTGGGTCGAGTTCATTGGAGATACCGACCGCATAAGTGGTACCTACACGACAAGTTGTGCAAGATAGAGAACCACAAGTTATGCACCCACCGTTGTCATTATGTCTATAGCACCTCGTCGTAGTGGGAGGTTGTTCGTCAACCCGAGCGATTTATGTTCGTGGGTGAATCGTCGGATTTAGTCGAGAAAAGCGATGCAGCAATAATCGACCCATGGTTGTATGCGGCGATACAAGACAATGATGCAAGATCATGAAACTTACGTTTGGGCGGTGGTAAAGTCGATCATGGATTTACCCGGTTGCCTGCTAGCAGAGTTGTGTGTATCGGTTAGATGTCAGCGGTAATGTGGTATTTCTTGCACTTTACGTAGATGACATTCTTCTATTTGGCAACAATGTGAAGTTGTTATCGGGCGTAAAGAGTTGTTTATCCGATCGATTTCAAATGAAAGACTTAGGAGATGAAGCGTACATTCTTGGGATCAAGGTTTACCGAGATCGCAAGAGGAAAATGTTGAGCTTATCTCGGGCGTCTTACATTGATACTGTGATTACTCGTTTTAGTATGCGGACCGCCGAAAGGATTGCTACCTTTCGGACATGGCGTTCCTTTATCTAAAAGGCGATCACCTATGATTGCAAAGGAGATAAAGGAAATGAGACAAGTTCCTACGTTTCGCCGTAGGAAGTCTCATGTATGCAATGCTACATACGAGCCCGATATCTCGCTGTGCGATAAGCATAGTAGCTAGATATCGATCTAACCACGGACAAGCACATTGAATTGCGAAGAAGCATATACTCAAGTACGAAAGGACTCGAGATTATAGGCTGGTTACCATGCGAGATAGTCTAATGCCTTTGGGTTATCTGAGACTCGGATTTCCAAGTGACCGTGATAAGAATAAGTCTACCTCAGACTATGTGTTTACCTTGGGAGGTGGAACCGTATCCTGGCGGAGTGCAAAGCAGCGATGCATTGCGGACTCTACCATGGAAGCCGAATATGTAGCCACTTCGGAGGCTGCTAAGGAGGTTGTATGGTTCAAGAACTACCTCATGGATCTAAATGTGGTACTGGTTTGCCCATGAGTATCATGGTTTCTTGTGATAACTCGGTGCAATGGCAAACTCGAAGGAATCACGGATCCACAAGGCAATCAAACACATAGAGAGAAAGTACCATGTCATACGAGAAATCGTTAGGCGGGGACGTGCTGATAGCAAAGATTGATACGACGGATAACCTAGCCGATCCATTCACTAAAGCCTGCCGAAATAAGTCTACGTCAGGGACGTTAGAGGACTTGAATTGCGCTAGATGGCACCCGCTAAATCCTGCCGCAATAAGTCTACGTCAGGGACGTTAGAGGACTTGAATTGCGCTAGATGGCACCCACTTAGAAAGGAAACTTTTGTATAAGTGGGAGAAGCAAAGTGATGGTTTTGTTTGTAATAGCTAGTAGAGAGACACATTGTATACTAAAAGTTTGCTTTAGTATAAGTGGGAGATTGTTGGATTTGTATACTGAAAGCAGTTTGGTTGAGCTTGTATACAATGTTTCCTGTTACCACTATTACAATCTCCTATCTGAAATGAATACTTGATTGCATATATCGTGTCCCTTATCTCATATATAAGTTAGATCATACGATTGTGTAGAAGATCACGAAGTGCGTATGATTGGTCGAAACAATGAGATATAAAAGTTTCCACGGTGAGGCGACTTAAGGACGAGTTGTCGGTTTAGGCTGCAGTATAGATAAGAAGTGACTTGACTTAGTTGCTTGTCTATGCTTTGATGCGTCTCGGCGTATTGAAGGATCACGGTGAGATGTGTTCTTCTTCGACCGTCGTGAAGAACCGAGATCTCGGTGACTTACGATGATCTAAACCTCGATAAGGTATTAGGTGAGTATGAGTTCTTGACCATCACTTTGACTTGTTATGGGTGAGGTTATATGTTCTAACCAGATTCTCGCATCTTGGGTAGTGGCGATCTTGTATGTCACGCTAGTTATCTGTCAGTCACCGTATCCGTTAAGGATGATGGCGTCCCCTTAAGGAGCTCAAAGGTTTATTGTACTAAACCCTGCAGTTGAGTTAGCTCAAGTACAATAATAAGGTTGAGTGGTACTACTTAAGGAAAAGAAGTTATTAATCGTTTTAAGCGATCAGATTGCTATAAATGATTAATGGACGTTCGATATCTTAAATCTGACGGATTCGTAATGTCTAAGTGCAAGCCGACTCAACTTGGTAATAAAGGGTAAGTCGGCATTCTTTCTCTAGTGGCATGATCGAATGTTTATAAATTAATTTATGTTCGAAATTTGAACATAAGATAATTAATTTATTTGAGGCCCATCTTTATTCCTTGCATTTGATCCACAGGTGGCCCGTCCAGCCCATAGCTTAGCAAGAAAATCGGTCCCTATATCTCTATGGCAAGATTTTATTCTCTTTATCCACAAGGATATAATTATATTTATGGAATATGCATAGATCCTTTCCATATAAGATTATGGTAATAATCTTGAGAGTATGGAAATAATCTAAGAGTATGGAAATAATCCAAGAGTATGGAAATAATCCTAAGTGTATGGTAATATTCCATATAGGATTATGGTAATATTCCATATAGGATTATGGTAACATTCCATATAGGATTAAGGTAGTGCATTATAAATATAAGGTATGAGATAATGTCTATAACACTCATAAAAACACAAAGACAATTTTCGGTCATCTCTTAATTGTAAGAGAGGAAAATTTTCGAGAGTTTTAATTGTGAGAGAGCTTTGGGTGATTTTCCGTAGCATTCTCCATAGATCGTCCTCACTCGACGTTGGAGATTGGGCAACCGGGATACGATCCGGAAGGTCAAAGCACGAGTCTCGACCGTTCGATCCGTTCATCCGTTCGATCCACCTCGGCGGATCCAAAGGTAAACACAGAAAACCCCAGCGTGTTGCTTTTAATTATATAGGCGCATGCTAGGATTATAATCAATGTATGGTGAATTAAACACCCAAGATGGATCCTCGGGCGAGGTTAACATATGTTTTCCCTACGGTCTTGCGGAAGCCACATCGGGTCGCGAGCTCTCTCAAAGAAGGCGCCGAGGTCGGGATATTCTTGGCCCGCCTCGTGCAAGATTCGGCCGAGCTCGTCAAGAAGTGCCAGTGCCGATTCACTCCACGGTCAAAGCGCCCCGGACTAATTTGAGCGACTGCGAGTCCATGGCCTTTCATGCGGTGGGGATCGACATCGTTGGCCCTTCGGCCGAGCACCGTGTCGGCCGATGCTTAGTCGTAGCCATAGACTACTTCACAAAATGGGTCGGCCGAGCCACTTTCGAGCCTCACGGCGAAGGATTCAGACCCGTGTGGAAGAATATAGTCGCCGCGGCATACCGCACATCCGGTCTCGGACAGCGGCACCCAATTCGTCGACAAAACTTGAGGTGGTGCGAAGAGCTTGGATCGATCAGCGCTTCACCTCGGTCGCACACCGCAAGCGAATGGTCGGACCGAGGGTGACGAACCGCTGCGATCGTACAAGGATTGAAGAAGAGGCCGGACCGAGCTAAAGGCGTGGGCTGAAAATCTCCTCAAGTCCTCTGGTCTCACAGGACCACACCTCGGACGGCGCGCGGGAGACCCTTTAGCACGGGTCTCTGAGTGCCGAGGCCGTCATACTTGGTGAGATCGGCACACCGAGCCCTCGCACTCTTCACCGACCGGGCCGGAGCGAGGAAGACTGCGGGCCAACCTTGGCGCCCTCGAGGAGAAGCCTGAGCTCGCCTTCATAAACGAGCCAAATCTGAGGCCCAGTCGCACGGTACCACAACAAAGGGTCAAAGCCTCCGCGCTCCATGTGGGTGACCTCGTCTAAGAAATAATGAAGCCGGTGGGGTGGCGTCTTAACAAGTGGATCCGACATGGGAAGGCCCATACCGCGTTCACGAGGACCTCGGCAAAGGGCTTACAAGTGGCCCACTTGTCGGTGCGCTTATCCCAGAACTTGGCACATTACGCATTTAAGGAGGTATTTTACATAGCTTGATTTAAAGTCGGCATCATATTAGTTCCTTAATTGTTTTGCCAAAGTACGATGTTGATTACATGTTGATAAAACACTGTTTTTATAATGAATATTTCACCGTCTCATACATATGTGAACATCATTTGGATACACCACATTTAAACCTTCACAGGGGCGCCTTACGAAGATGAAAATCCCACCAAGTAGAGTACGCATCTGATTACCCATTAAGTTGGGCGTCTACATGCAAAGCGTCTGATTACCCATTAAGTTGGGCGTCTACACGCAAAGCGTCTGATTACCCATTAAGTTGGGCGTCTACACGCAAAGCATCTGATTACCCATTAAGTTGGGCGTCTACATGCACGCGACATCCGACCGATCTCGCCAACTCATACCCCTTTATTTGGGAAGATATGCACTCGGTACAAAGTCTAAATGCATTAACGACTATAAACCAAGTACCAAGCCATATACAAATCAACCGAGCTTAGAGCTCGTTCATACCCTTTATTTGGGAAAATACACATACAGATCTGATGTAAATGCATTTAAGACCAAAGCGAAGTCCTAAGCTATGTTTATACCTCTTAAGAGAAATATACACTTCAAACGAGTCTAAATACATTTATATCTACATACAAAGTTCTACACTATACATAACCTCATTCGGGCTTCAGGACTCCGCCTCGCCAGGAACTGCTGAAGCTGCACCAATTTTCTACAAAATCTCCAGGCCGACGGTGTATGCAGAGCGAACTCGGTGCCTTCAACCCGGTCGATAAGGCGGAATCACCACGGCTGTTCCGGCGCTCGGCGGGCTCGGAGGTAGCCGAGCGAGCGGCGACACTCGGTCATCTTCACCGCTCACAGGACACAGTGGCGCGGGCGCCAAGTCTGGCATTAGGGAGTGGGGACGCACCGAGGTCACGCCTCGACCCCACGACCGGACACCGGCCGGAGTACGACCTCGCCCCACCCGCCCGCTCCCTGCCGGCGTGAGCTCGCGGTCGCCGACCGCTCCCGGAGGATCGCCCCGATGATCCGTCCCTGCCGGACCCATCAACCTGAGCACTCCGGCATGATCGGAGTAGCCGCCCTCCTCTGCGGGTTCTTCTATGATCGGGTCAGCGGAGCCCGCTGTGGCATCGCTACCGCGCCGGGGCATGCGACGTTTGCGGACGATATCATACATCTCCATAAACTTCACGACGGAGTTGACGCAGGCTTTGAACTTCTTGCTGTTGGGCCCCTCCTCATCCCTCAGCACCATGCCTCCTTGAAGAAGCTACGAACTCGGTCGTCGACCGGATATGGTAGTCCCACCAGCTCGGCGGACTGCCCTCTCGTACTCCGCATGCTCCTCCGACACCCGAGCTAGCCTCTCCGCAGTCAATTCGAGTCGCTCCTCACACTCTATCAAACGCCCTTGGATAGCGTCGGCAGATGAGTCCGCCCCCTGGACTCCGTCCTGTGTGACCCTCAACTTTAGGGCCTCGTTCTCAGCCAGGAGGCGGGCCACCTCCCGATCAGCCTCGTCCAACTTCCTCTTCAGGTCGGCAGACGAAGCCGAGCTGACCTCTATAGTGGCCAAAACTTGGGTCAGCTCGGCGCACCGGCTCCTCCAGGAAAGCACCTCTTCGTCCTTCTCAGCCAAGGCGCCTCGGACCTCTTTTAACTTGGTCAACAATTCATGATCAAGTCCGAGCCATTCAGGTGTGGAGTACTGTAAATAAACAAGATAACAAAAATCTTAAAAATGTCGCGTTTATTACTCAAAAAGGGGAAAATTATTACAAAGACCCAGGGTCCTATCGACCCCGGCAGTTCAAGCTATTACATCAGTCCGCGACCTCGGGCTATGGCGGCCTCGGCGACCTCCTCGATGCTCCTGCGGTGGCCACCTCGGTAGGGAGCTCCACCCCCGCCTCCTGCTCCGCCTCCGCCTCCGCCGCCGCCGGCCTGCCCGTACCTCGGCAAAGGAGCTCACAAGCTCGCGATCTTCGTCCTCCTTGACCGGGCGGCGACCTCGGTGATCGAGCGGTGGGGCGGATGCGAGCCTCCAACACGGGAAGGAGTCAGCCCCATAGATCACCGGGCGTAAGCCTTGTCCCCTCTCTCGGGTCGACCTCGGTCCACCCATGCTTGACCTTATCAAAGTCGGGCATGGCGCCGCCAGACTTCCCAGTGATCGACACCACCTTCGGCCAAAGACGGCGGCGAGATCGGCAATAAAAGCGAAGCTCTCCGACTCGATGAGCTGCCTTGTGAAGGCCCTCGGCAAGGGTCCACGGTCGGCCACCAGCACTCCTCTCGTCTGCGAGTTCCTTCTTCGCCCGGCCAGCTCCTCCTTCAGCTCCCGACCTCCCGGCGGCCTCCGGTGCCGGTGCCTCTTCTTGGGCGGCAGCGGCAGCCCTCCCGGCCTCGAAGCCTGGCGGCCTCGGCTTCCGCCCTCGCGGCGGGACGGCGGTCTCGGCTTCAGCCAGCGGCTGAGCTCCGTTCAGCGCCTCTTGGGTGAGCTCTCGGCAAGCCGGCGGTGACTGCAGCTCCCAGCGGTGGCTGCGCAGGCCCCATCATCGAGCTCCCACCACGAAAAGGAGATGCACAAGTCGATAACCGATTGCGAAGCAAACAAATCTAAATATGAAGAAACTACGTGCCTCGGGGAGGATGCGGCCAAGCTTGGGGCGGTACCCGTACTCAGGCGGCCACGAGGCCGAGACTCGATGCCGAGCTGGACCCGGCTCGGGCCCACTCATCGGTGGCCCATCTTGTCCACCTTCCGGCCCCTACTAGGTCCGGCCCGCCTCTGCTTTTCTTCGCGGCCTCGCCCGCGATGGTGAGCCCACCTCATCCTCAAATTCAACTGCGTCGAAGAAAGACACATTAGCACAAACAAAATAAAGCGAATAAGGACTAAGAAAAGGGATGCCTCACCGAGTCGGACCCGGTCCCGACGCTTCCGACCAAAACACTCGGCCGCTTCTCGGGTCGTCCTCGGTGTAACTTATGGATAAGATCTCACCAGGCTGCTCAACACCTCCTCCATATGGCCCGAGGCTTGATTTTGGGTCCACCGGCATGCCGATACCCCACTCATACCTCGGCTGCCCCTCACCAGAAAGAAATACCTATTACGCGATGGGACACCTTGGAGGGACGGCTACCTTAAATTTCAGCCGGGGTGACGGATAGTACACCCTCCTATGGTCTTCACGCTAAAAGCGATCGGCGCCTCGAAGGACAACTCCTCGGCAATGCCATAACAAGAGAGCCCTGACCCGCTAGCGACCTAACGGAATTGGGGTCAATTGTGAGATAGGGATGGAAATACTCTTGAAGGCTAAGATAAGCGGGGCCGAGGGGTACCTAAGACCTGCCCTCAAACTATCTACATAAACAGTAACAAACCCCTCCGGAGGGGCCATCGCCCTATCATCCGGATGCGGCAGGCACCACCACGCCTCCTCCGGGATCCGTATTCCCTCACAACTTCAAAAGTTCTGCAGGTCAAACCCGACCTCGCCACGCCCACCCTCATACCATCCCATACGAGAGGATACCGGCGGAACACTAGAGCTCAGCCCTATAGACCTACCCAAACCATTGTAGCACATATAATCCCTCACGCCGGGGAACTCACGCCCAGAACCCGAGGCGGAAAGGGAACTTTCAGAGCGAGAAGAAGATGAGGAAAACATACTTACTTTTTAGGCGAGTATATGGCTCGCCCGGTGAAGATCGGGATCAAGTCGAGAATTTCTCGTAAATTTTTCCTCTCGAATTTTTAAGTGTCGAAGAAGAAGAAAGTGAGCAGTTGCCTCTTTTGCGCCTATTTATAAGACTAAGGCGCCGCAAATTGCGTTTCAAATTCAACACGCGCCTACACGTGATTGGATGTGCGTTACCGCGCGCACATGATTCGAGTGCCCAACTACCGCTGGCCGCGTATGACGTCGCCGAGATAGGATGGACCTTGATCGACCTAGCAATCATCATACGGACCCCGGCATCCTCCGGATGGCGGCGCCTCGTCGCGCCCGTCCTTCCCACAAATACCAGAAATCCACATCGGACCTCGGCGCCTGTCACCGGCTTGACCCCTACGGAAAGCTACATCCAGATCGGACCTCGGCTAACCAGCGCGGTCGGTGTGGCGGACACACCACGGCATCCCGAAAGGCGGCCTCTCGGTCGGACGTCGGCGCCCACCATGGGAGAAACACCGCCGGACCGCACCTCGGCGTAACCAGCGCAGAGGCGCGATATCTAAATCGGACCTCGACTTCTTCGATGCCACGTCTCTCGATTCGGCACCGAAGACCAACACACTAAAAAGACAACAACTCCAAGGAACAACTTCAGCGAGCCACACCTCACCTCGGCGGCGCTTTCGCTCCACGCCGGCCTCGTTGTCCCTCGGCTATTCGGGGGCTATGATGGGATATGGCCCAACCGACTAGGCCCACAAACAGCCCAAACAAGCTGGGCCTAACGTTGATAGTGTGACCCGCGGTGAGCCCAAAGCGAGCCCTAATCATTGCCTAAAATCCACAGAATCCGAACCTCCACCTCGGCGATGGGGCATGCCCCGAACAGCGAGAACCAGGTCGCGCCACCTCCACATGGCGCACATAAGGCGAAGGTCCTGCTCCGCCAATGGAAGGGATGCGGAGGAAGAGTCACGCCACGACCAATGGAGAGGTCGGCGCGCTCGATTCAGATTCGGGCTGTATAAATAGGAGGAAAACCGACATTAGAGGGTTGGCAACTTATCGAATACTAAGAGCTTGTAACCACACCGCATTATAGTGAAAGTATTGAGAAACACCCTCCGTGGGCGTAGATCTCATTAACGATCGAACCACGTAAAAGCACTTGGTGTTCTTTATTGCTTTTCATAAATCTCGCACACTCACTTAACGGTTATCACCAAACAACCCAAATGATGTCAATCAACAAATTATTGAAACCATATAATCACATAAGCTTAATTGGCATATAACATACTGGATCAACAATCAAATTCACAATAACGGCTGTTTAGCCAGTAGTGTATTCGACCCTCCAAGATTCATAAGAATCACTCTGACGAGTAGAAAGAAGAGACGTCGCCTAGAGTTCACAAAAGTTTCGAGAGTAATTTGGGGAAGAGTGAGCGACGCAGCACTGCCCTATGCCTGAATGAACAATTTACCCAACCCTACTCTTAGGGAGTGTTTACTTTTCATGATTAGCATTTTGAAGGATAGATTATTTGATGGATTAAATGTATGATAAGATAATTTTTATCTATCAATCCTTTATTTACTACAAAAGATTAGGAATGATTAAAATTGGAATAAATAATTTTCTCTTTATTTGGGGAGTGTTTACTTTGAATGATTAGCATTTTGATGGATTGATTATTTGATGGATTAAATGTGTGATAAGATAATTTTTATCTATCAATCCTTTGTTTACTACAAAGGATTAGTGAAGGATTAAAAATGGGATAAATAATTTTCTCTTTATTTGGATGATTATTCCAATCCTACCTATATTGGTTGGATTAAAATTAATGAAGAACAATTCAAAGGATTAAAATAATCCCGGGCTTTGGGATATCCTCAAATATTAATCCTTAAAAGTAAACACTTGATTAGGTTGGATTAATTTTATCTATCCAACCTAATCATGCAAAGTAAACACCACCTAGGAGTATTATTCCAATCCTATCTATATTAGTTGGAATAAAATTAATGAAGAACAATTCAAAGGATTAAAATAATCTCCGGTTTTGGGATATCCTCAAATATTAATCCTTAAAAGTAAACACTTGATTAGGTTGGATTAATTTTATCTATCAAACCTAATCATGCAAAGTAAACACCACCTTATTGGATTCGACAGGTGGACATCAATATTTTCTTACTTTGGGCTGTTATCCTGTGACCTAGTCCAATTAAACTCTGTCGCTGCATTTCGGGCTCGCTCTACTAAAAATGGGCAGGTCAAATTAAACTCAGCTATTGTTGAATTCACGCATCATGAGAAATAGTAATTTTTATGCTAATCTATTAATCAAGCTTAATTTTTTTAATTAATTTTATAATATTTAAAGTATTTATGTAAGTTTTTAAATCATAATTATATTCTTAAATTAACTGAACCTATATAGATGCATCATATATGTGCCTCTTTATTTCAATAATATATAATACAATGATTTTGTTTTTTTTTTTGGGCATTTGAATGAATTATTTTTAGACTTCATTTAGATATGAATAGGATTTATTATTATTAACTAATAATTGGGATGATTCTAATATTTTCAATTGAATTGTTTATCCAAGTACATAATAATATATGATATAATATGTATGCATAAATTATATGTATGTATGATGTAATCACTTACAAACAAATAAATATATACATGGCAAAAACTTGTGTGCGCGCACGTTGTTTTTGTTTTTTGTTTTTTTTATTATTTAATATTATGTCTTTTGTTTTATATTAAATATAGCAATTAAGAATAATTAGATTTTTTTAATTATAATTTATTAATTCATTATGATTTATTAATTCATAATTAGGGTTTATTAATTAACAATTAGGGTTTATTAATTCAACGTTAGGGTTTATTAATTCATAATTAGAGTTTATTATTCAAAATTAGGGTTTATTATTCAAAATTAGGGTTTATTATTTTCAATTAGGGTTTATTAATTCAAAATTAGGATTTATTATTCAAAATTAGGGTTTATTAATTCCAAATAGGGTTTATTAATTCAAAATTAGGGTTTATTAATTCATAATTAGGCTTTATTATTCATAATTAGAGTTAATTAATTCAAAATTAAGATATATTGATTTAAAGTTATATTTATTAATTTACAATTAAAATTTATTAAATTAATTAATTTTAATTAGAATTAATTTAATTAATTAATTAAGATTAATTAACTATTTAATTAAGATTAATTAATAAATTAATTATTAGGATGGTCTCACTGTGCGCGGGCGCGCACAGGAGACCACCTCTATATACATATACGTAATTTATTACTATTTAGACGCCGCTTCATGAAATATCTATAATGAAATTGCACCGTGCGCACGGGTGTAAAACTAGTATATATTCATCACTCAAACTAATCTTCACTCCTGTCCAGTGTCGTATCATTTATGATTTCTTTGTATCTGTTTTATGAAAAAAGGTTTAACCCATTTCAAAAAAATAAAATAAAAATGGAAACCATTTTATTGGAAACTTTAGCGTATTCAGAGAGTTGAGCTCAAAAGTAGTGGATAAGTTTTTAAATTTTAGAAAAGTGCTGTTTGAACGACTAAGAGGGTGTTTGGTTGAGCTTATAAGTTCTTTAAAATAATTTATAAATTATTTTAAAGAGCTTATAAGCTATTGTAAAATATTTAATAAAATAAGTTCCTAAAGAGTTTATAAGCTATGAAAATAAATTCCAAAAGCTTATAAGTTCCCCTAAAAATTAGTTGCTTCATTCCGACTTATTTTTTATAAGTTTATAAGCAACCATAAATATACCAAAACAATTTTATTATAGTTCGTTATTTCCTACATATACACTACCAACTTCACCTCTCGTCAATTTTATCTCCCTAACTATGATTTTTTTCTATAACTCATGATTCTGTCTCTAGCTTATAAGATCAATTATCCAAACATTTTAACAACTTATAAACTCTTGAAGCTTAGCTTATAAGCTCTCTGAAATAAGCTTAGTCAAACACCACCTAAACATACTTCGAAATCTTAATTGATATTTGGTGGTGTATACCGTATACCAGTTTACAGTTCAGCAATATCGACCCCCCTATTTGTAACGAGCATATCATAAAATTGAAGGAAACACTAGGGATGTCAATCGGGCCGGCCCGCTCGGGTTCGGGCTAACCCACTCGGGCTATCGGGCTATTCGGGTTGATATTTTTTTCGGGTTAAAATATTCAACCCTAACCCTAAACTCTCGGGTTTCGGGCTAACCCATCGGGTCAATCGGGCCAGAAAGCTTAAAAAAATAAAATATATATATATATATATATATATATATATTATTGATAATATATAATATTTTATATTAAGCGTTGGAGTAAAAAACAAATAATTGAAAAATAAATATAATACATTCCACAAGTTCTTTTTTTAATCTTATTATACTAACTTTGAAGAGCAAACAATAAAAATTAAAATAGTGCTCATAATTAAATTCTTTTTTCTAATATGCTTTAATGTCGCATTCCATGTAACTAAATGATCTCTAATAATATAATACAATTATAGCGAATTAAAACTTATATCTAGAAAAATTTTAATAAGTTAATTCAATATAAAACTATTTAAAATATATTACAATATCAAAAATAGAAAATAATACTCACAACTAAATTTTTTTTAATATATCTGAATATTCATATTCCATAATAGCTAATTCACTATTTAATATATATTTTATAAGTTAATTCACAATAATACCAATTAAAATTTATAACTTAAAAAAAATTAATAAATTAATTCACTATAAATAACTAAATAAACAATCTATAATAGCTACAAAAGTTAAGATAATTAAACATGAAAATTAAATTTTTGAAATCAAGAATTTTGAATTTCTAACTATTAGATAAAGGGAAAAAAAGAGTTGAGCGTTTTTTTTTTGGCATTGGTTGACCCGACCGCCAAGGCGACCGATTAACCCGTCAACCCGAATGGGCTGGCCCGAATAGCCCGATTTTATATTCGGGTTATGATTTTATAGCCCAACCCATTAATTTTATCGGGCTATTCGGGCCAGCCCGTGGGTTTCGACCCATATTGACATCCCTAGGAAACACTACGTCTGTCGAATAAATATTAATGAGATAAATATTTTCCATGAAATAATTTACTCAAATATTTTATTTTCTCCATAGCAATAATAGATAATCTAATATGTATATATTTTTAATACATAGTAAACCTATATTTAAGGGAGACGCCATCCAATTTAGAGGGTGATTAGCTAAGCTTATTTTAGAAAGCTTATAAGCTCCAACAACTTATAAGTTGTTTTAAGAACTTATAAGATATGATGTATTAAGAACTTATAAGATACTAAATAGTTTGGATAACAAGGGTAAACATAGAAATAAGAAAATATATCTAGGGATGGCAATGGATCTTGGATCCGGTCCAGATCCAGTGATTCAGATCCATTTTTTAGGATCTAGAGTATAAAATTTTGGACCTGATGGATCTGGACCGGATCTGGATCTTACTTTAAAATCTCGGATCTGGATCTGGATTTTAATTTTTGAGATCCAGATCCGATCCAAATCCGACCCGTAGACCCGATTAATATAATATATATTTTTATTTTTTATTTTAATTAAATATTAGTTAACCATATATCTAATTCTAGTATTATTTTTTTATTAGTCTTCTTCTAATTCCAAACATTTGTTCTTCTCCATTTTACTTCGACGTAACTTCTTTCAAAAATCTACTCTCATTTACTTCATTTTACTTCGATTCTACCTCTCTATTTTATTTTATTCATTTATAATTTAATCAAAAATTTGGGACAACACTCTTGATTTCTCATATCATAAAACTTTCAGCAGTTGAAGCAGCAACAAATCCTCAAATTTGGACATTGTTTGTGTGAATGGTATGTTTGCAGTTTTCGTTAATCTTTTGTGATATAATTTGATTTTATACTTCTAATATTGATTTCTATTTGATTATGAAGACATGAGGTATAATTTCATTTGGAAAAACTTAGAAATGATGGGAGAAATCCCTACAATCAACCAAACATGATTGATATCGAATCAGCTCAAGAATTTATCGAATATTTGAGGAATGCTGATTATAGATTGATTAATTTAAGATTTATATTAGAAGAGAAAACATATGGATTCGGGTCTAGACCTTAGACCCTGTGGATCCAATGGATTTGGGTCTGAATCTTATTTTTTAGATCCAATGGATCTAGATCGGATCTGGATCCAAGCAAAAAAATCGAATCTGGATCTGGATCTAATCAGATCCAGTCCAAATCCGATCCATTGCCATCCCTAAATATATCATGACTATTTTTGTAGTTTTATTGTAACTTATAAAATCATTAAAAAATAAGTTGGGTTTTAAAGTTTTTTTTTTAATAGAGCTTATAAGCTTTTATAGCTTATTTTGAAAACTTATAAACTGTCTAACAACTTAATTTGCAAAACACATTGATTGAGCTTCAGCCAAACACCCCCTTAATCCCGTTCCACCAGAAAAATAAGTCAATTATGATTTGTTGGAAGTTTATGGATAGAAAAATATTCCTTTGGGTGGAGAAGATAGGGCCAGTTTATGGATTTCTAGTTCAGCATGTTGGAGTATGGAGCCTGAATGGACTGTACACTCTACCACGATTCCGGTGATCCGGGCGGTAGTCCCCGAGCCAAATTTTTGGGCTTGTATTTTTTGGGCCCAGGCGGAACCCTAATGAACTTAGGGTTAGGTTATGTTATTCCTCTATTTAATAGCCGCTCTTCATTGTAATCACTATCTGAAAATTCATATTGAAATCTCTGGCTTGGCATCGCCCCCAGACGTAGTCGCAAGATGAACTGGGTTAACAATTCTCGTGTTCTTTATTTTCTATCGTGATTGTGGTGTGTGTTTTTCACAACAATTGGTATCAGAGCTTCAGGTTCAGAGGGAACAATCACAACGATGGATGAGAAGATTTCAATCGAGAAGTTTGATGGATCAGATTTCGGATTCTGGAATATGCAGATTGAGGATTACCTCTACGGTAAAGATCTTTATCTGCCCTTGAAGGAAAAACCCGAAAAGATAGATCCGGAGGAGTGGGGCTATCGACGTAAAAGCGATGAGTGCGATCGCTTATCGTTGTCCGAACGTAGCTATCACACGATCAAGTCAAGTCGGCAAGGAGATCTTGGTGATTACGGAACATATGTACCAGAAGCCATCAACTGCGAATAAGGTTCATCTGATGAGACGGTTATTCAACCTAAAGATGTCCGAGGGTACGTCGGTGCAACAACAACTAAACGAGTTCAACATGATCACTTCGCAGTTGAGCTCGGTTAAGATTAGCTTCGATGATGAGGTGCGTGCCCTAATTATGCTATCTTCTCTGCCAGAAAGTTGGGCGGAACGGTGACAACTGTAAGTGCTTCATCGACAAAGACAGTGTTGTGTTTTGACGAGGTGCGAGATCGGATGATTAGCGAAGAGGTTCGCAGGAAGGAATCTGGATCTACCGCAGGGTCAGCACTGAATACGGAATACAGAGGCAGATCAAAGGGAAGGCAGAATAGGGGAAGATCAAAGTCTAGAAGCAAGAGTCAATTCGGGAAGGATAAAGACTCGATCAAGTGCTGGAATAGTGATAAGTTCGGTCATTACAAAAGTCAGTGTACAGCACCGAAGAAGTACAAAAAGAAGACAACAAACGCAACCACAGATGATATTGGAGATGCGTTGGTCTTGAGTGTTAGCAGTCCGTTGGAATCGTGGGTGTTAGATTCTGGAGCGTCGTTTCATTCGTGCAGTGATGCTGAGATAATGGAGCACTACGTCTCTGGTGAATTTGGACAAGTCTATCTTGGAGATGACGAGCCCCTGAAAATCGTGGGAAATGGAGATATCCATATCACCACACCAAATGGATCGATGCTGAAGTTGAATGGTGTTAGACACATTCCAGGACTGAAAAGAAACTTACTTTCAATCGGGCAGCTTGATGTTGAATGATATTCTGTAACGTTTGGCTGCAGTAGTTGGAAGATCACCAGAGGAGCCATGATAGTAGCTCGTGGTAAGAAAGATGGTACGTTGTATACAACAACTAACTCAAAAGAATACATTGATCTTGCAGGAGCTGTTGTCGATGCTGATTTGTGGCACTGTCGGCTAGGCCACATGAGCGAAAAAGGGATGAAAGATGAGTTCGAAGGGTAGGCTGACAGGTCTGAAAACTGTTGAAGTTGGCATGTGCGAGGACTGTGTTTTCGGGAAACAAAGAAGAGTGAGTTTCTCGAGAGGTGGTCGACCTTTGAGAAAGCAGAAATTGGAGTTGGTCCATAGTGATCTATGGGGACCAGCCCCTGTAAAATCCCTTGGTGGTTCAGAATACTACATGACCTTCATTGATGATTCCACTCGAAAGGTATGGACTTATTTTTTGAAGAATAAATCTGACGCTTTTAATACTTTCAAGAAGTGTAAAGCTCTTGTAGAAAACGAAACAGGCTGAAAGTGAAATGTCTATGATCCGACAATGGAGGAGAGTATGAACTCCGTGAGTTCAAAGATTTCTGTGCTGAGAATGGGATTCGCATGGAGAAGACCGTGAGAGGAACTTCCCAGCAGAACGGAGTGGCAGAGCGCATGAACAGAAGATTGAATGAGCGAGCAAGGTGCATGAGACTGAAGAGTGGGTTGTCTAAGACGTTTTGGGCAGATGCAGTCAATACATCTGCATTCCTGATCCATAGAGGTCCATCAGTTCCGTTGGAAAATCGAATACCCGAGGAGAAATGGACTGAAAAAGAGGTAAATCTATCTTACCTACGGATCTTTGGTTGTGTTGCTTATGCTCATATTAATTCTGTTGAAAGAAGTAAGTTGGATGCTAAGTCTGTTAAGTGTACGTTCATTGGTTATGGAGGTGATGAGTTCGGTTATAGGCTTTGGGATGAGCATAACCGAAAAATTATACGTAGTAGAGATGTGGTTTTCAATGAACATGTTATGTACAAAGACAGATTGAAGGTGTCGAATTCTGGCAATTCTGAATCTCAAGAGGTCGAGTTAGACATCTCAAACTCTAGTGGGAGCAAGGAGAGTCAGAATGAAGAAGAGGTTCTCGACGAAGAACCAAGGACTCCACCACCGGACGATCTGCTGCAAAGACCAGCTTGAGAGCGACGTGCACCTGATAGGTATTCACCATCTAACTATTATTTGTTACTTACTGATGGTGGGGAACCTGAGTGCTATGCAGAAGCAGAGCAGGGTGGTGATAGACGAAAATGGAGAGTTTCTATGAATGATGAGTTGGCATCTCTTCTGCTACCATCAGTAAGTGGGTCTACCGGATCTACAGGGTACTTGAGAACTCGTTGAGCTCTCAAAGGGTAAGAAGGCCCTGCACTGTAAGTGGGTCTACCGGATCAAGATTGAAGCTGATGGTAGCAAACGCTACAAGGCCCGGTTGGTTGTCAAATGATTTGAGCAGCGACACGGTATTGATTATACTGATGTTTTTACTCCTGTTGTGAAACTGACCACTATTCGAATGTTGTTGAGTATGGTTGCTGCAGAAAACTTGCTGCTACATCAGATGGATGTGAAAACAACATTCTTTCATGGTGACTTGAAGGAGGAATTATACATGACACAACCTGAGGGGTTCGTAGTAAAAGGAACGGAAGGACTTGTTTTCAAGTTGAAGAAGAGTTTATATGGCTTGAAACAAGCTCCGAAGCAGTGGTACATGAAGTTCGATGGTTTCATGATGAAGATTGGTTATCAAAGATGTCACGCTGACCATTGTTGCTATTATAAGAGGTTCGACAAGAGCTATATTATCCTTCTGTTATATGTTGATGATATGCTGATCGCAGGAGCCGACATAAATGAGGTGGACAAGTTGAAGAAGCAATTGTCCGAACGATTCTCCATGAAGGATCTTGGATAGGCAAAACAGATTTTGGGTATGAGAATCGAGCGCGACAAGATGGTTGGAAATGTATATCTTTCACAGGCGAGCTACATTCAGAAGGTCCTGGAAAGATTCAACGTGATTTAATCAAAGCATGTGAGTGTCCTGTTGGGCAGTCACTTCAAGCTTTCGAGAAAGGAGTCGCCGAAGAGCAAAGATGAACGTGCCCAAATGATGAAAGTCCCCTGTGCTTCGGCAATTGGTAGCATCATGTATACCATGGTGTGTACAGGACCAGATATTGCTCAAGCAGTGGGAGTAGTGAGTCGGTTCATGGGTGATCCGGGCAAACAACATTGGGAAGCAGTGAAGTGGATTCTACGATACTTGAGAGGTACCACGGAGAAAGCTCTATGTTTCAATGGCAAGAGTGTCGTGCTAGCAGGTTATGTTGATGCGGATTTGGCATCAAATGATCTGGATGGGAAGAGAAGTACAACCGGGTATGTCTTTACTTATGGTGGTACTGCTATTTCTTGGGCTTCTAAGTTGCAGAAAGTCGTTGCTTTGTCCACAACGGAGGCTGAGTATGTGGCTGTAACGGAGGCGAGTAAGGAGATGGTGTGGTTGCAAAATTTCTTGGGTGAACTTGGGAATGAGCATAAGAGTAGCACTCTCTACAACGATAGTCAAAGTGCTATATTCTTGGCAAAGAATCCAGCGTTTCATTCGAGGACAAAGCATGTTGAGTTGAAGTATCATTACATCCGTCACCTGTTGGAGAATAAAATCTTGCAACTAACGAAGATCCTTGGAAGTGAAAATCCAGCAGACATGTTTACTAAGGTGGTAACATTGGAGAAATTGAAGCTATGCATAGCTTCAATTGGCCTTGGAGCATGAAGATGAGGCTAGGCGATGCTAAGCGGATACAGGAATGAAAGCAAGAAGGTACGGTTACTTGGGGATTCAGTCTCCAAGTGAGAGATTGTTGGAGTATGGAGCCTGAATGGACTGTACATTCTACCACGATTCCGGTGATCCAACTCGACGAAGAGTTGGACAAGGGTCCGGGGGCGGTAGCCCCTGGTGACGGGGGTTCGGGGACGGTAGTCTCCGAGCTAAATTTTTGGGCTCAGGCGGAACCTTAATGGACTTAGGGTTAGGGTTAAGTTATTCCTCTATTTAATAGCCGCTTTTCATTGTAATCAGTATCCGAAATTCATATTGAAATTCATGGCTTGGCATCGCCCCCAGACGTAATCGCAAGACGAATTGGGTTAACAATTCTCGTGTTCTTTATTTTTTGTCGTGATTATAGTGTATGTTTTTCGCAATACAGCAATTATTGAAATTGATCGATCTTAGAAAAAGTCTTCCCTCATTATTAACTTCCATGTGGCACAATTCGTGCTACTCAAAAAGTCTAAGACATCAATTATTATTCTCAATCTTACGTCTACTTTGGAACCTAAGGTAGAATTTCGGATAATGTATATGCTAGGCAAAATATATTAAAAGTCTCCCTACTTTCGTTTTTTTTCTTTTACTAGATCCTTGTATAATTTTTTATTTCAATAAATCCTTGTATTTTTATTTTTGATCTTATTGAATTCTTATTTAACGGGTCTAAAAAGTCTTAACTTTTTCGTTATCTAAATAATATCATCCTTTAATCAAATTCCACATCATATCGTACTTATAAATTTCATATAAATGTTAAGAAATTATAGTTAGTATGATTTTATATCTTGATATTATTAAGTATTAATTACATCTATTAATACAATTATATCAGATTTTTCATTATATATTTATTATTGTAGTAAGATTAATTAATAAAAAAACTAAGAAGTGTTATGTTATTAATCTCTTTTTGAAAATATAAAATATTGCATTGGATTCATTTTTTCGCACTTTAATCGATAAGATTAAACTAATACGATTGTAAATGACTAAGCATGTTATAGTATATATAGTATGTATATAATATGTGAATATTTAATATATAACAATATACTAGTAACAATCTAATAAATTTAATTTAATAGTAGAATATTCATTACATGTTATATTGAAAATTATGTGCTTAGAGAAATGTTATGTCACATGCCTTCCATGAGTACCTCTCACATTTAGGTCACTTTAGCATTATTCTTTTTTTTGTTTGGGTTATTGACACATAAATACATTAACTTTGGATCAATTTTGATTTTTTCCATAAACTTTAAAAATTATCAAAAAATACACAAACTTAATGACTTTAGTGTTTTTACTATGATTTCAAATTAAGGTCAAATTAGATCTGACTTGTCATCTCACAAATTTACTATAGACTAAACGGTTAGTGATATAAACAATATCGAAAAGAGAGAACATAAAACATCATCGTTCTATCAAAATAAATCAGATTTTTTTTATTTCTATTATTCATCACGTCATCTTTCATTACAAAAATCAAGTTTTCTCGTTTGTTTTATCATCTGGTTCTAAACTTCTAATTTAGATCAAAACAATCGATATCTCTCTCTACGATGTCGTTTATTCACTGATCGTTTTGTCTATGGTAAAATTTTTGAGATGTCAAGTCTGATTTAATTTGGCTTAAATTTGAAATCGTGGTAAAATCACTAAAGTCATTAAGTTTGTGTATTTTGTGATAATTTTTGAAATTCGTGGGAAAAACCAAAATTAATCCAAAGTTGATGTATTTATGCATCAATAACCATTTTTGTTTTATACATTTATTCTGATTATAATACATTAGAAATTATTATTTACATCTTCAATTTAACAAATTGCATAAAAATAAAAGTTCGATTGTTCATTTTTCCTTTAACTTCAAATAAATAAATAAAACGAACAAATCAAGCTTCATTTCTTATGTATTAGAATTAAAATAAATATATAAAATAAAAAAGAATAATGGTATGCAGTATAACATTTCTTTCTCTCTCTATATATAACTAACTTCAAGTCATGAAGATTAAATATAAATAAACAAGTTGGACGATAAAGTAAATATAAAATATTTCGATACATAAACGAAACTGTTGTTTGTCCTTTATTTAAAAGAGTATATTAAAAGTTTGGGTTTTTCTGTGGCTTGAGTTAGAATCCCACTACCTATAAAAAATAAAGAAATATTATTTTTTGGTCTGTGGCTTGAGTTAGAATCCCACTACCTATATAAAAAATGAAGAAAGATTAATTTTTGGTATTAAATGCTGTTGAGGGTAAAAAAATACATTTCCTAAATTATTAATGCGAACCGGATAAATAAAATCAACCCGGATCGGTTTAAATCTTTAGAAGTGTTATGTATATACATACAATAATGTATAAATAGATTTATCCTATACTTTTTTGTGAAGTGCTCCAATAGTTAAATGAAACACAACATAAATTTCTCCTTCGATTTCTTCTCTAACAGATTTTTTTTAAACTCATCAGCAAGCAACGGAATTAAGTTTTTTGTTTCTTTAGGCAAAATATTCATATTAAAATTACAAGTAGAATATGATCTGGAATTTGATTAAAGGATGATATTATTTAAATAACGAAAAAGTTAATGGTCTTTTTGAATCCATTACATAAAGAATCAATTAAATAAAAGATGAAGGTATAAAGATCTATTAAAACAAAAAAAGTTGTACAAGAGCTTAGTGAAATGAAAAACAAAAGTAGAAGAACTTCTAGATGTATTTTGCCTATATATTAATAGATGGAGGATAAGGTTTGATCGAATATCGGATTGCGTAACTATTTTGAACATATATTTGAAAATGATTTTCGAAGATCGGATTGCGTAACTATTTTGGACATATGTATTGAAAATCCTATATATGTTGCAGTAAAAATTGATATTTGGACGTTGCTACTATTTGTTATGAATCATCATAAACGAAATGTTCGTCTTCATATTATATTATATTATATTATATTATATTATATTGTCTGAAGATAAAACGTATTGAACAAAGTAACACATTGCTTAAAATGTATTTGATTAGAACTTTCTTTATACATATGTCAAATGTTCGTTCGACCTAAATTATAGTCTCCACAACTTTGGTACATGCGGCCGCAATACCTAATGAATGAATGAATTAATAATTAATAGTTAATCAAAAATTAAGTAAGTAGTATAAAAATATTATTTCTAATTAAAATTCATTGATCACGATTTAATTATGAGGAATATAATATACACAAGAAATCAATTTTTTTTTGTAAAACCTACAAATCGATTGCATAAATACTTATATTTACTAGGATAATATAATGCACATGAATTCTTTTGGTATTACAACAACTTCATTCTCTAAGATCTTCATTAAATATCGACCCGTATGCAGCAGGGCGTGGTTTAATGTTGCTTTTCTCCTTTGCGGGTGGAAGAAGGCACGGGGCATGCCGCATACAAACATGGATAACAGTTGAAATTTTGATCTCAAAGCAAAGAGTAGATTAAATAACCCTTACCGTGAGGATACACAGATTTAATGATTTCAGTGATTTTATCACGATTTTAAATTTAAGTTAAATTAAATCTGACTTGACATCTCGAAAATTTATGATAAATAAAACGGTCAGTAATATAAACGATATCATAGATAGAGGGTATCGATTGTTTTGATCCCAACTAGAATTAGACGATGAAACAAACGAGAAGACTTGATTTTTGTAATTAGGGTTTGCATATCCTAAAAATAAAAAAATCTGATTTATTTTGATGGAACAATGATATTTTATGTCTCATCTCTATGATATCGTTTATATCGTTAACCGTTTTGTATAAAGTAAATTTTTGAGATGTCAAGTTAAATCTAATTTGGTCTAAATTTGAAATCGTGATAAAATTACTAAAATGATTAAGTTAATATATTTTGTGATAATTTTTAAAATATATGAAAAAAATCAAAACGATCACAAAGTTGATGTATTTATGCGTCAATAATCCATTAAATAATAATGGTGTTGAACCTCACGGTTCTCTGCTGCATATAATTATATCATAGGTGAATATTCACATATTAATATTCACCACTCACCTCCACCTCTGAATACCGACAACTATGGCCGCCGCAGCAGCGTAAGATCTCCGTCCAGATTAATCGGAGAATTTCAATTTTTTTCATAGCTAGCTTCCCGCTTCAAGTTGAAGTTCGTTGATTGTGAAGTTTACACCACTAATTTGATGTTCCTAAACTGCTATATTCACAATCTCATATATTTTATGATTTTGATCGATTATTATCTGTCTGCAAATTTCAGTAGCGAGCAAGAAGTTCGTCCACCACTCTTCAATTCAACTTGTCTTGATCCACCACCACTCTTCGATGGAACCACTAGGTGCCTCTCTCTCTCTGGATAAGGATCATAGATTATGTTTATGTTGTTTGATCTGAAAATAATTGAGCTTCATTATTTCCCCCCACTTTATTTAAGGCTATACGTGTTTTACGAGTGCCCCTTTTGCCAACGTGTGTGGATTGTCAGGAACTACAAGGTATATTGACTCATTTTTCTTCTTCATCATCATTTTTCTGTTTTCCCTTTTCTTATTTGACTGAATTTCATGAGATTCTGAATTTTGATTGCCAGGGCTTGCAAGATCAGATCAAACTTGTTGGTATAGAGCTTACAGATAAACCTGTTTGGTATAAGGAAAAAGTATATCCCGAAAACAAGGTATTTGTCACAATTCACTCGATTAATAATTCGAAAAAGCAGCATCATCTGCATATATTCATGTTCAGTGGCATTACGACATCAAACTCAATTTCTTCTACTCTGAACTCACAAATTTGCTATTGAAATGTAAAATATGCTTCAGTTGCCATCATTGGAGCACAACGGCAAAGTCATTGGAGAAAGCATGGATTTGATCAGATATGTGGACACTAATTTCGACGGACCATCTCTACTACCAGATGTAATTAAGATAGAACGCTCCTCTCCTAATTCTCTTTGCATTTCTTCAAACATCTTAAAAATGTCGTCGTACTTTACTACAGGATCACGCGAAGCTCAAGTTTGCTGACGAGATGATTGCGTACATGGACACGTTCCTTAAGAACGTGTTCACTTCATTCAAAGGAGATCCTGTGAAAGAAGCTGGTCAGTTTGAGACATGGTAATTCTTCCCAAGCAGCTGATTAAGCATTAACTGTGTTTTTAATTGTGTATATCAGGTGCTGAGTTTGACTACTTGGAATCTTCACTTGCAAAATTTGAGGACGGGCCGTTCTTTTTGGGCCAATTTAGTCAAGTAAGTTGTGAGATTAAACCAAGTCTACATCAAAATCAATCGCTGTGCATAACTTTGGCTGTGATCTTTAGGTGGATGCTGCTTATGTTCCATTTATCGAAAGGTTTCAGATCTATCTAAAGGAAGTGTTCAAGTATGATGTAACACCAGGCAGGCCAAGGCTAATTGCATATATAGAGGTCTTTATGTCTTTAACTAAGATGCTTTTATCTTTATATACGTACTAAACTCGATTCTCATGTGCAGGAACTCAACAAGATTGATGCATACAAGCAGACCAAGTGTGATCCCAACTGGCTCATCCAGTTCTACAACAAACAATTTCTGGTAGTTTCTCTTTCTAACTCAGATTTACAACCAATTTTGCATCCGATCAAGTTTTGCTTACTTTTGCATTTCCCCCCCTCCTCTTCCAGAAGAAGTGAGTTAAACTCCGGTGCTGATATCCTGCAACAAGTCGATGTTTTCTGCTATTCGGGACCACATGAGTTTGGTGTATGATATTCTGTGGTGTACTAATAGACCTCATCGAAGGCAATATTTCGTCTGTGTATTCGTGTTGTTATGAGTCATTCCAAATTGATGAACACTACATATAGTGACCAATAATGTTGTGTGTATCCTCTTATAGCTTTTTGTGCTGCTTTGCAATCTTAATTTGTTGGTTTCTTTACAGTAAACCTTCACAAGAATTAAAATTCAAGAAAGATGAACTATACTATATATTTCACCATCGTCAGTCTCAAAAATAATGAAAGATGAGCTCGTTTTCCCAAGTTAATGAATAATGACATTAACATATATGCTATATAGTATATACAATTTCTTGTTTTATATGAGGAATTTCATACATCATTATAGAGGTTAAGAGATCTAAATGAGAGTACCAATAATCAGTAGAAAGAGGTGCTATTATAAGTTAATCAAATTTATTCACAAAACTTTCATAGCAATCCAATTCTATAACATCATCTCACTCATTATACACTATCATCTCTTGTACAGATCAGATATAATAATAGTTATATACATTCTGTAACTGTACAAAACCAGCCATCTTTACTGTTCTACACAGTAATCCGAAATGAATACATACCCTCTACGACGAAGATGATCAAGAACGACGACTCACTGACACCGAAAGATCCAGACAGCATGAAATCCATGTCCAACTTCACAATAGAATTCCCAGGACAAAAATTATTTAAACAACTAATAACACAAACCTCAGTATCGGTTGTCAGTTTTGGGTCGGCCGCCTCCATCAATTCGTTTTTTATCAGCTTTGCCTTTGGTTCTAGGAGGAGTGCAGGGTTTCCAGAGAGGGTTCTGAGCAGGATGTGTTTCAGCATCGTACTTCTGTGAAGACAGATATGTCAGAGCCGTAACAACGTCTGCAATCATGGGTCGAAGGGTGGGCTGCTCCTGCACGCACATTGCTGCAATGGCAAGAGCTTGGTATAGGCCTCTCGTTGGATATTGACCTTGGAGCGCAGGATCAGCAATCTGTGGAAATTTCCTCTTGTCCTTGAACAACGGCCTTGCCTGTGAAGACAACGAAGATCTCACGTTGCAAGAAACTGCCAAAGGGACTAGACTCAAGCAACTAAAACAAGAAGGCAAAAACTTGTGTACATCCAATATGGTGCATCCACCCCCGTTAGGGTTCACAAATCTCCAAATTGGGTTTATTATTCACAATTAGAACCTAAATAGGGCGGATGCTCCGGAGTGTGCCTCAAACAAGAAAACAACAGTAACAAACTTACCCATACGACAAGATTGTGCTCGTTCCCACTTTTTGAATTGTCAACAGCTTTCCTGCCTGAAATGATTTCGAGAAGAACTACACCAAAGCTATAGACGTCCGACTTGAGAGTCAGCTGGCCGGTCATTGCATATTCAGGTGCACAATATCCGTAGGTACCCATGACCCTTGTGGATACATGCGTGTTATCCCCAACGGGTCCAAGTTTGGCCAGACCAAAATCAGAAAGCTTCGGATGATACCCCTCACCGAGCAAAATGTTAGAGCATTTTAGATCACGATAAATGACAGGAGGGCTAGCTTTGTCGTGTAAATACTCCAATCCTCTCGCAGCTCCAGCAGCAATTCTCATCCTCGTGTTCCAATCAAGTATTGCCTTGTCGGGCATTGGATCTGCAAAATAATAGTCCGAATCTTCAGCACTATCATAGCAGTGCCGAGTACTTCATTAAACAATGACGAAGGTTATGTAACATACCGTGAAGATGGTCCTCCAAAGACCCTAGCTCCATATATTCGTAAACTAGAAGTCTCTGATCTCCATCAGCACAATATCCAATTAGATTGACAAGGTTGGGGTGGTCGAGCAGGCTCAGCATCAATACTTCAACGAGAAATTCTCTGTTTCCTTGCAAGCCATTCCGATCAAGTTGCTTGATTGCAACAACCTATAAAATGTGTGATATAAACCCAACAAAAGAACTCAAAAACCAATTAAAGGTAAAACATTTGGAATAGGAAAAAAATTGTATAAATAAGATACCTAGAATTAATGTAATTACATACTTGATTGAAGCCTTCCAGCTGTCCTTTATACACTCTGCCAAAGCCTCCCTCCCCTATGAAAGACTCGCCACGAAAATTTTTGTAGCAGCTGCCATTTCACGGAAAGTGAAAGTCCTGGCTGCAATTTTATTGGAGGATCCATCTTTGGAGGCGTCTCGGGGTTTACCTTAAAAGGAAAAACGAGATAAATACTAGGTGAAGAATGACATACTAATACCAAACAAGTAAATAGATTGAAAGATCCAGATATAGCTGAGTATGCAATTTTGAATAGGTTGAAGCATAGCAAAGGATTATTTGTCTCATGCAATAAGCTGTGTGATGGAGTGCATTCAAATTTTCGCGAATTTACTTCTCATTCTTCTACCGAATACTCACTGAGCAGTTAGAGCTCACTTTTTCGGAAGAGAAAAAAACTCTCTAGCATAAAGAATGTAATAAGGTATCATAGCTAACTCTCCAGACAATATGCAGCTCTATCGTGAACAGTAAATCTCGTTTCAATCACAACATCGACTCAGTGCCAGTTTGTTCTCTAACAGACTCTGTTAAGCACATTCGTTGATTCTATAGTAACAATTTCCTTATAACGGAAAGCAACAGATTTATCACCAGACCTTTATATCTTTCCTCGCATTTCAGTTCATATACAATATCTTATGGCCAACAAGTTCGAAAATTTCAGGGGAGCCAATGCCAATATGTTCTCTCGACTGAATGTTGCCACATTGAAAGCTGAACACGAAGTCATGAGATTATTTGAATCACTTAACCAGGTTCACAAAATAAAGATCTTATAACTATATCTCCGGTTATTAAATTTGAAAGGGCAAAAGACTTGGCGGACCCAAAAGGGGGGGGGGGCATTGGACTACTCTGGGATTTTTCAAAATGTTAGGTATTATATGTATTTTGTATTTAATTATTACAATAATAATGTTCTTTATTGTTGTGTAGTTTTATTTTTTGTGTGACAAACAAATTAAGTTGATTATCCTTTTGTTATTATTGGTGTTAAATTTCCTAATAAAATGATCTAGTGTGTCAATGAAAGTATGTTTACATCTAATTTTCATGATGTGCCAAGTAAGAATACGATTTTCATTTATATACAAATGTTGTAATATATTATTTTCTAATAAGAAACTTGATATCCTACCATTTGAACTTTGCGTATTATTATATTATTCTATCATTTGATTCTTGTTTATAATGATGTATCATGAATTAGAAAAATATTTTAGTTTTATATTATCTACACAAGGAGGAAGTGAAACTTGTATACAAATGTAGTAATTTTTTTATTTTCTAATAAGAAACTTGATATCCTATCATTTGAACTAAGGGTGTTATTATATTATTCTATCATTTGATTATTATTTATAATGGTGTGTCATGAATTAGAAAAAAAAATAGTTTTATATTATCTACACAAGGAGAAAGTGAAGTTCAAGTTTAGCAAAACTTTGTATGCAATTCCTTCTTTCCTAATTAGAAAATTGAAAATTAGGATTCATTTTGAATTTTTGTTATTATTATTATTTAGATAGATGAAACATTTTATATGAAAGCATATCCTATTATGGATGATTCATTTTATCAGTTAATGAACTTATTCATCGAACCCCAAAGAATAGAAGAAAAATGTTATGATGTGGTCATATTTAACCTTTTTTTTAATATTTTGATATACTTTAAACGGTGTTGTAATTGTTTAAAATTATTAAATATTTGTAATGTTAATTTTAAAATTCTTCTTACATATTTATGAAATTATAATTAGTTGGACCCCTGAGTAAAAAAGTCTAGGTCCGCCACTGTCTAGGAGTCTGGAAATGATAATTTAATTGGGAGTCTATGATATTAAACTTACGTGTTTCTCTAGATTTCACACCACTCCTTCATACAGTATCCAGCACAAGATCACTCAATGATATGTCATTAACACTGAAGGAATTACTTGCAAGCAGAGGTGCAACGAGGCCATTAAACGATCTTAAGGAGTGTATCGCCTTTCATTTTCCACTATGTGCGTAAATTATCTAATTATAGGAGAAGATGACGAGTCATTGCCTCAAAATTCAACAGGGCGATTCATCTTGAGATCCATATTTCAAATTATAAGCTTATCCCAAAACTCTACCATGGAAACTTCTTGGCTATCATTAAGTGAAGTTGGTGGTCAAAAATAATTGGTGTCAACAAAACAAGAAAAACTTCCAATAATCCTTCTCCTTTTTCTTTTTCTTTTTTCAAAAAACAAAAACAGACAAAAAAGTACAAGAGCAAACAAAATTCCAAACTCCATCAAGGTCTATCAAGAAGAAATTACACAGAGCTCCATAACACCTCATTCAAATTACATAATCGAGAACGAAAACTATGAGCATAGATGCTGAACTCCCCCATAATTAACAACATTCAGGGAAGTTGACTGATTTCAAAATTCAAAGAAACCCTTAATTTCAAACAGATAAGAAAAATTTCAATCTTTAGATATATAAGTAATCAGTTCAACGAAATAATGAAAGCCCTACCTGAAGAGGGCTCGACTGGATCGAGTGACTTATTCTTCTTCCTCAGCTTTTCCTTTGATTGTCCCGAGCATGGGAACCATCCCATTTGTGGCGCTCTCTCTCTCTCTCTCTCTCACGCAGACACCCAGTTGCTCGTTGGCTGAGGGCGGCAGTCAGCAATGCGACGTTGAGGAGAGAGTAGCAGTCATTCAGTATGTTAATAATTTATCAATCAGTGATTCAGTATATGCCTTATTATTGTCTTTTTCTTTTTGTGAGATAAAATTTATAATTTATCAGCGTTGGTTAGATTTTTTTTTAAAGCAATTATTTTATGTCTTATTTAATATTTATGGCTGTCATTTATGCGAGGCCACCGTCGGATCTCTGCCCACAACTTTAAAGCATCATTACTGTAGAGAATTGAGATTAGTGCGACGCCATTAACTTCAACAAAGGAGTCCACATCCCAATACTCAGCTCAATGGTTTATTACTCGAAACTGTCCAAAACCTCAGCTCAAAATCAAGCAAACTTGTTGGACCGTTGGACCAATCATCGCTTCATTATTGCACAAGTTTTTCCCAACCATAAGCAAAAAAAAGGCAAAAATTTGTTTTTATGTGTTGAGTTAATGGTAGAGTAATTAATGTCTAAAGTAAAAAGATTTAAGTTCCTTTTTTTTTGTCATTAAATATAGAAATTTTTAAAGACCACGTCACACGTGACTCGAACAAGGCACCTGGCTACGGCGTTAACCACTCTACCACTAGGCCAACACACATAAAAAAAAAAAAAATTCAAGTTCCAATTCACCTTAATATAATCTTTAAAATTTCTATATTAATCGACAAAAAAGACAAAAATTTATGTATCTCCAAATTTACTGTGCATCTACTAAATTAGGGTTCATCAAATCCTAATTAAGAATATAATTTTTTAATCATAATTAGGATTTGATTAGATCGGATGCACTCCAAAAAGAATTGAATGCGGCCAAAGATAATTCACTAGTCTCCATCTCCAAAAAAAGGAAGAAATGCAGAATAAGAAAGCTAATAATCAAGATTCGATTAAATTTCTAAAATTTAGAGAATGAAAGGCAGAATCGCAGTACAACAATTGGATCTTGAAATAGTCTATAAGGACGAATACATTGTTCAATCAAAATCTTTCTAGTACTATTTGGACTTGCAGAGAAGGCGCAGCCGATGTTGCTCAGCACAAAATTCCAGCAGATAACTGTTGGAGGTTAGATGCTTTTGGTTGCTGCTATCTGTTTGGATGGCTCAGCATTTCCAGTTTTGATTGGCATGGCATGGTTGTGTGTGCCCTCGCATGTCGTTATAAAGGTGTCTTCAGACGTTCTCTCTACGTACTTCCTCCTCCTGCAGAATCATTCGTACCATGATGGGATGAGTACTTGCAAAATCATTCAAACCATGAAACAAAAAACTGAACAAAATAATTAGCTATGAACTTTGTAAATGAACTACTCATATTTCCATTTTAACTATCATTAACCTAGAAATTCTTGTTGTTTGGTCAAAGCATGAATACTCTTGACAAAATTTATCTTTCAAATGCCACGTGACAAGAGAAAATTTAGCCAGCTCAATGAAATATTATTAAAGTTGAAAGTAATGCAAAAAAGAAAAGAAAAAGCATATGTGATACTAACCTAGGTACATCTTTCCCTTTACATTTTGGCCATACTTCCTGCAGCGAAATCCGTCCCTGATTATGGCAGAACCAGTATGGTTCTGAACGACAATTTGAGAGTCGGATGAGGCTTCCCTAACCGTGCTTGCTCTGGGTAATTGGTTGTCGGATTTCCTAAAACAAAGAAACAACTTGAGAAGGCCAAGTTGTATCTCCTGGTGACTTGTATCCTATAATGTATCTCTAATATGAAGTTACACAAAATAGCAATCTTTAAACAGGAAAACAAGAAAACTCTTTACGTTCTTTTGCTTCTGAAGTAAACACCTTCTGCCTCGACAAATCCACCAACTTCCTCACATTCACCCAGAGAGTTATTGGACATTGAGGGACCGGCATTGCATGCTGCAGATGCAACGGCTTAAATGATTCAGCAAGATCCTGATTTACTGATCTGCTTGATGAGCTTTCACTGCCTCAGCTTGCTGATTTGTTAAATGACTTTGCACCTCTTTCCGAGTGGCATCATATGCCAGTGTCTGCGCGTGTCCATCTGGGAGTGTGATTAGGCGGCTGGGGTTTTAAGTGGTCGTGCTCCCCTTCGTAGACTATCTCCGCAATCTGGCCGTCAAGCGTTTTTTCTACCTTATTTTTCACGGGTATGTACACTTGTAGTAACTTCGAGGATACTCACTTCCTTTAACTTGTTTCTGTCAATATCATCATATGAAGGTCGATGCCTGATATTTGCAGGACCCGAGGATTTGGTTTCATCAACATGATTTTCCACTGCAGTACTATTTTCCCTTTGTTTCAACTGCTTGGGGAAATTGGGATGGGCCTCTAATGTGGTGTCTGTTTGGTGAGTGATGACTTGATTTGATGGCTGTATTCTATCACGAACTTTTCGTGTAGGAGCAATGCCGTTACCCCCTACATGATCGAGAGGAACAACATCAAGATCTTCACAAAAAAGCATGGATAAAACATGTATAATAAAGCCTTTTTAATTAATGGAAACAAAATTTACTGTGTTTGCTTAAGAGGTCTAGTTAATAAAAGAGAATTTATAGGGGTATCATATATCATAATATGCCATAGTTTATATACTAACCAAATTTGACAAGGATAGAGAAACTGTTGTCCTTGAACAAGCTTAGCTATTGGCTTCTAGACCACATTGCATGCGACGTTAAATTCTAGGGCCCTTTTGTTTGGATGGAAATCTGCACAACCATGTACCTCAGCCTGGAATCATTATATATATATATATATATATATATATATAAGAAGCAACAAATATGAAAGTTCACAGAAGAAAGTAGTCACTCCAACCCAATGTGTTGTCGGGCTTAAAGCGTACCGTCGTTGGTCTTATGACTGCAGCAGCAGTTTCAGTAAACGCGGCAGGGGGAGAAGCATCAGTGCAACAGAGAGAAGGCCTGACAAGGATATTGAAGAGTGATGCATTTATCTAGAATAATCTAGCTAAATATAGAAAAGTATTATGTATTCTAGAGAATTCAAGAGTAGAGAAAATATCTAGGATCTAGAGAATTCTCAAGCTAGATAGTAGTAGAGAATTCTAGATCTTTAATATAATAAATGCTGATCTAGAATGATCATCCAACACCTATAAATAGAGCTCACTAGGATCATTTGTAACCAAGCTAATCACAAGCCACACAAGCTACAATAAGCTATAATTAGGGGTGAGCATTTGGATTTCGGTTCGGATTTTTGCCTTATCCGAACCGATCCGAAAATCCGAATTTTGAGAGGAAAACAATCCGATCCGAACCGAAAATCCGAAATCCGAAAATCCGAAAATTCTATAAAATATCCGAACCGAACCGAAAAATCGAAATTATGAAAAATCCGAAAAACCGAAACCAGATTTTGTTAATTTTATATATATTTATATTAGATTTAAAAATATTTAAATAAAATATTATTATTATAAATCCGAAAATCCGAAAATTCTATAAAATATCCGAACCGAACCGAAAAATCGAAATTATGAAAAATCCGAAAAACCGAAACCAGATTTTGTTAATTCTTATATATATTTATATTAGATTTAAAAATATTTAAATAAAATATTATTATTATATATAAATTATATATAATTCGGATTTTCGGATTAAAAAAATCCAATCCGATCCGAAAATCCGAAATTTTGAAAAATGTCAATCCGATCCGAACCGAAAATCCGAACCGAATTTTAAATTTCGATTTGGTTCGGATCGGATATTCGGATTTCGGATATTTTGCTAACCCCTAGCTATAATATAAGTTCTTTGGAGACAAGAGCTCCACATTGTAAATTCTTCTATATTCTACACACACCAAAATACCCAATCACCTTCTATATCACTTCTCTAAAATTACCCTCCGCATCCAAACCACCAATAATCACCTTCCATTTTCTAACAATCAGATTGGAGAAACCAGGTCTGCATGTGACTGGCTTGGATATTACAGCTTTCTATCTCTCAAGGATTTCATCATAATTCTAGCAACTGCTATAACTCTCCTACAGAAATAATTTCATTAGTGGGATTGCAAAAATAAGATCCTCATCTGAACTAATCAGAAGCAAATTTTAGAGGTTCGTGTCCAATAGAGGCTCACCTGGAAGCAGCTAAAAAGATACTGCGATATCTCAAAGGCACACCTAATATGGGTTTTTGGTATCCAGTTAATGATAATTTCGAGCTTTCAAGTTACTCTATCTCTGATTTTGTAGGTTGTAGGATAGACAGGAAATCAACTTCAGGGACACATCAATTTCTTGGTAGCAAACTGATTTCTTGGTTCTTCAAGAAACAAACATCAGTCACAACGTCCATAACTGAAGTTGAATACATGGCTGATGGAAGCTACTGTTCTCAAATAATCTAGCTGAAGCAACAACTGAGAGATTATGAAGTCATAATGAGTGAAGTATCCATCTACTGTGACAGCTCCAGTACCATAGCAATCACTCTCAACCCAATCCTACATTCCAAATTCAAGCACGTTGATGTCAAACATTATTTAATTTGTGATCATGTCGAGAAGAAGGACATTAGTATCGAGAAAATTCATACCGATATTCAACGTGCTGACATTCTTATAAAGCCGTTTGCTAAAGACAGATTCAACATGTTGTGCGGAAAGACAGAATTGTTGAACCCAAATGAGTGAGGAACTTAAAATATAAGTGTCAAACAAATCAAGGAATGCATGCTGATCCCAGAGGGAATCCATGCTGACGAACCCAACTGGTAGACATCAGCTGACCAATTATTAGTATTACTAGTTCAAGGAGGAACCCATACTGATAGGTAAAATTGATAAGTCAAACTAATAAGTTTTAAATAAGGTCAAAACTGGTAGTCCAAATTGGTAAACCAGACTGACGGATATCAAACTGGAAAGGACAATATTGACTGCCATGAGTATCAACACAAACTGGTAACATCAAATTGGTATCAGTATCAGTACCACTTGATGTCAGTATCATCGACGACTGACGAGGTATCAGCTGACTACTATGTTTAGCTGACCATTAAGTATACTGACTCATCTTACTGATAATGTCAAACTGATAAAGCATACTAATGATCATACTGAAATCAATGCCTGATTGATGCATTAACACTTAGTTTTTATTTCGAGTCATTTATGTCTAATGATTTGAATTAATTCCACTAAAAACTATCTCACACGTGCGCAGGATATCATCCTCACATTTAATGCCATGTTAGAAAAAAGTTGTAAAAAGACAAAAGAAAATTAAGTATAAAGTTAGAAATTATATAATTTAATTTTAATATGTGGTATATCCAAAGTATAATTCTAAATCGTCAAAACAACCGTATAGAAGATATTTCAACTTCTCAAATCTTTTGTCAACTTCTTATATAATCCTTCATGACTACATTAGAAAAAAGAGAAGTTAATATGAACATATAAGGATCAATAGAAAATATTAAAAAATTATAATGTTGTAACTTTATATAATCCTTCAAAGAAGATTTTTCAAACCCGTCACATGTACTAGTTTTATCACCCAAACCCGTCCCAAATCCTTTTAATATTTACCCAAAATCCATCTTATTAAGATTTGGTAAAGGCGACTAAGCGTTTATGTGTTGATGAAGAAGCCCAATGGGCATTTAGAATCTATGGCCTAGATTAAAGACGGTAGGTCAACCGACTGGCCCATCTGCAGATTTGTAGGAACTTTTGTCAGAAAAGTTGCAAACAATAACTTGCTTTTAATGACACAACATCATCTCAAAATCAACTCTGAAAGATATTTAAACTTGTATTTTCAAATCTCACGTGTCAGAGAACAAAGATAGAACCAAGAATACTCTAATAGATCTCTGTCAGACAAAAACTCTCTCGGAGTAGGAGTAATTGATAGAGACAAAATACCTAGGGATGTCGATCGGTCAACCCGCTTGGGTTCAGTGCTAACCCACTCGGGTTATCAGCTATTCGGGTTGACATTTTTTGAGTTAGAAAAATTCAACCCTAACCCTAAACTCTCGGGTTTGGGCTAACCCATCTACGTAAAACTTATATATATATATATATATATATATATATATATATATATATATATATCAAATATTTTATATTAAGCGTTGGAGTAAAATAAATAATTGAAAATAAATATAATACATTCCACAAGTTCTTTTTTTAATCTTATTATACTAACTTTGAATAGCAAACAATAAAATTAAAAATAGTGCTCATAATTAAATTCTTTTTTCTAATATGCTTTAATGTCCGCATTCCATGTAACTAAATGATCTCTAATAATATAATATAATTATAGCGGCATTAAAACTAATATCTAGAAAAATTTTAATAAGTTAATTCAATATAATACTATTTAAAATATATTACAATATCAAAATTAGAAAATAATGCTCACAACTAAATTATTTTTTAATATATCCGAATATTCATATTCCATAATTGATAATTCACTATTTTTTGTAACTTTAACAACACTATGAATATCTTCTATAATTTATCAGATAGTTGTAGGGATGTTAATAGGTCAACCCGCTCGAGTTCGGCTAACCCACTCGGGTTGTCGGGTTATTCGGTTCAATTTATTCGGGTTGACGTTTTTTCAAGTTATAAAATCCAACCCTAATTTCTAATTTTATCGGTATTCGAATCTAGCCCGTGAGCTTCACCCATATCGACATCCCTAAAAATACCAATTCAACACATACCCTACAAAAGCCTAATGCTAAAGGCCAATATCAAAGTCTAGCACCAAAGGCCCAACAAATCTATACGTCATCAGAGTTGTTTATGACCAGAGCTATCCATTGTCATAAACATTCTTCACCATAGATGATAGGAATCAGAGTTGACTCCAAGTCAAACCTGAAGTCGAGCTCACCTCTTAGACATGCCCTATTTCGCTATGCGCCCATGACTAACTGAAAGAACATGCCTCCGTCATTCATGCAAGTAGGGATGTTAATTGGTGGGTTTTACTCAGATCGATCCACAACCGTTCATAACTCATTAAATTTGAAAACAACGGTTCCATTTTTGGTTTTGTTTCCTGACCCGCTTTAAACCCGGACCGTTTAGACCCATAGTTTGATGGTCGAATCCGATACTTATTCATTAGTTCTGGTATGAGTAAAACCGTCTATTGACAAGCCTAAGCTTAAGTAACCTTGTCAATGAGTCGGTTTTACCTATACCGATCTAGAATCACTCATAGCTCGTTAAATTCTAAAGCAATAGTTTTAGTTTCAATTTCGGTTCTGACCCAGTTCTGGTTCTAGACCCTCTGAGATTCGGACCTTTTCAGACCCATAGTTGATGGTCTGGTTCAAGTTTGGTATTTAATGAGTCAGTTTCAGAACCAAAATCGATACTTATTTATTGATTCTGATCCGGATAAAACTCACTCATTGACATCCCTACATGCAACCACCCCACGCACGACACACGAATACAGGGACATTATTACTCAACACATTTGGCTCCACTACTAAAGGCACGTAACTATTATTCAGGTACCACTAGGTCATAAACCCCTATAAATACCCGCCCCTATGCAAACTAACATATATGTCATATATTTTTCGCACGAACACTCATAAAAACACATATTCTCAAGTAATATTCTTATTCTACTCGATCCACTCGCACACGAAAAACACCTCATATGTGTTCTAACTTGAACGTCGGAGTCTCTCTCCAAACTTGTTTTGCAGGCTATTACGTGATTATTCTCAAGCTTCCCGCAAAGACAACCATCTCATTTTCACAATCACCTTTGATCCACATTCGTAAAGGTAATATTATTGTAGATTTTGATTCGAATCTATTAATAATTAATTAAACTGTGGTTAGAATTTAATTAAAATTCAATTAAAAAAGATGCAGATTTGTATATATCAAATGTAACTGTGGTTGGCAAGAGAAGCAACAGTCTGTATAACATCATGACGCAATTTTAACCATTAGTTGGGCCTATAAATTGGACACAAACTATCCAAATTCTATTCTGACAAGCCTGTAAACACAAAATTCCATTTTTCGGATTTGATTATTACCGGATAAAGAAGAACCTTATTTTTTGAAATTTTGATTTCACACAGCGTCACATTGGAAATAACTATTTGCCATCTTCAGAGAGTAATAATATACGTAGCGGGTCCCACACGATCAATTAGATCTTAACGAACTGTGAGCATTACTTTCCTTATCAACTGCTCGTGTTTAACATGCGATCCAAATCAACTCATTTATCCCCCCCCCCTCCTCCAAAAACAAGTTCATATGCACAGATCTATGACATGCATGCATGCATCGAAACAAATAAACACCGCCACTCCACCGACCGGTGACCATCTCCAACTTGAATAAACCTGGCTCCGGCCACGGGAAGGACGCTGCTATAACTGTCCAGCCCTCAGATTGACACTAATGAAAAGGTACATCACTTGTCTTTAAGATTGTTGATGGGATATGGCCCAACCGACTAGGCCCACTAACAGGCCCAAACGAGCTGGATCTAACGTTGGTAGCAGGCCCACGCGGTTGAGCCCAAGGCGAGCCCTAATCATTGCCCAAAACCCTAGCCTCCAGAACCTCCACCCTCGGCCAATGGAAGACAGGCCCCAGAACCAAAGTCTGACGCTACCCTCGGCCAATGGAGAAGACGCCCCAGAACCAAGGTCAGGCGCCACCCTCCACGTGGCGCACATAAGGCGAAAGGTCCCGGCTCCGGCCAATGGAGGGCATGCCAGAGGAAGAGTCACACCACGACCAATGGAGAGGTCGGGCGCGCCTTCAGTTGCAGATTCGGAGCTGTATAAATAGAAGGAAAACTGACATTAGAAGGGTTGGCAACTTATCGAATACTAAGAGCTTGTAACCACACTGAATTATAGTGAAAGTATTGAGGAAACACTCCTCCGTGGACGTAGATCTCATTAACGATCGAACCACGTAAAAGCCTTGGTGTTCTTTATTGCTTTTCATAAATCTCGCACACTCACTAAACCAGATTTATCATTGGCGCCGTCTGTGGGAACGTTCGAACAAGAAAGCTTCGTTTCCCTCTACAACTAAATGGCAAGAACACGCACAACCGCCGCCCAGCACGGCAACAACCGTCTTGAGGGACGACCGGTGGTCACTCGGCGTCGCGGGAAGGAGATCGCGACGCCACGCGCCACACTCGAGGCCACATGGAAAACGCTCCATACGCCTCGGGACCGCCTCCCAACGTAGGGAAGATGTCGACCTCAACGAGGACGAGCAAACAACTCATTCGTCCCACGAGGTCCTCGGCCGAGCTGTGACCGAAGTTTCTCCACGCCATCTTGCCAATTCCAAAGCTTCTCAACCAGAGGACCAAAGGCGGGTCCTCGAGGGCCCCGGATGAACACCACGGCCGCCCGAGGCCGCTCCCCATCCGAAGCAGCCGGCGCCACCTCGGCGTGATAGCCGAGAACGCATCACGCCCGACGCGGGAGCCGCCACCGCGGCCGAGCCGCCGCCTCATTCGCGGAGCCGCTCACCGCGGGCGAGCCGCCACCATCAGTCGCCCCCTCGCCATTCGCGGAGCCGCTCTCCACCTCGTCATGCCGACCAGAGAGCCGAGCAAAACAGGAGGGAAGAAAGGCGGAGTCGAACTCCCCCTCGGAGGGACGATAGGCATCGCTATCGATCCCCCACCCCTCCAGAAAGAGATGGCAACGATCTCCCGGGGTTCGACCGGTACGGGAGAATCATCTCCCCTTTCTCCAGGGAGATTCTAGACACGCCCCGCCCCCGTGAGACGGGCACCCAATATAGCGGCTCACGATGGCCTCGGAGACCCTCCGACTTCCTTTTCGCCTACACTACCAACATGGCGATCAAGGAATGGAAGATTTTCACATGTGCAAAATCTTCCCGAGGTGCCGATCTCCAACGCACGGCGCCTGGTTCACCTCGCCCGCTTGTAACAAAGATACACCGCCTGTGACCTCATGGATCGTTCAAATGGCGCTTCTATCGGAAGATGCCGCCCAGTGACCTTCCTCCGACCGCTCACAATCCGCCCGAGGCGGGGCGAGACGATGTCAAACTTCGCCTCGAGGTTCATCAAAGAGTCGCTCAAAATTGACGACAAAGAACGACCTCTACATCATCAACGCGTTCAAAAACGGATCCGACCCGTGCGGCGAACAAAGAAATCACCAGGAGAAACCAAAGACGGCGAGTAAGCTTTGGAACACGGTGGACAACTTCGTCGAGGAGACGAGTCGGATCGGAAGAAGCGGAAACTGGGACGAGGAAGTCCGGAGGAAAAAGCCGGATGACCAAGTCGAGGGCCGATCGCCGGCGCCTCGGCGTAATCAAAAGAGGGCCATCGAGTTCAGGCTCGGACCTCGCCCAACCCCGGCGGCGAGCGTCTCCCGCTCAAATCAAGGGCGGAAATATTCGAGCTCCACGCCGAGCTCTTCCCAAGCCCGCCCCATGAAAGGAGGATCGAAGAGGTCCACGCAGGGCAGTATTGTGACTATCACCAAGGGTATGGTCATGATACCGAGGATTGCGAAACACAGGCTCGCAGATCGACGAGCTCGTTAAAGGTGGAGCCCTCAAGAAATACCTCGGACGAGCTGGTCCGAGAAAGCGAAGCAGAAGGAATGGAGGCGGCAACAAGCTGCTGGGCGACCCCAGCGACGACCCAACCCGAAGACGACGAGGAAGAAGGTCCCAATGCTATGGAGCAGGTCTATGTCGTTATCGGACTGCCCCTCGGGACGACGAGGTCGTCCTTGAAGAACGATGCCCGGAGGTCGGCCCCTGAAGAGCCGAAGAACAAGCGACTCCGGGATGGTGAGAACATAACGTTCTTCAAGGAGGACCCCATGCCCAAGATCATGCCGCACCAGGACGCCATCACCATACAGGCCGTGGTGGGCAACAAAAAACGTCCACCGGGTCTATATCGACATCGGAGCCTCCGTCAGCATCATCTTCCAGAGCTGTCTGGATAAGCTTGAGGTCGGAGGTATTCAGGTACTTCCCGCGCCCTCCCAGTTGCGGAGCTTCACTCAAGAGACAGTCCGGCCGAGGGGTCATTACCCTTCCGGTCACGATAGGGACGAGCTCCTGTGTCATCACCAAGGCCATCCGATTCTTCCCGGTCCGAGCTCCCTCCGCACAACATCATCCCGGGAGAGATTGGTCAGACGCCACCAAGGCCGTCTGCTCGGTCTACCACCTCACCGTCAAGATTCCCACCCCGGTGGGAGTGCTTAGCATCGAGGGGACCAAACGGCAAAGAAAAGAATGCCTACGACTCTCAACCCGTGATACGGCCTCGCCCGTGCATAGCAATTACCGAGCCCTGAGACCGACACCCGGGATGACCGACCGGGGCTCCAACTATCGACGACGATCCTCGAGGTCATCCAGTCGGCACCTGTGGCCCGGTGACGTCCGCGGTATGTCATACAACTTCGAGAGAATATAGGGACGTGTTTGCTCGGTCCCCGCCGATATGACCGAGTGTCACCCGAGCTTATAACTCACCGCCTCAACATCGACCCGGCTACCAAGCCATCCGCGAAGAAAAGGATATTCGCGCAGAGCGCGGCCGGTCATAAGGGACGAGGTGACTCAACTTCAAGGCCAAGATCTTGTTCGAGGTCGAATACACGACTGGATGGCTAATCCAACGTGGTCCGAAAGCAGGAGGAGGGTGGCGCGTGTGCCGATTATACCGAACTCAACAAGCATCGCCTAAAGATTGCTACCCTCCCGATATCGACAAGAAGGTGGAGGCATTGGTGGGCCACGAGATGTTCAACCTCGGATCTATACAAAGGGTACCACCAAACTCGATGAGCCCGGAGGACGACCAAAGACCGCGATTCATCACCGACTTCGGCGTCTTTGCATCGAAAGATGCCTTCGACCTCAAGAACGCCGGGCTACTTACCGGAGGATGGTGGATGCAACATTCAAAGACCACATCGGGAGATCGTCGAGGTCTCGTCGGCGACATCGTAGTCAAAAGTCGAAACGGAGAGCTGCGTCGATGACCTCGGCACCATCCTCCAACTCCTCGTGTCGCCAACCTCAAACTCAACCCCGTAAATGTAGATTTATGGTGAAGACCGCAAGTTCTTGGGATCTTTGGGTTTCTGGGAGGCTCAAGGCCAATCCCACCAAGGTGAAGGCGGTGCTTTCGATATGCACGGTGCGAGGACCATCCGTGAGATCCACAAACTCACGGGTGCCTAGCCGCCTCAGAGATTGTCTCAGTTGAGAAGCGGCCTCATTCTTCAAGATCACGAGGACAGCCCCGGACTTCGCTGGCGGGAGGAACACCTGGCCGCCATACGGTGAAGGAATACCTTGCCGACCTGCCGACCCTGTCCGCCCCGAAGCAAGGTGAATCCCTCTCTATATCGCCGCCTCGGGACGAGGCCATCGCCATGTGATCTTGATGCGAGATGAGGTGGGACGGTAACTCCCATCTATTTTATCAGCCGAGCTCTCAAAGGACCGGAGACAAGGTACACCGGCCTCGAAAAGGTAGCACTGGCCCTGGTGAACGCCAAGCGACGCCTCCGACCCTACTTCCAAGCTCACTCCGTCCGTGTGCTAATCGACTTACCTTGAGACAAGTCTTGTTAAAACCGAGTCATCCGGACGATAGCTAAGTGGGCATTGGAGCTCGGCGAGCACGACATCTCGTACTCACCCAGCCGGCCATAAAAGGGCAAGCTCGCCGACTTGGGTTGAGGGCAAATTCACCGAGGTAGGCTCGCCGGCGAGGTAACTCCATCTCCGCCACCACGGCGGAGAAGCCGCCCTAACACCACCGGATGGTTCTTTGGCGGATGACGTGGATGGAGCCTCGTGCAAAGCGGGCGGCGGGCGGGCATCCTCCTCCTCGGCCCAGATAGCGAGAAGTCACCCACGCCCCGGTTTACCTTCCCGACCACCAACAACGAGGTGGAGCACGAGGCCCTAATCTCGGACTCCGCCCGCCACGGAGTGAAGGTGGACAAGATCCAAATCTTGGCGATTCCTGTGTCGTGGTGAACCGGTGTTAGGCAAATCTGAGGCGAGGAGGACCGAATGAAACAATACCTCGAGAAGGCAAAGGAGATGCTGACCTCGTTCAGGTACTTCAGCATCCACCGAATCCCCCGAGGGGAAAACAGCCGAGCTGACATCCTCAGCAAGTTAGCCGCGTCGTCAACAAGTCCACCAGTGGAGGAGGTTCATTCCAGAAGCATCGCGGAGTCCCACGTCGGCATCATCACCGAGATAGAGCCGAATTAGATGTCTCCCCTGAAGGCCTACCTGGAACACGGTGCACTACCTCAAGATCGGCTCGAAGCCAAAAAGATGATGGCGAAATCCCAGGAGTATCTCATGCATGAGGGCGCTCTCTACCGGAAGTCTTACCTTCAACCCCTCCTGAGGTGCCTCGGGCCAGGAGAAGCCGACTACGTGCTCAACGAAATTCACCGAGGGTCTTGTGGAAGCCACATCGGGTCGCGAGCTCTCTCAAAGAAGACGCCGAGGTCGGGATATTCTCGCCCACCGCAAGATTCGCCGAGCTCGTCAAGAAGTGCCCAGTGCGATTCACCCACGGTCAAAAGTCGCCTCGATCGACGGAGCGACTGCAGAGTCCGTGGCCTTTCATGCAATGGGGGATCGACATCGTTGGTCCGTTCGACCGAGCACCGTGTCGACCGATACTTAGTCGTAGCCATAGACTACTTCACAAAATGGGTCAAGCCGAGCCACTTTCGAGCCTCACGAGCGAAGGATTTGGACCGTGTGGAAAATATAGTCCGCCGCTTCGCATACCGCACATCCCGGTCTCGGACAACGGCACCCAATTCGTCGACAAAACTTCAAGGTGGTGCGAAGAGCTTCAGATCGATCAACGCATCACCGGTCGCACACCCGCAAGCGAATGGTCGACCGAGGTGACGAACCGCACGATCGCACAAGGATTGAAGAAGAGGTGGACCGAGCTAAAGGCGATCGATGAAAATCTCCCTCAAGTCCTCTGGTCCCACAGACCACACCTCGGACGGCGCACGGGAGACCCTTTTAGCACAGTCACGATACCGGGCCGTCATATACGGCCGAGATCGGCGCGCCAAGCCGCGCGACTCTTCACTTCGACCGGTGCCGGATAAGAGGAAGAGCCAACCTCGACGCCTCGAGGAGGCCTGAGCTCGCTTCATAAACGGCCAAGCACAAGGCCCAGTCGCACGGTACCACAACAAAGTGGTCAAGCCTCCGCGGCCCAGTGGGCGACCTCGTAAGAAATAATGAAAGCCGAGAGCCGAGCGCCTTAACAAGCTGGATCCGACATGGGAAGGCCCATACCGCGCTCACGAGGACCTCGACAAAGGGCTTACAAGTCGCCCACTTGTCCGCGCACTTATCCCGAACTTGGCACATTACGCATTTAAGGAGGTATTTTACATAACTGATTAACGACCGAACTTGATACAAGTTCGGTTTTTAAAGTACGATGTTGATTACATGTTCAATAAAACGCCTGTTTTATAATGAATATTTCACTTCGCCTCATACATATGTGAACATCTGTTTGGATACACCAAATTTAAACCTTCACGAGGGACGCCCACGAAGATGAAAATCCCACCAAGTAGGTGCAGCACAGATTACCCATTAAGTTGGGCGACGCCCATATGCAAAGCGTCTGATTACCCATTAAGTTGGACGCCCACACGCAAAGCGTCTGATTACCCATTAAGTTGGACGCCCACACGCAGCATCAGATTACCCATTAAGTTGGACGCCTACATGCGAAGCATACGACTACCCCTTAAGTTGGGCGCCTACATGCACGCGACATCCGCACCGATCTCGCCATCTCATACCCTCTATTTGGGAAGATATGCACTCGGTAAAAAGTCTAAATGCATTAACGACTATAAACTAAGTACCAAGCCATGTACAAATCAACCGGCTTCCGAGCTCGTTTATACCCCTTTATTTGGGAAAATACACATACATATCTGATGTAAATGCATTTACGACCAAAACGAAGTCTGAGCTATGTTTATACCTCTCAAGGAGGAAATATACATTTCGAAACGAGTCTAAATACATTTATATCTACATACAAAGTTCTACACTATACATAGCCTCATTCGGGCTTCCGGGCTCCGCCTCGCCAGGACCTGCTGAAGCTGCACCAATTTTCTACAAAATCTCCAGGCCGACGGTGTATGCCTGGAACGAACTCGGTGCCTTCAACCCAGTCGATAAGGCCGGAATCACCACGGCCTGCTCCCGAAGCGCTCGGCGCGGGCTCGGAGGTAGCGAGCAAGCGGCGACTCTGGATCATCTTCACCTCACAGGACACTTCAAGTGGCGCAGCGCCAAGACTGGGCATTCCGGGAAGTGGGGATGCACCCGAGGTCACACCCCGACCCCCCTGACCGAACACCGGGCCGGGAGTACGACCTCGCCCCCTACCCGCCGCTCTCCCCTGCCGACCTGAGGTCCTCGGTCGCCCGCTCCCAGAGGATCGCCCCCTGAATGATCCGCCCCACCGACCCATCAACCTGAGCACTTCGGCATGATCGGAGTAGCCGCCCTCCTCTGCGGGTTCTTCTATGATCGGGTCGGTGAGCCCGCGTAGGCCTCGCCGCCCACGGGCATGCGACGTTTGCGGATGATATCATACATCTCCATATACTTCACGACGGAGTTGACGCTGGCTTTGAACTTCTTGCTGTTGGGCCCCTCCTCATCCCTCAAAGACCATGCCTCCGCCAAGAAGCTCGAACTCGATCGTCGACCGGATATGGTAGTCCCACCACCGCGGATCGCCTCTCGTACTCGCATGCTCCTCCGACACCCGAGCTACCCTCTCCGCATCAATTCAAGTTGCTCACACCGCATCAAACGCCTCGATGGCGTCGGCAGATAAGTCCGCCCTGGACTCCGTCTGCGTGACCTCAACTTCGTGGCCACGTTCTCGGCCGGAGGCGGGCCACTTCCGATCAGCCTCGTCCAACTTCCTCTTCAGGTCAGCAGAAGCCGAGCTGACTTCCATAGTGGCCAAAACTTGGGTCAGCTCGGCACACCGGCTCCTCCAGAAAAACACCTCTTCGTCCTTCTCAGCCAAGGCGCCTCGGACCTCTTTTAACTTGGTCAACAGTTCATGATCAAGTCCGAGCCATTCAGGTGTGGAGTACTGTAAATAAACAAGACAACACAAATTTTTTTTAAAAAAAAAGAGTTGCGTTTATTACTCAAAAAAGAGGAAATTATTACAAGGACCCATGGTCCTATCGATCCGGCGATTAGCTATTACATCAGTCCATCGACCTCGGCCTAGGGCCGGTCTCGACGACCTCCGGATGCTCCTGCGGTGGCCACCTCCGTGGGAGCTCTAACCCGCCTCCTCCCCGCCTCCTCCTCCTCCCGCCCGCCTCCTCCTCCTCCCGCCCCGGCCCGTACCTCGGCAGGAGCTCACAGGCTCGCGATCTTCGTCCTCCTCAGACCGGGCGACGACCTCGTGATCGGAGGGTAGAGCTGGATGCGAGCCTCCAAAGACCGGAGCGAGTCGGCCAGTAGATCACCCGGCGTAAGCTTTGTCCACCTCTCTTGGGTCGACCTCGGTCCACCCATGCTTGACCTTATCAAAGTCGGGCATGGCGGCCGCCAGACTTCCCAGTGATCGACACCACCTTCGGCCAAAGACGGCGGCGAGATCGGCAATAAAGCCGAGAAGCTCTCCGACTCGATGAGCTGCCTGTGAGGCCCTCAACAAGGGTCCCCGGTCGGCCACCACCTCCTCTCGCCCATGAGGTCCTTCTTCGCCCGGCCAGCTCCTCCGAGCTCTTGACCTCACAGGCGGCCTCCAGTGCCAGTGCCTCTTCTTCAGAGCGGCCTCAAGCAGCCCTCCCGGCCTCGAAGCCTGGCGGCCTCGGCCCGCCCTCGCGGCGGGACGCGGCGGTCTCGGCTTCGCCAGCAGCCTGCAAGCTCCGTTCAGCGCCTCGTCGGGCCGAGCTCTCGCAAGCACAGCGGCGACTGCGGCTCCCAGAAGGCTGCTACAGGGCCCCCATCATCGAGCTCCCACCCTGAAAAAGAGAGGCACAAGTCAATAACAGATCGCGATGCAAACAAATCTAAATATGAAGGAACCTATGTACCTCGGGGAGGGATGCGGCCAAACTTGGGGCGGTACCCGTACTCAAGGCGGCCCCGAGGCCGAGACTCGATCCGGGTGGACCTCTTTGAGGCCCACTCATCACCGCCCATCTTGTCCACCTTCTTCGGCCCCTAGTAGGTCCGGCCCGCCTGCTTCTTTTCGCCGGCCTCGCTCGGCGATGGTGAGCCGCCTCATCCCTCAACTTCACCGCATCACAAGAGAAAGACACATTAGCACAAAGAAAATCGAAGCGAATAAGGACTAAGAAGATGGGGATGCCTCACCCCGCCGTGCGGACCGGTCCCGATGCTTCCGACCAGTAAACACTCACCCGACCTTCTTCAGTCGTCCTCGGTGTAACTTATGGATAAGATCTCACCAAGGTCGCTCAAGATCTCCTCCATACGGCCCAAGGGCTTGATTTTCGGTCCGCCATCGTGCGATACCCCACTCATACCTGGCGCCCCTCACCCCGAGAAAGAAATACCTATTACGCCAATGGGACACCTGGAGGGACGGCTACCTTAAATTTCAGCCGGGGTGACAAATAGTACACCCTCCTATGGTCTTCACGCTAAAAAGATCAAGACCTCGAAGGACAACTCTCCGGAATGCCATAACAAGAGAGCCCCACCCACCAATGACCTAACGGATTGGGTCAATCGACAAATAGGGATCCGGAAATACTCTTGAAGGCTAAGATAAATGGGGATGAGGGTACCTAAGACCGCCTCAAACTATCTACATAAAGCAGAATAAACCCTCCGAGGGCCTATCGCCTATCATCCGGATGCGCAGACACCACCACGCCTCCTCCGGATCCCAGATTCCTCACAACTTCAAAAGTTCCTGCAAGGTCAAACCCGACCTCGCCACGCCCACCTCAACCCATCCCATACCGACGATACGGCGGAACCACAGAGCTCACCCATGGACCTACCCAAACCATTGTAGCACATGTAATCTCTTCGTGGGGAACTCACGGCCGAACCCGAGGCGGAAGGGAACTTTCGGGCGAGAAGAAGATGAAGAAAACATACTTACTTTTCAGCGAGTATATAGCTCCTTCAATAAGATCGGGATCAACTCAAAGAATTTCTCGTAAATTTTACTCTCAGATTTTAAGCGTCAAGAGGAAAGTGAGCAGTTGCCTCTTTTGCGATATTTATAAGACTAGGCGCAGAAGTTGCCGTTTCAAATTCGACACGCCAACACGTGATTGGATGTAGGTACACGCCGCACGCGGTTCGAGTGCCCAACTACCGCTGGCGCGTATGACGACGCCAGATAAGATGGACCGCCGACCGACCTAGCAATCATCATACGGACCCCGCACCTCCGGATGGCGGCCTCGTGTCGCGCCCGTCCGTCCCACAAATACCGAGGAGATCCACATCGGACCTCGGCGTTCTATCAAGCAAGCCGCCTTTACGGGAAAGCCTACATCCAGATCGGACCTCGGCTTGATAGGCCGCAGATTCGGTGCGGCCATGGTCGCACCCCGACATCCCCGAAAAGGGCGGTCTCTCAGGTCGGACATCGGCACCCACCACAGGAGTAACACCACTTCAGATCGCACCTCGGCGTAACCAACGCAGAGCGCGATATCCGTCGGACTTGACTTCCTTCGGTGCCACATCTTTCCGAGCGACGGACAATGCATCACCCAACTCGATTCGGCACCGATCGCTAAATAAACCCTCACATTAAAAGATAAGAACTTCAACAAACAACTTCACTAAGCCACACCTCACCTCGGCGGCGCTTTCTTCACTCCACCTCGGTCTCTTGTCCCTCGGCTATTCGGGAGGACTATGATGGGATATGGCCCAACCGACTAGGCCCACTAATCAGCCCAAACGAGTGGGCCTAACGCTGGTAGCAGTGCCCACGCGGTTGAGCCCAAGGCGAGCCCCAATCATTGCCCAAAACCACAGCCTCCGAACCTCCACCTCGGCGATGGAAGACAGGCCCTGAACCAAAGTCCGACGCTACCTCGGCCAATGGAGAAGACGCCCGTAACCAAGGTCGGGCGCCACCTCCACGTGGCGCACATAAGGCGAAAGGTCCCGGCTCGGCCAATGGAGGCATGCGGAGGAAGAGTCACACCACGACTAATGGAGAGGTCGGGGCGCTTCGATTCTTGATTCGAGTTGTATAAATAGAAGGAAAACCGACATTAGAAGGGTTGGCAACGATCGAATACTAAGAGCTTGTAACCACAATCGAATTATAGTGAAAGTATTGAGGAAACACTCCTCCGTGGACGTAGATCTCATTAACGATCGAACACGTAAAAGTCTTGGTGTTCTTTATTGCTTTTCATAAATCTCGCACACTCACTAAACCAGATTTATCAATTGTCCATTCCAAATGTTTATTCAGACTGGATAAATTGAAGGTTTGCCTTCAAAATTGGTTTGATACACATTTTGTTTTCTTTATTCTACTTGTTACTTACAAAAAATATGTTTCCTTGTCAGCTTGTGAATTTCACTTCATTTTTCTTCGAAGCCGATCCAGGTAAACTTGAAGTTTCACTGCAGTAAGCATATTTAATATGTCAACATGCGCAACCCATGTTTTATTTTACATACTACGGGAGGAGAATCCAGTAAGTACCTGTCCCGTTGCCATTGCTATAAACGGACTGAGATTATGCTATTACTAGGCCTTCTTCCTATTCCATTGATTCGGTCACAAAGTTAATTAAGGGTTAAGCCAACATGGCCCACACACACGCACGCACACACACGCACCAATATGCTAACTGAGGGGTGGGTTAACTCAAAATTTACACCACCAAAAGGGTAGTAGCGAAATGTTCTCATTGCAAAAGAAGGCGCTTCTAGGACTGTAAATACACCAGCAGACAAACAAAACAAGCAATGCCATTCATCAAATAATCGTGAATACTTGGACAGCATTCCTGTATTAACAGTTTCTATTTCGGAAGAAAAAGATTAGTACATCAACAAGTACAGTGGTCGAAATCATTCATTCATCTCCAGTTCTACTTGAGCTTTCAGTGCCCGACTGCTTTACAAATTGTCCGCGAACACGAGGCCTCTGTTCAGCCAACTTCTTTCTGTTCTGATACCGTACCTGAGCAAAAGCCCGCTGTCAGAGGACATGTGTTGGAATAAATATGTTTTAATGTTTATGGTTTTTTCTTTTTTGGTTCAGAGTTACTATTCTCAATCTCATAATTTTGATCCGTGAAAACGTCTCACAACTTAGTGACCATATATATAGTAAGCAAGAAAATAATTAATCAACCAGCTAAACGGGAAGGAATCCAAAAGACTGATGCAACCTAAAACTCATAACTGTCTCCATATCTTAGTTCGAAAGATCACGTGTGTTACATCAAGAAACACGATCATCAAAAAAAGGAAGTAGGTGCTTTTAGAATGAAATAAGAAGAAAAAAAATCAAGACTACTAGAACCAAGTTATCTGAATTCTGAAAACGCACAAGTCATTTGGATATGCACATATCATTTGCATTATTTAGACTCAGTGGTGCAACAGCACAAGATAGCTGGCTCGGGCATAAACAGCTCGATCCCATTAGCAATAACCAACTAATTCTTGAAATTTTAATTTTAGAAATGAAACTTTTTACCTTTTTCTTAAAACATCTGTCTTTCCTCTTCTGGCGGAACTTGATAAGGGCAGCTTCCCGCTGAGCAAATCTGTTTTCATTCCCACTGCCACTGCCACTGCCACTGCCGCTGGCATCTCCACTGCCATTTTTCCCAGCTTGACCAACATCGCTTTCTGCATTATTTCCTATAGCATTCACGGCAGTGCTGCTTCCGTTCTGTCCATTACTTCCATGATTACTTCCAGAGGCACTTCTGTTTAGACTAGAGTTCCTCAGGTTACCTTCCACCCGCCCACCTAAAACATTCGTTGACCCACAGTGTGGAGCTTCCACAGCCAGCTTCTTCAAGGATGATTCGTCATGGTTGGATGAGGGTTGATTTTCCATGTGAAAAGGATGGTGGTGGTGATAATTTTGGTGATGAGGGTGCTGAATTTGGAGCTCCTGATATGATAAGCCTCTGCAAAGGTCTGTAGATTGTATTCCATTAGGCATGAGACCAACTTGCTGTTCACTGTATGTTAGGTCATTTTTCCCAGGTCTGAAACCATAAGCGTGTAAGCCATTAATTGCAGAGGTTGCTTCAGATTTATCTTTAGGGAGTTTGTTAGTGGTAGAGCCCATATCTATGTTATTGCTAACACCATTTGAACTTTGATATACAACTTGATCAGTTGAATATACTTGTAAATCACCAACGTACTCTCTTTTTGCAACTTCAGTACTATTGTCAAGTATCGAACTGCTACCGGTGATTCCATTAGGGGCCTTGAAAACATTTGTAGATGTGTTATACCTGCAGTGCACAAGGAACATAAAAAAAATTGTATGCAGAGAACAATTCTGTTAGTGAAGTATATTACAGCTGGAACAAGAAAGATAAAATGTTGCATAATTATCCGTCCTTCCATAACCTTGAGAAGGCTGACTGCACAGAACGGCGTAAGACATAACGATCATCTTGAGCACATCTCCCTGTGTCTTGAACCTCTCTAGGTCTCTTTAGGTTAAGCTCAAAATTTGGCTCTTTACAATCACTGGTAGCATTACTTTCGATGTCTAATTTGTTTGCCACTTCTCTGAAATCAGATTCTCCACCATTAGGACTGGGCTGGACCTCTAAATGATTTTCATATTTAGGTTCTGCATATCTATGCACAACTGTCTCTAAGTCATTGCTCTTCCCAACGCCGTCTGCAATCACATTTGCACTTTCCACATCAGTTAAAGGGAAGAAACGAATTAAGCCAAACAGTTGGCCGTGCATAGATCATACCGAGCTGTTTTTGTCCTTGGCCATCCCAAGCTGCACTAATTTGCACTTTTTTATTAGGAGAGTGCTCAGCATTTGAGCGAATAACTTGGGCGCATGTGCTGTCTGGGCACTCAGCAACTTGGTCCATTGGAGATAGAGCTTCAGAGCTGTCAACTTCTATAGCTTGTTTTGTCCAGGAGCTCTGTTGAACAGTATCGTTAGGTGTGTCTGTACCAAAGCTTATTAATTTCCAAGAATCCAATTTAGAGCTATATGCAAATGTTTTTCTCCCTCGATTTAGAACTATAATATATAGATTTTAGAAGTTCCAGCATGGTGCTACTCAATCTCGGGTATGTCAATTCAATAATTACCTATGAGAAACCATGTAACAAGCCAAAACGTGACAATCCAAAACTTATTAATTAGAAGCTCAGATTCTTTTACTGCTCATAATCAATGGCCATCTATATGACTAGTGACCAATTTGATCAGTACCGATTTCGGATCATGTGGAACCTGTAACTTCTAGTAATTAGAAATTCCATCCTCAAACTCATGTTCTTTAAAGAAAAAACTAGATAGCACCTAACTTTTGGATAGTAATTTTACCATAGATTATCATGAAATATACACCTATAAATGGAAAATACAACATAATAAATGCTTAAATGATTGACGCTCACATCTTTACCTGAATCCAGCAGATAGGACAGATAAGCAGGAAAAGTAACGCAAAATACATATGAGAAATAAAATAATGATTACCTGTGCGCCACTCCCATCATCACTTCCATCTCCAATATTTAGGCCATTGCTCACATTGTTTTCCCCATCACCACTTGCACTGTTGTCTGATTTTTCACCACCTTTCAGTTTGACAGATTTTTGAGTTTGTGTACCACTTTCACTCCCACTTCCACTAGACTGAGAGCAAAGTTAATCGAGATGAAAATGAGAATGTAACCAAAAACCTCTACAAAACAATTTTGTACACCCGAAACAGCCATGAACTTCTTTATTGTCTCACCACTGATTCCCCCCCCCCCCCAGTCAAGAGGAATCGACTACACTAATGACACTTCTCTATTCAAATTTGCTATGAAATATATGTTATGACATAAACATTAACAACAAAGGAACAAAAAGGAAAACGAGAACTGACACTACCAGGCTTGTTCTACATTACATGATATTTATGTGTTATTGGGTAAGAAAAAATTCAAACAAGAAAATCTAGATCATCATGCATAACAGTTTCAGCCAGCGAATTGACCAAAATGAGTTGGGCGAGTTGAAGCAACTTTGATATGGACAGTGACAGCCGGAAAAAATTGGGGGTGGGGGGGGGACTAATAATGTTAAAAGACAGCAAGTAGAACTTTAAATAAAGTTAGACTTAATAATACTTTTAATACATTCATAACATTTTTTTTTAATTACGACATAAAAGTAAAAAAGATCAACTCAAACATCCATAGCATAAGATTTATTGTTATAAAAGCAAATAATGAAAAAGATAAATATAACTTAAACTATAAATTATGTCAAAGGTATAAATATTTTACAATCAATTATCAGTATGACTAATAATTAATTATTCATAACACAACTAATATGCCTTAATATTTGATGTTATAAGTTACCAATCAATAAAAAGATTATATTAAATCAAATTATTAAATCCATAATGAATTCAAAATCCAAATTCCGCAAGAGAAAGAAATATATAAAGTAAAAAAGTAGAAAAAATTTGGAATTCAAAATTTCTAAGTTTTTATAAATATGATAAAAGAAGCAGAAAAATAAAAAGATGACCACTTCAAATTGGGAATTGTCCACTAGAGCTCGTTGTTTGTTATGTGATCAATGCACTCCCCCTAAGCATAATAACAAGTTTTTATTTTTCTTAAAAATATAATTACATATACATACCTAAAGTTTTTGAAAAAATATGGGGGGCCCATGGCCCCAACCTCCCTCTATCACTGGATATGGATATAGGATAAGAATGAAGTGCAACTGCCACACATCTTATGGCTCATACCAGATGCAAGTTTCTAACAGATTATACAGTGTGAGAAAGTTATGAAGACTCACGCTGTGGCATCTCCTCCATATATGCTGCCAAAGGTTCTTAAGCTCATTCTTTCTGATAGGTTTAACCAAGAAGTCAACTGCTCCTTTGGAGAGACACTTAAATACTAAGCCCATAGAATCATGAGATGACATCACTGCACATGAAATCTCACAGCTTCAGGGTTAGTAGATACTATGTTGTGGCGGCAAGTTTGTCATAAGATGATAAGTACTTACTAATGACAGGAATATTCCTGCGAGTTGTGTGGTTCATAATCTTGCACAGAAGGCCTATTCCAGATAAACAAGGCATCACTACCTCAGTTAAGACAATGTCAATATGATTAGTTAAATCATCCAAAATCTTGCATGCTTGAAGTCCATTTGCTGCGTCAAGTACTGCATCAATCAGTCAGCTAGATTTAGATACAACACAGTATTAACAACACATATAATGCAAAGGAAAATCCTATTCGTGGCATTGCTGTAAGGTAATACCATAACAGCTTTGTAATTTCCTAAATACGCTTCCACATTATCCAGTCAAGGCAAAAGCTAGAAGCCGGACTCCATAAGGTTGAAAAGAATTTGTAGAAAGCATGACAAGGTTTCAACTTCGAATCTCAGAGCAGATTTTGTACATAGTCAGTCGAAGTTTTGTGAAGATAAAGGTGGAGAAAAGAACTCTGGAAGATGGTTGAATTGAATGTGAAGGAAGAAGATAGAAGAGGATTGTCAACACTTTCACATGCAACATCAGTAGACTATCAAACCATCCGTCCATGGTACTCAGAAATACTTCAGACGTGATTTTTGCAAGCATGCATTAACATTTCATCCTAACTCAACATCCTTCCATAATATTCCACCACAAACTCTTAGGTTACGTTCTTATTTGGCATTGCCAAAAGTTGCCTACCTTCATAATTGCAGTTCTTTAGCAAAGCAGTTACAACATGGCGTGTAGAATCATCATTCTCCACCAGCAAGACCCGAATGGTTCTCACATGAAGAAACCTTTCCCAGCAAACCCCTGTCCCCTGAGACTGCTGCTGCTGCTGTTGAACTTGCAAAATACCAGAACTTTGCAACCCACTAGTTGCACCATTAGTTTCAACTTGCTCAGCTGCGTCAACATTCAGGTCACTGACTTGAATCGAACCACGTTTCCGAACCAAAATTCCATCTTCAGCGCTCTTGTCCTCGCATTGTGTCTCTTTTTCTTCGTTAGCATCAATATTCATCGAAAGACAACTAGATCTACAAACAATGTTTTTTTTTTTTGCCAGAAGATCCACAAACAAAGTTGATGTGCAAGAAACTCAATATTCCTCTCGCCAACTAAACCTCCGATAAACGTTTACCAAAAAAGACAAACGGTGCAATAGCAGTAGTAGCTTCTTTATTTAAGCACCCAACTCCTACATTACCGAATGGTACTGATCCACCGGAAAATAGCCAGATCATGAGATCCAGTAAGACAAAATTGTGTAAGTAAAATTGGATAAACAACTCTTTACTTTCACCCCGCAACAAACTGAATCAAACCGGTGTATCCCTGTTCAGTAACAACTCATCCAATCCTTTTCACTGTTGATACCACGCCTGTAAACAATAAAACAGAGCATCAGTATGCAGCTCAGTACTTGACTGATGACTCCAAACCCTGGTCTATCAACTAAGAAACCCCAGATTATTCATCAAAAATCCAGAAATAATACCTAAATATCCAAAAAATACATCATCTACTGCGCCACATACAAAAATAGAGAAATCCCTGATAATAAAGATTCTCGAAACACAACAAAAACAAACATATATATTCAGCCAAAAAAGAAGAAAATACGCTTTCTACATAAATCAGGGGAAGCATAACAACATCAATCAACATTAACTCGAAAGCTCGCCAAATTAGGGCAAATCGACAGTCAAAACTCCCACAAAATCCAGACAGACAAGTTACAAAATCAGAGTAAATCACTCCAGCACAGACAAGAACAGAAACAAACGCAACTCAATCGAAGCAAAGCAACCAATATTTGGATTCGGATTGACAACACAGATAAGGCTTATCGAGTATACTTGTTTCTTAGGGGGTCTTTTTCTTCTCAGCTTTCCGGAATTTAACAGCGATTTTAAGATTGTTTTTTTCCAAAAACTGCTTCGAGGGATGATGACGTGGCTGTTTTTGCGGGCTCAGAGGGTGACACGTGGGGTTGAGGGACACCACGTAGGACAGATCCTGGCGACGTGTGGTGATGACTAGGACTAAATCTTAAGGCGAGAGCTCTGGGGCTTTGGGCCAAATCAAAACAGATTCGGAGCCTCAAAACGGGGGGACACCTGGCGGGTCTCCGCAGAAAAATATCTCCATTTTGTGGGCTCATTTGCAACTTGCTCCTTTAAGTTCTATCTTACTCCACTATGACCCTTAAATTAAAAGAAAATTGACATTCCACACCTTTGGGAATTTAATACAGGGCTGCCCACCTGCATGCTAAATGGGCACGGCCCCACGGATTTTCAGGTCGGATTCATTTAAATAAAAAAATAGATATCAAAAGTTCTCTCATTATTAATATTTCAACTCGTTTATTAATAATATCTAATGTTTAGCTTTAATAATATCTAATGCTTTACTTTTAAAAATAAATAAAACAAAATTCTAATATAAACCTTTTGGTTGGTCTACATGTAGTATAGATTGTACCAGGTGATTTAGTATGACAACACTGATCAATGACGAAGCCAGGAAATTTTTTCTGGAGGCCCAATTAATTATAATTTTAAAAGGTAATAAAATAAAATTATACAATAATAATAATTTAATAATATAATGAGTTTATTATAATCCTTTTATAAATTTGATTGGTAATATTAATTCACATATAAAACTTTATTATTTACATATGTCTTTTATTTTATCAATATAAAATAAATTATAGACAAAAAAAAGAAATAGCATTTTATCAACATAAAACAAATTATAGGAAAAAGATAAAGGAAAGAAAAAGGAAATAAAAGAAAATAAGTATAGAAAAAAGAAAAAAGAAAATATGTAACTAAAAGGAATCGAACCAAGATCTCCTAAATATGAGATAAAAATTCTAACCCATTAGACTACAAGGTATTTAGTTATTAAATATTTATAGAGAGCACACATATTTAGCAAGAATTAATTCACATAGTGTTATTATTTGCATACACATTTTCTTTTATTAACATAAAACAAATTATATAAGAAAAAAAAAGGAAAAAGATCTCAAAATAAAGAGAAGAAATAGAATAAAGAGAGGTGGAAAAAAGTACAAACCAAAAAGAAAGAAACAAGGAGGGGAAAAAAAGGAAAGAAAGAAAGAAAGATTTGAAAAAAAGGAAAGGAGAGAAAGAAGGAAAAGAGAGAGAGAAAAAACAAGGAAACGAGAAAAAGAAGGAAACGAGAGAGAGAGAGAAAACAGGAAAGAAGGAAAAAAGAGAAGAAATGCCGTTGGTGGGTTTCGAACTCGGTTTGCCGAAAATTAGAAGAGGAACTTAACCATCAGGCTAGACAAACACTTCTAATATTATTTTGCACATCAAATATATACCTATTTTTTAAAAAAAGTTGGGGTTCCATGGGCACCCAGACCCCTATGTGGCTCCGCCCTTGACAGTGATGACTTGTACATATATACAGTAATAAATCTATATTTTTTGGTATTATAAGTATATTATTGGTGTTGTTTTTTATTATTTATATTTAAATTGTGAGTATTATAAAGTAGATTGGTTAGAAATCAGAAAACAATTATAAGTATGCCTTTTTTTAATAACTTTCAACATTCCATATACTTTTGATTTCAAAAATTATTTGAAGGAATCTTCCTATATACAGGCACAAATTTGGACCATCATTGTTCAGACTTCTCTCTCATTATACTATACATAGACACATATATGTAAGAATCTAGATATACAAATAAATAAAATATATAAATCTATGTAGATTGTTTTTTTTTATCATCAAAAACAACTTTATTGCTGACACGAACATGGAATGTGGAGAAGACCCTCCACAGACGATGAGGGTTCAACCCAAACGTGTGAATCAACAATACTGAAAGCTAATTTAGCTAAACAATGAGCTACATGATTGAGCTCTCTTTTAATGTGCTTAATAAGAAAATCACCCCCACTACTCAAATTTTTTGACAATTTGTCGCAAGCATTCCCATTTCGGAATTATCTTCGATGCTCTCCCCAATGGCCTCACACGCCCTCTTACAATCCGATTCGAAAGTGCATTTCTCAATATGGAGGCTTTTGGTCCAAGAAAGTGTCTCCCGAATACCCATAATCTCACCTTCTTCAACTCTCGGCATGCCATTCTTCCTCATTACCCTCGCCGCCACAAACCTGCCTTTGTAATCTCGAAGACAGATACCAATGCCAAAAGAGTGGCTTTCCTCGTCAAACGCTGCATCAACGTTACATTTATGCCATCCAAGCTCAAGATCATGCCAACCTAAACACCTTTCTTGGTTGGTTCTCGATCCACCTTGCACCTGGGTTTTCTTCGTAGTGTTGGCTGCCATCCACTCTTCTCTATATCCTAGCGCGCTACCACACGATCTGCTAGGGATCGGGAAAACCTCACGCCATACTGCAGCGTTTCTATCCTTCCATATCTGCCATAAGATCATACTAACAGTCGCTGGCCTATCTCCCTCCCCATGACAGAGAATATCAAAGAGGACATCCTTGAAAGAATTAAATTTTTCCTGGACCTCATTCAGGAACTTGTCCAAGCCCACAGCTTTCCAACAATTGATCGCAAAAGGACATGAGAGGAAGGTATGCCAAGCCGTCTCCACGTCCCTACGGCAGATACCGCACTCACCTTCCACCGTAATTCCTTTACTCCAGAGGTTAGCCTTCGTGGGAAGGTTGTTTCTAGCCGCACGCCATAAGAAAATCTTAACTTTCGTAGGAACAGCCAGACACCAAATCTTCTTCCAATTCCCCTCTTCAGCCCAGGTCTCATTTATCATCAACGAGCACGCCAAGTTATATGTAGATTTTACAGTGTAGATACCTCTCTTGGAGAAATGCCAAATAAGCTTATCCTCCATGTCACACGTAGGAACCTGAATGTTGGTAATCTCTTTTATATCTCTATCATTGAAGAGATCTTTGCAACGATCTATGTTCCACTCTTTGGAGCCCGGGAGGATAAGGTCACTGACCTTCAGATCCCTCAGGCTATCGTGCCTACCAGAAGAAATATGAGGGTTTGTATCACAACGCAACCAGGGATCATTAAAGACCCTAATATTAGCTCCATTCCCCACCCTCCACCGAATACCTCTCTTAACTAAATCTTGAGCCGCACATAGACTCCTCCACGTGAAGCTTGGACTGTGACCTTCCTTAGCAGATAGGTAATCACCTCCCTGAAAATATTTAGCTCTGAGAACCCTGCTAACGAGGGCCTCCGGTTCTTTAAGTAACCTCCACCCCAATTTCCCCAACATAGCAATGTTGAAGAGCTGAAGGTTTCTGAAACCCATACCACCTTTCTTTCTCTCAACGCAAAGCCTCTCCCACTTCATCCAGCAGATACCTGCGTTAGTGCCATAATTACCACCCCACCAGAACTTGTTCATCATCTTCTCGAGCTCGACCACCGTACCGTTAGGAAGTAAGAAGGTTGTCATGCAGAAAGCCGGTATGGCTTGTGCAACCCCCTTAAGAAGAATCTCCTTCCCTGCTCTCGATAGTTTCTTTCCTTGCCATCCTTGGATACGCTTCCAAAGCCGATCCTTTCAGTAGCCGAAGATTTCCTTTTTCTTCCTTCCTATGAGAGATGGTAATCCCAAATATCTTCCAGTATTGAGAGGTTGCCAAACTCCAAGCACATTTGACAAAATATCCCGATCAGCCTCACTGACGTTTCTGCTAAACGAGATTCCTGACTTCTGAAAATTGACAGCTTGCCCGGAAGCTAACTCATAATTGACAAGCAGACTTTTAAGCTTCGAGCATTCACTGTGAGTAGCTTTGCAAAAAAATATGCAATCATCCGCAAACATGAGATGAGAGATAGGGGGACCTGAACGTCCCATGCGAATCCCATGTAGGTTACCTCTCGCCACCTCATAATTTAAAGATGTCGATAGACCTTCCGCATAAGATGAACAGGTATGGAGAGAGGGGGTCCCCTTGACGCAGCCCCCTCCTGGGCAGAATAGGGCCAATAAGCTCTCCATTCACAAGGACGTTATACTTGACAGTATTAACGCACATTCTCATCCACCTCCTCCATTTCACACCAAAACCCAATCTTTCTAGAACAAAGTCAAGGAAGTCCCAGTTCACTCTATCATAGGCCTTGCTAATGTCAATTTTCAGTGCAATATCCCCCACTTTGCCTCTCGTTTTCCTTTTCATAGAATGGATTGCCTCGAACGCGATGATAATGTTGTCCTGAATAGATCTTCCTTCCACAAAAGCTGACTGAGCAGCTCCAATAAGAGGAGGGAGAACCTTCTTGAGCCTATTGCAGAGAACCTTAGATAGGATCTTATAAAGCACATTACAAAGAGAAATAGGGCGGAGCTCTTTCATATTAGAAGGTTTTTCCACCTTTGGAATCAACACAATTGTGGTATTGTTGAGGTTCATAGGCAACTGTCCATCGTCCATCCAATGACTGCATTTTCTGAAGATATCTTGATGCAACACATCCCAAAATTTCTGAAAAAAATGAGGATTGAACCCGTCCGGGCCCGGAGATTTGTCGGGGTGCATCTGGAAGAGAGCTGTCTTCACCTCATCCAAACTAAGCTGTCTTTCCAACACTCTATTTTTGCTATCTGAGATCATGGGCTCCAATCTGCATGGGGATGACTCCTGATTGATAGACTGGACCGGAGCTTTGAAAATGTCTTGGAAATAGTCAGACGCAACTTTCTGGATGTCTTTCTCCCTATGCGCCCAACTGCCGTCTTCTCTCTGTAGTTTCTGGATAGTGTTAGTTTTTTTCCTAGCCGACGCCATAGCGTGAAAAAACTTCGTATTCCTATCTCCTTCCTTCAACCAGAATTGCTTGGCTCGTTGCTTCCAATGAGTCTCCTCCTTAAGTAACATATTGGCTAATTCTTTTTTGGCGCCCAACATCTTCTTCACAGACTCATTACTTGTTCTGGATTGGAAGTACTTAATCTTGCCTTCAAGATATTTTTTCCTCATAATTCCTCTTCTTTGCCCAATCCGCAATCGTATTTGCCGTAGAGGTGAGTTTCTCAAGAATGTGGATGCCTTCCAGATTTCTCCAACAATGCCTCACAATATTTGGGAGCTCCAGGTCTAGGCTCCATTTATTCTCGTATCTGAATCTCTTACTGCTAGCAACATTCTCGTCCTCTTCTGTTTTTAGAATAATAGGGCAATGGTCCGATATAGGAGCAGTCACTGCCTCGAGGCTGCTTTTTTGGAATTTTGACAGCCAATCCCCATTCCCCATACCTCTATCCAATCTCTCCTCCACAGCGAACTCCGTTCCCAACCTCCTCATCCATGTGAAATGATGAACTTTTAAGGGCATGTCCACCAGGCCACTGTCTAAGATTGCTTCTCTAAACCCCTTCAAAGCCAGTTTGGATGAGGAATCCTACCTCTTTTGTCATCTTCAGAGAACAGATCATTAAAGTCTCCAAAGATAAACCAAGGAAGGGAATCCACCTTGCTAAGACGACGTAAAAGATTCCAGGAATCCTTCCTCCTGTTACGCTCAGGAAAACCATAAAAGCCAGTAAGCCTCCAGTCACCCTCCTTATCCAGAATCCTAACATCAATATGATTATTTGAGTAACCTATCAAACTGCAGTCCGATGCAAGTTTCCAAAGAACACAAATTCCCCCACTTCTGCCAATGCTGTCAACCGCAAAGCACCCTTCAACATTTAACCGAACTCGCACGTCTTCCACCCTTTGTTTGTGGGCATGGGTCTCGCACAGGAAGACGAGTCTAGGCTTGTGAACTCTGACGAGTTCACTCAAAGTCGGAATTGCAAGAGGATGCCCCGGCCCCCTGCAATTCCAGCTAAGCAGAATCATTGTGTTCGGCCGGCCCCGACACTGGAGTCTGCCGTTAAAAAGAGGGTGGCACTTCTGTCATCTTCCGGACAATCCAAAAGAAGAACGTCAGTGGTAAGATTTTGGCTTGAGAAGGACCCATGCTCATTCTCGCGCCTACGCTTTCTCTCGTCTCCAAGGGTATTAGTGTAAATACTATTTTGCATGGGGGGTAAATTATTAACTCCTTCTATTATTATTTGTTGAGGATCTCGTACCCACGCAACTCCTTGATCTCCGCATTTTGATACTCCTTCATTCAATCCGGACTGATTATGCTTGAATCTCGCACCAAAAATCATACCCGTCCAAGATCTCCGCTTCTGTTCCCTTAACTCTCGCCTTTCCCCGTGACAGCTCAGAGTGACTCGAATCTGACTGCGGGAGATCCGCTCTTGCCCCCTGTGCCTCAAACTGAAATGCGTAATTCTCGGAAGGATTGCGATGCTCCGATCTCTTTGCCTGATGATTTCCCCGTTCTCTTCCTCCGACCGATCCTTTATCGGAACACAACCACTTATCACTTTCCACCGAAATGTTCCTCCGATCCACTGCTTTCAACCAGACTCCCCATTCTCGTTTGATATCTTTCGAATCAGTATTGAACAAGTTTTCGCAGTAGCTTTCTGAATGGCCCAGGCGGCCACAGATGAAGCAGAATGTATGGAGCTTCTCATACTTAAAGTTGACAATGAAGCTATTACCATCTCTGTTCTTTATCTTCTTGAATCTTTTGAGAGGCTCAGCCACGTTAACATCAACCCGGATACGCATGTACTGCCTCCACACTCTTGTGGAGTTAGTAGAGTCGTATTCCACAAAATTCCCCAACAGAGTACCAATCCCTTCCGTAACAAATCCTGCTGGTAAATCGTGGACTTGGATCCAGAACTAGAGTTTTTCCAGTGGAACCTGGAGGGGAAACTCTCCATTCTTTAGTCTATGAAGAATAAGAGGTATGCTTCCAAACGTCCAAGGCCCTCCTTCCAAGATCCTAAGGATATCCACTTGATGAAAGAATTGGAAAATGTAACGCCCTTTGCCTATATCTTTGATGAAAACACCATTTCCTGGCCTCCAGATTCCTGCCATTCTTGAGCGCATAAGGTTAACATTTATAGGTTGCTCCGTTAGAAACCTACCCACCAAACAAAGTTCCACCGTGATATTCGAATCTTCATCTAAGACATCATCAATGATCAACTCCTCTTCTTCCTTCGTATAGGGAGAAAGACATCCAGAAAGTTGGTCTGACTATTTCCAAGACATTTTCAAATTTGTGTAGATTGTTAAGTTAATTTGATCGTGCATGTTGTATTGGTATTTGAAATTAGTAACGCTTAACTTGTCGAGTTTCGATATAAAACCTCATTATATTGTATTTATTGTTATATAAAATGAAACAACTACATATAATAATATCAGAGGGGTTATGGTGAGAATAGATATATGTATAAGAAATAAGAATGTATCTCAATCATTGATTTTTAAAAAATGGACAATCCAGATTTAAACTTAATAATCCTACATTTTAGGGGGAGAAAACGTGTAAGGGTTAATACTGAAAAAAAAAACGGACCATAATTGCATGTCTGATTTTCAAGGCGTGTACAAATCCCCATCAATGTGCTATGTATATCAAACAATATGCTATACAATATATAATAAAATGCAACTTATGTACTGACCAGTATATATTGGTTTCATTTGACATCGTAAATATTATGTGCTATGTATATCATATATCATATGCTATTAATATTACATATTATGCTATATAAAATATGTATTAATGCAAAATTATTCCCTGATCAATATTTGTTCGTTTGATTTAATATATTCAATATGTGGTTGATATATACAATGTGCTATGTAAATTACATAATGTGCCATATAATATATTAATGAATGCAACATTATAGACTGAGAAGTATATTTTTTGTTTTTTATTATATCGAAAATAAGTACTCAACATTATAGATATATATCGTGTGCTATGAATATCATCTATCATGTGCTATTAATATTACATATTATGCTATATAAAATATTAATTAATGCAAAATTATTGCCTGGTCAGTATTTATTCGTTTAAAATAATATATTCAATATGTGGTTGATATATATAATGTGCTATGTAAATTATATAATGTGCTATATAATACAATTTTAATGCAACATTATATACTAGTAGTATATCTTCGTTTTATTACGGTATCTTAAATGTGTAAGATATAATATATTGTATGGTATATTGTGTGCAATATATATCATATATTGTGCTATATATTATATAAATTAATGCAACATTATATTATATCGGTTAATGTAATATAATATATAAACACAATAACTCATATTACATTCTTTATAACTTTTGAATTTAATTTATGAACTGTAAATAATAACATATAAAACAGACGTGTGAATAAAAATAACCATAACCAATCCATTTAATTATGTAAACCCATGAATTTAGGAACTACCATATCTAATCACAAATAGAAAATACAAAAATACCCTTTTAAAAATCGAAACAATACAAAATCGTAGCACATGCATTCAATAATCATAGCATTTATATAATCAAATCTAGACCATAGATATATCATATTTAAGGGCTGAAAATTATTCTCATTTCTCACAAATATATCTATTCCCATATGATCTCTCCTCTATCAGTCAATTATCTAAGCCTATATAATAATACCCAAAATTACAAAGTAAACATGAATAGTGAAAAATTGAGTACTACTATTTGTTTGAAATAGTAAAAATAACAAAACACTTAAAATATTATGAGAATTACATGCAGGCTTGTAGATTAAAGGTGACACTTGTTTAGAATTTATGTATTCGTACCGGTTCAAAATTAAATTTAAAATGTTTTTTACTACTTGTGTTGTGTTTGTCGCGAACTATGTAGTAGTATCCACTAATTACTCAAACTCATTTAAATCAATAAATTAAGTTATTACAATAATTTTTTTGCCATCTTAATGCAAAATAAACATTAATAATATATAACATAAATAACAAAAGAAAAAAAATGGAAAAAAAATCAATTATGTAATGTTGATCAATCTTCGAACTCGACATAGTTTATACCTTACTAATATGCTTAGAATTTATATTTTTGTTGTTATTATAAATTTGTTTAAAAAGTGATTTTACTATCTCTTCTCGTTTTATTCTTGTATAACTTTATCAGCTAATTATCCGAATCTTTTAAATTTATAAAAAAAAAATGTAACTAATAAAGTATATATTGTTCCAATTGGTTATCATCTCAATAAAAATTGAATATCAAAATATCTATTTTTAGCCAAATTACATAGAAGAAATAATTTATTTGGTCAAATTAAATAAAATGAACTATTTAGTTGGGTCAAATTAAATTAGCGGTATAGTTCCAATATTATTAATCTCAATCATCCACCAACAAAAAATAGATTTTTGATTGGAAAAACATATGTATCTTTTTATATAAATTTTTATTTGGGGAAAGCTCGTAAAAGTCAATATGAGATCAGATATTTTAGAAAAACAATATGAAAAAAGCACAATTTACTAAGTCAACCTATATGAACTCACATTATTTGACAAACTTAAATATTATTGATTAAAGTAACATTAAGCAAATTTAATTTCCAATAAAATAATATAACGATTTATTCGGCCAACTAATTAATTAATTAGCCAAATTATATTGGAGTGTAAAATAATTGTGAGATGAGAAAATATAAATTGATATTATTATTATTTAAAAAGTATTAATGTTCTATCTTCTATACATTATATCACATATTAGTTATCCCGTAACAACATGTCCGATCTTTACTTACATGAGCATCTCGGACAAAGGTTCATCTTCAAAGTCTTAATTATTAATCAACCAATCGATTCCCCCGTTATTTGAAAAACTTAATTATTGGCCAACGAAATATTAGGCAAATTAAATTTACAAAAATAATTTATCCAATAAAAAAATAACTATTTATTTGATTAAATAATTAATTAATTGACCAAATTAAATTGATGGTGTAAAATAATTGTCTGGTGAAAAAAAACATTAATTCTAAGTATTTAAAGAGATTACCAAATGAGTGAAGTATGATTAGAAAGCAAGGTGAGAGGAGATAATTTTATTATTGTTAGAATTAGAATCTTAAAAGCACTAAAAGAAAATTTTAATTTTCAATAAAAAATGTAAGTAATTATTTGGCCAACTAATTAATTAATTAACTAAATCAAATTAGCTTTGTAAAATAATTATAGGGTGAAAAATATACATTAATTCTAAGAATTTATATAAGTTGTCCAGTGGATGAAGTATCATTAGAAAGGGATAAAAGATAGAATAGTTTTGTTATTATTAAAATTAAATAAAAAACTTAAAGAAATAGAAAAAGGAATTTGATATTGCCATGCAAAATATAAGAATGAGATGGAGGTAAGTTTTTATAATCCTATATTTATATCAACTTTCCTATGTTTATATTTTAACTACCTGCGGCCGTTGGGCAGAAATTTGTAATTTATAAATTTGTTGAAAATTTTAAAAATAAAACTAGCAAGATTTGATCTAAATGACATGTACCTATAGGGGTAAGCAAAATACCCGAAAACCGAATAACCGAATCGAACCAAACCGAAAAATCAAATTTGGTTCGGTTATTTCAGTTAATTCGGTCAAAACCGAATTAAAATTCGGTAATTCGGTTTTCGGTCGGTTCGAAATATTTTTAACCGAATAACCGAAAACCGAATTATATATATAATATTATTTATTTATTTACTTAATATTATAATTTTAATATATCAATATCTTTAATCCTATTCATTTCTTTCTCCCTGTTATATCAATATATAATATTAATATAATATTATTTATTTATTATATAATACTATCAATTTTTTTTTGCAAAATATTTTGTATATATATAATATATAAAAATGTATTTTATGTATATAATATCAATATATATATATTATTTATATATTCATTTGAAAAAATATTTTTCCTAAAAATAAACCATTTTTTATATATATAATATTATTTATTTATTCTTTTGAAAAAATTATTTTTTTTTGCTAAAAAATCGGTTTAACCGAAATAATCGAAATATATTTCTGTTATTTCGGTTCGGTTACCGAATAAAATTCGATTCGATTCGGTTATTTTTTTGAAAAATTTGATTAATTCGGTTCGATAATTTTTTCGTCCGAAACCGACCGAATTACCGAATACTCATCCTTATGTACCTACAGTATACTTTATACAAAAGTCTAAAATGGGGTGTTGATGTGATAGCTGCTGACGTATGCACCACCAAATGTTTCGTTTAAGTAACTAGAATAATTTTTTTTGAAGTGGAATATAACTCATGATCACATGTACAAGCCGTTTTATCCACAACTCCTTATCAGTTCAAAATAATGGCATAATTATTAAATTATTTTATGTACAAGTTGCTATAAAAATCGTTATCAGTTCTATATGTGGTAACCCCTTTCATATTACAACTATCTTGGTAATTTGTTTTTTAAATAAAACAAGTAGATATTTTAATAAAATAAATGTTTGGATATGCAAACTAAAATTCAGAACTCAACTTCCTCTCTTCTCACGTGTTCAGCTATAAAGCTCAAAACTATGGCAAAATAGCATAATTCTCATCCTATTTGTAACTTGCATTATATATAGAATTGACTTACATAATCTGGGATATGCAAAGCGATCGATGCATTACTATTATTATATTTTCAGTGAAATAAACTCATTAATCAAAATTTTGTACTTCCTTCGTTCCCAAAATATATTCTTGAGAATTTTTGATGTTGATTTTAATAAAAGTCATTGAATATTTTGTGAGTGGAGTAAAGATCTCACATTAGTATAGTATTAAATTAATTAATAGCGAATCATGGTAGTAAAATATGTTAATAAGTGATGTTGTTGGGAATAATAAATAAAGATAATAAAGAATGGTGAAATTGAGCAACATGTTTTCTTTGGAAGAGAGCACAGCAGTGTGAATTTAAATCTTTCGGTGCCTTAGTTCTAATATATCCTTTTAAGTTATAACACCAGGTTCTGTTCCACTACTATTACAATATTAAGGATGTGTAAGTAAACCTTGGTAAGACCTCGGAGGTTGATCAAAAGGCTTTCAGCATTATTATCTTGCAGGTATTCTGTAAGTTTCTCCAGCATCAGGCTTTGACGCCCAAAATCTTTTATATTAGAAGCAAATCGGCTCGCTTCGACCTTCGCACCAGTCCTCAATGAGTTGCTTCAGATGGTGATCATTAGGTTTGTACCTTCAGAAGGTTGGTTGATGCACTGAAGATTAGGAACTCAGAATAAAATTTATGACCATGTACCAAATCCTAATACCCGTCAGGGCATTATTGAGAACAAAGTAAAATAAATTTCCTCATGATGGGATATGGCCTAACCACTCAGGCCCACTGCCAGGCCCAAACGAGCTGGGCCTGACATCATGATCGGGCCCACGCGGTTAAGCCCAAGGCGAGCCCTAATCAGCCCCCAGAACCAAAGTCAGGCGCCACCCTCCACGTGGCGCACGAAAGGCGAAGCGTCCCTGCCCCGGCCAATGGAGGACACGCCAGGGGAAGAGCCCCGGCTAATGGAGGGCATGCCAGAGGAAGAGTCCCGACCAATGGAGAGATTGGGCATGCCTTCAGGCGCAGGCTCAGAGGTGTATAAATAGGAGGAAAATTGACAATAGAAGGGTTGACAACTTATCGAATACTAAGAGCTTGTAACTACACTCACTGTACTCAAATCATAGTGAAAGTATTGAGGAAACACTCCTCCGTGGACGTAGATCTCATTAACGATCGAACCACGTAAAAGCTTTGGTGTTCTTTATTGCCTTACATAAATCTTGCATACTCACATAACTAGATTTATCATCTCATATGTTCATGATTGAATATGGCATTATGAAAGAATTCTCATGTGGCATACCCTGCTTTTCTCATTTGCTGATATATGGCAAGGTACTGTTGTAGACCCAGCAGTGAACCATCTACACCGCGGGCTATAAGTATAGTGTTGTAGGTCACCTGAAATTCGAATTTTAAGGTAAATTGCAGCTGGAAAAACTAAGAGGAGGAGAAATGAATCATAGTGAAAACCTCACCATATTTGGTTTTATTTGATATTTCTTCATCTCTGCAAACAACACAAATGCAAGCTTTGGCTTCTTGTGTTTTACACAAATCTGTCGTTGAAAAGTAAAAGTTATAAAAAGGAAATGACCATTCATCTAAAAGGAGCAGTAAGGCATATTCATTATAGGGAGCTGGAAGAGTTAGTAAAAGAGTCTGCACCTTAATAGCTGTTGTATAGGCAATAACATCAGGTTGAATATCACTTTCACGCATGGATGTCAAGATTTGCAAAGCAAGAAAAGCTAATCTCTTGAAAACCTTCTTAAAGTTTCCGTGTCTGTAATGGAAAATTTAATGATACAACTCGATATGAGTGAAACTCCAAACTCCCAAGTATGCCCGTATGTATATAAGCATAAAAATATGTATAATTAGTATTTTTTAGACAGTAGAGTTCAAATTCTGGATCCTGCAAAATCCTTTGGACTTATGCTTCAATCGGATGCTTTAATCAAAGTTCATGGTTTTCCACCATGACTTGTATCTTATTGGTTTACAAGTCAAGCTCCTTTTTCAAATGCTTGCAGCTTCATACAAATACCATCATTAGAATAATTTCTTATAACTCATTCCTTCTCGCTTCCATCTCTCTATTTGATTTGGGTCAACAAAGATCCGGACTGAAGGCAAGGAGATTCTCCCATTGATCCAGCGGGCTTAGAAAGTGGATAGACTACAATACCAGAATTGGACCATGATGTCAAGATGTGGCAGAATTTATTCATCTTTAGAAAAATGTCATATGAGGCTTTTCAACACTGCAACAATATATACAGGCTGAGATAGGTCTTCGAAAGTCAACCATTAACATGACAGGTTGCTTACCTGTATAGCACCCGGTACATGTACTGAGCCTCCACAAACATCTATCAGTATTGACCAGCTAAAAGTCTGGGGTAATAATCAGTACAACAGGCTTTCCTCATAATATTATAAGTCGAAGTAGTGGGTCTAAATGGAACTCTCGTGGTTAAGTGCGAGCACAATCTCAGAGGAACTCCCATTTCAGTCATTTGTTCCACTAATTCATTGTATGCGGTTAAGCTTATTATCACTGATAGTTTTGTTGAGAACCCCTCTCTTTCCAGCATTGGCATAGCCGAAAAGCCCGATCAAATTGGCACACCTCGACACAGGCATGAAGAAGGGTATTGAAACAGTGGGTATGGGGTTGAGCACCGGCTTGAAGCATTTCATCTCTACGAGACCTGCATTTGCATATGCACTGATCCATGATGACCAAGTAACTGTGTCTGTTTCCACATTTTGACATCTGCAAAGCCCTGAATATTGATTGGAACATCTTTAACATTCTCACTCATGATTCCTTAGACCACAGCACAGATTGTGGTATTCAAGGCATTCGAGGGTTTTTCTTGTATGCAGATTATTTGAATCCTCTTATGAATACTGCAACAATGTATATAGCATCTATTTAAGTTGCAATATTTTGTGGCTATCACATCCTCACAAATTGGTAGTCTAATTATCATGAAAAAATGGAGTGCAAGGAAAAATAAATCACAAGCACTGCTCACAAAATAATTCAATTTGATTTTGGGGGAAATGATATATATCTTTTTTATAAATATGAGTTTTATGACCACATCCATAAAAATAAAAGTTTTATAACCATTTTGGATTTATAAGTAAAAAATAACACTTGTGGGGGCTGCATACAATATAATAAAAAAATGTAAGCAACTTTTGACTTTTCAATCGTATAACTACTTAATCTGTGTAATTCAATAATATATATATAAATCGATTGTGTACTTTCAATTGTGTGCCTTTGATCAGATACTAGTCAACTCTATTATGTTATAGTCAATTGTGCACATTCAAGTGTGTACTTATCATTCTATCGCGTCAAAGAACAAGTTTTAAATCAAATTTTAAGGTGTCTCCGAACTATTATAACAAAAATCACTGCATAATAACTTGTATTTTCACATGTAACTGATTAAATTAACACATATTTCACATAAAAAGCACGTAAAATATGCTTGCAAGTACAATTAAATTGTGGTGTCATGAATCAAAACAACTATAGCCTTATATATTTATAGGTTCGGCTACAAACTCCTACTACTATCAAAATTGGCTACCATTATCGATGGGATATGGCCCAACCGACTAGCCCACAAACAGCCCAAACGAAATGGGCGTTAATGTGAGCGGGCCCACGGTTGGCCCAAGGCCACTGTCAATCATCGCTTAAACCCAGCCTCCAACCTCCACCCGCCGATGGAAGACAGCCCCAGAGCCAAAGCCCGACGCTACCCTCGGCCAATGGAGAAACGCCTGTAACAAGGTCGCGCCACCTCCACGTGGCGCACATAAGGCGAAAGGTCCCCGCCCGCCAATGGAAGGCATGCGGAGGAAGAGTCGCACCACGACTAATGGAGAGGTCGGGCGCGCGCCTTGCGATTCGGTCAGTATAAATAGGAGGAAACCGACATTAGAGGGTTGACAACTTATCGAATACTAAGAGCTTGTAACCACACCGCATTATAGTGAAAGTATTGAGGAAACATCTCCGTGGACGTAGATCTCATTAACGATCGAACCACGTAAAAGCCTTGGTGTTCTTTATTGCTTTTCATAAATCTCGCACACTCACTTAACCGGTTATCATTGGCGCCGTCTCGTGGGAAGGTTCGAACAAGAAAGCTTCGCTTCCTCTACAACTAAATGGCAAGAACACGCACAACCGCCGCCCACCGGCAACAACCGTCTTGAGGGCGACCGGTGGTCACTCGTCGTCGCGGAAGGAGATCGCAGACGCCACGAAGCCCACACACGAGGGCCACATGGAAAATGTCTCCATACACCCTCGTGACCGCCTCCCCAACGTAGGGAAGATGTCGACCTCAACGAGGACGAGCAAACGGCTCATTCGTCCCACGAGGTCCTCGGCCGAGCTGTGACCGAGTTCCTCCACGCCAATCTTGGCGATTCAAAGCTTCCTCAACCGGAGGACCAGGAGCGGGCCCTCGAGGCCCCTGATCAACACCACGGCCGCCAAGCCGCCCCCATCCGGAAACAGCCGCCACCTCGGCGTGATAGCCGAGAACGCGATCCCGCCCGACGCAGCGGAGCCTTTCATCGCGCCGAGCCGCCGCCTCATTCGCGAGCCGCCACCACGGGCGAGCCACCACCACCGCCGCCCCTCGCGGTTCGTGCCGCCGCTCTCCACCTCGTCATGCCGACCAGAGCCGAGCAAAACAGAGGAAGAAAGGCGAGTCGAACCCCTGGAGGGACGAGAAGCGCCGCTATCGATCCCCACCCTCCGAAAGAGATGGCAACGATCTCCGGGGTTCGACCGCACGGAGAATCATCTCCCTTTCTCGTGGAGATTCTAGACACGCCCTTCCCGTGATGTACGGCACCCAATATGGCGCCTACGATGGCCTCGGAGACCCTCCGACTTCCTTTTCGCCACACCACCAACATGGCGAATCGAGGAATGGAAGATTTTCACATGTGCAAAATCTTCCCGAGTCCCGATCTCCAACGCACGGCGTTGGTTCACCTCGCTCCGCCGTGAGCAAAGATACACCGCCTGTGACCTCATGGATCGGTTCAAATGGCGCTTCTATCGAAGATGCCGCCCAGAGCCTTCCTCCGACCGCTCACACCGCCAAGGCGGGACGAGACGATGTCAAACTTTGTCTCGAGGTTCATCAAAGAGTCGCTCAAAATTGGCGACAAAGAACGACCTCTACATCATCAACGCGTTCAAAACGGGATCCGACCCGGTCTGTTGAACAAAGAAATCACCAAGGAGAAACCAAAGACGGCGAGTAAGCTTTGGAACTGGTGGACAACTTCGTCGAGGAGACGAGTCGGATCGGAAGAAGCGAAAAATGGACGACGGTAAGTCCGAGAAAAAGCGGATGACCAAGTCGAGGGCCGATCGCAGCGCCGGACGTAATCAAAAGACGACCATCGGAGTCAGGCTCGGACCTCGGCCCAACCACGGCGTGAGCGCCTCCCCGCCAAATCAAGGGCGGAAATATTCGAGCTCCACGCCGAGCTCTTCCCAAGCCCGCCCCATGAAAGGGGATCAAGAAGAGGTCCACAGGCGAGTATTGTGACTATCACCAAGGGTATGATCATGATACCGAGGATTGCGTAAACCAGGCTCACGGATCGACGAGCTCGTTAAGGTGGAGCCCTCAAGAAATACCTCGGACGAGTGGTCCAGAAAAGCGAAGCACAGGAAGGAATGGGCGGCAACAAGCGCGGGCCGACCCCGGGCGACCCAACTCGAAGACAACGAGACGAAGGTCCCAACGCTATGGAGCAGTCTATGTTGTTACCGGATCGCCTCGGACGACGAGGTCGCCCTCAAGAACGACGCCGGAGGTCGGCCTCAAGAGCCAAGAACAAGCGACTCGGGATGGTGAGAACATAACGTTCTCAAGGAGGACCCGTGCCCAAGATCATGCCGCACAGACGCCATCACCATACAGTCTGCGGTGGGCAACAAAACGTCCACCGGGTCTATATCGACATCGGAGCCTCCGTCAAGATCATCTTCCGTAGCTGCGGATAAGCTTGAGGTCGGAGGCATTCAGTACTTCCGCACCTCCCGCCACGGAGCTTCACTCAAGAGGCGATCCGGCTGAGGGGTCATCACCCTTCCGGTCACGGTAGGACGAGCTCCCAAGTCGGTCACCAAGGCCATCCGATTCTTCCTGGTCCGAGCTCCCTCCGCATACAACATCATCACGGGAGAGATTGGTACAGACGCCACCAAGGCCGCCTGTTCGCTCTACCACCTCACCGTCAAGATTCCCACCGGTGGGAGTGCTTAGTATCCGGGGACCAAACGGCAGCAAAGAATGCCACGACTTTCAACCCAAGATGCGGCCTCGCCCCATGCATAGCAATTACCGAGCCCTCGGAGACCGATGCCCCGGGATGACCTGACCGAGGGCCTCCAACTATACGACGACGATCCCTCGAGGGTCATCCAGGTCGGCACCTGTGGCCCGGTGACGTCCGTGACATGTCATACAACTTCGAGAGAATATAGGGACGTGTTTGCACGGTCCCGCTCGATATGACCGAGTGTCACCCGAGCTCATAACTCACCGCCTCAACATCGAACCGCTACCAAGCCGGTCCGTGAAGAAAAGGATATTCGCGGAGCGCGGCCGGTCATAAGGGACGAGGTGACTCAACTTCAAGGCCAAGATCTTGTTCGAGGTCAACACCCGACCGGATGGCTAATCCGATCGTGGTCCCAAAGCAAGGAGGAGGGTGGCGACAAAGGTCGATTATACCGACCTCAACAAGCATCGCCTAAAGATTGCTACCCTCCCGATATCGACAAGAAGGTGGAGGCATTGGTGGGCCACGAGATGTTCACTTCTCGGATCTATACAAAGGGTACCACCAAATCTCGATGAGCCCGGAGGACGCACCAAAGACCGCGATTCATCACCGACTTGGCGTCTTTGCAGCATCGAAGATGCCCTTCGCCTCAAGAACGCCGGGCTACTTACCGGAGGATGGTGGATGCAACATTCAAAGACCACATCGGGAGATCGTCGAGGTTCACGTCGGCGACATAGTAGTCAAAAGTCAAAACGGAGAGTGCGCCGATGACCTCGGCACCATCCTCCAACTCCTCGGTCGGCCAACCTCAAACTCAACCCCGTAAATGTACATTTATGGTGAAGACCGCAAGTTCTTGGGGTCTTTGGGTTTTCGTGAGGGCTCAAGGCCAATCCCACCAAGGTGAAGGCGGGTTTCGACATGCGGTGCAAGGACCATCCGTGAGATCCACAAACTCACCGGTGCCTAGCCGCCTCGCAGATTTCTATCTCGAGCCGCAGAAACAACTCCCATTCTTCAAGATCCGAGGAGAGCTCAGGACTTCGCCTGGCAGGAAGAACACCAGGCCGCCAGACTGGTGAAGGAGTACCTTGCCGACCTGCCGACCCTGTCCGCCCCGAAGCAAGGTGAATCCCTCTCTCTATATTTGGCCGCCTCGGATGAGGCCATCACTGATCTTGATGCGAGATGAGGTGGGATGATAACTCCCATCTATTTTATCACCGAGCTCTCAAAGGACCGGAGACAAGGTACACCGCCTCGAAAAGTAGACTGCCCCGTGAACGCCAAGCGACGCCCGACCCTACTTCCAAGCTCACTCCGTCCGGTGCTAACCGACTTACCCTTGAGACAAGTCTTGTTGAAACCCGAGTCGTCCGGACGATATAGCTAAGTGGGCATCTGGAGCTCGGCGAGCACGACATCTCGTACTCACCCAGCCGCCATAAAGGGCAAGCTCGCCGACTTCCGGTTGAGGCCACCACCGAGGTAGGCTCGCCATGAGGTAACTCCAGCCCCGCCCCCACGGTGAAGAAGCCGCCCTAGCACCACCGGATGGTTGCCGGCGGATGACGTGGGCGAGCATCGCAAGAGGCAGCGGGCGGGCATCCTCCTCCTCGGCCCGAGATAAGCGAGAAGTCACCCACGCCCGGTTTACCTTCCCACCACCAACAACGAGGTGGAGTACGAGGCCCTAATCTCCTGACTCCGCCCGCCACGAGGCGGTGGACAAGATCCAAATCTTGGCGATTCTGTGTCGTCGTGAACGGTGTTAGGCAAACACGAGGACAAGGAGGACCGAATGAAATAATACCTCGAGAAGGCAAAGGAGATGTTGACCTCGTTCAGGTACTTCAGCATCCACCGAATCCCCCGAGGGGAAAACAGCCGAGCTGACATCCTCAGCAAGTTAGCTGCGTCGTCAACAAGTCCACCAGTGGAGGAGGTTCATTCCGTACATCGCTGAGTCCCACGTCGGCATCATCACCGAGATGGAGCCGAATGGATGTTTCCCGAAGGCCTACCTGGAACACGGCGCACTACCTCAAGATCGGCTCGAAGCCAAAAAGATGATGGCGAAATCCCAGAAGTATCTCATGCATGAGGGCGCTCTCTACCGGAAGTCTTACCTTCAACCCCTCCTGAGATGCCTCGGGCCAGAAGAAGCCGACTACGTGCTCAACGAAATTCACCGAGGGTCTTGTGGAAGCCACATCGGTCGCGAGCTCTTTCAAAGAAGGCGAGGTCGGGATATTACCGCCCACCGCAAGATTCGCCGAGCTCGTCGAGAAGTGCCCAAAGTGCCGATTCACCCACGGTCAAAAGGCGCCTCGCATCGATTTGAGTAGCCTGCAGAGTCCATGGCCTTTCATGCAATGGGGGATCGACATCGTTGGTCCGCTCGACCGAGCACCGTGTCGACGATACTTAGTCGTAGCCATAGACTACTTCACAAATGGGTGGCCGAGCCACTTTCGAGCCTCACGAGCGTATGATTCGGACTTCGTGTGGAAAAATATAGTCCGCCGCCGCATACCACGAGATCCGGTCTCGGACAACGGCACCCGGTTAGTCGACAAAACTTCAAGGTGGTGCGAAGAGCTTGGATCGATCAACGCTTCACCTCGATCGCACACCCGGCGAATGGTCGACCAGGGTGACGAACCGCACGATCGCACAAGGATTGAAGAAGAGGTGGACCGAGCTAAAGGCGACTGGGCTGAAAATATCCCTCAAGTCCTCTGGTCCTACAGGACCACACCCCGGACGGCGCACGGGGAGACCCCTTTTAGCTTGGTCTACGTACCGAGGCCGTCATACCGGCTGAGATCGGCGCGCCAAGCCCGCGCACTCTTCACTTCGACCAGGCCGGGAACGAGGAAGACCTGCGGGCCAACCTTGACGCCCTCGAGGAGAAGCGCGAGCTCGCCTTCATAAACGAAGCCAAGTACAATGCCCAGGTCGCACGGTACCACAACAAAAGGGTCAAAGCCTCCGCGCTCCATGTGGGCGACCTCGCCCCAAGAAATAATGAAGCCGAGAGCCGAGCTGCGTCTTAACAAGTGGATCCAACATGGGAAGGCCCATACCGCGCTCACGAGGACCTCGGCAAAGGGCTTACAAGTGGCTCACTGTGTCGGCACTTATCCCGAACTGGCACATTATGCATTTAAGGAGGTATTTTACATAGCTTGATTTAAGGTCGACATCATGTTAGTTCCTTAATTGTTTTGCCAAAGTACGATGTTGATTACATGTTCAATAAAGCGCCTGCTTTTATAATGAATATTTCACTTCGTCTCATACATATGTGAACATCTGTTTGGATACACCACATTTAAACCTTCACGAGGGACGCCTACGAAGATGAAAATTCCACCAAGTAGGTACGACACTGATTACCCATTAAGTTGGGCGCCTACATGCAAAGCGTCAGTTACCCATTAAGTTGGGCGCCTACACGCAAAGCGTCTGATTACTCATTAAGTTGGGACGTCCACACGCAAAGCATACAGATTACCCATTAAGTTGGACGTCTACATGCGAAGCATACAGATTACCCATTAAGTTGGACGTCTACATGCACGCGACATCCACACCGATCTCGCCATCTCATACCCCTTTATTTGGGAAGATATGCACTCCGGTACAAAGTCTAAATGCATTAACGACTATAAACCAAGTACCAAGCCATATACAAATCAACCGGGCTTCCGAGCTTGTTTATACCTCTTTATTTGGGAAAATACACATACAGATCTGATGTAAATGCATTTACGACCAAAACGAAGTCCTAAGCTATGTTTATACCTCTCAAGAGGGGAAATATACACTTCGAAACGAGTCTAAATATATTTATATCTACATACAAAGTTCTACACTATACATAGCCTCATTCGGGCTTAGGGCTCCGCCCGCCAGACCTGCTTCAAGTCGCACCAATTTTCTACAAAATCTCGGGCCGACGATGTATGCAGGAACGAACTCGGTGCCTTCAACCCATCGATAAGGTCGGAATCACCACGGCTGCTCCCGGCGCTCGGCGCGGGCTCGAGGCGGCCGAGCGAGCGGCGACTGTGGTCATCTTCACCCGCTCACAGGACATTCAGTGGCGCAGCGCCAAGACGGGCATTCCGGAAGTGGGGATGCACCCGAGGTCACACCCGACCCCCGACCGAACATCGGGCCGGAGTACGACCTCGCCCCCACCCGCCGCCTCCCCGCCGACCGAGGTCCTCGGTGCCGCCGCCGCTCCCGTAAGATCGGCCTCGAATGATCCGCCCACCGACCCATCAACCCGAGCACTTCGGCATGATCGGAGTAGCCGCCTCCTCTGCGGGTTCTTCTATGATCGGGTCACGGAGCCCAGCTGTGGCCTCGCCGCCGCCACGGGCATGCGACGTTGCGAGGCGATATCATACATCTCCATAAACTTCACGACGGAGTTGACGCGAAGCTTTGAACTTCTGCTGTTGGGCCTCCTCATCCCTCGGCACCATGCCCTCCGCCGACAAAGCTCGAACTCGATCGTCGACCGTATATGGTAGTCCCACCAGCTCGGATTGCCTCTCGTACTCCGCATGCTCCTCCGACACCCGAGCGAGCCTCTCCGCAGTCAATTCAAGTTGCTCCTCACACTGCATCAAACGTCCTTGGATAGCGTCGGCAGATAAGTCCGCCCCTTGGACTCCGCCCTGCGTGACCCTCAACTTCAGGGCCTCGTTCTCAGCCAGGAGGCGGGCCACTTCCCGATCAGCCTCGTCCAACTTCCTCTTGGTCGCCAGACGAAGCCGGTGACTTCCATAGTGGCAAAACTTGGGTCATTTCGCACACCGGCTCCTCCAGAAAGCACCTCTTCGTCCTTCTCGGCCGGGCGCCTCGGACCTCTTTTAACTTGGTCAACAATTCATGATCAAGTCCGAGCCATTCAGGTGTGGAATACTGTAAATAAACAAGACAACACAAATCTTAAAAATGTTGCGTTTATTACTCAAAAGGGAAAATTATTACAAAGACCTGTGGTCCTATCGACACCGGCGATTCGACTATTACATCGGTCCATCGACCTCGGGCTATGGCGGTCTCGGCGACCTCGATGCTCCTGCGGTGGCCACCTCGGTGGGAGCTCCAACCCCGCCTCCTCCCGCCCGCGCCTCGCCGCCGGCCGCGTACCTCGGCAAGCGAGCTCCTGAGCTCGCGATCTTCATCCTCCTTGCACCGGGCGACGACCTCGGCGATCGGGACGGTGAGGCTGGATGCCGAGCCTCCAACACTGGAAGAAGTCAGCCCATAGATCACCCGGGCGTAGCTTTGTCCACCTCTCTCTTGGGTCGAGCCTCGGTCCACCCATGCTTGACCTTATCAAAGTCGGGCATGGCGGCCGCCAGACTTCCCGGTGATCGACACCACCGCCGGCCAAGACGGCGGCGAGATCGGCAATAAAGCGAGAAGCTCTCCGACTCGATGAGCTGTTGTGAGCCCTCAACAAGGTCACGATCGGCCGCCTGCACTTCTCTCGTCCATGAGGTCCTTCCCGCCCGGCCAGCTCCTCCTTAAGCTCCCGACCTCCCGGGCGGCCTCCGGTGCCAGTGCCTCTTCGGGGGGGCAGCGGCGGCCCTCCGGCCTCGAAGCCTGGCGGCCTCGGCCCGCCTCGCGGTGACGGCGGTCTCGATTCCAGCAGCGGCTGGCTCCGTTCGGTGCTCTTGCGGGTGAGCTCTCGTGATGGCCGGCGGCGACTGCGGCTCCCCAAAGAAGGCGGGCTGCAGGCCCCCATCATCGAGCTCCCACCCCAAAAAGAGAGGCACAAGTCGATAGCAGTTGCGGGCGAAATCTAAATATGAAGAAACCTACGTACCTCGGGGAGGGATGCGGCCAAACTTGGGGGCGGTACCCCGTACTCAAGGCGGCCCTGAGGCCGAGACTCCGATGCCGGGCTGGACCCCGCCTCAGGCCCACTCATCAGCTGGCCCATGTTGTCCACCTTCTTCGGGCCCCTACTAGGTCCAGCCCGCTTCTGCTTCTTCTTCGCCGGCTCCCTGCTCGGCGATGGTGAGCCCGCCTCATCCCTCAACTTCACTGCATCACAAGAGAAAGACACATTAGCACAGCAAAATCGAACGAATAAGGACTAAGAAGAAGGGGATGCCCTCACCCCGTCCAGACCCCGGTCCCGACGCTCCGACCAGTAAACACTCGATCCGGCCTTCCGGGTCGTCCTCGGTGTAACTTATGGATAAGATCTCACCAAGGCTGCTCAACACCTCCTCCATATGGCCCGAGGGCTTGATTTTGGGTCGCCATCGTGCCGATACCCACTCGTACCTCGGGCGCCCCTCGGCCCCGAGAAAGAAATACCTATTACGCGATGGGACACCTTGGAGGGCGGCTACCTTAAATTTCGGCCGGGGTGACGGATAGTACACCCTCCTATGGTCTTCACGCTAAAAAGATCATCGGACCTCGAAGACAACTCGCCGGCAATGCCATAACAAGAGAGCCCGGCCCACCAACGACCTAACGGAATTTGGGGTCGATTGACAAATAGGGATCCGGAAATACTCTTGAAGGCTAAGATAAGCGGGGGCGGAGGGTACCTAAGACCCGCCTCAAACTATCTACATAAGCGGTAACAAACCTCCGGAGGGCCATCGCCCTATCATCCGGATCGGCGACACCACCACGCCTCCTCCGGGATCGGTATTCCTCACAACTTCAAAAGTTTCGCAAGGTCAAACCCGACCTCGCCACGCCCACCCTCAACCCGTCCCATACAGAGGATACCGGCGGAACCCTAGAGCTCGACCACATAGACCTACCCAAACCATTTTAGCACATATAATCTCTTACGGGAACTCACGCCCAGAACCCGAGGCGGAAAGGGAACTTTCAGAGCGAGAAGAAGATGAAGAAAACATACTTACTTTTCAGGCGAGTATATGGCTCCTTCGGTGAAGATCAGGATCAACTCAGAGAATTTCTCAGAAATTTTTCTCTCTCAGAATTTTTAAGCGTCAAGAAGAAAGTGAGCAGTTGCCTCTTTTGCGCCTATTTATAAGACTAGGCGCGCAAATTGCCGTTTCAAATTCAACACGCGCCACACGTGATTGGATATACGTTACGCGCGCACGCGTTCGAGTGCCAACTACCGCTGGCGCGTATAGCGACGCCGAGATAAGATGGACCGCTTGATCGACCTAGCAATCATCATACGGACCCCGACATCCTCCGGATAAGCGGCGCCTCGTGTCGCGCCCGTCCTTCCCACAAATACGAAAATCCACATCGGACCTCGGCGTCTGTCAGCGGGCCGCCGCTACGGAAAGCCTACATCGGTCGGACCTCGGCTAACGGTCGCAGGTCGGTGCGGCCGGGCGCACCACGACATCCCCGAAAAGAAGCGGTCTCGGGTTGGACATCGGCACCCACCACGAGTAACACCACTTGCGGGCCGCGTCTCGGCGTAACCAACGCAGAGCGCGATATCCGTGTCGGACCTCGACTTCCCGGTGCCACATCTTTTCGTGCGACGGACAATAGACCGCTGACTCGATTCGGCACGAAGACCCTCACATTAAAAAGACAAGAACTCCAAGAAACAACTTGACCAAGCCACACCTCACCTCGGCAAGCGCTTTCTTCCTCCACCTCGGCCTCATTGTCCCTCGGCTATTCGGGGGCTATGATGGGATATGGCCCAACCGACTAGGCCCACAAATAAAGCCCAAACAATTTGGGCCTAACGTTGATAGCGGGCCCGGCGATCGAGCCCAAGGCGAGCCCTAATCGATGCTAAACCACAGCCTCCAACCTCCACTCGGCGATGGAAGATAGGCCCCGAGCCAGCCCGACGCTACCCTCGGCGATGGAAGGCGGGCCCAGAGCCAAAGCTTGACGCTACCCTCGGCGATGGAGAAGACGCCCCGGAACCAGGTCGGCGCCACCTCCACGTGGCGCACATAAGGCGAAGGTCCTGCCCGCCGATGGAAGGCATGCGGAGGAAGAGTCACGCCACGACCAATGGAGAGGTCGGTAGCGCCGATTCTGATTGAGTTTGTATAAATAGGAGGAAAACCGACATTAGAGGGTTGACAACTTATCGAATACTAAGAGCTTGTAACCACACCGCATTATAGTGAAAGTATTGAGGAAACACTCTCCGTGGACGTAGATCTCATTAACGATCGAACCACGTAAAAGCCTTGGTGTTCTTTATTGCTTTTCATAAATTTCGCACACTCACTTAACGGTTATCAATTACACAATTACACACTTAAATTTTCTACCCTAACCCGACTGGAAAGGCTAAAATTCATTTAAAAACAATATATAAGAGTAATAAATCAGGATTATACCTTAATGATCGTGCTATATGTAAAGTCATCCAGTTTCAATACACCTTCTGACTCTTAACTCTCCGTATTTGCTTATAAGTATCTTGGGCAAGCTCAACTTTCGCAGCAAGACAGTACGATTTGAGAAGTATGTTCTGTGATGTAATATCAGACATCATACTGAGTTTTTAAATTGTCCAATACCTTGAGTTAAAGAGCTGATATAGTATTTCATCTATCAAATTAAAAGAGAACATAGAGAAGAAGTAAAGAGAGCAAGGAGATTAAAATCCTGCATCTTGTTATTAGTGAATCAAGTTTGGAAGAGAGGCCAGTTGCTTGCTTGCACAATAACCATGGAGAGAAGAAAGACAGATAGAACCTTACTTCCATTTTCTTGTAGATATCCAGCGTGTAACGTATATGTTTGGGGTTAGGGGTGAGCAAAAATCGAATCGAACCAAAAAATTGAACCGAACTGAAATTAGCGGTTTGGTTCGGTTTGTACAGTAAAACGGTTCGGTTTCAAAATTTCGAAACCGAAATTAATTCGGTTCGGTTTCGGTTTGGGGAAAAAATTCGATTTTCAAACCGAACCGCCCGAATTTTTTTTATATTTTATATTATATATATATATATATATGTTATTTATATTATTAATATTTAAAATGGTTAATATTATAATTATATATATATATATATTATATTATAATATTTATATTAATTATAATTTAAATTCGGTTAAAACCGAATTGAACCAAACCAAATAATTCGGTTCGGTTTGGATATATAAAACGGTTCGATTCGATTTGGATTTTAAAAAAAATCGATTTTTCATTTTTTTCGAGTTCGGTTCGATTTTGAACCGAATCGTCCGAATGCTCACCCCTATTTGGGGTGATATTTTCAGCAAGTAATCCCTGGAGAAAAAGCATATAAAGCGGCAGACATCATTCATAACAACATAAGAAGGCCAGGGGAATAATTATTAATTTGTACTCTAGACATAAATTGTGGTAAATAAGACAGTTCAATTTACATAATTTCCACAAGATAATTATAAAGAGTAATCTACACCTTTAAATCATAAAAGTTCAGACAAGACAAGCACATGTACCTCATAAATGGTCCTTGACTTCAAGTAGTCACCACAAAAACCACATACATCTATCATTGTGCGGTATGCGTGCATATTAGGAGAAGCCGTAGCCACATTCGCTCGAACAAGTGACCTTTGACGATAAGAAAAACTCACTCAATCACTTGAAGACTTGTTATTATATATATATATATATATATATATATATAGAGGTTGGTTATAGAAGGAACCACCTATAAGTTGAGAACTAGGAACCAATCCTCACTCTAGATTTAACTTAATCTAATGGATTAAATTCATTTAATTGTCAAAACCCCATTTGATATGTCACCCCTTTATTCACTCTATTTTTTTATTTATTTTCACCGAATGGGGGCATTTTTGTCAAATTTATATATAACCCTACCCCAAATAACCCACCCCACCCCCTGAATTATCGCATTCGTTTCGACCTCAATCCTAATTTACCATCTCTCTCTCTCTCTCACCCCAATTCTCAAAAAAATTCCAATCTCACATCTGTAGAAGATGAATTGTAATTTTTCGCACTAAAATCTTCTCCATTGTAATGCAATCAGATAATTCCTTGATAACGAAGGTGCATTCTTGATTAATGCTTCAATCAGAGTGTTTAAGAAGTGTTTCTTTGTGCATCTCTCATTACAGCTTTAGATTTTATTATAAAGGTAGGATTCTTCATTGTAATACAATCGCCACATAAATGATTTGTGGTTTCGAAAATGAGGGTATTATTTTTTATTCCATAAATGGAGTTACCCATATTTTTAATAGACTTGTATGACAATTATGTTAGGGTTTACAGTAATTTTGTTGATGAAGTATGAAAAATGGAGATGGTGTACTTGTTTGTCATATACTGTTGCTGGTACCAATTGTTTAATACAGATGGAGCGTCCTTCCAGAAAATTTCAATTGCTTGCGATACTTATGCATAACTTTTATTATGTTGTGCATAATTTATCAAATGAAGAAAATAAGTTTATCACATATAGTGTATGTCCACATACTTTGTTTATGCATAATATATGCAATATTTGTGCATGTTTTTAATATATATCGTTTGTACATGATAGTTATACCATGCTTGTTGTGAATGATTTTATTTATGCTTGTGCATAAAAGTATTGTACTTTACGCATAACTAGATTAACTCTTTTGTGCATTGATGTAAGCATTTTGTGCATGACTTAATCATAGTATCGCATGAAGACATTCATACTTGTGCATGACTTTATCTAAGTAGTGCATAATTTATCATATGGTGAGAACGAGTGTAAAAAGTTTATTCATGATAAATGTAATGATTGTGCATGTCTTTTATATTATATCATGTGTTGCGATGAGTTTGTTTCCACATACGTAGTTTTTTATCTAAGGATTTAACAATGTTATGTAGATCGGTTATTAAAATAATTTTTTAAGTATCTGCTTATATTATTAGATGCACAAGAAGAATGTATTTGTGCATTTAGATTATATGTGTAATATATTCATGGCTTTTGCAATGCAAGTATGAGCATATAGAGAATAGCGAAAATATAGAAGAAACAATGACAGACCCCATGTATCTGGTATGCTCCAAAAAATAATTAGTGTTTTAAATATTTGTATGTTGACTTTTTTTTTTAAAATGTAGCAGATTAGTTATTACAGTATATTAGGTGCAACAGCTTATATGATTATTATTTTTTTGCAAACGAATGGTCTTTGGGCAAAAATTTAGTTTGTTTCGACAAGGATATTTGGTACGATCCAACATATAGCAATAAAGTTGAAAAATATCAAAAAAGTTAATGCAGATGGTAGGGAACTTATTATTAAATTAGTTGAAAAGAGTAAAAAAAGTTGAAACCTATTATTTAATTTATTTTATTTAATATTAATAATTGTGTTCCAAAGCAAAAAAGCGAAGACCAACAGATCTATTAAAACATTGTAAGAGAAGATATCATACGTGGAGTGTCTGTTTTCTACCGCGAGTTGTGCATGAATCTCAACTTTAATGCATATTTTGTTTTACTAGGTTGAAAAATATTGGTTTTGTCATAGATTTTATTGTGATTTTATTTAATATAAACATGAAGACAATTATAAGTTTTCAATGACATTGAATTAATATTATAAACCTTCAACTACAAATTTAAAATTATGCAGTTTATCAATATTTTAACTTAAACGTTGTTTTGTTAGTTTAAAAATAATTGATTGTTGTGATTTTGTTCATGATATCTGCTTAGTACAATATAAAACTATAATATTAACAAACTCTGAGGAATAATGTTTATCATGCATTAACTATTGATCAAACACAATTATCATAACAAGCGTAATTTTTGCGCGACTAATTCATGATACATGGTTGATAGAAATAATGACAATCAGCAACGTGCTACAAAGAGAAAACTAATGTGCTGAAATTGCATATACCCATGGTATTTTACGATACTTTCATAGTGTAAATTTACACGTGAACAAATATAATGTATTTTATGCACAATGAATAAATATTTCATGCATAAGTATGACAAAACATTAAACACACTTAAGCATGTTGTGAACAACATATATACACCAAATTTTTTTATAAAAAAAGTTGATAATTGTAATGAATTTTCAACACTAAAAAAACAACCAACACTAAATAAATTCAGGATGCGATACTTCATTTGGATATCAATACACACTCGCAATAAGCGAGACAATGCATGTCATTGTCATGTTTGTGCATCTTTGTATCATGTAATTATTCATATTTAAATTAGTAATGAGTTGTAAGGTAAAATCATAAACTACATAATAACTTAAATTACTTTAATTACGCATGATATTTAAAACAAAAATGATCAAAATATCAAATATGCAAAATAATATAATATATTCATTGTACATAATATTTAAGCAGTTTTTTAGAATTGATATCATTAGTTTATTTGTGCATCTTGTAAAATGTCAAAATTAAATCGTTATAATATTGATTAAATGTAACATAAATTAATCATGCTAAACTAAAACTATGATGTTCGCAAAATACATAATATTAAAAAAAAAGATTTATACGTACCTTCGGTCGCCATTTTCATACAAGCTCTAGAGAGAAACTAGAGGACGGTAGTTATCAATGAATGATAGGGAATAATTTTGATGAGTAATTAAAAGTATTTAATGCTGGAGATAATCTTTATGGATATGAAATCCCATAAATATAGTATGTAATCGTTAATAGATGAATAGATTACTAAAATATCCTTATATTTACTATACTAGTTATTAATCGTGATCTATCCTATTTAATCTAAGCCGTTTGATTAACAATAATTAACAAACAGGATTAGTTCCTAGTTCCTAATTTATTTGTGGTTCTCGATTGATCCATCCCCATATATATATATATATATATATATATATATATATATATATATATTGAAGTTCAAATAAGAACTAATTTTAACATGAGAATTAAAATTACAAAAATTCTTCTGAACAAAATGAATTTCTTTGTGAAAGTTAATGAATTGTTGAGAAAATCTTGAATCAAAATTAGAATTTTCATTCAGGGTTCGAATCCCATGAGAGGCGAAAATTCTATTTTTTTTATTCAGTAACTTTTCCCGTATATTCATCAAGTTTCACACCGAATTCATCATTTTTTGGTTCTCACGTTCTCACAATAAAAATAGTTCTCACGTTAACCATCTCCTATCGTTTTCCAAGTTATTTGAAAATTAAAATTAAGATATGATTTGGAGTTGTAGACGAGATTGGTTTGACACAATATGATTAATGTTTTATTAATATACTATATTGTGATCTAGGATAAAGTTTCGATGTTTCAATTTTATTATCCTTAAAGGCTTTTCTTCATTATTTTTATCAGTTTTTGTTTTTTACTATAAATTATCATAATCTTTAGTTTCCGGTCCGGTAGTGTCACAAATCTAAAACAGCCAAAACTTAATCGACAATTTGGGATTAGATAGTGTCAACGATATCTCTATGGTAGTACCAAAACTTGATGGCCAACAGTATGAACTTTTGAGTGGAAACGTTACAATTTAGCGCTCAACCGTTGGTAGAAATTTGATTTGATATCCAATCAAGAGAAGTATAAGCCAAAAAGCTTCGCTTCCTCACAAAAAATATATAGGAAGGTGACCTTTTAAAATATCCATTTAGAATCAACTATCTTACAAATGGATTTTCATGTCTAGAAGTTTTGGGGAATGAGTTCCAAATATACTCCAAACACCCTGCATCCTTTTTTTCCCATTTTTTTCAATTTGATTTTATATTTTAGAGTGAAGTGAAATTGTATGCAAAGGGTATTGGTACCGTGCAAGCCAAGGCAGGCTGCTTTTTGGAACCGCGGAGAAAATTCCACCATCGGAACTTATTGTTGATACTACGGTGCTGGTAAGTGAACCACCTATTTCCAGTTTAAATCTCCACATTTTTTATAGGAACATGTGATAACCATTCTGGTGCAACCGTAGCTAATTTTGCTCCCAACATATGCCACATATAATGTCTTCATCTTTCAATCTTTCCGCAACCCCTCTCCTAAAGAATATTCTCACTATTTGTGATCGTATTTTGCAGGATTGCTCGGGAGATTATCATAGTGCGGTGAGTTACTTGGGAGATGGTTTGGATCCAACGGGACGGGAGCAGCTTATCACCACCTGCGTGAGAAGGGCGAGACACAATTTTGGCACAAGACTATTTGGAAGCATTACATTTCACCTAAGTTCTCAATTTCCATGTGGCTTGCTCTGTAATACCCATTTGAAGTCTCATGATCATTTGTTTTTTGAGTGCAAGGCTACAAAGGCTGTGTGGGCACAGATTAGAGATTGTTTCGATTGCCAAGGATGATGACCACCATTGATAGTGTTATCAAGCACATCAAGCGTGAGAAGATATGAGGGTCAGCCATCATTCTTACAGCCAATTGCAGATCAGTCTTGCCGCCACATCATCCACATCTGGTACGCATGCAACAAGCTTATTTTTGAGGATATCCCTTTTGATGTTAAGAGTATTGTCAAGGTCATTCAAGAGGATGTGTTTTCTGCTTTATATTTCTTGTATCATGTTGATCTTGTTGTGTCTCATTTTGAGCTTACCGTGTAGTCGACCGAGGGGTGTCTCGGTTTTGTTGTCAGGTCCACTTTGGGATGCCGTTTGTTGTACCTTGTTGTTTGTATGGTTTGTGTGTGTGTTGAGGAGCTGCCCTAGGCTCAACCGAAGCAACGAACCTCGTGGGTTTCTTTTGCATATGATCATATTTCCCATCTCATGTGCCCCGCGTTTGCACTACACTAGGGACTAGGGTACTATTTTCCCGCTGGTCAAGGGGTTTTTAATGAGGCCTGCCCCTTTTCATCACAAAGGGGTTTCGGCATGTGGAAGCCCTTGATCCTACCCATCTTTTTCGCTTTCATAGATCGAGCGAGTCGCTCTTTGGCCTGCTTGTTTTGGCCGTTAGGGTTTTGTTCTCCTCCCCTCGTCTTCGGCTTCGGCCTTGGCTGTATCCCCCTCGGATATGCCCGAGTTCAATTTGTAGTTCTTTGTTCATTTTATGTTATGTTTACGTTTGACTAAAAAAAAAAGCTTATGTTAGAATTATTATCACAGTCAATCACTACAAAAACCATAATTAGAGTTAAATTTGATTATGACAAATTAATTCAAATAACTTATATCATATTTGGATTATATAATTTTTATACTAGTTAGTAAAAGAATATAGATCACATGAATTTGATAGAAGCTCCCTAAACCATAAATTAATTTTAATTTTAAGATTTGACAGAAGCTCTCTAAACATTAAAGGCATGTTTGTTTTCCAGGGATTGTACTCTAGGAAAGTAATCTGATTCCTGATTATTAAATTGATATGTTTTTTTAATTTTTTAAAAAAAGAAAAGTAATCTAATTCCTAAAAACAAGAAAAGTTACGTTAAATTCCATTATTCTTATTCTCCATCCTATCCTAGTTATTCTTTTTCCCTGATTTGAGGATTTTAAAAGAAAGACGTTATTTATCTCACTCTTTCTCTCTTTCACGCAATTCTTCTCCATCACTATCAGCAATCTTCTTTCTTCTCTCTGCAAATTATCATCATCGATGTCTTATTTCTGCAAGTCAGTGCCTTTTTTGTCCTTTTCTCTCTCTTAAGTTTTTTATTAATTTATTTACTGTTTTCGAATGATCTAGACATTCATTCTTTGAAATTTGTGTGGGAATTGCTTTTTTATGATGCATGTTTCGCTTTGTTTCTGTTAGTAGTTTAGTCTATATGTATTTGTATATATACATAGTTGAAATATATGAATATAGAGTAGAGAAGAAAGAGAGGTGTAAATATAAGAACATATTGTGTAATATCTTTATTTTTCTGTAGAGAGAAAGATAAATATTTTGGAGAGGAGAGAGAGAGAGAGAGAGAGAGAAAGAACTTGTTCAAACTCAGCAACACTGCCAACAGTGTTCAATAGGGTGAAATTATTCATAGGATGCTTATTTTATTAATGGATTGATTGACGTGATTTTTTGTTTGTGGGAAAGATGAAGGTGAAATTTTTCTTGTTGTGGAGTTTGAATTAATGTCTCATTAACTTGAGTTGAATTTGTTAAAGATTTGGATAAAACTTTTATTGTTGTGAAATTAATGATTTGAATCTACTTGAACTCCATAATTTGGCCTAATTTTGAAGCATTCACATCTATAGTCTTGAAGAAGTTCACTGTTATTTGTATAGTTGACCTCAATGTTTCGACAGCTATGCTATAAGCTTCGAAAGAAAATCAAACTTTAAATTTTCACATTTTAAATAAAGAAGACAACATAGGAAATAAATGAGAATCCAAATAATATATGTTTTAGTTTACAAATGCAAATCTCATGTTGTTGTTGTATATATGCAGTAAATTAGTCTCCTGTCTATATAGGATCTCTTGAATATCATGAAATATATTATTAGCCTGATTAACAATTCTTTTGAAAAGTTGGAAGATAATGACTATCATCAAACTAATGCTGAAGAGAGGTTTACACCCATGTCTGACTTAAACCTTTTCTAAAGCTAAAGAATGTTTGGAAACTTCAACATTCATGGTACCAAATGTATATTTCTCCATATGATCTTGAAGTTCTTAAGTAGCCTATTAGTACAACAATTCAAATATAATTACCTATTAGTTCAACAATTCAATAGGTTAAAATCTTGTCATTCTTATTTATTATTTGAAAGAAAAAATCCGGTCATGTGTTTGAGTGTTAAAATTTTGATATTCTTATTTATTATTTGAAATACTAGAAATGTTTGGCTTTATGTTTCCTAGCAAAAGTACGCACGAAATTGTTGGAGAATTCGTTTCTCTCTCGCTATTTTTGTTGGTAATTGGGTTCTTCGATGGTGCTTCAAGATATGAATGTTCAATTTTGACTTTCAGGGTCTTTTTAAGAGGATGAAAAAATTAGAGTCAAATTTCAAAAATCTTTTTTTACTTATGATTCGTATGCATACAGAGAGAATGGATATGTTGAAGCTACTGATGTTTTTTATTACAACTATCACAACACATCACTATCAGAAACATTATTTAAAGGCCCCGCGTTCTATAAATGAGATTGATCGATCGTGTTACTTTCACAGATTGATCTATCAGAGTGATACCACATGTCATGATGAATTACGTATGGATAGACATACATCTAGAAGATTAGTTAACATGCTTCAAACTATTGGACGACTAAGAGCTACAAGGAACATGACAGTTGATGAACAAGTTGCTATTTTTTTATACATTCTAGCACATCATCAAAATAATCATACAATGAAAACTAATTTCTTGCGGTCAGGAGAAACAATTTATTGGTATTTCAACAAGGTACTGAATGCGGTTTTTGGCTTCAAGGTCATTTACTAAAAGATCATTCCCCTGTACTTGAGGATTCCACTGATGTGAAATGAAAATGGTTTAAGGTACATTAAAAACATCTTAGTTTCTCTTACTCTTATTTAAATAACTTGAATATTGGTTGGATCTAAATTTGTAGAATTGCATAGGAGCTCTTGATAGTACTCACATTGAAGTGAAAGAATCCGATGTTGATAAACCTAAGTATCGTAATAGAAAATGTCATACTACTACAAATGTTTTAGGAGTATGTTCTCAAGACATGCAATTCATTTATGTACTTGCGGGTTGGGAAGGCTCTGCGGCAGATGGCAGAGTGCTTCGAGATGCTTTAAGTAGAAGAAACGGATTACCAATACAAGAATCAATAAACCTAAATTTTACCGATGTTGATAAACCTAAGTATCGTAAACCTAAATTGAGTTTTACGATTTGAACCCATTAACCTTAATTAAAAACATATAAATATAGCTCTAACACCAACTTTGAGGGAAAGACAAAATAGCAAGAATAAATAAATGATGAATTTTAGGGGTCTACATGTTTGCCATGTGCTCCACCTTCAACGGTGTTTGGACCACAAGGACCACTACCACAACACTCTCAAGATCGCGACTAGGGATGTCAGTGGGTAGGTTTTACCCGGATCAAAACCAATAAATAATTAATGGTTCTGGTTCTGGAACCGACCCATTAAATATTGGATCTGGATCGGATCCGAACCGGATATGAGCGGGTCTGAAACCAGAATCGGACCAAAACCAGAACTGGAACTGAAATCGTTGCTTTATAATTTAATGGACTATGAGTAGTTTCAGATCGATATGAATAAAATTAGCTTATTGACAAGCCTATTTAAACTTAGGCTTGTCAATAAACGGGTTTTAATCGGACCAGAAACCATAAATAAGTATTGGTTCGGGTTTTAAAACCAGATCTGGATCGGATCGGACCATCAAACTATGGATCTAAACAGTCTGGGTCTAAAGCGGGTCTGGAATCGAACCAAACCAGAACCGCTACTTTAAAATTTAATGGATTTTGAGCGGTTCCGGATCGGTCCGGGTAAAACTTACCCATTGACATCCCTATTGGATTTGTATACTGGAAGCAGTTTTGGTTGAGCTTGTATACAATGATTCATGTTACCATTATTACAATCTCCTATCTGAATTGTTTACTTGATTGCATATGTATATCCTTTTATCTCATATATAAGTTAGATCATACAGTGTGTAGAAGATCACAGAAGTTTGTATGTATGATTGGTTAAGCCTAATGAATATAAAAATGATCACAATTGAGACAACTTTAGGACGAGTTGTCGGTATAGGCTATGGTATAGATAAGAAGTGACTTGACTTGGTTGTTTGTCTATACTGGTACGTCTCTGACGTATTGATGGATCACAGTGAGATGAGTTCTTCTATCTAACCGTCGTGAAGAACCTAGATCTCGGTGACTTTACGTTGATCTAAACATCGATAAGGTATTAGGTGAGTATGAGTTGTTGACCATCACTTTGACTTGTCATGGGTGATGGTTACATAAGATAACCTAATATTCTCCGCATCTTGGGTGGTGACAATGCTTGTATGTCATGCTAATTGCCTGTATCGAGTCACCGTATCCGTTTAGGATTATGACGTCCCCTTAAGGAGCTCAAAAGGTTTATTGTACTAAACCCTGCAGGTTGAGTTATCTCAAGTACAATAATAAGGTTGAGTGGTATTACTTAAGGAATTAAAGAGATTAATTATTTTAAACAGTCAGAACGCTATAAATAATTAATTGACGTGCGATATCTTAAATACGGGGTTCGTGAAGTCTAAGTACAAGCCCGACTCAATTTCGAAAATAAAGGGGTAAGTCATTTATTCTTTAGTGGCATGAATAAATGTTTATGAATTAATTTATGTTAAATTTGAACATAAGATAATTAATTTATTTGAGGCCCATCTTTATTCGTGCATTTGATCCCCAATTTGGTCCATCAAGGCTCAGAATCGCTTAAAATCGTCTCTCATGTAGAGTCCCACTGTGACTCTATTCTGATACTCTATATCTGAAAAGATATTATTATATTTATTAAATATGCAGAAATCCTATTCCAATCACTACAAAAATATAGCCGATCAACGACGGATTAGCGACGGCCAAAATACGGGTCGTGAATCGGCAACGGAATAGAAAGAAAATTTTTTAGCGACGGAACGAGGCGGGAAATTCTCGCACGAACTGATAACGACGGCACACTCGTCGCTATTCCGTCGTTATATTTAACGACGGACAATATCCGTCGTTAAAATTATTATTTTTTGCATTTTTTTATTGGATTAACCTTATTCCGTCTCAGATCCGTCGTTAAATAAGCGAAATTTTTTTATTTTTTTAAATTTATTTTAATGACGGAAAAAATCCGTCGTTAATTTTAATTTTGGTTTTATTTATTCCCAAAAATTTAGTGACGGAATGTCCGTCGTAAATACGTCGCTAATTTTAACGACGGACTTATATTAAATTTTTTTATTTTTTTTAATTTTGTACGTAAATTAACGACGGATATGTATCCGTCGTTAAATTTAATCCATCGTTACGGCCTTTATTCCGTCGTTAATCCGTCGTTACAGTGTTTTAAATATAACGACGGATAATTCCGTCGTTAATCCGCCGCTAAAAAGTTTAATAACAGACGGGCTTTCTTCCCCAATTTCATATCTGAACCTAATTAAATTAACCCTCCCTCCCCACCCCAACACTGCCGCCGTGCAAATAGCCGACTGCCATGCCCAGCCACCGCGATCCCACCCCAGCCCACCCCAACATGATACCCACCACACCGCCTCACCCCACCCCATCGCGAACCCCCATTGAATTTCACCCAATACCAGCCTGCTCATGACTGCCGCCTTTCGCCCTCCTCCCTCCCCCCGTCGCCCCCCTCCCCACCCCACCAGCGCCTAGCCCCACCCCAGCCCTATTAGCCTAGCCCCTAGCCCGTCTCACCCCGCCCTATCCACCGTCGTTGTCGCTGTCCCACCGCCGCTTCCACTGTCCATGCCGCCATCCCCGCCGCCGTCGTCGTCGCCCGTACATCAGTTATATTTCGATTTTTATTGATTTGTATTTCAATTTTTTGATTTTGTTGTTATATATTTGTTAATTATGTTAATATTATGTGTTAATTATGCTAGGATGTGTTAATTATCTAGGATGTGTTGAATTTGTTAATATATATGTTAATTATGTTAATAAATTTGTTAATTATGTTGATATATATTTGTTAAATGATAAGCTTAGATGTGAATTGGGCTTGTGATTTGGGCTTGTGAAATTGTCAACAGTTAGTCTTGTGATTTGGGCTTGTGAAATTGATAAACTTAGATGTGAATTGGGATGATAAATTCATCATTTCGTAAATATGTTTAGCTTGGATGTGAATATGTTTGGATGTGAATATTTTGGATGTGAATGGGGATGATAAATTCAGCATTTCGTGAATTAAGATGTTTTGAGTTATTAAGTGTATAATTAGGCATATGGTGATGATTTGGTGAAATTTGGATGAGTTTGGTTGAATTGGGAATGAAATGGTGATTAATTTTATAAAACTTACTCTGCCGAAATTTTGTTAGAATTGATATATGAATAAGATGTTTTATATGTAAGATTTGCTCACTTCATGCTTAGATTAAAATTAAGTATATGAAACTTGAATTATGGTTTATGTTGCCTTGTAGATAAGAAACCAATAATTAGTGTATAACTTATGTTGAATATGTTTAATTAGTCTATATTGTACAATAATTAGTGATCATCCCACTCAATAAACTTATGAGTGTATAATTAGTCTATATTGTACAACTTATGTTGAATATGTTTAATTAATTATTTATAATTAGGAGCTTGAAGAATGAATGACAATCGTGAGTGGATGTATAAGAGGTTTAGTTCGGTTGGTGGATTAAATATTGAATTTCGAGAGGGACTTGAAAGTTTTATTGAATTCGCTAGTGCTCAGTTTTTATTCACGGATGGAGAGAAAATCAAGTGTTCGTGTAAGAAGTGTAAGAATATACCTTATCGAGAAGAAAGATCTTGCGATATCAACTTATCAAAATTTGGATTTGTTCCAAATTATTACACATGGATATTTCGAGGAGAGACAACCACAAGTAGGGACAATGTTGTGGATTAGGATGTTAGCCGTCAACCAAATACGTATCATACGATGGTAGTGGATCTTTGCTGGTCCACAATTCAACTTTGACGAGATCAAGAGGAGCCAAATTCGATGCACAAAATTTTACGTCATGTTGAATGATGCCGATAAACCTACGTGGTCGGGTTGCTCGAATCACACACAATTGTCATTTGTGGCTCGGCACGAGTTGGAAGCAGAGAACAACATTCTTGAGATGGGTTTTGATCAAATATCGAAGGCGATGAAAGAATCGCATCCGGATGGAAATTGCGTGCTGATGACTTCTGAAGACGAAGAGATTGTTGCGTGGCATGGGGTTGCCCGTACACAAAATTGATTGTTGTCCATTTAATTGCATGATTTATTGGCGCGAAGATTCTGAATTGACGAGCTGCAAATTCTGTAACCATCCTCGTTTCAAGAGCAATACTCGAGCTAGTGGAAGTCGACGGAAAACACAAGTAGTGTATAAAAAGATGTATTATTTTCCTCTAACTCCTCGACTACAGAGATTGTATGCATCCAATGCTACAGCGGAAAATATGCGTTGGCATGCATCGTCGGTTGATGATGGGGTCATGCGTCATCCGGCAGACTCAATTGCATGGAAACATTTGAACACGAAGTTTCCCTTATTTGCATCGAAATTGTAACGTGTGATTGGGACTCTCAACCGACGGTTTTCAGCCATTCGGTCAATCGAAAGCAATATTCATCATGGCCCGTTATATCGACCCTTATAATCTTCCCCGTGGCGTGTATGAAGGAGCAATACATGTTTCTTACGATCTTAGTGCCGGACCGCGTAATCCGAAGGAGAAGATTGATGTGTTCTTGCAACCATTGATAGCGAGTTAATAGATTTGTGGGATGAAGGCGTTCTTACTTATGATGTATCGTTGAGCGAAATTTTCAAATGTACGCTGCATTACTTTGGACAATTAGTGACTTCCTGCATACTCTATGTTGTCGGATGGAGTACTGTTGGAAGATTAGCTTGTCCGACCGCATGGAGTATATCGATGCTTTACTTTAGCTAAAAGTGGTAAGCAGTCATGGTTTGATAACCATCGTAAATTTCTAGCTCCTAATAACCCATTTCGAAGGGATCGAAGAGGTTTCAGAAAGAACACAGTGATTACTAACGATCCACCAGAAGCACGATCAGGAGATGAGCTTCTGTCACTAATTATGGGTATGGGACTAGTCTCCGTAACAGAGATTGGCAGTGATGAAATAAATAGCAGAATATCCATGCAGTTTGGAACTGGATGGAAGAAAAGAAGTATTTTATGGGATCTACTTTACTGGAGTTCTCTTTTGATTCGGCATAATTTGGATGTCATGCACATAGAAAAGAATGTGTTCGATAATGTCTTCAACGCAGTCATGAATGTCCAAGGGAAGACAAAAGATACGAGCAAATCTAGAGAAGAACTTAATTTATACTGCTACAAACTAGAGTTGACGATGAATGAATCAACAGGAAAATATCCAAAAGCTTCTTATACATTTGACAATCGTGAGAAAAAAGTCTTATGTGAGTGGGTAAGAGGTTTAAGATTTCCGGATGGGTGCGTTTGAACATGGGTAGATGTGTAGACATGACATGGCGAAGATGTTTGGGATGAAGAGTCATGGTGTCACATTTTCATGCAATAATTCTACCGATGCATTTCGTGAACTTCTCTCACCCAATGTTTGGAAAGTCGTAATGAATTATCTTTATTCTTCAAAGATTTAAATTCTCGAAACATAGGGCTTGATGATGCATGCGGGACTCAAGAAAATATTCGGTGATTTTATGCAAGCTTGAGCGATCTTTCCCTAGTTTCTTGACTCCATGGAACATCTTTCGGTTCATCTAGTGATGAAGCCCGTATTGTAGGGAACTGTTCAATACCGATGGATGTATCCATTTGAAAGGTCTTGCTCGTACATTATCACACATATATATATATATATACATATATATATATATATATAAATTGAAGAACAACGTTCTAAATTTTGTAGATACTTACGTAAGTTGAAGAACAACGTCACGAAATAAAGCCGGGGTTGAGGTTCTATCGCAATGCTTACTTAGTAGAAGAAGCATCGACATTTTTCTCGTATTATTTTGATGATCACGTAAGAAGCGAAGTTTGATTTGCATCATGGTCAAGCGGAGATTAGCACGAAGACTATCCGGATATGCTTCAAATCTTCAAGCAAGATGGCGAGACCTTTTGGAAATATGTCGGCGAGATATTTGGATAGTAGAGAATATGATGTTGCTCGTTTATCGTGTTGCTCAAGCGTGTTGAAGTTGCGAACATTTACATGGCGTAAGTGTCGTGTTTTCGTAGAATTAATTATTATTATTATTATTGTTATTATTAACTAGGATCGTGAATATATGTTGATGTAGTTTATTCATCGAAGATGTGAAAGATCAAATCCACCGATCTTTAGCTACGATATTCAAAGGTCGATTGAAAGAGGCTTCCGTTTGGTTTGAGGTATATGTGAGTGTTCGATGATTATTAGTAGGAAATATTTAATAAATGCGTTTAGTCATTCTAATCGTTTTTTACTAATAATAGGTCAAAGATCATACTAACAACATTGTGAATCCGTTCATATTGTCTCTTGCCAAAGGGCCTTGACTCTAATTAAGGCGCACCTGTGGTATTATATAAATGGGTACAAATTTCACACATTAGAACATGGGTCACAAAGATCAACTATGAATAGTGGAGTGTGTATTAAAGGTGAAACTTATGGTACAGACACTCAAGAACTTGATTTTTATGGTCGATTATTGGAGGTTTGTGAGTTGGAATATCCTGGGCTACCAACGAAGACCACAACATTGTTTAGATGCGAGTGGTTTGATCCTTCACGATTGGGGTTATCAATTCATTCCGAGTACAAGTTGGTTTCGGTAAATCATACGTGAAGATATAACAAGTTCGAACCGTTTATCCTCGTCAATCAAGTCATTCAAGTATACTATTGTGCATATCGAAGTTTAAAACAATCTATGAAAGAGTGGTGGGAAGTATGCAAAATTAAAGCTCGATCTAATGTGGAAGTCTCAGATGAGAGTTCTGCATCGATAGTACCTCCCCCTTTTCAAGAGGATGCATTAGGTTCGATTACTAATGTGGTTGTGGATGAGGACACGACACTAGTTCATCCTGATAGTACACTCATAGACATTGAAGAGACATCTGATGATGATGATGATGAAGTTGAATTGTCAGAGTCAGAAGACAATCATACATTGGATGATGATGATAACGACGACGATGAATAGGGTTTGAATTTATTATATAGTATGCACAAGAAACGTTTTATTTTCTAGTATGCACACAAAACGTTATGAATATGTATTATTGTGAATTTTTAATACATCATTTTTTACCTTTGTTTGCAGATGTCTCACAGTGGACGAGGTGTCTCGTCATCACGTCGGAGGCACCTAGGATCATACATGCCGTCGCCCTCACCTGCCAGCCTAGAAGAAGGCATGGAGGCACTGTCTCTGACCCGCCCGAAAGCCGGCGAGTGCAGTGCCATCTAGAGAGGGGATGAAGAAGATAGCCATTGTGAATGGGTATGTTATCTCTTGTATGTCTCAGTTTAAATAAATTATAACATTCTGATGTCTTTATTTCCTATAAATTGTAGCATTTTGAGTTCGAGCAATGATATAGCTCGCGTGATTACGGAGTCATTCCGTAAATTCATGAATTACAACGGCTTCAATTGAAAATTGGTGCCTCAAGAGTTCAATGATTTATTTCGATGAATTGAGGTTCGTGTTGTTTATCTGAAGTCATTTATGATTTGACCTTTGCATATTGTAATCATATATTTTTGCGAAATATTTTTATTGGGATGATACGATGGGCGAGGCCATGGTCTACTCCTCTTGATGCGCAAAAGGCGCGAGCGCTATAAAGATCTTGTTCACAAGATCAAGCGGCATAAGGACTCGCTTAACCCACCTCCATTTATCCCCGGCGAGATTGGGATAATTGGAAGGCATATTGGGCTCGGACGGGCGTCCAAGAGAAGGCGGCAAAGGCCGGCAGCAGGATGTCCGAGCGGATGGCGAGGTCTTGGGATTATCACACCCGACCTATCTAATCTTGTATTAAGCGACTAATCGGGGTGCGACGGCGGAAGGAAATGAAATGACTAACTATTTCAAGAGACTAGCAAATATAAGCAGTTGTCATTTTAAAGAAAGGCGAGTCATTAGACTGTGATTAGGGATGTCGATCGAATTGACCGCTCGGGTTCGGGCTAACCCGCTCGGGTTATCGGGTTATTCGGTTCGCTATTCGGGTTGACATTTTTTGGGTTAGAAAAATTCAACCCTAACCCTAAACTCTCGGTTTCGGGCTAACCCATCGCCGTGAGCTTAAAATATATATATATATATATATATATATATATATATATATATATATATCAAATATTTTATATTAAGCGTTGGAGTAAAACAAATAATTGAAAAATAAATATAATACATTCCACAAGTTCTTTTTTAATCTTATTATACTAACTTTGAATAGCAAACAATAAAAATTAAAAATAGTGCTCATAATTAAATTCTTTTTCTAATATGCTTTAATGTCGCATTCCATATAACTAAATGATCTCTAATAATATAATACAATTATAGCGGCATTAAAACTAATATCTAGAAAAATTTTAATAAGTTAATTCAATATAATACTATTTAAAATATATTACAATATCAAAATTAGAAAATAATGCTCACAACTAAATTATTTTTTAATATATCGAATATTCATATTCCATAATTGATAATTCACTATTTTTTGTAACTTTTAACAACACTATGAATATCTTCTATAATTTATTGTATAGTTGTAGGGATGTTAATCGGTCAACCCATTCAGTTCGAGCTAACCCGCTCTTGTCGGGTTATTCGGTTGGGCTATTCGGGTTGGCGTTTTCAGTTATAAAATCCAACCTAGCCTCTAATTTTATCGGGCTATCGGGCTGCTTGGTGGGCTTCGACCCATATTGACATCCCCACCGTGATTAACCAAATGACCAAAGTTGGATACAAATCAATTTAGCAAACTGATGCCATGATCTTTGACATGAATTCAAAGATGTCTATTAAATGTCTAACCCATCAGAACTCTGTACCATAATACATCAAAATCATAACAAGAGTTGGCAGCAAAAGAGTAGCTGAGTTTATGTGTGAAGACATAAACCCAGGGCAAACATAAAACATGATAAAATAGGTCTTCGCTCAGCATTCAATCTCCGTCGTCATCTCATGTACTACCTGCACATTTAGAAATACATGCAGGGCATGAGTACTTGATGCACTCAGTGGGCAATTGCCAAAAACAACTGAAACATGCTCTTAGATCTATATAATCGACTTGTCACTTTCTTAGATTCACAGGGGTTTTAAGAAATAACCTATGAATCATACTTTCTGAAATCACTTACTTTATGATCAATGCACATGCTAACAATTCTTATCATAACATGTCTGCAGACAAATCTTAAATAAACACCATATCTCAAGACTCTTGTGTTGAGAAGTAGGTCTCTTCTCAAACACCGTGATCGGCCATTTAGCTCACGATCACTCTGTACACAAACCCTTCTTGGCGGCTCGTCCAAAGATAGGGCCGATATCTTCCACCTCTCGTAGATAGACAATATGCAATATGCTCAAAACAGTAAGTCAATTAACTTTATAAAAATTTCACATGCTCGTTTCATAAACTTGCATAAACATATTTTAGTTTAGAAAGCCCACCGAATCTGCTTACTCGAGATTTTTGCCTTTCCTTTCTTGATCTCAATCTCGCCCACTTGCTTTTCTCCTTAACAAAGAGATAAGAAGAATAAATATGGGAAAGAGGAACTAAGAGTTTCAAACTCTTGAGCCTCTACTAAAACTCTCTTGATACTCTATGATTAAGCTAAGCTACTAGGTCAATGCATCCCAAAACTAAACTGTTTAACTTATTAAGAATGTAGTTTATGAGAACTTAAATCTTTTTAACTCCATATATATTTATATATATATGATACCATAACGATATATAAGAAAATCTTTAGCTTTCAAATCTTTCCATTTGGAAACTTCGATCAAGTAAGTCTTGATCAAGCTATATACTCATAAGAATCTATATTTTGAAATCAAACTTCAATTATCAAGCTAATATCTCAACGTCCTTTGAAATTTCGCAAACTAACGAAATCGAACTTTTACAAACTAGCATAGAAAATTCTCAATAATTCAAAATAGGCTAATTTTATATACTATATTATTCTTTTGCAATCAAACTAATCAAATAAAATCAAAATAATAAGTTCTCGATTTTCCATAAACATACTAAATTGGGGCTTTTCAACGGGGTAGGATTTAACTCCGATTTCTTTTGCCAAACTTAATCATATATACACAACAACATATATACTAGCTTAATTTAAACAAATCAAAGCAAAAACATCTTGAAATCTAAGCCCTAGCTTTCGGTCATGAGAGGAAAAATGGAGGGTTCGATTTTTGTTTCCACAATCGACTATAATCATGCTCAAACGTCTTTAATTCCATAGATCTAAGCTTGATTCAAGAAATCATCAACAAATCCTCAAGGTAAAAATTAGGGTTCTCTACTAAAGTTTAGGTTTTTCATGAAAATAACAAATCAATACATGATTCAAGCATAAATCAACTTTAAAAGGATAGATCTAAGCATATATAAACTAAAGATCAAAGAACGAAAATTCTTGAAACTAGGCCCAAAGTGGCCGAAACATATAGAGCTTGAAAAGAGGATTTTTCTTTGTTTTCTCAACATAATAACACTTCTAATAGGTAGATCTATGCATATGTCAACTAAAAATCGAAGAACAAAACCCGTAAGAAAAGGGCCCTATATGGCCGAAACATGTAGGGGTTCATGGGGTGGTTTTCTCTTTGATTTTTCACTTCAAAACTTGAAATAGGTTAGAGATCTACCTCTTGAAGACGTTGATCTATCAAGTTGACGAAGATTAGAAGTCCGGATCTTGAGCTTGGAAGAGAAAATTTTCGGTGGTTTGTGGTGTGGTGGCTCTCGAAAATTTTGGGAGTTTGGAAGAGAATTTGGTTTGTGAAAAGAAAATGAAACCTTTGGAAGGAAGCTATATATATATATATATATATATATATATATATATATATATATATATATATATATTCTTAGGGTACTATTTAAAGCTTCCTTCACAAGCCTTTAAATGGCTTCTAGAATAATCTAATCTTTTAGCTTCTTTAAGAAGCTTAATGGTTCTAGATAATTCCATTAGTCTTGAATAAGCTATGTTCTTGAATTTTCTTTACTAAAAAAAATAGTAATAACATGATATAACTTTTGAAATTATTAAATTAATATAAAGAAATTGGAAATATAGAAATTTCTAGCAAATCGAAACTTTCGCAATTCACTTTCTAAATACACTGAAATAAAATACTAATTGAAAGATTTATCATTAAATCAATCAACTGTAAAATTCTAAAATAGATCTTTGAGTTAAAACTTTATAAAATCTTATCTGATGATGCATTGTCCCTAGTCACTCACGTAATTAATTTCTAACTAATTACGTACTTAGCGCTTAATCAAAGCTATGAAAATCTGGGGTATTACAGGGATAGTCAAGCATCGGGGTGGCTCACGCTCTGCATTCGAGTATGCGAGAGAGATTGTAAGTACTTTGAAGTTTTAGATATAGTAAATTTATTTAAGAATCGTGATACTTGTTAATTATTTAATTTGTTTGACTTATTTATAAGCAAGAGAGCGTGGAGTAGCTATAGAAGATGTCGATGGGATGTATTCGAAGTATCATGCCACCGACGACGGAGCTATCTGCACAGAAAGCTCGAGTATCGCGGTAAGTATATTCGTTTAGCGCAACAACGAGCATTTAATTAAATAATAATTGTATGAAATTATATTACAGAGGCAGGTTGAGGAACATGTGACCCAGTTGAGCCAATCTGGGGGGAATGATGAGGCGACACCAGAAATTGATAGGACTCAAATTCTCAAAAATGTCCTTGGGAGCTCCTCAAAGAAAAAGAATAGGATGTTTGGAGCTAGTTCTACGTCACGAACATACATGCAGAGCGAAGTGTCGTCTCATTCGGTGGAAGTGCCCATCCTGCTGATTCCATAGCTTATCAACAACGACTATTGGAGATGGAGGCGGATGGCAATCGGCCGAGGCATCTGAGGCAGATTGATAGGTGGCGGCAGAAGCAGCCACGAGGCATACGAGGCGTAATCTGGTGGCGCCCGACAATCTGAGGCCGATTGCAAGATGAGCTAAGAGTAGGGTGTCTAGCGGTTTCGGTTTCGGTTAGAACAGAATCAACCAAAGCAAACAAATTCGGTTAGCAAAGCAAACAAATTTGGTTATCGGTTCGGTTTACACTAGTTGAAAAAAATTCGGTTATTGGTTAACCGATAACCGAACGATTCGAACCGAAAAACCGAAAACCGTTTTTATTTTAAATTATTATTTCAATTACTAATTAATTAATTAAAAATTATGAAAATCAATTTTTAATTATTACTTTATTAATTATTGTTAAATATTTTATCCATTTTAATAAGTTTCGGTTTTAATTATTATTTTATTTATTTTAATTATTATTTTATTTGTTTTATTATTATTTTATTTGTTTTATTATTAATTAATTTTAATTCGGTTTTTGGTTAGCAAAAACCGAACCAGCGGAACCGATCGGTTTTCGGTTAATAGAAAATTTAAAGCAGTTCGATTTGGTTCCACTTTTTGGAGAAATTCGGTTGATTAGCAAACCGAAGATTGAACACCACAGCTAAGCGCGAGATAGCGTGCAAGCACGGTCGAGCTCGATTCTGCGCGCTCGGCAGAGGAGGCCTTAGAGCTCTTCATGGCAAGCTCGTTTCCCCCTCGTGATATCGACTCCGTTTCCCTCACTCGTCATATTTGGGTTTTATTATGAATTGTTTGGATATTCGGCATTTTGGATTGTTTGGATATTACGGCTTTTGGATTGAATTGCTTTGTTTGGATTGAATTGGTTTGGTTGGATAGTTTGGATTGAATTGGTTTGTTTTGATAGTTTGTATTGTATGGATTGAATTGGATGGAATTGGTTTGTTTGGATAGTTTGGATTGTATGGATTGAATTTGATGGAATTGGTTTGTTTGGGTTGTTTGAAAAGCAGGTTTGTTGTTTGTTGTAAATGGTCGTCAAAATACAAATTGAAAGCGCCAGATTTTGCATATCTAGCGATTTAATTAGCGGCGTACTAGCGGCGGATTAACAACGTGAAATAAGCGAACCAACTGTTACTAGCGGCGGAATTGAGGCGGAATAGAGGCGGTTTAACGGCGGTTCTGACGGCCTTTTACGTGAAATAAAAAAATTATAATTTTAGCGACGGACATATTCCGTCGTTAATTAGCGACGGATCAAAGACGGATTGGAGTCCGATTAACGACGGAGTTGCGACGGAATTTTTTAGCTACGGCAATACTCCGTCGTTAACTACGACGGATTAGCATCGTATTAACGACGGATTTTATATCAGACGATCGTTCTCGAGGTCGTCGATTAGCGATGGATTTTTTCGTCTCTGTTACGTCGCTAAAAATTAGCGACGGACGTAAATCCGTCGCTAGAAGTTTGCCAACCAGGTTCTCAGCGATCCCCTAATTCCGTCGCTAATCCATTTTAGTGACGGATCAGACATGGTTGGCGACGGAATTTTCCATCGCTGATCGACTGTATTTTTGTAGTGAATAGGATTCTAGGGTTGCATTATAAATATAAGGTGAGAGAAAATCGGGTGAATGCTAATGCTATTGTGATTTTCGAAAAACATAAGATTCCCATCATTGTGATTCTCGAAAATAGCATAGAGGAAGAAGACGAATTTTTGCAATACTCTCCATATATTGCTCTCACTTGGCATTAGAGTTTTGGCAAGCGGGATACAGTCCAGAAGATCAAAGCACGAGTCTTGATCCAATTCCTTATCCGACAAATTCGCAGGTGAACACGAGAAAACACCTATGTGTTGTAATTAATTATATATATGCATGTTAGGTAAATAATCAATACATGGTGAATTAAACATCCAAGATAAATCCTCCAGAGATGGTTAAAATCAGATTTCCTACAATCCCTAATCAAGACAAAAGGCGAGATTTGCGAAAGTTTGGTGTGTTTATTGTGTCCTAACAAGATTCAAAGAATCGTTCTTTGTATGTTGCGAGAGTTCAACATCTTTAGTGTGTGTTTGGCGCATGAGGAAGTAAAATATAATGTAAATTCATATTTCAAATCCCACTCATTTTATTTTTATTCCACATAATAGCTCATTCTTTTTTTATATACCATGTAAGAGCCCAATCATTTAATTTATGTCACCTAAGCTCAAGTCAGATTTAATTTGATCGAAATTTGAAATCATGGTAAAATCACTATGATGATTAAGTTTATGCATTTTGTGATAATTTTTAAAGTTTGTAGAAAAAATCAAAATAGACCCAAAGTTTGTGTATCTATCCATCAATAACCCTTTAATATATGTCCCTTATATTTCATTTTGTCGTATCAACTAAAATATTTATTTTGTGGTTTTGTCTAACTACTTCTCAAGTTAAAAAAAATAATGAAAAGTCTCCCATACCAGAATTAAAAGCAAAACAATTGCATTGTCTTAAAAATTTGAAGTTCGATTAGGGGTGGCTCTAGTTCGGTATATCGAAAAATTTATGAAAAAATTCGTACCGATATATACGGTGTACAAAAATCGGTATATGAAAATATTATATGATTAAAAAATTCAATACGAATCGATAAATTTTGGTTAACGAAAACCATGGTTCGATCGAACCGAATTAAAATTAATTAATAATAAAACGGTGTACAATAATTAATAAAGTAAAATAAAATTGTATATCGAAATAATAATTAAAAATAAAGCGGTTTTCGGTTTGAACCGATATGAAAAAAATTTAGACACCCCTAATCGTAAATTGCGATATGAAAAAAAATTGTACTGATAAATCATTGTATATCGTATACCTTCACATATAGAAATTACATCAAATAAATATAATAACATTCTGACAATTAACGTACCGTCAAACTTAAATCTCCAACAATCAAACTCCGTTTGATTCTTTTGCAGAGCGACAACATAGCCTTTTCCATTTCACAAAAGTTTGCTTCAAAAAATCGATTACTCAACATCAATATACAAAGTGAAGATGAGACAATTTATTTATTTTCTCAGAGATTTTTATGTGCAATTTCACAAAAATAAAATATGGATTTACAAGCTTGCGTTGAACCATTTATCTATCTTCACAAATAAATAACCAGATAATACAAAACAATGTTACCACCAACAATTTTCTAAGCAGAGGCCACAATCTACTTATTACAAATGGTTTGCTGAAAATTAAACAAGTATTTAGAATCAAAATATAAGAAATTGCTTAAAGATTTAAGAACCTAAAAAGAAAAAAATCGTGAGGATTTTTTTTGCTACCTCCATTGTGAATTTCAATATAATTGGATTTTCACTGAGAGAGGGCTAGGATCGGACAATAGTGAGGGATGATGCTGGGTTATGTTGAGTCCGGTGGAGAGCAGGCGGCGTCGGGACGACAATGGATTGTGTTTTTGGTCGTTCGTCCGGAAAGATTGAGAGGGAGAGACATCAGCCTGTGGGTTCTTGCTGTTCGGAATGAGACAAAGAAGGGGGCTAATGACACCTTATGTGGCTGCTCGCGTCCAACGAGGTGACAACAACAACTGTGTCGTCGTCGCCGCGATGATCGTCACCGGATTTGAAGGAGGAGGAGACTAATTTTAGTAGAAGAGAGAGTGTAGGAAAGGCGATAAGAGTTTTTCATGTGTGTTGAACGAGAGTTGAAGACGGTGGCGGTAATTAGAGGTGACAAAATGGATCGGGTCTAATAGGTCCGTCCGGGGGTACTCGGATTTGGACTTCAAAATTAGAGGTCCGAAAAAAACCTCAAGCCGAACGGGCTTCGGGGCAAAAAAGCTTGGGATTTTTTGCTATAAAGCCCTTCCGACTATAATATTAAAATACATATTTTTATATAATTGTTTACATAAATAGGTTATATAACTATATAATAGTATTATAAATATTTTTATATAATAATTATTTATATAAATAGGTTACGGAATTATTTAATAATACTACATATATTTATACTTAATTATTTACTTAATCTATATTTATATTATTATTTTATGTAATTATGTATCTTTGTACAATTAAATATGTCAATTTTATTTATTAGAAAAAAATTGGAAAAATAAGCTAAAAAATCCGTCTACATAGAAGTCGGTCCGAGCCTAGGCCGGGCTTCATATTTAGAGACCCAATTTTTTTTTGGCCCGGTCCGAAAAAGTATACAAGCCTGATGGGCCGGGCTGCCCAAGCCCGCTCCTTTTGCCGGCTCTAGTCTGTAATGGTGGGTTCCAGCGCCAGGTTCGCCAAATTCTGGGAGGAGTTGATGGTGATTTTGAGAGAAGGGTTTTCCGAGGGGAAAAATATGGTTTATGCGTTAGAGAAAAAAGGGGATACTGAATTTGGGCTATAATTATCAATTGGGGCTAAATTAATTAAGTTGTTGGACTTAATCAGTTAATTGAAGCTAGGCTTTAATTAAAATGAATTGGACTTGCTTAAATAAAAAGAAGTTGTGTTATACAAAACAAAAAGTAGAATAAGGAGTTGTGCCTTAATTTAAATTTTGATATAATAATTGTTGAGGGAACTAGCAGAATAAATTTAATTATCCCATGTAAAAATATATTTTGAGAATTATTTTATTATTAGAATATTATAATCAAGTGTGGCTTGCTTGAGTTAATTATTTCAGATATAATAATTGCTCGACAAAAGAAATTTCAATGATAGATGAAATCTCATAATAAATATTATAATGTGCATATATATTAAGTATAAGTTATTTGATTCTATAATTTTAGCATGATACGAGCTTATTAAGAATAATATAAAAACATTTATATTATGTCTTATTTTAGAAAAGTATTTACAAAAAATTGGTTATAAAACCATATTAAGCTTTGAACAAAAAGTCAGAGAACAGGTATTGTTGGTGTTCTTACTAAAAATATTGACTTTCAAGATTTAGTTTAATTTTAGATTTTTTGGTATAGTGAATTAAGAATTAGTAGCCTTACTTAACTTGATTTATGGCTGGTGTTACGAGATGTATTAAGATTAGACTTTTTGGAATAAATCGAAATATTCGGTATATTAATTTTTTTAATATATACCGTGGTACCGATACGACGGTATATACCCTTACACCAGTATTTACGATATGCACCGTGATATTCTAAAAAAATGATACAACTAATACACCAAAATTAACAATACGATATCATACCGTATGCAAAATTACAAATACTAAAAAATCGATACTTTTAGGTATTTTTTTGTCAGCTGAACCAAAAAGTATACCTGAAATTGATCAATAATCAATTTTATTCGATTTACTAATACGTCTGACGCGTCGGAGCTCTATTACAAATTTACAACAAGGATCCGGGCCAAAAGCCGGGTCGAGCAAAGCCCAGTTATTCTTCCACCAAGGCAGTTTATTGGACTGGACCTCCCCACATTACGCATATACCCCTCCTACCCAAAACCACCACACAGTGAAAGTGTTCCACCGCCGCCGGCCGCCGTCGACCGACCACTCCAATTTATCGCTGCTCTCGAACATAGGAAATCCAATCATCTGCATTCTAGCTATCGAAGCGAAGTTAATCATTAAGGAGACATAAAAGAGGGGGGAAATGCCTCCCAAGCAATCGAAAGCGGATTTAGCGAAGAAGCAGAAGGTGGTGGAGGACAAAACCTTCGGATTGAAGAACAAGAACAAATCCAAGAATGTACAGAAGTACGTACAGTCTCTGAAGCAGTCCGGACAGCCCAAACCCGACCCCAGCAAACTCCAAGCACAGGTCAAATAATAGCATTCTAGTTTGTTTTTCCAAATTTTGAGCTATCAATGATTGCTTGTTTCGGTTCAAGTTTGTATGCAAATCGAAATTGCTCATATCTTATTTTTATTTTATTTTGGATAAAGTACAGAAGAAGAAAGAGGAGGAGAAAGCTAGAGAGAAGGAGCTTCAGGAGCTGTTTAAAGTTGCTGTGAAACAGCCTAAAGTGCCTGTTGGTGAGTTTTTTTCCAGAGATTTGATCCATTGATGTAGAAAGGTATTATTAGGATTTAGGAGTATTATTAGCCATTAAGTTAAATGCTCTCAGATTTTTATGGATAAATCCCTATTATCATTTACCAATTTGTTAGTGAGGGGGTATGTTGGATTCTTTGAGTCCTCTTATTGGCCTACAATCTGGTAATATTGTTTGCTTGGTCATTTGAATAATTGGGAAACCAAATTATACTCTTTATAATGTTGTGTTCAGGCGTTGATCCGAAGTCTATCCTGTGCGAGCATTTCAAGGTGGGGCAATGTGCAAAAGGGTTTAAGTGCAAATTCTCCCATGACTTGAATGTGCAGAGGAAAGGAGAGAAGATAGATATCTATAGTGATACACGGGAGGAAGGTTGATACTTTGGAGGTCTAATCACCATTTGAATAATCATTTCAAGTCTAACCGCCCCTAAAAATTCTAATGCATGTTCTTGAATGTTTAATCTTTGCACCAAACAAAAAGAACAAGGAACGATGGAGGATTGGGATCAAGAAACATTGGAGAAGGTTGTCGCATCCAAGAGCAATGAATACAACAACAAGAATAAGCCTACCGATATAGTAAGCATTTGTCTGTTAAGTTGGCATAGCTATGAATTCTTGAATTGTTGTCTAATAATGCTACTGATTGACTTTGTTCAACTGGATTATTACTTATTAGTACATTTATTTTTTCCTTTATTAGAGATCCTAATTGATGTGTAGGATTCGTTAGATGTTAGCATGTAGCTTCTTGTAAGCAGAAAGCTATACTTGCAGAAGAAAAACACGAAAGAAGGGATGAGTAAAATGATTCTGAATTGTATGTTTGAGGAAAATGTTTGTTTTAGTTGCTTCTACATACAAAGTTTGGTAATGACGAGGGTAGAAACTCTTGTTTTGTTTGGCGGCACTGCATATGCCTGTAGGAAGCTCAATGAAGGATCATCATGGCTGCCACCTTGTTCATAGTGAAAATACACAGTTTATAGGATGCATTGAACTGCTCAAAGAAATATTAGAACACCCGTTTGAATTTTGATGGATATATGTAATAGAAAAAAGTTTCTGTTGGTGACAAAGAGCCTCGTTTTATAAGAAATGTAATTTCACAAGCCTCATTTGGAGAGTAAGGACTGGAGTCAGTATCAGTTAGAAATGATTACACAGTCGACAAACATGCTCACCTTCACTTTTTCCACTTAAAATGATTTATATACAAAAATGAAGCTACTGTGAGTCGATTTTTGATTTAGCCTGTTGAGAATGTCTATGTGAAGCTGTATTAAGTGGTGCCCTGATTCAGTTTGGAATTTTATGAAATAACTTTCATCGTAATTAAAAAACTAAGTTTATCTTCTCCCATCGCTGCAGGTATGTAAATACTTTTTGGAGGCAGTGGAGAAGAAACAATATGGTTGGTTTTGGGTTTGCCCAAATGGTAGTAAAGAATGTCATTACCGGCATGCGCTTCCGCCTGGATATGTTTTAAAATCTCAAATGAAGGCCCTGTTGGAGGAGGAAGCTCACAAGATAACCATCGAGGAAGAGATAGAAAACGAGGTAAATTCTGCCTGGCGGAGTTATATGTTCTGATATCATTAGATTTTCTGTCGATTGTTTTGCTTCTTAGTTTATTCACCGAATTCTCTCAACCCCTAAAGTAAATTTATTATGCTAATAGTAATAGGTTTTGATGCTTCTTTTTTTCAGCGTGCAAAGGTGTCTACCTGTACTCCTATGACTACAGACTTGTTCATGCAATGGAAGCAGACAAAGGTGGAAGAGAGAGAAGCTGGATTGGCTGCGCAAAGGGCAGAGAGAGCAAAGAATGACCGTATGAGGTAATTCTTCTTCAGGGACTCCGTGTTCATGTTTGGATACTCTTTTCCTCATGTGCCTGCTGGATAATAAAAATTCTCTTAATATTAGCTTTCTAATGTCCCAGTGGTCGCGAGCTGTTCCTCTTAGATGCAAGTTTGTTTGTTGATGATGCTGAGGCCTATGACAAGTACCAGAGAGAAGAGGAACCAGATGTTGAGCAGAAGGTAATACGTTGTCTCTGTCCTACTATTCTTATCTTTTAGTTCAAGATGTGATGGGTTTGTTTGTCGCTGAAATATTGTCTGGTCCCATAAAATGAGAAAAAATCGGTGGATGGAATTGCAAAAATCGTGAGGGTTGTGTAAGGCTTAAAATGTTTTTAGCATCAAGCACCAAAAGTTCTCCTATCAGATATGGTTCCTCCTAACTATATGCAGCTGTTTGTCAAATCAACCTGAATCTTGTAGCTCTCAAGAATTCCTGCACACCATTGAAAAAATAAACATACTCCAAAAATCATTAATAATTGGTTCTCTAATAAGTTGTCGTCTATATATACATATCACCTTATAGAAGTGAAAGACCATACTTAATGCTGTCAGTTGTTCTCTTACATCTTTAGTTTAATCAAATGTGAAGCATTTAAAGAGTTGTCCATTCCAATCTTGGGTCGTGCAAAGGTACATACTGTATACATAGGTACAAGTATGTATCACGAACATCTTTCATGCTTTCTGAACTCATAGCAGAAATATTTGCTTTGAAATTCTTGTTGTTGGTGTGTAGCTTCACAGTTGGGATGCTGCTTCTACTTTTATTATTTTGTAGAGCTTCACATATCTTGTTATCCTGTGCATTTTGATGACTGTCTCTGTTGTTTTGACTCATTCTTATATTCAGGCTGATAATGGTCCTGCCATGGATGGGCCAAGTTTGTCCTCATCAACTGCACGAAACGTAGAAGATAGTTCTGATCATGTTGATGATAACGGCGAGGATGAGGATGATGATGATCTCGACATGGATGAGCTAGATGAACTGGAGGCTAGCCTATCGAGAACAACATTACAGATCGAAGAACCAGGCTGCAGCGCATGATCATAGGATTATTCCCGAAAAAAGTGAGAAATCGATCGAATCTTTTACTTATTATCTAAATGGATTACTCAATCTCGGTGACTGCTGAAGTAATTTTCTGAAAGTAGATGAGGATTTTTCGTTGTAGACATCAATTACGTTTGAGTAAGTTTTGTATGTTTAGAGACTACATTTATTTCTGGTAAATTATTTCTGCGTTGGAAGATTGGAAGCATGAAGAATTCCTAAATGTTGTTGCTGTGAGAAAATCAGACATTTTGTTATTAATTCCCATTAAATAATACTCCCTCCGTCCCCCATTTTATTTCCTAGAAATATTCGGTACGAATTTTAATAAAAGTTATTGGGTGTATTGTGAATGGAGTAAGGGTTCCACATTAGTGTAGTATTAAATTAGTTAGTGGTGGATCATAAGTGATAAAAGGTATAAATAAGTGGGTTGTTTTGGATAAGAAAGAGAAATAATGGTGGATCATGGATAGTAAAAGATATAAATAAATGGTATTATTAAGAATAATAAATAGAGATGATGGTTACTATAAATATAATAGGAAAGAAATTGAGGAATGTCTTAGAAATAAAAACTATGAAAAAATTAGGGGACTAAGGAAGTACTTTGTTCTACGTGTAGTGCATGCAAAACAACGAAGAATATTACATCGGTGCATTTTATTTGATATAAGTGTTTGTAAGACTTACAATGACATGTTTTATTGATGCTACATACATTTTATTTAATTTTCCCGTAGGATGTCTAGTATTATATCGTGTCCGATATTTGTAAGATTGAGTTATTTTTCAATAAATAAAGCAAAATTTCTTTCTCATAAAAAGATTTGTTTGTTCTATTGAGTCATCTTTTTTTATTATTATTATTATTATTATTATTATTATTATTATTATTATTATTATTATTATTATTATTATTATTGAGCTCTTAAACTTGTATCTTGAGACTTCTTGACAACCTTTGTAGCATTAATGAAAACCTCGCGCACAAAAATAATGTTAAAACGAAAATACATTGTAAATATTAACAAATAACAACTAATAGTAATGTTAAAAAGGTTTCTCAGAGTTCGATAGAACAAAGATAAAACAATCAAATGTGCACGCAACACGACAAAAATTCAAAAACTCAAAAAATGGAAAATAATAATTCGAGAGCAAATTAATATTTTGTTGCTACAAACAAACATTTCATTGACCGTTAAGATGATGGTTGGTATGCAAGAATGAAATTAGATATAAATAGAATGGACTTTGAAATGAAATGATGATAAGAATTGAATGAAATGAAATATTTGATTCATATGGTTAGTATGTACAAGGAATGAATGAATATGAATGAAATAAAATAAAATGAATAAAATAATCATTATTTTTATAATTTATGTTATTATTATTATATTAATTAATTACTTATTATTATTTTAATAAGATATTTATTGGTATTATTTTTATGTTAATATTTTTAATAATATTATTAATTAATTAATATTCCATCCGTTCCGATATTGTTGGCTCTTTTCTTTTTGCACGTAAATTAAGAAGAATTATGTTTTGTGTGTAAAGTAGTGTATGATACGAAATTTGAAATATTTTTTAGTGTAAAATTATTTTCTTTTTTGGAACGGGTTAACAATAGTGGGACAGCCTAAAAAGGAAAACGAGTCAACAATAATAGGACGGATGAAGTAATATTTATTATTATTATTATTGTTGTTGTTGTTGTTGTTATTCTTATTATTTATTAAAGTATTATTATTATTATTATTATTATTATTATTATTATTTTAATGTGACTATTTATTTATTATAATAAATATTACTATTTTATTATTATTAATTTTATAAGATAAAAGAATAAATATGAATAATTTTGTTAGAAAAAATAAATAAATTTGACCAATCTCGTGTTAATAGGAAAACTAATACCATGAGATAAGAGATGAATGATTAATCTCATGTTCATGAGAATAGGTATTCCTTCGGAAATTGCGATTCCAACCGTAAAAATCTTACAAGTCATAGGATTAGGAATAAAAATAAGAATTATCATTTTATTTATATATACTAACCGACACCTAAATCTATAAACGCAATTGCGCTACATAAAACATAGGTTAATATTCCTTTGTCCGTCGCTAAATAGCCCCGTTTTAACTCGTGCATCTTTCGCTTCTATTACAAGTTTATAACATTTTATGTACGGAATATCATTTCTTGTTACGGAAAAATGATATTTGAGGCTGTTTGATTATTCACTAGTGTGTCCACCTTTTACTATATCTAAAAAATATTTTTAATTTAAATTAAATATTTAAATAACCCCAATTTTTACGATATTTTGAAAAATGCTTCCAACTTAAGTTTATATATTTAAATGTCTTTAATTTTAACAAATTTTGAAAAATATCACGATATAAAGATTTCAACGACGTAATGTTGAGTCACTTTATCAAATTCTCATGTAGCTTATAGCTTAAATGAGGTGAAAATTTTGTCCACCTAACTACTAACGACATTGTTTTACATCACTAGATATAAACAACAACGTTGTTTTCAGTAGTGAGGTGGAAAAAAAATTCAACTCATTTAAACTATGATCTACACGAGAATCCGACGAGATGACTCAACATTCGATGGTTGGAATTCTATATCGATACATTTTTCGAAATCTATTCAATATTGGGGACATTTTTCAAAATATTTTTTAAAATCTCGTCAAAATTTGAGATATTTAAATATATTAATTTAAATTATGAACATATTACAAAATACCGTAAAAACTGAAAACATAAATCATACTTATCCCTTATTCATTTATACTCCCTCCATCCAACTATTTATTTTCCTTTTTCACATATTAAAAGACATGATTTAATGAATTTAAAAAGGTAGACATATAATTCACCAACCTACTCGCGTACTGTGAAAGATTATTAATTAAAAAATGTTATACTGAGAAATAAGTTGTATACAAGTCTGATCAATTATTGATTTATATACTTAATAAAATAAAATAAACAAAAACAAAGCAAATGATCCAAACTATTCCCCATTGTGTTAATTGAATTGTTTACGTGTTTTTGGATATTGTATCACATAGTATTATAATGGATCACACGTATGATTGTTTGTTTGTAAATTATGGTGATATGACGTTGCATTTGGTCGGTGGAAGTGCTAAAAATAATTGAACCCACTACCAGTGTTATTGGGTCCAGCAACCCGCTAGTAACATACCATGCGGTCGTTACACATGATTTACTTATAATCGTGTACTCCATCCGTTCCTACAATTCATTCTTTGATTTTAGTGATATAAGTTTTAATAAATTATAATAAATATAAAAAAATATATTATGGGATAATAAATAAATATATTAATGGATAGTGGGTGTAAAAAGGTAGACCGTGAATGATTTTTTTATAAATAAATGGATATGTTTAGGATAAAAATATAAAGTTGATGTTTCAAAAAAAAAGTGAACATTTTTTGTGACCGGATCAAAATGAAATTAAATGAAAGTATTTGGTGGACAGATGGAGTATAATTAATCGTTTTAGAGAGCGTTTCTTTTGGTAGATGGTAAGGTTGGTTATTCGAATTTCAATTTGATTTTTAGTAAAATCGAATCTAATTGAATTTTAAGTTTTTTTATATATTAAAATCGAATTAAATTATCCAAAAAATTATAAACAAAATCGAGAAACCCAAAAGATCTGAAAACTTTATTTAAATAATTTATTTATAATTATACAAAATGGAATGAAAATCTATATTTTTGTAGTTAAAATAAAATTATAGATTAGTTTTCAGATTTAAATAATTTATTTATAATTATACAAAATGGAATGAAAATCTATATTTTTGTAGTTAAAATAAAATTATAGATAATAATACATAACAGTTTGATTTCAGATCTTTTGGGTTTTCGATTTTGTTTATAATTTTTTGGATAATTTAATTAGATTTTAATGTATAAAAAAAATTTAAAATTCAATTAGATTCAATTTTACTAAAACTCGAATTGAAATTGAATAATCAACCTTACCATCTACCAAAAGAAATGCTCTCTAAAATGATTAATTATACATGGTTTACTTATATATATATATATATATATATATATATATATATATATATATATATATATATATAGGTTGGATCAGGTGAGAACTCATCTTTTTGAGAACTTGAGAACCTTGCATAAGGCGTTGAAGATAATGCATAAAGCAAGTATAAAGTTGTGCATAACGAAAACTTTCTAAAATTGTTGCACAACAAAATAATTTTAGAAAGTTTTAGTTATCACAACTTTATACCGCTTTGTGCATCATCATCTTCAACTTTATCATGGTTCGCAGAGTTCGCAAAAAAGATATTTTCATTTGATCCATTCCTATATATATATATATATATATATATATATATATATATATATATATATATATATATAGGGGAGGTTATGGTGAGAAAGGTATTAAGTGTAAGAAATAAGAATAAATCTCATCCATTGATTCTAATACAATCAACGTTCCAAATTTCGTCCATAATTATAGTTGCTAAAAAAACTGATTCACAATTTCATACTGAAAAAAATCGTGCAAGGGTAAAAATGTGAATTGCAAAATAAATATAACACACTATCTATGAGAAGATATGCAGCAAATCTTTCAATCTTCCTGAAAAATAGGAATCGTTTTTAATTGTATATCATATCTTGTTTTAGTTATAGCATATAATTATATATATGTAGCACACAAAAATTATATATACAACCTAACAAATTTGTATATCATATCTTATTTTAGTTATAGCATATTATTTATATATGTAGCACACAATATTGGTCCTATACAACTTATCAAAATTATATATCATATCTTGATATAATTATAGCATATGATTGTATATATGTAGCATATAATAGTAAGCTTAAAATATTTATAAATCCTCCATTGTCTTCTGTAATGAATTCTGAAATGTCACATGATATATCATTCTTAGCATATATGTTTTGTATGCATAGCATATTTTCATATTATATGTTGCACACGTAATACAACTAATTTGTAAATTATTTGAAGCCGTAATATGTGCTATGTGGATTTGTTGTACAATGTCTATTATTTGTAGCATAACGTTTATATAATATTGCACAAATGTAACAAGTTGAAATATATAGCTAAACGAGAAAAGGTATAAAGATACTAAACGAGAAATAAAAACTGACCATATCAAACCCATTAAATATCTAATCCCATAATTTTAGTAAGTACCATTTTTATCTAAACGAGAAAAGGTATAAAGATACTAAACGAGAAATAAAAACTGACCATATCAAATCCATTAAATATCTAATCCCATAATTTTAGTAACTACCATTTTTATATCACCTAAAATTACAAAACTATCATCATTAAAATCGATTAAAGCTTAAATCATTGCATATGGAATGAAAAATTACAGCATTTACATGATCTAATCTAGACCATAGATCTAATTAATTAAAAGGCTGAAATTCATTCTTATTTCTCACACAAATAACTATTCTCATATGATCTCTCCCATATATATATATATATATATATATGGGTTGGATCCAGTGAGAACTTATCTTTTTGAGAACTTGAGAACCATGCATAATACGTTGAAGATAATGCACAAAACAGTATAAAGTTGTGCATAACGAAAACTTTCTAAAATTGTTGCACGACAAAACAATTTTAGTATGTAGTACATAATCTCATTCACTCATCTTATATATTCTATGATAGAGATTTTTTTGGATTTTAAGCTTAATTTCGCTGATTTCGCTACAGTAAGGGTTGATTAGTAATTTGATTTGTTATGTGATTGCGAAAAACAAACCATGCATTTAGTTGATCTGAACAAAACATTTAAATAAACACAAAAATACATGCAGTTGAATACAATAATGCATGTAGTTTGAAAGCGCGAGCTTGTGCTCGTGCGAGACCCTTAGTACCCGTTGGCCAACAATGCATTTTTACATTTTGTAAGATGCATGAACATGTTTTATTTAATACATGAATGTGTTTTGTTATATGCATGTTTGTGTTTCGTGTCAACATGCAATTTTATATTTTGTTAAATGCATTTTTATGTTTTTCGACGACAAATCTCTCATCCATCATTCTCCATCAATTCCGTCGTCTTTTTCCTCAATTAATCGGTGAATTTCATCGTGAACCACTGACATAGTCATCATCTCTCTCGATTCTTCATTCCTCTATCAAATTCCACTTCTATTTATTCTCAAAATCTATCAATTTTGTTCTCAATTTATTTTTATTTTTTTCTTTCAAAATCTATTGTTTTTTGTTGTTCGTATGTATTATTGATGTTGTTTGCCATCGTCGCTGTCGCTTCCGCCATTGTAAAAAGAAATGGAAGAAGAAGATAGGAGGAGGAGAGAATAAAAAGAAGACTAATTTATTTTCTTCCCATTTTGCCCCTTGCAGGAAAAAAAAAAAAGCTACCACGTGTCAGCTTGTGGTGCGACCACATATTCAAAACGTATGATCTAGATTGAGTACTACATACTATTTTGAGACTGGATACTATGAGAACCCAACTCTCTCTCTCTCTCTCTCTCTCTATATATATATATATATATATATATATATAATTTGAACTTTAATTGTTAAAAATCGATCTGAACCAAATTTACAAAAAAATGGATAGAAAATCGAACTGAACCGAAAAAAGTACCGATTAATATTTTAGTTTGTTTTAGTTCAATTATTCAATATTTAGATACTTTGCTCGTCCCTAGTAGATGGGATTAATAAGATTATATATATATATATATAGGGGATGGATCACGTGATAATGTAAATATTGGTGAGAAATAAGAATGCAGCATTTAACGTAAAAAGTTATTGCACTAAATGTATAAATTTGTTCCGTCAAATTTAACATATAAAGTGTAGCGCTTAATATAAAGTTGTTGCACAGAATTTGGTGCAACAACTTTATACGTTAAATGTTGCATTCTTATTTCTCACCAATATTTACATTCTCACGTGAATCATCCATATATATATATATATATATATATATATATATAGGGTTGGGTTCCGTAGTACTTGGGTCCCGAGATAGTATGTAGTACTCAATCTAGACCACACATTTTCAACACGTGGCTGCACCACAAGGTGACACATGGCACTCCTTTTCTTTTCTTTTTCTTTTAATTTTCGCAGGGCAAAATGGGAAGAAATCAAATCAACCTTCTTCTCCTCCTTGGTGGCAGGGTGGCGTGGACGGAGGCGGCGGCGGCGGCGGCAATGACGACCTTGGCGATGATGACGGCGAAGACCGCGAACATCAATAATATAAACAAACAATAACAAACAATAGATTTTGAAAGAAAGAAAAGAAGAAAAAATTTGAAAACAAAATTGATGGATTTTGAGAAAAATAGAAGATAAATTTGATAGATGATTGAAGAATCGAGAAATATGATGGCTATGGCGGTGGTTCACGGCGAATTAAATCGTAATCAGTGAAAGAGGCGATGGAATTGACATAGAAGGATGAATGAGAGATTTTCGTCGAAACCATAAAAATGCATTGAACAAAACATGAAACTGCATTGAACAAAACATGACAATGCATTGAATAAAACATAAAACTGCATGTTGCATAAAACACAAACATGCATTGAACAAAACACGTTCATGCATTGAACAAAGCACGTCCATGCATTGATCAAAACATTTCAATGCATTGAACAAAACGTAAAATGCAGGCCAACGGACGCTGGAGCGAATCTTAGGGCCTTGTGAAGCACGAAGCGAGACGCTAATGCCCGCTACCGGACGCGAGCTTCAATCGCATGCATTATTGTGTTCAATCGCATGCATTTTTGTTCATTTGAATGCATTATTCATTCAACTAAATGCATAGTTTGTTTTCGCAATCACATAACAAATCAAATTACTAATCTACCCTTAATGAAGCGAAAATCAGTGAAATTAAGCTTAAAAGTCGAAAAATCTCAATCATAGGATTTATGAGATGAATGGATGAGATTGAGTATTACATACTATCCGGGGCTTGGGTACTATATGATCTATCCTATATATATATATATATATATATATATATATATATATATATGGGGTTGGATCGATGAGAACTTATCTTTTTGAGAACTTGAGAACCATGCATAATACGTTGAAGATGATGCACAAATAGTATAAAGTTGTGCATAATCTAAAACTTTCTAAAATTATTGCACAATAAAATAATTTTAGAAAATTTTCGTTATGCACAACTTTATACTATTTGTGCACCATCTTCAACATCTTATGCATGGTTCGCAGAGTTCTCAAAAAAGATGTGGTTCTCATTTGATCCACTCCATATATATATAGTTGAGTTCCCGTAGTACCGTCCCCAAATAGTATGTAGTATCCAATCTAGACCACACATTTTGAGCACGTGGACGTATCAAAATTTGACAAGTGGAAGCTTATTTTTCGCTCAGGGACAAAATGGAATGGTGTCCAGCTGGCGCTGGGTAGAGGAGTCCGCGAGCGTTGGGTATCCACGGGCGCTGGGTTTGGACGCTGCATTCTTAATAACATGACACTGCATTCAAAATAACATGACACTACATCGCACCCAACCGGCGCTGGGTGCATGCCGACGCTGGGTAGGGACGCTGTGCGCGCTTATTTGGGTAAGGCGGTGTGTGTGAAGGCTGGGAAGGGGCGCTGGGTTTGGGAAGAGCCACAACAAAACATAAATAATGCATATGAAATAGCATAACACTGCATTTAAAATAATAAAACACTGCATTTAAAACAACATAACACTGCATCGCACCCAACCGACACTGGGTGCGTGCGAGCGGACGTTGGGTACGCGCGAATAGGCGCTGGGTGGCGCTGGGTACGCGTGAACGGACGTTGGGAGTGCGTTTCCAGCATGCATTAAAATTGAAACTCATATGCATGTTTGTGTTCAAGTGAATGCATTTTTGTATTCATTTGAATGCATAGTTCAGTTCAACTATATGCATGGTTTATTTTCAAATTCACATAACAAATTAAATTACTAATATACCCCTACTACCACAAATTAACGTGTATAACTTTTAAAAATCAGACGTGAATCTCAACCATACGATTAATAGGATGGATGGATGAGATTGAGTACTATATACTATCTGGGGTTCGAGTACTATTTGATCACTCCTCTCTCTCTCTCTCTCTATATATATATATATATATATATATATATATGAGTGATCAAATAGTACCCGAGCCAGAGATAATATGTGGTACTCAATCTTATTCATTCATCTCATAGATCCCATGGTTGCGATTTTTTCAGACTTTTTAAGCTTAATTTCGCTGATTTTCGCTATTGTAAGGGTAAATTAGTAATTTGATTTGTTATGTGATTTCCAAAAAAACTATGCATTTAGTTGAACTGAATAATGCATTCAAATGAACAAAAAATGCATGTAGTTGAACACAATAATGCATGCGGTTGAACCTCGCGCCCAGCGTGCGTTCGTGCTCGCTCGTCGCTCGTCGCTTCTTTCATCGCGCGTCGCACAACAATGTATTTTTACGTTTTGTTAAATGCATTGATATATTTTGATCAATGCATGGACGTGTTTTGTTCAATGCATGAACGTGCTTTGTTAAATGCATGTTTGTATTTCGTGAAAACTTGTCGTTTTATGTTTTGTTCAATGCATTGACATGTTTTGATCAATGCATGGACCGCTTTGTTAAATGCATGAACGTACTTTGTTCAATGCATGTTTGTGTTTTGTGGCAACATGCAGTTTTATGTTTTGTTCAATGCAGTGTCATGTTTTGTTCAATGCATTTTTATTGTTTTCGACAACAAATCTCTCATCCATCATTCTCTGTCAATTCCGTCTTCTCTTTCCCTGATTACCGGTGAATTCATCGTGAATCACCCCATAACCACCATATTTCTCGATTCTTCAATCATCTATCAAATTTATCTTCTATTTTTTTTTTTCAAAATCCATCAATTTTTTCTTCTTTTTCTTTCTTTCAAAATCTGTTGTTGTTGTTTATATTGATGTCGCTCACCGCTGCTACTGCCATGGCCGTGGCCGTCCGCCGTCTGCTTCTGCCGTCGTAGTCTCCTGTTGTCGTGCTGCCACCAAGGAGGAGAAGAAGGTTGATTTGATTTCTTCCCATTTTTTTCCTTTCGAAAATAAAAAGAAAAGGAGATGTCACGTGTCAGTTTGTGATGCGACCACGTGTTCAAAATGTGTGGTCTAGATTGGATACTATATACTATCTGGGGACCGGGTACTATGGGAACCCAACCCTATATATATAATTTATACTTTAATTGTTAAAAATCGAACCGAATCAAATTAACCAAAAAAAATGGAAAGAAAATCGAACTGAATCGAAAAACGTACCTAATTTAATATTTCAGTTTTGTTCAGTTCTTCAATATTTAGATACTTTGCTCGTCCCTAGTAGATGGGATTAATAAGATTAATACAATTGAGTATAATTGGACTACTTGGATTGATAAGTCTTTCATTTGGATTGATTAATTGTGTTGTAGGATAAATTGAAGGATTATGATTAAAATATAACATAATACCCAAATTATCCTTGCTGTGTAGCAAAAACACAAAACTCAAGGAAAGAAGACGAAAAGTAATTTTGACGAGGATAATTTCGGAATTGTGCAAATGAAATGGAGGATGATTAAATAATAAACTCAAATCTAAGGTGATAAAGTATGATGATTGAAGTACGGGTCAATTTATCTATCAAGGGCCGAATCATTCAAACCAATTACGTAATTCAGTTATATTATTTTATCAATCGAACCTTATCAATCAAACCAAACATCCCCTCAACGTCAATAATTCATACTTGATTACTATATGTTTTCATGTATAAATTAAATCAAGGCATTCCATCTTTTTTTGTATATTGTAAACTAAACAATCTGATGTGGAACTAGTAGCTAGCTGATGTTGTTTGATTGTTAAGGATCGAGAGAAGATTAGTCATCAGTAAGATTCAAAATGCGCAGAATTTTTGGTAGGAGAGATGACGATATATGAGCTTGCAAACCCAAATTCTATAGTTTAATTCAAGCCTTTTTTTCATCCTTTTAATGTTTTGTTAATTTTTCAATTTATTACGGTTTATGATTTTTATTTATTTTTGAAGGAAGATTCAAATTAGGCTTATAAATACTTTTGTTTCATGTTTTATGAGATATTTATTCATATTGTTTTGAAATTTTCAATAAATTCGTTTCTTGTTGAAGATGATTTTCTGCGTATATCATCTTATATATGTTCACTCAAGCCTATAAAACAAGAAATAGGAAAGAATTAGGTACATGGGCATGTATCTTAGCGATATTTTTACTTTTTTATAAATATTAGAGATCAGATACAAATCTCATTCTCTAATTGACAAATAAACATAAAAACAAATTAAGGAATTCAAAAAAAGAAAAGAAAAAGGAAGGCATAATCATGATCCAAACTCAGTTAGTCATGTGTGCAAGTCGAGCATCCAATACTAGCAAGTTGCAAATAATCAGTCCAATCAATTTAAGCAACCCACTCTGATAGGCAAACAATTTGCAAATTCCAAAACTTAATTATCACAAACTAAAGTTCAATTAAGCACCAACGCCATATCATTATCCAATAAAAAAAGAGTAATCATATCCTATTGAAAGCCAGATGAGCGCCAACAAATTGCTTAGAATTCAGTTCATTGCAAAGACCAAAAATTCTCTACACGTAACAACGCTGAAAATTATTCTCTACCTAAGCCAGAACTTATTAACATAGATATATTTAAGTCAAAAATTGCTTAATTCTGTATGGCAATCTTCTTCTCCAATCCTCTGTTGCAGTTATTGCGTCGTGGTCGTATTATGGAAGCTGCTTCTCTTAATATCTCCAGAATGTGATTGAATAACTGGACCTTAACCTGTCCCCTTTTAGGAGGGAGATCGAATTGCTTCCGTTTCATAGCCATTTTCCTGGTTGTAGTTTGGCAGTAGCTGAATTGAAGCAAGTGAAGATTATTTATAATGTAAGCAGTATATAATATATGAATTTATAAGGAAATAAACAGGCAGAGAGCATACCAGTGTTGCGGGGGACACATATTTTGCAGTTTATAAGTACAACAATGGAAGCTCATTCACAATGTGCGAGCAGTATATATAATGCAGAAAAGCATGTAAACACACAGACGATAGTGATGGAGAGATGGAATCATGAGATATTGGATAGATAATGGGAAGCGGGTAGGAAACTGAGGCACGGCGTTGGTGATCAATTCCAAAAATATATATTGACCTCTTTCAGACATGGTCATTCAACCTTATTTATGACCGAGTGTTCCCCCGTGAAAACGACAGCACACCAAAATGGGGAACAGGAAGGGGCAGTCTTGACAGGGTCGGCTCCCTCCGCTCGAGACACAAACGAAGAAGATTGGTTGCGACATTCAGCATGCAATATCTGTGCAGAGTATGTAGGAGACATATATATATATATGTTGTCGGAATTACCACTGTATACCGTTCATGGTCGAACATTCACCATGTAAGGGAAGATCAATCAACGAAGAAGAACAAAAACTGGTGTGGATTTTTCCTGGTCTGATGCTCAATATTCAATGAGGATAACAACAACAGGAATACAGTTCTGGGAAATTTAATCAACAATTAGACTAGGATAATTTATACCAAAGACTAGAATGGCCAACCACACCACCATTCAGAGCATGTTAATTTTTGTCGTCGCCCATTTTCCGTACAGAATGAAAATGCAATCCAACTGGCTACGGATTCCTTGCAATTGAAGTCAAGAAATAATCTCCATTTTTTTTTGACAGATAAAATAATCTCCAATTTGTTTTTGTTTTTTTTGGTAAATTTAATACAAAAATTTTAAAGGCCGCGTCACGGTGGGCTCGAACCCGAGACCTTTGGCAGGCCAACACACGCACACTCTCCAATTTGTTTTTGTTATTTCTTTTGCATATCAAATTGTCAACTGGCCATATTCTTGTAATTAATTAATTGCCTACAAGACATAGCTTCTGCTTGAGGTGAGAAGAATTCACAGTACATTTGATGTTGTAGTTTTGTACAGAATAATGATATGTACCAAATTTATTCGATCTCAACTATTGAGAACCTACACTTTTATATGTCATCATCCTTAAATGGGATGTAATACATAAAACTTCAACATTCAACTTACCAAGAATTCAGTGTAGTTTGATACAGATTTTGGATAGACTTTAAAATGATTTTGATTTGCAAACAGGGATACATTGAGTGAAAAAAACACGATACGAGTATTGATAGGATACTGCCCAACTACTGCGCCCAAGATCGTGCCCAATACAAGTAAACCCGACATCAAGCTCGGCCCGACAAGTTCGCCCATGAAGACTCTCGAAGCCGGTGGGAACATAAAAAGCTCACCATATCTAAAAGAATCCTAATTCAAGAGGATAGGATCTCGAATCCTAGTTAGAGAAGACTTGGATTCGAGATCTAGGTCAATACATTGTGTATAAATAGAGGCTAGATTAGACGACATAGATTCATTCACCTCTTTGTAATCGCTTTACACCTCAATACACATACTCTCTCTTGCCCGTGGACGTAGATCTTATTCATAGATCGAACCACGAAATCTTTGGTGTTCTTTGCGCATTTATTTCCCTTACGAAATTAAGATCGATCACTGGCGCCGTCTGTGGGAACCGAAATTTTGTGTTTTCGATCAACCACCGTTTACAGGGAAATAATCATGACCAGGTACACCAGAAGCCATGCATCCAGGACCGTCGCCGGCAACAACAACGCTGACGGCGAAAGGGAACACCGAGCTCAACTCGGGAAGAGCCCAATCAGAGAAGAAACCCCCGAGGAGCATATCCAAAGTCTTGACGAGCACGGACACCCCGTCCCGCAGGAGGCGGTTACCATAGCGAAGGCAATCGTAGCAATAATCCGGGGAACCTCCGCTCATAAGTAAACCTCGACGACGTCGTCGAGGGATTTCTCGAAAAATAAGGAGAGCTTTCTCCGGTTCTCGGTGAAGCACGTGGTCGGCCACGCCCCAAGAACGGAACATCAAGCCTCATCTAGATACGAGGCATCACAACGAGGTCGGGGCCCAAACCGACCGCGCGAGCGAACGAGCAACGCAGAGAGGACGTCGTGATCACCGCGGCCGCCCGAGTCGCCGAAATCCATCCAACAACTCCGCCCGATCTCCGTGGGACGAGCAGCAGCAGAAAAGGCATCGTGGTCGCCGCGAAGTCGGTCCGAGTCACCTAAATGAGTTCGATCGTCGAACTCCGTCCCGCCTTCAAGACGGCTTCGATGGATACGGAAGATAGCCACCCGTTCTCAAATAGAATACTAACACTTCTCTCCTGATAAGCACGGGTACCAAGCATCGCCCCTCACGACGGGTCGAGGATCCATGTAACTTCCTCTCGCAGCTCCAATACAACATGATCAACCAAAAGCTCACCGGTTCACATGTGTAAACTCTTCCCGAGCTACCGTCGACAACGCCCGCAGTGGTTCGACAGCCTACCTCACGGAAGCATCGGCCCTATCGCGACCGATGGTCGCCTTCCGAAGGTTCTTCCAAAAGGCGGAATCAAAACGCCATCGCACACCTCCTCACCATAAGGCAAAGCCGTAATGAGTCCATCGGCGACTTCACGACAAGGTTTAACAAGGAGTGCTTGAAGGTCAAGACGTGAACGACCTGTTAGTCATCTCGGCTTTCCAAACGGCATCTTGCGGGGCCTTATACCGAGAGATCGCTGGCACGAGCCTCGCATCGCAACAGTAGTGGCAGGCGATAGCCAACCGGTTCGCCAAAGCGGACGAGGTCGACAAGAGAAAGCCCAAGGCATAAGGCAGACCTTCGAAAGAGGAAGAAGAGACGAAGGAAGGAAGATCGGACCAAGGCGTGAGCGCGCTGGATGATTACATCGTCCGATAAAGTCCAGCTCGGTCCGCGACGCCTGAACGACCTCAAGACACCGTTGCTGACGGCCGAGCGTAAAATCACGCGACTCCACATGAACTGTTCGAGAAGCCTCGACCGATGATGGGGAGGAAGAGGTGCCGACCTATGGATAAATATTGCTCATTCCATGATGATTACGGCACGACATCGAAGAGTGCAAAGAGCTCATGGGTGAAATAGAGATGCTAGTTCGGGACGGATCCTCAAGAAACTGAGGATGATGGTCTGCCGACCAAAGCCAAAAACAGCGGAGGAAGAGGAAATTGTGCCCCCACAAAAACAAAGCGCAGAAGACCGAAGAAGGAGATGACGAGCCCCAATATGACGGGTGATCTCCACAATTACGGGCTCTCTGTGGAGTCACGAAGTCCTCCCTCAAGGCCGATGCTCAAGTCCTGAACCCAGCGAACCTACCAATAAGAGGTTCGAAGGACGCGGCGATCACCTTCTCGAAGACGACCCGTTCGCGACAAGTACCCATCGGGATGCATTGGTGATCCGTAGTGGTCGAAATAAGTTGGTGAAGCGTTTACATCGACAACAAGGCGTCGGTGAGCATCCTTTTAAGGAATGTTGACAAGCTAGGAGTGGAAGACGCGCTCGCACAACCCCGCCGCCACTCCAAGCTTCGTCCGTGAAGAGACGCCCGGAAGGAATAATCGAGCTACCCGTCACGGTGGGGAAAGCACCAACGACCTCGACAAAGGTGGTGCGGTCAGAGTGAAGGCCAACTCGCCGTATAACATCATACTAGGCGAGATTGGGCGAAACGTAAGGGCGGTATGCTCAACGCGTCACCGACGATAAAAATACCCACCACGGGGAACAGCCGTGATCCGGGTGATCAAGCAAGCCAAGGAATGTATGCAAGTTGTTTTACGAGGTGCGGGACCTCGGTCCAAAGACCCACAGCATAGCAATTAAAGAAACCCGAGAGTTGGAGTCAAGAAGACATCGCCACCCCACGGCGGTCGGTGGAAGAGGTCGCATTATGCGAGGATGAGCCATGAAGGTCGTCGAGTTGGTTTCACCACGACACCGAAGTGAAGGATCGATCATCCAACTCTTAAGGGAATTCCGGACGTGTTTGCTCGGTCTCCCTCGACATGACCGAGTCTCGCCGAATATCATCACCACCGCTCAACATCGACCGAACATAAAGCCGGTTCGGCGAAGCAAAGAATCTTCGCAACGAACGGAACCAAGTCATTCATGACGAGGTGAACAGATATTAAAAGCACGCATACTGCTCGAGGTCAAATATCCGACCGGATAGCCAACCCGGTGATGGTGAAGAAAGGAGGAGGGATGGCGAATGTGCATCGACTACACCGACCTCAACAAGCATTGCCCAAAGGATTGCTATCCCTTCCCAACATCGACAAGAAGGTCGGCGCTGGTCGGATACGAAGTCTTCGCTGACTTATACAAAGTGGTATCACCAAGTCCCGATGGACGACGAAGACGCCGCCAAGACAGCCTTCATTACCGACTTGGTCTTCGCGATATAAAAGATGCCATTCGCCTTAAAATGCAGGGCTACCTATCAAAGGATGGTGGACAAAATATTTCACCCTACATAGGTCTGAATGTGAGGTATCGTGAGCGACATCGTCGTCAAAAGCAAGGAAGAAGCGCATGTGTGGTCGACCTCCGGATTGTCCTCGGCCTTCTTCGAAAATCAACCTAAAGTGAATCCCCAGTGCACGTTTGCATCCGATCCGAAAGTTCTTGGGTGTTGGGTTTCACGAAGCGGCTAAAAGCAAACCCGACCAAGGTCCAAACCATTTTGAAATGAAGATGTCAAGACCATCCACGACGTACACTGGTGACGGTCGATAGCCGCACTAAGCCGCTTCCTTTCAAAAGCCGCGGATAAGCGCCTACCTTCTTCAAGATACTCAAAAGCCCGAAATTCTCATGGGACGAGGTGACAGTCCGTCAAGACCTCAAGAGCTACCTCGCCGATCTCCCACTCTATCCGTCCCGAAAGAGGAGAGGTCCTTTTCTCTACCCGCCCGGACGAATCCATAAGTGCGATCCGGTACGAGAAGAAGGACGTCGACCCGGTGTATTTCATCACCGAGCACTAAAAGGCCCTAAACGAGGTATCACCGGAGAAGCTTGCCTTAGCATTGGTAAATGCCGCGAGGAGGCTACGCCTGCATTTCCATGCACATCGCATACAAGTCCTCATCGACTACCCACTTGCAAGTATTGTGAGCCAAGCATCGGGAGAATCGCGAAATGGGCAATCGAACTAGGCGAGCACGATATATCCTTCGCCCCGCCAGCCATCAAAGGTCAAGCCCTAGCAGCATTTCGCCGAGGCTAACTTCGCCGAAAACCAAAGCCCACCGAGTCCGTGACGACGATGCGAAGCCGAACCCATGGTTGAAACACCGAGGAAAGGCCGGCAACTCGTACGCTGACGGGCTTGAAACAAAGGTAAGCGGAGCGGTATCTTACTCCCAGCCCGGACGACCAAGAGATCGCTTACTCACCCGGTTCACATTCAAAATACGAACAACGAAGTGGAGTATGAGGCATCGATCGCAGGACTTCGCCGCGCTCAAAGTCTCGAGATACGAGCCGCGAAGTTCACAATGACTCTCAAGTCGTCAGAAGCCAAATGTTGGGAAAATACGAGGCAAAAAGCTTACGTAATGAAGAAGTATCTTGATAAAGCAAAGAGCCTCAAGAACGGACTTTCTCACACTTCGGATAGTTCGCATCCCAAGGAGCAAAATAGCCGGTGACATCTTAGTAAATTGGCCTCGCCATCAACGAGCCCGCCAAGAGAGGAAGTCCAAAACAGAGCATAAGCGATGCGAAGACTGAGCCGAGGTCAACATAGTCTCGGATGAAGAACCCAATTGGATGACTCCCATTCGAGAGTACGGAGAAGGCGAATCGCCTCACCACAAGTCGGAAGCTAGGAGGATCCCGAACAAATCTCTCGCGATATACAATCATTGAGAGTCCTATATGTAAAGTCATATCTCCAACCTCTTAAGGTGCTTGGGTCCGAACCGAGCCAATTACGTTTCTCGAGAAATACACGAAGGTTCGTGCGGAAGCCACATCGGACCCGGGCCTTGTCAAAGAAAGTCATGCGATGGGGATACTATCACAACAATGTTCCAAGACTCAATGGACCTCGTAAAAAGTGTCAAAGTGTCAAATTCATGGAAGCGTGCAAGGCTACCCTGCACCGACCTCACCTCCGCATGCAGCCCTTGGCCGTTTATGAATGGGGATCGACATTGTGGGCCCTTTTGTAAAGCACCGTGACGGCCCAATTTTTAATTGTTGCGATCGACTACTTCACGAAGTGGGTGAAGTCGAGCCTCGCGAAAATCACAAGCAAGAACGCCTCAACTTCGTATGGAAGAACATAGTGTGTCGCCTAAGATCCCCATATCCTCCTTTCTGATAACTAACACATTCACCGATAAGACATTCAAAGATTGGTGTCAAGAGCTTGGATCCAACAAAAGTTCACCTCGGTGGCCCATCCTCAAGCAAATGGTCGACCGGTTACCAACAGACCATCGTAAAGGGTCTAAAACTCGCCTCGACCGAGCTAAAGGCCTACGGGTGGAAAATTTACCGCAGGTCTTATGGTCGCATCGAACAACGCCGGACTCGAAGCGGAGAAACACCATACGGTTTGGTGTATGGAACCAAGCGATGATCCTCGCAGAGATCGGAGTATCGAGTCCTCGTACCATCGACTTCTGTCAAGTAAATGGGGAAAATCTACGAGCCGATCTGACCTACTCGAGAGAAAAGAGACCTCGCCTACATCGAGGAAGCTCGGTACAAGCAACAAGTAGCTCGGTATTACAACCAGCGTTAAAACCGACAATCCAAGTGGGCGACCAGACTCCGACATAATGAAGTCGCAAGGCCGCATGACTAAGCAAGAAGCCGCACGGGAAGGACCTTACGGGTCGACGAAGTCCCCAAGAAAGGGCCTATAAGCTCGCTCAATTGTCCGTGAGCAATTACCCAACGCATGGCACATCATCCATCCAAGAAATATTATGCATAAGTGTCAAGGGTCGGGTCTTGTTCGGTCATATTTTTAAAGTCCTGCTTAGAGTCTGTCTTATTTGGTGGTCGCGCCATCTTTTATCAATAAAATCTTTATTTTACGAGTTCTACTTGTCACTAATGCATAATTAATCTTCACATTATTTACCCTCTACGGAGGACAAATTCCTCGACGGAGGTCGATTACATTCGTTTCATACGAATGTAAATCTAAACGCGCATGCTACATACGAGATCGACTACCTTCGCTTATTTCAAGCCGCTCTATGTAGATGAAGGGACCACCCTCCCGATGACCTCGGCAAAAAGTGAACCATTCCTACATACGAGATCGACTACCTTCGCTTATTTCAAGCGTGCTTCTATGTAGACGAAGGGACCACCCTCCCGACGACCTCGGCAAAAAACAGAACCATTCCTACATACGAGATCGACTACCTTCGCTTATTTCAAGCGTTCTCTCTATGTAGACAAAGGGACCACCCTCCCGACGACCTCGGCAAAAAACAGAACCATTCCTACATACGAGATCGACTACCTTCGCTTATTTCAAGCGTTCTCTATGTGAGCGAAGGGACCACCCTCCCGACGACCTCGGCAAAAACAGAACCATTCCTACATACGAGATCGACTACCTTCGTTTAGTTCAAGCGTGCCTTCTATGTAGACGAAGGGACCACCCCTCCCGACGACCTCGGCAAAAACAGAACCCTACCTTCGCATTTAAAACGATTTCTTTCAAAGCGAATTTCTACGCGACTAACTACTTTGATATTACTCTTGTTCAAATACAAAGTCAATAAGAAACCATTCTTATTAAATAAAAGATGTACAGTTACATTTTACATTTTACGAGGACGGAGCGGATCGGGAAAAGTCGAGCCAATCCCTAGAAAAATCGAATTCAGAGCTCATCTATGCTAATCCCACCTCTACCCGCCCCGGTCGATATTACGGGCCCGCCGAGCGACCTCGGTCACTGACGAAGCAGCCTCTGCGAGCTCGGCCTCGCCACTTGATGACGCCCGGCCTCGACGCATGGAGGGTCCACGACGCTCAAGGGCACAGCACGCCTCTTGCGCGCCACCCGGATCGTCATAATGTGGTTCATTTATTCTGCATCGAGAAGCTCCGTGCAAGAAGAGGCCTCGCATCCCGTCAAGTATGTCGTCGAGTTGTGGTTGTCGAGCGATAATGCTTTGTATATGCTCCCGAGCCTTTTAATTCAACAGATCGCTCCGTGAATTGCCGTGAGGTCCGCCATATTCGCGCTATACCGAACAACGGGCGCAGCCTCGACAACCTGGCTTTACTTCCGGATCGCCATCCCACCATTTCGTGGATAACCTCCTCGTACTCGGCATGCTCCTCGCCTATCACTGCCTCTCTGGCGACCTCGAACGCCTCCAATTCAAAAGGCGAGCTCTGAGCTCGTCACAGCCTCCCGAGCGGCTTCTATGCTCGACATCGACTCACTCAGACGTGACCGAGCCGCACCTTTATATGGAGGAGTTCGACCTCTTTCAACTCAAGAGCTCATGACAGTCTTTGATTCGGTTCAACCAAGGAGAAGCATCAAACATTTCGTGAGACAATCAATAAAAAAGAGATAAGTCTCGACATAAACTTGTGATTTTATTAACATGCCTTAGCAAAAAATTGTTGTACATTTACATTCAAAAAAAAAAAAAGATGCAGGATCAATCGACCCTCCGGAAGCTTCGCCATGTCCACGTCGCGCCTCCGAAGCCCGGATAGCCTCGACCTCGATCTCTTCTGAACTACCGAGTCTCGGCGCCTCCAGCGTCACCGCCTCCCCGACCCTTTGCATGATCAGCCAATAAAGCCTCTGGTCGGGATCCCGATCCACGGACAAAGTAGCGCATGCACTCATGGACAAAACAACGGAGGAAGAGGCAGTGCTGCAGCACGGAAGCTCCTTCAGCCGCGGACGAGCACATCAGCAGTCTGCCTCAGACAAAGATCCTCGGTCTCCTCGCACCCATACTTGGCTTTGTCCAGATCTGGTAGTCCTCGGCGACCTCTTCGACAGCGCCCGAGACGCGCGCTTGTTAACACATCACCGCCCGAGACCATCCCCGAGAAGCTCGCCGAGAACAGCCTCTCCGCTGGGCGCGCTGCGTTCCTCGAGAGCTCGCCATGTCCGCCTCCCGACGGCGAACCTGTTCCACCTCGCCTTCATCGAGGCAACCTCGGCCCTAGCCGCCCGGCCCTGCCGCCTCGCCCACACAATGCCTCCGCCGACTGCCCTAGCCGCCGCTCAACGGATGCCGATCCGCCGCTTCTGCTTGACGAGGTCCTGATCTTAGCCTCGGCCTACGGACATTTCTTGAGCAAGGAGGTATTCGACCTCCACCTCCCGAGCATACCGGCCACCCGTCAATCGCTAACGGCGGCGCTTCAAGTAATCCGATATAAGATCGGATACTGACACCCTCGCCACGCCCTCGACCCCTATACAAAATATACATCGGTCAAGAACACAATTTGGTTACTACCGCACAAAGTATAAGGACAAGTACATTACCTCGGGAAAGAGACGAGGCGTTGACTTGAACCGATGATCTCAGACTCGACCTGCGGCAACCGAGACTCATGAATTACATCCTTCCGCCTCTTCAAGCGCTTGAGTGGTCTGCGCGAAGGGATCTCAAGGCCCCACGATCATTTCGGGCATGTCCCGAAATCCTTCAAGGTCGGAGACCTCGGCTCGCCACGAGATCGGTTCGCCACGAGATCGGCTCCTTCCTTTCTTCTTCCTTTCCTTCAAGAAGTTCACTACAAGGAAATACATGGGTCAAGATCAATACGTAACTCATGAAATAAAGAAAAAGAGAGAAGAAGAGGCCTCACCCTTCACCGACTCCACCCGGAGGTAGGATCATAAGGGCTAAGCCCGCCTCCGCAAGCTCGGCCTCGGAGAAGACCTCGTCAACAAGGCCAATTTGTCCAGCCTCCAAGTCACCAAGCCCTTGTCGACATTACATCGGCGATCTTATCGATCGCCATGGGAACTCCATATGTCCTCAAACCGATGTAAGAAGAACTTCTTCGCGGTTGGAGATCTTTGATTTAATTGGCTTTGAAGTTCCTACGGGGTGATAGATAATACCACCCCAACCGCCCTTCAATTGCAAAAAGCGAAGGACGAGCCCCAAGGTAAAAGGAAAATTATGCCTATAGGCATAGACACCTAGAGCGATCATATGCCGGAATGAGTTCGGAGAGTTGGGCAAGAGATGGCCGAACATCTCTGGAACTCAACATATACATAAGGGTAAGGAAGACGAAGACCACCTTGAGGGTCGCCCTCGACACAATAAAACCGTCCGGAGGGCACAAGCCCTGTCCTCCGGACGGGCAACTAGCTCAATACTAGAGGGAATACTATATTGAAAACATATATCCCTAATGTCGAAATACTTAGGATTGAAGAAAAGAAGACACTTTGCCGCAATCCCCATCGAGAAACGCAGACTACACTCGGCAAAGAGGCATATGGACACGGGTAAAACAGTGAGACACTAAATCGACGGGAAATGCAGACACGATTTGACGCTCGACGACTCGTTAGGAGAAGAGGTAGCCATTACTTACTTTTGTTTATCGATGAACAAGATGAAGCTTCAAATCGTCAATGGCGCGGAATAAAGTGTTTTCGCAAGCGCGAGGGTTTTGAAAATCGAGAAATGAAGGCAAGTGATAAGAGATATTGCGTATCAAGGAAGACATTCCCTAATATGCACTTTATCGGGAATCCAACCGTTGCAATTTAATGCGCGTTAAATGCGTATCCGCGTCGAAGACTCAAGACAGCGGCGAAAATCCCGTCTTGACCTCGGCATAACGCCTCGTCGGTGAAGCGGTCGAAGACCTCGACTTAACGCCCGCCAGTGAAGTCATCAAGACCTCGGCATAACGCCCGTCGTGAAGCCCGCCGAAATACCTCTACTTAACGGTGACAGCCGGTCCAAGACCTCGCTTAACGCCCGTCGGGTGAAGCCAACAAGACCTCGACTTAACGCCGGTAGGTGAATTCAACGAAGACCTCGACTAACACCCGACGGGTGAAGCGGTCAAGACCTCGCTTAACGCCATCGTCGGTGAAGCGGTCGAAGACCTCGACAACGCGCCGTGAATTCAATCGAAGACCTCGGCATAACGCCTCATCGGTGAAGCGATTCCAAGACCGCTTAACGCCTCGTCGGTGAAGTCGGTCGAGAAGACCTCGACTTAACGCCGTCGGTGAAGTCGGTCGGAGACCTCGACTTAACACCTTAGGTGAAGCGGTCATAAAACCCCGGATAACGCCCGTCGGGTAAAGCCGGCCGAAAACCTCGACTAACGCCGTCGAATGAAGCCGTCGAAGACTCGGTGAACGCCTCCCAGGTGAAGCCGGCCCGGAAGACTCGGCGGAGACACATCCGCTACGACAAGATTCGATATACGACGCCAAAAGCATTGACACACAAAGTCGGACAATGAAAAGAATGTGTAAGATCGTCAAACCCGCCCGTCACAACAACCCCAATCCAAAGATGACCTCGTTTCTGCGTCTTTTGGGGGTTGTGATAGGATACCAACTACTGTGCCCAAGCATCGTGCCCAATACAAGTAAACCCGACATCAAGCTCGGCTGGACAAGTTCGCCCATGAAGACTCCCGAAGCGGTGGGAACGCAGAAAGCTCACCATATCTAAAAGAATCCTAATTCAAGAGGATAGGATCTCGAATCCCAGTTAGAAGACTTTGGATTCGAGATCTGGTCAATACATTGTAATAGAGGCTAGATTAGACGACATAGATTCATTCACTCTCTTTGTAATTCGCTTCACACCTCAATACACATACTCTCTCTCTCAGTGACGTAGATCTTATTCATGATCGAACCACGAAATCTTTTGTTCTTGGCGCATTTATTTCCTTACGAAATTAAGATCGATCAAGTATTGTATAGACTTGCTATTGGTATGATAGAATGAAATTAATTAAAGAATTTGCTTTATCTAACGATTCCATATGTTAAAAGTTAATGGCGTTGACCAAAACCAGCTTTATTCACGATTTGTTTTGAATCAAATCAGATCAAATAGTATTTATGCAATCCGGTTTGATTTACGATTTGAAAATTATGATTTGATTTATATTTTTAAAAAATCATTTTTATTTTTAAAATATAAATCAAACCTTAAAATTATTATTATTATTATTGTTGTTGTTAAAAGTAGTCAAGACTTTATGGGTCAACCACATTCATTCAATCCTCATATTTTTTTTACCCAATCCTAACTTCCCTAAATCCATCGGCGCCACTGGTCTTCCCCAGAGGCCCAAAGACACGAACACTGTTATTTATGAATCTGAGGCCCAGACCCACACAGACTGTTATTCATGATGATTCATATATTTTAAATTATATAATTATTTACTGTTTTATTTATTTTTATATTTAATGACATCCAATTATTTCTTCTTTTGAAGACTTTAGATATGTATTTGACATTTTATTACTATTAAATGAAAAATTAAAATTATTTGTAAGTCGCAAACCAAACAGTGCAAAACCGCATTAATATGGGTTGGTTTGGTTTTATAAATCATCTAACCGCATTTTTTATTTGATTTGATTTTAATGTCAAACCGCACAAAATCAAACCGCGAACATCCTTATGAGTACTCACTGAACCGACATCGAAATACTTAATTGATAGTTTTTTGTTAGTTCGATTCGGTTATCAGTTCGATCATAGAAATCAAAACTGAATTCATATTTAGTATGTTTGTATTTTTATCAATATGAATTCGGTCGGTTCAATTATGGCTTCGATCGGTTTTGATTTTCTTTATTTATGAACTCACCCATATAAGTTAAGTTCGTTCGGTTTCGATTTGACTTTCAATACTTTTCAATTGATTGATTTAATCATTTTGGTTTAATTTTGAACCAATGTTTTGCCTTAAACACCCCAACCAAAACTGAACTTCAACTGTAACAGTACGTTTGTATGACTAAAGTTGCTAAGCTTATAAGTTTGGGCCAACGGCAAACATTCATTTCGAAATTTGATAAGCTTATAAGTTGGACCGATGGGCCACACACGAATTTTGGGCCTTGTCACTTATCTTTGTATAATTTCGCATCTCTCTTATATGATTACTATTTATTTTATCTAACTTAAAATGTTTCACTTTTATTTTTAAGTTGTCACATTCTATTTTAGAAATAATTATCGTTTCAAAAGATGTAGACGATACTCATTTTTTATCACTTTAACTACTTTATATATTTTTCATAAATATTTGTACCTAAAAAAATGAGATACTTTAAATGTGATATATGAAATATTATAATTACAGTGCACTTGTTTCTTATAAGTTAAGACGTGACATGGAATATTTTCATTTTTACTTGGTAAATTGTTTACTTGATTCAGAAGACTCGTTAGTTGTAATTTGCAACTCAAAATGAAAGACATCAATATAAATCCGACTATACGACCAATTATATAGATCGTTTAAAAATTTATCCCAATATCTTAACTTCGCGCATTGCGTGATATTTAACTTAGTTTCCGTACCAAATCAGCAACTAAAATAAGATCTAAGATTCCCGTTCCTTTTCCTGAAATATTACGCGTTAATGGTGAAAACTAACCTCAAATATGATTGATATACTTAATTTATCTATATTATTAAAACTATTATCAAAATTATTCTTTTGTGGTTGAAGAGACAAAATACCTTTAGTCATTACTCATTAATGTGTGGACGGTCAGTACATTTGAGTCTGTATAATTGAATTGGTGGTGTGTTGACTACTTTATAATTATATTAAATTTTAAAATAATTAGTATTTGAATGCATCTTATTTAATTAAATATATTTATAGTAAAATGACTTTAAAATAGTAGTTCAATACCAAAAAAATATAAATTTTGTATTTCGATAAAAACTAATGATTTGGAGTTCATGTATAACATTAGTCGTCGTTGTCCATCCTTGTTGAACGTTAGCCACCGGTGGGAGAGAAAAAAATATTATTTAATTTCTTAAACATGTTTTGAAAAAATTAAACTAATTTACTAAGATTTGGAACAAACTTTCTATCATAATTTACTAGTCCTAAAATGATTGTATTTATTTTAAATTTGTTAATTTATTTGAAAATTCTAGAATTTTAGTAGCAATATGAGGTTGTAATTCTATTTTTTCATTTCCAATTTCTAATCCTAAAAACTAAAATTTTCTTTTAAATAATTTCATTTTCCTTTTACTAACTACTATATCATTCTTTTCAATTTCCTTAAATATAGTATTTAAATGTTCTTCATGTTCTTTTAAATTATTACTTGCTACAAAAATATCATCAATATATACTAGACAAAATTTATATTTTAAAAATATACTATCCATAAATCTTTGACTATAATTAATACTAAAGCTTTTGTTCCTACCTCTTGTCTTTCAAATGCTTTTATTCCTATTATTATTAATCCTATATGTGAAAATAGTTTATTACTTTTGATTAATTTCTTTATAGTTTCTGGTGATAGTAAATCTATAAATTCTGTTGTACCATCAATTACTCTAGTACTTACTTCTCGACTTCCTTTAATAAAACTTGTGTTTATATTTATTATTCCTGCTTGATATAAAACTCTTGGTTGTAAAATATCAAAACTATGATTATTATAAATTTCTAAATTTCTATCAACATCTATTTATTCTTCTAACTGTATAGTGTGTTGAGAACTGTTACTTCCAGATCCTCTTCTAGAATTTAAAATTCGATGTAAAAATGTATCTGAAGTAATAATTTCATTTATATTACTTGTAGAATTTCTCTCTTGCTGTATAGTTTGTGAATGTCCGGAAAATGGTCTAAAGTTATTCATTTTTTAGGTTTCCAATAATTGTATATTATAGGGATTATTTTTCTAGGTCTTTCTTGTGAATCTAAACTTAAATTATATATACTTGTGTAATATTGTCTATATCTTGATCTATTGGTCTATTATTTATTCTTGTTTCTAATTTATTAATCTGAGCAAAACTTTTGACTTCCTCTGGTTCAATAAAAAATTCCTGTAAACAAAAGGCTTCTCTAGCATTTGATAATGCTTCTGAAAAACTGTAATAATCTTTCCAAAGAGGTTTATGACAATTAATATATTTTCAAAACAGTAATAAAGTTATGAAAAATTCCAATTTTTGTTCCTCTGAAAATAACATAATGTGTAAACTTCTTTTGAGGGTACTCTGGTTTTGATTTTGTTCAGAAAAATAAAATGCCAGAGCATTTAAAACTTGGACTTTAAAAGCTGTAGCTTTTGGCAATGTCTGAATATGCCATAGATTATCAAGGATAACATGTTGTCTCTGTATAACCTTTCAATTTCTCCTAATAATTTTTTAGTTTCTAATTCAACTTTTTTTGTTTTAAATTTTCTATTAAGTAACTTAACTGATTAATTTCGGATTTACTAGGCAAATTTTTATTTAACTGTTTAATTTCTGAGATGATTTGGTTATTTTGTTCTTTAATATATTCGAAATTTTCACTAACCTGTTTAATTAATTTATTCTTTTCTTGATTACTTTGTATTATTTCTTTAAGTAAGTTATAATTATCGTTTTTATTATTTTCTAGATTACGGTTTAAATTTATAATTAAATCTGTAATACTATTTAAATGATTATTTTCTGAATGTAATATTTGTTTAAATTTTCGCTCAAATTGACAAACAAAATTATGAAGAAGACATTACACCTATCCTATCCTATCTATTTAAGTAATATGTGCTCAAATTTTCTGAATGTAATATGTGTTTAAATTTTCGCTCAAATTTTCTAAAAAGCAAAACAAGACATTACACATATCATATCTTATCAAACATCTTACTAATGCTTTGGTATACGTTATCATCATTCTATCAACATTCCTATACGTGTAAAAGAAAAATAGGAAAAAGAAGAAAATTACAAAAGAGAAACAATTTCTAACTAATAATTGTCACAAATCTGTCTAATCTTTCAGAAATCTCTATGAGTTTCTGGAATTGTGTCGCAGCTTTGGGAATCATTAATGTCTTCTTCTTCTTTGTCTGTATTGATGATATCATTTTCTTCATCTGTAAGACTATCACTTTCTCCGCTGAAAGGAAGGAACATATTCCAATTTGGTGTTACCCATATTTGTAAATAATGTCCTTCAGCCGCAAGTTTGTAATTCATCCATAATTCAATTTTAGGGATGTTTTCAGATTTCTGAAATATATTAATTTGTTCTTCAGAATACTGAAATGTAAAATGATCTGGTTCCACCTTTTTAAATCTGGTTTGGAGATATCGTCCAGAATATTCAATATCTGTCAAGTAGATTCTTTTTTCTGGTCGGACGATAACTGTGTGATGTAGCTTCAGGAATAGAAGCTAAAATTTTGCAATAGACCTTTGGTTTGGAAGATAGGATGACATATTGCCAGCTGTCAGTAAAATTTTTTATCCCATTTTGTTCATTAGGTCTTCTGTTTTTTCTGTAAAACTGAATTCCATGAAATCAATCATACCATTATGGTAAAAATTGATTATCATTTCATCTGACATGTCGATCTTGTTTAAATCAATCTGTAAAAGCAGAAGGCCATGAATTTTGATCTGTTCATTTGTTAAGATCTCTTCTTTCTGTATAAATTTATAAACATCAGGCCTTTGTATGATTTTTACGCCTTTGTATTTTAACTCATTGAAATAAATTTCAACAAGTTTCTTTTGTAAATTAACAAGGATTTGAGGAAATCCCTGTAAAATCTTTTTAGAAATAATTTCCTCAAGGTCATGAACAATCTCCAGGACTGGTTCCATTGTCTCTCTCCAAGGAATATCAAGAATTCTGGTTTTAAAATTTTCAAAACTTCTTGGAGGTGGAACATACTGGGTTTTGTTTTTCAAAATATCAATTTTTTGATTCAACTTCGTAATAGTTGATTCCATGACCGAGATCGTCTGATCTTTGAAATTACAATCATTTTGTAAACTTTTTATTTGATTGTTTAGATCATAAGTTTTCTTTTGAAAATCCACAAGTTGTGATTCATATTTTTTTAGCAAAGATGATTGGTGTTGAATCACACTATTTGAGTTTTCTTATGCAATCTGAGCAAAACTTTTGACTTCATCTGATTCAATAAAAAATTCCTGTAAATCAAAGGCTTCTCTAGCATTTGATAATGCTTCTGAAAAACTGTAATAACCTTTCCAAAGAGGTTTATGACAATTAATATATTTTCGAAAAGTATTAAAGTTATGAAAAACTCCAATTTTTATTCATCTAAAAATAACATCATGTGTAAACTTCTTTTGAGGGTCCTTTGGTTTTTGATTTTGTTCAGAAAAATAAAATGCCAGAGCATTTAAAACTTGGACTTTAAAAGCTGTAGCTTTTGGCAATGTCTGAATATGGCATAGATTATCAATGATAATCTGTTGTCTCTGTGTAACTTTTGGCAATGTCTGAATATGGCATAGATTATCAATGTAATTGTTAAAATTGCTTTAAATAGCGAGATTTGAGCATTTTTATAAAGTTATTGTTCCATATTGAACTTCATCTTTGTAATCTTTAGTTTCTCTTATTTTAGAGAACTGTATAACACTTTTGCTTTCTTCGTCTGAAGAGATATCCATTGGATAATTTTTCTCAGAACCTGAACTGTATAGTTTTTCTTCCCTTCGTGTCTTAGAGATTTCGAGCTGTGTAATTTTCTCTTTTCCTTTTGAAGATTTTATAATTTTTCTATCCATTTCCTGCATAAAAAAGACGATTTATCTTTCTAGATAATAGGTCAACAATATTATTATCTTTACCTTTTATATGTTCAAATTTTACTATATAATTATTTATTGTAAATTTATCCATCTCGTCTTATTAACTTTTTTACTATTAGCATTATTAATAAATTTTACAATAGCTTCACAATTTGTTCTAACAGTGAATTCATTTTTAACCATATTTTAAATTTTTCTAAAGAATTTATTAATGCATGTATTTCATAATCTAAAGATGTCTAATTTAAACCTATTTTTATTAAAGTTTCCACTAGCATAAGCAGCTATTCTTTCTTCATTTTTTGGACTAAATTTATAGGTTTACAAATTAATACTGCTCCTCATCCTTCTTTACATCCATCACATTGAATAATTATATAACTACCATTTGTAGGTAATTCTAAAGGTTTAATATTTTTTATTTTACTTTTAATTTTCTGGATAAGTTTTTCATCTTCTATATTAAAATATCATTGACCATTTTTAGTAGTTTTACTATATAACGGACCAACTAATTTACTAAGATTTGGAACAAACTTTCTAGCATAATTTATTAGTCCTAAAAATGATTGTATTTGTTTTAAATTTGTTAATTTATTTGGAAATTCTAGAATTTTAGTAGCAATATGAGGTTGTAATTCTATTTTTTCATTTCCAATTTCTAATTCTAAAAACGAAAATTTTCTTTTAAATAATTTCATTTTCCTTTTACTAACTACTATATCATTCTTTTCAATTTCCTTAAATATAGTATTTAAATGTTCTTCATGTTCTTTTAAATTATTACTTGCTAAAAGAATATCATCAATATATACTAGACAAAATTTATATTTTAAAAATATACTATCCATAAATCTTTGAAAGATAGCAGATGCATTTATTAACCCAAAGCTTAGTACATTCCATTCAAATTGTCCTTCTGAACAAGTAAAAACAGTCCATGGTTTAAACCATTCTTCTAATTTTAACTGATTATATCCACTTTTTAAATCAAATTTACTAAATATTTTTTTATTTTGTATAAGTGCTATTAAAGTTTCTTTATTTGGTATATTATAACCATCATCTTCACAGTTATCATTTAATCTTTTATAATTGTATACTATCATAGGTTTTTCTCTTTTTATTTCCGAATGATTTCTAACTATAAAAGCTGTAGATCTATGAGGACTTTCTGAATGTCTAATTAATCCTTATTTTAGCATTTCATTAATTTGTTTTCTAAACTCTTCTACATCTTCTACACTATACTCTCCATTCTTTGTTCTAATTGTAATTTCAGGTATATTTATTTTTATTTTACAAACATAATTTACTCTTACCTTTTTAATATATTCTCATATTAATCCTAATTTTTCTAATCTTAATATTATAGGATAATTTTTATTTGTTGTAATATCAGGCCATTTTTCTAATTCTTGTGAAATAAATTGTGAGAATAATTTTATAGTTTCATTTTCAATGAAATTATTTTTACTTGTTTTAAAAAATCTAATTCTCATAGTCCACCACGCTTTCGGGCAAACTCTGATATATGTGTATATCTATATGTTGGAAAACTATAGACTTGTTTACTTAATGTAATGAATTTTTAGCAATTGTCAAGTTACCATTTAAACTAGTAATAAAATTTAATCTAATAAGAAATCTTTAGAATTTATTTCTTTTGGGTTTATTATTACCTGAGGTAAATCATATTTTAAACTATAATTACCAGTAAAATTTAAAAATTGTATTCCTGTTGGTTCTAAATAGTGTGTAATTTTCATGATTCTATTTTCAATGTTCTAGTTTCCATTTTATAATTTAATAATTTATGAAATCTAGAATTTACTAATCTATATTATAGCATAAAATGACGGTGATTTTCTAAAAAAAACTCATTAGCCACTTGACGGCGATGTTAGCTGTCATTGTGCTATGATTTTTTTAAATGGCGATGACTTTCTAAAAAAACCCATTAGCCATCGTCAAACTAGTTACCGGTGAAGTTAGCTGTCGTCGTGCGGTGATTTTTTTGATTAAATATATAATTTTGTAATAATTAATGATGACTTAAGTTTAGAGCTGGTTAAATTGAAAAATGAGTAAGAATCTCAAATCAGACAAAAAGGTAAATTATAAAAGGAAATAATTGATGTGTTAAATGATAGTGACAAATTTCGAAAAAAAACATGACATAAAAGTGCAAACTCTAAGAAGATTCAAGATTAAATTTATATATTTAAATAAAAAAATTAAAAGTATAAATAAAAAATAGGTATACTATAATAGTGAATATTTTAAATTTTTTACCAAATATTACTCCCTCTCCCTCTATATCCTCCAATTCTCAACACCCAAATAAAGTTTGGCCCCAAAACTGATGCCAACATAAATCCTCCTCTGCCCAACTTTGGCAGGCCTTACCTGTAAATAGACACGTTATGTTGATAACCTTGCGCCACGTAAAGCAGATGACACGTAGCCTCTCTACCGACTTAGCTTCTGTCACATGCGGCGGCCAATCGCTAACCACATATTACTTCAACCCTTCTCAACCCTTGGATCTGATCCGACGGCCCCTAATAGTGGGGAAGACGTCAAGGACCACATTGAAACTTGTGGATTGGTTACACAAACACGTACCACTCAAACATATCAGTGGTGGAGACCGCGCTCCGCTAACTCGCGATTAATCGCCTCATATCATATCCTCGGCGGCTGTACGAGATTATTGAATGCTGATCCCAAGACTCTTCAAATTGTGTTCGATTTTCGATTAAAATCTAATCAAATCAACTTCAATAATTAAAAATAAAAAATTTGATTTCGATTCGTTGTTCGGTTTTCTCACTTATAGATTAAACGATAATCAATTAGTTTGGAATTGAAAAACCATTTTACTTTTAATTACTATTTTTAATAAATTTTAGTTTCAATTATTATTTTAATTATTTTTAATAAATTTCAGAATTTTATAAATTATTATTTAATTATTTAGTTGTTACTTATTATTATTTCTTCGATTAACCGAAAATTAAATCGCAATAATTAATCATTTTTTATTTAATTAAAAAAATTAAATATATTAATCAAAATCGAATCATTTCATCAAAAAACATATTTTGGAGGATTCATTATCTCTTTTTAATATTTTTTGAAAAATAATAATTATAAACAAATTCTAAACCTACCCCGATTTTTGTGTCTGCCATATGCTCTTTAAGTTTTATTATATTTGTTACAAATTTATTAGCTCTTAATCAATTAAGTTAAGTTGGTGGGAATATGTTTTATTATGCTCTATCATGCACTTGTTAGGTTAACCAAGCGCTTAACTTTGATTCCTAATTTGCTGAATTAAGTTAAGTCACTTAGGAACTTTAATTTAGACAAACAATTAATAGTAAATGATTATATATAAATCCGGTTTATATAATATGAGCTATGTGATGTCGATTCTTTTATGATTAACATATTTAAGGGCATTAATTTTGCAATCAACATTTCACCATTTCACATATCATGTTACAATTATAAAATGAACCAAAATTTATGCATTAATAAATTATTCCTTCATTCATTATGAATCGAGAATTGGATAATTGAGAATAGTAATTTGGGGCAAGTTCGGAATTTCGGAAGCTCCCCTCCAGTGTCTTGTCACTCTCAACAAATGGTAGCAGTTTTTATCAAAGGACCTACAGTAACGAACCCCAAGCCTGGCCACATGTGAATTGTGATTCATCTAACACAAGGGGCCACCAAAGAGCCGATTAATCGGGTGCCTAAGATTTCCCTCGTGTAGCTCCAGCAAGTTGATTGACAGAGGTGTATCTCAGCCATAATCAATCAAACAACACGATACGACCAGCCACCAAATCCACAAGCACATAGTCCGCCGCGTCGCAACTAGATGAATTCGAATCCGCCGCCTCCGCCACCGTCTCAGCTGTCCGAGGGCTCTGGCAAGAAGGTCAGGAAGCCCTACACCATTACCAAGTCCAGAGAAAGCTGGACAGAAGAAGAGCACGACAAGTTCCTCGAAGCACTCCAACTGTAAGTCTCTCTCTCTCTCTCACATCACACTGGCGCAGGAACACATGTGATTGAGATTGATTTTGCTTTTCTATGTGATCTATATCTATATTAATGCAACTGGTGATGAGAGGTACGAGTTAATGTCTAAAACGCATGCCATGTTTATCATATGCTGACGTTCATGGTTTGATTTGTTTCCAATATGGAATTCAGGTTCGACCGTGATTGGAAGAAAATTGAAGATTTTGTTGCCTCAAAAACAGTAATTCAGGTGCCGAATTCTTTTTCTCTAGGCATTTGTTTTTCAACTTTGCTGATATTCACTATGTACTTATATTTAAGTATATAGTGATATTTCGACTGATGCGTTACAAACAAGTTAGATAATAATCTTTCTGAAAATAATGGATAAGATCTGGGGAATTTTGTGGCCTCATCTTGCTGTATGAAATTGAGGCCTTAGATCTCACATGTCTAAGAGTTTCGAGTGAGGCTCTAAGTCCTGAACATGACTTCATCTGAACTAAGAAATCTTACTTAATTGTTTGCTTTAGTGGAGGACTATTATACGGATTTTTCTCCATTGATGTTTTGCAGAGATAAAAAGGATTCTAAAATGTTTGTTCTCAGATTCGGAGTCATGCGCAGAAGTACTTTCTGAAGGTTCAGAAGAATGGAACAGTTGCTCATGTTCCTCCACCTCGTCCTAAGCGGAAAGCTTCTCATCCATATCCACAGAAGGCTCCCAAAAATGGTTGGTTCCTATATGATAAGAAAATAAAACTGAGCCTGAAGTTTGTATTTCTGAAATCCTTAAATGGCTTTTCATTACTGTTCTTGGTAGTTTTGGTGCCCCTGCAAGCATCTGTGGCTTATCAGTCTTCTTCTGTGAATTCTATAGCACCCGGATATTCGACATGGGAAGAGGCTTCAGTGCTTGTGGACAATGCGGTGCCTGGAAGCATGCCATCTGAAAATGAATACAATTATCTTGGCGTTGAAGGTCTGTCCATAATTTATTCACTGTTATGTGTGTATGATTTCCAGAAAAAGAAAAAGAAAAAAAGAAACAGAGATTTACTTATCAAGTGATTTTTTCTTCTCTTATTATGACATGTAAACATTACTGATTCAGCTGATATTGGATCAAAGGGGGTTTCAATTATTAGTAACTGCAGTATGAATGCCTTTGGAAGTTCGCCAAGAGCAACACCAAGTTCTGAGTTACCAAATCAGAGGAAGCAAGGTTCTGTTGTTCATGGTAAACTTAAGGACCTTGGTTCTAATTCATTCTAGTTACCTGGTTTAGTTAATGCATTGTGATTTCTCTCTTGCATTGTCAAGTAGCTCTATCTTTTGTTCTCTTTAACTCCTGCTTTGTCACATTACTGATTCATTTTTAGTTGCTTTCATTGTTATGAGAAAGTCAGTATTGCTTCCTAGGAGGTTCAGATGACTTCTGAATTTGTATACTTATATACATACACACACACACACACATATATATATATATATATATATTTACATTCTTCAATCAAATCAACCTCTTGGTATACAATACTTAAAGAAGAATATTTCTTTGGTATTTACAAATGGATAAATGAATGCATCATATAGTATCGTATGACCTGCCTATAGTTTTATCAATATATTGGGTTAACGTGTTGTGGCTTGTATTTGTCTTTTCAGGTATTCCAGATTTTTCTGAAGTCTATGGCTTCATCGGTAGTGTCTTTGACCCAGATAGTAAAGATCATGTGCAAAAACTCAAGGAGATGGATCCGATAAATTTTGAAACTGTAAGCTCATATTGACTTGATATTTGGTCATTTGCTTGTGAAAATAATGATGATGTTATCTTCTTGAATATGAAGTCAGACGGTTATGAATTCCTCCTTGCTATATATATAATTTCCACATTAAATGAAGATACTTACAACTGGACATAGTGACTGGAAACTAATTGCTTGATGAGATTATGCAGTTGAGAAGCGTAATAATGACCATCTCATGACTAAGGACCATCTATACATATAGCAAGTGGTGTGGTGCAACTAACTTTATGTTACTAGGAGGTATATAGTATTTATACAAATAAAACAAATTTGAACAATACTGTGGTTTACCTTCCTTCCTTCTCATTCAGTAACCTGAAAGTTGGTTGAGTATGTTCTTTCCAAGTTTATAGATGCGCAGTGTGTTCTTGGTGAGAAGGATTGATGTTTAAAGTGGATGTGTAACCAAATCAATTTAGTCACTGATGATGTAATAACCTTCTTGTATATGTCATTCCTTAGCTGAAAATCTTCGTTTCAATGATTTTATGTAGGCAGAAGAGAGGAGGATCAATACAGTTCTAAAGATATTAAGTAGCGTATGGTCAAACTAAAAATTATGGAGATACTGATATGTCCACTTAAAGGATAGATATGAAAAGAAGAAATCAACTCACTGTTGATACTAGGATGTTTGTATCAATTAATGTTGAGTCTGGACATCTTTTCTGAAAATATAATTCGTCTGACCAACTTCATGGGCAAGACGTTCGATTTTGTACGTATTTCTGGTAATAAAGTACTTGAGTTCTCTACCTCAGAACAGGCTCAGTGACAAAATTCATACAATAAAGGAGATGGTAATCTGTCAAACTATAATTTGGTAGATCACTCTTCATTTTCTTTCTCATGCGTGACACATGGGGTGGGGATGTGTGGGGGAGGGGGGGGGGAGGGTTGTGTCTGTTGTGTGATCCCGGATGCTTGTAGCCAAGGCTCAGTTTGTGATTATTAATTTGTATTTTGATGTGCACCAATTGATGGAGATTTACTTTGCATATATATAAAAAATTGATTGCTTCACATTGATTTGCAGGTCTTGTTATTGATGAGAAACCTGACCTTAAATTTGTCCAGTCCTGAGTTCGAGCCAATTGTAAGTGCTCTGCCTCATCTGGTTGCCCCAACATTTTGTGTAGAATTTTCCAAGCCAGTGTTGTTAATAGAAGCCTGCTATTCCTATACTCTCCTTCCAGTTACATTTTGCAGTACTTTTGGAGTTTCAACATTAATTAGACTATTATTTAAGCATAAGGCATTATGTCCCAAACTATAATGTTCTGTTGCATTCCTGAAATGTCTGGTTAAATGTTCCTTTAAACCCGAGTACAATATATTTTTTGCAATAACAGTGATAATGTCTGTATGTGGTTACTGAAGCGGTTTACATATATGTTTGCAGAAAGAGGTCCTATCATCATATGAAGTCCACGCGAAAGAAGTACAAGTTTCACCTGGAACTGTGATTAGTGCTGAATGAGCATCAGAAAGTATTTAATTTCGATCCGTGCATAGTAAGTAAGCCACACGCCATCGTCCTCCCGAGCAATATCTGAAGCATATATACAGTCTGAGTCTCTCTTCACCGGCACTGCCCCTCAAGAATTCAATAGTAAGACCTTCATACACAAGGTAGAAGTAGCAGACTAAATGACACCCGAGATGACTGGAATCATACTACTCGATTTGTTCAGCCGAGCAGTTACAATCTCCACATGCTCTACCGGTAGAGCACACTTTTTGCCCCTGTTGTACTTCGTAGGCGTAGAAATTTGTTTAGGTATGAGCAGGACACGTTTCTCACCAATAACTTGTAATCTTTCCAATTTTGGTGCCGCAACAGCTGTTGTGGTTAATTCGTTGACATAGTAATGTAGTGATATTCTAAGTCTCCTTTTCCATGTAGATAAGTGAGATTATAGTTGAGTTCTTGGTGTAAACTTTCAAGTATTGACAGGACACCTTGATTTTGACAGAGGTGAATGATGCACTTGTGTTTATTTGATTGCCTCAATCAAACTCATATTTGTGGACGATGTTCTTCTTCATGTATTGCTTCCAATAGCAATCTGACAATGCTGGTGGATTACTCTTTCCAATTTTAATATCATTGACACAAGTTATGTATGTTGATGATATCCTAGTTGTAAAGATGTTTACCAGAATATTGAAGACCATCTGTCGTAGAGCACCCAAATCAATTTGCCACAATTTCACTTGATCTCTCAAATTATGGCAAAATTGCCAAATTTATAAAAATCGGGTCAAATTTAAAAAACATATATATAACAAAAAAACAAAAACAAATGATTGGATAATTTTACTATTGAGCCGTTTATAGACAGATTCAATATACACTTGTACTGTATAAATAAGGGGTTGTCTCTTGTACGGACCTCTGCATATATAGATATTGATACATTTATTCAATGTAAATGATAATTTTCTTCAATATAAATGATACTTTCGAATTGTAGTGTATAAAATACAAAATATTTTTCTTCAGTACAAATAATAATTTTATTCAATATAAATGATATTTTCGAATTATAGTATAAAAAATAAATGATATTTTTCATAGTAAATAATATTTTTCTTAAGAACAAATGATACTTTTATCCCCGGTGCAGACGGATGTAAGGGGTTTTTGTGTATAAACAAAGGTTTATCATAATTTATTTATGTATTTGTGTATATAATATTAAGAATGGACTATTGTGAGAACACTACACTCTAGATTTACTATAACAATTTTGGACGTTTAATAAACAAATGTATCATCCTGTTTTCACAAAATATGCGGTCCTATATGATCTACATCATCCTTTTGTGCTAAACAATTGATCTTTTTGTGAAGTTTATTAAATTAATAGGCCGAAACTGGTAGGACCAATCGACCAAATTGTCCAGTTTCATGCGGCATCCGAAATTATTTTCCCTTTATGTAAGCTCAACAAGTAGGTTAGGCCCAATATATGGGCCAACGGCCCTTTAATTGTGGCCCAATATAATGCAGAATGTGAACTATATATTGTTCCCTATCTGCAAACCCTATTTTTTCACTCTCAGCTCAAAACCCTAGTTTTCGCGTACGATTCCCCTTCCCCCCATTCCCCGGGAAAATGGCCACCGCCGCCGCCCGCCCCCTCGTCACCGTGCAGTCCTTGGAGAACGATATGGCCACCGACGGAGGAGCCGCCGCCAACTCCGTGCCTCTTCCCGACGTAATGAAGGCTGCCATCCGCCCCGACATCGTCACCTTCGTGCACGGGCAGATCTCCAACAACGCCCGGCAGCCTTACGCCGTCTCCAAACGCGCCGGCCACCAGACCTCCGCCGAGTCCTGGGGTACCGGCCGCGCCGTCTCCCGTATTCCCCGTGTTGCCGGTGGTGGTACCCACCGCGCCGGTCAGGGAGCCTTCGGGAACATGTGTCGCGGCGGTAGAATGTTTGCTCCGACGAAGATCTGGCGCCGCTGGCACAGATGCGTCAACGTCACGCAGAAGCGCCACGCCGTCGTTTCGGCGATCGCGGCTTCTGCCGTTCCTTCTCTGGTCCTTGCTCGCGGACATAAGATTGAAGAGGTTCCTGAATTGCCGCTCGTTGTTTCCGATTCTGCTGAGGCTGTAGAGAAAACAAGCGCTGCTCTGAAAATCCTCAAGCAAATCGGAGCTTTGGCCGACGCCGAGAAGGCGAAGGATAGCCAAGGTATTCGTGCCGGAAAGGGGAAAATGCGCAATCGCAGATACATTTCGAGGAAAGGACCACTGATTGTCTATGGAAACGAAGGATCCAAGCTGGTGAAGGCTTTCCGCAACATTCCTGGCGTAGACGTTGCTCACGTTTCACGTCTCAATTTGCTGAAGCTTGCTCCTGGAGGCCATCTCGGAAGGTTTATTGTCTGGACCAAATCGGCTTTTGAGAAGCTTGATGAGGTTTATGGTACCTTTGACAAGCCTTCAGAGAAGAAGAGTGGGTATGTGCTGCCCAGGGCTAAGATGGTGAATGCTGATCTTGCTAGGATTATTAACTCTGATGAGTTGCAATCTGTGGTGAGGCCGATCAAGAAGGAGGTGAAGAGAGCTCCATTGAAGAAGAATCCGTTGAAGAATCTAAATGTGATGTTGAAGCTCAACCCGTACGCGAAGGCCGCGAGGAGAATGGCGCTTCTGGCTGAGGCGCAGAGGGTTAAGGCCAAGCAGGAGAAGCTTGACAAGAAAAGGAAACCAGTCACCAAGGTACTGTTATCTATGCTCCTGCGCTTTCTGTTTGCTGGCTGTTATTTGATTCTGATTTTCATTCTATCATTAGTTCTCATTCTATTAATGCTTTCTCGAATTAGGTAATATTTGCATGTAATGCATGCTTTCTTTCTTGATAATGTTGAATTGAATTTACGAGTTATATAAACTTATATTTGCTCGTATTTGCTTATGATTTTTTAGTTGGGCGTGATGAAATTGAAGTATCAAAGTATTCAACTACCTTAATTATATTTAGTACATTTCCCTTCAGTTGCCATTACCCATTTCATGGTGACCTTCGTTTATAATTTGATTGCGTTTCCATTTCTTGCATTTAGTAAATTGCTTATGCCTTGCTATAATGTATCTGCGAAGCCTGCTTTTTGAGCTTTGATCAGTATATACCAATGTATTCAACCTCGTTAGTAACCAGCATCGACTGGTTCGACCTGTGATGCTTGCGTTGTTTTTAATATTCCTGAAAGCTATATTTAGATTCTTATTAGTCCTTTCCCACTTGCTTCTTCTTATTGTATCTGAGCATACAATGTCTAATTGGTCGTCTTCATTTTAATTTGATACTAATAGGAGGAAGCAGCAGCGATCAAGACCGCTAGCAAGGGATGGTACAAGACAATGATCTCTGACAGCGACTACACTGAATTTGAAAACTTCACAAAGTGGTTGGGCGTATCTCAGTGAGGGATCTTCATTTAGAAATCTTTAAATGTTTAATTTTTTGGGTGTACTGTTTTTGAGTTATAAGTTTTGAAGACAATGTTTTTGAGACAGGATATAGTGCAATAGCTTCGAAGCTTACATTTTAACTTTCTCGAGTTTTTTTTGAAGCTTAAATGGAGAGTTCTTGTTTAGACCTTTACTTAGAATATTTACTTAATTTATGTTGCCATCACACATTTTTAAGTTGGTTTACTCGTTTTTAACTCTGCAGTTTTATTATATTGTTTATTAACTTTTTTTCTTATCACTGAGCCTTCCAATGGTTTGTGTTGGATGAAGTTTTTATTACAAATCCCCATCAGGAACAACAAATCTTTAATTTTGGTTAATCGTAATTTGTTGGTTACATATTTTTTACGACCCCGTTTTAGCTTCTTTTTTTTTGGGGGCTAAATCTTACTACCATATCCCTCACCTACATTAAACACGTTAATAAGTTTCTTAGCGTCATGAAAGTAATCCTTCTCACTTACCTCATCATACACCGCGGTTAAGTGAATGTGTTATTTTTCTTGTTGATCTTACATAAGCAAATTAATGACATGTGTTTGCTGCATCTCTCCCTCTCTTTCTCTTGCAAGAAGAACAACATTAGCGTATCTGCGAAAACACATCTGTTACTGGGTAAATGGATTGATAAAAAATGGTTTGTATTTTGCATGTGCTACACGATACTCTCTGAGCCTTAGAGGCCTTTAAAGAATGTAGCTTTACAAATCGAAGCCTGTAGCATTGCATTTCCCTCTCGATACTCTGAGCCTTAGAGGCCTTTAAAGAATGTAGCTTTACAAATCGAAGCCTGTAGCATTACATTTCCCTCTCGACACATAATAAGCAGCATTGATGGGCAAACGACGTCATTATAGCATAAACCAAAAATGAACGGTCAAACGGCAAAGGGCAATACGTAATGTAACTAATGAACTATACAACAACAGAGATGCCAATCTAGACAAAGGTAACAAAAACATACAGAATTCGCCATCTACTCCAAATTGTTAAAGAGGGATGCAGATAGTGCAAATTATCGAGAAACCAAACAATATTTTGAGCATATACTATAATCAAGTTTTTCAGTAAACAAGAGTTCAGAATTAAGCCAAATCTTTGATACAAAAATGAAGGGTCCTAGACAACGGAGTATCGCCCCGGTTGTGCTGAACCTGGAAGTGACGAAGCTTGATTCGTAATCTCCTCCAAGACCCGCTTGAGATCCGCCTTGGCCCTCTTGACAGATTGCTCTGTCGGGCCCTCAATGAACAAGTAAAGCTTCCTCTCTCCCGATCCTGCAATCTTCCCAGGTGGGTAATACTGACCTCGAGTCGTGATGGCTGCTCCTGTCCATTCCGATATTGGACCCAGAGTCTCCTTGTGTGTCACCTTCCAACGAGCATTTTGTGGGAAATCGTTTATCTCCAATTCTGCTTCATAGTGTTCAGGCATCGCATCTGCCTGAATCTTTGCCAAGTTATGCTGCAGATTCATTAGCGCTGCCAGAGCTGCTGCCTTGGCTGCTGCATCGTTGCCACCAGTTTGCAGTCCGCCTCCAGGAACCACAGCTGATGCCATGCCACCGTTTTGAATAAGCTGCCCGGATGTCATGGGCGCCGTTACTGAAGCAGCAGCAGCGCTTGCTTTGGTAGCAGAAGCCAAAGCTTGAGCAAGTGCAGCTTGGTGAGAAATGTCACCACCTGCTTTTCTGATTCCTTCATCGTCATCTTCTGAATCTGATTTATCCTCCTCGAACCCATACTCCTTGGCCTGAGCTTTCTTAGCAGCTCTCCTCACTTCATCCTCCTCTTCATTAAATTTGAAACCGCTACCACCATAACCAGTCCCATGGGCTTGCTCAAGCCCTTGATTCACCTTGGCCATGAACCCATCAGCCAAGGCCTTGAGGTCTTCAGGAACACTCTGTTCCGATAATTCTAAGGCTTTTACGAGATCTGGTCCGTACCTTGCATCTTCCTCAGAGATGAATGTGATAGCGCATCCCTTTTTACCAGCTCGGCCAGTTCTACCAACACGATGGACGTAGTCCTCATAGTGGTTAGGAACATCAAAGTTAATGACAAGTTCAAGATCTTTGACATCTAAACCTCTAGCAGCAATACTTGTAGCAATCAATATACTGCAAACATTACTCTTAAAATCAGCTAATGTAGATTCACGGTCTGTTTGATCCTTTCCCCCATGAAGTGATACACACGGATATCCAGATTTAAGCAAATCCTTAAACAGTGCATCGCATTTCTCTTGTGTATGGACAAAAATTAGTATCTTTCCCTTCTCATACCATTCTCCAAGTATTTCCAAGAGTCTAAGGAACCTATCACTTTCAGGTCTTACCTCAACTAGTTGGGCGATGTCCTTGTTCACAACACTCCTACCACCTACCTGAAGCTCAATAGGTTTATTCAACACTTTACGAGCCAAAATCTCAACTTGGCGAGGGAAAGTCGCAGAAAATAACACAGTCTGGCGATCAGGTCTTGTATTTTGGACAATCCTCGTAATTTGAGGTTCAAAACCCATATCAAACATCCGATCAGCTTCATCCATGACCAAGTAAGTAACACGACGCAGATTTGTGATTTTACCACCACTAGTACATAATATATCAATCATTCTACCCGGGGTGCAAACAACAATCTCAGCCCCTCTCTTCAATTCACTGATCTGCTGAGCAACCCCAGAGCCTCCATATACTGGCACACAACTGAGACCCAAAACCTTTGTAAATTTCTTTATATCACTATGGATTTGCTGGACAAGCTCTCTTGTGGGAGCCATAATAAGGCCAATCGGCCCATCACCTGACATCAAAGGAGGTTGATCCTTAATGTGTCGCAACATGGGCAGGACAAATGCTAAGGTTTTGCCGGATCCTGTTTTTGCAATACCAATGCAGTCCCGACCACTCATAATCACGGGCAAAGCTTGCGCTTGGATCGACATTGGCTTTTCAAAATTAAGCTTCTTAATAGTATCCAAAATTTTGGTAGCCAATCCTGTCTGGTGCCAGGCTTTTACTGGTTTAGGTACATCCTTTCCATGTATCTTCAATTCCAGTTGTTTCCTATGTGCAGCCACTTCTTCAGATGTCATCCTGGAAATTTCCTTCACTTCCGTGTAGAAATTCTTCCGGAAGGAAGAATAATCAATTTTTGAATGGTCGACTATTGAAAGCTTCTCCACTTTGGTCTTCTTCACCCGTTTCATGAATTCTTCATCATCTTCCTCCTCCAAAGGATCTTCCTCATTTTCAACTTCTCCGTAGTCTGAATCAGAGTTATCCCCAGGAATAATTCTCCCCATAGATCTGTTCTTTCCCCTTTTAGTGTTCTCTGAATTTATTTTACCATTTCTTTCAACTAATTCAGGAACAGATTCATTTGAAGCAGGAGGTACAACACTATTTAGTTTCTCAACTACAGGCAAAACCATAGAATTCATAAATGCATCTAAGGGGTCGATTTCTTCATCATCAACAGCATTGTCTCCAACACTTTGCATGGTAGGAGCTGCCTCATTTGCAGAGTCTAAAGACATGCCAATTCCATCCTCATCAACGGGCTTCACAGTTCCATAATCATCCTCATCCATATCCATTGTTTCTTGTTCCTGAGGACCAGCCTCGTCATCATCAGATTCCCCTTCCAGTGTCCAAGCCTTGCCAGATTCAGGTTCATGAGTAGCAGGCACCCCAAGTTTTTCTTTCTCTGAATCCTCCTTCTTCCTTCTCAGCTCTTGCCACTCCTGAACCCTCCTCCTCCTTTTTTCCATCTCATCGTCCAATCTCTGTTGCTCTTCAGCTAAATCCTCTTCCCAACTCTTTTCTTTCTTATCTTCTGAATCTCGATCTCCCTTTTTCTGTGAACTATTCTCTTCACTGTCATCCTTATGCCGGTTGGCCTTGCTAATTTGTTCCGAATCCCTGGTTTGATGATCCTCCTCTTTCTTGCGCTTTTTTCTCTCATGGTCCTTAACATCCTCATCACTACTGTGTGACCTATCCCTGTCTCGACGTTTTTCCTTTTCCTGTTTCCTCTCCCTCTCCTTCCTTTCTCTCTCTCTGTCCCTAGCTCTTTCCCTTCTCTCCCTCTCCCTCTCCCGTTCCCTTTCTCGCTCCCCATGCCTCTCCCTCTCCTTCTCTCTTTCCTTCTCCCGCACTCTATCCCTATCCCTTCCCCTTCCCTTCTCTTTTTCCCTGTCTTCCCTATCTCTATCTACCTCTCTATCATCCTTGTCCTTTTCTCTGCCTTTAGCCTTCTCTCTGGGCCTTTCATCATCATGGTTCCTGGCTCTCTCCTGTTCTTGCTCCTTGTCACGACGCTTAGACTTGTGTTTTTCTCTGTCCATATACTTGTCATCAACACTCTTTTCTCTCTCATGGCGACTATCGTGGTCTCTGTCCCTGCCCTTCTGCCTCTCCCCATTCCTCTCCTTTTCACGCTTACGATGGTGATTTACTTTCACTTCCTCATTTTCAGAACCCTCCCTCCTAGACCTGCTTTTAGGTTCTTCCATGGATCCGGTCAATATGAAAATGGTGGTAGGCTATCTCTAAGCTCTCCAGAGACTCGCTAGTACGCCTTAATCACGATTACCACTGTAAAAAATAGGGGGAGCAGCTATCTTGAATCCAAATATATAGCGAAAAGTTAATCGACCACAAGCATGCAAACTATGCATTACGGTCAGAAATGATAGACACTTGCGGTGTTCCATCGATAAAATTTCAAAACCTAAGCAATTAAAATACAGTTCCTGCGAGGAATATGTGAAACCCTACAAATCCAAAAGCTCACCTCGTCGCCTTCGTATTGCTCTACCTCTAAGAAGCACGAATTTGAGTGAGATCAGTGTTCACCGCGGACCAACTTGCGCCAGCATACATACACAATACTGGCGACGAACAAGCTGGTGGCTGTTCGGCGAAGAGAGGGGTTGTGAGACGCCGTGAAATTGGAGGGAGTTCGTTAATTGGTCCCGACTATGGTGGTTGCTGTCGCCACAAAGGCGGAGAACGGAGATCAGCGGCAGATGACACCGGCGTTCGTCTGGCGGGCGGTTTAGGGTTCGATTAAAAGGGAAAATAAGCCTCTTTTTTCTTTACTTACAAGATCTGAACGATTCTTTCTAATGGAAGAATGGGGGCAAGTGGCAACCCACGGTTTTGAAACGCTGAAATCGTATCGTATAATTTCTTTGCTCTAATCCTTAATTTTAATTCTATGAATTGTTTATATAGTTGTACTTACTATAAATAATGAAATCTAATATTGTTATGAAAAAAATAATCAAACATTCGATTTATTAATTCCTAAAATAAATAGAATTATAGTATTTTAATTTATGAAAAAATACAAAGACAAATGTTTAGAAACATCTGAAATTGTTCGACATTTATCCGTGGTGTATGATACTATCGAAAATATCCAACAGTACTTAAATCGTCAAATATTTAGTCCAAGCTACATCCGTTAAAATGATTGTGACGAAGTCTCAACATGCTTCTGACTGATGCGATGATACATGATAAGTAAAATTGATAATTTTTGATACGATACGAGAATACGACATGAATATACACGAAATTAACGAATTAGTGTGTAGTCTTATCGTGTTCGTATCATTATCATGTCAACACGATAATTTCGTGTCGTGTCGTTTCCGTGTTGTGTTCATATAACACGATAATTTTCGTGTTGCATTCGTATTCGTGTCGGATCGTGTCGTTTTCGTATAATTCGATAATATTTATATATATTTAATATTAATTTAATTATATTTTATATATTTTTATTAATTTATTTTTTTATTTTGATTTGAATTTGGCGTTTCGTGTCGTGTCGTGTCATTATCGTGTCATATTTGTGTTCATATTGTGCTCGTATCGTGTCTGTGTCAATACATTTCGTGTCGTGTTCGTATCGGATAGATCCTTAATGCGTCGTATACGTGTTTCTTGCTTATCGTGTCGTGTCGTTATCATGTCGACATGATAACGACCCGACACATATGAATTATCAGCCCTAATGATGATGTAGAGTGTATATATATATATATATATATATACACACGATATTGTTTTGAAACATTTCAAACTATTTGACTTTTACCTAAAACTCGTATTATGTTTGTGCAATGCATATAATATGTAAATAAATATAATTTACTATAGAATAAAATCAATACTAATCTGCTATAATATCTAGAAGAAGAATTAGTTAAAGTATAATAACAATATACAAATGTATATAAAAAATAAATAATTTATAATAATAATAATAATAATAATAATAATAATAATAATATTGTATCATAGAAAAAATAGATCTTAACGTTTGTTAATCATCATAACATGGGATATAAATAAAAAGGGAAAATATATAATTTTAGCTTAACAAATTAACTTTGTGATAATTTTATCCTAATAAACCAATAATATCTTAACCAATCTTAATGAATTGATTTTGTGAATTTTAGCTCGTAAGTGATTTTTCATTGTCGAAAAGCACAAATGACACCGAAAATAACATGTAGCCCGTAAATCATTGTTGAAAAATTCCTAAGTATTGGGAATGTTGGGAAAATTCCTGAGTATCAAGAATTAACTTATCTTAACTGTGTGTTTGATTAGATCCCAAAACCTCTGATAATTATCTTGTTAAAGTAACTAATGATAATGAATTGTTTTGGAGTTAGGTATTTATGTTACAGATTTCAGCAGCATAACTACTATCTTTAATAGATCCAAGATTGAAGGAGTTTAAGAAACACTAAGAGTCAGTTATACTGATAGAAGAATCAATATCAGTGCAACTGATAGAAGTTCAACTGAAGAATCGCGTACTGAAGACGGACATAAGGTCAATTGATGTCTAAAGACGGAAGTACAAGCAATGTTGATGATCAGAGCTACTGGAGTAATATCGAAGACTGAAGACTTGCATTGGAAGACTGAAGCCTGAAGATTGAAGACTGAAAACTCAATCGTGATGGATGAAAAAGAGTCAGGATATGACTAAGTGTCATACCAGGTAGCAGACTGTCCTTACGAAAATCAAAGCTGGGTACCAACAGTTAAGCTGACTACCAAGAGTCAAAGCTGATGTCCAGGAAGTCAAAGCTTCCTAACAATAGTCAAAGTTTGAGACACGTGTCAATATTGGCTATATCAAGTCAAAGCTGACAGATGAAAGGTCAAAATGCTAACTATCAGTATCTATGTCTGACTGAAAGCATCATACTGCCTCAGAATTTAAAAAACTGACAAAAGACGGAGTCCAGACTGCTAATAAAAAGAAGATGCAGTCTCGACTAGCCTAACCTGAAGTCAATGCTGACAAAACAAGATGTCAACTCAACTGAAGAAACATGGAAGAAATTTAGCCTTTAGTGTTTGACTCGCCACGTGTAGTAGCGTATTTATAGAATATCCTGACATGCCATACCATATTTTAATAGTACAAAGCTACAGTGTACGATGATACGATTTTTGTCAGAAGACGTACGAGGATTCTCAACGGAAAGAATTTAGACGATTAATAGAAGGATTTGAATGGTAGTCCCTCAAAAGACTCTATTGTTATTCCTCTATATATATTGTGCAGAATCTAACCTTTTAAGGTTACAGAAACGTTGCACAGCTGAAATATCAAGTATTCAAGTTCAAAACTCAAGTCAATCAAACAACGATTTCGAATAAGAAAATAATCATTCTATCAGTAAATTTCAAGAGCTCACATACACTTATCAGCTCGAGACTTCAACATACACTTCCTTACGTCTAAGATATTCACCTTGTATATCTTAAGCCTAGACATCCTGAGTTTATCGTATGTGATAACTCAAATTCCTAGTCTACAAACTAAAGAAAGCTCTCTATGGACTCAAACAAGCTTCTAGAGCTTGGTACGACACATTTGTATATGAAAGAAAAGGGGTTCAAGAAGGATTCAGTAGACATGACCTTATTCATTCTAAAAAATGGTGATGATATTCTCATAGTCCAGATTTTTGTTGACGATATTATTTTCGGATCAAAATTTGAGAAATTATGTAAAATATTTGTTGACATTATTATGACTGAAAAATTTCAGATGTCCATGATGGGAGATATAAACTTTTTACTAGGGCTATAAGTGAATGAGTCAGCAGAAGACATTTTCATAAGTCAATCCAAGTACACCAAGAAATTGATCCACAAATTCGGAGTTCATCAAGAAAAGCTCGTGAAGATTCCAATAAACATAAACTGGAAGGTGGATCCAGACGCTGAAGGCAAGCTAGTAGATCACACTAAATATCGAGAAATCGTTGGATCACTGTTTTACCTTACTGCCAGTAGACCCGATATATCATACGCAATAGGAGTATGTGCCAGATATCAAACCAATCTAAGAGAGGCATGCATGGAAGCAACTAAAAAGATACTGAGCTATCTCCTAGACATACCAAATATGGGATTATGGTATCCAACTGATGATAATTTCGAACTTTCAGGTTCCTCTGACTCTAATTTTGCACGTTGCTGATTAGATAAGAAATCAACTTTAGGGACTTGCCAGTTTCTAGGAAGCAAACTAATTTCTTGGTTTTTCAAGAAGCAGACATCTGTCGCAATGTCCACAACTGAAGCTAAGTATATGGTTGTTGGAAGCTACTATTCTCAAATCCTCTGGCTGAAGCAACAACTGAGAGATTATGAAGTCGCAATGAGTGAAATACCCATCTATTCCGACAGCTCCAGTACCATAGCCATCACTTAGAATCCAGTTCTACACACCATATGCAATCACGTAGATGTCTGACATCATTTTATCTGAGAACATGTCGAAAAGAAGGACATCATTGCTGAGAAAATTCACACTGATATACAACGTGCTAACATCCTGACAAAACCACTTGTTGAAGATATATTCAATATGTTGTGCAAAAAGCTAGGACTGCTAAACCTAGATAGTGATGAGCTGAGTCTGACTCGTTGGAGTTGAACCTGACTCATGTCAAACTGACAGACAGGACGAGCAGACATCAATAGACCATTTATCAGTAGTTTTAGTTCAAGGGAGAACCCATATTGATAGGTAAAACTGATCAATAAAACTAATAAGTTTTAACCAAGGTCAAAACTGACTGAAGGTCAATAATACATCAATTGGTATCAGTAAACCAAACTGATGAAAGACAAACTGAAGGCAGTTTGTACAACGTCTGTCAGTATCAATATACTATGACAACATCAAATTGGTATCAGTATCAATACCACTTGATGTCAATGCCATCGACTTATGAGGTATCAGTTGATTACTATGCTCAGCTGACCGGTATGTATACTGACCCATTAAAGTGATAAAGCATACCGACATAAATACATGACTATAGCTATAATATTTTAAATTTATTACGTCTCATTTATTTCAAATGATTTGAGTTAATTTTTTGAAATTTAACTTGGCATGCGTAGGATTTCAGCCTCATAGTTAATGCTCTGACAGATAAAAGATGTGAAATAACATAAAGCCTTTATATTTTATCTTACAAAAATACCCCGAGAAGTTAAAATATTTATTCCTAAAATCCCATGCACGTTTTCTATCACGTTATCTTTCTATAAATATATTGTTTTCCATAAATAGACATATATACTCTCAAGTTCCCAACTCATATGTCTTATTATTTCTTATATGATCCAAGCATGGATTTCAAAAACAAAACATCTCCTACGACAACGAACTCAATCTTCTTGTGTCTGAAGTGAAGATGGAAGTACGTATCAAGTTAGAAGCCTCCTATGAGATCCTGTCAAGTGAGACATTGCTGTTGTGCTTGATATTCTTCGTCTTCCTCCGATCGCACTCAATGAAGGAACAACGGTGAATCTCACCTGATGGTTCTTGATGATGAGCTTATCGGTGATGTGGAGGCCCCTCCAGTCCTTGGTAGCTTCCTTTGCGATGTCATCACCTACTCTCCTCATTGAGAACTCATACGTAGTCATCGACGTCCTGTGCTGGATCATTTTTTCTTGACGACATAGTTCGTTTTTGTATCTCTTGATAGGTTTTGCCAAGAATATTTGAAACTGGAGACACGTAGTCAATGTTGGCTATATCAAGTCAAAGATGGCATATGAAAAGTCAAAGCTAACTATCAGTATCTACGTCCGACTCAAAACATCTTACTGAATCAAAAGTTCAAAATTAACAAAAGACGAAGTCCAAACTGTTGATAAAATGAGATGCAGCCTCGACTGGTCCACTGGCCCAACCTGAAGTCAATGCTGACAAAAAAACGAAGTCAACTCAATTGATGAAATATGGAATAACTTTCTTGAGTTTTTGACTCGCCACATGTAGTAGCATATCTGCAGAAGATCTTGACATGTCATTCCACATTTTCAGAGTTGTAGAGCTATAGTATAGGATGATGTGTGTTTGGTATGAATTTGTGCTTATTATTGGTATTGTTTTACATGTCATTTTCAATAGTTTATCCTATTTATGCCGTTGGTTTGATTAATATTTATCGATTCAAACTTATTTGGTTTGTTTTGATATTTTATAGAAAATCGGCATTAAATAAGATGAAATGAATCTGCCAAGGATCAAGTATATTGAAGAACATCTCGACAGGAGTCCGTAGGCGAAAACCGTGCGTAAATCAAAGTTCAGACGAAGGAGAACGGGCCAAAACAACGGTCGCAGCGTGCGTGCGCGCCCGGCCTCGTCGACGGCCGGCGCGCGCCCGCCTCGCCCGTGGCGCCCACGTGCCGCGCCGTCAATGCCCGTGACGCTCACTCGCCCGGCGCCCGCGCGCCCGACGTCCGTGCCCGGCCGCGCGCGCAAGCGCGCGCCTCGCCCGTCGCTCGTCCGTCTCGGCGCCTCGCCACCACCAATCTCAACGTTCGGCACTAAGACTCACGGCGCGCTCGGCAATTCCCTCGCGCTCATGGTCGATCGGTGCTCAAGACGCGTTCGGTGCTCATAGCGATCGGCGCTTCGACGCGTTCAGCGCCCAGCCAACCGGTGCTCGACCTCAACCGACGTTCGGCCTCCTGCCCCACGCACGTTCCCAGCTCGCGCACTGCTTGTTCGCTCAACTCCGCGTGCGCTGGTCCTCCATCGTCCCGCGCCCGCGCTTACCCCAGCGTGTAGCTTCCCACGTCCGCACCGGTGCTCGACCCCAGCCGGCGCTTGGCCACCGAGCGTCCTCCTCCAGCGCCTAGCGTTTCAGTGGCGCTCGACACCAACCGGCGCTTAACACATGCACCCATCCAGCGCTGGCTTCCAAACGTGCGCTCACCTTAAGCTGGCGCTCGCTTCTGAGGCAGAATGATTTACACACGGGCGCTCACACTGAGCCGGCGTTCATCCTCAATGCAGAATCTTTTCTGAGCCGGTGCTCACCTCAAACCGGCGTTCACTCTTATTTAATATAAATATACGCGCTTAGGTCAAAGCTCGCGGCCGGGTTCTGATTTTTATCTTCTTCAGCCGCTGTTCTTCATATTTTTCCTTGGGAGCTTCCAGAAGATCCAGATAGATAATTCAGTTTGTTTTCTCTAATTATTCCTGTCAATTTACAATTACTTTCGAATACTTGGATTGATAATGGTTTATTAGTTTGTTCTTCCTGTTGATTCTCGATCGATTTATTTACGTGTTTGATCTAAGATTATCGTTGGATTGTTGGTTTCTTGTTTGATTCTAATTCTTTCGGCTTTTGATAATTTACTTTCTATGCAAGTGATATTGAAGTTTAGTTACATGTTGAATTGTTCTTCGTCGAATCTCATAGCTTTATGTTTGGTGATCTAGTTTAATTGTTTAATAATTAGCTTGCTACTTTCGTGCTTTCGTAGTTTATCAACTAGGAATTGACAACTCCAAATTAGATTAATTGCTTTAATTTATTTTTCATGTTAGCTTTTCAATTCCTGATTTCATCAAAAACCCTTGTTGGGATTAGAGTGTTAGGATTTACCGCTTTCTGTGTTTGACACGAACAATAGCCACATTAAGTTTTCCTTGAGAGCGACTAGGGTTAACTTTCCTTCTATAACACCTCATTCGATTATGAGTCGATTAAGAGTACACTTTGATTGAACAAATTTTGGCGCCGTTCGGGAAAACTTTAAGCGTATTGTTTGTGTTGATTTTTTTCCGTGTTTCTTTTCGTTTTATTTTGTTATTCTCGATTGCGTGTGATCTTTTCTTGTTTGAGTGTTGTGTATGCTAGGTCGCGCGTGATCTAAATAGACCGCTTGCTACCTGTTGGACCGCACTCAAGATCAAAAGATCGCTTCTTCCCAAGACCTTTGAGGAGTTTGGTGCCACTTCTTTGAGTGGTGATCAGTCAGAGCAGATTATCAGAGATCAACTTGTTGTCAAGAATATTCCCCCGTTGAGAGATATGGATGAAAATGCACGAGCATTACGTGATTTCAAGCCGGTGATTGGGGCCGTTCTTCCTAATTGTTCTTGGACCGCGCCCGAGACTATGAGCTTAAGCGAATCACTTCTCATGATGCCTACCTTCCATGGACTTGCTAGCAAGGATGCCTTGGGGTTTATAAGAGAGTTTTGCTCGGTTTTGCGATTCTTCCATTGGGAGGACTAAATGAAGATCGGTGAAGATCGTTGTTTCCGTGACACCCCGAAGGATAGAGGCAAAGTCGTGGTTTCGCACTTCCGCCAACTCTCTACAGAACTGGAATGCCGTGGTAGATAAATTTATGACGAAATACTACCCAAACAAGAAGAGTCAAGAGTTGAGGTCTCAGATCATGACTTTTAATCAGACGTCAGACGAGCCATTCCATGAAGCTTGGGAACGGTTCAGGGATTTATTGCAGAAATGCCCTCACCATGCCTTGCCAGAAGAGATTCTTTATCAATTCTTCTATGATGGATTGACACAGAGTTTTCAGTATATGGTGGACAATGCTGCAGGTGGAGACATGATAAACAAGCATTTTACACGTTTATAGTTGATATTTAAAGATGAGTTTAAGTCGTTTAATGTGCGTTTACGTATCGATTCTTAATGTTTTATCTATTTCTAGAAGATACTGCTCTTGGGTGTTCTTTTGGTGTTGTGTAGGTCCATATGTTGAAAATCGAAGCAAGGAACGAAGCACGAGCCAAAATACACATCGACTGTTTTAGCGACCGCCAGCGGTCGCTGGGCTGGCCGCTAGGAAACCAGCGAGAACCAGCGAGACCGCGACCGCGACCTCGTGGCCATGGCGAAGCCCCAGCGAGAAAGCTCTTGTCACGATTTCGCGACCGTGGCTAGCGACCGCTAGCCAGTCGCGAGGTAACCATGTGCGCAAGGAGGCGAGGCGAGCGAGAAGAGCGAGACATACCTAGTGATCGACCTAGCGATCGCGGCGTGGTCGCGAGTCCGCGGCGAAGGAGAATTAGGGTTTGGGGTGTGCTATATATGGCAACACCCCTCTATCAACTTCGCACACACGCGCTCGGAACCTCTTTTATCGTTTTTTCAGATTTTTAGCTTTAGCTTCCATCTATTTTCATTCTAGAGTTGATTTGATCATTGTTCTTCATTAGTTTTACGTTTTGTCTACGATCGGAATGTTTTCATCCGGATAATCTTTGCAATTTTCCGTTTTACCGAGGTTGGGATTGAGCCCAACGATTGTTCATCGACGCTTCAATATGGGTTTCATTTATATAATTTCTATTTTATGGTTAAATCGTATTTTATTCCGTTTATTATGTCAGCTAGATTTTTCGTTCTAATCCAGGGTTTGCATGATCCGATCTATATGTTGTGATTTACATTATCGCTATTTACCATCCGGGCATTGATTCATGATTCTTGGTGCTTATTTATATGTGTTAATTTCGATCAATCTTGATGCATATCTAGTTGTCGGTTAATTACGTAATTGTATTAATTGTCAATCGATCTCGAATGCATGATACGAATGAGCCTTGAGTCGTAGCTGAGATAGGATATTCGTAGGAAGCATATTCTTTGTGATCTGTTTAGAGTTGCTTGTTTTCACCTAGAGGCGTATGATGTAGGAAAGCTAGTAATCTCTGACCGCTTTTGTCGTAATGAAATTGTCGGTTATATATGTGATCTTCCATCTTATGCGGATTAAAATTGGTTAATAGGAACAGGATAAACATACGTTGTGGATAGAATTAATGCATCCCTAGGGTTAGTCGTCCTTATCTGTTTTTAACATCCGAGTGTTTATTGTTTTATTTTATTTTCTGTTTTGTTACCTTTGCTTTGGATTGAAGTCCGAAGCCCTAAAATCTTACCAAACCATTTATGTTGCTTGGATAATGATGAATCATTGTTGAGTTAGCTTCTGTGTTTTCGCATTACAATCCATGTGGATATGATACTCTGCTTACCTTCTATATACGCCTTTTACGTGTGAAAAAAGGGAGCGATCAAATTTTGGCGCCGTTCTTTGTGGAGTATGTTTCCGTTGTAAGCGTGTGTCTGCTGCTCCTCGAGAATCCATCTTTGTCAGGCACCTTCTCAATAGGCCCTGAATCTTTCCCACGACTCGAATAAAGATTCATCTCCTAAGCGGGAGAAGTGGGAAATCTCGGCTATGATCTTACGTGCCTTAGCCGGAGGAAAGTACTTGAAAGAAATTTCTCACAGCGTTGCCCAATTGTTGATGTCCGTGCGATCTAAGGTCTTGAACCAGTCCTTTGCTTGATTTCACGAGAGAAAATCCGAACATGCGCATCCGGATTGTGTCTTGTGGCACCCCATTCATTTGATGGTGTCACAAATGTCGAGATAGGTCTCGAGATGGGCATTCGGATCCTCTGTGACTCCTCCGAACTGTTCCCCTTGAACTATCTTGATTAGGGCGGCCACTCAAAATTGTTAGCGTTTACTTGGGCCCCATCCGCCTCCTTGAAATTGCTCAGAGGAGGTGCGTACATATAATTCAACGGTCTTGCCTCCGGGCGGGGACAACGAGTCCCATAGTCGCCAATTGGCGCCGCATTTCAGAAATCCGCTAACACGTGCGGCTACTTCGGGAGGAATGCCCCGTTGTTCGATTGTTCGATTTGCCATTGCTTCCTTTCTTCTTGCCCGCCTCCTCTCCTTTGTGAATTTTCGATTTCGGATCAAAGTATAGTTCGGAGGTCCTCGGGACCTTGTGAACATAAACTACCGGAGAAAAGAAGAAATCAGTTAGCAAGGAATAAAAAAAAAAAAATAAAAGCACAACTTGAATTAATAATTCTAAATTGTCAAGTTATTCCTATATGATCTTAACAATCCCCGGCAACGGCGCCAAAATTTGATCGCTCCCTTTTTTCACACGTAAAAGGCGTATATAGAAGGTAAGCAGAGTATCGTATCCACATGGATTGTAATGCGAAAACACAGAAGTTAACTCAACAATGATTCATCATTATCCAAGCAACATAAATGGTTTGGTAAGATTTTAGAGCTTCGGACTTCAATCCAAAGCAAAGGTAACAAAACAGAAAATAAAATAAAACAATAAACACTCGGATGTTAAAAGCAGATAAGGACGACTAACCACAGGATGCATTAATCCTATCCACAACGATGTTTATCCTGTTCCTATTAACCAATTTTAATCCGCATAAGATGGAAGATCACATATATAACCGACAATTTACATTACGACAAAAACGGTACAGAGATTACTAGCTTTCCATATTATCATACGTCTCTAGGTGAAAACAAGCAACTCAAACAGATCACAAAGAATATGCTTCCTACGAATATCCTATCTCACCACGACTCAGGCTCATTCGTATCATGCATTCGAGATCGATCGACAATTAATACAATTACGTAATTAACCGACAACTAGATATGCATCAAGATTGATCAGAAATTAACACATATAAATAAGCACCAAGAATCATGAATCAATGCCTGGATGGTAAATAGCGATAACAGAAATCACAACATATAGGATCGGATCATGCAAACCCTAGGATTAGAACGAAAAATCTAGCCAGACATAATAAACGGAATAAAATACGATTTAACCATAAAAATAGAAATTATATAAATGAAACCCGATTGGCGTCGATGAACAATCGTTGGGCTTGAATCCCAACCTCAAATAAAAACGGAAAATTGAAAGATCGTCCGGACGAAAACGTTCGGATCGTAGACAAAACGTAAAACTAATGAAGAACAATGATCAAATCAACTCTAGAATGAAAATAGATGGAAGCTAAAGCTAAAAATCTTAAAAGCGATAAAAGAGGTTCGGAGCGTGTGCGGTTGAGAGATGGGGGTGTTGCCGTATATATAGCACACCCCAAACCCTAATTCTCCTTCGCCGCCGGACTGCGACACACTCGCGATCGCTAGGTCGATCGCTAGGTATGTCTGCGGCCGCCTCCTGCGTCAAGATGGTTACTCGCGACGGCTAGCGGTCGCTACCACGGTCGCAGAAATCGCACGTCGAGAGCTTTCTCGGCTACCGGGCTTCGTCATGGGCACGAGGTCGCGGTCGCGGTCTCGCTGGGTTCTCGCGGGTTTCCTGGCGGCTTACTGGCGACCGCTAGGCTGGTCGCTAAAACAGTCGATGTGTATTTGGCTCGTGCTTCGCTCCTTGCTTCGATTTTCAACATACGGACCTACACAACACCAAAAGAACACCCAAGAGCAGTATCTTCTAGAAATAGATAAAACATTAAGAATCGATACGTAAACGCACATTAAACGACCTAAACTCATCTTTAAATATCAACTATAAACGTGTAAAATGCGCGTTTATCAAGACATTGGGTCTAGAATGGCATTGGATATCGTTGAAATTTTTGAAGCTATGGCTGCTACTTCACAGCAGAAGTCCAGTCGAGGCGGAAGAGCCAAAGCACATGCCGTCACCCCTTCATTCGACATGAATAAGCAATTGGTTGAGCTTATGAGGGAGGTGCAAGAATTTAAGTTGAAGAAGCCTGATCCACCAACACGACACAAGCAATTCATGGAACCTTGTGGAATCTGCAATGAACTTGGGCACAATGTTGATACGTGCCCCAGGATGGGAGAGCATAACTCCGAACGCGAAGCCGAAGCATACGCTATGCAAGGATTTCAGCCTAGACAGCAGTTCGAACCCAATCAGCAGCAATTTACCGGGGGATAGAGGAATCAAAACCAAGGGCAGAGTTCGAATCAGAATGCGGCATATCAAAGACCTCCACAGCAGCAACAGTTTCAACAACAGAGGCACTATTCGCAGCAAAGAACAACCCCACAACAAAGAGTTCTCTCAAGCAGCAGCGGTTCCGCGGCGAAAAAAACAACAGCGATGATCGTGAGCACCTCCACCACCACCTCAGGGATCAGCTTTTGAGGATACGATCACCAAAAGAATGGATGCTTTAGAATCTACGAGCAAGCGTTTGGAGACGCAAGTTGGACAGATTGCTAGCTCGCTGAACGAGCTTTTGCAACAAGTAGCAGCGGGGAAACTCCCAAGCCAGCCTCATCAGGCTCATGCGATCTCTGTTCTAAGGAGTGATCGAACTGTTTCGAATGAGGTGGAGATTCATCAGACAAGCCGTTGCAGTCAGAGGAGGTGGAAAAGAAGAAAGAGACTGATGCCAGATTGCATAAGGCAACAAACCCTTACATTCCACCGATACCCTTTCCGCATCGGTTGAAGAACGAGAAACAAGACCGGCGATTCAATGAGTTCTATAAACTTCTGTCCAAGGTGAATGTTAATTTTCCGCTGTTGGACGTGATCAGGAATGTGCTGGCTTATGTCAAGTTCTTCGAGGAGCTCGTCTCTAAGAAGAGAATGTTTGGGGAGCACGAGAAAGTCATGGTCTCGGGAGTGTAGGGAAAACGTATGTTAACCCTCGCCCCGAGGATCCATCTTGGGTGTTTAATTCACCATACATTGATTATAAACCTAGCATGCGTCTATATAATTAAATCGCAACACGTTAGGGTTTTCACGTGTTTACCTTTGGATCTGAAGAGGTCGATGGAACGAGATGAACGGATCGAACGGATCGGACTCGTGCTTTGACCTTCTGGACTGTATCCCGGTTGCCCAATCTCCAACGTCGAGTGAGGACGATCTATGGAGAATGCTTCGGAAAATCACCCAATGCACTCTTATCAAAACTCACGAAAATTTTTCTCTCTCAAAGCCAATGAGATGACCGAAAATTGTGTTCTCAATATGTGAGCATTAACCTAGACTTTATCTCATACCTTATATTTATAATGCACTACCTTAATCCTATATGGAATATTACCATAATCCTATATGGAATATTACCATAATCTTAGGATTATTTCCATACTCTCAGGATTATTTCCATACTCTCAGGATTATTACCATAATCTTATATGGAAAGGATCTATGCATATACCATAAATATAATTATATCCTTGTGGGATAAAGAGAATAAAATCTTTCCTTTGAGAGTACATAGGCGCCGATTTTCTTGTAGCTACGAACTGGTTGGGCCGACCCAGGATCAAATGCAAGGAATAAAGATGGGCCTCAAATAAATTAATTATCTTATGTTCACCCGAACATAAATTAATTTATAAACATTCGATCATGCCACTAGAGAAAGAATGCCGACTTACCCTTTATTACCGAAGTTGAGTCGGGCTTGCACTTAGACATTACGAATCCCGTATTTAAGATATCGAACGTCCATTAATCATTTCTAGCAATGACCGCTTAAAGCGATTAATAACTTCATTTCCTTAAGTAGTACCACTCAACCTTATTATTGTACTTGAGCTAACTCAACTGCGGGGTTTAGTACAATAAACCTTTGAGCTCCTTAAGGGGCGTCATCATCCTAAACGGATACGGTGACTCGACATGAGATAACTAGCGTGACATACAAGATCGCCACCACCCAAGATGTGGAGAATCTTGGGTTAGAACATATAACCCTCACTCATAACAAGTCAAAGTGATGGTCAAGAACTCATACTCACCTAATACCTTATCGAGGTTTAGATCATCGTAAGTCACCGAGATCTTGGTTCTTCACGACGGTCGAAAGAAGAACTCATCTCACCGTGATCCTTGATACGTCGGAGGCGCATCAAGATAGACAAGCAACTAAGTCAAGTCACTTCTTATCTATAACGCGCCTAAACCGACAACTCGTCCTTAAGTCGTCTCGGTGTGAAACTTTTATATCTCATTAAGCTTGACCAATCATACGGACTTCGTGATCTTCTACACCCGTATGATCTAACTTATATATGAGATAAGGGACACGGATATATGCAATCAAGTATTCAAATCGGATGGGAGATTGTAATAGTGGTAGGAAACATTGTATACAAGCTCAACCAAAGCGCTTTCAAGATACAAATCAACAATCTCCCACTTATACTAAAGCAAACTTTTAGTATACAATGTGTCTTCTACTAGCTATTACAAACAACCATCACTTTGCTTCTCCCACTTATACAAAAGTTTCCTTTCTAAGTGGGTGCCATCAGCGCAATCCAAGTCCTCTAACGTGTCCATCGTAGACTTTTGCGGCGTGCTCTTCGTGAATGGATCCGCTAGATTTTCCGTCGTATCAATCTTTTCAATCAAGACGTCCACCGCCTAACGATTTCTCGTATGACATGGTACTTTCTCTCTATGTGTTTGGTCGCTTGTGGGTCCGTGGTTCCTTCGAGTTTGCACATCGCACCGAGTTATCACGAGAAACTATGATACTCTTGGGCAAACCGGTACCACATCTAGATCCATGGTAGTTCTTGAACCATCTGCCTCCTTAGAAGCCTCAAGCCGCTACATATTCGGCTTCCATGGTAGAGTCCATGCACGCATCGCTTTGCACTCGCCAGATACGGCTCCACCTCCCAAGGTAAACACATGGCCGAGGTTGACTTTTTCTCATCACGGTCACTTGGAAACCGAAGTCTCAGATAACCCAAAGGCATTAGACTATCGCATGGTAAACTAGCTTATAATCTCGAGTCCTTTCGGTGCTTGGTATATACTTTATCCATGATCCAATGAGCTTGTCGAGGTTAGATCGATATCTAGCTACTATGCCCATCGCATAGCGAGATATCGGTCTCGTGCATAGCATTGCGTACATGAGACTTCCTACGGCGAAGCGAAGGAACTTGTCTCATTTCCTCTATCTCGCTGCGATCATGGGTGATGCGTGCCTTATAAAGGAACGCCATGTCCGAAGGTAGCAATCCTTTCTTGGCGGTCTCGCATACTAAACGAGTAATCACAGATCAATGTAAGACGCCCGAGATAAGCTCAACATTTTCTTCTTGCGATCTCGGTAAACCTCGATCCCAAGAATATACTGCTGCATCTCCTAAGTCTTTCATTTGAAACCGATCGGATAGCCAACTCTTTACGTCGATAATGACTTCACGTTGTTGCCAACTAGAAGGATGTCATCTACATAAAGTGCAAGAAATACCACATCACTGTTGACATCTAACCGATACACACAACTCTCGCTAGGCGGTGGGTAAATCCATAGGACTTTACCACCTCGTCAAAGCGTAAGTTCCATGATCGGGAGGCTGCTTAAGTCCATAAATGGACTTCTTAAGCTTCCGTACTAGATGCTCTTCACCCTTTACCACATAACCTTCAGTTCTTCGCATATAGATGTCTCTACCTTCCTCAAGGTAACCGTTTAGAAAAGCGGTTTTAACATCCATTTGCCAAACCTCTAGGTTGAGTGGGCTGCTATGGCTAGAAGAATTACGATGGACTTGAGCATTGCTACTGTGAAAAGGTCTCATCGAAATCGATGCCCTCAATCTGAGTGTGCCTTTCGCCACAAGCCCGGCTTTAAAAGTCGAAACCTCCATCGGAATCTCTCTTCCTCAGATATCCACTTACTACCCATGGCTTCCTCGCCATCGGTAGAGGTGTCTTTCATATACATCCATAGCCGTTATGGACTCCATTTCTAAGTCCATAGCGGTGTGCCATGATCTTGCATCAATATCTTCAGATCGCCTCCAGATGTCCATGGGTCGATTATTGCATGTTAAATCTCTTGGGACTAAATCCAAGATTCACCCACGAACATATATCGCTCGGGTTGACGAACAACCCTCCCACCACTGACGAGGTTCTCTGAGCACAATAGCAGCGGTGGGTGCAGATACTTGTGGTTCTCTAACTGCGATAACTTCTGTCGGGTGGGTACCACTTGACGGTCGGTATCTCGGTGGAACTCGACCCACTTCAATTTCTTGAAGTATCGGTGTCGATCCTCCCACTGACTCGACATCTCGCACCTTCGCCTAATCGGTGGTGGAATCGATCATCTTCTAATTCTTGAAGAATGATTTCAACTTTGGACTTATGATTTTCATATAATCCTCTTCTAAGAATCGGGCATTAGTGCTAATAATGACCTTCCGATCCTTAGACTATAGAATAAACCACCTTCGTTCCTCAGGATAGCCAATAAACGACCTTGCGTCGATCTAGCCTCCAACTTGTCGACCTTCTTATTCAAAGACACGTGTCGGATCGCCCATATCTTTATGTGGCTTAAACCAGCTTGCGCCCAAACCACAACTCGAAAGGGTCTTTTCGGTGACTTGGATGGTACTAGATTTAGCAAGTATGCTGTTTCTAAAGCATACCCGAGCGAAATAAGCAATGTAGCATAACTCATCATAGATCTAACCATTTCCAAAAGAGTCCTATTTCTTCGCCCGACACACCATTTCTTTGTGGTGTGCCCGTTGAAATCTTATTTGGGATGTAATCCCACACTTCACTAGATAGTCCATAAACTCACATCGAGGTATTCGCCACCGCTGATCGCATCGGACCCAGATGACTTGATACTCTTACCTTGCTTCGTCTCCACTTCCGCCTTAAACTCTTTGAATTCTCAAAGCATTCGGACTTGCGGTGAAGCGGTATATGTATCCGTACCTTGATGTCGTCGATGAAAGTGACAAAATACTCGTATTCTCCACGAGCTTGTGTGGACATTGGTCCACACAGTCGAATGGACTAACTCCAACATTTCTTTGGCTCTATAACCCTTCGAAGGGTGCCGTCGACATCTTACCTTCTATACAGATTCGCAGTGGGAAGCTGAGTAACCGTGAGATCACCCAACGCCCATTCTTAGCAGGTCTTTGGATCCTATTTAGATTGATGTGACCTAATCTAAGATGCCGAGAAAAGTAGAGTCATCTTCAAGAAAACTTTCTTTTAGGGTTTGATGAAGATGCAACATAGTTATAGGTATTATGTTTTGCGAAATAGTATAAAGCTTAATTATATAAGGTGCCAACACGAGATAACCGTCATTTCTTATGATAGAAACACCACTATCAAAAATAACGAGAATATCCATGAGTAAATAATTTCAAACGAAACAAGGTTCCATGAAAATCCGCACATATAAAACGTCTTTCAAAACTAAAACTGTTGTCCCAAAACATAAAGAAACATCTCCAACCGCAACACCCGACTTTCGCGCGTTGCCCATGGAGATCGTTATCTCGCCATCAAACGACTCCTTGTCGCAGGAACCCCGCAGGTGTAACAAACATGATCGATTGCCTGTATCTACTACCCAAGAATGGGTAGAACAAGTCGCTAAACATGTTTAGTCACTAAAGCAAGCAGGCGTACCTTGAGCCTCGAGCATAGGGCACTTGGCCTTCAATGCCCGGTCCCACCGACTTGAAGCACTTGCCTTCTCCTTCGGCTTCTTCAAGCCTCGGTGGCAACCATGTTCTTGCTCCCATTACTCCACTATTTCCTCGCTTCTACCACCTTTGGTACCCCTTTTCTATTTCCATTTGCGATGAAAATTTTGGGCCCTTAGATGTGCTAGCAAGAGCATGTGCTCCTTTCCCATAACTCCTTCCGCAAAGAACGAGATCATTAAACAACCGACTAAGTGTAAACTTGGTCTTGCTCATGATCGCATTCACGCCGAAAGTTCTCAAAAGACTTGGGCGGTGTATTGAGGATGATATCGACCTGGCTTCGCCGTCAATACCTCCTCCCAACCGATCAAGACTATCCATGAGATGAGTCATGTGGAGACATGTTCATGGACCGAACTTCCTTCTTCCATCTTACACGCCAAGATTTCTCTCATTGTGTGGAAGTCGATCGTCCGATCCGATCGCCCAAACTTACTCGAGACTTGACCAAATATCGATCGCGTCTACCATCGATCGATGTCGTACCTGCAAGCCTTTGGACATCGTAGTCATCATATAGCATTTAGCCATATTGTTCGACTTATTCCAAAGTCCGCCGACTCTCGCCGCTCATTAGTCGATCGTCGATGGGGCATCGGGTTTAGGAGTAGTGAGAACAAACATGTGTTCTTCAACGATAAGAACATATTCCATGTTTCGCTTCCACTCGATAAAATTTAGACCGGATAAGGATTTTGTGCGAGCATATTGATAATCGGCGTGAAGAGACATATCCGAAATGATAATGTAAAACACATAAGCACACGATCGCAAATAATTCGTAATAATAATATTGTAATCTTTTGATAAAACAATATTAATTGAAACCTCAATCGCCCAAGGAATCCCACATGCAAGCCACGCGTGTGGGCGTTTACACGAACCCCCGACGCACTAAAATATACCTTTTAGTCGCTTAATTTCAATCCATGTCAACTTATCCTTATGACAAATGAAATTAATGATCGACCTTACTGACCACATCACTATCGCAAAGGGACTTGAGGAAGTTGTACTTGAGGTGATGTCAAGCAATGACCACAATTTTAACAAAGAAGATGAATTCTTAGAATTGGTATACTCACCGGACCATACCGCCCAATTCAAATTCTTTTGTTATCTCATTTTATATCTATCTCTAGAGAACTTATGAAAATCGCATGCAAGCCACGCGTGTGGGCGTTTACATGAAACTCCCACTTCTCAATAGATTTAAAATGTTTTATTTAGAAATCTCATCTAACAAACTTATGATAAACAGTGCAAGCAAGCCACGCGTGTGATCGTTTACTCACAAAGGTCGCCTCACTTTGTTTAGAGATCAAAAGTGGAGGTCTCGACATTTTAATTTGAAAAATTAATTTGTCGGGTTGCTTGCTTAGTCTTTTTATTCAAAAGGTTTGTCCATGCGCATCACGTAATCCTAGCATGCTTTTCTATAGAACTCAACATGTAAAACATGCTCGCAGTAATTCTAAAATATGCTTGATAAACGCGATAAACCTAGCATGCTTACTATGCGCATCCAATTACGTAAAACACTTAAAGGTTTGTCAACGTAATATAAACATACATAGCATGCTCTCGCACAATTTAAACATCCACGACATGCATATGAACGATAAAATAAAATAAAACGCTCATCGCGCTCAATCGTGAAACCCGCACATTTAAATCTAATCTATTACATAGATTTACAAAGTGCGTAATTAAACCGAAAACGGGCCTCGCGTGCACGGACCGGATTCAACAATGGGCCTCGGCGCACGGGCGCGGACCGAAAATCTGAAAAGCAGTCCGGGCGGGTCGGCCCAATCATGTGGGCGGCGCTGAAGCCAAGCCCGGCCAGCGCCCGCCCGGCCTTTGTCACGCGTGCTCGCGTGACCACGGGCTACCTCGCGGTCGCTAAAGCGACCGCGACCGACGAGCGCACACGGCGGCCACCGCCCGGCGCCGAACGTCTGCCGAGACGTCGTCGCCAATGACGAAACTTCGCGACCATGAAGTCCGCCGCAAGCGCCGGGTTTCGCGCGACAACGCGCGCGTCGCCGCCCGCTAGCTCGCGCGGCCGCGCAGCCTCGCGGTAGTCTCGCGATCGCGAAGCTTGCTCGCTAGGCGCCAGGATCTCGCGAACGCGCGCCTGTCGCCATGCCCTCGCGATCGCTCGCGATCATGAGGCTCGCTCATGATGAAACCACCCGGATGACACCGAGAGACCTATTTTTCCGTCGTTTCGTTCTTCGTTCTTTCGTCTTCGTTCTTCTTTACGAGATAAGATTTACATAATAAAATCTAATCTAACCACGGATTTTCTTGTGGTGTAAAACAAAACCAACAAAAACAATAAACGAGCCACGATGAACAGATGATCCATAATTATTAAAACGCACGTAATAATCAAACGTGAATTAATCCAGCGAGCCAAGATTTCGATCCCGTGCTCGATACCAAGTGTAGGAAAACGATGTTAACCTCGCCCGAGGATCCATCTTGGGTGTTTAATTCACCATACATTGATTATAAACCTAGCATGCGTCTATATAATTAAATCGCAACACATTAGGGTTTTCACGTGTTTACCTTTGGATCCAAGAGGTCGATGGAACGAGATGAACGGATCGAACGGATCGGACTCGTGCTTTGACCTTCCGGATCAGATCCCGGTTGCCCAATCTCCAACGCCGGTGAGGACGATCTATGGAGAATGCTTCGAAAATCACCCAATGCACTCTTATCAAAACTCACGAAAATTTTTCTCTCAAAGCCAACGAGATGACCGAAAATTGTGTTCTCAATATGTGAGCATTAACCTAGACTTTATCTCATACCTTATATTTATAATGCACTACCTTAATCCTATATGGAATATTACCATAATCCTATATGGAATATTACCATAATCCTATATGGAATATTACCATAATCTTAGGATTATTTTCATACTCTCGTGATTATTTCCATACTCTCGTGATTATTACCATAATCTTATATGGAAAGGATCTATGCATATACCATAAATATAATTATATCCTTGTGGGATAAAGAGAATAAAATCTTTCCTTTGAGAGTACATAGGCGCCGATTTTCTCAGAGCTACGGCCCTGGTTGGGCCAACCAGGATCAAATGCAAGGAATAAAGATGGGCCTCAAATAAATTAATTATCTTATGTTCATTGCAACATAAATTAATTTATAAACATTCGATCATGCCACTAGAGAAAGAATGCCGACTTACCCCTTTATTACCAAGTTGAGTCGGCTTGCACTTAGACATTACGAATCCCAGATTTAAGATATCGAACGTCCATTAATCATTTCTAGCAATCGATCGCTAAAACGATTAATAACTTCATTTCCTAAGTAGTACCACTCAACCTTATTATTGTACTTGAGCTAACTCAACCGCAGGGGTTTAGTACAATAAACCTTGAGCTCCTTAAGGGACGCCATCATCCTAAACGGATACGGTGACTGACATGAGATAACTAGCGTGACATACAAGATCGCCACCACCCAAGATGCGAGAATCTTGGTTAGAACATATAACCCTCACTCATAACAAGTCAAAGTGATGGTCAAGAACTCATACTCACCTAATACCTTATCGAGGTTTAGATCATCGTAAGTCACCGAGATCTTGGTTCTTCACGACGGCCGAAGAAGAACTCATCTCATCAGTGATCCTTCAATACGCCGAGACGCATCAAAGACAGACAAGCAACTAAGTCAAGTCACTTCTTATCTATATCGCAGCCCAAACCGACAACTCGTCCTTAAGTCGCCCTCGGTTTGTGAAACTTTTATATCTCATTAAGCTTCGACCAATCATACGAGACTCGTGATCTTCTACACACTGTATGATCTAACTTATATATGAGATAAGGGACACGATATATGCAATCAAGTATTCAAATCGATAGAGATTGTAATAGTGGTAACGAAACATTGTATACAAGCTCAACCAAACCGCTTTCAAGATACAACCAACAAGTGAGCAGCTAATTCCATCCTACAACACCAGTTACCTCCCAAGCTCCGGGATCCAGGTAGTTTTACTATTAAGATTGCTTTGGGTAACAGGATAGAAGTTTCTGGCATGCTTGACCTGAGGGCCGGGATTAATCTTATGCCTTATTCTATGTTTAAACGATTAGGATTAGGTGAACTAAAACCCACTAGGATGTGTCTGCAATTAGCTGATAGGTCTGTGAGATACCCCAAGGGTATTGTCGAGGATGTATTAGTAAAGATGGGTGGGTTGATTGTTCCCATTGATTTCGTTGTTTTGGATATGGGAGATGTTAGGAAAGATGAGGAGGAACACACACTGTTGTTGGGGAGGCCATTCATGGCCACAACCAACACTGTAATTGATGTTAAGAATGACACATTGAAAATGACTGTTCTTGGTGAATCTGTGTCTTTTTCTGCACATGATAGTGTGATAACTCCCTCTATTAAATTCATTGATAATCATGCTTCCATAGATGTTGTTGATCCCTTGGTCGAGAATGTTTTGCTGCAGGGTGTGAATGCAAATATTGACAAGGATAAAATGAAACGAATTCATAATCGGAGGGTATTTCACAAGGATTTAAAGCCGGGAATGAATGTTTCATTTCTACATTCTCGTTTGAAGTCCTATCCCGAGAAGCTCAACTCTGGATTGAGCGGTCCTTATATCATGGAAAAGGTGTTTCCTTACGGAGCAGTCTTACTTCGCGACCCCAACTCCAATAGATCATTTACTGTGAATGTACAGCGGGTGGGGCCTTGCTTTGATCGAGGGGATGGTCCAAAAGAAGTTGATCATATCTGTCTTTGACTGGATTACGTCGTGCTCACGACGTTAAACTGAGTACTACGTGGGAGTTTACCCACAGATCTTTCTGTTCTTTTTCTTCTCTCTCTTTTGTTGTTTTGTTGTTCTCGTTGATCTATCTATTATCGTTGTGTTTGTTTTGCTCAGATTTGGGACGTTGTAAGCAGTGTGGTGAAACCGTGATACTCCATCTCTGTCGTGCACGCTAACATTCCAACCCTGTCTATTTTCAGGGAAGTCTCATCCTCTATTGACATTTTTTGTGTTGTTAATGTTTAGAGCACTAGGGACAGTGCTCGATTTTAGTGTGGGGGATATTATTTGGTTTTGTTTTTGTGCCTTATCTTTTTGCATGTTTAGTGATGTGAGTTGGTGATGATTTTGATCCATTGGACTCAAGTTTTTGTCTATGCGAGTAAGTTGGGATTGTGATTTGTGTTTGAACTACGTGGTATCGGTCCAAACTTGATGTATTCCCGCTTATCTTGATGTTATGTTATTGAAGTGCAATGAAAGAGTTGAGATTGTGTGAATTGATTTTAAATCGAGGTTATTGATGTGATTTGTCCACTAATGCTAGGGTAGTGTTAACGATGTGGTTACCTATATACTTGTTTAAAAAAAAAGGGTGTGAAAAAGAAGATAAAAGAAGGAGAATGAAAACTCTAATAATTGTTGAGATTGTATAAATGGAGGATGAGATTCTGCCCCTCTTTCTCGTAAATTGAGAAATGGGCATGGGAAACCACGATAGGAGACTCGAGTTCATCGAGACTTCACCTTTCGAACATTGTTCCAAAATCTGTTGATACTTTTTTTGTTATAAAAGAAACTTGTTGCTAAAGGTAATCATTTTAGTTAATTCACCCCTAGCGGAGAGTTGGGTCTGAGCAAAAATAATCTTCTTGTTTATTTGATAGTTACACAATCTTAGATTTGTTTCACATTAACTTTGATTATGTATTCATCATGTTTGGGAGAATTGCATAACGAGGTTTGATTGATTGGATTAAGAGTTAAGTTGCATGGGTTATTTTTTTACTCTTATTAGTATAGACTTTGCTTGAGGACAAGCAAATGGATAAGTGTGGGGGATTTGTTTGGTATGAATTTGTGCTTATTCTTGGTATTGTTTTACATGTCATTTTCAATAGTTTATCCTATTTATGCCATTGGTTTGATTAATATTTATCGATTCAAACTTATTTGGTTTGTTTTGATATTTTATAGAAAATCGGCATTAAATAAGATGAAATGAATCATCTAAGGATCAAGTATATTGAAGAGCATCCCGACAGGAGTCCGTAGGTGAAAACCGTGCGTAAATCGAAGTTCAGACGAAGGAGAACGGGCAAAAAAACAATCGCGCGCGTGCGACGCGCGCCGGCCCTCGTCGCACGGCGGTGCCGTGCGCGCCACGCCGCCCACCACGCGCCCGCCTCGCCCGTAGCGCCCAGCGTGCCCGCCCGCCCAGCGCCTGAAGGCCACTCGCGCCCAGCGCCCGCGCGCCCAGCATGAGCCCGCGCCCGCGTATCCGCGCCCATGCGCGCGCCGCCAAGACCGCGCCTCACCCGCGCGCTCGTCCCACCTCGGCGCCTGCCACCAATCTCAACGTTCGATACTCACTCCGGCAAGCTTTCGGCAATTCCTCGACGCCATGGCTACCGACGCCAAGACGCGTTCAGCGCTCATGGCGGTCACCAAGGCCAAGACGTGTTCGGCGCCCAGCCAACCGGCGCCGACCTCAACCGACGTTCGGCCTCACCGCGCGTGCGTTCCAGCTCGTCGTTGCCTGTTCGCCCAACTCCGCGCGTGCTGGTCCTCCATCGCCCTGCGCCCGTGCTTACCCCAGCGCGCAGCTTCCCACGTCCGCACCGGCGCTCGACCCCAGCCGGCGCTTGGCCATCGAGCGTTCTCCTCCAACGCCTAGCGTTTCAGTGGCGCTCGACACCAACCGGCACTTAACACATGCACCCATCCAGCTCTGGCTTCCAAACGCTCGCCACTTGAGTCGGCGCCCTTCGAGGCGTAATGATTTACACACGGGCGCTCACACTGAGCCGGCGTTCATCCTCAATGCAGAATGTTTTCTGAGCCGGCGCTCACCTCAAACCGGCGCTCACTCTTATTTAATATAAATATACGTGCTTAGGTTAAAGCTCGCGGCCGGGCTCTGATTTTTATCTTCTTCAGCCGCTATTCTTCACATTTTTCCTTGGGAGCTTCCAGACGATCCAGATAGATAATTCAGTTTGTTTTCTCTAATTATTCCTGTCAATTTACAATTACTTTCGAATACTTGGATTGATAATGGGTTATTAGTTTGTTCTTCCTGTTGATTCTCGATCGATTTATTTACGTGTTTGATCTAACATTATCGTTGGATTGTTGGTTTCTTGTTTGATTCTAATTCTTTCGGCTTTTGATAATTTACTTTCTATGCAAGTGATATTGAAGTTTAGTTACATGTTGAATTGTTCTTCGTGAATCTCATAGCTTTGTGTTTGGTGATCTAGTTTAATTGTTTAATAATTAGCTTGCTGCTTTCGTGCTTTCGTAGTTTGTCAACTAGGAATTGACAACTCCTAATTAGATTAATTGCTTTAATTTATTTTTCATGTTAGCTTTTCAATTCCTGATTTCATCAAAAACCCTTGTTGGGATTAGAGTGTTAGGATTTACCGCTTTCTGTGTTTGACACGAACAATAGCCCTGTTAAGTTTTCCTTGAGAGACGACTAGGGTTAACTTTCCCTTCTATAACACCTCATTTGATTATGAGTCAATTAAGAGTACACTTTTGATTGAACAATGTGACCTTTGTTAGAAGATGTACGAGGATTCTTAATGGGAAGAATTCAGATGATAAATAGAAGGATTTGAATGGTAGTCATTCCAACGACTATATTCTTATTCCTCTCTATATATATTATGCAGAATACAACATTTGAAGGTTACCGAGACGTTGCACAATTGAAATCTCAAGTATTCAAGCCCAAGCAAATCAAACAACGATTACGAAGAAGGGAGTAATCATTGCATCAGTAAATCTCAAGAGCTCACATATACTTATCAGCTCAAGACTTCACCATATATTTCCTTATGTCTAGGATATTCACCTTGTATCTTAAGACTAGACATCTTAAGTTTATCGTATTTGATAACTCAGATCCTTAGTTGGAAAACCCATCTACAAAATACCCCATAGTTGAATAGAAATTTGGGCAAGTGAGCAACAAAGTGTCAGTTGCTGAAAGCTTGGTTTATAGCACCCGCAAGCTAGTAAGTCGACTGCAACCTGAAAGCAATGAGTGGTTCCTAGCACTAGCAAGTGTAGGAGTGACGCCAAGTTAGGCGGGTTACTATAAGGTGACCTTAGTAGATAGGTTTACTCTTGTACCCGTAAACAAGACCAATTTGAAGCTAGTGGATTGACTGAACTATTAGTCCGTGGACGTTGGAGTTGATCTCTTTGAACCACATAAAAATAAACATGTTATTTACTTTCAGGATTGCTTTAATATTGCATGTTATTGAACTGCCATCAGTAGCACACAACAGCACAACATTGTTTTGAAACCCTCTTTTAGTATCAGTTCGATATTGAAGATATATAAACTGAAAATTGACTAATTAATATTCGACTAAGTGTTTAAAACTGAGTCTCAGTTTTTAGTAAGGCAAATACAGTAACCACATTCCGCAGGCACATCATTATCAGTCCAACTGACCAACTACCTCAACAGTCAGTAGGTTTGCTAAATGATATCACTCAATACAAGACTTCCATTTTCTGAATTGACCAACAGTACTGAATTGTTGTTACCCGACCGGCTACTAATCCAGTAGCCAGTCAGTCTTGTGAAAAGAAAAAGTTTTAAATTTGTCTAACTTGTGTATCCTCCCTCATACACTAGTACGTACCCAGCGGGAACCATCACTTATATATATAGTGTTCTACCTAGAATCATATTGTGATAGGACTCTGGCACATCTAATAAGTACAATAATTATCTTTTTCCCTGAAGATAATTCTTTTCTAGAATAATTATCTCTTGATATATAATAATATCATATAATATCTATCTATGCTAGAAGATGTATTAAATAAATAATATAACAATCAGAACAGAATCACAGTGGGATTTCTAGGGGTGGTCGAAAATTAGCTAGGCATTAGGTCTTGATGGGCCAGTCAAGGGATCAAATATAAGTAATAAAGATGGGTCTAAAATGAATTAATTATCTTATGTTCCGTCCAGAACATAAATTAATACATAAACATTTATTCATACCAGTAGAGAACAAATGTCGACTTATCCTTTTATTACCGAAGTTGAGTTGGACTTGTAATTAAACTTACAATCCCATATTTAAGATATCGAACGTCCATTAATTATTTAGAGCACTCTGACCACTTAAAATAATTAATCTCTTTAATTCCTTAAGTAGTACCACTCAACCTTATTATTGTACTTGAGTTAACTCAACCTACAGGATTTAGTGTAATAAACATTTTGAGCTCCTTAAGAGGACGTTATCATCCTGAATGGATACGAAAACTTGATACAAGTAACTAGCATAACATACAAGCACTGCAATCACCCAAGATGTGGAGAATATTAGGTTATCCCATGTAACCCTCACTCATAACAAGTCAAAGTGATGATCAGTAACTTATACTCACCTAAAACCTTATCGAGGTTTAGATCAACGTAAAGTCACCGAGATCTAGGTTTAAGATAGAAGAACCTATCTCACTGTGATCCATCAATACATCAAAACGTACCATCATAAACAAGCAACCAAGTCAAGTTACTTCTTTTCTATACTGCAGTTTATACCAACAACTCGTCCTCAAGTTATCTCGACTATGATCTTCTTTATGTCTTAACCAGCTTAACCAATCATATAGACTTCCGTGATCTTCTACACACTGTATGATCTAACTTTTGTATGGGATAAAGGGATAACATATGCAATCAAGTAAATAATTCAAATAGGATATCAGAATAGTGATAACATGAAACATTGTATACAAGCTCTACCAATCTGCTTTCAGTATACAAATCCAACATTCCATGGATCTACTGAGCATCTTCAGTTTTCTCTTCTCTAGGTCTCCATACTAGAACTTCGTCATTTAGACTCAGGGTAGTGAAGTTTCTTTGAGATGACTCAACTTCCATGTTGACATGATTTCTGTACTTAGTAGCAGTTTCATCAAAAAAAATATGAGATGTTACCTCCACAATGAAAGATTGTTTGTTAAAAATTCTATAGGCTTTGTTGGATTCTTTAGTTGAAGAATATCTAAGAAAATTTCCTTGTTCAGTTTTGTTGTCAAAAGTTTTTAACTGCACTTTGTCATTGTTAATGTAACACAAACAACCAAAAGTATTGAAGTGAGATATAGAAGGCTTCTTGTTATTCCACACTTCGTATAGTGTCTTCCCATGTCTCTAAGTCAGAAACGATATGTTCTGGGTATAGCATGTTGTATTGATTACTTCAGCCCAGAATTTTGAAGGTAGCTTCGGACTAGCAAGCATCGTACGTGTTGCTTCTTTCAGTGTTCGATTTCTTCTTTCAATTACTCTATTTTGTTGAGGCGTTCGAGCAGCAGATGTCTAGTGGCTGATACATTTGTTATCACAATATTTACGTATCATAGCATTCAGGAACTCAGTTTCTTTGTGTGATCAGATTATGATGATGTCAATCTGTTTTTTGGTGCTGAGCCTCTTTAACAGTGCAGACAACTTATCTAGTGTTCCGTTTTTCTTATACAAAAACATAAACTAGGTGAATATAGAATAATCATCAATAACAACAAGGGTGTATTTTCTACCGTTATAGCTGACTGTAGTCACTGATCCAAAAGTCCATGTGTAGTAGTTGAAGAATTTGATCAGTTGAGTGGGCAGTTTTGCTTTTGAGTTACGTTTTCATCTGTTTGTCCCTCTGACATGCTTTGCATACTTGGCCTCTCTGACCAATGAGTGTTTTGCAGATTTATTGATGATCTTGAAATTCAAGTGATGCAACGTTATGTGCCATAGCTAGTTGATCTCTTAGGATGTCTTGGACACCAGGCATGTTTCCGGAGGGCAGTCCTCCCAAGTTGCAACGTATAAGTTTCATGCCTCGCTCATCTCAGTACGATCTGCTTTAAGCTGTTCTTAACTGTGAATTCATTCTTTTGAATCTTAACAATAAAATTGTTATCAAAAAATTGGCTACCAGATAGGAGATTATGTTTCAGACCAAGAACATAATTAACATTCAAAAAATTAGTGTTGTCGATCGAAAGTGTACCATAGCCTTTGGTGTATACGATAGAATTATCACAAAAATGAATTTCGCACTTTCTTTTCCACTTAGTCATACATGTATTCCTTGCAGCCAGTCATATGTCTTGAACATATGTTGTCCAAGTACCATATATGCTTTTGGGTTGGAATGTCTTTCTTCTTCCTCTGACTGATCACCACGGCCAGCAAAAATCATATTTTAGGTACCCAATATGAATTGGGTCATTGCACATTAATAGTTCCTTTAGGATCCCATATATGCATGATGATTCTGACACTATTGTCGGGCCTGATCTACCTCCTTTGGAAATCGATGTAAACTGTCATAAGCTTCTACAGCTAGGCCTTGGACTTCTGCATGATTTAAGTAGGGAGTTCGTGCTTGTGTTGATATGGTGCATGAGTGTGTTGTGGGGTGTAAAAAAAGCTTTACTATGAGTAGGATGTCTATGATAGAGTGGCATGTATACTGATGCATACTTCCTGGGCTTTCTGATAGGATCAGTTCTTCTAAGTAGTTTACACTTGGGCCCTTGGGTTGACAAAACTTGCCGTGTATCCTTTCGTTCAGTCACTGGAGCATTCAGCTTCTCACTTGACTTAAAGAACATAATTTTGGTGTCACTTGTAGATGCATCATTCACCGCTGAACTGGAACTGGATCATACCCTAATCCAGTTCTGATCAACAGATATCTCTGAACTGATTGGATGGATTCCAATTTCTTTGTAGCTCGGAGTGGAGCCTAACTATGCGATTGCTACATCAAACCATAAAAAGAGGAAGTTTTCTTCGCAAAAGGACTATACATATATTTGGCATCTTAGATTAGGTCACATCAATCTAAATAAGATCCAATGACTAGCTATCTTTTCTTGGAGTGAAGCCTAACTCTGAGATTGCTACATCAAACCATAAAAAAAGAAAGTTTTCTTCGCAAGAGGACTATAAATATATTTAGCATCTTAGATATGATCCAAATACTGGCTAAGAATAGAACATTAGATGAATTTACAGTTACATCGTTCACAGTCTACGAATCTTGTATAGAGGGTAAGATGTCGACCAGGTCCTTCAAGATGAAGGGTTATAGAGCCAAAGATGTGTTAGAATTAGTTCATTTAACTTGTGTGGATCGATGTCTATACAAGCTCGTGGAGGGTACGAGTATTTTTTTACTTTTATTGACGATTACTCAATGTACATATATGTTTACCCGTTTCACCAAAAGTCTGAATACTTTGAGAAATTCAAAGAATTTAAGGCGTGAGTGGAGACGAAGCTAGGTAAAAATATCTAGTCATTGCGGTCTGATCGCGGTGGCGAATACCGTAACAACGAGTTTATAGACTACTTGGTGCAGTGTGAGATTACGTCCTAGCTAACTACACCAAGCACACCACAGCAAAACGGTGTGTCAGAGCAAAAAAATAGGACTTTATTAGAGATGGTTAGATCAATGATGAGTTATGCAACTTTGCAGGTTTCGTTCTGGGGGTGTTCCTTAGAAACAACCGCATACTTGCTCAATCTAGTACCATCTAAGTCAGTCGACAAGACCCTTTTCGAGTTATGGTTTGGGCGTAAGCCTAGTTTAAGCCATATAAAGATATGGAACAGTCCAACACATGTGCTGAACAAGTAGGCTGACAGGTTGAAGGCTAGATCTGATGCAAGACTGTTTGTTGGATATCCTAGAGGAACGAAAGGTGGATATTTCTATAGTCCTAAGGATCAGAAGATTGTTATTAGCAACAACGCCCGATTTTTGGAGGAGGACTACATGAAAAACCACAAATTCAAAGTTGAAATCATTCTTCAAGAAATTAAAAATGATCGTACCCCACCATCGATTCTGACAAAGGTACAAGATGTCATGTCAAGTAGGAGGAATCGATACCAAATACTTCAAGAGATTGAAATGGGCCGAGTTTTACTAGAAAAACCGGTTGTACGTATGGCGCCTACCCGGCAAGTTTTGTAAGAACATGCACCACAAGTTACTGCACCACTGTTGTCATTGTGCCAATAGCGCCTCGTAGTAGTGAGAGGGTTGTGCGATAACCCAATCGATATATGTTCGTAGGTGAATCTTCGGATTTTGTCCCAGTAGGCGAACATGCTATAATCGACCCGTGAACATACAACGAAGCGATACATGTCACAGCCCAACTTCTTAATCGAGAAATTAGACTGTGACTAATGACTGAATACAAATTATTAGGACTAATGACAATAAAGAGAATCGATTAAATGACATGTCAAAAATATATGGAATAAAATTAATGGTTCACACAAATGGATACACCAATTTTAATCAGAACAAATCGATTTATTTTCACAAGGTTGAATAAATAAAAGAAATAGCAAAGGCAGGATAATCAACCCAACATTCGACCTTTACTCCAAAAGTGTCTCTCAAACTTTACAACAACGACATAAACTATCAATCAAAGTCAGAGTGAGGCAACAGAAAGGGCATCTGAGTTATATGTATGAGGACATATAACCCTGGGCAGCAGAATATAACAACACGTTTATGTTTCCAAAATTTGACAACAACACGACAAGAATAGCAATGGAAATACAAGTTAAACTTTCAAACAACATCGAACTAAAGGAAGTTCGATTCCAACATTATCAACTGTCCACAACAACAACCAATCCAAGTTCGTTTCAAAACAACAGGAGATATAAAGGAGTTCAACTCCAACGACAACAACTATCCACATTAAAATAACTCGACAACAATAACCATTCACAACACATAAGCATTTACAAGCAAAAACCACAGTGTTCTCTTCCAAATACATCTCCAGAATCCAAGCTCGACCTGCATGTTTAGAAATACATGCAGGGCGTGAGTACATAAAGCACTCAGTGGACATATGCCGAAAATATTTAAAACTTTGCTCTTGGAGCTATAGGATTGACTTTCCGTAACATTTCAATACACAGTGGTTTTAGTGAAATAACATGTACATACTTTTCAAATAAACACTTACTTGTTTTCATGCTCATAGTATCAAACAAATGCAAATGCATGTCTCATGTCTGCAGACAACTTCTTTCTCTTTCTCTTCCCATATCCACGGACTTTCTCTGTGTGTTGAGAAGTAGGTCTCCTTCTCAAACACCTTTCTTTCTCTTTTTCTTTTTCTTTCTCGTTCTTTCTTTCTTCCATGGATAGGTAAATGTATCATGCTTATGCTCATGCTTAAAATCAGGCAAGTCAAACATTTTTCTGAATAATATGCAAGATATAATGCAATAAGAATAATAATTTAGCATGTGCTTCTTTTGATTTAGAAAGTCCACCTGTAAACTTTACTCGATAAATTTTATCGACTTTCCTCCATGTTCTTCTTCTTTGATTGTTTTGTCATTTTTAGATGCACCTTAAATTAATATCAATAATATCAGTATACGAATAAAAGACATTTTTCAATTTTCAAACACACATAAATTCTTCTTACTTCCTCTTTTTCTTTTCTTATATTTTATTTAAACCAATTATCTAAGCTTTCACTTATAAGGATTAATAGTCTTTCGGGTCATTGCATCCTTCTATTACTATAACTTTCTTGACCTATTAATCTCATTCAACTCATATGAGTCTACTTTAATAAACAAGAGAATGATTGATAATTATTCCATAATTTTACTCTTAATAAACTAAATCACATCCTTTCATTTATTTTAACACTTCATTTCTTATCATTACATTACTTATGCATAACTCTTCAATTAATCTTCTAACTTAGACTTTCATTACAAGTTAATTAGTAAGTAATCAACATACTTTTTAATTAATTGAATTCATCTTATTCTTAATCATAGTTTAACTTTATAAACTAGGTTCAAGTAATTAATGATACATGACTTAACCAAAACATAAACATATACATAAGCTTCAAATTTTCACATTCTTAACCCTACCATTTACAATTAAGCTACAATAGTCTTTATTTACTTAATATGTTCATAATTCATAAGATTTACAAAGAATAACATCAAACTTTAATTTTCCCTTTTCTTCATGATTTTCGAAAATGTACATATATGTACTAAGTTATATTTTCTCTTCAACTTTCTTACTAATTTACATCTAATTATCATCTATCAATCTCAAACAACAATAATCATATCATATCTTAACTTTAACATGAATATATTACTTATGCATACAAACTAAAATTTTCTACTTTTAGCATAGTAGTTTAGAAAATTCTAAATAATTTACATAATGCTTAAATCATCATAACAAACTCATATATCAAGTTAATTGAAGAAAATAAAATCAAATAATATGTTCTTCACATTTTTGAAATTTTCGAAAAAAATGAACATTATTCCTTAATTTATTTTTAATCATTTTTCTCTCAAATCATATGCTTAAACATGTTCAATTACATTATTATAAGCTTTCCAATATATCATCACTTTATATAAATTTCATAAGATAGGGTTTTTAGCCCTAATTTTAATTTCACAATATCCATACATATCTCATTATTCATGCAATAATCTATCAAATATCATCAAGAATATCAACAATAACACCATAGATCACTTAAAATCTTAACTTCACATCATCAACATTTTTACAAATTTTTCCAACAATAATCAAACTTATAACTTGGATAAAAGATAGAAAAATACCTTCCTTCCAACTTAAGAATGGATTTGGAGATGAAATAGCTTGATCAAGGAAATTTTTATAAGTGTGTGTTTCGGAATTTTTGGGAGAAATGAGAGATTTAGAAGATAATGTATAGTAATGAGGTTATATGTATATATATCCTAAATTTTATCTTATTTTTGCTTTAATTAATTGAAGTGATTATTCATCACTTCTAGATAATTCTAATATTATCCTGTCTAATATGATTAAACTTTATTTAATGCTAATATTTATGTATATTGCTTTCTTTTCTTTAAGGAAGTAATAATAAGGAAAATGCTAATCTTACATTAATAAAACCATAAACTTTAAAATGTGGCATTTATAAAAGCACAACTTGAATTTTCTATTGTTGTAACATTTCTTTGATCATTAGGATCAAAATAATCAATCCATATAATAATTTAAATTCCTAAACAAAATCTTCTATTCGAAATTTCTAGGATTCGGTTTATCGATCACATTTTATTTCACTAGTTGAAATTAAATATTTCTATCTTAATCATTTCTATTTTCTTTCTTCTTAAGGATGCAATGCCCTATTTAACCTTAATCTTTAATTAATCACTATTTAAAAATTAAGGATATTACATGTAATACCCCGAATTTCTGGGCTTAAAAATTTTGAAATTAAAGAAGGAACAGTACAATAGAAACGATTATGAAAGTGAACGTCGGGAATCACCGATTGCGATTTAATCGAAATTTCCTTTAGAAATTCAAATGAAATAATTTTTAAATATAAATAGATATGATTTTAAGTATATTTGGGATATTATTTACACTAAGAAAGAGAAAGAAATATTTTTCCTTATTATTTGATTATTTTCGAAATTCATGATTTATAAGGATTAATTTGTGATTTATTTTATGATCACTTGATTTTATGTGATGAGTTGTCATGATTACCTTATAAAATAAGATAAGATAATTATTTTATATATATTAATGAGTGATTTTCAAATTAAGGGGATATATGTGATAAGGTTTGAAAATGACATTTTAAGATAAGTATGTTATGATATTTTTATAAAAAGATAAGATAAGGTTATGATTAATTAAGAGATAATGTTTATCTCTTAGAAATGTAGAAATATGATAAGCATCATATGAGATATTATTTTGTATCTTAGCTAGCAAGTTTTGAAAATAGTCTATTATTTTCAAAAATCATAAAGTTTTATGTGATAATTATATTAAATAATTTATTTAAATTATATATTTGATAAATATCATGATTCTAGATCAATCATATCTCATAGAAACTATATAAAATTTCGAAATCATTGAAATAGGGTAAAGATAGAATTTTATAAAATTAAGTCCTAGAAACCCTAATTTTTAGAAAATTGGGAAAATGCTTAGAAATGTTCCAAAATTTATTTTATGATATAAGATCATTATATTTATGTAATTCTTCATGAAAATAATATTAGTTATGAAAATAATAATAGTTTTGATAATTTATCCTTAATTTTGAATTAATTGCCGATAACTTTACTAAAGCATATGAAATTGATCTTAATTAATTTTCTTATGGTATAAATTATTATCTAAGATCAATATTATGTCACATAGCTATTAATTGGAAGAAAATAAAATATTTAGCATAAAATACATGTGGTGACCGAAATTAGGGTTTTCAAAGTGTGATATTTAATTTAATTATTATCCAATTAATGATGTATCATAAATATTATATTAATATGATATTATTAAGGATAAGATAAGGTGTTATATCAACTTGCACAAGTTGGATGACAAGTGCATAACAAGTGGCTAAATTATGCTTGATTTTATGAGATTTAATTAATAAATATCAAGCTATAATTAATGAAAGGATAAGATTATGATCTTATCATGTTATTAGGTGTAAAGTAGAGTTAGAATTCAATTAAAACAAGTAACCTATTGTGTTGTCTTCTTAATGGCGAAAATTTTCATATATATATATATATATATATATATATATATTAAAATTGTAATTTAATTATCTTAGGACAAGTGTGATGCAAGTTGTATAAATGATTCAATGAACCTATTAAAAGATAAGATATGATAAGGATTATGATAAGATTTGATAAGGATAAAGATAAGATTTTGTGCAAGTGTACATTAGATATTTTAAAGTGTAATAATTAATATCATCTCATAAAACCTATAAATAGGAGGTCACCCCTCCCATAAGCTCATAACCAAAAATAGGAAAGAAATAGAAGAGAAAATAGAGAGAAAAAAATAAGAGAGTGTTCTTCGAAGTACTCTTCGATCGTAGATAGAATAAACGTCGCCGACGTCGATCGAATCCGATCAAAAGGTTAGATTTCTTACAAGCTTCATATATACATAAGAATTTATGTTATAAGCTTAGTTTGTTCATGTGATTTTCGAAAATTACATAACCTATGCTAATATGTTTAGATATTATGTTTATATGATGTTATTAAGCATATAGTATGATTATATCATAAAATTAAGCATGCTATTAAATTTAAAATTTGGACCGAAAACTTAGGAGGATGATATGTTGATGATTTTGATTTTAATTGTTAATTTGAGCATGGAATAATAATCTAGGTATTAAATAAGCTTATATGAATTTATATGGAATTTTGGAGAACTTTAGTACCTAAGTTCAAGATTTTCGAAATTTATAATATATGATAGTAGGTTGTGATATAATCCATATTTAAGTGTTATCATGTCATATTGATGATGTAGATTCATAAAATATGGTTGTGTGAATTTATTGAAATTTATAAAAATTAATTGGACCTAAGTCAAAGTTTCGAAATATGACTTAGGTAGATTAAATTCAATAGTCCATAATAAATAACAATTATGTTATAGTAAGCATAGTTAAGGATGATTAAGTATTATGTGAATTTATTAGGATTTTAAAAATTGTTTACTTAGTGAATTATGAAACCGAAAACCATATAAGACAATTCTAAGGTATATGATTTTATTTGACCAAAGTAATTACATAAAATGATCTAAAATAATGTTTTAGACATAATATAATTTTATAGAATTTTAGAACAAAATTGCACATAAAAGATAGAATTTCATAAGAAATTGAAAAGTCAAATGTTGACTTTTTGTTGACCAAAGTCAAAATCGTTGACTAAGTGTTGACTTGGTCAAAATTGTTGACCAAAACGTTGACCAAGGTCGAAGGGCACGTAATTCGATGTCGTGATCTATGTGACGTGTCGTTAGTAACAATGTAACTTACGTTACGTAAGTACATTTAAGCGCACATTATATACTAAAAGGTAGAATATTCCTTATAAATCAAGAAAATTAGTAATCAACATCAATTTATTAGGAAACCTCAAAATAAGTCCCACAAATTTTATTCGACGCTGAGAGAACGTTATAGACTATGTCGCCTCTACCGAACGATTTGAACAAAAGAATGAATGGAAGGATAGTAGTATGCGTTCGGATTGAAGAATCTTACGTAGCATGATGATATGCTAAAATTTTGTTTCTTACATTGATAAGGTCTGACTCGAAGGAGAACGGAAACCGAGAATAGAAACTAGTGACTTAAGAAACCTTAAGTCCTCGAGGTGGGCTTTCTTACTAAAACCTTTTATGAGCCTTTTTGAAAAATGTTTCTTCGTTATTCTTGTCTTGTTTCTTGAAAAATTTTGAGATACGATATTGTCTGCCAGAAAATGTTTTATGTTTTGTATATGTCCATTCGGGTTGCCTGGGGCAACAGGAAAAGTATTACAATTCGGATCCTAATTTGGAGGTGAAGGGAATCTAGCTTAGGGTTGTGTACACTTGACAGAATCGCGGTTGCGATCAGTTGTTTCGACCTCGAATCGCGGTTGCGATCGATCGTGCGTCCGGGTGAAGGAGGCCTCCTCCGCGCGTTAATCCATATGCCGACTTGGAATATACGTTGTAGTGATGTGAAAATGCTTGCGCAAGCAATGTTTTAAGAAAATGAAAATGTATTTAGTAAGCACAAGGCCTTTTTCAAACAAAACCCTTGTGTCTTACTGTGGCGAGGGCAGCACAATATTTCGTAAAGTAAAATGTTTTCGGCAATGTGTCCACTGGGTGCACTATTTGTACTCAGCCCTGCATGTTTGTTTTTAAATGTGCAGGTTGAGCGGGTGATGGAACAGAGCGGGAGTTGAGCGGAATCTTTTGAAGTATGAAGTATTTTTGGTTCACCTTGAGAATGCATCTTCATATGCATGTCTCACACGTTTATTCTGCTGCCAAAACTCTTGAGATTCTATTATGTTTCGTTTCTATGTCAACGCTTTGTAAAAGCTGTTGTTTTGTTGAAACCATGGAACCACCTTTTATATATATAAGCTATTTTGATTCATCATGATTCTCGTATCTGTTGGAAACATCTATATTTCTTCGTAGATGAAATGAGTTGAAACCCTTATTCTTTCATATCCACTTAAACCGAACCCCAAGTCACGGTCTAGTAAGGATAAGCCGAACCGGGCTGTGACATTACAATACAAGACATAGATATGAGAGAATGACACGCCGCTATGGGCTTAGAGATTGAGTCCATAACCGTTATGCATGTATATGAGAAGACACCTCTACCAGATGGTACGGAAGCCATAGGTAGTAAGTGAGTATACAAGAGGAAGAAAGATTCAGATGGAGAAGTTTTACTTTTAAAGCCAGGCTTGTGGCGAAAGGGTATGCTCAAATTAAGGGGATCGATTATGATGATAACTTTTCGCCTGTAGCAATGCTCAAGTCCATCAGAATTCTTCTGGCTATAACAGCTCACTTGAAACTTGAGGTTTGGAAATGGATATAAAAACCGCTTTCTTAAACGGTTACCTTGAGGAAGATCGAGACATCTATATGCAGCAACGTGAAGGTTATGTGAAGAAATGTGATGAGCATCTAGTGTGGAAGATTAAGAAGTCAATTTATGGACTCGAGCAAGCTTATCGGTTATGGAACTTACACTTTGACGAGGTGGTAAAGAATTATGGTTTTATCCAGTTGCCTAACGAGAGTTGTGTGTACCATTTATATGTCAACGTGACAACAATGTGAGCTGTTATCAGACGTAAAGAATTAGTTATCTGGTCAGTTTCAGATGAAAGACTTAGGAGATGCATCGTACATTCTTGGGATCAAGGTTTACCGAGATCATAAGAAGAAAATATTGAGCTTATCTCAAGCGTCTTATATTGATATTGTGATTACTCGTTTTAGCATGCAAACCACTAAGAAGAGATTGCTAACCTTCAGATATGGCGTTCCTTTATCTAAGGAGCAGTCAACGAAGACTGCAAATGAGATAGAGAAAATGAGACATGTTCCCTACGCTTCCACCGTAGAAAGTCTCATGTATGTGATGCTGTTCACGATGCCCGATATCTGCTATGCGGTAGACATAGTCACAAGATACCAATCTAACCCTGGACAAGGTCATTGGACTGCGACAAAGCATATACTTAAGTACATGAAAATGACTCGAGATCATAGGCTAGCTTACCAGAAAGGTAGTTTAATGCCTTCGGGTTATTCAAACTCAGATTTTCAAGTTGACAGTGATGAGAAGAAGTTTACCTTAGGCTATGTGTTCACCTTGGGATGTGGTGCCATATTTTCATGAGTGTAAAGCGGTGATCGTTCACGACCCGACTACCTAATCAGGTACTTAGGCCGTGACTCGGGGTTAAGAAGAAAATTTAACGACAACGGGTTTAAACACATGTCAAGAGAAAAGACTAATATGACTTTTGTCATAAATAAATCTAACATTTACGGTTTCAAGAGGTGAAATGTGAAGTAGGTTTACTGAGAATGTTTTGTCAACCGAAGGGTTTATCAACAATTTAAAACATGGAAGGACAACGATTCAAACGAATGATATTGAATCCAACGAAAACCATTACGAGCATTCGAGAAATCCTTGTTTACCGAACATTGGACATGATCACTTTATCATATCAAAACATATAAGCAATTAAGGTCAAAGCTCGGCAGAACGAACGTACGAGAATTATGTATGAAGACATAACTCTGGGCAATAAAACATGTAAATAACAATAGAACAACCTTAATATGAATCAACATTTAGAAGCTCCTTCACGCAAAGATTCGATTCCAAAGATTCTCCAACTCAACCCGCATATTTAGAAATATATGCAGGCGTGAGTACAAAATGCACTCGGTGGGTATACGCCAAAACATAAAGATAAACTTTGTGGCTATAAACTTGACTTGCCATAACATATACTTTCATAAAGAGATACTTACTTGCTTTCATCATCATAATATCATATGCATATGCATGTATCATGTTTGCATGCACCTTTCATCTCTCCTTCCCATATCCACGGATTCTTTTTCGCGTGTTGAGAAGTAGGCCTCTTCTCAAACACCTTAATATCACATACCCGAGTTGGACCGAAGGTTCTCAACTACGGTCATACCCGACGTCGGTCATTTCTTTCTTTCTTTCTTTCTTTCTTTTCCGTGGATAGGTAGTGCATTATGCTTATGCTCATGTTCAAAACATCGCAAGTCAATCAACTTTTCAAATCAATGCATGTCATAAATCTCATGTCATTTTTCATGCATAATCATATCATATCTTTTGAAAACACTTAAAAGCATAAGCATTTTATTATAGAAAATACTTATACCCACGGATGTTCCTTAGAGCTAAGGAACCAATTCCCAATTCCATTTCTTTCTTTATCCATATGTTATCCTCATAGAAGCGGCATAAAGCCTATCAAGAGCCAAACAAGAACATTACTCATCTTAGTCGTGACACGACCATATATTCTCGATATCAAATCTACGACACTATGGTTTATCAAAACTCGGTCATCAGATCCTCTAATATCTTATTAACAAACCAATTTATCTAAATTTCGGTAACAGAACGCTTATAAACGCATCGCCAAATCAACACCAGATCAACCAATCATAGCCCAAACTCCACCAATTCATCACTATATGTCTCAATATGCATAGGAAACTCAACAACAAGCTTCAATCATCTCATCTTAGCCAACAACCAAAATCCCTTAAGACGCCACTTAGGGTCTAATGTCGAAAATTCACGTGAGACGCCATCTAACACCAACGAACCTATATACATGCTCAACTATAATTAAATATCATCGCTTTATCAATAAACATAAAGATCAAAGCTTTGGCTTTGAAAACCAATTTTGCCGACAAACTAAAATTTTATCGTTTTGAATACGTCGTGAAAAATCCGAATAAATCATTTTAGGCTTTATTCATATCATAGAATCCAAATATGAAGTCAAAATGATCAAATAAAATCAAAATCCAACAATATATGGACCTATAGTTTTCGGCCATTTTAGGTTTTTCGATAATTTCGATTTCAAACGTTTTCTTGTTCCAAACATGTTTATATCAATCCAATAACACATATATGAAGATAATTCAATCATAACAACATCATAAATTGAGATCCAAGCATGCCCTTTTTGAAAATTACATGAATTTACAAACAATAACATATGCTTTCCAATTTCAACGTTAAACAATACGTAAACGTCGAATCTATCATAATATCCATAAATAATCAACAAAACATAATCAATCATAATTCTTTCAAAATGACTAAAAATCTGAATTCAACATATAAGCATGTTTTTAAAAATTTCAAACCGTAGATGTGTTCTCGGTACGAGATTATACCTCTATTCGAAGACCGATCGAAAATTCAACGGTCGGATCTTCCTATTTTTCTCTAAATTTTTTAGAAAATGTGTGTGTGTGAAAGTGTGTGTGGAACGTGAGTTGGGGGAGAAGAATGGAGGATGATCATGTTTTGAAAATAAATTAGTAAGGGTAAAATAGTAATTTCACATTATTAATAAATTTTTCTTTTATTTTTCCCAAAACAAAATGGTGACAACACACCATTTTCTAGAGAATTCCAAAAAATCTTCCTATTTTTATTCTTTAATTTCGTATTTAATAATATTAATAATAATAATATATTTTCATGTAATTTTCCAAAATATCAGAGAAAATTCCATAATTAATTCCCAAAATTCCAATATTGAATCTTATCTTCTTAACACTTTAAACTCATCATTTTTATCAATATAAAGTTCCAAAATTATAAAATATATAATAGGAACTCACTTTATAAAAATAGAGATTTAATTCCATTTTATGCAAATAATGGAATTAAATATTCCATTTATTCTTAAATCCTTTAAAAATCACTTTCTAAATTTTCCCATCATCAAATATAATTAAAATATAATAATTAAAAATATTTTTGGCCTTAAAAACCATTTTAAATATTTTGCTCTTCCTCCGAGCTTAATCGGCAAATGCCGACGTCATAAAAACGTAAATTTTGAAATTCTCAATTTTCTGAAATCAAAACTTATTGAGCATGTATCTATCATCTTAATACCCTTGGAATCTAGGTCTTCTTATCCTAAATAAGATCTGAGAATCTTATTTCAGATTCTACTTCGATTCTATCGTCTCAACGAGAAGCTTAACACAAAAGCTTCTAACTTAAACAAATCACTTCATAAGGATGCAATGCCCTTCTTAATAAGCTCTTATCATGAGCTAATCTCTGTTACAGAAATACGGGGTATTACAGGTACATTGCAAACTCCACCATGGAAGCCGAATATATAGCCGCATCAGAGGCTGCTAAGGAGACGATAGGCTCAAGAACTTCCTCTTGAATCTAGATGTGGTACCTCCTTTTCCCAAGAGTATCACAATGTTCTACGATAACTCTGATGTAGTAGCAAACTCGAAGGAACCACAAACCCACATAGAGAAAAAGTACCACATCATACGAGAAATCTTACAACGATGAGACTTGCTTATAGAGAAGATTGGTATTGGGACAACCTAGCTGATCCATTCACGAAGATTTTGCCACAAATAGTCTACGATGAGTACGTTGGAGGACTTGGATTGCACAACATGGCCCCACTTGGAAAGGAAACGGTTTTGTTAGTGGGAGAAGTAAAGTGACTTTGTTGTTTTTAATAGCTAGTAGGGAGACACATTATTTACTAAAAGTTTACTTTAGTATAAGTGAGAGATTGTTAGATTTGTATACCGAAAGCAGAATGGTTGAGCTTGTATACAATGTTTTCTGTTACCACTATTCCAATCTCCTATCTGAATTGTTTACTTGATTGCATATGTTGTCCCATTATCTCATACAAAAGTTAGATCATACAGTGTGTAGAAGATCACATAAGTCTGTATGATTGGTTAAGCTAGTTGAGATATGAAAAGGATCATAGATAAGACAACTTGAGGATGAGTTGTTGGTATAGGTTGTCGTATAGATAATAAGTAACTTGACTTGGTTGTTTGTTTATGCTGGTACGTCTTGACGTATTGATGGATCACAGTGAGATGAGTTCTTTTATTTGACTGTCGTGAAGAATCTCGATCTCGATGATTTACGTTGATTTAAACTTCGATAAAGTTTGTGGTAAGTATAAGTTACTGACCATCACTATGACTTTTATAAGTGAGGGTTACATGAGATAACTCAAGATTCTCTGCATATTGGGTAGTGATAGTGTTTGTATGTCATGCTAGTTACCTTTAACGAGTCACTGTATCTGTTTAGGATGATGACGTCCCTTTAAGTAGCTCAAAAGTTTTATTTTACTAATCCCTGCATGTTGAGTTAGCTCAAGTACAATAATAAGGTTGAGTGGTACTACTTAAAGAATTAAATGAATTAATTATTTTAAGCAATCAAGTGCTACAAATAATTAATGGACGTGCGATATATTAAATATGGGGATTCGTAATTCTAAGTACAAGTCCGACTCAACTTCGACAATAAATTGGTAAGTCAACATTTATCCTCTAATGGAATAGATAAATGTTTGTGAATTAATTTATGTTATGGGTTGAACATAAGATAATTAATTCATTTTAAGCACATCTTTATTCCTTGTATTTGATCAATGAGTTGACCCATGAAGGCCTATTGCTACTGAAATTTTCGTCCACTCCTAAGATCCCAGTGAGATTATTTTCTGATTAATGTATTATTTATTTAATACATCTTCTATGTCTAGATAGATGTTATCTGATATTATTAGATATCAAGATATAATTATTTAAGATAAGAATTATCTTCAGGGAAAAAGATAATCATTGTATTTATTAGATGTGTCAGAATCCTATCACTTTAGGATTCTAGGGAGAATAACTATAAATACAAGGTTGGAGAAAATCAAATAATTCTATGCATAACAGTGATTTTCGAAAATCAGTAAGAGAAACATATGGGGCGAAAATTACAGTGTTCTCCATAAATTACTCTCACTCAGTATTGAAGATGAGGCATCTGAGAAACAATCCAGAAGATCAAAGCTGGAGTCTTTCATTGATCCACTGTGCCGTAAATTCATAGGTAAACACGAGAAAATATATGTGTGTTGCAATTTATTATATAGGACCATGTTAGGAATATAATCAATGTATAAATTAAACATCCAAGATAGATCATTGGGAGCACGAGTAAATTCATATTTCCTATCAATTGGAGTCAGAGTCTGGGATCATAATCTTAGCTCTGTTGGATTAATTCAAGTTTGATTATTACATGTGTTATAATTAATTATGGATCCGTCGTTCATCGTGGCTCATTTATTTTTGTTTTTCGAGAATCGTTTTTCGCAACGAGAAAATTCATGGTTAGATTAGAATATATTTTTTTCTGTAAATTATATTTGTAAAATAAAGAACGATGACGAAGAACAAGACTAGTTGACGGAGTCCCGTTGCACGGCACGATGAGAGACGCTCAGGCAATGGGCGACGCACGCATGCACAGCGCCCATGCGTGAGGGTGGAACAGCGTCAACAGATTCGCGCGGCTCCAATACGCGGTTTCCCGTCATGCGGAGCGCATGTGGTTGTGCGGACGAGACGGACAAGGTGGGACAGTGTTCTCTATAGATTACTTTCACTCAATATTGGGGATCAGGTATCCGGGAAACAGTCTATAAGATCAAAGCTGAAGTCTTTCATTGATCTACTGTGTCATAAATTCGTAGGAAACACGAGAAAACCTATGTTTGTTGCAATTAATTATATAGGAGAATTCTAAGAATATAATCAATATATGATTAATTAAATATCCAAAATAGATTCTTAGAAGCATTAGTAAATTCATATTTCTCATCATATACAAAATAAATTCCATAGCCCAACCCACTCCTCCAAACTTAATAAATTTGAGCCCAATTACCACTAAAACTCTAGCAATATTTGTAAATAGTACTTTCTTTATTAAAAAAATGAGATAGCGCTGAAGAGTTATGTTGCTTTGTTCACAACGCCAGAATGAAGCTTCAAAATGCAGCACTGCTGGAGTAATAGAGTTAAAGTGATTAGTAAATTCTTTTAAAAATAACTAATCTATAAAGTCAACTCTGGGCAAGCCAGGATTGAAGAAAAGAAAACTACCAACCCAAATATAATATAGAAATACATAGCATAAAAGTATGTGGAAAGGCTGGAAATACTTAAAGGCTAAGCAATGTTGCACGCAGTAATCAAAGACAAATTGCAGACAATTTGACGACATTATTCCAATACAGCGAAAATGTACAACGAGAAAGAGAGAAAGTGGGCAAACTGCATACGTTTCAAAGTGATGAAGAATCCAACAAGTCTTCTTTCTTTGAAGTAAAATATTTATCCACTTTTACATAAAGTAATGACAAACTTTGCCTTACTTTAATTCCTATAAATTTTCATCTAGAATATGCTCTACCAATTTTAAAGTTCTTTCCACATAAATAATTCATTTAAGACATGATTCGTCTAATGAGAATATTTCCTTTTTCTAGATAAACAACAGAATTTAATAAAACTGCATCTGGGATTTGGAAGAATATTTGCTCGGCATTTCACTCAGTTGCTGCAATAAATATTACTCCCTCCGTCCCACCTAAAGTATCCTATTTCTTTTGGACACAAGTATTTAGGAAAAAAATATAAAATAGTTAAAGTGTTAAAAAGTGGATAGGACCCATACTTTTTGAAGGAATAATTATTTCCTAAAATGGAATGAGACATTTGTAATGGGATAACTCAAAAAGGAAAATGAGACATTTTAAATGAGACAGAGGGAGTACTACCTTCACCCTAGAAATATAGTACTCTTCCCTTTTTACAAATATTTAAAAAATTACTTAATATATTTAAAAAATAAAAATAAAAATAAAAATAAAATTACCCTATATACCCTGATTTATTCATGCTAAATAAGAAGCATATGTATTATTTTTGCCAAGTTTGAGACATGCAGATGGAGTCTTAAATCGCATGTTCAACCTATTCTATTATATTTTCCAATTCATTTTTCTTCCTTTCTCGATAAGTATGAATCATACTTTTCTTTGTTAAAATAAAAACAGCGCAATATTTTAAGACAAAATCTCACCGCTCTTCGACACATAACGAACCCAAATTGTTTTAGAAGTTTCAAATAGCTAATTCTTAAGGAGTGTAGGACTTTAGCTTACTTGTAAATAAAATATGTTCTTCAGTTTTGTACTTTTATAAGAAGTTTAAAGAAAAAATTGTCAAAAATAAGCTTGAGATTAGGGATGTCCGAGCCGATCCAGAACCGCTCAAAACCCATTAAATTTTAAAACAACGGTTCTAGTTCCGGTTTCAGTTCCAGACCCGTTTTAGACCCATGCCGTTTAGATCCATAGTTGATGGTCCGATCCAGTCCGGATCTGATTTCGGTTCCAGAATCAGAACAAATACTTATTTATTGGTTCTGGTCCGAGTAAAACCCGTCTATTGATAATCATAAGTTTAAATAAACTTGTCAATGAGCTAGTTTTATTCATATCGATTCGAAATTACTCATAAACCATCAAATTATAAAGCAACGGTTTCGATTACAGTTCTTGTTCGGTTCTGGTCCGGTTCTGGTTTCAGACCCGTTCAGATCCGGACCGCTTAAGACCCATGGTTGATGGTCCGGATCCGGTCCGGATCAAGTATCTAATGGGTCAGTTCCAGAACCAGAACCGTTACTTATTTATTGGTTCTGATCCGGGTAAAACCCACCCATTGACATCTCTACTTGAGATGTATAATTATCAATTATATTAATAATCGTTTATGAATAAGATCAATTTGAGAATTTTGTCAAAATATAATAACCTGATCTCGGTTACTTATTAATTCACCTTTTTTATTGAATGCACTTGTTCCGACTAAATTTCACTTTTATTTTAAAATTAAATATTTTTGTATATAGTCCATGTTGATTTTGATTGGATCTACAAATTGACTGATACTACATCCTGTTGGAAATCACGCATATATATATATTTATTATATATGTGGTCAAGTTGTCAGGAAGCTACTTTGACCAAGATTTTGAGTGACGTAACGTTTAATTTTGTGAAATTAAATGGCATAGGATCGATCTACTTTTTGAGTAGATGATCGTGGTGTATTCACATTCTCAAATCCGATTTCCGGTGAGTGAGAAATAATGGATCAAAGTTGATCACTTAAACATGAAGTTATGTGCTTAAGGAGATCCCACATTGATTAATGTACATACATTAATTGTCTATATAAGTGGTTCATTGAACAATTAGTATAATTGTTTGCACAAGTGATGGGTTGTAAAAGCCCACACGCGCCGCCGGGCAGGGCTCAGTCCAGGCCGGCCCGGCCTGGGTCGGGTTCGGGTTCGGCCCGGCCCGGCCGGTTCGGTTTCGTGGATTGTGGATTTTGGGCTTGTGTCGTGGGCACGGTTCCGTGGCCCATTGCTCGTATATTTTGGATCAATGTTTGATCGAGCCCAAACATGGAGTTGATGCGAGGCCCAACTCGTGTGGCCCAATCCGTTGGGCTGCTTGTGCACTGAAGAGACGTCCGGATCGTCCAATGAACCCGACGCACGCGTTGTCCAGATTCGTCAGAATCGCGGTAACGTTCCGACATGAAGGCTCTGCAGGGAAACATGGGCACGTTGTCTCCAGAAACCGTCGCGTAACCCCTCTGCACTCAATAGGGGACATAACTTTGTAACACCCGACATCAATGCGGTGTTAACTCCAAAGATGCTCCCATGAGGGACGACGCCTATAAATAGGACATGTCTCAAACGGCATTAGTCACCCTCTTGCCTAAAGCATTCCAAAGATTCTCAAGAGCACTCTCTGCATACATAGTTCGTGTCCAAGCTCTGTACTCGCCTCCATCCAGTTCGTCGGAGCTCGTTGGTCTGCGGTGCTGCCACCTACGAGACGCTACCATTTCATCTTTGGGGACGATACGCCAGAACCGAGAGCACTACCGGGGCGTATCTCGTCTTGCGGAAAGAGGACTCATCGACTCGGCATTAGTATACGGTTATTGTATTCATTTTAGTTTAAAGTTCTTTTTAGTTTGATCTCCTACTTTTCTATTTTCGAGTTGTATACGCCCGACAAGTTCTGTACTGTTTGTACACGTTTTTCCAATAATCGCAAGACGAGATATCACTTGCCAAGGAGTTCAGACTTTTAATTAACTTAAAAACTTTCGAAACTTAATACCTTTGCTTAGAGATGTCGACTGCACCTGCCACCGACTCTGCTTGCGCCGCCGCCGCCTCCGCTGCTGCTGCCGCCACCGCACTATGGCTTCGGTCATGTTTGGTTCGATGCCTTCGGGGTCAACCATTGGACCCTTTGGGTCGACTGTTGGTTCCACTTTTAGTGGTTCAACGTTTGGTTCCACTTTTAGTGGTTCCTTTAGTTCGACGACTGCACTTTTCAGTGGGTCGACTGTTGGATCCATGGGATCTAACACTGGTGGTTCTCATTCGAGTTTCATGTTTCAGACACTTGAGTGGTGCTGGTGGATCCGTTATGGATCGATCTCGGCGCCTATTCATACCGCAGGATGATGCCGCCACCGGAAGTCGCCGAAGTTTGGAGGATCCGACTTCAAGAGATGGCAGCAGAAGATGTTGTTCTACCTTACGACGTTGGGCTTCGCCAACATCTTGGTGGAAGATGAGCCCACCGTTCTGGGGGCTGAAGTGAAGGACTTTCACGTCCGAGCAGCATATGACAACTGGCGCACTGACGACTATCTTTGTAAAAATTTTATACTTGGTAGTTTAGAAGATAGCTTGTATAGTGTTTATGCTGTAGTAACGATATCCAAATGGATGTGGGATGCGTTAGAAAAGAAGTACCGTAGTGATGGTGCAGGTACAAAGAAGTTCATTGTAGCCAAATATTTGGACTACAAGATGGTCGATTCTCGACCAATCATGGACCAAGTGCAAGAGTTTCAACTCATTGTACAAGAGGTTCGTCGAAGGGCACACCGCTTTGGACGGCTTTTTCATCGCTACGTTGATTGAGAAGCTATCCCGGGTGGAGAGACTTGAGGTCTACCTTAAGCACAAGCGAAAGGATATGACGCTGAAGACTTGATCGCTAAACCGCGATCGAGTCCGACGTGAAGAAGCTAGATCTAAAAGTGAAAGGCTTGCTCGATCGCGAAGGCCAACTGTTGTTGGAGGCGGTCCTCCAACAAACATGTTCGTCCCAATGTCCATGACAAAGGCAAAGGAAGGTGATTGCCCGTAAGTTTGGCGAGGGATGTTACAATTGTGGCAAGCATGGCCACACTAGTAAGGCGCCGTCGACTAAGAAGAAGAAGGCTAAACAAGTTGCCAGCGTTGTCGAGAAGGACTTGACAAATGGGACAAGGATGACTTGGCTGCTGTGGTGACGAAGAAGTCAACCACATCGAGAATCAAGGTGGATGGTTCATCGACACCGGCGAATCGCAAACGTCCGCGCCGAAAAGATGCGTTCTCCATCTACAAGCCTGTTGAGGGAGGAAGCTCAACATGGGAACCAAGTCGTCCGAGGTTTCGGGAGTTGGTGATGTGGTGCTCAAGATGTCGTCGGCATTGAGATCACGTTGAAGGATGTCTTCGATGTCCGAGATATTCGCAAGAACTTAGTGTCGGGCTCCATTCTAGTTAATAAGGGTTTTAGACTAGTTTTTGAGTCAGACAAGTTTGTCTTGACTAAGTTTGGAAAGTTCCTTGGTAGGGGTTATCGCACCGGGGGTCTTTTCAAACTAAATGTAATGGTTGTGCGCCGTGTACCCAAAATTGTGATGAATGAAAATGCATATACTTCCTCTTACTTGACTGAGTGCTCTGATTTATGGCATTGTAGATTAGGACATGTTAATCTAAATGCAATAAAAAGATTAGTAAATTTAGATTTACTAAAGTTAAATGAAGTTAATATACAAACGAAATGTGAGGTTTGTGTGGAAGTCAAAATGGCTAAGTTACCGTTTCATTCGGTAGAACGGAGTACTAAACCTCTAGAACTTATTCATACTGATGTGTGTGATTTAAAGTTTGTACAAACTAGAGGTGGTAAAAAGTACTTCATCACGTTTATTGATGATCGTATAAGATATTGTTATCTTTACATTCTAAGAAGTAAAGACGGTGCTATGAAGCTTTTAAAACTTCAAGAAGTCGAAAATCAACTAAGTTGTCGAATTAAGGTATTCGAGTGATAGAGGGGAGAATATGTAGCTCTGTTTGAGGCATTATGCAACGAAAGTGGTATAATACATCAAACGATAGCTCCTTATTCACCTCAATCTAATGGCGTTGCTGAACGTAAAAATCGAACACTTAAGGAGATGATGAATGCTTTGTTGATTAGTTCAGGGTTGCCCCAGAACTTGTGGGGGGGAAGCTGTTTTGACAGCCAACTACATACTGAACAAGATTCCACTAAAGAGTAAGGATGTCACTCCTTACGAGTTGTGGAAAGGAAGAAAACCATCGTACAAATATCTCAAAGTGTGGGGGTGTTTGGCGAAGGTTGAGGTGCATCTTCCTAAACAAGTTACAATTGGACTTAAAATAGTCGATTGTATCTTTATTGGGTATGCAATGAACAGCAGCGCCTATCATTTTATGATCCATAGGTCAGAGGTACCGGATATGACTGTGGGGACGACGATTGAATCAAGGAATGCTATATTCTTTGAAAGTGTTTATCCCTGTAAAGACAAGGATAAAAGTGAAGCCAGCTCTAGCAATAGAGCTGATGGTGAAGCTTCGAGTTCTAAACCTTTGGAGGAAGAATAGATATCGCATAGCGATCGAGGTCCGATCGGAGGGTCGGAACCGAGACGAGGCGATGAGAGTCGAATGCCAAAAGATTTTGGTCCCGACTATATTGCGCTCATGTTGGACGAAGAACCAACGCGTCGATCAAAGTAGCCTATGCTCGGCCGGACGGGATGCTCGGCGAGAGGTCGCTCAAAGTGAGATTGATTATATTCGCAAAACCACACTTGGGTCTTGGTTGATTTGCCGAAGGTTGTAAGCCCTTAGGATGCAAATGGATCCTTAAAAGAAAGTACACGGCAGATGGATCAATTGAAAAGTATAAGGCCCGTTTGGTAGTCAAAGGGTTTAAAGAAAAGAGAGGGGTACGATTTCTTCGATACCTATTCACCTGTGACGAGGATTACGTCTACTAGGGTGCTTCTCGCAATTGCTGCTTTGCACAATCTTGAGATTCATCAAATGGACGTTAAGACTGCGTTTTTGAATGGTGACCTCGAGGATGAGGTATATATAGAGCAACCCGAAGGGTTTGTTTTACCTGGTCAAGAGGGCAAGATATGCAAACTCGTGAAGTCTCTATATGGTTTAAAACAAGCGTCGTTGCAATGTCACTTGAAATTTGACAATGTAATGTTGGTAAATGGTTTCAAGATCAACGAGTGTGACAAATGTGTCTACGTTAAGAACACTGATAATGGTTATGTTATAGTGTGTCTGTATGTAGATGACATGTTGATCATGGGTAGTAATACTCAAGTCATTAATGACACAAAGCGCATGTTAAATAGAAATTTTGACATGAAGGACATGGGTTTAGCTGATGTGATTCTTGGAATCAAGATTCTAAGAAGATCAGACGGAATTGTCTTGACACAATCTCACTACGTCGAGAAAGTGCTTAAGAAATTCAACGCGTTTGATAGTTTGCCTGCTAAGACCCCATTCGAGCTCAATGTTCACTGAATAAGAACATGAGTGAACACATTGGGCAAGAAGACTATGCTAAGGTCATCGGGTGTTTGATGTATCTTACAAATTGTACCCGACCCGACATAGCTTTGCCGTGAATAAATTGAGTCGTTACGAGCAATCTAAGCAAGGAGCATTGGAAGGCTCTAGTGAGAGTTTTGAGGTACTCAAGTATACTCAAAATCATGGGCTGCATTTCACGAGATATCCCCGTTGCTTGAAGGGTACCGTGATGCCAATGGATATCGACACAAAGATTCACTTTCTACAAGTGGGTACGTGTTCACGATTCGGGAGGTGTTGTTTCTTGGAGATCCACGAAGCAGACGTGTATAGCCCGATCCACTATGGAATCGTAATTCATAGCTTTGGATAAAGTTGGTGAGGAAGCCGAGTGGCTCAGTAATTTTTGGAAGATATTCCATGTTGGTCTAAACACATGCCACCGTGATGATTCACCGTGATAGCCAAGCGTTATTGGAAGGGCAAAAGTGGTTTGTATAATGGTAAGTCTCGACATATCGTCGGCTACATAATCTTGTGAGGCATTTGATCTCAAGTGGGGTTATCTCAATTGACTATGTCAAGTCAATAGATAATCCGCGCATCCGTTAACCAAAGGGTTGAACCGGGATCAAATGATCAAGTTGCTAGAGGGAATGTGATTAAAATCCACATATTAAGAACAATCATAGTGGTAACCCAACCATGATGACTAGAGATCCCAAGAACTTGGTTCAATGAGAGAACTAAGCTATAGGAGTTCGTGTATAAACACTCAAGTTAGTCTGTTCCCTAGAAAGCAAACGAGTGTTGGAAAATTTACCTAGTGGTGAGGTTGAGTTGTTGACTCTTAATGATTCTAAGATACCTCGAGGAGGTTGAGTATTGCAAGATACTCGGTAAAGAATCACCTATGTAAGTGCGAAGTGGGGCCGCTTCAAATAGAACACTTATGAATCCAAAGTGGATGTCCATGGCCAAAATTGAATCAAACGTGAGAACGGATGAGGTTGAGGTGTTAAAGTGTTAATACCATTGTCTTAGTGCACGTTGTGGGGGAATAGTTTAAGGCATCGTGTCCACTAATCCGCTGTGTACTCGATGGTACTGACTATGGAAGGTTCAAGGCTATAACCACCTGTCCAAATATTTTAACATCTCTTGAGGACTGAGCTGTGTCTGCATACATGCATATGGCTATTTTCACTCATGTGGGGGATTGTTGGAAATCACGCATATATATATATATATATATTTATTATATATGTGGTCAAGTTGTCAGGAAGCTACTTTGACCAAGATTTTGAGTGACGTAACGTTTAATTTTGTGAAATTAAATGGCATAGAATCGATCTACGTTTTGAGTAGATGATCGTGGTGTATTCACATTCTCAAATCCGATTTCCGGTGAGTGAGAAATAATGGATCAAAGTTGACCACTTAAACATGAAGTTATGTGCTTAAGGGGATAAGCATGGATTAATTAATCCTTATCCCACATTGATTAATGTACATACATTAATTGTCTATATAAGTGGTTCATTGAACACTTAGTATAATCGTGTGCACAAGTGATGGGTTGTAAAAGCCCACACGCGCGCCGCCGGGCCCGGGTCCGGGTTCGGCCCGGCCCGACCCGGCCCGGTTCCGATTTCGTGGATCGTGGATCGTGGATTTTGGGCTTGTTCGTGGGCCTGGTTCCGTGGCCCATTGCCCGTATATTTTGGATCAATGTTTGATCGAGCCCAAAGATGGAGTTGGTCCGAGGCCCAACTCGTGTGGCCCAATCCGTTGGGCCTGCTGTGCACTTGAAGAGACGTCCGGATACGTCCAATGAACCTGGACGCACGCGTTGTCCAGATTCGTCGTAACTGTCGGTAACGTTCCGACATGAAGGCTCTACGGGAAACATGGGCACGTTGTCTCCAGAAACCGCCGCGTAACCCCTCTGCACTCAATGGGGGACATAACTTCGTAACACCCGACATCAATGCGGGTGTTGACTCCAGCATGCTCCCCATGAGGGGGACGACGCCTATAAATAGGACATGTCTCCCCAGCATTAGTCACCTACTGTCTAAAGCATTCCAGCATTCTCCAAGAGCACTCTCTGCATACATAGTTCGTGTCCAAGCTCTGTCCTCGCCTCCATCCAGTTCGTCGGAGCTCGTTGGTCTGCGGTGCTGCCACCTACGAGACGCTGCCGTTTCATCTTTGGGGACGATACGCCAGAACCGAGAGCACTACCGGGGCATATCTCGTCTTGCGGAAAGAGGACTCCTCGACTCGGCATTAGTATACGGTTATTGTATTCATTTTAGTTTAAAGTTCTTTTTAGTTTGATCTCCTACTTTTCTATTTTCGAGTTGTATACGCCCGACAAGTTCTGTACTGTTTGTACACGTTTTTCCAACACATCCCAGTGCTAAAAAAAATAATAAAATACGAGCACAAACTCGTTTTTCTTTTCTTGCTTTTAGGTCGGACTTTTGGTACTACTTTAAGTCAAGACGGAAAATATTCTTCTTCTTTGGTTTTGACACGGGAAATTGCTAGATTACGTATTATCATATTATGGAAACGTTCCTTTTCCCCAAGTAGAATATAGTTTAGAAAGATGAAAAAGAACTTAGAAAAGTAAATTGGCTTTGTTCCAAAATAAATTTGTAAACTTAGTGGAATTACTTTTGTTATCCGGTCTTGTTCAAATGTATATTCGGTTCTATCATCCATCTTTTTTCCAAATTAATTTTTCGCTTTGGCATTTAATAGTCTTTTAGACTCTTTAATTCTAGTCCAACAAATTCCACTAACTTGGCAATGGGCGAGCTGCGATGGATATCCGGATTTTTAATTGTTTAATACTACATACATACATGATTCCAAAACGTAAAATATATATAGGAGGGTTAACGTGAGAATAATTTTTAATGTGAGAATGTGAGAACAAAAAAATGATGAATTCTGTGTGAAAGTTGATGAATTCGCTGTAAAAGTTACTGAGTCCAAAAATATAGAAATTTCGCTTCTCATGGGATTCGAACCCTGGGTGAAAATTCTGAATTTTTGGATTCAGTAACTTTCCCAACGGATTCATTAACTTTCATTATGAATTCATTTTGTTCGTAACGAATTTTCATGGTTCTTAGTTCTCATGTTAAAAATGGTTCTTATTTGAACCCCTCTCTCTCTCTCTCTCTCTCTCTCTCTCTCTCTCTATATATATATATATATATATATATATATATAAGTTCAAATGAGAATCATTTTTATCCTAAAAACTAAGAAAATGAATTTGCTATGAAAGTTTATGAATCCGTTGAGAAAGTTATTTAATTCCAAAATTCAAAATTTTTCACCCGACTTCGAATCTCATGAGGCGCGAAAATATTATTTTTTTGAATTCAGTAACTTTCTAGCGGATTCATCAATTTTCACAATGAATTCATCATCTTTTGGTTCTCACGTTTTCTCGATAAAAATGGTTCTCACGTTAACATTCCCCTATTTTTATATGAATGAGATCAAATACAAACTAATCTTAAAGTATAAAATATGAACCATTTTCGACCCTTGATTCGTGAAGATCTACGGTAAATTCACCATCTTACTAACGTCTGGGTTCGAATCCCATGAGGGATAATTTTTATTTTTGTGAATTCAAATACTTACACGACGAATTCATACGCTTTCATGGCGAATTCATATTATTTCAGGAGTTCGTAGTTTATAGCTTAAGGATGTGATGGTTTTTACAATAATTAATATATATGGGGAGGGTTAACATAAAAACCATTTTTATTGTGAGAACGTGAGAACAAAAAAATGATGAATTCAGTGTGAAACATGATGAATCCACTGGTAAAGTTACTAAATGTCATATCCCGTCTTTCTCGATAGGATTAGAATGACTTTCGGACTTAGAATTTAAAATGATTCGTGCCCAAAGAAAGATAACTTTTAAATTTCAACAAAAAGAATTTATTTCATTTAATATTATAAAGTGATTACGAGAATTATTATATATAATATAATAATTGAATATGATTTATATATATATACTTATAAATCATTATATCAATAATATTATGTCAATGTTTAATTAATTTATAATCTTTAAGATCGGACTTTGAGCCCGTTAGAATAAACTGTTTAATGAGCTTTAGTTTAAAAAGCCCAAAAGTAAAGCCCATGGGTAAATCAAAACCCTACACCATAAAAGGTTTCACTTCTCATTCTTTTGAACCCTAGCCTCCCATTCACTCCTTTTTTCCCTCCTGCAGCCCCAACAAGAGGATCTACAAAGGTTGAAACCTTAATCCCATATTCATTTTAGTGTTGATATGCATTTATGTATATGTATATATGTGTGTTGCTGTATTTGTGTTATGTTTGGTTACGGGTTTTCTGGGGGAGGCAATGCGGCGGTGGTCCGACCGACCACCGTCGGTCTAAGCCAGGAGGAGGAGAGGGGTGGTGGCGGCGCTGGGGGTGGGTGTGCGACGGCGTGTCGCCATCGCATGCGTGTGTGTGCCCGTTGTTGTGCCGTTGCATGTGTGTGTGTGTGCATGAGCCGAGACGGGAGAGAGGTCGGCGGCGGCGCTGCGGTGGGTGTGCGACGGCGTGTCGCCGTCGCGTGCGTGTGTGCATCGCGTGCGTTGCCGTCGTATGTGGTATGTGCGTTGCGTGTGCGTGTGTGTGTTGTCCGTGAGAGGAATGAGGTCGCAGGTGCGTGACTCATGGCTACGACGAGGCCTACCGGACATGGGACGTCAGTGGTGTGTGTCTCATGTGTGTGCGTGAGTGTGTGAGAAGAGACGAGAGAGAGACGTGAAGGCCGAGAGAGAAGAGAGAAAGAAATAAAAAAAAACGAGGTCGTGAAATTTTGGCGTGACATGTATGGTCACGGAAGCGGCTACGGAAAATGGGACATGACTTAGGTTTAGGGTTTTGTAAGAAATTGGCTGATTTTATTTAAAATGGGCTGGGTTGGTTTATTTTTTAGTATTGGGCTTGTTCACTTTTATTTAAAGTATTGGGCTGGCTCATTTTAATTTAAAATGTTGGGCTCTTCTTATTTAAAAATGGGCTGGGCTCGTTTTTTTTTTTAAAAAGGGTGAGTTGGGCCGACATTATTAAATTATGTGCTGGGTTGCTATTTTAAATGTTGGGCTCAGTTTATTTTAGATTATGGGTTGAGTTCATTTAAAATGTTGGGCCTTGTTTTATTTTAAATTCATGAATTGGGTTGGGTTATTTAAATGTTTTGGGCATTATTCTGTTGGGCCGAGAATAATAGAAAGATGGGCTGACCTTATTTAAATAAATGGGTTGGGCTCCAGTGAATTAAATAAATAGTTGGACTTTAATTAATTAAATAAAATATGGGCTTAGATTTAATTAATGATTGGGGCTTTAATTTAATTAATGATTGGGCTTTAATTTAATTAATGACTTGACTTGCTTTAATTAATTAAATCTTTGGACTTAAATTAATTAAATAAATAAGGTTTAACTTGAGACTTAATTAATTAAATTATATTAAGTCTAATTAAATAAATGGTTAACTTAAACTTAAATGTAAGTTTAAATTATTTAATTATGGTAAGTTAATTAATTAATTAATTAATTAATTAATTAACATTAAGTTTAATTAATTGATTAAGTTAAGGTTAAGTTCAAGTTTAAGTTACTTTATTTATGATCATGACCTATTTAATTAATGTAATTAATTTCTTTTAATGAAGTTAATTAAGTTTGAATGTTTAATAAATTAAATTATGTTAGACAAGTGCATAATTTGAGAATTTTATTATGAGTTATATTAAGCGAAGATTCCTTAATATTTATATGATTTTAGTATGCATTTCAATTGCATTATACTGTTGTAAAAAGTATTTATCATAAGAAGATTATGAAATTAAATACGTTTTCAAACGAAAAATCGAGCAAGGGTATTGTTGGTGTCCTTAGCCGATATATATTAGTTTTCAAATTCAATTATATTTTTAAAACCCGGGCTTAACGAATCATAAGTTAGTATCCTCTTTTGCTTGAACTTAAGGCTAGCTTTTCGAAACCTATTAAGATTAGTGCTTCTTGTAGGTTTTGTCAATCAAGGGGATTAGCGTTGCTTTCCCGAGACGCGTACAATAGTGATTTTATCAGGCTTTGTCCTATCAAGGTGGGCTTTATTTACAAAAGTATATTTGAGTTATATGCTCTGATATTTCATGAAATGCAAACTGTTTATCCAATAAAATATTTTTATGCGCTCTACTCTGTTTAAGGCTCGTAAATGTATCGATCAAGATTCTCTTTTAAACTTTACATGTTAATTGTGAATTGTGTACACTAGTTAGTTGTTTCGGTGGGTTGATCTCCATCGGGCACTAACATAATCATGAGGCGTTATAAGGGTGCTTGTCTGGATGCGTTCCGAAGTACGTCATAAAATTATGAAATTGTCCGGGTTACGTCCCCGATGACAATAATGGGGCATGTGATCCGACGGTGGCTAGAGGCCCGGGATCAAAGCGAGTAACAGAAGAGTCGTGACAATGGGCCCAATAGATGAAATGTTTTCGCATGCTTAGAAGTGATTTCTCTTTTTAAAACCTTCTAAGTTATGTTATCATGATTGGATAAACTGCTTTTACGAATTTACGAAATATGTTTAGAAAATGCATGTCCACTGAGTACATTAGTACTCAGCCCAAATGTTTTAAAATATTTTCAGGTTGATCAATGGGCGCTGACGGGGCAGAGCTGATATTAGGGTTCACTCCGTATTTTGATGGATTATTTTCGTATATAGACTTCCGCTGATGAACTAGCTCTAATTTTATTCTCCTTCTTGTCTATGACTTGAATTGTACCTTTTGACGAGCTTAGACTCGGAATCCTTGATGTTTAGCATTTTGACGTATATTGGCTATTAGAGCACGAAACTAAACTTGTGATCCTGAGGATAATTATTGTTTTGATTGGATCACATCATTTGATGTCTTCCATTTTTATTTAGGAAGTTATTCCCAAGTTCTAAGGGTTTATTTGTCTTGATCATTCGAGTAAACTTTTACATTATATTCTTCCGCATTTTATTAGTCGTGTCTCGATTTACGAGCTTCCATTATTTTAAGAATTGGGGCGTGACACTAAATCCAAAAAAAATGAATTTTTCGCCTCTCATGAGATTCGAACCCTGGGTGAAAATTCTGAATTTTTGGATTCAGTAACTTTCCCAGCAGATTCATTAACTTTCATAGCAAATTCATTTTGTTCGTAAAGAATTTCCGTGGTTTTTAGTTCTCACGTTAAAATTGGTTCTTATTTGTGATCGCTCACTTTTCTAACACGAAAACGTGCAAGTATATAGGTAAGACAGTATCGTATCCACGAGGGATTGTAATCTGAAAACACGAAGCTAGCTCAACGATAATTTATTATTATTCGCCACGATTTGGGTTTGGAAGGCTTTAGGGCTTGAAATTAATCCAAAGAGAGATAACAAAGCGTAAAATAAAAGAAAGCAATAAATATCAAAGATGATAAAACAGATAAAAGACTAACCCTAGGGATGCATAAATCCTACCCACAATGTATGTTTATCCTGTTTCCTATTAGCCAATTTTAATCCAGACAAGATGGAAGATCACATATATAACCAACAACTTCAGTTACGACAATTGCGGCAGTAGATTACGAGTTTTCCCTACCATTCTAGGTGAAAACAAGTAACTCCAAAAGGATCACTAAGAATATGCTTCCTACGAATATCCTATCTCAGCTACGACTCAAGGTTTATTCGTATCATGCATTCAAGATCGATTGACAATTAATACAGATACGTCATTAACTGGCAACTAGATATGCATCAAGATTGATCAGAAATTAATACATATAAATAAGCACCAAGAATCATGAATCAATGCCTGGAAGGTAAATAGCGATAACAGGAATCACAACATATAGGATCAAATCATGCAAACCCTAGGATTAGAACGGAAAATTACTTAGACATAATAAACGGAATAAAATACGAATAAATCATAAAAACGGAAATTAAATGCATAAAACCCGGATAATAGCGTTGGATGAACAATGGTTGGTCTTGAATCCAATCCCAAGCGAAAAACGGAAAACAACGGAAAACGATCGGACAAAACGTTCCGATCGATAACAAAGCGATAAACTAAACTAGAACAACGATAAACTAAAGCTAGAACGGAATTAAATCAAACTAAAGTGCAAAAATATGAAAAACTAGAGAAAAACTGAACAAATTCTTGCTTAGTGAGGTTGGGGGCGTGGGAGCAAGCTTGTGGATATATATAGGTAGAGGAAAACCCTAAATCGCGCCCCAGAAACATTCTGGACGAACGGCCGCGAGGTCGGTCGCTAGCTCCTGCGCGACTTCACTGTTTTGCTCCGTTCTCTCTCGTCCGAACTCCGAATTGTGATCCGTTTGCACCTATGGACTCCTATCGAGATGCTATTTAAGATTGTAAACTTTTCACATCCATATTTTTCATATCCATTTCATCATCTTTGGTTACATCTTTGCCTTATGCATCGATTATCACATGAAAAGCCTACAAAACACCAAAGAGAAACCCCAAGAGCAGTATCTTCCAAAAATAGCTAAAAGCATAAAGATCGACTATATAAACGCATTTAATAGATCTATTTCATCTTGATATATCATCAATAAACGAGTAAAATGCGCATTTATCACACCCCCAAACTTGAAGCATTGTTTGTCCTCAAACAAAAACAGAACAGAAAGACAAACGAAGGACACAACAAAAGATCAACGAGATTAGCAAATGTTATAAACACAATCAAGCCTCGGAAATATCTTTCAATGCTCGAAAAAATTAGCACACATGACGACATTAGTCAATTCAACACGAACAACGATTGAAAGCAAAAACTCATTTAGTTCAACCCTCACAAATGCATGTGTGTATAATATAGGATACACTCAACTCATAAGGAAATTAAGGACGTGTATATACTCAATGATCAATGCAATGAAAAATCTTACCATAGGCTTGCCATTTCTCTAATATCTCCACCGCGTCAAATGTGTTCAAATAAGGATCAAAAGGTCTTTTCATAGGTTATATTGTAGGCACATTGGTTAAGGTAGGATAATATATGGCTAAGTGACTCAAAATATTCCAAGCACCCCATTTATACTTTTAGACACATATGGACTTTGTCCATTTTCCTCTTCTTTTCCAACGTGCTAAATCGACGCTTTATCCTCATAAGGTACCTATACTTTGATTAACGACCCTTTATGCTCAAAACACATAGTGAACTTATCATTGCTTTTTCTTTTCTTTTCTAGAGCTTATAGGGTTTATCATTCACAACAAATGTATTATTCTTCACCATAGATGTATTTCTCTTGGAATAATTTTTCTCGTCATAACTACATCACAATCCCCTTTTGATTCTCATATCCATCCTCACCTCTTATCATTCGGTTAATCGAAAGAATAAGTCTATTAAAGGCTCAAAGAAGGCGACAAATGGTATATATCATCGGGTTAGTGTTTGGGTAAATATGTGGTTAACAAAGATGGCCTTTTATCCTTTCCAAATTCGAAACACATATTGCAGTCTCGACACAGAAAAACGGCAAGTTCTAGAAGATAATCACATGCACGATATCACACAATTAAAAGAAACTGTATTAAGATATTTATACAGTGAAGCTCAAGTCTCACGGGTTAAGCAAATGGTGAAAACAACAAGTTTAGCAATCTCAAGTCGTTCATGCGTCATTTTCTAACATATCATGTGCACTATCTTTAAATTTCACAAAAAAATTCTATCGTCATTGGCCACATGGATTAACACACTTCACTTAACTCGTTGATCGATGACATAAAAACGAACAACAAAACAAAACACGACAAAAGACCCCAAAGCATAACAACTTAACAAAACAAAGAAAACATAAGAAAGACTCTCAACCAACTCACACTCGAACACTCCCCAAACTTATTGTCAGCGATTGTGCAATGGAGGCAATAAGGTTTGCGAAGAGAGTGATTGGGAGAGATCTTACCTCAAATGTCGCGCTACTCCGGCGGTGGATAGAATCCTCGCCATTGATGATATACCTTGGGGCTTAAAAACGGACAAACAAAACAAAGAAAAACAAGAAAAACAAGACGAAAAAACAACAAAAAAAAACATGCAAACACGTTGGGTTACCTCCCAACCAGTGCTAATTTAACGTCTTTAGCTAGACCATCACATACCTTGTTCAATCCGGCGTTCTGGTAGCAACGGACTTCCTTCCAAAATTACGAATTCCCTTGTATTTCGCATTCACCGTTGACCACCACTGAGCGTGGAATTGCCCCCAAACTTGGATGATTCACTCGGAGTTCCATGCCGAGTCCACTTCTTCTTTCTCGCATTCTTATCGGTGTCGACACCCTCTAAGTATCGCGACGTGTGTAGCAGCAGTAGTCGTGATCAAATAGCAGTCTACCGGAGGAATGTACGCGCGAATAACGGCTATTGGAGGTTCTTCGCGGTCGACCTCGCGACCGCTGGTCAGGTCGCTAGGCGTGTCAGCTGATGTGGCCTTCGTCATCGCGGTTGGGCTAGCGGCGCGACCGCGTGAAGTCTCGGCGGTCGCCGCCGATTGCTCATGGCCGAGCTCATTGTACGAGCTCGGTCGCAAGTTCCTTTGCAGCCCACTTTCACCTCGTCTCGCTCGGGATGATTACGGATGCATGCGACTAGTCGACCAATCGATTCTCCATTACTTTCATGTGTTCGCTCATAGCCGTCACGATGAACTCCAACTATGTAATTTTTCGCCGATCGCTTATAAATGAATTACATTGTATCGCCATTTGTTGTATCACTCTTCCACACTCGGTTTCTTCGCCTCTTGAATCATTACATTACGAGCGGCGAAACCTCCGGATATTCTTTGAAAAGTAATGGGGTTGGCATCGACATATTATGATGATCTCTGTTGTGCGGGTTGTACGGATTCCATCCTCCTTGAACTGCTCGGTGGGAGGTGGATACATGTGATTTAACTGGCCTCTTGAGCAGGACAAGGAGTCTCATGTTCGCTCATTTGGCGTTCATCTCGGTATACTTGGCGGGAGGCTGCGAAGCTTGCTCGGGGCACTCCGTAGTTTGGAAAACGCCATAACTTGTCGACCCTTCTCTCGTCTATTCTCCTTGAAAGCTTTCGATCTCGGGATCTAAAAATATTTCATGAGGTCCCGAGATCTTGTAAACATATACTACCCGAGAAAAGAGAATTCACTCTTGCAAAATAAATAAATAATAAAAAATAACTTGAATTAATAAATCCAAATCGTCAAATTATTCCTATGCAATCTTAAAATCCCGACAGCGGCGCCAAAATTTGATCGCCACTTTTCTAACACGAAACGCAAGTATATAGGTAAGACGAGTATCGTATCCACAAGGATTGTAATACAAAAACACAGAAGCTAGCTCAACGATAATTTATTATTATTCAAGCACAAATTTGGGTTTGGAAGGCTTTAGGGCTTCGGAAATTAATCCAAAGCAGAGATAACAAAGCAGAAAATAAAAGAAAGCAATAAATATCAAAGATGATAAAACAGATAAAAAGACTAACCCTAGGGATGCATAAATCCTACCCACAATGTATGTTTATCCTGCTTCCTATTAGCCAATTTTAATTCGAGACAAGATGAAAGATCACATATATAACCAACAACTTGATTCGACAATTGTGGCGATGAATTACGAGTTTTCCTACCATTCTAGGTGAAAACAAGTAACTCCAAAATGATCACTAAGAATATGCTTCCTACGAATATCCTATCTCACCACGACTCAAGGTTTATTCGTATCATGCATTCAAGATCGATTGACAATTAATACGATTCGTCATTAACTGGCAACTAGATATGCATCAAGATTGATCAGAAATAAATACATATAAATAAGCACCAAGAATCATGAATCAATGCTTGGAAGGTAAATAGCGATAACAGGAATCACAACATATAGGATCAAATCATGCAAACCCTAAGATTAGAACGGAAAATTACCTAGACATAATAAACGGAATAAAATACGAATAAATCATAAAAACGGAAATTAAATGCATAAAACCCGGATAATAGCGTTGGATGAACAATGGTTGGTCTTGAATCCAATCCCAAGTGAAAAACGGAAAACAACGGAAAACGATCGGACAAAACGTTCTGATCGATAACAAAGCGATAAACTAAACTAGAACAACGATAAACTAAAGCTAGAACGGAATTAAATCGAAACTAAAGTGCAAAAATATTAAAAACTAGAGAAAAACTGAACAAATTCGTGCTTAGAGAGGTTGGGGGCGTGGGAGCAAGCTTGGTGATATATATAGGTAGAGGAAAACCCTAAATCGCGCCCGTAAACATTACGGACGATTTATCATGCCGTCCTCGCGGCCGCGAGGTCGGTCGCTAGCTCTGCGCGCGACTTCACTGTTTTGCTCCGTTCTCTCTCGTCCGAACTCCGAATTGCGATCCGTTTGCGCCTATGGACTCCTATCGAGATGCTCTTTAACATTGTAAACTTTTCACATCAATTTTTTCTTATCCATTTCATCATCTTTGGTTACATCTTTGCCTTATGCATCGATTATCACCTGAAAAGCCTATAAAACACCAAAGAGAAACTCCAAGAGCAGTATCTTCCAAAAATAGCTAAAAGCATAAAGATCGACTATATAAACGCATTTAATAGATCTATTTCATCTTGATATATCATCAATAAACGAGTAAAATACGCGTTTATCAATTTGAACCACTCTCTCTCTCTCTCTATATATATATATATATATATATATATATATATATATATATATATATATATATATATATATATATATATATATATATAAGGGTTAGTTTGTTGGATTTGTATCTTGAAAGTAATTTTGGTTGAGCTTGTATACAATGTTTCTGTTACCACTATTACAATCTCCTATCCGAATTGATTACTTGATTGCATATATCGTGTCCCTTTATCTCATATATAAGTTAGATCATACAGTGTGTAGAAGATCACAGAAGTCTGTATGATTGGTCAAGCTTAATGAGATATAAAAAGAATCACAGCTGAGACAACTTGAGGACGAGTTGTTGGTATAGGCTGCGGTATAGATGAGAAGTGACTTGACTTGGTTGTTTGTCTATCTTTGATACGTCTCGACGTATTGATGGATCACAGTGAGATGAGTTCTTCTATCTGACCGTCGTGAAGAACCTAGATCTCGGTGACTTACGATGATCTAAACCTCGATAAGGTATTAGGTGAGTATGAGTTGCTGACCATCACTTTGACTTGTTATGGGTGAGTGTTATATGTTCTAACCCAATATTCTCCGCATCTTGGGTGGTGGCGGTCTTGTATGTCATGCTAGTTATCTCAGATCGAGTCACCGTATCCGTTTAGGATGATGACGTCCCCTTAAGGAGCTCAAAAGATTTATTGTACTAAACCCTGCAGGTTGAGTTAGCTCAAGTACAATAATAAGGTTGAGTGGTACTACTTAAGGAATTAAAGATATTAATTATTTTAAGCAATCAGAATGCTCTAAATAATTAATGGACGTGCGATATCTTAAATACGGGATTCAGTAATGTCTAAGTGCAAGTCCGACTCACCTTCGGTAATAAATGGGTAAGTCAACATTTATTCTCTAGTGGCATGAATAAATATTTATAAATTAATTTATGTTATCTGTTGAACATAAGATAATTAATTTATTTGAGGCCCATCTTTATTCCTTGCATTTGATCCCTGGACGATTTGGCCCATCCAGGCTCGTAGCTACTGATGAAATCGGCGCCCCCTATCCCTCTAAGGCAAGGATTTGATATTCTTTATCCATAAGGATATTATTATATTTATGGGATATGCATGGATCCTGTCCTAATGGGATTATGATAATGCATTATAAATATAAGGTAAGAGATAAGATCAAGGTTAATCCTCAATTAATTGTGCATTATTTTCGTGAGCCTCAAGAGTGGGATTCTAAAAATAGCTAGGGTTTTGAGGGTGATTTCTTGTAGTATTCTCCATAGATCGTCCTCACCGACGTTGGAGATTGGGCAACCGGATACGATCAGGAAGATCAAAGCACGAGTCTCGATCCGTTCATCCTGCTCATCCCGACAGATTCAAGGTAAACACGAAACCCCTACGTGTTGCAATTAATTATATAGACGCATGCTAGGAATATAATCAATGTATGGTGAATTAAACATCCAAGATAGATCCTCGGAGAGGTTAAAATCGATTTCTACAATTGGTATCGAGCACGGGATCGTGATCTTGGCTCTGTTGGATTAATTCACATTTGATTATTACGTGCGCAATTAATTAATTGTTGAATCTGTCGTTCATCGTGGCTCGGTTTTGTTTTTGTCGGATTTTGTTTTTCACCACGAGAAAATCTGTGGTTAGATTATATTTGTTTTTCTGTAAATCTTATCTGTAAAAGAAGAACGAAGACGAAAGCACGAAGAACAAGACGACGAAGGTACGTTGGAAAAACTGGGCGCACGACCGGACCGCAAGTCTGAATGCTTTGAGAAATTGAAAGAGTTTAAGGCGGAAGTGGAGACGAAGCTTGGTAAGAGTGTCAAGTCATCGGTCCGATCGGTGGCGAATACCTCAAGAACGAGTTTATGGACTATCTAGTGAAGTGTGGGATTACCTCCAACAAGACTACACCGGCACACCACAAAGAAATGGTGTGTCGGGCGAAGAAATAGGACTCTTTTGGAAATGGTTAGATCAATGATGAGTTATGCAAGATTGCTATTTAGCTCGGGGTATGCCTTAGAAAGCGGTGGCATACTTGCTAAATCTAGTACCATCCAAGTCATCGAAAAGACACCTTCGAGTTGTGGTTTGCGCAAGCCTAGTTTAAGCCACATGAGGATATGGGCGATCCGGCACATGTCTTTGAACAAGAAGGCGACAAGTTGGAGGCTAGATCCGACGCAAGAAATTTGTTTATCGCTATCCTAGAGGGACGAAGGTGGTTTATTCTATAGTCTAAGGATCGGAAGGTCATTATTAGACTAATGCCCGATTCTTAGAAGATGATTATATGACAAACCATAAATTCCAAAGTTGAAATCATTCTTCGTGAATTAGAAGATGATTGTATTCCACCACCGATTAGGCCAAAGTGCGAGATGTCGATTCTAGTGGGAGGATCGACACCGATACTTCAAGAAATTGAAGTGGGTCGAGTTCCTTGGAGATACCGACCGCAAGTGGTACCTACCGACAAGTTGTGCAAGATGAGAACCACAAGTATCTCGCACCCACCGTTTCCATTGTGCCGATGGCGCCTCGTCGTAGTGGGAGGGTTGTTCGTCAACCCGAGCGATTTATGTTCGTGGGTGAATCTTCGGATTTAGTCCTAGAAAACGAACAGGCAATAATCGACCCATGGACGCACAACGAGGCGATACAAGACATTGATGCAAGATCATGGCACACCGCTACGGACTTAGAAATTGAGTCCATAACAGCTATGGATGTATACGAAAGACACTCTACCGGATGGCGAGGAAGCCGTAGGTAGTGGGTACAAGAGGAAGAGATTCGGATGGAGAGGTTTCGCTTTTAAAGTCGCTTGTGGCGAAAGGTACACTCAGATTGAGGGCATCGATTTCGATGAGACCTTTTCGCGTAGCAATGCTCAAGTCCATCGAATTCTTCCGCCATAGCAGCCCACACTGAACCTTGAGGTTTGGCAATGGATGTGAAAACCGTTTTCTAAACGGTTACCTTGAGAAGGTAGAGACATCTATATGCAAAGAACCCGAAGGTTATGTGGTGAAGGGTGAAGAGCATCTAGTATGGAAGCTTAAGAAGTCCATTTATGGGCTTAAGCAAGCCTCAAGATCCTGGAACTTACGCTTTGACGAGGTGGTAAAGTCATATGGATTTACCCAGTTGCCTATAGAGAGTTGTGTGTATCGTTTAGATGTCAACGGTGATGTGGTATTTCTTGCACTTTATGTAGATGACATTCTTCTAGTTGGCAACAATGTGAAGTTGTTATCAGACGTAAAGAGTTGGTTATCCGATCAGTTTCAAATGAAAGACTTAGGAGATGCAGCGTACATTCTTGGGATCAAGGTTTACCGAGATCGCAAGAGGAAAATGTTGAGCTTATCTCGGGCGTCTTACATTGATTACTCGTTTAGTATCGCCAAGAAAGGATTGCTACCTTCGCACATGGCGTTCTTTATTCAAAGAGCGCCACCTATGACCGCAGGAGATAGAGGAAATGAGACAAGTTCCTTACGCTTCCGCCGTAGGAAGTCTCATGTACGCAATGCTATGTACGAGGCCCGATATCTGCTATGCGGTAGGCATAGTAGCTAGATATCGCCTAACCTCGACAAGCTCATTGGATCGCAAGAAGCATATACTCAAGCACCGAAAGGACTCGAGATTATAGTCGGTTTACCATGCGATAGTCTAATGCCTTTGGGTTATCTGATTTAGATTTCCAAGTCGACCGAGATGAGAAAAGTCTACCTCGGGCTATGTGTTTACCTTGGGAGGTGGAGTCGTATCTGGCGGAGTGCAAAGCAGCGATGCATTGCGGACTCTACCATGGAAGCCGAATATGTAGCCGCTTCAAGGTCTGCTAAGGAGGTCAGTATGGTTCAAGAACTACCTCATGGATCTAGGTGTGGTACTGGTTTGCCCAAGAGTATCATAGTTTCTCGTGATAACTCGGTGCGATGGCAAACTCGAAGGAACCACGGACCCACAAGGCGACCAAACACATAGAGAGAAAATACCATGTCATACGAGAAATCGTTAGATGAGGGACGTCTTGATTGAAAAGATTGATACGACGGATAACCTAGCGGATCCATTCACAAAGAGCCTGCCGTAAAAAGTTTACGAAGTGCACGTTCGAGGGCTGGGATTGCGCTTGATGGCACCCACTTAGAAAGGAAACTTTTGTATAAGTGGGAGAAGCAAAGTGATGGTTTTGTTTGTAATAGCTAGTAGAGACACATTGTATACTAAAAGTTTGCTTTAGTGTAAGTGGGAGATTGTTGGATTTGTATACTGAAAGCAGTTTTGGTTGAGCTTGTATACAATGTTTCCTGTTACCACTATTACAATCTCCTATTTGAATTGATTATTTGATTGCATATATCTGTGTCCCCTTAACTCATATATAAGTTAGATCATACAGTGTGTAGAAGATCACAGAAGTCTGTATGATTGGTCAAGCTTAATGAGATATAAAAAGAATCACAGCTGAGACAACTTGAGGACGAGTTGTTGGTATAGGCTGCGGTATAGATGAGAAGTGACTTGACTTGGTTGCTTGTCTATGCTGGTACGTCTCTGACGTATTGATGGATCACAGTGAGATGATTTCTTCTATCTGACCGTCGTGAAGAACCTAGATCTCGGTGACTTACGATGATCTAAACCTCGATAAGGTATTAGGTGAGTATGAGTTGCTGACCATCACTTTGACTTGTTATGGGTGATGGTTATATGTTCTAACCCAATATTCTCCGCATCTTGGGTAATGGCAGTGCTTGTATGTCATGCTAGTTATCTGTATCGAGTCACCGTATCCGTTTAGGATGATGACGTCCCCTTAAGGAGCTCAAAAGGTTTATTTTACTAAACCCTACAGGTTGAGTTAGCTCAAGTACAATAATAAGGTTGAGTGGTACTACTTAAGGAATTAAAGATATTAATTATTTTAAGCAATGAATGCTCTAAATAATTAATGGACGGCGATATCTTAAATACTGAAGATTCAGAATGTCTAAGTGCAAGCCCAACTCACCTTGGTAATAAAGGGTAAGTCAAGATTTATTCTCTAGTGGCATGAATAAATGTTTATAAATTAATTTATGTTCAATGAACATAAGATAATTAATTTATTTGAGGCCCATCTTTATTCCTTACATTTGATCCTCGGTCGGCCCATCCAGCCGTAGCTCTCGATGAAATCGCCCCTATCCCTCTAAGGCAAGGATTTGATCTTCTTTATCCATAAGGATATTATTATATTTATGGGATATGCATGGATCCTTTCCTAATGGGATTATGGTAATGCATTATAAATATAAGGTAAGAGATAAGATCAAGGTTAATCCTCAATTAATTGTGTATTATTTTCGTGAGCCTCAAGAGTGGGATTCTCGAAAATAGCTAGGGTTTTGAGGGTGATTTCTTGTAGTATTCTCCATAGATCGTCATCACCGACGTTGGAGATTGGGCAACCGGATACGACCCGTAAGATCAAAGCACGAGTCTCGATCCGCTCATCCTGCTCATCCCCGATGATTCAAAGGTAAACACGAGAAAACCCTACGTGTTGCAATTAATTATATAGACGCATGCTAGGAATATAATCAATGTATGGTGAATTAAACATCCAAGATAGATCATCGGGAGAGGGTTAAAATCAGATTTCCCTACATAGTTATAGGGAGAACCACCACTAAGATGAGAACTAAGAACTAAGAACTAATCTGCACCCTTGATTTCATCGGATTTGATGGATTATATTTAGTTATGCTTAAAAGCGAGCTTGACTATTTTTATACTGTTTTTCTGGTTGTAAACGCGTTAGGGGCACTAAGGTCATTTTAAAGATTTGACATGTCCCTAATTTTTAGCCTTCTCTCTCTACAATTCGATTTTCTTTCTGAAAAAAGTAATTGTGCATATGATTGTAAAGATTTTGCATAAGATTGTCAGTAGTTATGCGAAACGAAACATGAACCAAGAATCAAACTTATAAAATTAAGAATTATTGTTTGAATAATAATTAATGTAAAATAAAATTTAAAATTACCTTAAAATAAATATCACAGATAAGAATATGACTCCCGCAAATCCCCTCAATTCGTGAGTGAGAAAATAAATGATAGATACACAACTATGATTATTCATGCGATTTAGGTAATATGCATAACTATATAGTTGTTGTGCATAAGATAATATTTGTGAAAATAAATGGATTATATGCATATCGTTCAGTATAGTGTACACAAACAGAGTGATTTAAAGCATAAGCATATAAACTCGACTGACTATAATCTAATTACTTTCGATGATCGATACTGCAGAAAAAGATAAAAAAAATTAATTATTGATTGACTGATTATATTGTTTGATGATTTGGTGGATAAAAATATAGATAAAAAAAATATACAAAATCAAAATACCATAAATATAAAAGGAAATATCTTAAAACTCTCACAAAAACGGTTACATAAAAATAGAAAATTACAATAATATCCTTAATAATAAAATCTTAAAACCAAATACATAACAAATCTAAAAAATCGTGACCAATAGATTACACAAAATAAATGCACTAGATTAGTTCTTAGTTCTCAAAACATATATGGTTATCATTTGATCCATTTGATCCATGTGAATCAAATGAGAACTCCAACTTTTTTTAGAACTGAGAACTAATGTGGTCCATCCATTTTTTATAATCTAACGGTCAAGAATAATTATAAATCGTTTATTATCCGTAAATTATCCATTTATAATTAATCAATGGTTCAAGAATAAGTTATCACAATCTCTATAATTAAGGAGCGGTTATTTTCATAATATTTTATAATTATCATTATAACCTAATTTGATTTAATCACAACCACCCATCTTCAAAAATCAATGGTGAAATTTTTTTCTATTTTCTTATTTTTGAATGTGTTTTTATTTGAACCAAACTATATATATATATATGATTTGAATGATAGGAATGCAAAAGTGATGCCAAGGAACGAAAGTTGTACAGAACGTAAAAAATTATTGCACAACAATAACATTGCACTAAGCGTAAAGTTGTTGCCAAGTGTAGTAAATTTATATGTTTAGTGCAACGTCTGCACGTGACCACGATAAATGTTCTCACATAGCTCACAATATATATGAGTGTGTGTGTGTTGTGTGTGTAATTATATGCTAGTCACTTTTTGTAGCATATTTTTTTTTCTAATATATATTTATATATATTCTAATACTTCAAAATTTGTCAGGACGTCATTAATTTTATAAATTATATAAAAATCAAAACTCTATTTGTGCTTTTATTAATTTATTTAAAAATAAGGGAAAATGAACAGGTTGAAATTTGATTTTTATGTAATATATAAAATTAATAATGTCAACAATAATTTTTGATGTATGAGAATATAAAGAAATATTAAAAAAATGCAAACTTGGATTACACGTGAACGGTGCTAACGAAAAGTGACTAACATATTATTCCTTATAGATAGATGCATTTTGAAATCGTTAAAAATTCGTTTTTTCATTTCGATGATATAATTTGCAATATATAGAAACTAGATATTATTATTAAAATACTATCCGAATTCGGTGATATAATATAGTTAATATAACACACACGATATTATCCTAATTCAAGATCCGCTCAATAATGGGTTTGTATATGAAACCCAATGGTTAAGGTGGGTTCCTGTGGTCGAGAGGTCATAGGTTCGAACCCCACCAAACGCCTCTATGAGTTTGAGTCTGTCACACCTGGTTTGCCAAGTATGGTTTACCTGTCCTGTGTGGTTTGCAGGCTATTGCACAGGACCGTGGGGTTTACCCAGTACACACCTAAGGTAGCGGCTGCGGGTTCCCCATGATACCAAAAAAAAAAAAAAATGGGTTTGTATATGAAAGTAAGACGTTTTTATGCTTGTATACAATGTTACCAAGTTCATTATTATTCTTCTATCTGACTGTTAACATATGAGTGTCCCATTATCTCGTTGTATAGTAGATCATATGGTGTGTTGTAGATCACGAAAAATCATTTGATTGGATTAACCTTATGAGATATAAACTAATATCACAGTCAAAATGACTTGAGAATGAGTTGTTGGTTTATGTTGCAGTGTAAACGGAAAGTAGTGTGTCTTAGTTACTTGTTTATACTGGAATATCTTTACATATTAATAAGGATCGCAGTGAGATGTATTATTCTATCTGACCATAGTGAAGAACTTAGATCTCGGTGACTTAATGTAATCCAACCCTAATAAGGTTTCAACTTTATATGCGTGTCTGACTCTCACTTTGAGTGTTATGGTTGAGAGTCTTGTGATGACTCATTATACTATGCATATTGGGTGGAGCATTTCGTGTATAATATCTGGAAATTTGTATTAGGTAACTACATTCAATTTAGGCTGATGACATCCCTTTAAGGAGCTCAAAAGGTTTATCATATTAAACTCTGCAAGTTGATTAAGTTTAAATATGATAATAATGTTAAGTGGTACTACTTAAGGATAATAAGTAATTGATTAATTTTAGCTGTCAGAAGCTTGAATTAATTAATGGATGTTAGATATTTTAAATACGAGGATTATTTAAGTTTAATACAAGCCCCGACTCAAACGGAAGTAAAAATGTAAGTCAATATTTATGCTATAGTGGAGTGAATTAATATTTATAGATTAATTATGTTATGGGTTGAACATATGGAATAAATTCATTTAAGACTCATCTTTATTCATTGTATTTGATTATTGTGTTGGCTCAATAAGGCGTGTGTAGGAGGAATTCGAAACCTGTAATATTTTATATCTCCCAGTGTATTTATTACAATATTATTCTTATGGAAGATATTATGATATAAATACACTATCTTTAGATATATGAAAAATGTATTAGATAAGATATATGATATTCAAGATATATAGTAATCTTTTAACTTTTAAGGAGATAATTATCACTATATATAGGTCTATAGGGGGACAAAAATATGTAGTTCTAGATCCATAGGTTTTGGAATTCTCTGTTTATTTTTTGAAGAATATTTTCCATCCAATATTAGAAAATTCAGGCAATAGGATACAGTTCAGAACATCATAAATGAAGTCAGTTATTGATTGTCTATGCCATCGATTTGTATGTGATGTATTAAATTAATATGAGCATGCTATGATCATAATCAATATATGATAAATTATGATATTTTGAAAGAAAAAAACCGTCGAAAAGATTGAATATGTGAGTAACATCATATATTCCTACCCTCAATAGAAAATTAACTTTTCTTTCGGGAAAATTTAAACTACTTTTGCCTGCATTATTATCTATATTCTTCTTGCATTATTGGCTTTTTTTATAGACAGACTTAAAAATATATAGGTGAGATCATCTTCGTAATATTTATGCATCATTTATTATGCCTATTACATTATTTCATGCACATTCATTTACCAAGAATCATATGCTATATGCCATGGGCAACATCCAAGAATGACATGGATTCAATGTGGGCGGATCTTGTCCTTTCTGCATGAGTTAGATTATCCACTGTTACATTGCCATGTGTCGTCAGTTTGACTGTCTTTGACTTCATAAATTATTGACCGGACCTTTCACGACCAAATTAATTTTTTAATAACGTAATTAATTAATATTTTGTTAATTGCTGATGTTTTTGTGGTTACTCATTCCTCTGATTTTGTTTTCTTTTGCTGAGTACGAAATTTATTTATATTTCTGACTGTCATTTTCATGTATTGCTTAAAAATTTTATGATAAATTTCAATAAAATATGATTAATTTGATTAGCGATCCGCACTTATTTTCTGAATTATTATATATTAATAGAGATAAAATATCAATTAAGCCCAAATCTTATAAATATCTAGTTTTGCGCTCAAAATAGCCATCACTAGAGATCCGATAGAATTATTCATGTCAGAGATGGAGATAACAGATTTGAAAAAAATCGAAGGTGAAACTGACCCCAGATCAAAGGCCGAATTTACCTTTTGACTCATATCACCACAGGCTCATAAGCTCTGGTCCCGTGGTTAACTGAAAGCATGCACGTACCTGACATCCATAACTTGTACTTTCAGAAACACGACCTAATACAACTAACCCCATTATATATTGAAAGTACATATCTACTCCTCAGGTACCACCAGCCCCGTTCCTGATATTTTATAGGCCCTAGGCAAAATAAGGAATATAGGCCCCAATTTTTTAAAATTCATATAAAACCCTCAATCATTATCTTCTGTGCGTACTAAAACTTATATTTCTTTACAAAAGTTTGCAAATGACATATGACGATTATACCATACTTGAAAATCGGGTGTGACTGGCTTGAACCTGTAGAGGCGATAGTGAGGTTTGAACTCGTGACATTTGGCCATATGAACTCACTTAACCATTAGACCGTCCAAAATGGTCTTTTATATTATACTTATAAAATAAATCAAATTTATAAATTTACGTAAAATTCAAGTAATCTACAAATAGAAATAGATAATAAAAAATTATCAAAAACATATACAACTTATTTATCATCTCAACTCTTATCTACGATATGATATCATAAAAAAAATTTATTCGAGTATTTACAGATGCAAAACCATTAATAATCACATCAACATCAATATTTTCTAATATATTTTGGGACCAAATTAAAACACATATCTATAAGTAAAATATATAAAGATTTAATACTTTGGACTTTAAAATAAAAAAAATATTTAAATGATATAATATTTTGAATCCAAATAAATCTATATATCTATAAATTAAATTAATTTTTTTGAAATAATTTGGGCCCCTGAGATGGTGGGCCCTGGGCGATCGCCCAGGGTAGCCTACCCTCAGGGGCGGCTCTGGGTACCACTACTTTGTAATCTTCTATAAATATTCTCTGCATGCAACATTATCAAGTACTCAATCTTATGCACACAACCTCAAACATCCATACTTGTATTAGTAAATACTTGCTCTCACGTGACTCTCTCGCATCCTAACACTTTCAACGAGCTCTAATTTGAAGGTCAGAGTATTTCCCAGAGAACCTTATCCAGACTTGTTTTGTAGGCCTTCTCATCAGTAATTCTCAAGCTCCATTTGAACATCTCTATTAGCGACACATCTATTCTCCCTATCTTCATCGACCCATCTTACAAAAAGTAATATGTGTTGTAGTTGTTGGCTCAGATCTATCAATATATATACATTTATATAAGGTTGAATTCCGATAACATTCGATCGTATGTAATACCCAATATAGACCATATATTTTAAACACATAGACACACCACAATTTGACAAGTGGTAGCACATTTTTCAATATTTTTAAACTAAACTATAACAAAGAGTAAAATGGGAAGGAAAACAAAGCAATCTTCTTCTTCTTCTTCTTCTTCTTCTTCTTCTTCTTCTTCTTCAATCTTTTTTTGGCGGTGGTGGCGGCGCTGGACAACAATGGCGACATACAACAACTATGGCGGCTATGACGACTACAATGAACATTATATTTTAGAGATAGAGAAAAAAAAGAATGAGATTTTGAGAAGAAAAATTAGGAGATTTTGAGGAAAAAAGATGAGGATTTTGAGAAAAGATTGAGAGAATGAAAGAGAGGGTGACTATGGAGCTGATTTATTGCAAAGTTCGTCGATAATTGAAAAAGACGACGAAAAAGGTGACAGAGAATGATGGAGGAGAATTTTATTGTCAAAAAATGTACTCATACACATAACAAAACACATTCATACATATAACAAAATATAAACATGCACGTTGGCCACGAAACACAAACATGCAGACAAAATACACTCATACATATAACAAAACATACTCATGCATATATAACAAAACATAAACATGCATGTAGGCCAACAGACGTTAGGGAGTACACGAGCGTGCACTTCCAACATATATGTATGTTTGTGTTCATTTATATAAATAAGTCAGTTCAACTATAAACATGATATTTTTTTGTATCCATAACAAATCAAATAACTAAAATATTCTTATTATAGGGAAATCAGTGAAAAAAACTTTAAAAATCTAAAAATATCTTCACCATAGGATCGATGAGATGAATGGATTATGATCCCAATTTTATATATGATTGAGTTATAATAAAACCTATTTTTCGTAAAAACCTAAAAACCAATACACTTTATATATAAAGTCAATGCAGTTTACGAATAAAACTAATGCACCATTGAATTCTGGTAAAAGATAATATAATTCATCAATATTTCGTAGTACAATAACTTTATAGATAAAGTGCATTAATTTTTAGGTTTTTACGAAAAAATAGATTTTTATTCGATCTCTTATATATATATATATATATATATATATAGGGAGTGGATCAAATGAGAACTATATCTTTTTTATGTACTTTGCGAACTATGCATAAGACATGTAAAGATGATGCACAGAATGGTATAAAGTTATGCACAATGAAAACTTTTCAAAATTGTTTTGTTGTAAAACATTTTTAGAATGTTTTTGCTATGCACAACTTTATAGATTTTGTTCATTGACTTTATAAGTTTGTGCATAGTTCTCAAGTTCTCAAAAAAGATGAGTTCTCGCTAGATCAACCCCTATATATATATATATATATATATGGTTGGATCCGGTGAGAACTCATCTTTTTGAGAACTTGAGAACCATGCATGTCGTTGAAGATGATGCACAAAGCGTATAAAGTTGTGCATAGCGAAAACTTTCTAAAATTATATAATTTTAGAAAGTTTTCGTTATGCACAACTTTATACGCTTTGTGCATCATCTTCAACGCCTTATGCATGGTTCGCAGAGTTCAAAAAGATGTGGTTCTCATTGATCCACATATATATATATATATATATATATATATATATATATATATATATATATATGTTGGTTATAGAGAAACCATTATTTAGTTGAGAACAAAGAACCAATCCAGACCATATATATCATGAGATCTAACGATTGCTAATTAATTCTTAGTAAAAATTGAGATTTGACCAAAAATATATAATTTGTTTTGCTTATTAAGATTTTATATTGTCGAGGACATTATTGTAAATTTAATTTTTAACTTTACCCCAATTAACCACTCCATTCTCCTGAATTACCGCACCTCTCTCTCTCTCTTCGTCGTAATTGTAGGCAGAAGACTCCTTACGCACAATATACAAACTCACGTGCATAAGATTTAAAATATATGTGCATGAGATTTATGTACAAAATAAGATCAAGCAGAATGCAAAAATATTGAAGATAAACAAAAAAAATACAAAACTATGTTGAATATGTGAATGCAAAGTTTGAGTGAGAAAATAATTTATGATGATACAATGACGATATGCATAATAATAATTTTTGTTTGCATAAGACATGTGTCTTGCTTTGAGGAATTCATTTGACATATTCTATAAGATATGCATAACAAAATAAATTTTAGGTGCACAAGAACTCATTATTCTTGCATAAATAATTAAGTCATGCATAAGAATGTACTTCGTATACTACACAAACTAACAAGAATAAGAAAATAAATGAATAAAAATATAATTTCAATAACACACAAGCAAATCTGGAGATATCTTTAATGCTATACAATGGAAAATCTCGATGCGAATAATGTGGAAGATGAGATAGAATATTTGAGTTAATCCTAACAATTAAGATAAGATTTGATTGAAAACAATAATTATATAAATCAAATCCCATAAATATAATTATATCCATTGAAAATAAATTGAGATGACAAAATTGTCCTCATCATTAATATCCTTAATTCAAACCTGAATCGATGAATTTAATTAGTGACCGTAGGATTAACTCAAATCAACCATTATGATTAGTTCTCATTTTCCAAATTACTTGTTGTTCTCATTTGATCAATCCCATATATATATATATATATATATATATATATATATATATATATGTGTGTGTGTGTGTGAGAGGTTAATGCGAAAATCATTTTATCATGAGAATATGATAACAAAAAAATGATGAATTCATTATGAAAGTTGATGAATCCGCTAGAAAAGTGACTAAATTAAAAAAAAAATAGAATTTTCGCCCCTCATAGGATTCGAACCTGGTGATTTTTTTTTTTCAAACGGATTCATCAATTTTCATAGCGAATTCATGTGGTTCTTAGTTTTTAGGATAAAATTGATTTTCATTTGAACCTAACTAACTAACTATATATATATATATATATATATATATATATATATATATATATAGATATAGAGAGAGAGAGATATGAGGGATCAAATAACCAACGAGTTCAGTCAAACAAGGTAACGAGTCGAAGGGTAGGATCAAGAATACCCGAGCCCGAGGTAGTATGTAGTACTCAATCTCATCCACTTATCTCATAGATCTTATGGTGGAGATTTTTTTGAATTTTTTAAGCTTAACTTCGCTGATTTCGCTATATTAAGGGTAAATCAATAGTTTGATTTGTTATGTGATTGCGAAAACAAACCATGAATTTAATTGAACTGAGCAATGCATTTGAATGAGCACAAAAATGCATGCAGTTGAACACAATAATGCACGCACGTCCAGCGCACGCCCGGCGCGCGCTCGTGCTCGAGCGTTGTCCTTGCACACGCTCGCGTGCCCCTTAGCGTCCGTTGACCAACAATACATTTTTACGTTTTGTAATATGCATGAACATGTTTTATTAAATACATGAACGTGTTTTGTTAAATGCACGTTTGTGTTTCCTGCCAACATGCAGTTTTATGTTTTAACAAATGCAGTTTTATGTTTTTTCGACAGTAAATATCGCATACATCATTCACTGTCAGTTCCGCTGTCTCTTTTCCCGATTAATTGACGAATTTTACCATGAACCACTGACATAGTCACCATCTCTTTCGATTCTTCAATCCTTTATCAAATTCATCTTCTATTTTTTCTCAAAATCTATCAATTTTGTTCTCAAAATTTTTTTCTTTTTTTTTTCTTTCAAAATATGTTGTTTTTCTTGTTCGTATGTATTATTGCTGATGTCCGTCGTCGTCACCGTCATCCGCTGCGGCCATTGTAAAAAAAATTGGAAGAAGGAGAAGAGAAGAAGAAGATTGATTTGTTTTCTTCCTATTTTGCCCCTTGAGAAAATTAAAAAAATGTGTCAACTTGTGGTATAGCAACATGTTCAAAATGTGTGGTCTGTATTGGGTACTACATACTATCTCGAAGATATATATATATATATATATATATATATATATATATGGTTGGGTTCCCGTTGTATCCGGTCTCCAGATAGTATATAGTATCCAATCTAGACCACACATTTTGAACACGTGGCCGCACCACAAGCTGACACGTGGCAATTCCTTCTCTCTATTTTTTAATTTTTTTTTTCGAAAGGACAAAATGAGAAGAAATCAAACCAGCCTTCTTCTCTTCCTCTTTGGCGGCAGCGGACGGTTCCGGTAGCAGCATCGACGAACAACAACAACAACATACATAAACAATAACAAAGTGTGGTTTACCTGTCCTGTGTGGTTTGCAGGCTATTGTACAGGACCGTGGGGTTTACCCAGTGCGCACCTAAGGTAGCCGCTGCGGATTCCCCATGATACAAAAATAAAAAAATAACAAACAACATATTTTGAAGAAAGAAAAAGAAGAAAATTTGAGAACAAAATTGATAGATTTTGAGAAAAAATAGAAGATGGATTTGATAGATGATTGAAGAATCGAGAGAGATGATGATGATTATGGTGGTGGTTCACGGTGAATTCATCGGTAATCAGAAAAAGAGACGGTGGAATTGACGGAGAAGGATTGATGAGAGATTTGCTGTCGAAAACCATAAAACTGAATTGAACAAAATATGAAACCGCATTGAACAAAACATAACACTACATGTTGGCACGAAACATAGACATGTATTTAAAAAGCACGTTCATGCATTTAATAAAACATATTTATGCATTGAACAAAACATGTTCATGCATTCAACAAAACGTAAAAATGCATTGTTGGCCAACGGGCGCGGGAGCGAGCATCGAAGCGACGGGCGAGCATGAGCGCAAGCTGGGTGCACCAGCTAGCTGGACGCGAGCTTCCAACCACATGTATTATTGTATTCAATTGCATGCATTTTTGTGTTAATTTGAATGCATAAGTCAGTTCAACTAAATGCATGATTTATTTTCGTAATCACATAACAAATCAAATTACTAATCTATCCTTACTGTGGTGAAATCACGAAATTAAGCTTAAAAGGTCCGAAAAAATCTCAACCATAGGATCTATGAGATGAGTGGAGGAGATTGGGTACTACATATTATCTCAGACTCGGGTACTATTTGATCCCTCTTCTATCTCTCTCTCTCTCTCTATATATATATAGATATATATAGGATGGTTAGAGTGAGAATGCTATTATGTGTAAAAATAAGAATAAATCATAATTATTAATTAACATGTAATTAATGTTCCAAATTTTATGCTTCATTTTAAACAAGATTGATGATTTCACCATCCTTCTATTCACCAAAAATCGGGTGAGGGTAAATATGGCAAAAAAATATATTCTATCTCCAAATCTTTCACCTACCGTAATATGACACTTATTTGCGTTGCACAAATTATGTCATATGTAACACATATCGTAACTAACATTGCATCAATGCGTTGCAAAAAATTAGTATTATTTTACGAAATATTTATAGCACACATTAAAACGTTATGTAGCACAATCTTAACATTTACTTTGCATAACTTTATTATTACAGATACTAACGAAATTAAACGATGAATTAACATTACATTACCAATGCAATGAAATAAATTGACAAAGCAAAGAAATTACATTACCAGTGCAACAAAATAAATACGAAAAAGATAAATATTTGAAAGAATAATATCTATCTAAGATATGAAATCCCACAAAAAAGGAAAAAATCAAATCCCATAAAAACAATATTACTCATCTGACATCTTAATTTTTTCTGTGTATTAAAAACGTAGTATATCTAGTTATTAATACATCACATAAATATCTACTCTGGACCATCAATTTATTATGATGAAGTGCTAGAATTTATTCATATTTTTCACAAAAATTTGTATCCCTACGTGATCCAAATCATATATATATATATATATATGTGTGTGTGTGTGTGTGTTAATGTAAGAACCATTTTTATAATGAGAACATAACAATTAAAAAAATGATGAATTTGACGTAAAAGTTGATGGATCCTCTAAAAAAGTTATTGAATTAAAAAAAAATCGTCCCTCATGGGATTCAAATCATGGGTGAAAATTTGAATTTTTTCATTCAAAATTTTTTCCAACGGATGCATTGACTATCATAGTGAATTCATTTTTTTTACAACGAATTTTTATGGTTCTTAGTTCTCATATTAAAATAATTCTTATTTAATCCTAACGCACACACTCTCTCTCTCTCTCTCTCTCTATATATATATATATATATATATATATATATATATATATATATATATATATATACACACACACACCCAACCTTAACATATAAAATAGAACCACTTTTAGTTCTTCGATCATAAATATCTAATGTTAATTCATCATTTTGCTGGATGAATTTTTACACTTGAGTTCGAATTCTTGAGGATCGAAATTCTATTTTTTTTAATTCATCAATTTTTACAACGAATTCAGACGGATTCGTATTTTATACTATAAGGAAGAATTTTTCAATAATTACTCCATTTATATATACATATATATTTATATTTGCCTCTAGGTACTATTGTAAGATTGTGATGTACTTATAATAACATTTTAAAATTATTTTTTATGTTATTTTTTTTTCAAATGGGTGTTTATCTTGAATGATAAGATAAATTGATAAAATACAAGATTTAGTATTTAAAGAATAAGATGGTCAAACAAATTTAAAATTAATCAATCCATCAAAATTAATAATAAACTAATTTAAATTATTTTTATCTATATTTTCTATCACTCAAAATAAACATATATAGATTATCAAGTATAAGTAAACTATCAAAAATAGAAGGAACATCAAAGAAAACTATGGGACTAACCAAAGAATAAGTTGCACGGGCTAATATGTGAGCTATTTCATTTAATTATATATTAGAACAAAAAATTAGTATGAATCAAATATCCTACACAAAGAATCAACAACAAACAATAATATTATCAAATCTAGAAAGATTCGTATTAGTTAGTTCGTCAACCACAATCTTAGCATCCAAGTTTCATTATAAAACTAAGGGTCATTGGCTCGAAAAATAAATTCAAACTCCTTATAATATTAGAGGAAAAAGGATTTGATATAGATAATGATTCTCGGTCTTAAGTAGTGATTAAATAAAAGTCAATATCGAATCACTTATCTAATCACTTCTCCATTAAATTTGAAATTCGTCAAGGACATAATAGGCATTTATAAAAAACATATTCTCAGTCTACTAAAAGCTTATATTTAATTCATTTCTGAGACGTCCATCAAAAGCTTATATTTATCCATCAATCTACCACTTATTTATAAAAAAACTACATATATCCTAACTTTTTACTCCCACTATCTATTAATATATTCATTTATTATCTCCATTCAATTTACACTAATTATAATTTTTAAATATCGTGCCACCAAAAGTAATACAAGCTTTTGATGGACGAAAGAAGTATAATTTTTTAGTGTCTATATTTATATATATATATATAAGAATCATTTTTTAAGTGTGAATGTGATGATCAAATGAATTCTCTATAAAAAGCGATGAATCCGGTTGGAAGGTTATTGAATCAACGACATTCGAATTTTCGCTTGGGTTCGAATTTAATGAGGGACGGAAATTTTATGTTTTAAAATTTACTAATTTTCTGAATGGATTCATCAACTTTCGTAGCACATTTTCACATTCACACTTTAAAAAGATTTTTCGGATTAACCTGGCCCGACCTAGTCCACCAAAGTTACTGTGGAATTATCAATTATCTAAGATCCCTACAAATCATCCAATAAAATAGCTCTAACCAACACTCCATAAATGTGCTTAAATAGAGCTATAGAAGTACTTACCAGCGAATCATTGTGTTGTTCTTTCCGCAAACCAGACTTCTATATTATTTGTACCAATTTCTCAAGGATAAAACTACTTACCGCTTTTAATCATTTACTTCATTTACTGCCCCTAATATCCGGTATCATTCAACACTGTTCAATTAACGAGACTTAAGATTAAATTTTAAAAACAAATAAATTTTATATTCTGATTATATTATTCTTATTATTATTAAATCGGGAGAAAATAAATTGTAGGCTACATGTGGTAAGCATTACAGAAAGAAATGAAAAAGTAGAGTGGGCAGCAGCGACTGACCTTCAGTGTTGGAGTCCTTTCAACACTCGAGCTCCAGCAAAAAGCTAATCCCACTCTCTGTCTCCCACAGTTCACATTTACTTATTCAAGAACATTCCTATCTCACAAAGATTTCATTATCACTATAATTATTACAGTTTGAATAATTTGATACTGGTATAAAAAAACGAAAACCAGGATCTTCCTCTCACATATCTCCATCCACTTGTGTGCTCCAAATCTTTTCCTTTTCATACCTGCCCAACACAGTCACTTCATTTCTGTTCACTTTTTCTCATCGTTTCTATGGCTTCAACTTCCTAGTACCCTTTCCGTATTTATAATTGAAGAGAGAGGAGAAATGGGGTCTGTTAGAGTTCTGTTTGCTCTCTCTCTGTATGCTCTTCTTCTCATGGATGCTTCCACAGCCCAGATGCCAGGTTCCTCACTTTTTTCCTGGTCATTCTTATAGATTTGTTTGCACCGTTGTATTTTGTTGCATTTCTTGAGTATTTTCCGAGGTGGGTTGTTCCCTTTCTTATTATTATTATTATTATTATTATTATTATTATTATTATTATTATTATTATTATTATTATCTTTCTCCATCTGTGCTGGAAGGTTTCTTGATTGTCTTTTATGTCTAAAACGATGTTTGTTTGTTTGGAGTAAGTTGTCTGAGGTGGGACGATTACTATCAAAGATTTATTTATTAAGGTTGTTTGGAATATTTTAGTTCGCTTGGATACCAAAAGGGTTTAGAAAGGACAAGAAGAAGTGCAGTATTTTCTCGGTCAAGTGAACCACTATTCGCATATGCTTATATGAAGTGAATATTGAAAAATAGGATTTGTTATATTATTTCTGGATGCATCTTAATTTTGCAAACTAGATCAAGTTATGCGAGGATAAAGTGTCATATTTGAGCAGTGTGCAGGTGATGGAGATTTATGTACTATTTGTTATTGAAGAAACTAAAGTGGTTTAGCAAGCTGCAATAGTGCAATTTTACCTTTTTTACCTTTACAAAGCTTTTCAGATGTAAATCTGTGATGTCTGCGGCCTTGAAATGCTTCTAAAACTAAATGCCATGGTTGTAAAAGATATATTCTCAAACAATACCGATTTCATGATGGAACATTTAAAGAAATCTGCATTTAATAGCCTTCCCTCTCTTTTGTGGTAATTCTTGCCCTGATTAGAGGCCATTTTTCATTTGATCTTTTTTATTAATGGAGGTTTCTGAAACAAATAACTTTATGAAGCTGGAATTTTTCTATGGCTCTTGGCATTCCCCTGGTGCTACAGTGCTGTAGTTCTTATTCTTTTCTTTCATTTTTCTTTTAGATGTTTTGTTTGAGTTGCAAACGCTGAAAAATCCACTCAAGAACCAAATGACTAACATTTTTGGTTAAATAATGTTAGCTTAGTAGAATACGCTACCAAAACCCATTCTAGAGTCCTTCAATAGCTTAGTTGTAATGTTAGCTTAGTAGAATATGCTACCAAAACCCCTTCTACAGTCCTTCAATAGCTTAGTTGTAAATTGCTTCATATCCATCTATATGCGTGATGATGAAATGTGGTGGTTTCAATCCATAATCATGTTACAAAATTCTATAGATACCATAAGCTTATCTCAGTGATCTCACAACTTGTTGTAACTTAAAGGACGTGCTTCATACATCTGATAAGCGACAACAACTTCTCAAATAGGTTGCTGCATATAAGTAATAATTATAGATTTACTTGGGCATGTTAAGTGATCGTGTTTACTCATTTGTATCTACTCTGATATCCAATTGCTGCAACGATGCAGGTTTTGTAAGTGTGGATTGTGGTGGTTCCAATAATTTTACAGATGAGATTGGTCTTGAATGGAGTCCAGATAACTACATGTTAACTGGAGATATAGCTAACATATCCGTAGCCAATGAGACCAGAAAACAGTATACGACACTAAGATACTTCCCAGCAGATGATAACAAGTATTGCTACAAGTTCAATATCGTCAGTAGGACCAGGTATCTTATAAGAGCGACCTTCTTGTATGGCAACTTCGACAACAATAACGTGTACCCCAAGTTTGACATTTCGTTTGGGCCGACACATTGGGGTACTATCGTAATTTCAGATGCTAATACGATAGAGCTTCAGGAGTTAATATTTCTAGCTACAGATCCTACCATCAGCGTTTGTTTGTCCAATGCAACAACTGGGCAGCTGTTTATCTCCACCCTTGAGCTCCGGCAGTTTAATGGCTCCATCTATTTCAATCAGTTTGAGAGCCAATTTTTCCTTAGTATGTCTGCAAGAATAAATTTTGGTGCGGAGAGCGACGAACCAGTGAGGTGTACCTGAAATTTCAAAAGTTCAACTTGTGTTCTCTTCGCTTCTTGGAATTGAAAATCAGATAAGTTTCAGACTTTCAGTTGCTTTTATGTTGCAGGTATCCAGATGACCCGTTTGATCGAATATGGCAGTCTGACTCAGTGAGAAAAGCTAATTACCTCGTTGACGTTGCTCCTGGAACTGAAAAGATATCGACAACGATGCCAATTGATGTCAACAGGGATGAATGGCCACCCCAGAAGGTAATGCAGACGGCTGTTGTTGGCCGAAATGGATCATTGACATACCGCTTGAACCTCGATGGTTTTCCTGCTCCTGGTTGGGCATTTTGTTACTTTGCCGAAATCGAAGACTTGGGTCCAAGTGATGCTAGGAAGTTCAGGTTTATACTCCCCGGAGCTGCTGAACTTAGCAAGGCTGTTGTTAATATCCAAGAAAATGCTCAAGGACAGTATCGTTTATATGAGCCAGGATACTACAACATATCTCTACCATTTGTTTTATCTTTTAGATTTGGGAGGACTTCTGATTCTACAATGGGTCCTCTGCTGAACGCCATGGAGATCAATAGATATTTGAAAAAGAGTGATGGCTCTGCAGATGGTGAGAAGAGCAGATTTTCTTGAACTTGCAAACTATGCATTTTTACTTTTTCAGAGTCATACAATGAGGAAAATAAAATGAAAGAGCTTTTCTTTTCTCCACAATACTATGTGTATATTTTCTTTATTTTGTTGGGAAATTGAGTCCGCTGAGCCAGGAGCATTTGTTCTTTTCTGTTTATTAGGTTGAGGGTTACTCTTTGAATGGGGAAAAATGAAAGTGCTTCCTTTTACTTATATTCTGTGCTTTCCTCCTGCTTGAATAGTCTCTAATTCCTTTGAATTGCAGGACCAGTTTTGGCTACAATGGCCATGTCTTATTCATCGTCTAAGTGGGCAAATGAAGGTGGTGACCCATGCCTTCCTGCACCATGGTCATGGGTCCAGTGTAGTACAGATCCTCGGCCAATGATAACTTCGATGTAAATTCTGCTTCTTTCGTAGTTTACTGTTGTAATGTCAATACCCTTAGGGGCATTTACTTTTCATGATTAGTATTGTGAAGGATTAAATATCTGATGGATTAAATGTATGATAAGATAATTTTTATCTATCAATCCTTTGTTTGCTACAAAAGATTAGTGAAAGATTAAAATTGTGATAAATAACTCACTCTTTGTTTGGAGGATTTCTCCAATCCCACATGTACCGGATGGATTAAAATCAATGGAGAGCAATCCAAAGGTTTAAAATAATTTTAGACTTTGGGATATCCTCAAATGTTAATCCTTAAGGGGCTGTTTACTTTACATGATTAGGTTGGATAGATAAAATTAATTTAACATTTACTTTTAAGGATTAACATTTGAGGACATCCCAAAGTGGATTATTTTAATCCTTTGCTATGCTTTCCATTGAATTTAATCCAACTAATATAGGCGGGATTGAAGATATCCTCCAAACAAAGAGATAATTATTTATTCCAGTTTTAATCTTCCAATAATCATTTGTAGTAAACAAAAGATTGGTAAATAAAAATATCTTATTATATATTTAATTCATCAAATGCTCAATCCTTCATAATGATAATCATGAAAATAAACGCCCCTTAAAAGTAAACGCTGAATTAAGCTGGATTAATTTTATCTATCTAGTCTAATCATGTAAAGTAAACAGCTCCTAGATTATTCTGCCCTTTTAGTTTGAAGTTCAGAATGGATATGTTTCTGTGCTGACTTTTATAACTCAACTTGAACCCGAAAATATGATCTGTACCTTTTTGTCCATATTTGTACTTGTGCAGTAAACTGTCAGGGAAGAATTTGTCGGGAACAATTCCAGTAGAGTTCACAAAGTTGGGCGGCTTAGTTGAGTTGTAAGTTGCTGGCTCCTCCTTTTATTAGTCAATGCCACATATCCTTATCCTGGTTCATGATCAAAACATAACTGTCCTGGGCCTATTCATTGCAGATGGCTTGATAACAACTCACTGAGTGGTCCAATTCCGGATTTTTCTGGATGCCCTAACTTAAAGATAATGTATGTACCCCAATTTTTGTGTCAATTTATTTACTTTATTTTGTTAATGCAACGATACATTGTTTCCCTGTTGCAGACATCTTGAGGATAATCGATTGAATGGTGAACTGCCTCCTTCCTTTGCAGATTTGTCAAATTTGAGAGAATTGTAAGTTTGAAGAGCTCAAATATATCCAAATACTAGCTTGTTATATAACTTTGGTCAAGATTATGGTGAAACTTTAATTTTCTGAAAAATCCTCTTGAGAATTTAAATTATTCTTGGTTCTTGTTTTTCTGCTAAGCATTCCAACTGGGATTCTGATTTTGTACTGCATAAGTGTTGCACTTCCAAAAACATCCATTCTTGTGGCAAAATGTCTAATTTGTATTGTTTCATGTATTTTGTTAGTATTCCGTTCTCACTTGTATACTTATTCATAAATTTTTTGTTGTCTTTTATTCATTTGTTGCAGGTATGTTCAGGACAATTTGTTAACTGGGAAAATTCCATCTGATCTTCTTGATAAAGATCTGATTTTGAAGTGAGTATATCTTATTCTTGTCTTGAGAGCTAATATGCCAGTCTATTTACTTTGGAAACTGTGGTGGAAATTAGTTGTTTCGTGATAAAACATATTTTTTGATCAATTGTTTTTATCTGAGAAAGTTGTATTACCAATATTATAACTCAAGCTAAGAACTGGCATATTATTTTACTAGGTTGGAAGTAATTGGCTGTGTGCCTTACCTTATAAAATAACTCTCAAATGCATTTCAATCATTCTCTTGAAAAGACTTCTAGTCAATGTAGTCGCTTAGGCTTTATCTGATACATCTTAATCATCTGTGTTTCAGTTACACCGGCAATGCAGGTCTTCGCAAGGAGAAGGGAGGGAGCCGTAAGAAAATAATTATCGGGACTTCAGTCGGAGCTGCTGTTCTGCTTATTGCTACCATTACCTCGTGTTTCTTACTGCCCAAAGGAAAGAAAAATCCTCCTCGTAAAGGTTGGATTTTTATAACCAGGATTTCACTATGTACAGCAATCTTAGCTGGAATGACACAGCAATTTTATGTTAAATTTTATTTTTATTAGGAGAGTCTCAACATAGTTTGCCTCCTCAAAAGCTTGCTTCTTCCCTGGGTGATACTGCCGCAGAAGCTGCTCATTACTTCACATTATCTGAGCTCAAGGATGCTACAAACAATTTTGAGAGAAAAATTGGATCAGGAGGCTTTGGGATTGTATATTATGGGAGACTGCTAGATGGAAAAGAAATCGCTGTCAAACTTTTGACTAATGATTCCTTCCAAGGGAAGCGAGAGTTTTCCAACGAAGTATGTAATACTATTCGCCTGAATCCCTTCTGCTAGAGTTTGGAGAATGTTAAACCCTTTCAATAACTTGACTACATAATTGTTGGGATGATTTAACTGAAATAACTTTCATCTTTTTATTCGATTTCCTTGCTAGGTTTAAGTTATGCAACTGGTTTTCAATAAGAGTGCCAATTGTGATAAAACCTAATCTTGAAGCCATGTTTTTTTTGCTATGCCAATGTAGAAAAACATTTAGTTGTACAATTGTGACATCTGTCGTAGATCATCAGATTCATTTAAGCAACTTGAGCTGGTTAGTTTCATTACTAAAAACCGTATGATTAGCTTTTGCTTAATTTGGTGAACTGTTACAATACTGTTATATATTTGAGTATGCTCTGATACTGATTTTTGACGCTATAACAGGTTTCTCTTCTTTCAAGAATACATCATAGGAATCTTGTACAGTTTCTTGGATATTGCCAGGAAGAGGGAAAAAGTATTCTCGTGTACGAGTTCATGCACAATGGGACTCTTAAGGAACATCTTTATGGTAAGTCTATATTATTGAGATATGATCAACTAACCCGACATAGCTAAAAAAGTTTAGCATTTTGACAGGACCCTTAACACATGGAAGAGGAATTAATTGGATCAAACGCCTTGAGATTGCCGAAGATGCTGCCAAAGGTTGGTTAGCCAGATATTAATTGCAAAACTGAATAAACTCGCAAAAAAACTGCAGAAAAGATTTGACCTAAATACCGTAGTATTGGGATGTAGAAGAAGCAAATTTTTGATATGTTTGTCTCATCTTGCTTGTTCAGGAATAGAGTACCTCCATACTGGTTGTGTTCCAACGATTATTCATCGAGACTTGAAGACCAGCAATATTCTTCTTGACAAGAACATGAGAGCTAAGGTTTCGGATTTTGGCCTTTCGAAACTAGCAGTTGATGGAGCTTCACATGTGTCGAGCATAGTTCGAGGAACTGTTGGTTATCTTGATCCCGAGTATGTCTTTCTTCTTTGTCTTCCTTTTCAAGTGCATATCATAACTGAACTAAAAGTAAATAGCAAAAACTTGTGTACATCCGGATGCACTATACATCCACCCCAAATCGGGTTCACCAATCCCCAATTAGGGCTTATTGATCCTCAATAATGGTTTATTAATCACTAATTAGGATTTAATCAGGGTAAATGCACCGGACTAGTGTGCCTCATTTCCACACAAACTTATCGCTCTTCTTTCACATCATGCAGATATTACATCTCCCAGCAGTTGACAGACAAGAGTGATGTCTACAGTTTTGGGGTCATTCTCCTCGAGCTAATATCCGGTCAAGAAGCAATCTCAAATGAAAATTTCGGACACAACTGCAGAAACATAGTCCAATGGGTAAGAATGCGACTTCCCTGCCACAACGCCCTCTTTTTCTCGTCTCATCTTCACAAGATGAAGTCCCTATTCATTTCTCATGTTACTCATCGTTTACTTGAATAAAAAGGAAAAAAAGAAAAAAAGAAAAAATGATTACACTATCCGTATATCCTTGTTGGCAGGCAAAGATGCACATTGAGAGCGGGAACTTGCAAGGGATCATCGACCCTGCATTGCATGAATACGACATACAGTCGATGTGGAAGATTGCTGAGAAGGCGCTGATGTGTGTCCAGGCCCACGGGAGCATGAGGCCGTGGATGTCCGAGGTCATAAAGGAGATCCAAGATGCACTCGCCATTGAGAAGGGGGCAGAGGCAGTGAGGGAAGGTAGCTCCGACGAGATATCGAGGCGCTCGGCTCACTCGTCCCTCAACCTGGGCTCGTTGGACATCGGCGTCAGCGACCACCAGTACTTGTCCATCGATGAATCCATTGCACGCCCGACTGCACGATAGTAGTATTGATATGGTTTTTTATTGGCTTTGCTGACTGCTGCTGCATTTTGTCACACTGCCTGCTGCTGGAAAAGGGGTTATCCAAAACTGTTGATGTAGATTAACTGTAAATTCCAGCCCTTATATTTTGGTTGATGATATTTGTCTATATTGTTCTTCATCATTCTTGGCCATCTTTGGAACTTTTTCTTGGAAATATACTTTGCATTCTGTAAAAGTACAATCCCCATTGTTTTTACTTTGTTTTTGATGTGACAATTGGAGTGAATAGTAGGCTTGTTTCTCTTCTATCGTTCTCGTGTTTTGATGTTTTCGCACTTTTAACTCTAGTCAATCTTTCCCCTATACAAAAGAAAAATAAAATAAAACGGAAAAAGAAAGAAAATATAGCCAAGCTTTTTCTCCTCATTTTATATATAGAGGCAACTTTAAATGTAGCCTGTTTGATATAATAAACAAAAAATATTCTTTGTTTTAGAAAATATAAACTGCTAGTTAATCAATATATAATAGGATTAGCGATTTAGTGATTTTCTCTCCTATGTGACATCATATAATCTCTTCATTTCTATTTTTCTCAAATCTCATTTATTCTTAGTATTTACATCTCCTATCTCATATTGATTTGTTATCAAACTCCACCTTAATTTAAACCTATATAAATAGTTGTGAGTAGATTTTCATCCTACAACACACAATTGTTTTACATCCACCAATTTTATTTGGTCCATCAATTAATTAGTTGGCCAGATAAATAGTTACTTTTAATTAAAAATTTAATTTAATTAATATTATTTTTAAAGTTTTCATGAAACTTTACCAATTCAAGACATAAATTGAATGATATATTTCTTACGACTTTTTAAACAAATTTTGAATTATACATCGATTTTTCATGAACTTCAAAAATTTAAAATCTAAATAAAAGAATATTTTTTGTACAATTTTTTAAATAAAAATTTGAAACTCATATCGATTTTACAGGAAACTTCACAAATTAATAAAAATAAATTTGAAATAAATAGTGCACATAGGAGAGAGATTGTGTTAATCATTAATCCTATTATATAATAATTTTATAAATCTAAACGAATTCAAATATCAACATATATTACTATACGGGTTTGAGACGATAACAAATATATAATGAAATCAATTTTAAATCAAATTTGTGGCAACTACATTTATATAGATTTTAAATTGGTCCAGACATTGATCGATATGTCTATGTGAGATTTTCTCAATTTTAATATATTGGAATAATATACATTTTATTGATTATATGTTTTAAAACTTAAATGAATTTGATAATTAGCGGATATTACTACACGAGAATAAAACGAGAATATAATTTTCTCTATTTTTAATTCTTTTGCAATTTAGTGATTCTCTCTCCTATGTGGCATCATATAATCTCTCAATTTCTATTTTTCTCAAATCTCATTTATTCTTAGTATTTATATCTCCTATCCCACATTGATTTGTTATCAAACTCCACCTTAATTTAAACCTATATAAATAGTTGTGAGTATATTTTTCATCCTACAACACACAATTATTTTACATACATCAATTTTATTTGGCTCATCAATTAATTAGTTGGTCAGATAAATAGTTACTTTTTAATTAAAAATTTAATTTAATTAATACTATTTTTAAAGTTTTCATGAAACTTTACCAATTCAAGACATAAATTGAATGATATATTTCTTACGACTTTTTAAACAAATTTTGAATTATACATCGATTTTTCATGAACTTCACAAATTGAAAATCTAAATAAAATAATATTTTTTGTACAATTTTTTAAATAAAATTTGAAACTCATATCGATTTTACATGAAACTCCACAAATTAATAAAAATAAATTTGAAATAAATAATGCACGTAGGAGAGAAATTGTTTTAATCATTAATCCTATTATATAATAATTTTGTAAATCTAAACGAATTCAAATATCAACACATATTACTATACGAGTTTGAGACGATAACAAATATATAATCAAATCAATTTTAAATCAAATTTGTGGCAGCTACATTTATATAGATTTTAAATTGGTCCAGACATTGATCAATATGTCTATGTGGGATTTTCTCAATTTTAATATATTGGAATAATATACATTTTATTGATTATATGTTTTAAAATTTAAATGAATTATGGTAATTAGCGGATATTACTACACGAGAATAAAACGAGAATATAATTTTCTCTATTTTTAATTCTTTTGCTAATTATACTATTTGGTACAAGAATATACATTCTAGATTAGTACAAAAATTTATCGATATATCTATGCGAAATTTTGAAGCTCACATTATTTTTTTTGGTGAGCCTTCACAATTAATAAAAAGTTTTGAAATAAATAGTAAATTTAAATTTAAATCGAGAGGATAACCAATTATTGGAATAAATATATATTTCACTAATTAGATCTTTTGTAAATTTTAAATGAATTTAGATAATTAGTGGATACTGTTATAAGAAAATAAGATGATAATATATAGTAAAATCAATTTTAATCTGATTTGTGACAATTATATATGTATATAAATTCTAAACAGGTCAATACATTAAACGGCACGTACTATGTGAAATTTGACGAGAATATAATTTTTTCTATTTCTAAGTCTTTTGCTATTTATATTATTTGGGTACAAGAATTTAAACTCCACCCATCGAATTTATATTATTTATATATGTGGGTACGAGAATTAATATATATTTTGTTAATTAGATATTTTATAATTTAAACAAACTCTCTCTATTTTTTTTATCTTTAGTTATTTATTCTATTTATTATTAATGATTACTTTGTAATTTTTTATTTTTATCGAGATGAATAACCAATCATTATAACAAATTATATTTATAAATTTAAACGACTTCAGATAATTAATCGAAATTAAAACGAGTATGAGTATATACATTCTAAACAATAATTATTAACACGTCTAAGAATATTTAATTTTCTAAGCGTAAATTATAATATAAATTGATTTTTCATTAGAATTCGACGAAATATAATCTATACATATCACATTCAGACATATTGTCATGATTTAAAGATTTTCATTTAATATATCAAATTCAGACGTATTGTCTTTGATATAAGATTATTTTATTTAATATGATTATAAATCTAACATAAAATATTTTCGGTCGAAATTCGATGGGTTACACACTAGTTTTATTATAATACCTTTAACCATGTAATAGTGTAAAATGCATTATTACAAGATTTCATGATATCGTATAATAGTCATGAAATGCACTATGTAAGTTAAACGTTTCGTGTAACAGTATAAAATGTATTGTTACACGATTCGCCAAATCGTGGAATAGTGCATAATTGCATATTGATTTTGCTGTTTATCGCGATTCGACGGAAAATGGCGGCTCTTGTGTGTGTATGCGGCGAGATTGGTTGGATGTGTATTTTCTAAAATATTAAATTAATTTCATTAAGTGTAATTATAACATTTAACACAAAAGACTAAAATTTCATATAATTTTTATATAACTGTGAATACCATTTTTTTCTATTTCAGATAGTTTAAATTTTCTAACTTTATCAAACTTGTTCGAGAATCGTTTTCACATGAATATATTATAAAACTATAAATTATTACAATATTTTGAACTATCAATAGCATGGCTTCTTGGATTTTTTTATTTTATTTTTAATTCATGAGGAATCCGCAATCAATATCTTCGATGCGTATTAGATAAACTCCAAATTCATGTGTAATAGTTTGCAAACTACACATGATATATAAACCATACCTGGAAGCAAACCACACGGGACGTGTAAACCACACCTGTAAAATCAGGTGTGACAGACTCATAATCATCGGCGTTAATTGGATTCGAACCTGTAACTTTTGACCACATGAATCCACTTTATCATTGGGCCATCCCAAAGTAACAAAATGATGTAGCTAAGATTCGAATCCATAACCATTGAATTGGTAGATTAATATAACAATCAATATTCCAATTCAAAGTTTCTTGGATTTCTTTGAACATGTTATATAGCATGATAAAGTTTTAAAAAATTATTTTAATTATAAACTTGAACACTAAATTAATTAATTAGTCATCAATAATATATTTGTCCACCCTTGAATTGAAGTATATTATTTTATTTATCTCACAATATTAAATACTTTCTCTGTCCATCAAAAACTTGTATTGATTTTAGTAGCATAGATTTTAATAAATTGTAATGCATGAATCATACATTGTAAATGCAATTTTTTTTAAAAAAAATAGAAAAATACAATCTTTTAATGCATAGATGAAAAAAATTTAAATATAAACTTTTGATAGATGGACGAATATACTCTTCTTTTAATGTCAAACTCTTGATTATTTTTCTTTTAGAACAATATTTTGGAACTAGGTAGAATGGGTTTAGACCTACATTGATTTGATACGTTGACAATTCTGACACAACTATTAACTAGCTTCGCTAAAGTTTTTAAATTAAATATCAACATTTTTGAATACTACTACTACAATAGTGTAATTCCAAAAGCGTTTAAAAACCCCATATATTTTACAGGTAGATTACTAATTCACACATTCATTATGTCATCATATTGAAAAAAATACAGCAAGGTAATTATTTTTATTCCAAGAAAAAGGAAAAGGAAAGGTCCGAACGGCGTCGTATAGACATCTACAACAAGGTAGACCGACCGAAGACACGTGGGGTGATATTGTAGAAGCAGGGCACACCCACCACCGAATCACATAAATTTGGAAAAACCAACGGTGCTGATAAACCTAAACTCTTTCCGAATTTCCAAATCCCTCAATCTCAGTCGTCACCTCCTTCTCATCTCTCAACCCTACGATCCTTCCTCTCGCGCCCAAAATACAAAATTCGACGAATCTCATTGCAGGTAACAATTCTCCCTCGCTCTCTCCCTGTATCTCCATATTGTTTCTCTCTCTGTGCGCTTACCCGATGCATATCATGTATTATCTCGTGACCTAGGGTTTCTTTGAGTTTGTTAGGTTTATGGCGGACGGACACTCGTCTCATGGAGCTCCGGGAAGCCCCGTCGGTGGTAGCCACGACAGCGGAGGTGATCAGAGCCCGCGCTCTGGAGTCCGTGAGCAGGATAGGTTTCTGCCGATTGCGAATATCAGCCGGATCATGAAAAAGGGACTTCCGGTGAATGGGAAGATTGCTAAGGATGCCAAGGAGACGGTGCAGGAATGTGTTTCCGAGTTTATCAGCTTCATCACCAGCGAGTATGTTGGTGGAATTTGGTTTCGAGATTGTGTACTGCTTGTCGAGTTGGGTGTGTTTGTGAGTGATTGATTGGATTTTTGTGGTTAATAGAGCTTACTTGTTACGTATATCAATTGTTTTCTGTCAAGAATCTGACACATGTAACTTGCATTCAATTTTTGAAGTGTTTAGGTTTAGGCATGTATTTTGATACCATATTTTAATTAATTTATGAGTGAGAATTGAATTGGTGTTCATGGTATGCGTTAGTACGAGCTTCTTGGAAGGATGAGTGTGACTAGTGTAAATGGATACCGATCTTCAAGGTGTTTGGTCTTTGTATGTACATGTATAATTAGGTTGTAGTGATCTGCAGTAACCTAATAGAGACTAAAAACTGAACCTTTTTTGGTGACTGTGATGTAAGGGCAAGTGACAAGTGCCAGAGGGAGAAAAGAAAGACAATCAATGGGGATGATTTGCTATGGGCTATGGCAACTTTAGGATTTGAAGACTACATTGATCCTCTTAAGGTGTACCTGAGTAGGTACAGAGAGGTAATTATGCCCTCATATTTTGTTATCCATACAGGTTTCATCTTGATCGTCTTTTTCTCTAGATAAAGCTATTTTGTGTTGTGTTGTGTTGCGAGTGATGATTCGTTGCCTTTTCTGGAATCTGTGATATCGAACATGCTCTTGGTGGTGGCAGATGGAGGTGAATTCATAATGTTGCTTCCCCTGTAGATGTTCCTTTGCTATGCATTTTTCTGTTTGAAAAGTAGTGATCTTTGTTTGTCTTTTATACCAGGGGGATACCAAGGGATCAGCCAAAGGTACAGATGGATCTACAAAGAAAGATGGATCACAACAGCAAATTCCAAGTTCTCAGGTATGCTTTTGCATAATGATCTGAAGCAATTTTTCTTTTTCAGACTGCCTTTTTATAATGATAATGGACTTCAATGTACTGATTATAAGTCAACTTTTCCTGCAACATCCAAAGCTTCTTCACCAGGGTTCTTTCGCACAAGGCATGAATTACGGAAGTGCTCAGGTATCTCGATCCCTGTGCTTCTGGTTGTCACTTAATGGTCCTGTTCCACTCTATGTTTACATATATGTACAAACTTATTTTCTGCCCTGCCTTTCCAGCATCGAGATTGCCTGGTTAGATAAGACTAAGCTATATGTTGTTTGAACCACAAGATGATGAGGCTCTTCAAGGAATTTTGTTATAAAAAAAAAATAAAAAAAATTACCGACTCTTGTTTGCATCTGGTTAATGCCTTCTTGGGACTTCCAGATGCACTACTTGAAAAACTAATGAATGACTGCAAAGGTTTTCTCAGTTGCTTACTGTTGAATATATATATGACACTGACTATTTTTGAGCTCTTACTCTCATCCGGTTATGGAATTGGGAATAGGAAGTTGCAAAAGTAATATACATATATGTATGTATATACTCTCTCTATGTGTTTAGGCAATGGTATGTTGACATAGAACTGATTGTTCTCTGTCATTGTATGTTGACATAGAACTGATTGTTCTCTGAGATCTGTCATTATGTTGTATTTACTGTTATTTGTCAATATGAAAAAGAATTTAGAAAATCATAGTGCTCAGACGATTATCTTTTTCTTTATGGATCTCTAATCACTGCAGCCAATATCTAACTTGTGGTCAGCCCCAACCACTTTAAGATTTGGCTTGGGCTGATGTTGTTGTGTTCCTTTTGTGTGTGTGATGGCATGTGTGTGCGTGTGCGTACTGTTCGAAGCAATATGCCAAATCAGATGTTTTATGCTGACTGGTTAGTAGATGGAACAACTTTGATACTATTTATGCGTTTTCGGTTGGAGGATGTGATTCTTACTGGTTTTCCCTTTTGTATTTGTAGCAACAAGCTCAACACATGATGGTCCCAATGCGAGGCATGGACTAAAAACGGATCATCTTCGGCCAACTCAAAACCGTGATGCTGTTAAAGATGGTAGAGCTCTAGATGCATTTCCTGTCCGTTGTAAACTGATCTCCCATGATTTTTTTGTGACAGTGTATGCCAGAGCTGTATGTTTAGATGTTGTAGGAGTATGTAAATTTCTAGCCAGAAAGCTATGCGAGGCAAGAATGATAAGTTATTAATGTCCATCTAAAGTTTCATTTATTATTAGTTATCATAGTTATTGTCATCATTGGTTTCTCCGCCGGAACGTGTCAAACGGCAAGAATTACATATCTACCTTTTTACTATTTGATTTTCGGAGAGAAGAGCAGTGGATTAAACCCGAGATTTTCGAGTACCCTTTGGATGCTTTTGTTGACCATGGTGTGGTGGATTCTTTAATCTAACAACATTGAGAGGGGAGTAATTTGAAATTAATTCGTGTGTGAATGTAGACTATGACTTGTATTCCAAGGAGTCTTGCTCCATTGGAATATGACGTTTAAGGTTGTGGTCTTTTTTCGAGTAATTTAGGCATATGAGTGATGGTGGGGGAAGAAAATAGTTCCCATGTAGGCCCAAACTCGGATGTTACGTGCCATTTTATATGTATTACAATTATCCATTAAATTAGATGTTCTAAAATGTCCTTTTGCATTATGTGAAATTTAAGGATAGGTGTCCAAACAAGATATTACCATATTTTTCTTACCTATTACAATTTACAATAAGCCCTTATGCTGTGTCTAAAATGTCCTTTTGCATTATGTGAAATTTAAGGATAGTTTAGTCCAAACAAGATACTATCATATTCTTCTTTACCTATTACAATTTACAATAAGCCCTTAGTGTTGTATCTAGGCATGTATACGAATCGAGTCGAGCCGAACACTACCAAGCTCGAGTTCGGCTCGCTTAAATTTTATACGGCTCGAGTTCAATTCGAGCTTTAAATTGAGCTCGAGTTCGGTTCGTTATAAAAATTTTGAGCTCGCGAATAGCTCGAATTCGGTTCGATAACTACTCATTTATGAGACATATTCGAACTCGAGCTCGAACCCTGCTCATGTTCAACTTTGTTCTTTTTCGAGCTCGAGCTCGAATTATTAAATTTTGCAATTTATTATTAGAACTATAATTATATTATTACTAATTTTTTATTAATTATCAATAAAAATATAATTTATAATTTATTATTAGTTTTAATTATTTAAATATATAAAAATAATTTATTGTTTCACATGTTCGCGAACATGTTCGTGAAACATGTTCGCGATTCGTACTGAACATGTTCGCGAATCGAACATCCTTAAGTTTGAGCTTGGCTTGAAAATCCTATCGAGCTCGGTTCAAGGCTCGAGTTCGGTTTGTTTGCAAAACGAACGAATTTCGAACGAACTTTTTTTGAGTCGAGCTCCGAATAGCTCACGTCTGCTTAGTTTGTTTACACCCTAATTGTATCAATTGACACATGGTCAGGTACGTGGATAGGTGAAAGTAGGGGTGAATATTCGGTTATTCGGTCGATTTCGGACGAAAAAATAGCCGAACTGAATTAACCAAATTTTTCAAAAAAATAACCGAACTGAATTTTATTCGGTAACCGAACCGAAATTTCAGAAAAAAAATATTTTTTTCAAAAGAATAAATAAATAATATTATATATATAAAATGGTTTATTTTAGGAAAAAATATTTTTCAAATGAATATATAAATAATATATATATTGATATTATATACATAAATACATTTTTATATATATTATATATATACAAAATATTTTGCAAAAAAAATAATTGATAGTATTATATAATAAATAAATAATATTATATATTGATATAATAGGGAGAGAGAGAAATGAATAGGATTAAAGATATTGATATATTAAAAATATAATATTAAATAAATAAATAATATTATATATATAATTCTGTTTTCGATTAAAAATATTCCGAACCGACCGAAAACCGAATTACCGAATTTTAATTCGGTTTTAACCGAAATAACCAAACCAAATTTGATTTTTCGGTTTTGTTCGGTTCGGTTCGATTATTCGGTTTTCGGGTATTTTGCTCACCCCCAGGTGAAAGGCCCTTGGAATTACTTTGTATATGGTCTAGAATATTTGATAGTAGCCCAATTTTTGTTTGCTTGTGTTTTAGGTTATCTGAAATCGTAACTTGCTTCAAGGGTCTTGGAATTACTTTGTATACTGTCCAAAATAGTTTAGCAAGGACATTTGCTTGATTATTAGGTTAGCTAACAAATTCATATTTTTTTTTTTTTTGCAGCAAAAGGAATACTCGTACATCAAATTCCAATTCTCATATTATGCATTGAATGAAATCCCTAATTTGAAGGCAACTTTTGTTGCTGGTAAAGTATATTTTTCCGAAACAATGTCACACAACTTTCAAATATATGAATATCAATTCCGTATAATAGGTCAATTTAAACCTATATCATCTTAACAAATCAATCACTCATTATCCATAATGTTGCCGTTCCACAAAATAAATAAAAATATAAAGAGATAGCTCTTTTTCTTTTCATCTTATTTTTTTTTTTCTATTAGGAGTTTCTTCTGTATGCATAATATATCTCATTAAATATACATCCTTATTATCTTTAAACGAAACGAGATAGGACTCTCTTGTGTGTGTGTTGGCCTAGTGGAAGAGTGGTTAATGCCCGATGCCAAAAGTCTCGGGTTCGAGTCCACCGTGACGCAGCCTTTAAAAATTTATGTATTAATTGAAAAAAAAAAAGAGATAGGACTCTCTTTTTATTTCAACCATATCATTTCCTTTTGGAAGGATTTAACATTATCCGCTAATAAAGGAATATCATATCTTACTTAAGTATTTCTATATAACATATAATCTATAATAATTTGTTAGGAAAAATCTATAATTACAAATCATATACTCTCTTTGTCCTTGATATATGATCTTAGCTTTTGTTGGTACGGATTTTAATAAATATAATGAGTGTAAAATAAGTTGAGAATGATACTTATATAATAAAATTTGTTACGTGAGTGAAAAATATGGATCATATGTGATTTTTTTATAAATAAGTGGGCTAAGTGTGGGTAAAAGTATTAACTTTTGGATATGATCTATATATATAAAAAGAAAATGAATGAATTTTATGGATATATCGAAATAGAATTAAATAAATAAATACTTGAATGAAGAAAGTAATAATTATATAAAATACAAACTCAATCCCTATTAAACAAACTTGTACGGCGGGGACGTGTCAATTAAGTCATGAAAAATAGGTGTCTTTTTCCTTTTCCATGCATCGCGAGATTGTACATTTCAACGTATGGGCCCACACTAATGCACCTGAGATAGGAATCAACCGCCCATCCCAAATCAATATAAGAGGGCCGCACAAATAGAAAGCCCAAACAAATTGTTATTCGATCCTGGTCTTACACGTGTCTCAAACGGCCACCCACCATTAATCGGAAGACGGAAGACCCGCAAAACAGAATTTCCCTATAGCTTGTAGAGGTCTATCTTCTCTTGTTTACTGAATTACAATATTTTATTGACGGAATTAATTAAGTCCCGTTTTTATTTTTAAATAAAAAAGACTCCTTTTCATCATCATCACCACCATCTCTCTCTATAATCTATTTCCGTATCTACATATACTTCTTCACCTGTATATATAAATGTACATAACAACATTCACTCCTTTCTCACGATATAAAATAGCAACTGCGGTTGGAAATTGGTTAAAGAACCCTAGGATTTAATTAACGCTCTCACGATCAATCGTTTTGTAAGACCTCTAGGTACGGAAAAAGAGATGGACTGAACACCGCTTTGATCAGGGTTTCGTTTTTTTGTTTTTTGTGTTTTTTTGTGATTTTTGTTGAGTAAAATTTGCCAATTGTCAATCTGCACTTTTGATATTTTGCCCCCCCTCCCCCCTTAAAGACTCCTGTTTATCTGTTTTATCTCGTTTATTGTGGTTGATTCCAATCTATCTACAGTGTTAAAGTAATCAGACTTTTGGGGTTTGTACAAAGTCAATTCTTTACTGAAATTTCTGGTTGCTCTGCCTATTTTGTATGTTTGATTAATCACCAAACTGCAAGCTCTGTTTCTCTCTGCTTTTATGACTTCTTTTCCGTTTGTACAAGTTCCAGGCTTGAGCAAGTTTAATCTTTTTGTACGTGTTTTTTGTTTTGTTGCTGAATAAATCGGTCGGATACGCAATTCTTTTCAGTTATGTTTTAGCCATTTTTGTGTGTGTGAATTTGATGACTTTGTGTTTGTTTCCTGCAAGTCCAATTCTGTTGTTTGTTGAAGTTGGTTTTGTTTGTGCTCAGTAGCTGTGGTCAATGGCTAGTCGAGGTCAAAAAAGAAATGAAGCTGTGGATGAATTGCCAGCAGATAAGCGTGCATGCAATTCGTTGGAGTTCCGGCCGAGTTCTTCCAATTCATCAGCTCAAACGCTCACGAGTACTGCTCATGAAGCCCAGGATGCCGACATGGATACATCATCTTCAACTTCTGGATCAACTAGATCAGAGGGTGAGGGAGAGAAGGAATCCGCATATGGCTCTTGTGATTCTGATAATAGCATCCATGACTACTATAGAAACCGATCATTGAGTGATCAAAGCAAGTTTAAGAGAGTGCTGACAGGGTTGACTGAGGAGGTTGAGGAATCGGGGCAGTTGGCTCAACTCACAGAGCTATGTGAGTTGCTGTCCTTTTGTAGTGATAGTTCTTTGTCGAGCCCAATGGTGGACTCTTTTTCACCCGTGCTTGTTAGATTGGCAAGGCATGAGAACAATCCAGATATAATGCTCCTGGCTATAAGAGCTATAACTTATTTGTGCGACGTTAATCCTCGATCCTCAATTTTTATTGTGAGACATGATGCGGTTCCGGTCCTTTGTCAGCGATTAATGGCAATTGAATACTTGGATGTGGCAGAACAAGTATGCTGCTGAAACTTTTTGTGGATACTGATTTTAATTTGTATACTAATTGTTAAAACCTTCTTGTTTGTTCATGTGTGAATTTAAGGTTTGTCATTTGTGTTTTCTGTTCCCATTGTAGTGCTTGCAAGCATTAGAGAAAATATCACACGAACAACCAGTTGCTTGCTTGCAATCTGGCGCTATAATGGCTGTTTTAGGTTATATTGATTTTTTCTCAACTAGCGTACAGGTACTTCTTTTAACACCATTATACTAAATACTTCTTTACTGAGAATTTTTTGGCAATTGATCTGATGGTGCTTTTTCCACTTATTCCTTTTCTTTGCTTTCTTGGATGCTAGAGGGTTGCACTTTCTACTGTGGTAAATATATGTAAGAAACTTTCAACTGAATCTCCGCCACTTTTCATGGAGGCAGTTCCAATTTTATGCAATCTGCTTCAGTATGAAGATAGACAGGTATCATTCCGTGAAATTTCATTCATGAGTACTTTACTGTTGAAGTATTTCTCCATTATTTAATAACTTATGTGTGGCTATGTTTTAGCTTGTTGAGAGTGTTGCCACTTGCTTGATTAAAATTGGGGAGCAAGTTTCTTGTTCTACTGATATGTTGGATGAAATCTGTAAGCATGGATTGGTCGAGCACACCTTGCATCTCATAGGCTTAAACAGCCGAACAACCCTATCCGAACCAACATACATTGTAAGCAAAGTTTCTATTTTCCCAAGTACGAACCATGTTTTTTAAGTAAGTTGTGGTTCTTCTCGATTTCATGTTGTATGAATGATTAATTTCATAACTGGGTTGACAGGGCTTGATAGGGTTACTTGTCAAGTTGGCTACTGGATATACTGTTGCTTTTAGGATGCTTTTTGAGCTCAACATAAGCAGCATTGTTAAGGATATGCTATCTACCTATGATCTTGCACATGGAATGCAGTCTACCCCTCTGGTTGATGGGCATCAGAGCCAGGTTGGCTAATCTGATCTCTCTCTATCTCTGTCTCTCTCTCTCCCCCCCTCACACGCATGAAAACATGGACACAGTCAATTGAACACAGAATTGAGACTAACTACTGCTACAGGATATCCTAATTTGATTATTTTTTTAAATTTGGCCATAACCAAATATTCTTTTTTCTTGTGGTCCTCGTAGTTAAAATGCAAATGTCCTCTTCTAACCTAATTGTTTATTCATTCAGCATTTGAAGAAAGGTGATGATGGCCATTTGGCAATTGGATTCTATGACCTAATGTTTTGCCAGTATTTGGTTTTGTTGATTCCTACATATCTGACTTAACTATTAATGTGTCCTTGCTATCTTATTTTTCAGATAAATGAAGTTTTAAAATTATTAAACGAGCTTCTCCCAACAATTACTGCTGAAGAGGACAGTCAACAGAAGACAGATAAAGAAGCTTTTCTTATAAACCATCCTGACATTCTGCATAAGTTTGGAGTTGATTTACTTCCTATCTTAATTCAGGTTGGTATCTGCCATGTCTTACTTGAATTGTTAGTCGTTTCAATTTCCTCCCCCGTCTGTTACTTATCATTTTCACCCTCAAGCAGGTGGTCAATTCTGGTGTGAATCTGTTCATATGTTACGGCTGTCTGTCTGTTATCAATAAGTTAGTTCGTTTCAGCTCATCTGATGTGCTTCATAGTTTGCTACAAACTGCTAACTTTTCAAGGTAAACGAGTTTTCTTCTTTATGTTACAGTTCACTTAACTCTTTGCAATTTATTCTCGTTTTCTTTTCTAAACTAAATCATATTTAATTTCATTGAATATCAGTGTTTTGGCTGGAGTGTTTGCAAGGAAAGAGCATCATGTGGTTTTATTAGCCATTCAGATCGTTGATACTATAATGCTCAAGCTTCCTCATTTATACTTGAATTCCTTTATCAAGGAAGGTGTCCTTTTTGCCATCTATGGGCTACTTTCTCCAGATAAACAGTTGAACATCCCTCCAGTTTCTGATGGTATAGCTTCAAGAGATGTGCAAAGATGCCCGTGTTTTGCATTTGATACTGGCCAGTCTTCAAAGTCACCTGAAAACAAGACATGCAAACTTCAGAGAGACACTGTTCAGAATCTAGCAAGGCATATATGGGCCACTTACTTTGAAACAGAATCAGTAAACCTTGAGAAAGGAGTAACTGATATTCTTCAGAAGCTCAGAACACTATCCACTGCATTAACAACGATGTTAAATAAGTCGATGGAGGATGCAACATCTAGTCAGCAGGAAGAAAACATTTTCAATCTATTGCACCAAATAATCTCAGAGCTTAATGAAAAAGATTCTATCTCAACTTTTGAGTTTGTGGAGAGTGGAATCATAAAAGCATTTGTTGGTTACCTATCAAATGCTATCAATCTGTCTGGAAGAGATGACTCTGTAGCAAAATACTCTTATATTACAGAAAAAAGATTTGAGGTTTTGGGACGACTATTGTTGACTAGTGCTGGCCCAGCTCTGAAGGAATCTCCTCTCCTAACCCTAGTACAGAGATTACAAAGTGCTCTATCTTCTGTTGAAAGTTTCCCTATCATCTCGAGCCACACATATAAGCGAAGGAACTCCTATGCCACTATTCCTAATGGGCGTTGTACTTCCTATCCATGTCTGAAAGTGCAGTTTGTGAGGGAAAGTCTGGAGACCGGTCTACAGGATTATTTAGAAGATGTTGTCAATGTTGACCCCTTCGTGCCTCTAGATGAAATTGAAGGATATTTGCTGCCAAGAGTGAAAATTAGAAATACTAAGAATCTGAAGATGGAGTCTGAGGATTTAAAGGAGAAAGATGGCTTATGTTCTTATTCACCACCAGTCTCGAGCTCTTCCCAAATAAAAAGTGCAGATGTCGTATCGGGCACAGAAATGCTCGTTACTGTTCTGAAAGTGCAGGTTTATACTCGTCTTTAATTCAAGCTGACTGGCTTTTGAGATTTTTGTGGCTGCCTGATTCACGCACCTGATATATAACTACATTCATCTATCAATATGTTAGACATGTGTCATGGTAATTAACCTTTTCTCATTTTATTCCTTGCAGGAAGGAAACCCGAATCTGGTGTTGTCTTCACCAGCCGAGACATCCAGCTCTCCAGAAAAAGCTGTGGACTCAGTAGATGTAGTCAATGTTCATACAGTATGTTTTGCCCTTCTTTATGGTTGCTTGCTATTTGTTTCTTGATTCATTCTTTTTGTTTCCTCTCTGGCTTCTTGCTCTCCTTTGTTGACTTGATGATTTTTGGTGTGCTTTCGTATTCAGTTTCACTTGACCATGTTAATGCGAGTATTGCTATGCTATTTTATAGTATCAAAAGAATAATTATATCTTTTCTACCTACTTTTGTACAAGGATCGTGCTGACGAAGAGGAGCATAACCCTCTGCAGGAGGGTGGTGGTTCCGACATGGATGATGATCATACTTTCTCAAACTTGCTATTTTATTTAGAAGGACACCAACTCAACCGGGAATTGACACTGTATCAATCTATTCTGGAACAGCAAACTGAAGCATGTCAAAATAATATCGTAAGTGCAAGTCTGTGGAGTCAAACACACAAAATAACTTACAGAAGAGATGTCACATTCAAACCAAGTTATGCCAAACATAGTCATGATGAGGCTCTATCTTCTCTCTTATCTAGAAGAACCTCATTTTTTCACTCTCCCTGTTTCACTTGCATGTTAGCTTCTGAATTTGACTTGGGTAAGTCAGGCCCAACTTATGATATATTATCCCTTCTGAAAAGGATGGAATGCATCAACAGATTGAGGTTTCATCTGACGTATCGTACGAGAGTATCTGAGTTTGCGGAAGGAGGAATTGATGATTTTGATAAGTTAAATTTATCTGTTGAAGAAGTTCCCCAAAATGAATTTGTCAACAAAAAGTTAACAGAGAAACTAGAACAGCAAATGAGGGATCCTATGGCTGTCTCTGTTGGGGCCATGCCTGCTTGGTGTAGTCAGTTAATTGCTTCGTGCTCGTTCCTGTTTAGCTTTGAAGCAAGGTGCAAGTATTTTTACCTGGTTGCATTAGGCCGGTCACCACATCACACTCATTCAGTAACTCATGTTGATGTTGGAGGATCCAGCGGCAGGCAGCAAAATCATGGAAGCATTCCTCGCAAGAAGATTTTGGTTCATCGAAACAAAATACTTGAATCTGCCAGCCAGATGATGGAACTCCATGCCCGCCAGAAGGTTCTTCTTGAGGTGGAGTATAGTGAAGAGGTGGGTACTGGTCTTGGTCCGACATTGGAGTTTTATACATTGGTCTGCCGCGAGTTTCAGAGTAGTGGCTTAGGTATGTGGAGAGATGACTGTATCCCTCTTCACAGTAGAACATCTTCAGAGGCTGAGAATTCTGGGTTTTTGGTGGCTCCTTTTGGACTCTTCCCCCGTCCATGGTCGCCTTCATTGACTGCAGCAACTAGCACCACATACTCGGAAGTTATTAGAAAGTTTTCTCTTCTGGGACAGATAGTTGCCAAAGCTCTTCAAGATGGTAGGGTTTTAGATCTTCCATTCTCTAAAGCCTTCTACAAAATCATTCTGGGGAAGGTAAGAAAACCAATCATATCTACCACTTTGTATGCTTTGATTTCCCAAACTTCCATCTGATTTTATTTTTTGGCGACATCCTTTATCCAGGAACTTGATCTGTACGATATTCAATCATTTGATCCTGCACTTGGCAGAACTCTTTTAGAGTTTCTAGCTCTTGTAGAAAGGAATAAGTATTTGACATCTCATCCTGAAGAAAAAATGCATGATTTCAATGTGTGCTTGAGGAGCACTAAAATTGAGGACCTATGCCTTGATTTTACCCTTCCCGGGTATCCTGATTATGCACTCGACTCTGAATCCCATTTGAAGATGGTTAGCTTTCGCATAGTTTTGATGATAATTGTTGAAACCTCATAAAATAACCTTATTGAAATGTATTTGGAATCTTTGTTTAGGTAAATCTTTATAATTTGGAGGAATATGTTACATTGATAGTTGATGCAACAGTAAAATCTGGAATTGCTAGACAAGTTGATGCTTTCAAGTCGGGTTTCAATCAGGTTTTACTATTACTCCCTATGCTTCGTTTGTGATCATTATGATTGCTGTACATTGTACTGTTCTCTTGTAAATCTTTTATGATTTCTGTGATTGAAAATTTCTGATAATTTTATTGCTTGCCCTTTTCTCTTCATGTCTTTCAGGTCTTCCCTATCAAACATCTTAAGGTTTTCACAGAAGAAGAATTGGAGCGTTTACTATGTGGAGAACATGTGCTGTGGAATGTATGCTTACACTTTTTGTCAACTTGTCTAACTTACTTCCATTAGTTGCGTTCTTGTTATGGGCAGAAAAAACCTCGTTTAACTTTCTTTAATGCAGTCGGATGAGCTCTTGGAACACATCAAATTTGACCACGGCTACACTATTAGCAGTTCTCCAATCGTGAATGTAAGTATATAAATGTGTTGGTTTCTTTGGATGTCAGATCTCCTTACTTCTGCAGTTCAAATAACTGTTATTTGTCTTTTTAACTTCCAGATACTGGAGATCATGCTAGAGTTTGATCTGGAGCAGCAACGAGCATTCTTGCAGTTTGTGACTGGTGCACCCCGGCTTCCAACTGGGGGGTTGGCTTCTCTTAACCCTAAACTGACAATTGTTCGGAAGGTCAGAGTCGGGGTTTTCCTTGAAGATTACGTTGTATCTATTTTGCTAACTAAAATAACAATTCTTTGGTATTTGATTGTTCAACAGCATTGCAGCAGGGAGATTGATGCTGACTTGCCTAGTGTGATGACATGTGCTAATTATTTGAAGCTTCCTCCGTACTCTTCAAAAGTTCGCCTCGTTCTCTTCTGCTTATCGTTTCTTCATTAATGGCGATACTTAGATTTTGAGTGTGCATTTTGCAGGAGGTTATGAAAGAGAAGCTCTTATATGCCATAACTGAAGGGCAGGGGTCGTTCCACCTTTCATGATCTCTAGAGGTATATAGCGTGTAAATATGGGATTTAGAATTAGTTGGTGCTGTAAATATTGGTTGGTTTAGATGTGCGTGGGAGTGGGCGTGGTCGTATTTCTCCTTGGTTATGAGATATGTGTAGATATGGTCCATGATTCAACACAAGTAGACGAGGTCCAAGGTGAATGTACAGTTTTCTTTTGATCATAAAACTCTGTTACAACTCTTTACCATTTGAAATCAAGTGGAAAATATTTATCTAGTTACTCATTCCTATTGCATTTATTTGTGGGCACTCTTGGTGGGAGCTAGGAATAAGAAACAGTTTATTATGCCGTAATATTTATTGTTTTTATTATTATTTTGAATTGCATTATCATCCTGTCGTTTTAATAGTTGCAATGAATATAAAGTTCATTACTCATAGTCATATTGCAGCTGTTGGAAAGGTAGGATCAAAATGCAATTTAGGTCAGCTGTAATGAAATTCTATGCAATCAACCATTACTTGAAAATTTGTCTTAAAATAATAGCTTTTCGACCCCTTAGAATGTCTTTTACCGAGAAAGAAATGCAACTTATAAAACAGGGTGTTTTCTCTAAACCTTATGGTTTTGTTTTACAATTCTATTTATTTTCTTGGTCCGTAGTGTTAAGAGTTGGTATTCTACAGTGTGTTCCAATATATTTTAAATAATTGTGAAAGTCCTATTTAGTTATAGAATAACAGAATCATATGAATTAAGTCGATTACTTTTGCTTCTGTAGGTGCAAGTAGTAATGTAAAATCTAATCTGGCAATTTATATCTGAAATTTTAAATACACAAAACAAATTATAAATGCAATATTGACATTCTCTTTTAAAGATTAAAAAAATAAAACAAAAAAATCAATCAAGCTGGCTGAGAGACTTTTGCACCTTTACGCTTAATATTTTTTATTTTTTATTTTTTAATTATATTTGAACATTCATATACTGACGTCTTATTTATAATTTACTATTTGTCTCCAAATATTCAATAAACATGCATTGTCTATTTTAATGCCATTTTATGAATTATACCTTATTCTAATGATTTAGTATTGTATGGAAATGGTTCAGCAATATTCATAGAATGTCAAATACAATACGAAATAAATTAAACCCGAGTAGCCCGAACCAAATAATCAGATAGAACTTGTCTGAATTCAAGTGAGTTTTGTTTTCTGAGCAAATTAAGCTATTTTAGCAAGGCATGTTTAAATTGAATGATGTCATATAACTAAATAAAATCTCAGAGGATTTTACCTGGTTAGAAGTTTAATTGATCAAACTAATTAAAACTGAAAACAATTTGGTAAAACATGGAACAATTGTAATACTTTGTGGAGGTAGCACATGAAAAAATAATTGTTACTTACTAAATCATTACAAATAATATTATAAACTGTCAATATAAATTGTAAGATACATAGGCATACGTTAAATTATAATAGTAAGTTATTACATTGCTATATATAATTCAAAAAGACATTACGAGGATAATTATATTATATATTAAGTCCATATAGAATATACAAAGCAATATGATTTTAATTTTATAATTCAATAAAATACTAAACGTAAAGGCAGAAATAACCTATCTAAAATTTGTACATTTTTTTTCATACTTGGACCGGATAGCATAAAATGTTATAAAAAACCAATAAAAGCTGGAGAAATAGAATCTGATGCTAGGGTTTTACTAGGGCTTTTTCCCATTCGTTTTCCGCTTCACTGTTGAGAGTTGCAGTCACCCAATTTCCTCTCCGTCTCTCTTTTACGGCGGCGCATATAACGGTAAGCTCGTATTGTCTCCATCCTTTCTTTGTTGAATTTTACTCTCTTAATGTTTAAAGTTTCATTATGCTGGAGGGTGAATCCAAGGTGATAATAACAGTATTTTGCACGATGCTTAAGGAAAACAGCGCAAAGAGCTCGAAGTATCAATTTTGTTTTGATAGTTTAGTCGTTCGAATTTTAAATCAAGTTATTGAGCTCATCTTGTAGATAAATTTATCGATAGACGGCTGTACTAGAGCTGATAGATACAGTTATTTTCTTGAGTTGCTTATATTTTTCGCAATCTCGATTTAGGTGTTCATTCCTGTTGTTAGCCGTTGTGTATAGTTGGAGTTTTTCTGATTTGTATTAGTATCACTTATTTTTGGCCGGTGATTAAATTATGGGGAATTGGTGCAATAAATCAATTTCTGGGGAATATATTCCACCTTAAACTTTTATCTAAAATTCTTGACATAGAGGTAAGTAGGTAATTTTTACTCATTGGGTCTTCGAAAGATTGCTGAGAGATGATATGTTTGTCGTACCTTCAAATAATTGAAAATATTCTGGCTTCCAGTGTGAAGTTTTAGTTGTGGGTTTTGTTTTTGTCAGTTCTTCTGCTTGTCACCGTTTGTGTGTTGTTTTAGTGATCTTAACCGCATTGACTTTTGGTTGCTATTTAACAGGCCGTGTTTCACCAAGAAAAATTATCATGCAGAAGGATCAACTGTCGAACAGTACTGGATCGGATATGGAAGATGATGATCCTGTTGTGTCTGAGTCTGAGTCTGAATCAGAGGAAGATGGAGATGCGAAGTTAAGTGAGCCTTCAAAGACTGCTGTAAATAACAAAGCTGGCTTGCTCGACAAACTCGAAGATATCCGCTGGCCCGAAAGTGTGGACTGGATACACAAGTTGTCGCTTGATATTGATCAGGATCACGAGGTGAGTGTGAACGACGATCTCAGTCGAGAGCTAGCTTTCTACACACAGGCACTTGAGGGTGCAAGGCAGGCATTTACGAAATTCCAGTCCAAGGAGGTGGACTTGCCTTTCCTCAGGCCATCTGACTACTATGCTGAAATGGCTAAATCCGATACGCATATGGAGAAGGTGAAGAGCCGCCTCCTGGCAGAGAAGCGAAAGATGGAGGAAGCCGCGGAGAGGAGGAAGGCGAGGGATAACAAGAAGTTGGCCAAGGAGATACAGGTGCAAAAGCAGAAGGAGAGAGCTAAGCAAAAGAAGGATGACATAGAATCTGTTAAGAATTGGAGAAAGCAAAGGAAGCAGAGTGGTTTTGCTCAAGGTGATAAAGATGGTGACCTGAGTTTAGCTTTTGAAGACGGGAAAGCATTTGAGAGGTCGAGTAAGAAGAGGCCGGGAGTCGCTCCTTGGGATCGTTCTGGAGGTAAGGCTAAACAAGGTGGTGGGAAGTGGAAGGGAGCTGATAAGAAGATGAAGGGCAGAGAGCGTAAGGATTCAAAATATGGATTTGGAGGGAGGAAAGGACTGAAGAAGCAGAACACGGCTGAGACGACGGATGATTTCAGAGGTTATCGTAAAAGCAATAATAAGAAACAAAAAGTATGAGAGGTGGATTGATGAGTTCGAGCCCATGAATTGGCTATTTAGATGCTGTGATGATTAGCTTCTAATCGTTAAATTCCTGCTCTTTTTGAAGCAAAATTATACTTTTTTGTTGTGGCAATATGCGTTGTTTTTTTTTTTTGGTCTAGAGCTGTTATCTCTATTTCCCCTGTTTTTTTTTTGTTTTTTTATTGGCTACATGTTTGATCCAGACAAAAAAAAATCGACCAAATCAAATAGGTAAGTTTTAGAGACACGCATCATGTCAGTCAAGGGCAAATAGCGGTAAATACCACCAAATTTTTTAGTGGTAATTAGCCAAACAAAAAACTTTCGTCCTATGATCCTATCAACTTTGTTAGTGTTTTTATTTCATTACATTACTATTTTGATTTACTAATACTGTGAATTTTCACTTTGCTAATCTATTTCAGTAAAGGGAAGTAATAGCTGAAAATGATTTTACTTGTCTATAAGTGTCGTGTTCGCAGTTTCATTACTTTTTTTTGAAACAGGAACTAGATTAACACGAACATGGAAAAAAGAGAAGACCCTCCATAGACGAAGGGGTTCATCCCAGACATGCGGTGTATCAAAATCGATAGCCATCTTAGCCAGCCTATGAGCTATCTTATTTAAACCCCTACCAATGTGTTTAACGTAAATGTCGTTAGAAAAAGACATTCTCTCGCGACAGACTAGAGCCATCCCTCCGAGCTCAGAAAGGTTATCATGCGTGGAATTAATCGCATCGCATGCGATCTTGCTATCACTCTCTATGATGCATTTGGTAGTGCCCCTCTCCTTTAGCCAGGAGAGGGCTTCCTGAATGCCGAAGATCTCCCTCCTCCACTCTATCTAAACCGATTTTGACAATGGTTTTTGCAGCAATGAACTGACCTTTCGCTCCCCGGATACAAATGCCTATGCCGATACATTTTTGCTCTCTGAAGAAGGCAACATCCACGTTGCATTTAGCCCATCCGTCCGTTAAGTCGTGCCAACCTACACATAGTTTCCGATTATCGACCGTTCTCAGCACCTCAGCGGCATTCATTGATTTCTGTTCTACCAGCCACAACTCTCTGTACTCGAGCGCATAGGAACACGATCTAGCCGGAGAAGGATAATTCTCCTTCCAGACAACTTCATTCCTGTCTTTCCAAATTTGCCACATAACCATGCCAACTCTTACCGGGATGTCTATCTCTTCCTTATGTAGCATAGAGAAGAGCCCATCTTTAAACAAGGGGAACCTCCTTTCCGTCAAACCCCAAATTCTATCGAGGCCTACCTCCTTCCAGCACTCTTTTGCGAATGGACAGGTCACAAAAATATGCAACATCGTCTCCACCCCATCTCTGCACACACTGCACGCCCCATCAACATTCACCCCTCTACTCCAAAGTTTAGTTTTAATCGGAAGGTTATCTCTTGCGGCTCGCCACATGAGAATCTTCACTTTTGAGGGGACCTGGAGTTTCCAAATGATGTTCCAATTGCCATCAGAGGCTAAAGTGTCATTGACCGTTAGTGAACATGCAAGACGGTAAGTGGACTTGACCGAGTAAATCCCATTTTTAGAGAAATGCCAGATGAGTTTATCTTCCATGGCCACAGCAGGAATAGGTTGATTAAGGATAATCTCAGCATCACCTTCTTGGAACAGATTCTCGACAAGCTCTACATCCCATTCTCTGGAGCCTGGGATCATCAGGTCCTTCACTCTCAAAAGGCCCGCATCCGGCTGCATCGCATTAGAGGCATAGAAGCTAGATTCCCTTCGGATCCATGGGTCAACCAAAGCCCTAATACTATCGCCATTCCCAATCCTCACCTCAAGCCTCTTTTCACTAAGTCTTGAGTCGCGTGGATGCTTCTCCATGTGAAACTTAGGCCATTGCCTAGTCGGGCCGACAAGAAGTCCCCCCTTGGAAAGTACTTGGCTTTGATCACCCGACAAACAAGGGAGCTCGGTTATCTCATGTAACCCTCACCCATAACAAGTCAAAGTGATGGTCAGCAACTCATACTCACCTAATACCTTATTGAGGTTTAGATCAACGTAAAGTCACCAAGATTTAGGTTCTTCACGACGGTCAGCTAGAAGAACTCATCTCACTGTGATCCATCAATACGTCAGAGACGTACCAGTATAGACAAACAACAAAGTCAAATCACTTCTTATCTATACCGCAGCCTATACCGATAACTCGTCCTCAAGTTGTCTCAGCTGTGATACTTTTTATATCTCATTAAGCTTGACCAATCATACAGACTTCTGCGATCTACAACACACTGTATGATCTAACTTATATATGAGATAAATGGACATACATATGCAATCAAGTAAACAATTCAGATATGAGATTGTAATAGTGGTAACAGGAAATATTGTATACAAGCTCAACCAAAACTGCTTCCAGTATACAAATCCAACAATCTCCCACTTATACTAAAGCAAACTTTTAGTATACAATGTGTCTCTCTACTAGCTATTACAAACAACACCATCACTTTGCTTCTCCCACTTATACAAAAGTTTTCTTTCTAAGTGGATGCCATCTTGCGCAATCCAAGTCCTCGAACATGTTCTTCGTAGACTTTTTGCTGCAGGCTCTTCGTGAATAGGTTAGCTAGGTTATCCGCAGTACCAATCTTTTCAATCAGCACGTCTCCTCGTCTAACGATTTCGATGACATAGTACTTTTCTCTATGTGTTTTGTTGCTTGTGGGTCCGTGGTTCCTTCGAGTTTGCCATCGCACCGAGTTATCACAAGAACTATGATACTCTTGGGCAAACCAGTACCACATCTAGATCCATGAGGTAGTTCTTGAACCATACTGACCTCTTTAGCGACCTCCGGCGGCTACATATTCGGCTTCCATGGTAGAGTCCGCAATGCATCGCCGCTTTGCACTCCGCCAGATACGGCCTCCTCCCAAGGTAAACACATAGCCGAGGTAGACTTTTTTCATCATGGTCACTTAGAAATTGAGTCCGAATAACCCAAAGGCATTAGACTATCTCGCATGGTAAACTAGCCTATAATCTCGAGTCCTTTTCGTGTACTTGAGTATATGCTTTACCGCAATTCAATGAGCTTGTCCAGGTTAGATCGATATCTAGCTACTATGCTACCGCATAGCGTATATCGGTATCGTACACAAGATTGCATACATGAGACTTCCTACGACGGAAGCGTAAGGAACTTGTCTCATTTCCTCTATCTCCTTTGCAGTCATAGGTGACTGCTCCTTAGATAAAGGAACACCATGCCTGAAAGGTAGCTATCATTTCTTGGCGGTCTGCATACTAAAACGAGTAATCACAGTATCAATGTAAGACGCCTGAGATAAGCTCAACATTTTCCTCTTGCGATCTCGGTAAACATTGATCCCAAGAATGTACGCTGCATCTCCTAAGTCTTTCATTTGAAACCGATCAGATAATCAACTCTTTACGTCTGATAACGACTTCACATTGTTGCCAAGTAGAAGGATGTCATCTACGTAAAGTGCAAAAAATATCACATCACCGTTGACATCTAAACGATACACACAACTTTAGCTAGGCAACTGGGTAAATCCATAGGACTTTACCACCTCGTCAAAACGTAAGTTCCAGGATCGTGAAGCTTGCTTAAGTCCATAAATGGACTTCTTAAGCTTCCACACTAGATGCTCTTCACCCTTCACCACATAACCTTCGGGTTGCTGCATATAGATGTCTCTATCTTCTTCAAGGTAACCGTTTAGAAAAGCGGTTTTCACATCCATTTGTCAAATTGTTACAGGCGAAAAGGTCTCATCGAAATCGATGCCCTCAATCTGAGTATACCCTTTCGCCACAAGCCTGGCTTTAAAAGCCGAAACCTCTCCATCTAAATTTCTCTTCCTCTTGTATACCCACTTACTACCTATAGCTTCCTTGCCATCTGGTAGTGGTGTCTTTTCGTATATATCCATAGCTGTTATGGACTCAATTTCTAAGTCCATAACGGTGTGCCATGATCTTGCATCAATGTCTTGTATCGCCTAACTGTATGTCCATGGGTCGATTATTGACTGCTCGTTTCCTGGGACTAAATTCGAAGATTCACCCACGAACATAAATCGCTCGAGTTGACGAACAACCCTCCCACTACGACGAGGTGCTACTGGCACAATGGCAACGGCCGGTATCTCCAGTGGAACTCGACCCACTTCAATTTCTTGAAGTATCTGGTTCGATCCCTCCAACTAGACACGACATCTCGTACCTTTGGCTTAATCGGTGGCGGAATACGATCATCTTCTAATTCTTGAAGAATTATTTCAACTTTGGATTTATGGTTTTTCATATAATCATCTTCTAAGAATCGGGCATTGGTGCTAATAATGACCTTCTGATCCTTAGGACTATAGAAATAACCACCATTCGTTCCTCTAGGATAGCCAATAAACAGCCTTGCATCAGATCTAGTCTCCAACTTGTCAGCCTTCTTGTTCAAAGACATATGCCGGATCGCCCATATCCTTATGTGGTTTAAACTAGGCTTGCGCCCAAACCACAACTCGAAAGAGGTCTTTTCGACTGACTTGGATGGTACTAGATTTAACAAGTATGCCGTTGTTTCTAAGGCATACCCCCAGAACGAAATAGGCAACGTTGCATAACTCATCATCGATCTAACCATTTCTAAAACAATCTTATTTCTTCATTCTGACACACCATTTTGTTGTGGTGTGCCCGGTGTAGTGAGCTGGGAGGTAATCCCACACTGCACCAAATAGTCTATAAACATCTTTACTGAGGTATTCGCCACCGCGATCAGACCACAGTGACTTGATACTTTTACCAAGCTTCGTCTCCACTTCCGCCTTAAATTCTTTGAATTTCTCAAAGCATTTAGACTTGCGGTGAAGCAGGTATATGTATCCGTACCTTGAGTAATCGTCAATGAAATTGACAAAATACTCGTACCCTCCACGAGCTTGTGTAGACATAGGTCCACACAGGTCAGAATGGACTAGCTCAAACACTTCTTTGGCTCTATAACCCTTCGCTTTAAAGGGTCTGGTCGACATCTTTCCTTCTATACGTGATTCGCAGACCGAACGAGTAACCGTGAGATCACCCAACGCCAATTCTTAGCCGCCTTTGGATCCTATTTAGATTTATGTGACCTAATCTAAGATGCTAGAGAAATGTGGTGTCATCTTCATAAGAAAACTTTCTCTTTTAAGGTTTGATGTAGATGCAACATAATTAAAGGTATTATGTTTGGCGTAAATATTATAAAGCTTAATTATATAAAGTGCCACCACAGATAACTTCGTCATTTCTTATGATAGAAACATCACTATCAAAAACAATTGAATATCCATGAATAAATAGTTTCAAACTGAATTAGGTTTCACGAAACTCCGCACATATAAAACGCCTTTTAATACTAAAACTGTCCTATCAAAACATAAAGTAACATCTCCGACTGCAACGGCCTCGACTTTCGCCGCGTTACCCATGGAGATCGTTATCTCGCCATCATGCAGCTCTCTTTTTTCCGTAGGAACCCCTGCAAGGTGTAACAAACATGATCAGTCGCACCCGTATCTACTACCCATGAATGAGTAGAACAAGTCGCTAAACATGTTTCCGTTACTAAAGCCAATGGTGTACCTTGAGCCTTGAGCTTGGGGCACTTAACCTTCCAATGCCCAGTCTCACTGCACTTGAAGCATTTGCCCTTCTCCTTTGGTTTTTTCAAACCGCTGGTAGAGCCATTTGTATTACTCCAACTCTTTTCTTTAGCCCTAGCATCTCTTGAATTCCACTTTACCTTTTCATCTTTCGATAAAGCAGTGGTTTTCTTTGAGGTGCGTACTAAAGACTGTGCACCTTTACCCATTTTGCGTTCATCCGTTACTAAGTCCTCTTGCAATGAATCTAGAGTATAACTCTTATCATAAAGGACTACTCCATAACGGAAGTCATCAAAATACTTGGGCTAAGAGTTGAGGATCATATCGATTCTGACTACGTCATCAATATATCCTTCAACCAATTCGAGCTCTCCAAAGAGATTGATCATTTGCTCTACATGGTTATGCACTGAATCGCTTTCCTTCATTGAACTTGACGTTATTAATTTTGTCAAATTATGACAAGCGATTCTGTCCGACTCCTCATACGATTTCATGAGATTTAGCTATATTGTGGCTGCATCATCCATCTCTTGATGCTGGAGTTGCACATGGTGACCAAAAGAAGGCACTTTGCCATTCTATTTGATTTGTCCCATTTCTCGTGCTCCTTGCGCTCCTCATCAGTAGATAAATCTTCTAGAGGTTTGGGACGAGGTGTAGTGAGTACAAATAAATTTTCTTCGGCAGTAAGAACAATCTCATTTTTTGTTTTCACTCGATAAAATTTAGACCGGATAGAGGATTTTGTGCGAGCATATTGATAATCGGTGTAAGAGACATATCTAAAAAGTAATGTAAGCACATAAGAATACGATCGCACATAATTCGTAACAATAATATTGTAACATTTTGATAAAACAATATTAATTGAAACCTCCAATCGCCCAAGGAATTCCACATGCAAGCCACGCGTGTGGACATTTACACATGAACCCCTCGACTAGACTAAAATATACCTTTTAGTCGTTTAATTTCAATCCATGTCAACTTATCCTTATGACAAATGAAATTAATGATTGGACCTTACTAGACCACATCACTATCACAAGAAAGGACTTCGTGAAGTTGTACTTGAGGTGATGTCTAAGCAATGACCACAATTTTAACAAATAGAAATGAATTCTTAGAATCGCATACTCACTAGACCATACCGCCCAATCCAAATTCCTTTGTTATCTCATTTTAAATCTATCTCTAGAGAACTTATGAAAATCGTGATATGCAAGCCACGCGTGTGGATCGTTTACACATGAAACTCCCACTTATCAATAGATTAAAATGTTTTATTTAGAAATCTCATCTAACAAACTTATGACAAACAGTGCAAGCAAGCCACGCGTGTGGACGTTTACTCACAGTGCGTATCACTTTGTTTAGATATCAAAAAGGGGAGGTCTTGACATTTTAATTTAAAATTAATATGTCGGATTTCTTGCTTAGTCTTTTGTTTCAAAAGGTTTGTCCATGCAGATCACGTAATCCTAGCATGCTTTTTTATAGAACTCAACATGTAAAACATGCTCGTAGAATTCTAAAATATGCTTGAAAAACGCGATAAACCTAGCATGCTTACTATGCGCATCCAATCACGAAAACATATAATATGTTTATCTCACGTAATTAAACATACATAGCATGCTTCGATAATTTAAACATCCACGACATGCTTGAACGATAAAATAAAATAAATTGCTCATCGCGCCCACTGTGGATCCTCTTATCGCCTAATTTATTACATAAATTTGCAAAGTATGATATTCAAAATCTCAAAACGGCCTCGCGTGCACGGGCACGGACCGGATTCGTCAAAACTGGATTTGGGCCAAAAAATCGAAAACGGGCCGAAACAGTGGATCGGGCCGAATCGGGTCGAAAAACTGAAATCGGGTCAAAAATCGATCTGGGCGAATTGGGCGGGTCGCCAAAGTGGATCGGGCGTGTGCGCTAGGCACACTTATGCGCACACCCAGCCGCCCAACCGCACAATGCCTTTCCCGTCGCCCTAGCTCGTGCCACCGTCGCCCATGTCTGGCCGAGAAGACCGCGCGCCCTGCCGCCCCTGCCGAGCGACGTCGCCCAGCCTCACCAAGCCCTGCCGGAAAACCGCTCACATCTCGCGCGCTGTCGGCCGAGACCTGGCCGAGAAAATCGCGCGCCCAGCCTGTCGAGGAGCGCCTAACAGCATCGCATATCCTGGCCGAGAGGCCTTGCGCGTGCCGTCGCCCACTCGCCGAGACCTGCCTCGCCATGCTACCGAGGGACGCTGCCGAGCCATCTGCGCACACAGGTGTCGGCAACTACCGAGAAAACCTACGCGCGACTCGCGCGCTATAGCCCAGCGCCCTGTCGAGCGGCGTCGCCCGATACAGTCGAAGCTTGTCGAGTACTATCGAGCCCGACCCGCCGAGGTGTGTCGAGCCTTGTCGCCCGATGCCGCCGAGGGGTGCCGAGGGTGACCTGCCGAGAGCTGGCGAGTCCGTCGAGCGCCCCCGCTCAGCGCCGAGGCATCTACGACTGCGTGGAAACCGCACGCCCGGCCGCCGAGCCTCGCCGCCCGATGCCGCCGAGCGATGTCGACGACCCGTGCCCGCGCGGCGTCAGGCCGCCGACGATGGCGCGCCATCTCGCCAGGCGTGTCCGGCCGCCGAAAGCTGCTGCCACGCGACCCGCCGAGGCATGTCGCCCATCCGTGCACGATGCCGCCCCTGTCCGCCCGACGTGCTACCGAGAAACACGCGCACGCTGCCGAGCGACGTGTTCGATTTTTGATGGCCTCCGTCGTCTCGTTCTTCGTGCTTTTGTCTTCGTTCTTCTTTTACAGATAAGATTTACAAGAAAAAATTTAATCTAACCACGGATTTTCTCGTGGTGAAAAACAAAATCCGACAAAAAATAAAAACGAGCCACGATGAACGACAGATTCATAATTAATTAATTACGCACGTTATAATCAAACGTGAATTAATCCAACAGAGCCAAGATATTGATCCCAGGCTCTGATACCAATTGTAGGGAAATCTGATTTTAACCCTCTCCCGAGGATCTATCTTGGATATTTAATTCACCATACATTGATTATATGCCTAGCATGCACCTATATAATTAATTGCAACACGAGGAGTTTTCTCGTGTTTACCCGCGAACTGTCGGGAAGAAAGGATCAAGACTCGTGCTTTGATCTTCTGGACTGTATCCCGATTGCCTAAACTCCAATGCCGAGTGAGGACAATCTATGGAGAGTGCTATAGAAATTCGCCTTCTTCCTTCTAATGAAGTTTTCGAAAATCTCCACTATATGAATAGTAATTTCGAAATTTTCACTCTTAGGATTAGGGTTTGATTTTCTCTCACCTTATATTTATAATGCAATCCTAAATCCTATCAAGATAGAATTTATGCATATCTAATAAATATAATAATATCACTTAAGATAGAGAGGATCAAGTAGAGTCCCAGATGGACTCTATAAGGAGGGTGGCGAAAATTCACTAAGCTCCAGGCCTGGATGGGCCAGCCCAGGGATCAAATGCAAGGAATAAAGATGAGTCTTAAATAAATTAATTATCTTATGTTCAGCCCAGAACATAAATTAATTCATAAACATTTATTCATACCACTAGAGAATAAATGTTGACTTACCCCTTTATTTTCGAAGTTAAGTCGGGCTTGCACTTATTACGAATCCCCGTATTTAAGATATCGTACGTTCATTAATTATTTACGCTGCTCGATCGCTTAAAATAATTAATATCTTTAATTCCTTAAGTAGTACCACTCAACCTTATTATTGTACTTGAGATAACTCAACCGCAGCTTTAGTACAATAAACCTTTGAGCTCCTTAAGGGACATCATCATCCTAAACGGATATGGTGACTCGACACGTGTAACTAGCACGACATACAAGATCGCCACCACCCAAGATGCAGAGAATTGGTTATCTCATGTAACCTCACCCATAACAAGTCAAAGTGATGGTCAAGAACTCATACTCACCTAATACCTTATCGAGGTTTAGATCAACGTAAAGTCACCGAGATCTAGGTTCTTCACGACGGTCGATAGAAGAACTCATCTCATCGTGATCCATCAATACGTCGAGACGCATCAAGATAGACAAGCAGCCAAGTCAAGTCACTTATCTATACCGCAGCTTATACCGACAACTCGTCCTCAAGTTGTCTCACCGTGATACTTTTATATCTCATTAAGCTTGACCAATCATATGACTTTCACGATCTACAACACAATCGTATGATCTAACTTATATATGAGATAAATGGACATACATATGCAATCAAGTAAACAATTCAGATAGGAGATTGTAATAGTGGTAACAGGAAACATTGTATACAAGCTCAACCAAAACTGCTTCCAGTATACAAATCCAACACCCTAGCATAGCGATATTGAATAGTTGGAGACTGCGAAAACCCATTCTTCCTTTAACCTTCGCCACACACAGCCGTTCCCACCTCATCCAGCTAATCCCACCTCTCGTGTCACACTTCTTTCCCCACCAAAACCCATTCATCAACTTCTCCATCGCATCAGTGACACTTAAGGGGAGCAAGAAAACTGACATGCAGAAAGCCGGGATCGCCTGAGCGACACCCTTTAGGAGAATCTCATTTCCGGCTCTGGAAAGATTCTTCCCTTGCCACCCATGAATTCTCTTCCACAACCTATCTTTGAGGTAGCCAAAAATATCCTTCTTCTTCATCCCAATCAACGAAGGTAAGCCCAGGTATTTTCCAGTGTTGAGAGGTTGAGAGACCCCAACGGTTTCCGTGAGCTCAACCCGCGTGTTCTCGTCAACATTCCTGCTGAAAATATTCCGAACTTATGGTAGTTCATTGCCTGCCCAGAAGCAGCTTCATAGTTATCCAAAATCGAACGTAATCTCAGCCCCTCCTCTTGCGTCGCCTTGCAGAAGAACATGTAGTCATCCGCAAACATCAGGTGTGAGATGGGCGGTCCCGATCACCCAAGCCAAATACCGTGAAGCTTTCCTCTATCTGTTTCATGTCTAAGACTAGCCGAGAGGCCTTCGACACACAGGATAAAAAGATACGGGATAAATGATCACCTTGCCGTAGCCCTCTGCCCGGGATTATTTGGCTCGTTAACTCTCCATTAGCAAGGGCTGAATACTTCACCGTTCTAACACATAAGCTCATCCACCGCCTCCACTTATCTCCAAGCCCAACTTTTCAAGCACCGCGTCAAGATACTCCCAACTCACTCTGTCGTATGCCTTGCTAATGTCCACTTTGAGAGAAAGCTCTCCCCTCTTACCCCTAGTTTTCCTTTTCATAGAGTGAATTGCCTCAAAAGCAATAAGGATATTGTCTTGGATCGCACGTCCTTTCATGAAAGCCGACTGCGTCGTGCCGATAATCGCTGGCAACACCCTCTTGAGCCGATTACAAAGCATCTTGGAAACGATTTTGTAGATGACATTACATATCGAAATCGGTCTAAGCTCTTTCATGTTGTTAGGTCTTTCCACCTTCGGGATGAGGACAATGGTCGTGTCGTTTAGTCCTTCCGGAAACGTGCAATCTTCCAGCCACTCCGTGCAATTACGAAGGATATCACCCCCTAGGATATCCTGAACTTCTGATAGAATTTGGGATTCAAACCATCCGGACCCGGCGCTTTATCCGGGTGCATTTGAAAAAGGGCCTCTTTCACTTCCTCGATACAAAAGGGTTTGATAAGTTCCACATTGTTCAAATCGTTTATAATTGGCGTCATCTTATCAATCACCCACTCTTGCTGCTGAAAAGAGCCATTATCCGTGAAGAGATCCGTAAAGTATCTCATCATTTCTTCCCGAATCTTCCCCCCAGATGCTATCCAACTATCGTCCGAACGTCTGAGTCTATTGATGGTGTTGGTCTTCCTGCGTGCCAAAGCCATCGCATGGAAGAATTTCGAATTTCGGTCCCCCTCTTTCAGCCAGAATTGTTTAGCTCTTTGCTTCCAGTGTATTTCTTCACATAACATAATCTCTTGGAGCTCCTTTCTGGCTATCATCAGAACCTCCCCCCGATCGGACATCATTTCGACATTGCATGTATTTGATCTTCGCTTTCAGGAACCTTTTACGTGCTTTTTCCGCTGCATTCAATCGACCTGCCCATTCTCCTATCTTCATAGCAGTCGCAGAGAGCCTCTCCAAGAGGTGCAGCTCCCTCCCCCTACTCCAATAGTTACGCACAATGTTTGGGAGCTCAGGTTCCAAGCACCATTTATTCTCAAATCTGAACCTCCTCATTCTTCTAGTCTCACGATTATCGGTATCCGTTTTGAGAACTATAGGGCTGTGATCAGATATGGGAGCCGATATTGAAACGAGACTATGGTTCGAGAAAAAGGAAATCCAGTCTCCATTTGCCATTCCTCTATCAAGCTTCTCCTCTACCGCAAACTCCATGCCCAGTCGCCTTGACCATGTCAATGGGTACCCCGACATGTGAAGATCGGTCAGCCCACAATCAACCACGGCCGATCTGAATCCTGAAAGCAACCAGTTAGGATGAGCAATCCTCCATTTCTTCTCTCCTGCGTTGAGGATATCTTTGAAATCCCCCACAATGGCCCAAGGCGCAGAGTCAACCATGCTAATCTGTCTAAGGAGGTCCCAGGAGTCCCTCATTCTGTTCCTCTCAGGGAAGCCGTAGAAACCCGTTAGACGCCAATCTCCCTTATCATCAGTGATTCTGATATCGATATGGTTTCTGGAGTAACCCAACAAACGACATGAAGATGATTCTTTCCATAGCATGCAGATGCCCCCACTTCTTCCAACGCTATCGATCGCAAAACAACCTTCAAAATTTAAAATACCACGCAAGGATTCTACCTTCTGTTTGTGTGCTAGGGTTTCACACAAGAAGATGAAATTAGGTCTGTGGACTCTTTCGAGTTCACGTAACGTTGGAATTGCAAGAGGGTGACCCAACCCTCTGCAATTCCAGCTTAGGATATTCATTGGGATCGGCCGATCCCGACCCCGGGATCCGCCGATAAAAAATCCACACTTCGGTCATCCTCAAAATTTTCCAAAAGAAGAACCTCTGTCGTCGTGTTACCATGTGTAGAGAACAAACCCTCTTCATTTTCCCGCCTACGCTTTCTTTCTTCCTGCTGAGGGCAAGAGTAAGTTCCCCCGTGAATGACGTGTGACATAACTCCATTTGGTTGTGACACGTATGCCCCACGTGGCAGTTCATTATGGTATATAATCGGATCTTTTCCGTAAGGGGTAAATCCATGCATATCCTCAACTCCCTGATTTGCATGCGGGAATCTCGTTTCCTTCCCTCTGGGTTCGAACTGCCGCTGAAACTCTTGCTGATTTTCAGCACTTTCCCTCCTGGGACCTAAACGGATATCCCTCTTTTTCGCCTTGACTGTTGCATGCTGTCCTCGCCGTATTATTCGACCACTGCATCTCTCAGTTGTCCTTTTCGATCGCTGTTCTCAGCCATTTACCGGTCTCTTAACCCCCTAACCTCCTATTTGCCTTTTTAACCACGCTCTCCACTCTCTTTTGATCTCCGAAGTCTCCATGGTGAAAAGGTTACCACAGAATCTTTTCGAATGACCCAACTTTCCACATATGAAGCAGAAAACGTTCAACTTCTCATACCTGAAGTTTACTATAAAGCTCGAGCCGTCTCTATTTTTAATTTTCTTGTAGCGTTTCAGGGCATCCTCAACCTTCACAGCAACCCGTATACGCATATATTGTCTCCAAACTCCCGCCGAGTTGGATTCGTCATACTCCATGAAGGTTCCTATGAAGTTCCCAACGCTTGACCTATGCTTTAAGATATATAATCGGTTGGCAGATCGTGGATTTGGATCCAGAATGGCAAAGAATCAAGAGGGAAGCGGAGGGGAAACACCCCCCTTTTTAGCCTATGGAGAATAAGAGGAATATTACCGAAAGACCATGGTCCCCCATCTATGATTCTCGCCAAATCAACCGCATGAAAGAACTGGAAAATGTATCTCCCTTGCCCTATGTCTTTAACGAAAACTCCTTTTCCTGGCCTCTATATGCCCGCTAGTCTGGTTCTCATGAGGTTGAAATTAATCGATTGTTCGGTGAGGAAACGAACCACAAGACAGAAGCCTACATCGACCTCTTCTTCATCTTGCGTCGGGTTCTCTATTACCAATTCATCCTCCTCACTTGTGATGTTAAGTCCTGCCATGTGATTTTCCATCTCCAAGAGAAAACCAGAAAGAGATACAGAAAAAGCAGAAGAATCAAAGAAACGAAGGATCTCGACTAAGGAGAAAAACTAAGGTTCTCGACAAAGGAGATATCAGAATGATTAGTTACCACCATCCTTATTGTATTTGATCCGCAGTTTCATTACTAAATTCTTGTTTTTAGATATATATATTAAATAGGGGTACATTCCGATAAGATTTTACGTACGAACGCCTCGTATATGCACCACATATACTCCACATATGCAGGAAGAAGGGTTCAGAAGTATACGAAAACATATACATATAAGCTTTCGAACCTCCATATACAAGGTATATATAGAGGCGTTCGTACATAAGGTCAATCTCCTTAGATTTTTTCTTATTAAATACAAGTAGCCATTTAAATAGTGATAAATTAACAATCGACTCATAAAATTGTAAGGGGTCATCTGGTTTGCTGGATGAGATAAATAAGATTGGTAGGATAGAGTATGATGTGATTATTGAATAATATAGTCTTGTATTTGAATTGATTGATTATGATATGTGATAAATTGTAGAATTATGATTCAAATGTATCATAATAAACTTGTCTTTTTGATCTACTTTCTTTGAATTTGCAATCACATGAGAGCATAATAATTTAAACCAGTCCATTACTAATTTAATTAAAGGCCTAATACTAATTTAATTAAAACAAAAGACCAAGTTCAATTTAATTAAAACAAAGCCCAAAACACAAACCCATTTGATCTATCTTTCTCTGATGGGTCCCTTTGGGTATGTATTGGTGTATGGGGATAAGGAGAGGAATTCACCAGTTATGTAATTTTTTTCTTTACATTGCATCGACCGACCATCGATGCAAGAGTTGATCGGTAACTATCAATTCAAGATTGTTGGTATCGCCGATCGCTTTAGATAAGGAAAACTGCATCGAATGATATTAGTTAGCAAACCTATTGACTGCTAAGATAATTGATCAGTTGGACTGATAACTGATATGCGTGCAAAATCTGGTGGTTATTGTATTTGCCTTATTGAAAACTTTAAACCGATTCGAAACACTTAGCTAAATATTAAATATAGCTTAGTTTGTTTTCAGTTATATCTCTTCTTGATACTAATAAAGAGTTTCAAAACTATGTTGTTCTGCTGTGTGTTGATGATGATAGTTCAATAATATGCAATATAAATAACGTTACATAAAGTAAAAAAAACACATTGATTTTTACGTGATTCAGATAGATCAACTCCTATGTCCACGGACAGATTGCTCAGTCAATCCACCAACTTCAGATTGAGTCTTGTTTACAGGTGCAAGAGTAAACCTAGATACCAAGTTCACCTTACAGTATCTCACCTCACTTGGCGTTTCTCCTATGCTTCCGGGTGATAGGAAACCGCTTATTGCTTTCGGATGCAGTCGACTTAACCTCTAGCTTACGGGTGCTAGATAACCAAGTTTTCAGCAACTGACACTTCGTTGCTTACTTGCCCAAACTTCTACACAACTTTTTGGGTTTTGTAGAGGGGTTTCCAACTAAGATTTTGAGTTGACAAATGTGTCACACTCAGTATGTATATGCTTAAGATAAATAAGATGAATATCCTAGATTTAAGGAAGTGTATACTGAAATCTCAAACTGATAAGTATATGTGAGCTCTTAAGATTTACTGATAGCACTATAAACTTCATTCTTCGAAATCGCTTCTTAAATGTTCTTAAGCTTAAGCTTTGAATGCTTTGGGTATTCGATTGCGCAGCATTTCGGTAACCTTCAAAGGTTGGATTCTGTGTATTTTATAGGGAGAAAGATGAATAATGCCGTTGGAGGGAGCACCAATCACATCCTTCTATTTGTTATTTGAATTCTTCCCATTGAGAATCCTCGTACATCACTGTTAGAGTCTGCATCATCGTACATTGTAGCTTAACAACTCTGAAAAGTCTTCTAGCATGTTAGGATCTTCTGCAGATACGCTATCACACATGACAAGTCAAACACTCAAGGCTTAAATTCTTCCATATTTCTTCACTTGAGTTGACTATGTGTTTTATCAGTACGTTGACTTCAGGTTGGGCCAGTCGAGACTGATCCATCTTTCATCAGCAGGCTGGACTCTCGTCATTTATCAGCTAGGTAACTTGAGTCAGCTAGATGTTTTTAGCTTGATGTAGGTATAGTCAGCTTTGATCTTTCATCAGCCAGCTTTAACTCGATATCGCCAGCATTGACTATTTATCAGCAGCTTGACTATGGCTCAAAAGCTTTGATTTTTCAGACGCCAGTTTTGACTCCTCAGCATGGCAGTCAGCTATTGGTATGACACTTGGTCATATTCTGATTTCTTTATCTCTTCAGCATTGAGTCTCAGTCTCTAACCTTCAGGCTTCAGTCTTCGACTTTACACTAGTAGCTTTGTTCATCAACATCGCTATACTTCCATCTTCAGATATCATTTCGTCTTCTGTCAGTCTTCAATACGCGATTCTTCAGTTGAGCTTCTATCAGATACGCTGATACTGATATTCTTATCAATAAGGTTGGATTCAGTATTACTCGAACTCCTTCATTCTTGGGTCTGTCCAAGCTTGTAGTTTTACTACTGAAACCTGTAACAAAAATGCATAACTCTAAAACAAGTCAGCACCATTAGTTATAACAGTAGGGCAATCATCAGAGGTTTTGGGATCACAGTTAAAATAGACTTATTCCTAACGGATAGAAATTTTCCCAACACTCTCTTACACTAACATTTCTCTCTCCACTTCTGTGGTACAAAAATCCTCCCTCCTAAAGTTCGTCGTCGTTCATCCTCTCTCCAGACCACTCGAGTGCCACCTCCTCAATTTCTCCCTCTAATCTATCTCTCCCTCAACACATAGGACCCTCTCCATTTCCATTCTTTATTTCTCTAAACTTTCTAGCGATGAAGCTCGCTTAACTACCACTGTCGCTGCCAGGGCATTGCCAGCGGTGACATACGTCCCACAGCCGCGATAATCTCCAGTTCAGATGCCTCATTCGGCTTTTCCTCCTTCATTTCCACCCTCTCTCTCGGACCTTGTTGTCCCTTTCTAAAAACTTTTTCCCCCTTTCAGCAACGACCAACGACAAAGAGTTGTCATTGCCACCCTTTCTCCTCCCTTAGGCAACTCAGCTTTCGATTGCTCTACCTTCATCATCCCTGGTTTACAACGATATAGGAACAAAACATGGAACAATATGGCCATCGCCATTGCAGCCACCATTGTCAACCCTCCTGGTGCTTCTATATTCTAGCACCAACCCACGATGATAAGCAATAATCAGCCCAAATTTGAGACCATAAATAATTTTGATATGAGTATATTTGGAATTTTGACTTTGGTTTGAAGAATGATTAAATAATCAACTTAATTTGGGATAAATAATTATCATCCAATTGGATAATAAGAGTACGGGCCGAGTAATCTATCACGAGTCGAATCAAGCAAACTAAACATGTGATTAAACTAGATTGTTTTATCAATCACGTCTTACTACTCAAACCAAACACCCCCTAAGTGTATAATTAGTTTTTTTAGGTATAATTAAAATCATTTTGTTACTATGATATTGAGGATGCATTTGCACTAACTAGTTACTTAATATACTTATTTAATCATCCCTCCATTTAAAGAAAACATTCATTTAATTCTATTTCGATTCGTTCACTTAAATCATTAATTTTTTATTTTTGAACATAATTTCACATAAATCTCATAATTTTTACCAATAATTTATTCATTTATTTATAAAAAGATCATTTATGATCCATATTTTCAATTCACATGACTCGTCCTGCATACATTTTAGACTCATCATATTTATTAAACATTGTCTTATCCAAGTCGATGAATATTTTTTATGCACACGGAAAGAGTAATATTTTTCAATAGTAAGCGAAGTATATAAATCGCAATTAGACTGATGACAGTTAACACGGTAAAATCAACATAAGCTCCAACGACCGCGGCCGCGTCGTAGTATTAAAGACGAAAGCTCCGCCGGCCAGTTTCTCAAGCAGACGGCCGCGAAGGTTTCTTAGACGGAGCAAAGGTGTTCTATATATTTTTCGTGAATTCTGGCGAGGATTGAATTTCATGCACCTCCCCCATTTCACACGCGCCGCTGCTCATCATCTGACGCTGGCGTTGATGCTTCTAACATAAAAGCGGCGCCAGCAGAGAATCATGAACCCTAGAATTACGCCTTCTCAATGTTTCTTCCGAAAAAAGAGTTCTCAGCCTTGCGCCGGCTATTCTGCACCTGCATTTCTGCAGACGCGAGTTTTAGTTCTCTCTCCAATGCCGGAGTTCTACGCTCAAACCCAGCTCAAGGCCGCCGTTTGTTTGCTTTCCTCGACGACCAAAAACAAAAGCAAGTCCGAGCCGAGAACCATGACCGAATTACTGGAATTCCATTTGAAATACATGAATCTTTTATATCCAACAAGTACGAGCTTTTGATTGAGAAATACCGCTTTTCTCGATCTGATCTCGAAGCCAAGAAGTTCCATTCGGATGTAATCAAGCATGGGTTTGTTGGCGATCTGTTTATGGGAAACACGCTCATCAATGCTTATGCTAGGAGCGTGGATATGTGGTCTGCTCACGACGTGTTCGATGAAATGCCTAATAGAAATTCCGTTACGTGGTCGTGTTTGATTTCTGGATACACTCATAGTGAAAGTCTTAAAGAGGCATTAGCTGCATTTGGAAGAATGGTGTCTGCAGGATTTACTCCAAACCATTATGCACTCGGGAGTGCTCTGAGGGCTTGTCAGAGATTGGGAGGTGAGGGTTTGAAATATGGACTGCAAATCCATGGTTTAGTTTCCAAAACTCATTATGCGTTTGATGTAGTTGTGTGCAATGTCTTGATCTCCATGTATGGGAACTGCATTGCCGGTTTCATTGGTAGTGATTTTGCTGACCGCGTTTTTGAAGGGATAGCAAATAGGAATTCCGTATCGTGGAACTCCATGATATCGGTTTACTCTCAGAGAGGAGATCTTGATTCTGCTTTTTGTCTTTACACTGATATGCAAAAGGAGGGGTCGGGGTTCAGTTTTCGGCCTACTGAGTACACATTTGGCAGCTTGATAACTGTTGCATCCGAATCAATTAGTACTGGCAAAGGTTCCTTGTTGCTGAAGCAGTTGCTGGCGAAAATTCAGATGTCTGGACTTTTAGAAGATTTATACGTGGGTAGTGCTCTAGTGAGTGGTTTTGCGAGGACTGGTGCGGTTGATACTGCCAAGAGCATATTCGAGCATATGGTTACAAGGAATGCAGTTTCCTTGAACGGCTTGATGGTCGGTTTGGTGAAGCTTATGCGAGGGGAAGAAGCTGTTGAGGCCTTCTTGGAAACGAGGGACCTGGTTAGGCTAAACTCCGACAGCTATGTTATTCTTCTGAGCGCCTTTGGTGAGTTCTCATGTGAAGAGATAGGAAAAAGAAAAGGGAAGGAGGTACATGGGTACCTCACGCGAACTGGGATGATTGATTCAAGTACTTCCGTTGGGAACAGTTTGATTAATATGTATGCAAAGTGTGGTGCTATTGAAGATGCTTGCTCTGTTTTCAACTTGATGTTCGATAAAGATTCAGTTTCATGGAGTTCCATGATCTCTGGGTTTGACCAAAATGAGCACTTTCAAGATGCAGTATTGAGCTTTCGGGCAATGAAGAGAATCGGGCTTATCCCTTCAAATTTTACGTTGATCAGCACGTTGAGTTCTTGCAGCAGTCTAGGCTGGATGGTTATGGGAGAGCAAATACACTCGGAAGCAGTGAAATTGGGGCTTAATTTTGATGTTTCGGTATCAAATACCCTTCTTTCGCTATATGCTGACACCGGTTGCATCTTTGAATGCAGGAAGCTGTTCTCGTTTATGCATGATCACGATCAGGTGTCATGGAATATAATTGTCAAGGCGTTTAGTGATTCCGAGGCATCAATCATTGAAGCCACCGAATATTTCAAAGACATGATGCGGGCTGGACGGAGCCCCAACAGTGTGACCTTCATAAACATTCTTGCAGCAGCCGCATCTCTTTCCTGTGTCGAACTTGCACATCAGATACACGCAATGGTGTTAAAATGTCGTTTTATGGATGACAATGCAGTGATAAGTTCTCTGCTCACTTGCTATGGGAAGTGCAGAGAAATAAGTTACTGTGAAAGAATATTCTCAACAATGGCAGAAAAGGATGATGCCAGCTGGAACGCCATGATCTCAGGATACATACACAATGAGCTTCTGACAAAAGCTATGCATTTAGTCTGGCTTATGCTGCATAACGGCCAAAGATTAGATCGCTTTACATTTGCCACAGTTCTTAGCGCTTGTGCTTCTGTTGCAACGTTGGAGCATGGTATGGAGATCCACGCGTGTGCAACACGAGCTTGTTTCATCTCTGATGTGGTTATCGGGAGTGCACTCGTTGACATGTATGCTAAGTGTGGGAGGATAGAGTACGCCTCAGGATTCTTCGAGATAATGCCTCTCCGAAATGTCTACTCTTGGAACTCCATGATATCCGGGTATGCACGCCACGGTGATGGCCACCGAGCTCTGGAAATGTTCACGCGAATGAAGCTGGAAAACCAGCCACCGGACCACGTGACCTTCGTCGGGGTCCTATCGGCTTGCAGCCATGTCGGGCTGGTGAGTGAAGGCTATGCCCATTTCGAGTCTATGAAGAGAGAGCACAATCTTGAGCCTCAGATTGAGCACTTCTCGTGTATGGTAGATCTCCTTGGTAGAGCAGGTGAATTCGAGAAGCTCGAGGACTTCATAAACAGAATGCTGGTAGAGCCTAATGTCCTGATATGGAGGACTGTTCTTGGCGCTTGCGGCCGAGCAAACGGCCGCCTGCTTGATTTAGGGAGGAGGGCTGCTAAAGTGCTGAAGGAGTTGGAGCCTCAAAATGCTGTTAACTATGTGCTTCTAGCTAACATGTACGCCTCCACGGAGAAATGGGAGCGCGTTGCAGAGTCCCGGCACGCAATGAAGGTGGCGGCGGCTAGGAAAGAAGCTGGCTGCAGCTGGGTTGCGATGAAAGACGGGATACACGTCTTTGTCTCCGGGGATAAATCGCATCTAGAGACGGATGCGATATATGAGAAGCTTGGTGAGCTGCGTGAGAAGATGAAGGCGGCTGGGTATGTGCCGCAGGTGAATTATGCTCTGTATGATCTAGAAGTGGAGAGCAAAGAGGAGATCTTGAGTTATCACAGTGAGAGACTTGCAGTTGCTTTTGTTCTTACACGGGAATCGGAGCTGCCGATAAGGATCATGAAGAATCTTCGAGTTTGTGGAGACTGTCACTCGGCGTTCAAGTATGTGTCGAAGATTGTGAGTAGGCAGATCGTGTTGCGTGACTCCAATAGATTTCATCATTTCTTGGATGGTAAATGTTCATGTAATGACTACTGGTGATTGAGATTACATTTTTATTTCCTTGATATTGCTCTTCATAATAGGGGACATTTATGTAGAAAATTAAAAATTGTTAACAAATAAATTATGCCATGTGTCAATTACAAATTAAATAATTAATTATATTTCTATTTTATTAATATAATTTATTTCAAAATAAATAGATATATGATTAATATTTAATCTTATCGACAAATAGGAGAACGACATGTGGCAATAACATCTCGGAGATGAATAATCACTCAAATTACACCAAATAAGCCTTAATTGCCACATAAGCCATAAAATATCACCTAAGCCCAAAAGCCACAAAGCCCACTAGCCTATAAAACCCACAAGTTCACATCTATAAATAGGGGTGTTGAGGCTTCATAAATAAGAGGTGAGATGAAGTGATATGTAGAGAAGTGAAGATTTGAAGAGCTCAAGACACTCAAAGCATTCTCTGTAAAGTCTTCTTCAAAATTCAAGGCGTTCTTCGTGCAAATCGTTGTATTTTTCGCAAAGATCATCCTCCAAATCAAATCAAAGACAACGTTCAATTCGGAAACAAGGTGAAAACCCTCCACGTTGGCGTTCAGAGTTGAAGATCTCCAAACGTTCTTCAACACATCAAACCAAATCCGACAGTTGCCCTGAAAACAATGTCAAGGTCCTTCAGATCAACATCATCAAATTCAAGCTTCAATTTTAAGGAGATCAAAGAACCGCATCCCCTCCAACAACTTGAAGAATATCCAAAGATCATTCAATAATTCAAATTGAAGAATAAAATCAGAGGATAGATAGAGATCAAACTAATCTCAAATATATTAAATTCAAAATTACATTGTTTTTATATACGATTTCGTGTTTATAAAATTAAATACGAAAATTTGTATTACAAATTTCTGGCACGTCCGGTGGGAGATCTCTATCTCTCATTTCTACTCTTTACCAAAATCTTGAACGATGTTCATCCAACAACATGCAACTAAGGTCGCTTCAAAAGCTTCTTCAGAGAGCATTAATGTCATCACACGAAGTAAAGCCAAACAACTTCAAGAAGCTTTGAAGTCAGCCATCGCCAGAGGAAAATAACAACCCATTCCATTCTAAATGAAGAAGGTGTTGGCTCTGAAGGAAGCTTCACATCCCCTATTGCAAATTCTATCACAAGTTACTCATTTGAGGCACCTGTGATGATGTCAAACACTTCCACCATGTAAGAACAGTTTGCAAATCTTACAAGGTTGGTCGAATCTTTAAACAAACACATCCAAGAGCAAGATGCCCAAATTGCAAAACTTAGAATGAGAAAAGACAAAATCAAGCCACATCCATGAGGAAAGAAGTGAACACAACGATGATGATGATGATGAAGTAGACGACAAGCAAGAAACTCATGATGAAAGAAAATCATCTGGCAAACACATTCAAATATCTTCTGATGGCTTCATCAAAGCATACCAACTCAACGAGTTCATTGAAGTAACCATGAAGAACTAGTTTGATGAACATTCCAAGTCATCTTTGATTTACTTTAAGCCTTATACCAAAGAATTAGGGCTATTAAACGGTTCAGTTTCGGTTAACCGAAACAAATTTCTTCGAAAAAATAGAACCGAAACCGAACCACCTAAAATCGATCGGTTCCGAAGGTTCGATTTTCGGTTAACAGAAAATAAATTAAAATTAATTAATAATAAAAATAAATAAATTAATAATAAAAAAGCTGAAACTTGTTAAAAATATATAAAATATTTAACAAATAACTAAAATAATTAATAAAGTAATAATTAAAAAATGATTTTCAGAATTTTTAATTAATTAATTAATTATTAAAATAATTAATATAAATAAAAAATAATTTTCAGTTCCGAACCGTTCGTTTATCGGTTAACAAATAAAAGAATTTTTTTCAACTTTGGAACCAAAACCGAACCGATAATCGAATTTATCGATTTTCGGTTAATCGAATTTGATCGGTTTCAGTTCGATTCCGGTTCTAAACGAAAATCAAAAACCGTTTAGATACCCCTACAAAGAATTGACCACTTGAGAATGCCACCTGGTTACCAACCACCCAAATTCTAACAATTTGATGGCAAATGTAATCCAAGGCAACATGTAGCTCACTTCGTTGAAACTTGCGACAACGCTGGAACATTTGGAGATCGTCTGGTCAAGCAATTCGTTCATTCACTCAAAGGAAATACCTTTGACTGGTATACGGTGTTGTAATTAAACTCACTTGACAGTTGGGAGCAGTTGGAGCACAAGTTCCTCAATCGCTTTTACAGTACCAGAAGAACAGTCAGCATGATAGAGCTCACGAGTTCTCATCAGTTCAAAGAAGAATCAGTGATTGAAAATATCAACAAATGGAGAAATCTATGTCTAAATTGCAAGCATCGACTGTCTGAATCATCCGTCATCGAAATATGCATTCAAGGAATGCATTGGGGCTTGCAATATATTCTACGAGAAATTCAGCCCAAAAAGTTCAAAGAATTGGCCACCAGAGCTCATGATATGGATCTAAGTATGACAACAAGTGGATTCAAATGGCCTCCAATCCAAGAATTTCATAAGTTTAAAGAGAGACAATAATTTAGGAATGGAACTAAATCATTTGACAATACTCCTAAAGAATAATCAATGGTGACGACTGTCAAGTTTCTAAAAAAAGATGACAACAAAAGCGACAAGTAGACTTTTCCTCAAGACATGGGGCAAAGAAGGTTGACACTTAAAAGAAATGCAGCAAAAACAATATCATTTCTTAGACTCCGACGTCTCTGGGATCTTCGATGACCTGCTCAGAGAATGACTCATCGAGCTACCTGAAATGAAATAACAAAATGAGACAGGACGAACTGATGACCCAAGATATTGCAAATACCACCGATTGATCGAGCATCCCATATACGATTGCAGCAAAGAAGAAAAGATCATGCGACTAGCTCGAGAAGGGAAGATATCGCTCAAAGAAGAAAATGTTGCAGCAAATGTTGTCAACCCTGAATCTAATGACATATTGGAAGGTATTGAGACATTGTATGATACGATAGAACAAGTAAGAGATCAAGTCGAGTCAACTGTGATCGATGATGAAAGTGTCTTGGCAATCACATTCTTCAACGAGGATTTGCAGCTTGGTTCGGAGCCTCATAATAGGCTGTTGTTCGTGAGTTGCTTCACCCACGAGTAGAAAGTCAATAGGATCCTCATTGATGGATGGTCGACTGTTAATAGCTTGCCACTAAGAACATTAAAGCAGTTGAAAATTCTATCAGATGAACTATCCAACAGTCGATTAATGATCCAAGGATTCAACTATGAGGGACAAGGGGCCCTTAGCACCATAAGGTTGAACTTGCTAATGGAAGACATGAGTTCAGTTGCACTGCTTCATGTAATTGATGCCAAAATGTCATACAATATGCTTCTTGGTCAGTCGTGGTCGCATGAAAATGGTGTCATCCATTCTACGTTGCATCAATGTCTTAAGTATCATCAAGATGATGTTGTGAAGACAGTGGTCAACGATCACAAGCCTTTTACAGAAGTTGAGTCATATTTTGTTGATGCTAAATTCTACATAACAAAGACAACAGAAGAAGTAGAATTTAAGCATGATAAAGAACTTGAAGTTAGTCCGATTATCAAGAATAAAACTCCTCTCACCAAGATGGACTCGTTCGAGGGATTGACGATGCCTCTGGCCAAGATCAATGCTAAGAGACCAACTCCTCCACCTCTTGAAGGGTTTGTTCGACCAAAGCAAAGTAATGTTACTGAACATGGAGAATCTTCAGACAATGAACTCACGGAGCATTTTGGTCTAAAGGCATATAAGCTCCTCTTCAATGTTGAATACGATCCTCAAGGAAGCTCGACACTAAATCCTCACTTGAAGAAGAAAGATAATGTGGTTAAAAATACCAAAGTGGGTTTGGGATTTGTGCCAAAAGCGCCCGTTCGAATAACCATCAAAAGGGCGGCTTCATCTCACTACACCTCTAAAAATGCATACAAGTCGACCTTGAATGATAACCAGTTGGGGAAACAACTCAAAAGTTGTTGAAGTTATATTATCCCTAAAATGCAGCAGTGAAAGCATGTACATATGTACATAGATTGAAAGAAAAAAACAAAAAAATGAAGAAAAACAAACAAGAAGCAAGACAACTCTATGATGCACGAGTCTAAACTACACGGCACTATGAAGAAAATCAAACAAAAAGCAAGACAACTCCATGATGCACGAGCCTAAACTGCACGTCACTATGAAGGAAAATCAACAAAAAAGAGCAAGACAACTCCATGACGTACGAGCCTAAACTGCATGTTATGTTAATTTTTTTATTGAAAATAACAAGACAACTCCATGATGCATGAGCCTAAACTGCATGTTACTCCTGGCCCGCACGAGTATAAACTGTGCACGATGCTCTCCTAAAACACAAGTTGATTTTTTGAACTATGTTTTGACTCAAATAACAAGACAACTCCATGACGCATGAGCCTAAAATGCATGTTACTCCTGGCCCGCATGAGTATAAACTGTGCACGGTGCTCTCCTAAAACACAAGTTGATCTTTTGAACTACGTTTTGACTCGATATCTTTCAAAATGGTACGTAGGCAACTTAGATGTCTTTTAAGTTTAGTCATGTTATGTGTTTTTCTCCTTCAAGTTATGTGGTCAAAGTTCATCATAAATTTGTATTTCAAGTTGGGTGATCAAAATTCAAGCCCAAACTATTAAATAAAAATAATACGAGTTCTTGGAAGAGACAATAAGGTGAAAATTATAAAGAAGCAAAGCAGTCATGAGGCAATAACTAGAGATGATTGATTATTCACTACTTCGTTGTCAACACATTTTAAGAATGACCTCAACTTCTGAGTCCGATTCTACGCTTTGAAAATGACCCATGCTTGTTAACTCCAGCTCGTTGTTACCCAACCTCGCTTTGAAGATGGTTTCAGTGTGATGATCCTAACCATCATATCGCCGAGCTCTTTTAGAAGATAGCTTCATCTTGATAATCCCAACACCATATCACTGACCTCGATTCAGAGATGATGTCAGCTTCATGAATCCAACCTGCTTTCAGTTGAGAACATAACTTTTAGCTTCTTATTCACCGATGGCGTACAGCTTCTAGCTTCCCTTTCGCGGATGAAGCATAGCTTCTAGCTTCTTCTCTGCCGATGGTGCACAGCTTCTAGCTTCAATTCACTTTGCAAATAACGCACAACTTCTAGCTTCCTCTTCATAGATGGCTCACAACTTCTAGCTTCCCCTTTGCGGATGATACATAGCTTCTAGTTTTCCCTTCGCGGATAGAGCACAGCTTGTAGATTCTCATTCGTCGATGGTGCACAGCTTCTATCTTCCCCTTCGTGGATGGTACACAGCTTCTAGATTCCTCTTCGCGGATGTTGCACAACTTCTAGCTTCTCCTCTGCTGATGGTACATAGCTTCTAGCTTTCTCTTCGCGGATGCTGCACAACTTCTAGCTTCTTCTTCGCGGATGGCGCACAACTTCTAGCTTCCCCTTCGCGGATGGCGCACAACTTCTAGCTTCTTCTCTGCGATGATGCATAGCTTCTAGCTTCAATTCCCTTTGCAGATGGTGCACAACTTCTAGCTTCCCGTTCACGCACCGCTTCTAGCTTCTCTTCCACAACCGCTTCTAGCTCGCTGAGGTCATGATGCGATCTCCACTGACGTTTAAGCTTTAATTCCCTTCGCGAATGGCGCATAGTTTCTAGCTCCTCATTCGCAGATGGCGCAAAGTTTATAACTTCCTCTTCATAGATAACACACAACTTCTAACTCCCTCTTCCTCAGATGGCACACAAATTCTAGCTTCGATTCTTTTCACGAACGAAGCACAACTTCTAGATTCGATTCCGTTCGCAAATGACGCACAACTTCTAGCTCATTCTCCGCAGGTGCTTTTAATTCGCTGAGGCCATGATGCCAAATGTCGTGCAAGCCGTTGCTTTTCGTGTCATCTACACAGAATGGGTAGAGTTCATTGATGATGGCAATGTTGTCTCCACTGTCATGTCGTCGCGTCTTCTAAGAGAAAGTCATTGCTCCTGCAAAAAAACAATGAGAACAACGTCTGAGATGAATGGAAGCCAGCGTCAAAAGTCGAAGTCTTTGAATAGATCAAACTTGAAGTCTTTAGACAATCGACCCTTGAAAGAAATTTAATGTGAAGCCTCGGGTGAACCTGAACTCCTACAACCTGTAAGACAGTCACATGCACAAAATTATGAAAATATGTAAGGTAAAAAAAAGTGAAATAATGTTTAAAAAATGGAGTCAGGAAAATCTCTTATTGTCAAATAACCCAAAAATCCAACTCAAACTCCAAACAGATAATCCCTGCTAAATTAAAAAAACCAAAATTCAAAAGAATTGGAAAATATGTTTAGAAAGTTAGACAAATGGGCTCACAAAATTAGACTAAGTAATTGTTTAACTTACAAAACTCAACCCAAAAGCCCATACAAAAAAGAAAGGCCCAAAATCATTTTTCTTTCATTATCCCAAATCGAGGAGCCCCTATCCAAATCTCTCTCCCAATTCACGATGAGATCCCCAAATCTCCGCCCTCTCTTTCATAATTCGGTGCCATGATCTGGTGGAGCCGTCGTCATCATCGACGATATCTCCTTCATCGGTGTATTCCAGACAAGCATGACAACTTCTTGTTGCCGATCTTGTTGAGAAATCTACGCATAAAGAGAGGGAGAACACGAAGCTCTTGGCTCTCGCCCATATCGCCGCTACATCTAACGCAATTCAAGCTTCTATCCACCACTGCCGACTGCGTATGGCCATGCCGCTTCACTGCATCGCCTCAATCGCCGTTGTCCAGCACCATATGCCGCTACCATCGTCCGCCACGTCTCGATGAAGTGGTACAAGAAGCCCATCTCCACTTCTAAATTCCATGTACTCGTCGCCGTAGTTCAGGGTGTGCGGCCCATCGTCGCGATAATGATGCCTGATGCCGACTCTGCCTCAATTCATCGTTGTGATCCCAAATCGCAATATGTGCCGTCTATTCCTTTTCACAATCTCAACTAGACTACACAGACCTATATATTCTCTCTCACTGTTCGTCGTCGTTGTCTTGATAGCTCCAGTGAGTGCCGCCACATCATAACTGTTGTGTGCCACCGCACCTTCCTCAACATGGCTTCCATTCTTCGCATCGTACATACATAGAGAAGGTACCTGACGGAATCTCCTCTTCTTAAATTTCAGATCCACCATCGTTGTTCCTTATTCCGACGAGATCCATCGTGTCACTATTGCCGCCTCACTCCAGGCCACCGCAACAACATGGAAGTGGTAGGAAAAAACACAGCCACAAACAGTAAACAACAAATACGAAATCAATCTTCGTTTGGCTAACTTTCCCGACTCGTATGAACATTTGAGGATGCAAACAAATAGGGTATTCTAAATGCACCAATATACGTTGCTCAAAATAGTAGGCACACAATAATAAGGAGACACAAAATTTTAGCGTGGAAAACCTCTCAAAACGAAATAGAGGAAAAAACCACGGGACTACTAAAGCCGCTTAAATCCACGATCATCAATAATGGAGCAATACACAATCTTCCCTAGATTATACTAGAGGCATACAAAACATCATACACTTGGAAATAAGCACATCAAGTTGTATGGAATAAAAACGAGCAAAGATCAAGAAAAATATCACCAAAAATTCTCCACTGTTTAGACCAAAAGAACCTGACCTCCGGACCTCAAAATCTGATCTCCATCATCCAAAATGTTGGCATAGATGCTTTGAAGCTTCTGTCCAAAAATCACGGCGATCTAACGGTTCAATCTCCGGGAAACGGAATTTTTTTGAAGCTGTGCACTAAAAATCCGAGAGAAAAGAATTACGAATTTTTCTTCTTTTCTTTTCTGTTTTGGTTGCACTTTTTTTTCTCAATACTGGCTGACCCTTTTGTGCACTCTTATAAACTTCTCATGGGCTCATGGGCTTTTCTCATGGGTCAAAAATAAAAGAAAACCCAACAAATCTCCCTATTTTTGACTTATGAGGAATAGTTCACCATCCCGATGATCGAGCAATATATCTTCAACTTTCCCTTACCAAAATCTTTGTTAACATATCGACACCATTATCATCGGTATGAACTTTATCAAGTTCAAATAACTTGTCTTCAAGTGCATCTCTAGTCTAATGATACCTCACATCGATATGCTTTGTTCTTTTGTGAAACGTAGAATTCTTAGCAAGGTGAATCGCACTTTAATTGTCACAAAGAACCATGTAACGATGTTGCATAAAGTAAAGCTCTTACATAAATCTTTTCAGCCATAATAGTTCTTTGCACACTTCTGTTGCAGCCACATACTCAACCTCGGTGGTAGATAAAGTCACACACTTTTGCAGTCTTGATTGCCATGACACAGCTCCTCCTACAAAGGTCATCAAATATCCAGAAGTGGATTTCATGTTGTTTTTATTTCCTGCCATATCAGAGTCAGTATGACCAACAAGTATCGGCTTCCCATTTCCAAATGTTATACCCAATTTGGAAGTACCACGTAGATATATGAGAATCCACTTCATTGTTTCCCAATGCTTTTTACCCGGATTTGACAGAAATCGACTGACAACACCTGAGCAATATCAGGCCATGTGCACACCATATCATACATCAAGCTCCTACAGCTGAGGCATAAGGGACCCTATCCATCTCTTCAATCTTCTTCTTAGAAGAGAGTCAATCTTTATCTGTCAGCTTGAAGTTGGTAGTAAGAGGTGAACTAACCTCTTTAGGTTTATCCATGTTGAATCTGCAAAGCACCTTCTCGATGTATTGCTCCCGTGACATGTGTAGCTTCTTGGAAGCTCTATCTCGAGTGATCCGAATGCCAAGAATCTATTTTGCTTGCCCCAAGTCTTTCATAGCAAAAGACTTGTTCAATTGTTTCTTCAATTGAGTAATTCTTTCTGCATTCTTGTCAACAATTAACATGTCATCAACATGTAGCAATAAAATGATGAAATCATCATCACCAAACCTCTGGAAGAAAACATAGTGATTCTGAAGTAGTCTTTCATTAGTTTTGCTCCCCCATAACTGACTCGAACTTCTTGTACCATTGTCTTGGTGCTTGCTTCAACCCATAAAGACTCTTTTGAAGCCTACATACATAATTTTCTTTGCCCTTAACATGAAAACCTTCAGGTTGTTCCATGTAGATTTCCTTATCCAAGTCACCATAAAAGAAAGTTGTCTTGACATCCATTTGCTCAACCTCAAGATCAAGGCTAGCTGCCAAACCAAGAACAACACGAATAGATCACATCTTCATGACCGGAGAGAAAATCTCATCAAAATCAATACATTTTTTCTGACTGACACTTTGACCACCAATCTAGCCTTGTATCTAAGCTGTGAGGTGTGCTCTTTAGTCTTCACTTTGTAGACCCACTTATTCTTCAAAGCTCTCTTGTCTTTAGGCAACTTCACCAACTTATAGGTATTGTTCTCATGCAGGGAATTCATCTCATCTTGCATGACTTCAAACCACTCCCTTTTGTGCTCAACTTCCATGACCTCTGCATAACACTCAGGCTCTTCCCCATCAGTGAGTAAGACATACTCATTAGCAGAAACACGGGTGGAAGGATGACGATCTTTCGTAGACCGCCTAAGTGGGACAAATTATGGCATCTCTGGTACCGATAATTCTGGATGAAAGTCTTCATCCACCTCTGGCTGTTCTGGAGCATCAATATCACCAGTACCATGTTGTTAATCATTCTGAACATCATCTTCAATCATTGGTTCAACATACTGAGGAGGGAGCAGATCCAAATCAGTAAAATCATCATTATGTTGAAGAACTATCTCTTTCTTCTCAACATCTTTCGAGGTCTGATCTTCTCTGGAAATAATATCTCGGCTTCAAATAAATTTCTTGTGGACTGGATCATATAATTTGTAGCCAAACTCATCTTGGTCGTAGCCCAAGAAAACACATGGCTTGGACTTCACATCAAGCTTTGATTTTTCATCTTTGGGAATGTGCACAAAAGCTTTGTATCCAAAGACCCTTAAGTGATGGTAAGAAACATCTTCGCCGCTCCAAACCCTGTCAAGGACATCAAAGGACTAAGGAACACAAGGAGTTAGATTAAAAACATGTACCACCGTATTCAAAGCTTCTCCCCAGAAGGAACTTGGCAACCCTGCATGTGACAAAAAGCATCTGACACGCTCCATCAAGGTCATGTTCATCTGCTCTGCTAATACATTCAATTATGGTGTCTTGGAAGGACTCTTTTGATGTCGAATGCCTTGCTTTCTACAATGAGCGTCAAACAGGCCAATGTATTCACCTCCATTATCTATCTGAAAACACTTGAGCTTCTTTCCAGTCTGTCTCTCAATCGAGGCATGAAACTGCTTTACATTTCAAATACTTGATCTTTAGATTTCAAGGTATAAATCCATACCTTTCTAGAGTGATTATCGATGAATGTGACAAAATAGGAGCAACCATCAAGTGTCCTAGTCTTCATAGGACCACAATCATCAGAATGCACCAAATCAAGTATACTCTCCTTCCTGGAAGGAGGATGGCTCTTAAAGGAAACTCTGTTCTGTTTACCTACCAAACAGTGAGAACACTTCTTCAGATGAATATCATGCATACCCGGTAATACATTTCTCTTCAACAGTAGAGACATCCTATTTTTCACTCACGTGACCAAGTCTTTTATGCCACAAATCAGTCAAGTCAATATTCACCACTGCGTTGACCCTATATTTGTAGATCATCGGATATGTCATGCATAACTTTTAGCATCTTTTACCTCTTGCCACGATCAAAGAGCCACGAGTGAGTTTTCCTATTCCGTTACCAAAGTTGTTGTTGTAACCATCATCGTCAAGCAAGTCCGCAGAGATCGAATTAAGTCGTATATCTGGAACTTGCTTTACATTATGTAAAACCAACTCCATTCCATTATCAAACTTCAAATGAACATCCCTGATGCCTGCAATCTTTGATAACTTATTGTTACCCATCCTAACATTACCAAAGTTATATGACGTATAAGATGAATAAAAATCCCTATGTGATATTACATAACACGTAGCACCACTATCAACAACCCAACTCTCATCATCGTGTGCACTGTTGACCATATCAAGATCACAACAAATAAAGAACTTTTCGGTAGTAGTGTTGCATCATTACCACCATCATCTTTCTAATGGTTGTTCTTTTGATTGTTGTAATTGGCCTGCTTGTTCTCATTTTGAACTGTCTGCAGTACCATCTTGTGTGTCTTTTTCTACCACAATGATAGCACTCAAAATCAGTAAACCTTCTTTTGGATTTACTTCGATGCTTGCCTTTGTTACTCGGACCTCTATATCTGAATGTGAAGAGGAACCCTGTGACTTTCTTCTTATCTCTTCATTTAAAATACTGCCTTTAGCCAATTCCATGGTGATGACACCATCTAGTGCGGAGTTGGACAATGATGTCCTAAAAGTCTCCCACGAGTCTGATAAAGTGCCAAGGAGCCATAAGCCTTGTATCTCATCTTCAAAATTAATTGATACTCATTCCTGCAAGTTGAGTAATAATTCCCTGAAAAGAATTCGAATGATCAGTAACAGGAGTTCCATCATGATACTTCAAGCTCATTATCTGTTTAATTAAGAACAATTTATTATTCCCGGTCTTTCGAGCATACAACTGTTCAAGCTTGTTCCACAAAGTGCGAACATGAGTCTCTCCGCTGATATGGTTCAAAACATTATCATCAAGCCATTGCCAAATATACTCACAAACATGTCTATGCAAAATATTTCACTTTGCATTTGTTTATTCTCATGTTTATCAGAAGTAAACATAGGCAAATAATAATCCTTCACATAAAGAAGGTCTTCCATCTTGCCTTTCCAATTATGATAATTGATAAGCCTCATTTTTACCTGATTTATAAGGCTATATTCGTTTTGTTTCTAATTGATAAGTGATGTTTTGAGCTGTCTTTCGATATATTTATGTTTACCTTGGAATATATTATTCCGTGTGTATTTTGTGTCATTTTAGCATAAGTTTTGATATCAAAAAGGTGGATCACGATAAAGAGGAATCACTAGCCCAGTCGCGAGCTCGTGCGAAGAAGAACTGTTTGAAAACGACGTTGAATATGATGAAATGAATTTGACAAGGATGGATTTTCAAAGTTTACTATTTTAAAGAGCATCTTGATAGAAGTCCATAGGCACAAACGGATTGCAATTCGGAGTCCGGACGAGAGAGAACGGAGCGAAACAGCGAAGTCGTGCACATAGGGAATTACGCTTCGCGAGACGTGCTCGCGACCTTTGGTAGAGATGCTTACTCGCGAGAAAAAATAAAATTTTGGCACATTTGAGGCACTTCGCGACATATATTCACGAGAGGCTCTCTCTAGCTTTGCTAGAGAGGAGAAATTTATAATGAAAACATTTGTATGTCTCGCGACTCGCCTTCGCGGGGTCTATCTCAAGCAACACTCGCGAGGCAGCTCAGACGCGCATACGGAGGCTTCTCTCGAAACTTTCGCTCGTGACTATTACTCGTGAAAGCGTCTCGTGAGCTAGGGTGCCTAGGTATGCGTATAAGACTTCCCAAGACGCACACTTTAGAGAGGAAGAGATTAGACGGAGATTCCGCAACGTAACACTGCTTTTTCTTTTCTCTTTTGTTTTCCGATTCCGCTTTTTTAGTTTAGCTTTGTTTTTCAATTCCTTTTGATTCTAGTATTCCAGTTAATTTTGATTTCAGTTTTCATAGTTCAGTTTTATTTCAAAGTTCAGATTTATTTACGGATTCAAGTGCTACATTGTTCATCGTGGAATCCTACGGTTTTATTTATCTATCTCAATTTATGCTTTATTTATTTGTTTATTTATTGCTTTAGTAATTTAACTATGCGTAGCTAAATTCCTTATTGATCCTAGGGTTTGTATGTCTGACTAGATTTATATAATTTATCTGTTGATACTGTTTTACCGTCCCATTCATGATTTATGATTCTTGGCTTTAATTCTCATGTGTTGGTATCTGGCCAATATTGATGCATGCTAGTTATGTGATTGATGTCCTAGCGGAATTAATTGCATAATCGATATCTTGAATTCATAATACAGTTTTTGCCTTGAGACCTGGCGGAGATAGGTGAACTGTAGGAGGTTAAATCTTTGTGTGCTTTTGGTAATTAGCTTACTTCTCTTGAGACCCGATAGAGATAGAGTTTAGGCTAACCTACTACTATAGGTTGTCCTGGCGGAAACTATAGTTACATTAGTGATCCTTCATATGAATGTGGATTAAATTGGTAAACAGATTAATAGGTTAATTGTATGAATCTGGTTAGATTAAGTACATCCCTAAGGTCAGTCTTTTATATCTGATTTTATTCCTTTGTTATATTTTGAGTCTATTTTTATTATTCTATCTCTCTTGATATTTTGTTGCCTGGATAATAATCAAGATTCTGTGTTAATTATTTGCTGTGTTCTCGAGTCGCAGTCCCTGTGGATACGATATATATACTTACTGTTTTACTATCATTTATTTGGTAGGAATATTAGCGATCAAATTTTGGCGCCGTTGTCGGGGACTGTTTAGATTGCATAGTGATAATTTTCTGGATTGTAGTTATTAATTCAGGCTTATAAAAAAATAAAAATAAATAGAAAATAGAAAATAAAAAAAATATTTCTGTGTTGCTTCTTAGATCTGATCTGATTTTTTTCTTTCTGTGCAGTGCATGATTAGAAGATCTCAAAGGAAAGAAATTATTCATTTGGATCTTGAGATTGAAAGATCGCATAAGAGTGAAAGCCGAGAAAGAAGACAAAAAGAGATGACAGATAGGCAACCCCAAGGCCATGATAGAATGGCCGAGATGGAAGAGATGCTAGCCGCGATGCAACGCCAACTGGCGTTGAATAATCAGATGGGCCAGATAGGTGGACGAGCACCACCCATACCGCTCAATCACATGTACAGGCCACCGACGGATCAGTTCCAAGGTGGAGGATGGGGGCCGAACGTCAATGCCAATAACTTTGAATTAAAGTCTGCCCTCATCAGCATGATCCAAGCGGAGCAGTTTGGGGGAGGGGTTACTGAAGACCCCAACGCACACTTAGAGACATTCCTTGATATATGTGATACTATCAAGCAGAATGGAGTGCCGGCTGATGCCATCAGGATGCGGATGTTCATATTTTCGCTGTGGAGTCAGGCGAAAGAGTGGTTCAAGAGTTTGGACAGATCAAGAATCACTACATGGGAGTAATTGTGCGAGAAGTTCCTGTCAAAACACTTTCCACCTGCCAAGGCGCAGAAAATCATTGCCGAGATCTCCCATTTTTCACATTTGGGAGATGAGTCGTTATTTGAGGCCCGGAGCGATCGTAATCTGCTCGTAAAATGTCCGGCATGGGTTTTCACCTGAGCAACAAGTAACCCAATTTTACAGTGGACTCAATGCTAACACCTGGAGCATTGTTGATGCGTCAGCCGGATGATGCCTTCTCAATCGAGGAATAGATGAAGCGTTGAGAATAATTGAGGAGATGGCATCCAACAGTTATCAGTGGCCGATGAAGAGACAGCCGATCAGAAGAGTGGCTGCTGCAGAGTTGGACGATAAGTATGATGATTTGTTAGAGAAATTCACAACTCTGCAGAATGAGTACTAAGCCAAGATGAAAGGGCAGATGACTGTGGCCATGTTGCAGAATATGGAGGAGGTTCAATATGTGAACCAAAGGAGTAATGGCCAAGGAAATCGGAGGGAACCCACCCTATCATCCCAATAATAGAATCACCCAAATTTTTCCTATGCCAATGCGCGAATGCTCAAAGAACTACCACCTGGTTTTGTTGTTAATAATGGAATGATTGTGGAGCCCAAGAAGCCGAGCCTCGAAGATATGATGCAACAAGTGTTGGCGAGCAGTCAACAAATAGCAGCGAGTCACCAACAAATTGTGGCTCAGCAAAATATTCAGATCCAGCAGCTTGGGAATAGGATGAACACCCTGGAGAGCACACTCAACGCCATCAACAATACGGTGATAGCCATGGGAAAAAAATTAAAGATATTAGAGAATCAAGTCGGGCAGATGGCCAATGAGAGAGCTGGGATGCACAAGCAAGGGCAATTCCCAAGCAATACTGAACAGAATCCTAAAAATCATATGCCTCCGAATCAGTGTAATGCAATTTATTTGAGAAGCGGAGCATCCTATACTAATCATCCGGAGTACGAAAGAGACGAAGATGATCATACGTCTGAGGGGTTAAATTCTCGCCTCGCGAGTAAGCATCGCGATCAAGACACGCGAGCCCAGCACGCGAGGAAAGCCTCGCTTGAGAAGAACAACGACCTCGCGACAAGCCTTCACGAGGAAGGCTCGCGAGCACCTGCCGCGAACACTGACGGAGAGGGAATCGCGACCAAGGCTCGCGATGATCCCTCGCGAGCGAAATACACGAAGACAGGTGGAGAAGGCGCCTCGCGAGAGAGAGGTAGAGGGGACAAGTCGCGAGTTGCAGACGCAAATCAACTGACGCCACCTGTGGTTAATGCTCCATTTCCTCAACGCATCGGGAAGACGAAATATGATGAGGAGTACGCCTGTTTCAAGGAGATATTCCAGAAAATGAACATTAATATACCTCTCTTTGATGCGCTCAGAAATATGCCCGGATACGTTAAATTTCTCAAAGATGCAGTGGCAAGCAAGAAGAAGTTAGGTAAATTTGAAAAAATTAACCTTTCTGAAGAATGCAGTGCTATTTTGCAAAGGAAGTCGTCATCAAATGTATGATCCGGGAGCTTCACGTTGGAGTGCGAGATTGCAGAGCACATATTTCCCAACGTGTTGTGTGATTTGGGAGCGAGCATAAACCTGATGCCTTTATCTGTGTTCAACCGCTTGGAGCTGGGCAAAATGAAGAAAACTTCCATTTCATTAATGATGGTCGATGTGTCGCGATACCCTAAGGGAGTAGTTGAGGATGTGTTGGTAAGAATTCGGGATTTTATCTTTCCAGCAGATTTTGTTATTTTAGACATTCCTGAATTTAAAAATCAACCACTAATCTTGGGTCGACCTTTTCTAGCAACTGGTCGTGCTTTAATTGATGTGCAGGAAGGGGATTTGACTTTTCGTGTCAACGATGAGGAGCTAAAAATTTCAATCTATGACGCCATCCCGCGACACGATAGTTCAAAGCATGAAAGTGTCATTCAATCACCACTGTTGCAGCTAGCCAAATCTCGAGCTTGGATGTCAACCGACCAGTTGACAAGGGTGCTACAAAGAAGAGATGGACTCGGCATGGAACTCCGAGTGATTTATTCAAGTTTGGGGGGAGCCACTTCCACACTTACTGGTGGTCTGCGGTCAATGCAAAATATGGAGGCAAGCATAGATTTGGGAAAAGTCTGCTGCCAAAACGTCAGATTGATCGAGGTTAGCATTGGTCCAACTAAAGACATTTAAATTTAGCACTTGTTGGGAGGTAACCCAATGTTTTTCTTTGTTTTGTTTTTTTTTTTTTTGTTTTGTCCTCTTTTTTTCTTTTTTTTTTTTTTTTTTTTTTTTTTTGTTTGTTTTGTTTTGTTTCTTGTTTGGGTTGAGTTGAATGTTGAGACCAATGATGAGAATTATTTTATTAGAAAATTTATTGCAACTAATTTTGTGAGACGAAGCATGTTATGATTATTATGAGTATTAACCTTGAGAACTTGATCACACTTTTGAAACCCGTGAGACTTGAGCTTTTCGCCATATATTTTTCATCTTATTTCTTTCTCGTGTGAATAGTTTGAAATAGCATGTGTTTCTAGAACTTGCTCGTTCTTTTCGAGGTTGCATTGATGTGCTTAAGAATTATGAGATGATATTAGACATTCTTTTCTTAGCCTATACACTATCCAAACACTAACCTGTTATTTTATTATCCTTTGATGAGCCCGTTTGAGCCTACCTTATTCTTCCATATAGCCATGGGTTGGGTTATGTAGTTAGTGATATTTGGTTTCTTGAAATTGAGGGTTGAGAAAAAGAAAGTAAAGAAAGAAAATTTATGATGAGAAAGTGATAATTAAAAATATTTGTTTACCCATATAAGTTCGAAAAAAAAAGAATAAAAGAGTTGACACAAATGTGTGAAAAGAACATAAATGGGTAAGTAACTAGAGTTTGAAATGAGTATATCACTTAGATGAAAATTGCGAAGTTCTTACGAGAAAAATGACTTCTTTGTATGGAGAATTGAGATGTATTGTGAAAGTTTGAGAATTATGTCTTGTGATACTTATGATGTTTTTCATTATGGGATTATGAGTCACTTAGCCTAAAAATATCCTACCTTACCAAAGAGCCTACATTATAACCTTTTATAAGACCTTTTTTATCTTAGTTCTTGAGCACATATTTGAGCAATGGAGAATTAGACGATTTGCAAGCTTATGGTAGATTCCATGTGTTTTTAAACTTTGAGAGTATACACATCCTCCTTAATACACTTGAGTGTTTGAGATTTCTTATATACATATCCATGTTGTGAGGATCCAAGTTTATGAAGGCTTGTACTTATGATTATTATGATGTGTGGAGTTTAACGAAAGATATTGTGATTTGATTCATTTGATTGAATCTTTTATTGCTTATTGCTCTGAGGCTTATTGCTTTTATCGTTCAACTCTCAGCGTGACTTTGATTCTCTCTCTCTTGTTCTGATTTGTTTGAGGACAAACAAAAGGTTAAGTTTGGGGGGGTTGATAAGCCTCATTTTTATCTGATTTATAAGGCTATATTCGTTTCGTTTCTAATTGATAAGTGATCTTTTGAGCTGTCTTTCGATATATTTATGTTTACCTTGAAAGATATTATGCCTTGTGTATTTCATGTCATTTTAGCACAGATTTTGATATCAAAAAGGTGGCTCACGATAAAAAGGAATCACTAGCCCAGAGTCGCGAGCTCGTGCGAAGAAAAACTGTTTGAAAACGACGTTGAATTTGATGAAATGGATTTGACAATGATGGATTTTCAAAGTTTACTATATTAACGAGCATCTCGATAGAAGTCCATAGGCTCAAACAGATCGCAATTCCGAGTCCGGACGAGAGAGAATGGAGCGAAACAGCGAAATCGCGCACGCAGGGAATTACGCTTCGCGAGACGTGCTCGCGACCTTTGGTAGAGATGCTTACTCGTGAGAAAAAATGAAATTTTGGCACATTTGAGGCACATCGCGACATATATTCACGAGAGGCTCTCTCTAGCTTTGCTAGAGATGAGAAATTTATAATGAAAACATTTGTATGTCTCGCGACTCGCCTTTCGGGGTCTGTCTCAAGCAACACTCGCGAGGCAGCTCAGACGCGCATACGGAGGCTTCTCACGCGACTTTCGCTCGTGACTATTACTCGCGAAAGCGTCTCGCGAGCTAGGGTGCCTAGGTATGCGTATAAGACTTTCCAGGGCGCACACTTTAGAGGGAGGAGATTAGATGGAGATTCCAGAACAGAACACTCGTTTTTTCTTTTGCTCTTTTGTTTTTCTGATTCCAGTTTTTTTTAGTTTAGCTTTGTTTTTCAATTCCTTTTGATTCTAGTATTCCAGTTAATTTTGATTTCAGTTTTCATAGTTCAGTTTTATTTCAGAGTTCAGATTTATTTACGGATTCAAGTGCTACATTGTTCAACGTGGAATCCTACGGTTTTATTTATCTATCTCAATTTATGCTTTATTTATTTATTACTTTAGTAATTTAATTATGCGTAGCTAAATTCCTTATTGATCCTAGGGTTTGTATGTCTGACTAGATTTATATAATTTATCTGTTGATACTGTTTTGCCGTCCCATTCATGATTTATGATTCTTGGCTTTAATTCTCATGTGTTGGTATCTGGCCAATATTGATGCATGCTAGTTATGTGATTGATGTCCTAGCAGAATTAATTGCATAATCGATATCTTGAATTCATAATACAGTTTTTGCCTTGAGACCTGACGGAGATAGGTGAACTGTATGAGGTTAAATCTTTGTGTGCTTTTGGTAATTAGCTTACTTCTCTTGAGACCCGATGGAGATAGAGTTTAGGCTAACCTACTACTATAGGTTGTCCTGGCGGAAACTATAGTTATATTAGTGATCCTTCATATGAATGTGGATTAAATTGGTAAACAGATTAATAGGTTAATTGTGTGAATCTGGTTAGGTTAAGTACATCCCTATGGTCAGTCTTTTATATCTGATTTTATTCATTTGTTATATTTTGAGTCTATTTTTATTATTCTATCTCTCTTGATATTTTGTTGTCTGGATAATAATCAAGATTCTGTGTTAATTATTTGTTGTGTTCTCGAGTCGCAGTCTCTATGGATACGATATATATACTTGTTGTTTTACTATCATTTATTTGGTAGGAATATTAGCGATCAATAATTAGAACTATTCAAATTGACCATCCTACTTGTGTTAGCTTCCATTGTTCAAACAAGTCTAACCCAATAAAAAAACTCAGCTCTGATACCAAACTGGTGGGAAAAAACACAGCCACAAACGGTAAACAACAAATGTGGAATCAATATTCGTTTGACTAACTTTCCAAACTCGTATGAACCTTTGAGGATGCAAACAAATAGGGTATTCTAAATGAACCAATATACGTCGCTCAAAACAGTAGGCACACAACAATAAGGAGACACAAAATTTTAGCGTAGAAAACCTCTCAAAACGAAAGAGAGAAAAAAACCACGGGACTACTAGAGCCGTTTAAATCCACTATCATCAACAATGGAGCAATACATAATCTTCTCTAGATTATCTAGAGGCATAAAAAATATCATACACTTGGAAATAAGCACATCAAGTTATATGGAATCAAAAACGAGCAAAGATCAAGAAAAATATCACCAGAAATTCTCCACTATTCAGACCTACGAAACCCGACCTCTGAACCTCAAAATTCGATCTCCATCGTCCAAAATATTAGCCCAGCTGTTGTGAAGCTTCTATCCAAAAATCACGACGATATAACGGTACAATCTCCGGGATACGGAATTTTTCTGAAGTTGCGCACTAAAAATCCGAGAGAAAAGAATTACGAATTTTTCTTCTTTTCTTTTCTACTTTGGCTGCTTTCTTTTTTTCCCAATAGTGGCTGGCCCTTTTCTTCACTCATATAAACTTCTCATGGGCTCATGGCTTTTCTCATGGGTCAAAAATAAAAGAAAACCCAACAGGAAGCATCGCTGCTTCCATCGTTGACCTTACACATGCCTCTACCACCAGCCGTGGCCAAAAAGCAGGGCTTGCGTCCTCTTCTCCATTCAGAAGTCATCGTCTTCGTCTTTAGGTAGAACATTATCACGTCGCTTCCAGAGTCCGGTGAGCAGCTACTTCATCTATCTCTGATCCACCGCCATCAGAAACTGCGGTCTCGTCCTCCTCGTATCGGTGATGGTAGCAGAGCAGTAGCACTGCCACCTAAACTGAGATATGTTGTCGTCTTCTTCGCTAGCCCCAAGCTGCCATCGCCGAACACGAGCAGCTTTAGCCCTTTCTGCTTTTGCTCATTCTCGGCACAGCACCAGTAGCAGCCACCGCGCCGCCTCTGTTGCGCTCAATCAGACGTCATCATTAATCTTTCCCTGTTGCCACACTAGCTCATGTACACCATCACGTAACCTCCACCACCCATAACCTTCAACTGCAGCCACGAAGCTCGACGTCGAAGACCCTCTCCAAAAACCCTGCTCCACAACAAAAATAAAAATGAAGGGATGTGATGTGTGGCGTAGGGCGATACTTCAACCTCACAGGCTCAACGTGAAGAAATGGAGAAGAAGGCTACAATGCACAACAGACATGGTGGCAAATTGGTTAGAAGTAGTGAAAAGAAAGACAATTTGCGCGAAGAAAATGTAGCAAAGTTTAAAGGGAGTATTTTCTCTATATGAGTAGTTTGATGCTGGAATAATAGAGTATAATTTGTATGGGGAAATCTGAAAATCTGAAAAATGATTTGTTTGTTTGAGGGAAATCTGAAAATGGATGTTTGGATAGTTGTCGCAGTCGCTGATTGTGGTTATGTTGTCTAGCATGAAAAGAAACCAACATGAAGAAGTAAGAAGGTGTTTCTCTCGATGGTGGAGATTCTGAAATAGAGATGGAAAACAAGGCATAGGATGGAAGTGATGACGCTATTGTTGCGTTTGTTATGGGATGAAGTGGCTCAATTTATAGAAGAAAAATGAGAAGGCAAAATCCCTATGAATTTGCTATCTCAACAACTGAACCTGCAACTTTTGTCTTCATCATCAACCAACTCTGATGTGCCAACTACAATTCTGTAGCCTCAACAACCTTTGCAGCAAATTTGTAGCTCTCAAACAAAATCATTTAATGTATCAAAGAGCATTTTCAGTCCTTGAGCAAAATTTTGTCTCAGAGTTACAGAAAAAAGTTACAAATCTACGTGCCAATGGGAAGATGATGGCCGGGTTATGTGATGCAGTGCATGTGAAGTGGATGCACCCAAAAGTAATTGGGTTTGTTCATGTAATGTTTTAAAAAAAAAAGTACAAGTTACCAATAGGTTGTAATGTCGAATATATAATGTCGCAACATATGTATTTGACATTCATATTCAGTTTGATCGAAATTGTATTTTCAATAAAAATGGGCCAAAAGTGATCAAAACTGAAAGCAAAATGGGTCGAAACTGGTGGCATTTGGGCTAAAAAAAAGCTAGTGGATAATTGAAGAATGTGGGTTGCGAAAATTTGTGCTGAAAAGAAAAGGCTCAATGGATAATTGTTATGATTTAGGCCGGAAGTTGAGGATTAATTTGGGTTACTAAAATATGTAGGCCCAATTTTGGAGCCACAGTGTGAAGTCCAAATTCAAGATCAAAATTCAAAATTCAAGAACTCCTTGAAATGAGTATAAACTTTCTAAATTCAAAACCTAAAAAACTCCTTGAAAAGAGTATAAATTTTCAAATCAAATTGAAGAACTCCTAAATACGAATATAAACTGTTTACAAATTCAAGTTCAAGAACTTCTAAATAGAAGTATAAACTGTTTATAAATTCAAATTTCAGTTGAAGAACTCATAGATACGAGTATAAACTGTTTACAAGATTCAAAATTAAATTCAAGAACTCCTTGAAACGAGTATAAACTTTCTGACAAATTCAAGCCCAAGAACTCCTCGAAACGAGTATAAACTTTATGATAAATTCAAGAACTTCTAAAAACGAGTATAAACTATTTACAAATTCAAATTCAAAACAAGAACTCATAAATACGAATATAAACTGTTTATAAATTCAAGATCAAATTCAAAGTCAAGAACTCCACGACAAGAGTCTAAACTATCAAAATGAATTTCGAGACTCATCCATGTCCAAGATAATTCCTCCATGAACAAGTCTCGATGGGGCAATTCGTAGACAATTAAAAATTGTTAGCAAATAATATTGTGTCACGTATAAATTACATATTAAATAATTAATTATATTTCTATTTTATTAATGGAATTTTTATTCCAAAATAAATAGATACATGGTTAATATTTAATTTTATCGGCAAATAAGAGAACGACATGTGGCAACGACATCTCGGAGATGAATAACCACTCAAATTGCGCCAAATGAGCTTTAATTGCCACATAAACCATAGAATACCATCTAAGTCCAAAAGCCCACAAAGCCCATTAGCTCACATCTATAAATAGGGGTGTTGGGACTTCATAAATAAGAAGTGATGTGAAGTGAAGTGAAAATTCGAAGAGTTCAAGACACTCGAAGGATTCTCTGCAAAGTCTTCTCCAGCATTCAAAGTCTTCTTTAACATTCAAGGCGTTCTTCATGCAAATCGCCGCATTCTTCGCCAAGATCATCATCCAAATCAAATCAAAGACACCGTTCAATTCGAAAATAAGTTGAAAACCTTCCCCATTGGCGTTCAGAGTTGAAGATCTTCAAACGTTCTTCAACACATCAAACAAAATCCAACAGTTGCTCTGAAACAAGGCCAAGGTCCTTCAAATCAACATCATCAAATTCAAGCTTCAAGCTTCAAGGAGATCAAGGAATCGCATCCCCTCCAACAACTTGAAGAATATCCAAATATCATTCAATAATTCAAATTGAAAAGTAAAATCAGATGATAGATAGAGATCGAACTCATCTCAAATATATTAAATCCAAAATTACAATGATTTTGTAATACAATTTCGTGTTTATAAAATTAAATATGAAAATTGATTTTACAATTTTTATGAGAAAAGAGTTAGATGCACTATATATATAGATGTATTATAATGTACCTCCGAAATAGGACGTTGATCCAAGAATAAAGGATTATTTGTTTTGTATTTTGGCAAAAATAGATTAGAGATTATAGAAAGACATGAGGGAGGTCATCGTAGGCCAGAAAAAAAAAAGAGTTAGACCGTAGACGACGTAGTACTTCCCTTCTCCACCCAAAAATACGAAAAAGATCATTAACAACCCCTACCCCTCCAAAAATATCCATCTTATCACTAATTTTTTTCAAATAATCCAACCCCCTTTCCCCCACATGAAATGGACAAGCTATGAACACCAGCCACGTTCTCACCCTCCGCTGCGCGTTGCCTCCGCCTTCCTCTTCCGCCCTCTCCTCATCCCCCGCCTCTTCCCCATCCACCAATTCCAAACCCTCCTCACTCCGCCTCCAGACCACCAAAAACTCCTCCACCACCTCCCACTCCTCCTCCTCCTCCGCCGCGGCGGCCAATAAGCACTCCAACTCCCAAGACCACGTGCTTCTCACGCTCCTCCAGCAGCGCAAAACCGAGCAAGCGTGGTTGCTGTACGGCCAATGCGCCGAACTACCCAACCCTACCTGCCTCAGCCGTCTCGTCTCCCAATTATCCTATCTCAACACGGCCGATGGCCTCACCAGAGCTCAGTCCATCATCGAGCGCCTCCGCCACGAGCGCCAGCTCCACCGCCTCGATGCCAATTCCCTCGGCCTCCTCGCCGTGGCCGCCGCCAAAGGCGGCCACACGCTCTACGCATCTTCTGTTATCAAGTCCATGCTTAAATCCGGCTATCTCCCTCACGTCAAGGCGTGGAGCGCCGTGGTGAGTAGGCTCGCCGCCGCTGGCGACGACGGCCCGGCGGAGGCGATTAAGCTCTTCAATTCTGTCATAAAACGCGTGCGCAGGTTCACGGATTCTGAAATTGTTAAGAATTCGAGCCCGGATACGGGCGCTTACAACGCCGTGCTCAATGCCTGCGCTAATCTCGGGGATGCTAAGAAGTTCCACCAACTGTTCGACGAAATGCCTGAGTTCAATTGCGAGCCCGATGCTTTAACATACAATGTGATGATCAAGCTATTGGCGCGAGCTGAGAGGAAGGATCTGCTTGTGTTCGTATTGGAGAGGATCATTGAGAAGAGGATAGCGATGTGTATGACAACGCTGCATTCGCTCGTCGCGGCGTATGTAGGTTTTGGCGATTTGGAGACTGCTGAGAAACTGGTGCAGGCGATGAGAGATGGGAGGAGAGATATTTGCAAGATCTTGAGGAAATCCGCCTCCTACAGTATGTTCGATGAGGACGAGGAGTCGAGCAAAAACGATGATCTGTTTGAAAAATTACTACCAAATGCAATCGACTATAGCAGTGAACCACCAGAGCTGCCTCAGGCAGTTGCGCCTGACTCGAGAATCTACACGACGTTGATGAAGGGTTACATGAAGGACGGGCGCGTGGCTGACGTGGTGAGGATGCTCGAGGCGATGAGCCACCAGAAAGACAGCTCCAGCCATCCGGACCATGTCACCTACACCACGGTGATATCGGTGTTCGTGAAGGCGGGGGCAATGGACAGGGCGCGCCTGGTGCTCGTGGAGATGGCGAGGATTGGCGTCCCGGCCAACTTGATCACGTACAACATCCTTCTCAAAGGGTACTGCCACAAGCTGCAGATTGACAAGGCGGAGGAGCTCATGAGGGAGATGGTGGAGGAGGCCGGTATTCAACCCGATGTGATCTCTTACAACACGTTGATTGATGGATGTATACTCGTTGATGATTGTGCAGGAGCTCTTACTTACTTCAATGAGATGCGGAGAAGAGGGATAGCGCCCACCAAGGTTAGCTACACGACGTTGATGAAGGCGTTTGCTTCGTCCGGGCAGCCAAAGCTAGCGAGCAAGGTGTTTGATGAGATGCTGAAGGATCCACGTGTCAAAGTTGATTTGGTCGCGTGGAATATGCTGGTGGAAGGGTACTGCAAGCTAGGGTTAATTGAGGAAGCGAAGGGTATAATTGAGAAGATGAAGGAGAAGGGAATGTGCCCGAACGTGGCCACCTACGGGAGCCTAGCGAACGGGATAGCATTGGCTAGGAAACCAGGGGAAGCCCTTCTGCTGTGGAATGAGATAAAGGAGAGGTGTAGTGTGGGAAGTGTTGACGAGGAGAGTCTAGAACCGGATGAAGGGCTTCTTGATACGTTGGCGGATATTTGTGTGAGGGCGGCGTTCTTTACGAAGGCCTTAGAGATTATAGCGTGCATGGAGCAGCATGGGATACATCCGAATAGGACCAAGTATAAGAGGATTTATGTGGAAATGCACACGAGGATGTTTACGAGCAAGCATGCGTCGAGGGCAAGGCAGGACAGGAGGAAGGAGAGGAAGAGAGCGGCCGAGGCGTTCAAGTTCTGGTTGGGACTGCCCAACTCCTACTACGGGAGTGAGTGGCGCCTTGATCCTGATGAGGATTATCAGTGAAAGGTTTGGACAAATGTAGTGCTGCTGTTAAGGGATGTGATTTGGGTGGATCGTTTGTTGTGTCCTACGTTTGTAGGTTTGGTCTTCTTGTGTATACAAGGCTTGTGACGCCATGGATAGAGCTTGGACAAGATGTGAGAATCTCAGCCTCATATATAGTATTTGTGTTGTATTCTTCTGTATTGTTGAATACGTGATCTAATTATTGAGCTATATTGAATTTGAACTAATGCATCGCTTATGCAACTCATGTATATATTTTGGTTATAGTGGTATTGTGTCATTTCATATTAATAGAGACATTTTAGTGACGTTGTGCCATTAGGACATTATATAATTGCGACATCGAAGACGGATAACGTTGCCCTTTGAATAGTTTGGCCAATTGCATGATGCAATTCAGATAATAATTAATCATAATTTCGTGAAATTAGAATTTTGAAGACTTAATTCGCTAAAAATTTAGAAAACTAGAATTACAACAGTATAGGCCTAACTAGTAGGACTTATATTATATTCTCTAATAGTAATATATTCATCCCCTTTGTAAGCGTGAAAAGACACAAAACCAGATTCCCCATCCACCAATTCAAAAATACAAAAAAATGCATGTATACATTTAAGTTTTTTAAACCAAGTTATAATTATGATATTATAATCAAAAGAATTTAACTTGAAAGAAACCAAAATAATAAATCAGTGGCAGCATTCCACTTTAACATTTCATAGCATCATCTTTACAAGTTGTATCTAATACCCCATATCCTCACTCCTTAGCTTTTCTAGAACTTCTTGGAACATGCCATATTCTGTGCAGTATTATTTTTGCTAGTTAACACAAGTAAGAAAGGTAGTAACTCGTGATGATCGGAGCGCGTAACTAACCATCAAGCATGGTATGTGCAGTTTATAATCATTACTTACCAAGTGTAGTAGGGATATATTATACGACTTCAAAATCCAGCCTGCATCATATTTGAGCTGCAAGCCATCTTAACCTTGATTACTGACTGCGATAAGACGAGGATAGCACCTGCAGTGCAGTATTTAAGAAGGAATATCCAATACTAAAGCGAGTAAAAAATACAAGTGAAAGATGCTGCACTCTTTATTTCTTGCATCAGCATTTTGCAGGTATTCTTAACACAGCTTGTTAGTCGAAAAATGGAAGTACTGGGGTTAAATATAGTGCACTAGTCGAACAAAGTAGAAAATGAAAGCTGACAATTAATCACTTTTTTTGGTGTAAACATTCTATCGAAGGAACGGCTGGTTACCTGATAAGTCTTTGGGCCCTTCTTCAAAAAGATAGCCGACACTGTTCAGATTTTCAACGAGGCTGTCAATATCAGGAACCCTTAAGCTGATTCTATCTGCAAAACTGTATATTTCCTGAGCAAATGAATAGTAAGATTCTTTTCAATTGAATCCAGATTAATGGAAGAATTCCTTTATGGCCACGTACAGATATCGTGAAGCAATCTTTATGCTGTAACTCAGATTGCTTGTTCAATGCACTTAAAAATCATTTGGCTTCTTTCTGTTGACTCATTCCACCACTACGTCCAAAATCAACAAGGCCATTCTCATCAACATACTTCTCATACAGCGACTCTTTCATTATTTCAACAACATCCTGCAAATGGTAAGCTTCAGAAACAATCCAGAAACTTACATGAAGAGTCAAGAAGGTAAACAGGTAAAAAGCTTCATAAACTTCAGAAAAAATATTCAGAAAACTGAAGTCCTTGAAGGATACAGCTATTTCAGCCGACCCCATCATATAGTTACCAAACGGAGTATTTTGAGGTTTAAACCTGAGCTAAACCCTATCTACTTATGGTGAAGTTCTTTGACTGATTCTCGTTGTAAATATATGATACAAATTCTAACATGAATGCACTATCCAGAGTCATTTTACTCGCAAATTTTGGTTCTGCTTCAGGTAAGTCAAATAAATATCATGGGCGGTACATGAAATCACTTGGTAATGTCTTTTAATGTTCCCATAATTCAACCATATTGTATGCTCAATGTCCGATTCATGTAGCAATGTTAAGCAAAAGATACACTTACCAAAGCATCTGGTGTGCTTATTTCTTCCCTCAAGTCCACTCTAGCTCGAGCTTCTGCCAGCCTTATTAAGCTTTCTAACTGCCTAGCTGTTATTGGAGTGCCATCTGCAGTAGAATTATGGTCTCTAGACGCAAGTAAAACTTCTGCAAGATTTCTGCAGCTGGTTTTGTCATCCTTGATGAAAGATATAATTGTGTCTCTTCTGTCTACATGAGTAATCAATAATACTTTTAAAATTTAGGGGAACCTGAGGTCACCTCGAAAATACATAAGTTCTTGCATAAGCAATGAATTTACGCAGAAGAGTACCAGGTAGTGGAGCAAAATCCCTGTCCTTAGGATCAAGTCTCAACTTTGCAACTAATGAACCACTTTTTACATTCAAATCTACTCCTCAAATATTGCGTGATTCTGCAAGTACGCAAGTCATTGCGTCAAAAGAACCCTTTGCTTTAAGAATTAACAAAGGCTGAATTATTACCTCTGCATAACCTCTTTCCAGAGGGTCAGGATTGTCCATTGCCAGCATGAAGCTGCAAAAGGAAAATGTTGACTTCAGATATTTGTTTGGAACATAACTAACAATAGATCTATGCATCATCTTTACAGCAGATGATGGCAATCACTTGGTAATGCCAAGAAGCTTTCTATTTTGATGGAGAAAGACAAATATCCGGACCAAAAGAAAGAAGAAAGGGAGATAAAGATAGAATTAAAACAACCATGATAATATAACAAATATAATCTTCTTTTCGTAAATCTGCCTTCTTTGGGATAAATTGACTGCGATGGAAGCATGATAAAAGAAGTCCTCACCAGTCTAACAGTGAAACCAATGATAACTAAATTTTGCATGAACCAGTTCAGCACACAGTTTTCTTGAATTATAAACAAGTCATAAATTGTCCTTTGCCTTCATACACTATGACAGTAGTCTAGTTTCACATTTGAGATGCAATGTCTTTCCAACTACATAGAATCCTTTTATAACCAAAAAAAAAAATTGGTTTGCAGCAAAGTAATTTGGTTTATAGAAAGGGTTAGAGACAATCTGGAAGTTGACAACATATCATTTACTACTCATGCATTAGTTCCAAAGGCACGCGCAAAGACTTACAGACATTATGTGCTCTGAGAGTCTCTTAGCCAGCAATGTTGAATGGATAATTTCTAATCCAAAAGTGACTATCTGCATACTTCTCAAAGATTCAAGAGAATGAACTTGGATGGTCAAATGCATCATTATTGAGATACTTGAATATTACAGATAGATGCATGAATTGTAATTTAATTCTAGTAAAAGAGTCTCTTTGAATCATCACCCATGTAATCCTATAAATAGGACTCATGTTCTTTCATTTGAGATGTACCAGAGAAAATTAGAAATATATATTCTCCAAAAAACTCTAGAGCATGAGTCGTAATACAAATTCCTCCAAATTACTTTTATCTTTTAAATCACATACCCAACATATTTGTGGTATCAAAGCAACCCCTTTCCATCACTTTTTTCTCGCTGTTTCAAATGGCTTCCTCCAACAATGATCTATCATTCACATATTCCCAACAAAGTATTCCTATTTTTGTTGGTCAAGACTATGAGCAGTGGAGTGTTCTAATGCGAACACTTTTCATATCTCATGATCTATGGGATATATAGGGAAATCTGATTTTAACCCTCTCCCGATGATTTATCTTGGATGTTTAATTCACCATACATTGATTATTTACCTAGCATGCATCTATATAATAAATTGCAACACATAGGTGTTTTCTCGTGTTCACCTGCGAATTTGTCGGACAAGAAATTGGATCAAGACTCGTGCTTTGATCTTCTGGACTGTATCCCATTTGCCAAAACTCCAATGACGAGTGAGAGCAATCTATGGAGAGTACTGCAGAAATTCGTCTTCTTCCTCACTATGAAAAACTCGAAAATCCCAACTATGAATAGTATAATTTTTTAAACTTTCTCACTTAGGATTAGAGTTTTCGATTTTCTCTCACCTTATATTTATAATGCAACCCTAGAATCCTATCAGGATATGATCTCTGCATATCTAATAAATATAATCATATCTCTTCAGATAGAGAGGATCAAAACAGAGTCCCAATGGGACTCTTATTGAGGTGGACGAATTCTTGGCAGCTCCAGGCCTTGATGGGCCAACCCAGGGATCAAATGCAAGGAATAAAAATGGGCCTCAAATAAATTAATTATCTTATGTTCAGCCCAGAACATAAATTAATTCATAAAAATTTATTCATGCCACTAAAGAATAAATGTTGACTTACCTCTTTATTTCCGAAGTTGAGTTGGGCTTGCACTTAGACTTCACGAACCTCGTATTTAAGATATCGCACGTCCATTAATTATTTATAGCGTTCTGACTGCTTAAAATAATTAATCTATTTAATTCCTTAAGTAGTACCACTCAACTTTATTATTGTACTTGAGATAACTCAACCTGTAGGGTTTAGTACAATAAACCTTTTGAGCTCCTTAAGGGGACGTCATCATCTTAAACGGATACGGTGACTCGATATAGGCAACTAGTATGATATACAAGCACTGCCACCACCCAAGATGCGAAGAATATTGGGTTATCTTATGTAACCCTCACCCATGACAAGTCAAAGTGATGGTCAGTAACTCATACTCACCTAATACATTATCGAGGTTTAGATCAACGTAAAGTCACTGAGATCTAGGTTCTTCACGACGGTCAAATAGAAGGACTCATCTCACTGTGATCCATCAATACGTCAGAGACGTACCAGTATAGACAAACAACCAAGTCAAGATGACTCCAAACAAGATTTTTCCATTAAGTTTGCCATCAACTAAAGAATGTGCACTTCAGAGCACAATCGACGATGACTACAAAATTTGGCATTTGAGGTATGTACATCTAAACTACAAAGGATTGATTTTATTGAAGAAGAAAAATATGGTTTTTGATCTTCCACACATTGATAAGAAGGATAGCCCATGTGAAGGATGCATCTTTGGAAAAATGCATCGTCTACCATTTCCCAAAATCTCATACAGGGCTAAGGCTCCACTTGAACTTGCGCATGTTGACGTTTGTGGCCTGCACAAACTCCTTCTCTCAACAACTATAGATATTTTCTTATATTTGTCGATGATTACACCAGAATGATGTGGGTGTACATTATAAAGCAAAAGTCTGATGCTTTTTCAAAATTTCTTGAATTCAAAAAATTAGTGGAAAATCAAAGAGGCAGGAAAATTAAAATTCTTCGTACCTATAGTGGAGGTAAATTTATTGGAAGATCATTCATGGATTATTGCAAGTAAAAAGGTATCCAAAGGCAACTCACAGTTCGGTACAGCCCTCAGCAAAGTGGAGTCGTTGAACGTAAGAATCGAACTATAGTGGAAATGGCCCGTAGCATGATGGCAATCTATATTTTGAATCGCTCTCCAACGAAGGCAGTCCCAAATAAAACTCCGTACGAGGCATGGTACCAAAAGAAACCACAGGTACAACATTTTAAAGTTTTTGGTTCTATTGCATACTCTCACATTCCATCACAGAAAAGAGAGAAATTTGATAACAAGTGAGAGAAGCACATTTTCATTGGATATAGCGACGAGTCAAAAGGATATCGTTTGCTAAATCCAAAAAAATAACAATTTGGTTGTCTCTCGAGATGTGATTTTTGATGAGGAACAGTCATGGAGTTGGGAAGAAGATCAAAAAATGAAGTCAAAAATGGTAGACTCATCCTTTCCATTTCCAAACGAAGAGAGTCAACCTAGTACTGGAGAAACTTCAACTTCCTCTACCCATCCAAGTTCAAGTTCACCAAAACTCATTAGTGATACATCTCAATGTAGTTTGGCGGACATCTATGCAACAGCAAATATGGCACTCTATGCAGGAGAATCAGTAACCTTTGAAGATGCATTCAAAGAGCATGTTTGTCAAAAAGCTATGAATGAGAAAATAGCGAGCATCGAGAAGAACAAAACATGGGAGCTTGTTGATCTCCCTGATGGAAAAAATGTGACTGGAGTGAAATAGGTATATAAGATCAAGTTGAACGAAGATGGTAAGATCCAAAAGCACAAAGCTCTATTGGTTGCCAAGGGATACTCGCAACAACCTGGAGTTGATTTCAACGAGACGTTTGCACCTGTTGTACGATTGGAGACCATTCGACTTGTTCTAGCTCTTGTTGCACAATTGGAGCTGCCCGTTAATCAATTGGATGTCAAATTGGCATTTCTCAATGGCGATTTTCGTGATGAGGTCTATATCCAGCAACCCGATGGATATATTGTTGAAGGAAAAGAATAAAAGTTTATCGTCTCAAGAAAGCACTCTAAGGGTTAAAACAAGCTCCTCATGAATGGAATACCAAGACTGATGGTTACTTTCGAAAGATTGGTTTTCGACAAAGTCCAAGCGAAGCATCATTATATATAAAGAAACGTGCGCATGATTTTCTCATTGTTTGTCTATATGTTGATGATTTAATTTACATGGGAAATAATCATGTTATGGCGCAAGAGTTTAAAGAAGACATGATGAAGGAGTTTGAGATGACCGACCTTGGATCAATGAAATTTTTTCTTGGAATCCAAGTTCAACAATCGAAAGGAGAAATCTTTATTTCTCAGGAAAGATATCTTGGAGAGTTGTTGAAGAAGTTCCAAATGAGTAATAGCAAGCCAATCTCTGCTCCTCTTGCAGTAAATGAGAAATTGAAGTTGAATGATGATGCCGACAAAGTTGATGCAGCCATGTACCGAAGTTTGCTCGGGTCCTTGATTTATTTGACAAATACAAGACATGACATAGTTTATGCAGTCAGCTTGGTCTCAAGGTCTCAAGATTTATGCATAATCCAAGCAAGTTACATCTTGCGGTAGTAAAAAGAATTCTACGCTTAACAAAATCCTTTACGTTACATTCAAAAAAAGGGAATCATAACAAACATGGTTATAGTTTTTCTCTCTAGCGAAAATTCTCTCTTGAATTGTTCCCTAGTTCCGTGTTGCCGGCGACTTCTATCTTGGTTCTCCGGTCACTTTTTCAAAGCTTCACCACCGTGCATCATCGTGTTTCATCGTTCACTAGATTCTTGCCGATTGTATTTTGGACTTTGACCTCCATTCGACCTCCATTCACGCTAGAATTGTTCAAATACGTCGGCTGTCCATTATTTCCGACGAGTGTTTTCGGACATCATCAATAGCCAGGTAAATATTTCATCCGAATCATATTATTTTAATTGTGTTTTTTGGTGTTTTATTTTGCTTTGTTTTGCACGTCGTCTCCGGCAACAGATTATACACGTCGGCAGGCTACCCGTGGTGTGTTGTGCGCACGTCACAACATAGCCGGACGACTAGTCGGTGGTTTTTTGTTCGTGTCTTCTACTTACCCCGCTGAGAAGGATTTTTGCATGTGTATGCGCGTGAAACCAATTTTCCGATGAACCTTTCCACCGTCAGCCACAGCGGCGCAGCCCGTTACCAGGTTAGCCGCACAAGGAACCTTTGTGTGAGAGTTGCCCTAATTTTCCTTATTCCTTGTTTAGTATCTTTCTTGTATGATCCATCTTACCTTTTTAATATTTGGAAAGTATACCTTGCTGAAATTTCATTCCCTTTTGAATGCTTATTTGTTTGGTAAGTCTATTATTACCTATTTTATTTGTTGGATACCATATTTGGTGTTAGCCGTATGGGCTACTGGGTATTTTTACTTATGAAAAGGGCCGAAAAAGGTCAAAGTGATGGGCCATTCATATATGGGCTCAGTCGCTTACAACATGGCCAGTCCATAACCGATTCGGATGACCGAGCCGAAATAATATGAGCCCACATCCTCGGCCCACACCACCTGCCGAGGAAAATTTATCCATGTCGAAGGCCCGTGAAGATACCGAGGAAAATGGGCTACTGCCGAGAGACCGCGAAAATGCCGACCTAGATTCCTCGGCAGTGCCAATCGCGAGCCCACCCGGGGTAGGACTTGCCGAGGAATTCCTGCCCCTACTGAGAAAATCCATCCGCGTCGCGCACCCGACATCAGCGTGCCCGCACGACCCAACACCTGCCGAGGTTTCTCAGCCATTGGATGATCCCTCATCCGACATGTGCAAGACGCCTTTGCGAGTACCCGATGAAGCACGCCCACCCGTCAATGACTCGAACATCCTCGCCAATTCTCATATGCATCTGGAACCAATCACTACACCACCCAACACCCGACAAGACCAATTCGTGTCACCTTGGTTGCGGAATACGGGACACTTTATAAACCCTTTTCCAGTGAGAAAGGCCGATCTTGCCTTGTCAAAATTCGAGGTACGTATAATCAATGAAGTTTTAAATCTTGAGGCTAACGATTATACTCCTATTTCGAAAGGTTGGGGGTTTTCTTTGCTTGGTCTTTTTGCAGGACGCTTCCCCGGAAAGGAGGCAACACAACGTCTTTCGATTGGATGGAAAAAAAGCACAAAAATTTCCTATCATCCAAATAGATCGATAGCTTTTAGATTTGAAACCGAGGAAGATATGGAACAAGTTCAAAATTCGGGACCCTATGCAGTGTTTGGCATTCCACTCGTGCTATGTCACATGCCAGTCGAATTCCGATTTGATTCTGCACCTGACTTTAAATTCCCGGTATGGGATTCTCTCCCAAATTTACCTTTTGAATTATGGAATCCTAATGCTTTAGGTAAAATTGCATCAATTATAGGAGAGCCTATTGAAGTAAACTATAGGACTATTGCTAAGAATCATCTACATGGATCTAGGTTTATATGTGCTAGTTGATGCTTTACGTGATCCTATAGAATACATAAATTTGAAACTACACACGGGAAACACGTTTATGCAATCCATAAAATTTGACTTTTATCCTAAAATATGCAAAACGTGTAATAAACTTGGTCATTTGGCATCTTCTTGTACAAACATATATGTTAGACCTCGTGGGGTTCCGAACCTTCCACGAGGTCCCACTAACAATACAGGAGATGATAATTGGCAACGTGCTAGAGGACGGGACCCAAGACCACAAGCTCGAAATGGGCGTACACGACCATCACATACACCCGCACCATGTGCACAATGAAGGAAAATGAGTATCTCGCAAAAAAAAATAAACATGTGCAATCTCAACATATCACATGTGGGATTGAGACCAACAATAGATTTGAGGGGCTAAATACTCACATCCGTTTTGAGAATTCCGGGAGCACACAAAATTTAGAAGTCGGATAATCCTCTTCTACACCTCATGAAGAAACATCCCCGATGCAAACCTTAATTTCGCATTCGGGTAGCAAGAACCATTTGAATGCCGATAAAACTTAATCGACGCACAGCCCTCGCACCCGAACAACCAGCCCTACACCGCATTCTGCCGAGATCTTTCGCTCGAAAATAGTCGAGAGTCCCACTGAAAAATCTTGCTCCCTACACCCACATCCTACCGAGGAAACCCAACCCCTACCCGCCGAGAAAACCCACCAACACCAACATCCACCTGCCGAGAAAAATTGCCAAACCCAACCCCTACCTGCCGAGAACACCCGCCCACCCCAACCTCCACCTATCGAGAAAACACTCCCACCTTCTACCGAGAAAGCCCACCCTTCCCCTCCACCTCCTGCTGAGATAATTCGCCAGGCACACAACCCGTGCGTGGCTGAGATTCCTCTCCAGATTTCTCCCGCTGATCAAGCCCGCACCCTTGCACGCCCACTACAAGCTATTGAGTCATCACGTCCACCATCTACCGAGACCGCCCGCTCACGCGCACGGTCTCGCCCACCAGCTATCGAGGTTTCTCGCACACAAGCTGTCGAGATTACCTACATGACGAGGAGACGATCTCGTCCACCAACACACCATACAGCTGAACATAAGGAGATACAAGCACACACCCGTGAGCTTGTCCATGTTGAGTCATCCATTGAGAATAATTCACATATCAGTCCTGAGATCCATCCAGCACCAATTGAACCCATCCTCCCGAGGTTCGATAGGGTATGGGATATCACGACAAATGTCATACTTGGATTGGAGGCTATACCAACACATGATAATACTCAGTCGGCATCTACGGTACACTCTACACCCTCTAGTTCTTTTGATAATTATACTGCAACTAACCTTACAGGAGATTCAAAGAACACGGATGAGGATGAATACCAAGCTTTACACAACACTAGAAGTAAAACCAGCACAAGTCGCCACACTTCTCCAGTCAAGAAGAACATGAGTCCTGTTAGTAGAAGAACACGTAGTCGTCGATGATTTTTATGACATGGAATGTCAGAGTCCTTCAAAAGGCTCACAAGCAAGCGGCAATTGCTGACCATGTGTTTCAGAACAAACTAGATGCTATTGCACTCATTGAGATCAAGCTTACCCCGCAGAAGCTCAAGACGTTTATAGCTAAGCATTTCAATCAATGGGAGTATGCACACAATTTTGATGAGGTTAGAGGAGGACGCATTCTTCTCCTTTGGAACCCCCGTATGCTCATAGTAGAAGTTATCAAACGGGAAAAACAGGTGATTCATTCCAATTTTACTTGTCTTATTTCAAATACAACTTTTCTTTGTTCGATTGTCTATGGCTTTTGGCAGGTAATACTTAGACGAGAGCTGTGGGATTCTTTGATCCTACATGCTTCTCCATCAAGACCAACTATCGTTGTGGGAGACTTTAATTGTGTTATGGACCCGGATGAGAGGATTGGAGGCCGAGTACCACTAGAACATGAGTACAAGGACTTTGTGGATACTTGTGCCCTATTAGAGCTTGAGGATTCCCCCTCGACGGGATGCCACTTTACGTGGACTAATACGGTGAAGTATTCTAAGATTGATAGGGTTTTGATTAATAATGCTTGGATGGATGCTAACCTTTTTTGCAGGATAAATTTTCTAACAAGAGGCACATTGTCTGATCATTCTCTGGCACTGATCAATCTCTTTGGAGATGTGGTTAGATACCACGTTCTTTCAAGTTCTTCAACATATGGATGAAGCATCCTGACTTCAAACACCTACTTGAAGAAAATTGGAATGAACATGAGAATGGTCGACCTCAGTGGATTTTGTCAGCAAAGTTGAAGAAAATGCAAAGGATTTTCAAGGAGTTCAACTTCAAAGAATTTAGACACCTCACAGAAAGGACGAGTATTTCTAGAGCTGCACTACACTCTGTGCAAGCTGCTCTAGATAGTGATCCCCAGAATGGGGACTTGTTGGAACAGGAACTTAGTCTTCGAAAGAAGACAAAGTTCTTGGAGGAGGTTGAACGCAGTTTCTTCAAACAAAAAACTAAGAACTTGCATATCAACTTTTCTGACAGATGCACCAAATTCTTTCACTCTATGGTTAAAAGAAACCATACCCGTAACACTATTTCTTTTCTTTGCAGGGATTTAGATGAACCGACATATAACATGGAAGAGATTATTGCATCTTTTGAGGCCTTCTACACTGATCTCTTTGGTGTGAAGGTCCCAACGAGTGGATTCGACCCTAGCGTGTTTAATGAGGGATCCCAGTTTGATGCACAAGATAGGATGAATATGGTTATGGAGGTGACTCGGATGGAGATCAAGAATGCTTTGTTCAATATTGTGAGTGAGAAGGCACCAGGACCAGATGGCTAGCCTTCAGCCTTTTTCAAAGAGAACTGGGATGTCGTAGGTCATGACGTCGTTTTGGCTGTGCGGGAGTTCTTTGAGAAAGGGGTTTTGTTGAGGGAGTTAAACCACTCGATGGTAACTCTTATTCATAAGAAGCATCATAATCCCACTGTTGCTGACTTTCGACCGATTGCTTGCACCAACGTTGTTTACAAGACTATCACGAAGATCTTGACTGAGAGAATGGTATCTTTGATGGATAAGATCATCGATCCAGCACAATCCGGCTTTGTGAGAGATGGGAACATCTCAGATAACATCTTCTTGGCGCAGGAATTGCTCAGAGGCTATGAGAGGAAGCAGATAACACCGAGATGCATGCTCAAGATTGACCTTCAAAAGGCTTAAAACTCGATCTCTTGGGACTTCCTCAAACGGGCATTGGATGGTCTTGGGTTTAATCTTTGCTTCACTTATTGGATTATGACCTGTGTTACCTCGGCAACATACACTCTAGCAATTAATGGAGGGACACATGGTTTCATTACAGGACAGAGGGGACTCCGGCAGGGTGACCCTATGTCACCCACTTTGTTCTTATGCTGCATGAGTACCTTTCGAGGATGTTGAAGAAACGAACAAGGGAGTTGGACTTTCAATATCATCCAAAGTGTAGTACTTCAGTTATTTCACATCTTGCCTTCGCTGATGATTTGTTACTGTTTGGCATGGGTGACATACATTCAATGGAGGTGCTTGCTGATGCTCTAGGGGATTTTGCGAGATCCTCGGGCCTCAAGATTAATAATCATAAGTCCTTGATCTTCATGGCGGGAGTTCGACCTTTCGAGAAGCAGACGATCTTGGATCTGTTCGGTTTCCCAATAGGAGACCTCCCGACAAGATATCTTGGCATTCCGCTTTCTTCAAGGAAACTAGGAATCACTCAGTATAGTGGACTAGTGGAGAAGATAACTTCTTGTATTCACCATTGGTCTAATCTCAATTTATCTTCTGCAGGACGATTGGAGTTGATTCGCTCAGTTTTACAAGGGGGTAGAGTGCTTCTGGCTACAGGTCCTACCTCTTTCGGCCACCGTCATTGATCGGATCAATACGATGGCCAGGAGGTTCCTGTGGGGATCGACACATTGTCCGTAGCATGGAAGTCTGTTTGTTTACCAAAGGATGAAGGAGGATTGGGTCTTCGAAACCTCTGACTTGGAACAAGGCTTTACTTGCAAAGACCCTGTGGAACATCCATACCAAGAAGGACTCCATTTGGATTCAATGGATCCATGTAGAGTATCTGGCTGACACCACTATATGGGAGTTTCCTACACATATTCGTTTATCACCTCTCCTAAAGAATATCCTCACTCTTCGTGATCGTATTTTGCAGGATTACGGAGGTAATCATCAGAGAGCTGTGGTGTTGCTTGAGAGCCTTTTTGGTTCAAAGGGAACAGGTGCAGCTTACCATTATCTACGAGAGAATGGTGAGAAGCAGTTTTGGCATAAGGCGATTTGGAAACACTTCATCCTGCCTGAGTTTTCCATAACAATGTGGCTTACCATGAGGGGAAGACTTAAGACGGTAGATAGACTCCAGGACATGGGTATCTCACAGGTTTGCACCATTTGTAATACTCATTTGGAATCTCATGATCATTTGTTTTTTGAGTGCAAAGGCACTGAGGCTGTGTGGATAAGAATTCGAGAGTGGCTTCATCTCCCGAGGAGAATGACTACAATTTCGAGTGCTATCAAGCACATAAAGAGAGAAAAGAATGCGGGGTCAACTATCATCCTCCTGGCTAAGCAAATAGGTCTTGCGGCAACGGTTAATCATATTTGGTACGCACGCAACAAGCTAATCTTTGAAGATATCCCCTTTCATGTGAAGACCATTGTGAAGGTTATTCAAGAAGATGTATATGCTGCTTTATATTTTATGTATCATGTTGACCTTGTTACTTCTCACTTTGAATTGGCTATGTAGTGAGCCGAGGTATGTCTCGGATTTGATGACGGATCCACTTTTGGGATGCCATGATTTGTATTTGATTTTTAGTGGAACTTGTGTGTGTGTGTTGAGGGACAGTTTCGGCCCAACCGAATCAGTGCACCTTGCGTGTTTGCATGTTTTCACTAAACCCACCCCTTGTGCACCGCGATTACACTGCACTAGGATACTCGTTTCCCCGCTGGTCACGGGGTTTTTAATGAGGCCCGCCCCTACTTCGTCACTTAGGGGTTGTTTTGAGTGGTTTCTTTATGTGTTTTACTAGTTTGAGCGAGTCGCTCTTTGGCCTAATTGCTTTGGCCACTAGGTTTTCTTGACCCATACCCCTGCCTTGTTTTTAATGACATGGTTGTATCCCCCTCGGGTATGCCCGAGTTCAGTTTGTCAAAATTTTATCTGTTTTATGTTATTTCGTACGTTTTGACCAAAAAAAGAATTATATGCTATCTACAAGGAACAATGAAGTTTGGAATCAAGTATATCAAAGAAGAAGGGTCACTCATCGGCTATACTGAAAGCGATTGGGCTGGATCACTTGATGACCGAAAAAGCACGTCCGGATGTGTTTTTTTGTTTGGGTTCGAATATAATTTGTTGGTCATCAAAGAAGCAAGCAATAGTTTCTCTTTCATCAGCCGAAGCAGAGTATATCGCCGCAAATGAAGCTGTGTGGTTAAGAAAACTTCTAGCTGATGTTCATAAAAGGCAAGAAAACGAGAGCACAATTTTTTGTGACAACATGTCAGCCATTACAATGACAAAGAATCCAGTCTTTCATGCAAGATCGAAGCATATCAAAATTCGTCATCACTACATTAGAGAGCTTGTGACCAAACAAGAAATCAGATTGGAGTTTGTTGGCACCAAGGAGCAACTTGCGAACAACTTCACTAAAGCCGCCGATTCGAGTCACTGATATTTTCGGGATCACTTTCGGATTACAAATTAAGAAGGGATGTTGAATGGATAATTTCTAATCCAAAAGTGACTATCTGCATACTTCTCAAAGATTCAAAAGAATGAACTTGGATGGCCAAATGCATCATTATTGAGATACATAGATAAAAGAGTCTCTTTGAATCATCACCCATGTAATCCTATAAATAGGAGTCATGTTCTATCATTTGAGATGTACCAGAGAAAACTAGAAATATATATTCTCCAAAAAACTCAAGTGCATGAGTTAGTAATACAAATTCCTCCAAATTACTTTTATATTTTTCATCACAAACCCAACAAGCAACTCATCAGGTTCATCAAGCAATATGAATACCAAATCAAATCGCGAGAGAAGAGTAGCACTCATTTTGAGATTATCATTCACTGTTTTTGCTCGGCTGCAATTAGAATTTAGAGTTTAAACACAAGAAATAGTTTATTGTGACACAAGTATTCGATACTTCTAACCAAATCCCGTCTTGTTTAGCACATACATAACAAGTCTGTATGTCCTTTAGATAACTGCATAAAAATGTGAAGGGATAGACAAATAACAGAAGTGAAGCTTTTTGAAGAATTGTGGCAGCCATTGATTTTGTTGATCCTACTTGACTGGGTTCCTTAACTATCATCATAAAGCACAAGCATAAAACATACATAAAATTTCGGCAAAGTGAAAGCTCACCCGCAACAGGGTTTGTTGCAGCTAAAACTGATGTTCTTGCTGATAATAGATATATGATTAATATTTAATTTTATCAGCAAATAGAAGAACGACATATGACAATGACATCTCAGATAGGAATAATCACTCAAATTGTGCCATATAAGCCATAAAATATCACATAAGCATAAAAGCTCATTAAAGCCCAAAACAACATTAAAGCCCACTAACTCCTAAAGCTCACAACGTGCACTAGCTCACCTCTATAAATAGGGGTGTTTGGGCTTCATAAATGAGAGAGGTGAAGTGAAGAGAAGTGAAGATTTGAAGAGCTCAAGACACTCGAAGAATCATTGGCGAAGTATTCTCCGGCATTCGAAGTCTCCTTCAGCATTCAAGGCATTTTCGTACAAATTGTCGTGTTCTTCGCTCAAATCATTCCAAAGACGATGTTCAATTCGGAAATATGGTGAAAACCCTCAACATTGGCGCTCAAACTTGAAGATCTTCAAACGTTATTCAACACATCAAACCAAATCCGACAGTTGCTCTTAAAACAAGGTCAAGGTCCTTCAGATCAACATTATCAAATCCAAAATTCAAGTTCATGGAGATCAATGAACCATATCCCTCAAAACACTTTTAAAAATATCCGAAGATCGATCAAGAACTCAAATTAAATAGTAGAATCAGAGAATAAATAGAGATCGAACTCATCACAAATGTATTAAATCAAAATTACATTGATTTTGTACACAATTTCGTGTTTATAAAATTAAATACGAAAATTTATGTTAAAAATTGCTGGCTCGCCCGGTGGGATATCTCTACCTCTCATCTCTACTCTTCACCAACATCTTGAACGATGTTCATCCAACAACATGCAACTAAGGTCGTTTCAAAAGCTTCTTCAGAGAGCATTGGCATTATCACACGAAGCAAAGTCAAATAACTTCAAGAAGCTTCGAAGTTAACCATTGCCAGGGGAAAAGAGCAACACATTGCCACTCTAAATGAAGAAGGTGTTCGCTCTGAAGGAAGCTTCACATCCCTTATTGCAAATTCTATATCAAGTTACCTATTTGAGACGCCTGTGATGATGACAAACACTTCTACCATAGAAAAACAGCTTGGAAATCTTACAAGGTTGGTTGAATATTTGAACAAACACATCCAAGAGCAAGATGCCCAGATTTCAAAGCTTAGAGGAGAAAAGGCAAAATCAAGTCACATCCATGATGAAGAAAGTTAATACAACGATGATGATGAAGCAGACGACAAGCAAGAAACTAATGACGAGAGAAATTCGTCCAACAAACACATTCAAATATCTTCTGATGGTTTCATCAAAGCAGACCAACTCAAGGAGTTCATTGAAGTAACCATAAAAAACAAGTTTGATAGAAATTTCAAATCACCTTTGATTTACTCCAAGCCTTATACCCAAAAGAATTGACAACTTGAGAATGCCACATGGTTATCAACCACCTAAATTCCAATAATTTGGTGGCAAATGTAATCCAAGACAACATGTAGCTCACTTTGTTGAAACATGCAACAACGCTGGAATATTTGGAGATCGTCTGGTCAAGCAATTCGTTCATTCACTCAAAGAAAATATCTTCGACTAGTATACGGACATGGAAGCAAACTCGCTTGACAGTTGGAAGCAATTGGTGCATGAGTTCCTCAATCGATTTTACAGTACCAGAAGAACAATCAGCATGGTAGAGCTCACGAGCTCTCGTCAGTTCAAAAAAGAGCAAGTGATTGACTAGAATGAAGACTCACCAAAAAAATAATGTGAGCTTCAAAATTCCGCATAGATGTGTCGATAAATGTTTGTATCCGCTAGAATGTATATTCTTGTACCAAATGATATATAGAAAAAGAATTAAAAATAGAGAAAATTATATTCTCGTCTTATTCTCGTATAGTAATATCCGCTAATTACCTGAATTTATTTAAGTTTTAAAACATATAATCAATATAATATATATTATTCCAATATATTAAAATTGAGAAAATCCCACATAGATATATCGATCAATGTTTGGATCAATTTAAAATTTATATATATGTAGCTACCACAAATTTGATTAAAAATTGATTTTACTATATATTTGTTATCGTCTCAAACTCGTATAGTAATATACGTTGATACTTGAATTCGTTTAGATTTACAAAATCAATAAATCATAGGATTAATGATTAACGCAATCTCTATTCTACGTGGACTATTTATTTTTCTTAATTTGTGAAGTTTCACGAAAAACGATATGAGTTTCAAATTTTATTATAAAAAATTGTATGAAATATATTCTTTTATTTAGATTTTCAATTTGTGAAGTTCATAAAAAAATCGATATATAATTCAAATTTTGTTTAAAAATCTTAAGAAATATATCATTCAATTTGTGTCTTGAATTGGTAAAGTTTCATTAGAATTAGTGAAATTTAGGGTCACCTCATCATCATATCTTATGTGGCACTATTATATTCATCTATTCTTATTTATCTAAATTCTCTATTTAATGTCTTTTAAATTCTAATTATAATCATACTAAAATATTTTATCTCACATTGATTTCTAATCATACTCCACCAATTGAACAACTTATATATATATACTTAGAATCAATGTATATTTTTTTCATCTTATAATTATTTTACACCACTAATTTAATTTAGCTAATTAAATAATTAGATGGCCAAATAAATAGTTATATTTTTTAAATTTTAAACTATCCATTTAATGCCACCTTATCTATTTAAATCTATATAGCAAAATATATTGGAGACATCATATTGATCATCAATCCTATGTGGAATTCCTATAATTTTTTATTCTTAATTTTCTAAATTCTTCATTTTAGGTCTTTTAATCATTCTACAATCCCACATTGATATTTTATGAAATATAGCCAAATGAAAACCTATATAAATGATATTTCTATTCTCTAAATTTCAACCAAATTTTCACATTTAATTGGTGGAGTGATTGATATTAATATCAATCAAACTATAACACCAATAGTTTATTTAATTTATTATGACCTAATAAATACTTTTTTAGTTTAATTTGGTCAAAATAACAATTTATTTACTGCACTATTTATTTAAATCTACATCAAAATACATTGGAGGTACTATATTGATCATCAATCCTATGTGGAGTTACTACAATATTTTATTCATAATTTTTTAAATTCTTCATTTTATGTCTTCTAATCATTCTATAATCCCACATTGATTTTTTTATGAAACATAGCCAAATAAAAACCTATATAAAACTATACTTCTATTATCTAAGTTTCAACCAAATTTTCACATTTGATTGATAGAGTGATTGATATTAATATCAATCAAACTACAACACCAATAGTTCATTTAATTTAATTTGACCAAATAAGTAATTTTATACTTTAATTTGGTCAAATTAACGTTTATTTACTGCACTATTTAATAAGATAATATTTTGGATACATTATATAGAATTATGAACATGAATTGATAAATATTTACTAAGAAAAACTATAATCTTAAAACACATTGGAGGCACCATATTGATTCTCAATCCTATGTGGAATTACTATAACTAGTTATATAACACGTAACATGTAATATTTTTTAAATTTTAATTTTAATAATAAAATTATTCATCACATATCGCTTACTAATCATACTCCATATTGGACATTAATCTATATAAAAATTTAAAATCAATGTATAATTTCTTATACTTTAATCTATATAAAAATTTAAAATCAATGTATAATTTCTTATACTTTTAAAAATTTATAATAATTGGTTATCCTATCAATGAAAAATTAATTGGCCAAAAAATACTTATACTTTTTATTGAAAAATTAATTTTGAAAGTTTAATTTGCTTAAGATTACTTTAGTCAATAATATTTAAGTTTGTCAATGTGAGTCCATATAGGTTAGAACAATGATTTAGCAATGAAACTTCACCAATTCAAGACACAAATTGAATGATATATTTCTTAAGATTTTTTAAACAAATTTTGAATTATATATCGATTTTTTATGAACTTCACAAATTGAAAATCTAAATAAAAGAATATATTTTGTACAAATTTTTATACTAAAATTTGAAACTCATATCATTTTTTCATGAAACTTCACAAATTAATAAAAATAAATAGTCCACGTTAATCATTAATCATATGATATATTGATTTTATAAATTTAAAGAATTCAAGTATCAACGTATATTACTATACGGGTTTGAGACGATAACAAATATATAATAAACTAAATTTTTAATCAAATTTATGGCAGCTACATATATATAGATTTTAAATTGGTCCAGACATTGATCGATATATCTATATGAGATTTTCTCAATTTTAATATATTGGAATAATATATATTATATTGATTATATGTTTTAAAACTTAAATAAATTCAGGTAATTAACGGATATTAATATACGAGAATAAGATGAGAATATAATTTTCTCTATTTTTAATTCTTTTGCTATTTATATTATTTGGTACAAGAATGTACATTCTAACGGATACAAACATTTATCGATACATCTATGCGGTATTTTGAAGCTCACATTATTTTTTTGGTGAGCCTTCACAATTAATAAAAGTTTTGAAATAAATAGTAAATTCAAATTTTAATCTAGATGATAACCAATTATTGGAATAAACATATATTTTATTAATTGGATCTTTTATAAATTTAAACGAATTTAGGTTATTAGTGGATACTAAAATAAGATGAGAACATATAATAAAATCAATTTTAATCTGATATGTGACAGTTATATATGTATATAAATTCTAAACAGGTCAATACATTAAACGACACGTACTATGTGAAATTTGATGATAATATAATTTTTTCTATTTTTAAATTTTTGTAGTTTATATTATTTGGGTAGAGGAATATACATTCTAAACGGGTATAAATTTTTTCTGACATACCTATGTGGAATTTTTGAAACTCACATTATTATTCTAACGAACTATTTCTTTCAAAACTATTTCTTTCAAAATATCAATAAAATGTATTACTAGTTAAACACATGGTCGGACTTTTAAATCTTCAAATATTATCAGTGCACGAATGTATTTAAACCTTCAGCTAATAACAAGAAATAAAACAAAGGAAACAATAAAAAGTATAATTTTGGAATTTCGTGAAGGACTTTCATAAGTTGCAAACAGTCTATCCGTACAACAATTAATGACTATTAAGAACGATAGACCAAATGAGCACAAATTAATATTTTCGATTGACACTAATAATTGCATAAAATTATACTTTTTGCAACTAACCCCTTAATAATCAAAGGACTTTGGGAGTAATCGCACAAACTAAAAAGCTTCTGCTTAAAGGCCCAAGTCCTTATTTAGTTATTTACCATTAAGTACCATAATATGAATGCAATGGGAAGTGTAATCCAATATCATTGAAGCACAATGGCTTATGAATGGAGAGGGCTCAAGCAGATTAGATTGGCTTGTCCTACGCACATATAAAATCACTGCAACAAAGATCCCGAGAAGAACCATGTGCGGTTTTAGGTTAAAAGAATAAAAGACAAATATCAGATTATGAATGCAATATTATAAGTGGAAGGTTATTACTAAGAAGAAGCACAAAGGTGAGATGGCAAAACAATTAAAACTGGAACAGCAAATTATGGTGTGAACTCAACAGCAGTATAAATCTAGAAAGTTATGTCAATGAACACAATATATCGTCAACAAAATCAACTCAAGACATTTGAATCATAGATCAAAACAGCTCAGAGTTCTTAGCCAGCACTACTAAAGAAAGGAAAATATTTAAGACCTAGGCTTTTCTTTCTTCTCCTTGAAGAGAGCAAGCAGTGACACTCCCGATACCTTCACCACCTTAAATCGAACACCGGGAATATCTCCCACGGCATGTCCCTTACGTCCAAATCCAGCAATCAGCACTTCGTCCTACAACAACAGGATGATTCAAATGTTAATTCAACAAACAATGACAAACAAGGACAGTCACAAGCATGTGAGCCATATAAGGGAGCTTACATTTTCTTCAATGTAGTTTAAACAACCATCATTCGGGACAAAAGCAGCAATCTTCTTGCCATTCTTGATAAGCTGCACTCTAGCACACTTACGAATGGCAGAGTTCGGCTGCTTAGCTTCAATACCTCTGCAAGCATAACGACATCAGCCAATTGAAAATATAACTAGGCCTACTTCGCAACATCCATAAGAAAACAAGGTAGGAGGAATCTAACATTTTCTCGAGGACGATGCCCTTGGCATGAGAAGACCCAGCGAATGGTTTTTTCCATTCATTACCAAGGTGAGATTTCTTGTAAGACTTGTCAGCCCATCTTTGGGTTCTACGGTGAGACTTTAGCTTGCGCCCAGCTCCCATACCACGTGTTTTCCTGCAAGACCATAAAACAACACCATGAACAAATTGTGCAGACTAAAATGAGAGATTAAAGAGGTTGAGGCTTTTTCATCACTACTACATATCTCAAATTTCTAGTCGGATAAAACGGTCAGTAACATTTATACAGGGAAGAACCACATCTCGAGAATTATTGATGGCTAACAAGTCATGAAAAAATCAAGCATCAGTTTACCAATCTACATTATTCAAGTAAAATAAGTTAAGTTCGCGACTAACACATTTCAAGGTGGACAGAAATCAACAAAAAACAGAATCAGCAATTAACAATGAGTCTCTAGCCCCAATAAACAGCCGAAATGCCCAGTCCAAAGATACAAAATGAGATCCAATCACTCAAAGATCAAACACCGTAGAATATTGAACCACAGAAAACGAATTATAAACAGTCTTTAGAAGTGCTGCGAGCACATACCCCATGACTGCAAATTAGAGACGAAGAAGGGACCGCGATGAGGTTGAGAGGCAGTAGCAGAAGAGCAACAGCGGGCGACTGCAAGTGTAAAACCCTAACCTGAGAACTCAAAACATGTGCTCTCTGACTCTGATGATATTAAGAGGTACGAATTTGGGCTGATCCGAATAAGTGTTTAGAGGATTACGTGCATCTAATATGTTGGGCCTCAAGCCCAAACACTATCTAATTTTTCATGTTCAGCATTTTCCCTTTTATTTTCTTATTAAAAGCGGATTTTAGTTCGAAAAAACACTAAATGACTGCTTGCAAAAAATGGCCGAAGCTTCAATTAATCACGAAAACATTAGTTATTGGTTTTGTATCAATTAGTTTCTATGCTTATTTGGTATATTTATGCATTATTAGACCCTACAGAGGTTAATGTACTCATAACAGATAATCCAACAAAATCTTTGTAACTATAATAATTTGTCACATATAAAAATCGAATCTGCAGTAATCACAGCTATGACATACTTTGGAAGCTAATGTTTACAAATATTATATCAACAATTATAAAGTTATATTAAAATTCAGAGTAAACTACCAAATAAATTATGAATTATGTCCAATTTTGTAATCTTAACACTCCTTTCAAAAGTTTGCAATTAAATACATAAATTATATTTTATTTTTGCAATTAAAACTCAAAGATGAGTTTGGCATTTGGGGTTGTGGTTTTTTAGGCCATTTGGCTTCTTGTGTTTACCAATTCATTGAAGGAAATGATTGACCTCACATTATAGAGTAGTTTGGTGGTCGAATCAAGATTTGAAAGTAACTGAGAAAGAAGATTTTCAATATACAAGTTGAGTTCGACATATAATTGCATTTTTTTTTTTTTTATTTTCAAAAGCGAATACGATTCGTGCAATTAATTCATGGGGCTTTGATGTCCTTGAAAAGAGTAACGTTTGATGTATGTTTTGTTGATTTTGGTTGAGTAACGATTTAGAACTTTACCAGAGAAGATGGCTGACGCTTGATTTGAGTTCTAATTGCAAGGTTTTTATTTGAACCTATTCCTAGGGATGTGTTATTATAAAAACTTTTGTTATCCTACAAACGTGAGAGCAATGCATTCTTTATGAAAATTACTGCACTAAACAAAAATATTTGAATTTTCGCTCTTCATGGGATTCGAACTCGAGTGGTGCACAATGCACTCATCCAGTAAAGTGATGTGATGTATCACCATAGATCTTCGCGATCTAATGGCTAAACATAGTTCTCACGTTCTCACTTTAAATAAGATTTCTATTTGATCATATTCCTATATATATATATATATATATATATATATATATAGTTTAATACAAACCCCTTAAAATGAAATAAGAATTCATCTTGAATCCATTTCATTAATCAATGGTTAAAGATTAAGTTATCAACTCCCTATAATTAAGGGAATTTTAAGTAAATGTAATTAACATTATACCATAATTTGATTTAATCACAACCACATCTTCAAAAATCAATGGTTCAAATTTGTTCTCATTTCTTATTTTTGAATGTGTTTTATTTGAACAATCTATATATATATATAAGACTTAATGAATTCTTATCAAAAACTAAGAACCAAATGAATTAGTTATTAAAGTTGATGAATTTTCATTCAACCGGGTTCGAATCCCATGAGGACAAAATTTTATTTTTGGATTCATTAACTTTCCAAATGGATTCATCAACTTTCACCGTTAATTCATCATTTTTGGTTCTCATGTTCTCACAATAAAAATGGTTCTCACGTTAACCCTCCCTATATATATATATATATATATATATATATATATATATATATATATATATATATATAATTGCAAACTTTTAAAAATAGTGTTGAAATTACAAATGTAGATCATAGTTAGTGATTTATTTGGGAGTTTTTCCTAATATTTAAAACAAAATATTATATTATTTTACAAATCTAATATGCATTTTAAGTAATACTATACTATCTAATATCCAATCTATATATAATATGAGTAGTGAAAGGCATTCTTACATTATCTTACGTGGTATCACCATATTTTTTCTTTCTTGTTTATCAAAGTTATTCATTTAATGTCTCTCATCCTTTTTAAATTCAAATAATAAAACTATCTTCTTACTAATCTCACAAATACTTTTCATGAGATTTCACCAAATAAACCTATATAAAATGATATTTCTATTTTTCCAATTAAAAAATCAACATTTAATTGGAGGAGTTATTGAAATTAATATCATATTCGAACTACTCTGTCAATTTAAATTGGTCTGATAAAAAATTATTTAATTTAATTTGACCAAAGAACTAATTTTGGTTACATTGACCCAAAATATAACTTTTGAAAGTATTATTATATTTATATATATAATAAATTCAGATCATAATTTCCATCAACAAATGAAACAGAATCGAAAATTTGAACATTATATAAATAAAAGATTTAAACTACTGCAATCAACACAAAAAGAAATAATAAATAATATATTCTCGATTGATTAGCACCCATCTAAAACATGACACTATTCTCAAAAAAAAAAAGTAAAATTATATGGCATTTCCCTCTCGGATTTCATTACCATCCCATAGCTATTCTATGGTTTTAAATAAAGCATACAATTTAAATTCCACATTGATTTTCATAACTTAAATAAAAATATATATATTTTGTAAAAAAATCTTATACAAATTTTAAACTCAAATTGATTTTTCGTGAAACTTCACAAATTTTAAATATAAATAAAATGATATAATTTGAATCTCACATCGATTTTTCATGAGACTTTACCAATTCAAAACCTAAATAAAATGACATATTTTGTATAAATTTTAAACACTTCGAGTAACACATCAATTTTCATGAGACTTTACAAATTGAAAATCTAAATAAAATTATATATTTCGTACATTTTTTTAAATATATTTTGAATCGCACATCAAGTTTTCATAAAACTTTACAAATTGAATATATAAATAAAATGGTACAATTTGAATCTCAAATATTTTTTTTATGTTGTTTCAACAATTCAAAATCTAAATAGTTTCTTCAATTTAATATTAAGATATAACTAAATATATGTTTTTGTTATTTAATTTGAAACAATAGTTTATTCATTAAATTTTTCCTAGTAAAAAAGTTTGAAATATCAATTTTATTGACCAAATAAAAAGTTTTAAAATAAATAGTAATATTCAAATTTTTATTGAGAAGATATCAATTATTGGAATAATTTATATTCTATTAATTATATGTTTTATAAATTTTAGTGAATTTATGTAATTAACAATACTACTATATGAGAACATGACGAAATCATGTAGTAAAATCAAATTTTAATCGGATCTGGAATAACTACATGTATATAAATTCTAACGGGTCTATATATTGATCAATTTATATATGTGAAAATTTTCCAGTTTATTATTTTATTATTTATTATTAATAACGACTCTGTAATATTCAAGTTTAATTGAGACGAATTATAAAATTAAGCAGATTCGGGTAATTAGTGAGTATTGTTATACATGTTTGAGACGAAATGCATATTACTTTACGGTTTGTGACGAGACGGGGTAATTAGTGAGTATTATTGTACTTTCTAATGTTCGAATTCTTACTACGATGAATAATCAATTGTTGTAAAAACTTATACTTACAAATTCAATTGGACTTAGGTATTTAGCGAATATTATTGTATTGGTTTGAGATGAGAATGAGTATTCAAATAATTCGTAATCGTGTTTGGAAACGGGTATATGTATATACATTTTAGATGGGATTCAGTGGTTGAATCTTGGTCTCATTATTTCGGTTCATTGCCGTGCTATGCTAAGATCCATTATTACTGGTGGATTTACCGTAACTTCATTATTTCGTTTAATCATCATGCTTTGTCATAGTTAACAATTCAGAATGATTGAACCCTAGTCAAATATGAAGTTGTTTTCACATATTTTACTTATAAATTATATGTATCGAATTCAGATGCATTGCCTAATATAAAGATTGTTTCATTATTATAACTATAAGAATAACATAAAGTACGGGTAACCAGGGACGGAGCCACATAGGGGCCTGGGGGGTCCATGGGCCCCCCAACTTTTTTTGAAAAACATCTATATATTTTATATGTAATGTAATATTATATGTGTTTCCTCTAGTCTGTTGGTTAAGACCGTCTCTGAATTCTCGGTGGCCCGTGTTCGATCCTCACTAGCGGCATTTTTTCCTTCTTCTTTCTTTTTTCTTTTATCTCTTTCCTCTCTCATGGCGGCACTTTTCCCCCTTTTTCTTTTTTTCTTCTTTCCCTTTTTTCTTTTCTCTCTTTCCTTTTTTTTTCTCATATGTTTCTCGTTTCTTTTTTTTTTTCCTTTCTTTCTATCTTTCTTTTTTATTTCTTTCCTTGTTTTTCTCTTTCTTGTTTCCTTTTTTCCTCTCTTTCTTTCTTTCTTTTTTTTTCCTTCTCGGTTTCTTTCTTTTTGGTTTGTGTTTTCTCCCTCTCTCTCTATTCTATTTCTTCTCTTTATTTTGGGATCCTTTTTCCTTTTTTCTTCCTTATATAATTTGTTTTATATTGATAAAATAAAATATGTATACAAATAATAACACTATGTGAATTAATTCTTAACTAAACATGTGTGCTCTTTATAAATATTTAACATTTAATAACTAAATCTATTGTAATCTAATGAATTAGGATTTTTATCTCTCATTTAAGAGATCTTAGTTGGATTCATTTTAGTTATATTTTTTTTTTCTATACTTATTTTTTTTTATTTCCTTTTTCTTTCTTTTTCTTTCCTTTATCTTTCTTTCCTTTTTCTTTTTCCTATAATTTGTTTTATGTTGATAAAATGCTATTTCTTTTCTTTTTCTATAATTTATTTTATATTGATAAAATAAAAGATATATGCAAATAATAAAGTTTTATATGTGAATTAATATTATCAATCAAATTTCTAAAAGGATTATAATAAATTCATTATATTATTAAATAATTATTATTTTATACTTTTATTTTATTACCTTTTAAAATTATAAATTAATTGGCCCCCCCAGAAAAAAATTCCTGGCTTCGTCACTGCGGGTATCACGCTAGTTTTAAGTATATATTGGATCTGGATGTGGATAATTATATTTTTCTTCTTTTTTTGTTTCTTTATCTCAATTGTTACTATATAGGTTTCAATGCAATAATTGATAATTTAGAGAAAAAAAAGTTATCGTTGAAACTGGCTTGCGCTCTTGATATTTATTTATTCTTGTAGCACCTTATGCCAAATATTAATGAGAAAATACATTTTGCCCCCAAAACATGCAAGTTCTTTGAGCTAAAGATTTGTTGTGTATAAGGTATGCAAATATTGTATTTCAACAAGAAGACAGAAAACCAAGAAAACATCCTTAATTTAGCTGCAAATCAATCTAAGAAAAAGTTCACCTTCATGATTTGAATAAACAGCCAGGCAAGAGTAAAAGTGATAGAATTGAACTAGAAATTAAAGATTACAAAATACAAGAGCAGCCCTTTGGAAAAAGAAAGAAAATCACTTTGCAAAACTGACCATAACGGCAGGATGCTAGAAGAATTCACACAAAATTCAAATGAACAAAAGCAGGAAATTCAAAGAAGTCCAAATCTACATGTGCCCTTTCTTGAGCAGCACCCCTATCTTCTTGAGCATATTCCCATTCTTCTTCTTGGGCGAATCATCATCTTCATCATCAGATTGCGGAGTGATCGAACGGTACTCAAACGAGCCTCGCCTCTCCCCGTACTTCCCATTATTACTCGTGGACAGCATTGCAGCAGCAGCCTCAGCCGCCTTCCTCCACTGATCGCACTGCACCTTCAGCCTCCGCAGCTCGGCCTCCAGCTCCGCATTGGACGCCTGAGCCGCATCGAGCTGCTCAGTGACGCGCACCACTTTCCTGCAGCTCTTATCCGCTTCCTCCGTCAACGAATCGAGCCTCAGTAACGCTTCCTGCTCTGCAGCTCTCGATGACTCTGCCAGCTCAAGCGCCTCGCCGTTTGCTCTGCTTCGTTCAGTCTCCGTCTTCATCATTTCGCGCCTCAGCTTCTCGTTTTCCTCTGCTGTGGCTCGCAGCAGCGCCTCTTTGTCGAGTAAACTGGCCTTTAGCACTTCCAGTTCGAGCTCGGCCTCTCTCTCATCTTCATCTGTGTTTTCTTTTTCAAGCAGTTTAATCCTCAATTCCTCGACTTCTGCTCTCATCTTCGCCTCCATCTCAGCTTCCTTCTGCGACGATTCAGATCTCGTTTGCTCCACCAGCTGATACGCGTTTCGGATCTGCATTGTGCTCTGAATGTACTCGTCTCTGTACCTTCTCTCAGCATCTCCGAGAGCGGATCTCAGCTCATCTACTTCCCTTTTCAAGGTGTTGAGTTCGTCAGTTTCCACAGTTTCTCGATCACCATTTTCATCCGAAGAATTTGCAGAGATCCTGCTGGAGTTAGCTAGATCGCTCTGCAGCGACGCGACGAGCTCCTCCAACGACTTCACTTTATCATTCGACTTCTCCAAATCGAGCAACAACGAGTTATACAATTCAACGACATTATCATGCTCTAATTTCAGTTCATTCTCAGCAGTTTTAACAACTTCCAACTGCTTCTCAGCTCGACCAACTTCATCTAGGGCATGAGATTCGTAATCTCTGCTATCGTTCAGTTGAGTCTTTAGTCTATCAACTAAATCGAGAGTTTCTGTTAATTCAACTCTCAAGCTCTGAATCTCGGCATGGGCTGATTCAGCATGCCGAGCCTGAGCAGCTTCCGATTGGGAAACCTTATCCAGCTGCATCTTGAGCTTCTGTATCTCATTCATGGCGGAGGATAGAGCCGCGGAGTCCAATGAGTACTGCTTCTGGAAGGCCTCGAGCTCCGACTGCCACGCCCTATCTCGTTCCTGAGATATCTTGCGTAGCTCCTGGAGCCGAGCTTCTTCGCACTCGGAGAGCTCCTTGAGTTGATTCTGAGACTCCTTGAGCTCCGCCGCCATGGCTGCGAGCTGCTTCTTGGATTCTTCGGCCTCTTGTTGAGCTCTCCGCTTCCATGACTCGCTTGAGCTCAGCTGCTCCTTCGTCTTCTTCAGATCGTCTTGGAGCTGCGCGATCCGAGCCTCTGATTCAGACGGTTTGTTCGGCCTCTTCTTCTGAGCATTAAATCAAAAAATGGATCATCACAAGGATCTAATTCAATTATTGAATCTCTCGCTATGAAATTAATAATTTATTGATTGTAGTTGGTGTATTTTACATGGACTGCACAACATTCTTGACAGATATCCAAATACTTGGATTCTTCGTTTTGTTTTGGATTTTTTTATACAGAAATTGCTTAACTAACTATATGTGCATCTATGTAGATACCTCAGTTGCTGGAGCACGTGGTAACCTGCGATCAACGGTTTTAGGGCTTCGATCTTTAGCTATTTTGGTGATCGGATTTGGAGATGAAACAGATGTAGAACCCGATCCTCCAGTTTTGAGCTTCCTGGCGCTCTGAAGCGCGGGGGCAGATGATTTTTGTGGCATGACGAGAGCGCCACCACCTCTGCATAAAACATAATACATCCGAATAACTAGCAATAGACTAATGATGGATTACGATGAAGAAATAACATGAATATACGACAATCTACGTAGCAAAATGTGATGGCGCCCGCATGACATAAGATGATGAATGTATTTGATTTCAGACACGAGTTTACCTTGATGTAGTGGTCTGCATATTTGAGATGGATCAGCGAAGACGATGATATAGAAAGCAACGAGTACTCAGAGGGCCACCCGACCCCACAACCCTGCAAAAACTCACAGAGAAAAAATTTCAGAGAAGCAAATTTTGGTATAAATATATAATAAAATTTGTAATGAGACAAATCCCAACCTCTAATCCATGATCATCATTACCGAAAGCGATATATGTCAAAGAAAGAAAGAAAGAAAGAAAGAAAGAAATAAAACAGAGTATCCCTTCAAAGGGAAACCACAGAAACAACCTCCACTTCCAACAACCAAACCCACAATACAAGAAAAAAAGAAGGAAAAAAAAGTAGCTATCAAAAGAGAGAAACAAATATCAGTAGCAAATTATCCACTTTCCCATTGCTTCCCTTACTTTCTACTCTAGACTTTATACTATTCAGAAATATCATTATTTGTTGGACAGCATCATAATATATAACCCCCATTTAGGCAGAAATTAGCACTGTCCATTTCAGCATTGATATTGAAACGTGAAACATACTTAATAATGCTTTTCTTACAGTTGAGATGGATATTTCGAAACTGGCATTTTATTCATTAATATTCCTCAGTTGGTAACAAAATGATGAAGGAAAAGGAATATACAGCACAGCATGAGGTCTCAAAATAATCTGCTGAATATTTCTCAATAGTGCAATAATTGCCATTGTCGTAGTTACCCAATATTAAATTTTCGAAGCCCCACAATAAAAAACTGTGACACTCTTGCCCACATAATAGCAATTTTATTTGGCAAAAAAGATCCTAGACCAACAACTAGTAATGGAAAGAATCTCACTGTACCATGATAGCACGTGAAAGAAGAAACACACACACAGAGTAGGTATTTTTGAGTACTTATATAATATGTACACAGTATTTTGTATATTACAAAAAAAACAGTGTGAAATATTTCGTAGGAGGAACTTTTTTCTTTATTCACATAGCGGAGAGGCTCTCAAAAAAGAAAAAAAGAATCCTATAAAATTTACTATAAGAGGAGATGAAGAAGAGGAAAAACTGCGAATATGATGAAGCCAAGAGAGGAGAAAAGTAAATAAGAAGACAGCATAATTGTCGAGTGAAAAATGAATTATCAGGAAGTAAACTTACCACGTTGAATCACAAGAAACTCTGGTCTGTTCTTCTCTGCAGAGAGAGATAGCGTTGAGTTGGAGAATGTGGGAGCAGCTGCTGCGCTGCAGTTGCCACCCTCTGTTTCCTTGCCTTTGTTATTTAAGTCTCACTGGAAATTGGAAAAGAAGACTAATAACAGAACTAGGGCTGTGTTTGGTGGTAACATGAACATATTGGATCTTAGCAAAAGTGATATAACCGACACTAGTGGAATATTTGGATTATTTTATTGTAAATTCTATTTCTTGCCTTTTTACTGAGATATTATATATTTCTCCTTTTCCTTTTTGTTGAGATATCATACTCATGATTGGGTACTAGATGGAGGATTAGCAGTATTTGAATCATATATGTTTGTTATTATTACACATTTATGTTTGTTATTATTATATAAGTGTAATATAAGAAACTATATTGATCGATCCTAAATTCGTAGGGGAAATAAATGCGCAAGAACACCAAAGATTTACGTGGTTCGATCTGTGAATAAGATCTACGTCCACGGGGCAAGAGAGAGAGTATATGTATTGAGAGTATAAGAAGTGATTACAAAGAGAGTGAATGATCTATGTCGTCTAATCTAGCCTCTATTTATACACAATGTATTGACCTAGATCTCGAATCCGGAGTCTTCTCTAACTAGGATTCGAGATCCTATCCCTTCTTGAATTAGGATTCTTTTAGATATGGCTGAGCTTTCTGCGTTCCCACTGGCTTCAGGATTCTTCATAGGCCGAACTTGTCCAGGCCGAGCTTGATGTCAGGTTTAATTGTATTGGGCCTGATACTTGGGCCTGGTAGTTGGGCCGTATCCTATCACAACCCCCCCCAAAAAGACGCAGAAAACGAGGTCATGCTGGATTGGGGGTTGTTGTGACGAAGCGGGGTTTGGACGATTTACACATTCTTTTCAATGTCTGACTTTGTGTTTGTCAATGCTTTTGTCGTCGTATATCGAATGTTGTGCGCGTAGATGTGTCTGCCGAGGTCTTGGTGGCTTCACCTAAGGGCGTTGACGAGGTCTTCGACGTGCTTTATTTGACGAGGCGTTAGGCCGAGGTATCGATCGGTTTCACTGTTAGCCGAGGTCTTCCGACCGGCTTCACACGACGGCGTTAAGCGAGGTCTTGACCAGCTTTTCCCGACGAGGCGTTAGGCGAGGTCTTGGACCGGCTTCACCGACGGCGTTAGGCCGAGGTTTTTCGATCGGCTTCACCGACGAGGCGTTAGGCCGAGGTCTTCGACCGCTTCACCGATGGCGCGCAGTCGAGGTCTTGACCGCTTTTCCCACGGCGTTAGGCCGAGGTCTTCGACCGCTTCACCGACGAGGCGTTAGGCGAGGTCTTCGACCGCTTCACCGACGAGGCGTTATGCCGAGGTCAAGACGGATTTCTCGCCGTTCTTGAGCATCGACGCGGATACGCATTTAACGCGCATTAAATTGCAACGGTTGGATTCCCGATAAAGTGCATATTAGGGAATGTCTTCCTCGATACGCAATATCTCTTATCACTCGCCTTCTTCATTTCTCGATTTTCAAAACCCTCCGCATGCGAAACACTTTATTCAGCGCCATTGATGATTTGAAGCTTCGCTTGTTCATCGATAAACAATAGTAAGTAATGGCTTCCTCTTCCTAACGAGTCGTCGGCGTCAAATCGTGTCTGCATTTCCCGTCGATTTAGTGTCTTCACTGTTTTACCCGTGTCCATATGCCTCCTTCTCTGTGTAGTCTGCGATTCCCCTCAGTGGGGGATTGCGGCAAAGTGTCTTCTTTTTCTTCAATCCTAGGTATTTCTGATATTAGGGATCTATGTCTTCAATATAGTATTCCCTCTAGTATTGAGTTTGTTGCCCCCCGTCCGGAGGATAGGGCTTGTGCCCCTCCGGATGGTTTTATTACATGCACGAGGACGGCCTCGGTGGTCTTCGTCTTCCTTTTCCTTACGTATATGTTGAGTTCCAAGAGATGTTGGCCTATCTCGCCCAACTCTCGCCGAACTCATTCGCATATACGACCGCTCTAGGTGTCATGCCTATAGCATAACTTTCCTATTACCTTGGGGCTCGTCCCTTTTTGCAATCGAAGGCGGCTCTGGGTGGTATTATCTATCACCCGTAGGAAATTCAAAGCCAAAATTAAGTCGAAGATCTCCAACCGCGAAGAAGTTCTTCTTACGTCGGTTCGAGACAATTGAGTTCGCATGGCGATCCGACAAGATCGCCGATGTGTTGTTGACAAGGACTTGGTGACTGGAGGCGCTGGACAACATTGGTCTTGTTGACGAGGTCTTCTCCGAGGCCGAGTGGCGAGGCGGGCTTAGCCCTTATGATCCTACCTCCAGGGGTGGAGTCGGTGAAGGGTGAGGCCTCTTCTTCTCTCTCTTCTCTTTTTTTTTTTCTTTATTTCACGAGTTACGTATTGATGCTCACTCATGTGTTTCCTGAAGTGAACCTCTGAAGGAAAGGAAGAAGAAAGGAAGGAGCCGATCTCCGTGGCGAACCGATCTCGGTGGCGAGCCGAGGTCTCCGACTGAAGGATTTCGAGGCCATGCAGAAATGACTATAGGGCCTTCGAGATCCCCTTCGCCGCAGCCACCGAAGCGCTTGAAGAGGCGGAAGGATGAAGTCCCCGAGTCCTCGGTTCTTTGAGGTCGAGTCTGAATCGATCGGTTGCCCAAGCCGCCGCCTCGCCTCTTTCCGCAGGTTTGTACTGTCCTTATACTTTGTGCAGAGTAACTAAATTGTGTTCTTCCGACCGATGTATATTTTGTATAGGGGTCGAGGCGTGGCGGCGAGGTGTCAAGAGTATCCGATCTTATATCGGATTACTTGAAGCGCCGTGTCGCGGTTTGTGAGGTGGCCGGTATGCTCGGGAGGTGGAGGAGTCGAATACCTCCTTGCTCAAGAAATGTCCGAGGCCGAGGCTAAGATCCGGACCTCGTCAAACGAAGCGGCGGACGCGACGGCCATTGAGGCGGCATGGCTGCCTGGGCGGTCGTGCGAGCGGTTGTGGAGGAGGCGGCAAGGCCGAGGCGGCGAGGGCCGAGGTTGCCTCGATGAAGGCCGAGGTGGAACAGTTCGCCGTCGGGAGGCGGACATGGCGAGCTCTCGGGAGAACGCTCGCGCCGCGAGAGGCTGTTCTGTCGGCGGGCTTCGGGGATGGTCTCGGACGCGGCCGATGTGTTTAAGCGCCGCCGTCTCGGACGCAATCGAAGAGGTCACCGAGGACTACCCAGATCTGGACAAAGCCAGTATGGGTATGAGGAGACCGAGGATCCGCCCGAGACGGCCTACTGATGTGCTCGCCCGCGGCGAAGGAGCTTCCCGTCTGCAGAGCCTCGCCTCCTCCGTTCTTTTGTCCGCGGAGTCATCGTGCGCTACCGTCTCCGTGGATCGGGATCCCCGACCGAGGCTTTATTGGCTGATCAAGCAAAGGGGTGGGGAGACTACCGATGCTTGAAGGGCATCGAGACTCGGTTGTTCAAGAGGCCGAGGCCGAGGCTATCCAGCTTTGAGGCGGCGAACGTGGACATGGCGAAGCTTCCGGAGGGTCGATTGATCCCTGCATCTTTTTTTTTTTTTGAATGTAAATGTACAACAATTTTTGCCTAAGGGCATGTTAATAAAATCACAAGTTTATGTTAAGAAACTTATCTCCTTTTTTTTATTCATTGTCTCTCGAAATGTTTGATGCTTCTCCTTGGTTGAACCGAATCAAAGACCGTCATGAGCTCTTGAGTTGAAAGAGGTCGAACTCCTCCATATAAAGGGGCTCGGTCACGCATGCGGGAGTCGATGTCAAGCATAGAGCCGCTCGGGAGGCTGTGACGAGCTCCGTGCTCGCCTTTTGGGTGGAGGAGGCGTTCGAGGTCGCCAAGGAGAGGCAGGTGATAGCCGAGGAGCATGCCGAGTACGAGGAGGTTATCCACCGGAATGGTGGGATGACGATCCCAAGTAGAAGCGAGGTTGTCGAGGTGCTGCCGTTGTTCGAGGTATAGCGCGAATATGGCGGACCTCCGGCAATTCACGGGCAATCTGTTGAATTAAAAGGCTCGGGAGCATATACTGGCGTTATCGCCGACAACCACAAGCTCGATGATATACTTGACGGGATGCAGAGGCCTCTTCTTCACGGAGCTTCTCGGCCTAGAATAAACGAACCACATTATGACGATCCGGAGGCGCGCGACAAGAGGCGTGCTATTGCCCTTGAACGTCGTGGACCCTCCATGCGCCGAGACCGGGCATCATCAAGTGGCCGAGGCCGAGCTCATGAATCGCATCGTCAGTGACCGAGGTCGCTCGGCCGGCCCGTAATATAGACCGAGGACGAGGTGAGGTAGGATTAGCATAGATGAGCTTTCAATTCGATTTTCTAGGGATTGGCTCGCCTTTTCCCGATCCGCTCCGTCCTCGTAAAATGTAACCTGTACATCTTTTACTTAATAAGAATGGTGTCTTGTTGACTTTGTATAAGAGTAATATCGAAGTAGTTCGCCTTCGTGAGAATTCCGTTTTGAAAGAAATCGCTCTCACGGGGTAGGGGTTCTGTTTTTGCCGAGGTCGTCGGGAGGGTGGTCCTTCGCTCTACATAGAGAGAACGCTGAAATAAACGAAGGTAGTCGATCTCGTATGTAGGAATGGTTCCCTTTTTTGCCGAGGTCGTCGGGAGGGTGGTCCCCTCGTCACATAGAGAGAACGCTTCGAAATAAACGAAGGTAGTCTGATCTCGTATGTAGGAATGGTTCCTGTTTTTTGCCGAGGTCATCGGGAGGGGTGGTCCCCTTCGTCTACATAGAGAGAACGCTTCGAAATAAACGAAGGTAGTCTGATCTCGTATGTAGGCATGCGCGCGTTTAGATTTACATTCGTATGAAACGAATGTAATCTGACCTCCGTCGAGGGAATTTGTCCTCCGTAGAGGGTAAATAATGTGAAGATTAATTATGCATTAGTGACAAGTAGAACTCGTAAAAATAAAGATTTTATTGATAAAAGATGACGCGACCACCAAATAAGACAGACTCTAAACAGGACTTTAAAAATATGACCGAACAAGACCCGACCCTTGACACTTATGCATAATATTTCTTCAGATGGATGATGTGCCATGCGTTGGGTAATTGCTCACCGGACAATTGAGCGAGCTTATAGGCCCTTTGCCGAGGACTTCGTCGACCTGTAAGGTCCTTCCCATGTGGCTTCCACTTACCGAGTGTGCGGCTTTGTTGACTTCATTATGTCGAGATGCAGGTCGCCCACTGAATTGTCGGTTTTAACGCTACCGGTTGTAATACCGAGCTACTTGTTGCTTGTACCTAGCTTCCTCGATGTGGCGAGGTCTCTCTTTTCTTGAGTAGGTCTAGATCACCGTAGATTTTCCCTATTTGCTTCGGCAGAGAAGTCAATGGCACGAGGACTCGGTACTCCGATCTGCAGGGATCATCGCTTCGGTTCCATACACCAAACGTATGGTGTTTCTCCGCTCGAGGTCCGAGGCGTTGTTCGGCACGACCATAGGACTGCGGTAAATTTTCCACCAGAGGCCTTTAGCTCGGTCGAGACGAGTTTTAGACCTTTACGATGGTCCCTGTTGGTAACTTCGGTCGACCATTTGCTTGAGGATGGGCCACCGAGGTGAACTTTGTTGGATCCGAAGCTCTTGACACCAATCTTTGAATGTCTTATCCGTGAATTGTGTTCCGTTATCCGAAAGGAGGATATGGGGATCAGGCGACACACTATGTTCTTCCATACGAAGTTGAGGCGTTCTTGCTTGTGATTTTCGCCGAGGGCTCGCTTCCACCCACTTCGTGAAGTAGTCGATCGCAACAATTAAAATTGAGCTGCCACGGTGCTTTACAAAGGGGCCCACAATGTCAATCCCCATTGCATAAACGGCCAAGGGCTCTGCACGGAGGTGAGGTCGGTGCAGGGTAGCCTTGCACGTTCCCATGAATTTGACACCGGACACTTTTTACGAGGTCCATTGAGTCTTGGAACATTGTTGCCAATAGTATCCCCATCGCATGACTTTCTTTGACAAGGCTCGAGGTCCGATGTGGCTTCCGCATCGAACCTTCGTGTATTTCTCGAGAACGTAATTGGCTCGGTTCGGACCCAAGCACCTTAAGAGAGGTTGGAGATATGACTTTCAGACAGGACTCCCCGCTCAATTGTATATCGCAGATTTGTTTAGGATCCTCCTAGCTCCAACATTGTCGTGGGGCGATTCGCCTTCTCGTGTACTCTCGAATGGGAGTCATCCAATTGGGTTCTTCATCCGAGACTATGTTGACCTCGGCTCTGTCATCGGCATCGTTATGCTCCCTGCTTTGGACTTCCTCTACTGGCGGGCTCGTTGATGACGAGGCCAATTTACTTAAGATGTCAGCTCGGCTATTTTGCTCCCTTGGGATGCGAACTATCTGGAAGTGTGAGAAAGTCCGTTGTAGGCTTTTAGCTTTTTCAAGATACTTCTTCATTCTGTCGCTTTTTGCCTCGTATTTTCCCAACATTTGGCTTACGACGACTTGAGAGTCGCTGTGAACTTGCACGGCTCGTATTTCGAGACTTTGAGCGAGGCGAAGTCTGCGATCGGTGCCTCATACTCCACTTCGTTGTTCGTATTTTGAATGTGAACCGAAGTGAGTATGCGATCTCTGTCGTCCGGCCTGGGAGTAAGATACCGCTCCGCTATTTTTGTTTCCGAAGCCCGTCAGCGTAGAGTTGCCAGCACTCCCTCGGTGTTTCAACCATGGGTTCGGCTTCGGCATCGTCTGATACGGACTCAGTGGGCTTCGGTTTTTCGACGAAGTTAGACTCGGCAAGGAAATCCGCTAGGGCTTGACCTTTGATGGCCTGGCGGGGCGTATGATATATCGTGCTCGCCTGGGCCTCGATTGCCCATTTCGCGATTCTCCCGATGCTTCGGGCTTCGTCAATACTTGCCGAAGTGGGTAGTCAGTGAGGACTTGTATGCGATGTGCATGGAAGTACGGACGTAGCCTCCTCGCGGCATTTACCAATGCTAAGGCAAGCTTCTCCAGGGGCTGATACCTCGTTTCCGGGCCTTTTAGTGCTCGGTGATGAAATACACCGAGGCGACGTCCTTCTTCTCGCATCAGATCTGCACTTATGGATTCGTCCGAGGCGGCGAGGTAGAGAAAGGACCTCTCCCTCTTTGGGACGGATAGAGTGGGAGCTTGGCGAGGTAGCTCTTGAGGTCTTCGGCGGACTGCACCTCATCCCATGAGAATTTCGGGTTTTTTTGAGTATCTTGAAGAAGGGTAGTCGCTATCCATGGCTTTTGAAAGAAAGCGGCTTAGTGCGGCTATGCGACTGTCGACTGTGTACGTCATGGATGGTCTTCGCATCTTCATTTCCAAAATGGTTTGGACCTTGGTGGGTTTGCTTTTAGCCCTTCTTGTGAAACCCAACACCCTAAGAACTTTCGCACCGGACCGCAAATGTGCATTTCGGGATTCACTTTAGGTTGATTTTCGAAGAAGGCCGAGGACGATCCGGAGGTCGGCCACACATGCGCTTCTTCTTGCTTTTGACGACGATGTCGTCTCACGATACCTCCACATTCCGACCTATGTAGGGTGAAATATTTTGTCCACCATCCTTTGATAGGTAGCCCTGCATTTTAAGGCGAATGGCATCTTTTTATATGCGAAGACACAAGTCGGTAATGAAGGTTGTCTTGGCGCGTCTTCGTCGTCCATCGTGACTTGGTGATACCCTGTATAAGTCCAAGAAAGCGAAGACTTCAGTGCCGACCAACGCGTCGACCTTCTTGTCAATGTTGGGAAGGGATAGCAATCCTTGGGCAATGCTTGTTGAGGTCGGTGTAGTCGATACACATTCGCCATCCCTCCTCCTTTCTTCACCATCACCGGGTTGGCTATCCAGCCGGATATTTGACCTCGAACAAGATGCGTGCTTTTAATAGTCGGTTCACCTCGTCATGAATGACTTGGTTCCGTTAAATTGCGAAGATTCTTTGCTCATCGAAGCGGCTTTATGTTGGTCGATGTTGAGCCGGTGAGTGATGATACTCGGCGAGACTCCGGTCATGTCGAGGGGAGACCAAGCAAACACGTCTCGGAATTCCCTCAGGAGTTGGATGATCTGATCCTTCACTTCAGGTGTCGTGGTGAAACCAACCTGGACGACCTTCAATGGCTCATCTTTGTACAATGCGACCTCTTCCACCTGATTGTCAGGGAGTGGCGATGTACTTCCGGACTCCAACTCTTCGGGTTTCTTTAATTGCTATGCCTGTGGGTGTTGGACCGAGGTCCGGCACCTCGTAAGGCAACTGCATGCACTCGCTTGCTTTTACGATCGCCTCGGATCACGGCCGTTCCCTCGTGGTGGGTATTTTTATCGTCGGTGGTGCGTTGAGCATACCGCCCTCGCGCGTTCAGCCAATCTCGCCTAGTATGATGTTATACGGCGAGTTGGCCTTCACTACGAAGAACCGCACCACCTTGGTCGAGGTCGTTGGTGCTTTTCCCACCGCGACGGTAGCTCGATTATTCCTTCCAGGCGCGTCTCTTCACGGACGAAGCTTCGGAGGCGGGGGCTTGTGCGGTAGCGTCTTCCACTCCTAGCTTGTCAAAGCATTCCTTAAAAGGATGCTCACCGATGCGCCACTGTCAATGTAAACGCGCTTCACCAACTTATTTGCGACCACTACCTGGATCACCAATGCATCCTGGTGGGTACTTGTCGCTGAACGGGTCGTCTTCGGAGAAGGTGATCGCCTCGTCCTTCTCGAACCTCTTATTGGTGGGTTATTTGGTTCTAGGACTTCGGCATCGGCCTTGGAGGACTTCGTGACTCACGGGAGCCCGTAATTGTGGAGACCACCCGTCATATTGGGGCTCGTCATCTCCTTCCTCGTCGGTCTTTGCGCTTTGTTTTTTGGGGGCACAATTTTCCCTCTTCCTCCGCTTTTCTTCTTTTGACTTTGGTCGGCTTGACGACTCTGTCCTCGGTATTTCTTCAGGGATCCGTCCTGAACTAGCATCTCTATTTCACCCATGAGCTCATTACACTCTTCGATGTCGTGCCCGTAATCATCATGGAATGAGCAGGATTTATCCGTAGGTCGGCACCTCTTTCCTCCTGTCATCGGTCGAGGCTTTTCGAGCAGTTCATATGGAGTGCGTGAGATTTCGCCTCGGCCGTCAGCGGGGTGTATTGAGGTCGCCCGAGGCGTCGCGGACCGAGCCTCGGATTTTATCGGGCGATGTAATCCGCCCAAGGCGCTTCGGCTGCCTTGGTTCGATCTTCCTTCCTTCGTCTCTTCTTCCTCTTCAGAAGGTCTGCCTTGCTCGCTTGCGCGCTTTTGTCAGCCTCGTCCGCTTTGGCGAACCGGTTGGCTATGCGCCACAGCTCTGTTGCAGTACGAGGTTCGTACTTGACGATCTCTCGGTATAAGGCCCCCGGCAAGATGCCGTTTTGGAAGGCCGAGATGACTAACAGGTCGTTCACGTCTTCGACCTTCAGGCACTCCTTGTTAAACCTTGTCATGAAGTCGCTGATGGACTCATTACGGCTTTGCCTTATGGTGAGGAGGTGTGCCGATGACGTTTTTGATTCCGCCTTTTGGAAGAACCCGGTGGAAGCGACCATCGTCGCGATAGAGCCGATGCTTCCGAGGTAGATCGTCGAACCACCTGCGGGCGTTGTCGACGAGTAACTCCGGGAAGAGTTTACACATGTGAACCGAGCTGAGCTTTTGGTTGATCATGTTGTATTGGAACTGCGAGAGGAAGTTCTGTGGATCCCTCAGCCCGTCATAGGGGGCGATGTTTGGTACCCGGTATTTATCCGGGAGAGAAGTGTTGAGTATTCTATTTGAGAACGGGTGGCTATCTTCCGTATCCATCGAAGCCGCCCTCGAGGCGGGACGGAGTTCGACGATCGAACTCGTTTAGGTGACTCGGACCGACTTCGCGCGCCATGATGCCTCTTCCGCTGCTGCTCGTCCCCGGAGATCGGGCGGAGTTCTGGATGGATTTCGGCGATCGAGGCCGGCCGCGACGATCTCGACGTCCTCTCCCGCGTTGCTCGTTCTTGCGCGGTCGGTTTGGGCCCCGACCTCCGTTGTGATGCCTCGTGTCTGACGAGGCTCGTATACCGTTCTTCAAGAGCGTGGCCGACCACGTGCTTCACCGAGGAACCGGAGAAAGCTCTCCTTGTTTTCTCGAGAAATCCTCGACGACGCCGCGAGGTTTACTTATGAGCCGAGTTTCCCCGGATCATTGCTACGATTGTCTTCGCTATGGTAACCTACCGCAGGCGGGTGTCCGTGCTCGTCGAGACTTTGGATATGCCCTCGGGGTTTCTTCTCCGATTGGGCTCTTCCCGAGTTGAGCTCGGCGTTCCCTTCGCCGTCGGCGTTGTTGTTGCCGGCGACGGTCCCTGGAGGCATGGCTTCGGTGTACCGGTCATGATTACTTCCACAGTAAACGGTGGTTGATCGAAACACAAAATTTCGCTTCCCACGCACGGCGCGGTGATCGATCCTAAATTCGTAGGGAAATAAATCGCAAGAACACCAAAGATTTACGTGGTTCGATCCGTGAATAAGATCTACGTCCACAGGCGAGAGAGAGTATATGTATTGAGAGTATAAGAGTGATTACAAAGAGAGTGAATGATCTATGTCGTCTAATCTAGCCTCTATTTATACACAATGTATTGACCTAGATCTCGAATCAGGAGTCTCTCTAACTAGGATTCGAGATCCTATCCCTCTTGAATTAGGATTCTTTTAGATATGGCCGAGCTTTCTGCTCCCAGCGGCTTCGAGATTCTTCATAGGCCGAACTTGTCCGGCCGAGCTTGATGTCAGGTTTAATTGTATTGGGCCTGATACTTGGGCCTGGTAGTTGGGCCGTATCCTATCATATATCATTACATCTCAACTGTAATCTTTTTTTTTAGTACTACACACTCTCTCTCTCTCACACACACACACTAATAACTTAGATAACTCGAACCTCTCATTTACTAATTGAAGGAAAAACCTTTTACCAATTGAGTTTTGTTTAATTTTAAAAATGCTCCTTACAATATATATGCTTTCCTTATGGTATATATATTTATATATCTGATTGAAAAAAAAGAAACTGGGTTTATCTTATATGCACGTTCCTATCAAAATTGTATGGGGTTAATGGAAAATATAATTAACATGAATTCTGCGAGTAAGTTCATTCTTGTTTCTTTCATTTTAATACACTTATTTTAAATGTGGAAATGTAATGCTCACTCAATAATTCAATGTCTTCATCAGAATATGACAAGTATTTTAAAATATTCAAAACTATCATTCATTTTATAAAATACATCATACTATCGAAAATGTCCAACCTTACTTGAGCTAGGGCTGTCTAAACAGTGTTCGATTTTCGATTATAACTGGACCGAATTGAAACCGAAGCGGTTCCGGTTAACCGAAAATTGAAAATTCAATTCCTGCTCAATTTCAATTTCATAGTTAATTTTTCTTGGTTATCGATTAACCAATAACCAATTAATCCGGAACCAAAAAACCCTTTTTATTTTTAATTACTATATAATTAATTAGAAATTATAGAATCTCAACTTTTAATCATTATTTTTATTATTTTTAAATAAATTTCAGTTTTTAAATTATTATTTAATTATTTTCAGTTTTTCAATTATTAATATAATTATTTTAATTACTAATTATTATTTTTTCGATTTTCAGCTTGATTTTAATCAAACTGTAATAACATATTAGTTTTCGATTCACTGAAAATCTAAATTCGATTTTGGTTCCATTTTTTCGGACAAATTCAATTCGATTAATCGAAACCAAATCGTTTCCCACCCTAACTTAAGCTATCAAAATTATAATTAGATCTAACATCCCTTAAGTTTTTGGATCGAAGTTGTTGATTACATTAATATGTAGCCAACGCGACAGTCTATGCCATCCCGGGTATGGCTGACAATTTTCGACACGACACGAGAACACGACATGAATACGCACGAAATTAACGGGTTGATGTTCGGCCTTATGTGTTCGTGTCCTTATCGTGTCAACACGTTAAGGACACAATAATTTCGTGTCGGATCCGTGTCGTGTTCGTGTAACACGATAATTTTCGTGTTGCATTCGTGTTCGTTTCGGATCGTGTCATTTTCGTATAATTCGATAATATTTATAAATATTTAATATTAATTTAATTTAATTTTATATATTTTTTTCTTTTATTAATTTATTTTCTAATTTTAATTTTAATTTATCGTTTCGTATCGTGTCTTGTCGTTATCGTGTCGTGTCAATACGAAAAAAATCGTGTCATATTCGTGTTCGTGTCGTGCTCATATAGTATATGTGTCAGTACATTTCGTGTCGTGTTCGTGTTTGACCTTATCGTGTCGTGTCGTTATCGTGTCGACACGCACGAATTGCTATCCTAATCCCAGGCCGCGACGGTTTACAATATTGACGACACCATCCTCGCGCATACACACTTTCACAATCAATTCATACATACGTCACACCTACATGGATAATACATATTCTCACAAAAATTAGTAAGAACACTCAAACGCAAACTTTAAAACAATAGCAACGATAACCAATGACACAATAACAAGCACGACATCAAGAATTTAAAATCTATCCAACTCAACATACATTAATAAATACCCACGTGAAAGGTTTGGATAGTGAATGGTAATTGATATTTTTAATGGTATTAGTTGAGTTTCCCTGCTTGAGATGAAATTCCCTATGCAAATCAAATACCGATGCATACAATGAATGAACACAGAACACCCCACCCACAACAATCATAGTAATAAAGAAACAGAATTCTTTCTTTGAAAATAAAAGAAATAACCCAATTGGGCCATTATAGGTGCTCCTACCATATAACAATTCCCAAGTTTGGTTTATCATATAAAAGTTACTGTTTATTCACGGTACTATAGCTATATTATCAAAATTCAAATGATATTATCTAAGTCGATTGGAGCACAAAATTTAGTCGTAAATAGAGATGTTAAACGGACCATGATGTGACGTGGTAATGCATTAAACTTGATAAAGTGGGGCTCAATTTTATTCTATTGCTCCAATAAAATAATAGCCGAACCCGTATGTAGACCTAACGGTAGTTTGATGAAGTTGATAGACGAGGTAACACTATTCCAACATTTTGACTTGCTTTTAATCAACTTACTACCAACTCACAAACAAATGATAAAATACAAGCCACAACTTACATTTACGCTCAATGACATAATCAATATTATTATAGTTATAATATACATATATATACCTATTTTATATTTATGTATGCATATTTATCCCCACATTTTATTTCTGAATAAAGAAATATTATTAAGATACAATATCATACAAATTTGAGAGCTTGTAAAAATCACACATCTTATTAGAACTTTTTAAAGCTAGCATGAGCAGTAACCTCAACTAAATGTAGTCTTGAACTCTATGAATATGTATATATTGTGTGATTAATTGCAGAAAGATTAGCTATCATGCATTTAGAAAATCTACAAGTCTGAGACTTGAAGAAATAAACACCCACTAAAATCATATTAAAAGAACAACGAAACTTAATACCTTGCTTTGCTTAGAATTAACGAAAAAATAGTCATTAGTCTTGATCCCTACCATAGCATGACCAACATAGTAGTATAATAAGCATATTCGATTACGAATGTGTAGCTAACAGCCTAATGACAGACTAATCTTATCAGTCTACAATTATTTTGGTCAACCAAATATTCAATATTTTGAAGGTTCTTTTCAATCATCCAGTATGAAAAAGAAAGCATAGTTCACACCAAATACTACGCCTATGGATTAATAACTTTTCTACAACAATTAAAGCTAAATGAGCATTCACATTGATTTTCAAATGGTTAGATTATGGAAACAATTACATGAAGTACGAAAATAAGAAAATTATCAAACCCTCTCTTTGATTCATACAACTTTTAAGAGAGGACGCTGCCATATCCTCCAAAATGACAGACTTCAGAGATCTGATAGTAAAAAATATAATAAAAAAATAGATCCACTACACTTCCTCACATCATATCATATATTCCTTTTCCATCCAAGATGGCCTATATTCTTTTTGGACTATCCCACCCAAGATAACCTATATCATCTTTAGAAAATAATTATCTCTTCACCTACTTTTTATCACTTTAATCACTTTATACCCTTCTTCTAAATAACCATGCCAAAAAAATGGACCGTCTTGGACGGGGGGGAGTAGTTTATAGAACATCTAGTAAGATGGAGAACTCATTCATATTAAATTATAAAACCAAGTTTCTAGATACAAGTCTATCTCCATGCAGTGTAATCTTCCAGCAATCTGCTTGAAGCACAAAAACAGAAAGCTTTTTGGGCACAACTGCAAAAAAAAAATCAGAGGATCAGACGAATCTTAATGGCACACATGTACCCATCTACCTAAAGAGTGATGTCCTTTGCTTTTATCAAATAAACTTGACATGCACAAAACGAGTCATCCCATATCCTGAACTTGTATAAAGTTTGCAGTCTTGGTTTAAAAAGTATTAGCACAGTGCGACAAAGGTTAACTGCTTTTTAGCAAAGATCTCTAACCAAAAACAACCTAAATATAGTGAAATATTTGTTCAGGATTAGAATTATCATCAATATGAGCCACTCACAATACACTACAAAGAAAATGCGGCATTCAGATTTATTTACGTGCAACAAACTACAGGTACTTGAGCAAAAAAATTCGTTGCATCACTCAAACAATTTGAACCAAACAAAAGATCTATGTATCTTAAAGATAACCATCATTTTCTGCTGACAAGAAATATGAATTATTACCTTTGAATTTGTTATCTTGAGTAACAATTCCAAATGTTTCTTTACTTTCTCTCACCATGATGCCATGTAACCCAACGTAGGCAGCAGTTTTACACTGAACAACTACACAGACACCAACAATCATACATAACCTATTAGAAAATAAATGGTAAGAGAAGCCAAAAATTTATATTCTCACTAAGATTGTCCTTCAATGTTCTATTATACAGCAATCTTAAGAACATAGGATCGTGTAACTGACGGAGGATTTTGAAAGTTGGAAGTGTAGGCTATCTGGCCATGAGATTACTTTAATCGACCTATTGCCAGAAAGGATGAGATTGTGTCAAGAAGGTGATAGTGCAAAAATGCTTGTTCACGGATGTTAACACCTGTCTAATTTGTGGTGTAATTGCCACATGAATTTCGGGCTTTGGACTTTTTTGCACCAAACAATCTTAGTGGGGGAAGCGAACCTTATACATTAAGGGTGTTTTTGCACCTTATCACTGAAATGTACCTGAAGTTCTAATCGTACTTCAAATATAGTAGTATGACAATCGATTCGTGGGAAGTTTTTTATGTAGATTTTTCTGGAGAACAGTCATGAGTAAAGTTTCCAAACCTAAAATGCTTGCACCATGTAGGTCGGCATTAAGGAAGCACTGAGGCAACTGCTCTTTCCTGCAAGAGCATTCAAGAACACAAGCTTACATACATTATGAGATAAGACATTACTAAAAGATGAAAATACCATAAAACTAACCCGACGATTTTAAGAAGTTTCTGTACATAGGATTTCCACTTTTCATGCATAGGCTTAAAGATGTCAAAGCTGAAAAAAGTCAGCAAAAAATTTGAGGTATTACGAGAAAAGTATCTGGTAATTATCTAAGACAACAACAAAAGCCAGGAGTGGATAATTGGTTTGGGAAAATGCAACCAACATAACAATCAACGAAACATTGGAACTAGTGTAAATATCATATATATTAGTTAAACCTATCCAAGGAGCAAGGAGTGGTCACACATGCATCCCAGAAAGAAACACGATATATACTTGATAAAGGTAAAGGCCAAAACATGCTAAAAACCAAACACCTTCCTAAAATTTCCAATTATGGTGGACCATCACAGCAACATATTTTAGTCAAGTCATAAATATCTTTCAAACCGCAATTACTAAATCATGTCCAAAAGGCAAGAGGATTTCATGATTAAGATTGGGTTGAGGCAGCCACACATGGACCAAAGCAGAACTTAATAGTGTACTCACTTATGGAACTCTTTTAGCAAATCAAATGATCCAATACTCTTATGTTGCTTCAGGGACATATGCTTTTTAGAGCGTTTTGAGCCATGCTGTAGTGCTCGACTACGACCAGAACTTGAACCGCCACTTTTCTGGACATAATTATCCAGAAGCATTGTATTCTCAATTTTTATATTTTTGGATCCCTGCACGTACTTCTTAGCTGAATCACCATGTAGGAAAAGCTTGTGTAAAACCCCGTTAACTGTGATTTTACCATCAGAAGCCTGCACAATAGAGTAATAGAGAAGCATTAGCTAGAAATCTAGTTAAATGCATGCCAAATGACAAAACAAACTCAGATGAACTATGGTGAATGACTAACTTCTGCACTATGTGGTAGCAAATTTTCATGAACAGAGTGAGAAAGCTTCAAGTATGCAGGCTCATTTGATATCGTATCTGTAAAATAGGGTGGATAATATTAAGAGTTATATATACTAATATACATATATCAAGCTCAGAATGCAAACAGGAACAATATCTTTTAGCACAAAAATACCGTTTTTAGAAGTATGATCCGCAAAAGAAAATTTGCCTGCATAGCAATCCAGAAAGTGCACATGAAATCAGAAAAGAGAATGCTAAAGACTCTAAACTTGAAATGGCATTACCTAAAAAGATTTTACAGATTTGAAACATATTCATTTCACAGAAAATATACTAAAGCTTCAGTGAAATGTTTACCAGCTCTCACTATGACAATCATCTAAAAGAGTCTTTGACCTCAACATAGAAGCTTGCACTCTAATGACATTAAAGAGCAAGTAAAATCCACACTATCCAAGAGCTGACTATGTATAGAGATACATATTTTATGTGAAAGGAAAAAAGATTATAAGAATATATTGTAAGCTTTTCCAGTTCTTATGCAAACTTGTCAACCTTCAACGATGTATTTTGTTATCTCATAAATAATCATCTCCACAGGTAAAGATATAACAAGAAACATCAAATAAAAAGATTCCAAATGTAATCATAATTGAAGCTAAACCTTTTTTAGATGAAGATTTAGAGAGGGGCTTATTGACTGGTGAATCTGCTGGTAAAGATTCAACATGTAAAGCAACTGCTTTCTTATCTTCAGCTGGCCTTTTCTTGCTCTTCTGTTGCTGTGACTGAACCTCTGACTTTACTTGAGCAAATCGTCGCTCCAGAGCTTCCAGGGTACGTCTCCTTTGGTCTTCCATACTATGTTAAACTGCCAAGAAATATGTGTTACAACTTACCACATGAATGTAATACCCTGTTCTCCTCAATAAGTTGTGCAGGTATTACATACATATTTCTACAATTCGAATTGTACAAATACATGAGATTCAAGTGATGGGCTTAAATCTATCTAATATACTAAAGGAAAGTTGCTGCATGCAAATTCCTTCCAAATAAATAGTTTTCACGCCCAAGTTCAACTTTTTTCACATGCAAAATTTCTATAAATTCCTGCATGCACTGGAATTGTCAGAATTACTTATTTTTGGATATAGAACCTTTTAAATGAGTAGCCTCAATTCAGCAGACCCAATGCAACGTTTGAAATGCCCCAGAAAAAAGCAACTCACTTTTAAATTTTATATGCATTTTCAGTGTCTTTTAAAGTTCCAAAAAATAGTTTCCCACTTTCAGCCTTTGAAAACATTCTATATATAGCACAGCTTATTGTTAGGATCAGAATGGGTAATGTGTAAGTTAGTATTGCTTATATTACTTAAATAAATGTTGCTAGCTATCTCCAATGGTTGGGACAAATTTTTGCAAAGTCATTGCTCAAGCTATGTCCAATGATCGGGATGTGGTCACTCTTGAACGACCTTTGCTCTTTAGCAATGTCACCTGCCATTAAAGCAAGGTTGATAAAAAGTCATGGCATGCCTTCAACCAAAATGACGAGCTAAACAACTTTAAATGCACATTTCCTGATATAAGGGTATGCAATAAACATGGTTGAACAAACGCATGAATATATATAAGTATGAAGTAAATAATTTATATATCAAAAGTCTTTGATAAAACAAGACGGATGCCAAGATTAGCTCTAAATAGAAGTATAGAGCCAACCTATTTTCTCAGCAACCTTAGAATAGGATGATCAAACATCATTTTGAGAATTTACATGTCACGTATGCATTAGAAACCATCAAATTATCATGTTTGACTTACCACGTCCCAACTATATCAAAGATTTGTAGTAGCTCTCCAACCACCTGCTCTGATCACTCAACAACTTAAGTTCATGCTTGATGTCATCCATAAGAATCTTCTCCACTCTTGGAAGATGGATTATAACTAAAACAAGAATTACGAACGACAAAATAGAGAACCCAATTATCTAAATATGTTACATCTACTCTTGGAAGAGGGATTATAAATAAACATCCGAATCACAAATTTTAAAAAAATAAGTCAGATTGTAAATCACACATGGGATGGAATTAGAAATTAACACAGGTTCAAGCATTAACAAATTTCAGAAAATAATTTTGGCACACAACAGCTTAGATAGTCTACAGAAATGTGCTCGAACCTTGCTTATGATTTCCCCCGGTTTGATAGCGGTTGAATTGATTTTTTGGGATTGATTGGCTTTTCCTGAATTTACTTCGAACAAAACAGTATGCAATTATAAAACTGAGGAGGAGATGGTCTGAAATACAAAAAATTGTTTCTTTTCTTCTTATGTTGACAGAACAGATGCAACTGGGGTAGAAGGAAAGAAGTAGCATGAAGAGTACACGGCTGAAAAAGACTAGGGTTTATCTCGTTGTGAATTGTGATCAATTTTCATTTATTTTTGTTGTAAAAAGCCCACACCAATTTGGACTTTTGGGTTGTTTTAATTAGCCCAAATGTAATGTTAATATGAGTTTTTCTTATTTTCCGTAAAAGTTATCTCATTTTGCTAAATATGAATGCATAAAAAATAATCTATATCAATTCTCTATATATTTATTTTATATTTAGCTATTACTCCCTTCGCCCATCTAAGATGGTCCATTTCTTTTCGACACGGTTATATATCAATACCCTTCTCCTAAATGAAAATTGATCACAATTCACAACGAGATAAACCCTAATATTTTTCAGCAGTGTACTCTTCATGCTACTTATTTCCTTTTACCCTAGTTGCATCTGTTCTGTCAACATAAGAAGAAAAGAAACAATTTTCTGTATTTCAGACCATCTCCTTCTCAATTTTATAATTGCAAACTGTTTTGTTCGAAGTAAATTCAAGAAAAACCAATCAATCCCAAAAAATCAATTCAACTGCTATCAAACCAGGGGAAATCATAAGCAAGGTTCGAGCACATTTCTGTAGACTATCTAAGCTGCTGTGTGCCAAAATTATTTCTAAAATTTGTTAATGCTTGAACCTGTGTCAATTTCTAATTCCATCCCATGTGTGATTTACAATCTGACTTATGTGTTTAAAATTTGTGATTCGGATGCTTAGTTATAATCCCTCTTCCAAGAGTAGATGTAACATATTTAGATAATTGGGTTCTCTATTTTGTCGTTCGTAATTCTTGTTTCATTAGTTATAATCCATCTTCCAAGAGTGGAGAAGATTCTTATGGATGACATCAAGCATGAACTTAAGGCTGTCGAGTGATCAGAGTAGGTGGTTGGAGAGCTACTACAAATCTTTGAAATCTTTGATATAGTTGGGACGTAGTAAGTCAAACATGATAATTTGATGGTTTCTATTGCATAATGCATAGGTGACATGTAAATTCTCAAAATGATGTTTGATCATCCTATTCTAAGGCTGCTGAGAAAATAGAAAATAGGTTGGCTCTATACTTCTATTTAGAGCTAATCTTGGCATCCGTCTTGTTTTATCAAAGACTTTTGATTTATTGATATATAAATATTTACTTCATACTTACTTATATATATTCATGCGTTTGTTCAACCATGTTTATTGCATACCCTTATATCATGAAATGTGCATTTAAAGTTGTTTAGCTCGTCATTTTTGGTTGAAGGCATGCCATGACTTCTTATCAACCTTGCTTTAATGGCAGGTGACATTGCTAAAGAGCAAATATCGTTCAAGAGTGACCACATCCCGATCATTGGACATAGCTTGAGCAATGACTTTGCAAAAATTAGTCCCAACCTAGGAAGCACGGGGACGGGACGGGACGAGGACGAGGACGAAGTACGATACAATACGGGGACGAAAATACGTTATTTTTTCAAAAATCAAGATACGAATACGTTCAAAATACGTTTTTATTAATTTATTTTATAATATTTTATATATTACTAATATTATGAGAATAAACTAAATATTAAGTAACTATTTAATTAAATACAACTGAATTCAATATATTAACAATGTATTACTTACTTACAAAATAGAAAATTAAATAAGCAAGCTAAAATTAAATACAACTGAAAATTAAAAATTAAACAAAACATTTACTGGAAGGATGCTAAAACACTCTTAAGCTAAACACTCTGAATGATGGAACCCAAACATACACATCACAATAATAATCAATTCTACTAATAAATTAATAATATATACAAATAATAACTATTAAACTAAAAAGTGAAATCAAAACAGTAAATAAAAAGAAAATGGAACCACTTACCTGTGCGGCTGTGCCTGCGGGAGTTGAGGCTGCGACTGGAGACGACGCCCGGGATCGGCGGCGCGACTGGAGACGGCGCACGACCGGAAGCTGCGACGGGATGGAGCTCGGCTGGGAGGCGCGCGACGCGATGGAGCTCGGCTGGGAGGTGCGCGACGCGTGAGAAGGCGCGACTGGGCGGGACTTGAGGCGCGACGGAGCGGCACGACGGACCGGCGCGGTGCTGGGCGGCGCGGATGGTTGACTTGGAGCTCGATTAGCTTTCTTCAATTTAGGGTTTTCGAATTTGGATTGTTATGTAAAATTTATCTTTAATCATCTCTTGAATGTATTTGACATGGCCCAAACGTATTTGACCATATAATACGCGTATTTTCGAACGTATTTTTGACGTATTTTTTAAAAATAAAATAAAAATAAAAAACATGAAAAATACGTATTTTGGACGTAACGTCCCGGGACGCTTTGCTGATTAACGTCCCGGTGCTTCACAGGATTGTCTGACTCAACTCCAACCATTGGAGATAGCTAACAACATTTATTTAAATAATATAAGCAATACAAACTTACACAGCACACACATTACCCATTCTGATCTAACAATAAGATGTGCTATATGCCTATATATAGACTGTTTTCAAAGGCTGAAAGTGGGAAACTATTTTTTGGAACTTTAAAAGACACTGAAAATGCATATAAAATTTAGCGGCTCTTCGATAGACTTATTTCAGCAGGTCTGGTTTTGGGTAAGCCCAAACAATATACATTTGGTAGGCATGCCATTTAATTTGAAGGCCCGTTCCACTTTCAAAGCCCGTTACCAAAATCCTTTTTTGATTAGTTTTGTGATCAGCTCGTGAAGTGGATTTGAGCTAATTTAAATTTGAAAATTGATCAAACTTTCATTCAATTTTACATTATTGTCACTCTCTTCTTTATTGGGTTTCTCAAATGGACAAAAAAGTATGTATCTGGACTTCCAATAAAAACCTATCAAATACCAATACAAGTTATCTAGAATCCAAAATAAGCCTACCAAATAAAAGACCCAAGGATCCATAACTCAACCCAACTAACATAATTTGATTAAAATTAGACACAACATGATATAACCTACACAAACTATCAAAGAGGCCCTTAAAATTTAAAAGTGAGTTGTTTTTTTCTGGGGCATTTCAAATGTTGCATTGGGTTCGTGAATTGAGGCTACTCATTTAAAAGGTTGTATATCCAAAAATAAGTAATTCTGACAATTCCAGTACATGCAGGAATTTATAGAAATTTTGCATGACAGCTGGATGGCAAAAACTTGCATGAGTATTTTGCATGTGAAAAAGTTGAACTTGGGCGTGAAAACTATTTATTTGGAAGGAATTTGCATGCAGCAACTCTCCTTTAGTATATTAGATAGAAATATAAATGGGATAAATAGTATATTGAAAGTTTAAAGTATATGTCGAATATGAACATAAGTATTTTCATTACGTACTAATAATATCAAATATACAATGTATGAATTAAATATTATATTTAATACATTTGATTATATTTATCCCATGTATTTTTCAAAGTCTACTTATGAATTATAATTATTCTTATCTAATTATAAATTAGTTATATAAGTTAGACGTAACTTATTTATCGATTATAATTATAGATATATAAATATAACTATATAACTCATACTTATATATTTAATTTTATAATTATGTATGTTGATATTATAGTTTCAAATAATAACTTAGTAGATCATGTAATTATTTTTTGAGTTAACCAATCAGTATCTCATTGCATTAATTCTTGTTTTACTTAGTAGATCATGTAATTATTTTTTGAGTTTAACCAATCAGTATCTCATTGCATTAATTCTTGTTTTTTTATTTTACATCATAATATACATAAAAATATATTTTAAGATTTGATTAAAATAAATAAAAATCATATATTATCAAAATTTTAAAATGTATGTAAAACATAAGTTATTTTCATTATGTAATAGTAATATAGACTATACCATAAATTGAATATACTATTTAACATAATCTATTATATTTTATATTTACTTTTAAAAGTCTATTTAAAAGTTATAATTATTTGAAACTCATCGTAAATTTAGTTATAACATAGATGTGACTTAGTTTATAATTAGAATTTTATTAAGTATAAAAGTTCTTATTCATTTTTAATTATCAATAATAACATATTTTGTAATTTATCATTAATTATGAATAAATATATATTTTTAAAAGGTAATACTAATTATATATAATAAATAAGTATTATATTTCGTATACTGTACCAGAATTCATATCTAAAAATTTGGTATACCGAATTTTTCGGTATGTACTACGGTACCGGTATATACCGACATACCGGTATGTACCGATATATCGGTGTATATCGTACCGCGGTATCCAAAAAATTGATACCGTTACCGTACCAAAAATTAACATACCGTACCGAAAATTACGGTATACCGAAAACTAAGTATTTTTTTGATATTTTTTCGACACGGTAAGTCCGGTATACCGATTTTTCGATATTTTTCCACCCGTAGTACCGTATCCACGATGTATCCACTTGAATCGCACATGACCTCGAATAACATGTCCTAATCGGGGGGTTGAATATAGGTGTTGTGACCAAAATATTCTTCAAGGTATCAAACTCTTGCTTACGTTCTTCATTAAAGTCCCAGGCACATTGCTTTGTAGCAAAAAGATTTATAGGTTGGGAAATCTTTGCGAAGTCCTTCACAATTCTTCGATAGAAACCAACGTGCCCAATGAATCCTTGTAATTGCTTGAATGAAGTCCACGTTGGCCTTGTCCACTACCTCTTTCTGATTCAACGTGCCTGAGAACAATTCATTCTTTAACTATAAAATGACATCTTTCATAATTGAGAACCAAACTCTTCTCAACACATCATTAATTTAGAATCATTTCTAAGTTCCCAAATAAATATCTAATGACTTACTATAAACAATGAAATCATCCATATATAAAGACCTCGATGTAATTCTCCAACAAATTTGAAAAGATGTTCATCATGCATCGTTCGAACATGCCCGGAGCATTACAAAGTCCGAAGGTATTCTACGATAAGCAAATGTCCCAAATGGGTATGTGAACATTGTCTTTTCTTGATCTTCTTGGGCAACCCATATCTGCATGTATCATGAATATCCGTCTAAGAAGCAAAAAAATTTGTTCCTCGCTAGCCTTTCTAACATTTCATCAATGAAAGGCAAGGGGAAATGGTAATTTGAGTCACCAAGTTGAGTTTCCGACAATCAATGCACATCCTCCAGCCAGTTTGTAGTCTTATGGGAATAAGCTCGTTCTTATCATTTTTCACCACCTGAATATTAGACTTCTTGGACACAATGTGCACTAGACTGACTCATTTACTATCAGAAACTAGGTATATAATGTAATACCCCTAATTTTATAAACAGTAATTAATGGAGGATTAGAGGTCTAATAGGGTATTGCATCCTTAAGAAAAAAGAAAATAGAAGTGATTAAGATAGAAAATATTGATTGCAATTATTGAAATAAAATGTCAATGAGAAAAAAATTCTAGAATTTGAAAATAGAAGAATTAATTTTAGAAATTCGAATTATTATATAGATTGACTATTTTGATCTTAATGATCAAAGAAATGTTATAACAATAGCAATTTCAAGTTATGCTATTGTAAATGTATATTTTTTAAAAGTTCATAATTTTATTAATAAAAGAGTAGCAATTTTCATATTATTATTTGCTTAAAGAAAGAAAAATAAATTATATAAGTATTAGCAATTAAATAAAATAGTATTGGATTTTTCTAGAAAAGTGATGAATAATCACTTGAATTAAATAATATAAATAAAATAAGACAATATGGGAATTCTCTAAAAAAATGATGAATAATCACTTTAATTAAATAATGTAAAAATAAAATAAAAATCAAGATAAATAACCTCCACCTTCTTACTATTCATCATCATCCAAACCACCCCAAACTCCCAATTTTCGAAAATCACACACACCACATACACTAAAAAATTTTATTGTTCTAAGCTTATAAACCTTAAGCTCCAAACTATTTTAAATCACTAAAATAGTTTGTTTGAAGGTAAATTATCACTTTTTATCATGTGTATATGCCTAGTTTTTGTTAAATTTTTATTTTAGAATATGATGATGATAAGTTGAAATAGAAGTATTATGTGGTGATTATTGCTATGTATATTGTTAGATTTATGATTTAAAAGTTAGATTATGCTTAAATATTGAAATAATTGTGATTTAGAAAAGGGGTTAAACCCTAGGATTTGATGTTGGTTTGATGTTAAGATTATGCAATTAAGCATGTTTAAGCATGAGATTAAAAAGAAATTTGGTGAAAATCAAAGTTTAAATAAAGAAGAAATTTTTGAAAATTTTGAAGAAAAAGAGTTATGGAGATTTGATTTTACTTGCTTCAAATAACATGATATATGAGCTTTATGAAGTGAAGTAAGCACCATATAATTTTTTTAGATTTTTCAAAGTTCATATGTAAAAGTTGAAAAAAATTAGTTTTATATTAATGTGATATGTTCATGTTTAGCTTAAGATTATGCAAAATATTTATAAATTAAGGTTTATGAAGGATAATAGAGCATGAATAAGCATTTATTGGAATTCAAATGGAAGTTTAAGTTTAAAATTATATTCATAGTTAGTAAGTTCTAGTTGAAGAGCATTAATGATTTTGAAAATTTTGGAATGATACGAACATGCTTATGAGTTCTAAGAAAATAGTTAAGCATGTTGAGAATTAATTTATGTTAAATGTGAAAGATTATAGTGAATTTTCTTTTAAATGTTAATAAGGAAAGTTGAAGGGCACGTGATAGAATTAAGTTTAGAAGAACAATTAAGTATAATGATGATTGATAATAGTATATTTGAACATATAGAAATTAAATAAAAGTTGAGCATTGAAGTTGATTTCAAGTTATTATTTTACTTAGAAATTAATTGTAAAGAAGTTATATAAGTAGACTATGTATAACCAAGTGCTTATGAAAAAAAGCTAAGAGCTTAGAAATGTGTTTAAATAAGAGAAAGAAAGCATTGGTTGTTTTAGTTGATGAGATGTTACAAATCTAGTTCTTGATGAAAATAAAATCAAGAATATTTGTTTAGTTAAGTTCTTATTTTGTTCAAGTGAACTCATGTAAACAAGATGAGAGAGATCGATCAAGAAAGTGTTAGAAATTAAAGGATGCAATAGCCCGAAAGACTCGTAATCCCTAGTAAACGAAAGCCTAAGTGGACGTTTTAAATAGTTTATAAGAAGAAGAAGAAGAAGAAGAAGAAGAAGAAGAAGAAGAAGGAAAGAAAATAAGAATTTATTTTCTCTAAAGAATAAAATATGTATTCCCTATACTAATTTTACCTTATATTAATTTAAGGTACAACCGGAAGAGGGAAGGAAGTGAAAAATGAAGAAAAAGAGAATCTTAATTTCCTTGAGTAAAAAGCCTTGACAGGTGGGCTTTCGAACTAAAGATAGCACGTGCTAAATTGTTATTTGCATATTGATATGTTTATTATTTTGAGAACTGTTTGACTTGCCTGTTTTGAACATGCTGCATTTACCTATCTACGAGAGAATGACGATATCGGCCCTATGCTGGACGAGCTGCCAGTAAGGGTTTGTGTACACATAGTGGCCTTCTGGCCAAGGTGTTTGAGAAGGAGACCTACTTCTCAACACAAGAAGTACGTAGATATGGTATTATAGATATGAGATAATTGTCTGCAGACACATGAGATACATATTCAGTTATTATATTATCATGAGCATGAAAAATAGATTTTTGCAAGTAGCGTATACAGGTTATTTTCTAAAACTCATGTGTATGCTAAAGTTCGGCAAGTCAACAATATAGCTCTAAGAGCAAGTTTTAAATGTTTTTGGCATATGTCCACTGAGTGTTTTAAGTACTCATGCCCTACATGTATTTCTAAACATGCAAGTTGAGCTTGGAGATGACGATGAAGATGAACATTGTAGCATCCTCACTATGTTGTAAATGTTAAGTTTGGTGGTTGTCATTATCAAAAGTTAAACTTGTTACATTGCAGAATTTTTGTAAAGCCTAAAGTTATATGTCTTCATACATATTGCTCAGCCACCCATTTATGTTTCCGTACTATGCTTTTATTGTTGAGTTGAATAGCTTATGCAGTTACACATCAAAACTTTTGTGAAATGCTTGTTGGCTTTAAAAAATCTTATGAATTTTCATGTTGTTACTCACTATTTGGTTGTTTTGTGAATCACAAACTTGATTACTCTTGGTTAAGTAGATACTTGGAATTGGTTATTCCGTTGTGATTATCCGTTGTCTCCGAACCTTCTTTTCTTTGAGGACAACTCCTTGAAAAACTTGATGTATGCCGGCACATTTCTATTCACGTCCAACAGAGGCAAATTGACATTCACCTTGGACAGGAGTTTGTAGAACTCGTTGAATTGCTGGTTTTGTTTCTCATTTTTCAGCCGGTGTGGAAAGGGTATCGGTGGAGTATAAGGCTTTGCTGCCTTATGCAATTTGACCTCGGTCTCTTTCTCATTTTCCATCTCCTGAGATTTCATCTGCTTCTCAGATGTCTCTCCCACCTTATTCTCAATCACCCGACCACTCCTTAAAACAGTGACCGCCTGAGCCTGATGGGGTTGGCTAGGAAGTTTCCCCACTGCTCCTTGCTGCAATAGCTCGTTCAGCTTGCTAGCAATCTATCCCATTTGCGTTTCTAAACGCTTGATTGTGGAGTCTTGAGCATCCATTCTTTGGGCGAACATATCCTCCAAAGCTGGCCTCTGAGGTGGTGGTGGAGGTGCCCACGATCTTCTGCTGCCGCTGCTGCATGGAACTATTGCATGAGATCTGTTGTTGTGGGGCTTTTCTTCTTCTTCTTCTTTGGCTTCTGCTTGTTGTGGAGGTCTTCGGTATGGGGCACTCTGATTTGAATTCTGCCCTTGACTCTGATTCCTCCATCCCAAGTTAGGTTGATTCCTCCACCCCTAGCCAAACTGTTGCTGATTAGACTCGAACTGTTGTCGGGGTTGGAATCATTACATCGCATAGGCTTCTGCAACATCGCCAAAATTTGTTTCAACTAAAAGTACTCTCTTAATTGACTCATTATCGAATGAGGTGTTGTAGAGGGAAAGATAACCCAAGTCGTCTCTGAAGGAAAAAACTTAACAGTGCTTATTGTTCACGTCGCACATAAAAACGGTAAATCCTAAACACTCTAATACCAACGGGGGTTTTAAAACTAACGGAAATTGAAAAGCTCAAAGGAAATATAAATAAAAGCAATCTAGCTAGGAGTTGTCAATCCCTAGTTGAGAACCTACGAAAACACGAATGCAAGAAGCTAAGCGTAGAACAACTATACTAGATCATCAAACAGGAAACAATAAAATTCAACGAAAAAAGATTCAACATAATATCAACTTCCAATATCAATTGCATAGAACGTAATTTATCGAATGTCAATGTAAAAACCAATAATCCAATATCAACTATGAACTTGAATCCAACAAAAATCTCAAAGCAAAACACGTAAATCGATCGAATGAAGTTCAACACAAATTATGAAACATCCAATATCAACTATGAAATTCAATCCAACAATAATCTCGAAGCAAAACACGTAAATGATCGAATGAAATTCAACAAAATAATTCCAACAACGTTAAACGATAAACTAAATCATTCAATCGAAGAGATAAAAGACAGGAATTGATACTATGATTAAGTCTCTATTGTCGGTCGAAGGCTTCAGAAATTTAGCTCAGAACAATGGTCACACAAGAAAATTGAACCGCATGACCTAACTTGTTCGTATATATATATATATATATATATATATATATATATAAGTGAGTGAGTGAGCGTTGGTTGTGGATGAGCGAGCGCGGAACGGAGGATTCTATTCCCAAAGTGAGCACTAGTTGTGCACGAGCGCTCGTTGGTAGAGAGTTTCTGTCTCAAAGGTGAGCGCTGGGTCGAAGTAAACGGGCGCGCAAAGGAGATAAACGGGCGCACGAGGCAAGCAGGCGCACGGGTACGCGTTGGCGAATGGGCGTGCATGGGTGAGCAAGCGAGCGCGGGTGAGTGAGCGAGCACGGATGAGTGAGCCAGCGCGGGTGAGTGGACGAGTGCTCTGCGGGCGGCGGCGCGTGGGCAACGCAGCGTTGCGGCGAAGCGCGCGAGGAGAACGCGTGAGCGCACGAGCGGCCTTCGGCGGCGAATCTGCGCGGGTTGTGGGCAAGCGGCGAGGCGGCGGGCGCCGCGGGCTTGCGGGTGCGGGAGGCGGCTGGCGAGCGGCGCGCCGTGTGCGGGCGCCGAGGGTAAACGGCGCGGCGGCTGTGATCACGCCTCGTGGCGTGGCGCCGGTGGGCGTTGCGCGCGGGCTGCAGGCGATGGGCGCGCTCGTGCACGCACGTGCCCGACTTTGCTATTTTGCTCCGTTCTCTCACGTCCGAACTCTGAATTGCGATTCGTTTGTGTCCACGGATTTCTGACGAGATGCTCTTCAATTTATGATAATTCTTGGCAAATCCATTTCATTCTATTTAATACCGTTTTCCTACAAAATATCGAGACAAACCAAATAAGTCTGAAACGAAGAATTCTAATCAAAACAACGGTATAAGAAAGATGAAACACTGGAAAGCACAAAATAAAACTAAACAACTCCCCCACACTTATCCATTTGCTTGTCCTCAAACAAAGTCTATACTAAGAAGAGTAGAAGAATAACTCATGCAACTTAACTCTTAATCCAATCAATCAAACCTCTTTTTGCAATTCCTCCAAACATGATGAATACATAATCAAAGTTAATGTGAAACAAATCTAAGATTGTGAGAACGTCAAATAAACAAGTAGGTGATTTTTGCTCAGACCCAACTCTCCGCTAGGGGTGAATTAACTCAAGTGGTTACCTTTAGCAACAAGTTTCTTTTGAGAACACAAAGAAAGTATTAACAGAATTTGGAACAATGTTCAAAAGGTGAATTCTCGATGAACCCGAGTCTCCTATCGTGGTTTCTCATGCTCATTTTTGATTTACGAGAAAGATGGGCAGAATTTCATCCTCCATTTCAACAATCTCAACAATTTATTGTAGTTTTAATTCTCTTTTTTTTAATGAAACAAGTATATAGATAACAACACTGTTAACACTACCCCTAGCATTAGTCGGACAAATCACATCAATAACCCCCGATTTAAGATTAATTCACACAATCTCATCAATTCACATTGCACTTCAAATAACATAACATCAAGATAAACGAGAATACATCAAGGTTGACTAATACCACATAGTTCATGTGCACAAATCACAATCCTAACTTATTCGCATAGACTAAAACTTGAGTCCAAGAGGTTAAAATAAACACATATCCATATTACCAAACATGCACATAAACAGAACACGACATATAACCAAAAACTCTCCCCCCACACATATTTGAGCGTTGTCCCCAAAGCTCTAAACATTAACAACAAAATAAGGCCAATAGAGGATGAGACTTCCCTGATAATAGATGGCAGAAAGAGGGTCGCTCAGAAATCGAATCCCAAGAGGAGGCCTGCAGTAGACACCATAAAAGCAAAGGAAAAACACACCACAATAGGAAATAAAACAACCCACCGAAAGAAGGACGAGAGAAAATAAAATAAAGAAATATATACATACTCTCCAACAGTGAAGCATCACTGTTGGTCCGGCGGTGGTGGCGATGGATAGGCAGTGTGGGATAGGGACCAGGCGTCCCACTTGGCCTGAAGGTCAGTCAGATGCTGCTCTTGGGTGTCTAATCGCCGGTAAACATCTTGACGAAAATCCCCAAACGTCTGCTGTGAAGATTGACTGAAGTCGTTGAACTGGTGAGATTGGGTGTCAAGACATTGATATACCTCATCAAGAAACTCTCCAAACCCCTGGGTCATTGATTGATTGAAATCTGTGAATTGCTGACCTATCTGCTGCTTGTACTCCTCAAAGTTTTGATTCCAGATGAGCTAAAGTCCCCGCTCGCCGTGAAGTGGCTGCTGAAACCGCCAAAGCCTGAGTCAAAATGAGCCCTAAGATCACTTGAAGGCGTCATTGTGGGGTGATGGGAGTAGGGGTAAGTCGGGAGGGTGTGTCGTGTGCTCCCGCCTCCTTCTTCTTGGTGGCCTCATCCTCGGGATATCTTCGTCCATCGGGTAGCTGTGATGACATGAGACCGGACGGATGCTTCGCTTAATCATAATATACTCTTGACGACTGCGTCGTACCTCATAAGGAAGCAATGTGGCCGGTCGAATGACATTGGAGCCCGATCATCTTCCAGTTAATCCCCAAAGAACTTGGCCAAAAAAATATCGGCTGACGGTGTCGCCTCGTGATGGGAAAATTCTCAATGACATGTTGAGCCCGATCTTAGAAAATCTTCTCAGTTAATCCCCAAAGAAATGGGTGGCCATTGAAAAATGGTAAAGTAGCTCCGGTGTGAATCGCTCCAGGAAAGATCGCCTTACCCAAGACCCCAACATGTCCGTTTAAATTCGAAATATAATCTAAATCGACGCCTACGAACAAGTGTCGGGTTCGAATCCTTTGCACAAATCTTCTTACTATTCACAGCACACCACAAGAAGAAAACTTCATGAGCACTCACTTTATTTGCCTGCTCTTTCCTTGTGAGGTTATATGCATGGAATTTATGGGCGATAACCGAGTGGGTCTTAATGAAGGCACTAGAAGTGCTGCGATGACCGATTATCAAAACCAGATAAAATTTTCCATGTTTCAGTGAGAGGAAAATCCTTTAGTATATCAGAAAACCCACTAACATGAAAACCAAATACATCGTGCATAGCCTTTAGTGTAAGAGCACATCTAGCCCCCCAAATCGGCAATAAGCTGATTTAAAATTGGGACTGATCTCAAGCGACACACAAAATTCCCTAAGCACAGGCTTAATACCATATTCCGGTTCCCTTATTGCCAAATCAAGTAAGCCCCACACTTTCAAATATCGTTTCACAGTTGCATCAACAACCAACGAAGCCAAAATATTCCAATCATAAGAACGTGGGTGACTAATCTCCTTAGAACGGACAACTGAGAAGAAAATACCTTCTTAGGGTGAAAAAATAGAGAACGGAGCGTTGTAGTTCTCCCGTAAATCTTCGGGCGGTTCACTAGATCTTGAAGCATCTGCATCTGTTCTTGCTCTTTTCGTCAAAGAGACGAGTGGATTCTTTTTCGAACCATGATGAAGAGATGCCCGAAGACTTGTTCGGAGAGGGCTCTGTGCTATGCGAGCAGGCTGATGAGGTGGGGCGAGTGCCGCGCGAGAGTTGCGAGGGCTAGGTTCATGCGGGTGACGTAAGGGCACGCGGGCGTGCGTGAGCTTGCATGCGCTGGGCGAGGAACGCCGGTTGGGCTACGTGCACGCACGGATAAAGGGTACGAGCGTTGGGCGAGATGCGCGAGTACGAGCACCGGCTAGCAGAGAGCGGGCGCTGCGAACACGGCGAGCGAGCATCGGCCGAACGTCGCCGAGAGAGGCAGACTGGTTTGGTGAGCATCGTCGACGGCAGGCGGCCAGGGTGAGTGGAGCGGGCACGCACGCTGGACGAACACGGCGAGCGGGCGCTGGAAGCTAGCGTCGGCACGCTTGGCGAGAGGCGAGCGAGCGCAGGGTGAGAAAGCGAAGGCTGGTTGTCGGGCAGCGGGCGCTAGGCGAAGCGGACGAACGCCGGATAAGGATGTGCAAGCACGCGTGCGCAGGATGAGTACCGGTGGACGGTGAACGGACGCTAGGCTAGGTGGGCGGTTGGACGGTGCGCGGGCGCTGGAAGGCTAACGCCGACTGAGCGCGTGCCAAGACAGACGGCTGTGGAATGACGGTGGAACTGGAGCGGGCACTGGAAACATCGGTGGAGAGAGGGAGGAGCGGCGCTGAATTCAGAATGAAAATTAGGGCATGGTGCCCTAATATAAACGCCGGATTCGAGACAAAGCCGATCTCGAGAGCGGATTGAAAGGTAGCGGAAGCTTCTGGCATGCTTGATTTGGGGGCCGGGATTAATTTGATGCCTTATTCAATTTTCAAACAATTAGAATTAGGCGAACTTAAACCACTCGCATGTGTCTATAACTAGCCGATAGGTCCGTCAGATATCCAAAGGGTATTATTGAGGTCATTTTAGTAAAGATGGGTGGGTTGATAGTACCTGTTGACTTCGTTGTTTTGCAAATTGGTAAGGTTAGGGAAGATGAAAAAGAGCACACACTGTTATTGGGGAGGCTGTTATTGGGGAGGCCATTCATGGCCACAACCAATACACTAATTGACGTTAAGAGTGGCACTTTAAAAATGAATGTGCTTAGTGAAACTGTGTCTTTTTCTGTTAGGGACAATGTGATGTTTCCCTCTGCTAATTCTATTGATGATTGTGTTTTCATTGATACTATTGATCCCTTGGCCGAGAATGTGTTGTTGCAGAGCATAGCCTCGAAGAAGTTTTTGCAAGATCGGCTGACGATGAAGAGTGGGCACTTGAAGTTGCTAGCATGCCAAAGCCCACTCTAGAAATGAAGGAACTGCCACAACACTTGAAGTATGTATTCTTGGAGGAGGGGAATGAAAATCCAGTTATAATCTCCGTTGAGCTTTCAAATGTTGAAGAAGAAGAACTGTTTTCGGTTCTGAGAAAGAATAAGCTTGCCTTTGGGTGGAGTTTAGCCGACATCAAGGGAATCAGCCCAACGACATGCATGCATCGTATCTCACTTGAGGATGGAGTGAAGCCGGTTATTGATGCCCAGAGGAGATTGAACCCGATCCTCAGTGAAGTGGTGAAGAAGGAGATTTTGAAGCTTCTTATGGAAGGGCTTATCTACCCTATCTCGGACAGCGAGTGGGTTAACCCAGTACATGTGGTGCCCAAGAAGGAAGGCATCACAGTGGTAAAGAATGAGAAATGAGAGATGGTGCCTACAAGGGCTACTACCGGTTGGCGCATGTGCATCGACTACCGAAAGTTGAACGCCGCGATGAAAAATGACCATTTTCCTCTCCATTTTATTGATCAAATGCTTGATAGGTTAGCCGGACATGAATATTTTTATTTTCTTGATGGTTTATCTGGTTACTATCAGGTTGCTATTGCTCCAGAGGATCAGGCCAAGACGGCGTTTACAAGCCCTTTTGGTATATATGCTTACCGACGGATGCCTTTTGGCCTTTGTAATGCAACAGGCACCCTTCAGCGGTTCATGATGTCAATTTTCTCCGAGGTGATTGGAGATTTCCTTGAGGTATTCATGGATGATTTTTCGATATTTGGATCTTCTTTTCATCATTGTCTAGATAAGATTGATCGTATGCTTAAACGTTGTGTGGAGATCAATCTCACTCTAAGTTGGAAAAGAGTGACTTTATGGTAAAAAGTGGGATTGTCTTGGGGTATATTGTGTCTAGAAATGGCATTGAGGTTGACAAGGCTAAAATGGATGTAATTGAAAAATTACCTCCACCCGTTGATTTTAAGGGCATTAAGAGTTTTTTAGGACATGCGGGTTTTTACCGTAGGTTTATAAAAGATTTTTCTAAGATAAGTCAATCTTTGTGCCATCTACTTGCTCAAGATGTTCTTTTCAAATTTGATGATAAATGTTTGCATGTTTTCAATTTGCTCAAAGAGAAATTGACTACTGCTCCTGTTGTTGTTGCTCCAAATTGGTCACTACCTTTCGAAATAATGTGTGATGCTAGCAATGTGGCTGTGGGAGCTGTTTTAGGTCAACGTGTGGATAAAATGTTGTGTGTGATTTATTATGCTAGCTTAACTTTAAGTTCTACTCAAGTTAATTACACAACTACTGAAAAAGAGCTGTTTGCTGTTATCTTTGCTTTAGATAAGTTTCGTGCTTATATCATTGGTGTTCACAGTGATCATGCTACCTTAAGATATCTGGTGACTAAACCCAGGCCAAACCTAGATTAATTCGTTAGGTTCTACTTCTGCAAGAGTTTGATCTAGAAATTATAGACAGGAAAGGTAGTGACAATGGCGTAGCTGACCATTTGTCTCATCTCGAGTCCCCATTTGTTTTACCTACAGCCGAGTCTTATCCTTTTGAACATGCTTTGGAAATTAATTCATCGCCTTGGTATGCTGATATTGTTAATTACTTAGCTTGTGGCTCCTTGAGACCTGATTTGACTTCTCAAGAAAGGAAGAGATTTCTTAGTGTGTGCAGGAATTATTTTTGGGATGATCCATATCTTTTCAAGCTCGGGAAGGACGAGGTGGTTAGAAGATGCATTCCTGATGAGGAGCAAGGTCAAGTTTTAAGGTTGTGTCATGAGGCCCTGCGGAGGACATTTTGGCGGGCATGAGATGCCTTTTAAAGTCTTTGCAGAGTGGTCTTTTTGCCAACTCTTTTCAAGGATGTCCACGCCTTCTACCTCTCATGTGACAGATGCCAACGAGTGGGCAATGTGGGAAGAAAAAATGAGATGCCACTGAACAATATCCTTGTCGTTGAAATTTTTGACGTGTGGGGTATTGATTTTATGGACCTTTCCCAAAATCTAACGGATTTGAATACATTTTGCTTGCTGTTGATTATGTGTCCAAGTGGGTTGAAGCAATTCCCACGTGGACTAGTGATGCTAATGTTGTCTTGAAGTTTGTGCAGGAGAACATTCTTTGCAGGTTTGGTTTCCCCAAAGCGATCATAAGTGATGGGGGCGCATTTCCGTAATAAGTTGTTCAAGAAGCTCATGGAGAAAAATGGTATCACCCACAAGGTGGCCATGCCATATCATCCACAAACTTCGGGACATGCTGAGACAAGCAACAAGCAGATCAAATGTGTGCTCGAGAAGACGGTCCAACCATCTTGGAAGGACTGGTCAATGAAGTTGAATGCTGCACTTTGGGCATACCGTACTGCATTCAAGAGCATTTTGGGAATGAGTCCATATAGGCTTGTGTATGAAAAGGCATGTCATTTACCTGTTGAGATTGAACACAAAGCTTATTGGGCGATAAAGGCCATGAATCTCGACATCACAGAAGCAGGTAAGGGAAAAGCTTTCCAGATGACCGAACTCGAAGAATTACGGGACGAAGCATATAAGAATGCCCGTGTTTACAAAGATAAAGTTAAGCGAATTCATGATCGGCGAATAGTTCGTAAGGATTTAAGGCTGGGAATGAAGGTTTTACTTATTCAATCTCGTTTGAAACTCTTCCCCGGAAAGCTCAACTCCAGGTGGAGTGGTCCCTATATTATTGAGGAGGTATTTCCTTACGGAGCGGTTTTACTTCGCGATCCTAACACCAACGGATCATTTACTGTGAACGGACAGCGAATGAAATCATATTTTGATCGAGAGGATTTGGAAGAAGTAAAGAACGTCTTGCTCATCGATCCTCAATATCTCTGATCTAACTACGTCGTGCTCACGACGTTAAATTGAGTACTACGTGGAAGTTCATCCATGAATTTTTCTTGTCTTTTCTTTTTTTTTGTCTGTTTCTCTTTTATCTTTTGAGCTATCTTTTTTTTTTTTTTTTTTTTTCTTTTTGGTTCAGATCTTTGAAATGAGCTATCCGGCGTTCAGCGTGAGCAGGGTTCAAAAATGTACATTTGCTCTTCGAAACCGGTGCTCAAGGTGAACCGGCGTTCAAGAATTGGCCATCCATAGCCGACGCTCAAGGTGAACCAGCGCTCAAGAGTTGGACAGAAGCCATCCACAATCGGTGCTCAAGGTGAACCAGCGTTCAAGAATTGGACAGAATGCTTCTCCAGCTGGCGCTCAACGTGAACCTGTGCTCGTCCCTCCCTAAATCGGAGCTCAACCCATGAGCCGGCGCTCACCTTCATTAAAAAAATAAGAAGAAGGAGAATTAAAACTCCAATAAATTGTTGAGATTGTTGAAATGGAGGATGAGATTCTGTCCCTCTTTCTCGTAAATCAAAAAATGAGCATGGGAAACCACAATAGGAGACTCGAGTTCATTGAGAATTCACCTTTCGAACATTGTTCCAAAATCTGTTAATACTTTCTTTGTGTTCTCAAAAGAAATTTGTTGCTAAAGGTGACCATTTTAGTTACTTCACCCCTAGCGGAGAGTTAGGTCTGAGCAAAAATCACCTACTTGTTTATTTGACATTCTCACAATCTTAGATTTGTTTCACATTAACTTTGATTATGTATTCATCATGTTTGGGGGAATTGCAAAAAGAGGTTTGATTGATTGGATTAAGAGTTAAGTTGCATGAGTTATTCTTCTACTCTTTCTTAGTATAGACTTTGCTTGAGGACAAGCAAATGGATAAATGTGGGAGAGTTGTTTGGTTTCATTTTGTGCTTATTCTTGGTATTCTTTACATGCCGTTTCCAGTGTTTCGTCTTTCTTATACCATTGTTTTGATTAGAATTCTTTGTTTCGAACTTATTTTGTTTGTCTCGATATTTTGTAGGAAAACGGTATTAAATAGGATAAAATGGATCTACCAAGAATTATCATAAATTGGAGAGCATCTCGTCAGAAATCCGTGGACACAAACGGATCACAATTCGGAGTTCGGACGTGAGAGAACGGAGCGAAACATCAAAGTCGCGCACGTGCGTGTGCGAGCACGCCCTTCAGCGCCCGCATGCCTGCGAGCGCGCCCGGCGCCTGCAGCCCACGTGCAACGCCCACCTGGTGCTCGAAGCCACATCGCACGCTCACAGTACCCACGCCCGTTCACCCTCAGCGCCCATTCACCCTCGGCGCCCGCCGACGAGCGCTTCGCTCGCCAGCCAGCGCCCGCCCGTGCCGCTCGCCTCGGCGCTTCGCCCGCGACGATTCGCCGTCGGCGTCGGCTCGGCGCTTCGCACATTCTCCTCAGCGTGCTCGCCCACTCACCCATGCTCGCTCGCTCACCCGCGCGCGCTCGCTTGCCAACGCGCACACGCGCACCCACTTGCCTCACGCGCCCACTTACCCATGCGCCCGCTTATCTCCTTTGTGTGCCCGTTTACTTCGAGCCAGCGCTTACCTCTGGGACAGAACCTCTCCGCCACGAGCACTCACTTTGGGAACAGAAGCCTCCGCTCCGCGCTCTCTCATCCACAACCGGCGCTCACTCATTTAATATATATATATACGCACAACACAAGTTAGGTCATGCAGCTCGAAATTTTCTTCGCGCAGCCGTTATTCCTGAGCCAAATTTCTGAAGCTTTTGACCGACGATAGAGACTTAATCATAGTATCAATTCCTATCTTTTATCTCTTGATTGAATAATTTAGTTTATCGTTTAACGTTGTTGGAATTATTCTGTTGAATTTCATTCGATCATTTACGTGTTTTGCTTCGAGATTATTGTTGGATTGAATTTCATAGTTGATATTGGATGTTTCATAATTTGTGTTGAACTTCATTCGATCGATTTACGTGCTTTGCTTTGAGATTGTTGTTGGATTCAAGTTCATAGTTGATATTGGATTATTGGTTTTTACATTGGCATTCGATAAATTACGTGCTATGCAATTGATATTGGAAGTTGATATTATGTTGAATCTCTTTCTGTTGAATTTTATTGTTTCCTGTTTGATGATTTAGTATAGTTGTTCTACGCTTAGCTTCTTGCATTCGTGTTTTCGTAGGTTCTCAACTAGGGATTGACAACTCCTAGTTAGATTGCTTTTATTTATATTTCCTTTGATCTTTTCAATTTCCGTTTGTTTCAAAACCCCCGTTGGTATTAGAGTGTTTAGGATTTACCATTTTTATGTGCTACGTGAACAATAAGCCCTGTTAAGTTTTCCTTGATAGACGACTTAGGTTATTTTTCCCTCTACAACACCTCATTCGATTATGAGTCAATTAAGAGAGTTCTTTTAGTTGAAACACGATGGCTGGGCTGGGGGAGAGCCGGCGGCTGGGTTGGGGGAGAGCCGGTAGGTAGCCGTGTGTACTGGCATGGCATGATCGACGGTGATGGTCGGGGCGGGCAGTGGCGAGGCTCGAATCCTACTGGTGGTAGGACTAGAAAGGTGAGCTGTCGGGGACGGGAAGGTCCGGCCTCGAACATGTTCCTGCCACAGCCAGGCAAGAATGTGGGTCCATCAGATGTCAAACGGGGTACCTCCAGGTGGTGCCACTCGAGAATCTCATCCTGCCAGGTGTATTCCCGCTCGGGAAGATACGGCCCATAGGGTACAGCTCCGTATACCATGAATACGTAGCTGAGGTGACTGGCAAAACGAGGTAAGTCCGCCTCCAGATCAAATCTTTCTCAGCGTCGATAGATGTAATCTGCCGATATCTCACGGGAGTATCCCAGCCAGTCGGACGGGAGTCTCGTGATCAGTCGTACCACACCGTCATAGTGTGATGTACCACGGGCATGTGCAGCGGCCCAATGACGTATCAATACGCCAAGAACTCGCCGAGATCGTCTCCTCGGTACATCTGGTAGGAACGGTATAAGCGTACAACCTCCTCGGGTGTGGCCCTAGAGGATAAAGGGTGTCTAGTCGTGAAAACAGTCCGAGCCATCTGAAAAGAAAGTACCACTATAGGTCAGACACGGTAAACATAGTGGTATAACTAGAAAAGGTATGTACACAACAAGAAAATGTATAAAGATTGTCATAACACTCTATACTATCCTATATTCTATATGCCTAAATTCTTATAAAAACTACTTTCAAGGTTTGGTCTCCGGGAAGAGGCGGTATGGTTTCTTAGAGCAGCGCAAACATTTGATGTCTAGCCTTCGGGTAAAGGCTAAGTGGTCACCCTATCTTATTGGGTTCTGGATTCATCATTTCCATTCGCATCATATCATTCTATCATATTCGTTCCCATAACGCACTTACAATTTGATCTTTCTTTATTATACTTCCTTAACGTTATACTTTGATTCTTTTCATTATTACAACGATAGAGGCAACACACATGGTGTTCGGAATTCCTTCGCGTAGAGAGGTTGAGACTCATAGCAGTGCGAACCTCCAGTTAAGCAATCGCTTCGTCATCGTAGACTCATCGCGTTCTCATCCTCAAATCCGTTCGGATTGTGATTCTTAAGGTTTCTATGTTCTCGTTCTTGCTTAGTATTCCGTTCAATCGGGGATATCTTATGTTCTCATACTAAGTTCGGCCCAAAGGGATCATACGTCTTAAGAGTCTATGTTCTCATGGGAAAACATACTCATTTATTTCTGCTCCTAGCATGCTTTGCATATAGCGGTAAACATATATCATGGCATAGATTGCAATAAACAAGCATTCTCATATTACTCTCTTATCAAACCCTTAGAGTTTGCGACTTCTTTCAAACTAACGACCAATTATTTGAAAGTAACTTTTCAAATCCTATCATTCTATTTTTCCAAAATATTTTCGACCTTCAAACAAAGCAACTTTTGTAAGTCCAATTCACATTTCATATACTCTCATCATTTCAAAACAACTTCCACCATTTCAAAACAACTTCCAATTGAGATAGTTACATTCTTCCTCGTTGAGCAGGACGACGATGGAGTGCAATGCAGAGACAGTCAAACACCAACAATTTCAAGACTCAACTTTCAACTTAGGATTCAAGGAAAGAGTTTCTAGGGTTGAGTGAAAAATGCTCGATACTACTTTGTGACGACCGACTTCTCAAAAATGCGGATCGAATGGATCGTCCTTTGGTATGATAATGCGGCGGATATATACATAACTAACAATACAATTAACCATTGAACTGAGTAATGCATGAACTGAAAGGAATAACTGTTTCAATACCAACTCAAGCCACATAAGGAGTTGTTAAAAGGTTCAATATCCAAATGTAACCCAATCAGGGCGCAATCCAAGGAATGAGATACGACCTCAAGTTCAATACGATAATAAATAGCAGTTATAATCAAAAGACACCAAAACAATATCAGAGTTTGGCAGCAATAAGTAGAGCCGGCAAAATGAGCCCGGTCTGAAAAGCCGCCGGGGTATTCGGGTTTGGGCGGTTTGGGCTTCAAAATTAAAGGCCAGGCGGGCCTAAAAAGCCCATAGAAAAAACCCAGGCCTAGCGGGCTTCGTGCCAAAAAAGCTCGTGGTTTTGGGCTAAAAAAGCCCACCCGATTTCTATTAAATATATATATTTATAATATTATTTAATATACATATCTATAATTTTTTAATAATATTAATTATATTTTATATAATTATTTATTTTTATAGTAACAATTTTCTTACTAATTCACATACTGGTCATAAAAATAAATTCTAGAAAAAATAATAATCTCATAAATCATTCAAAAATAATTCCTAAGAGAAATGATATCAAAAAATATATACATTGATGATTAATGACCTTATAGTATGTAAAATCTATTTTGAATCTTTGATCTTAAATATATACTGTAAAATTGATTTATTTTCTTCTATTATTTTATGCGTATAAGTGAGATTGACGTTTAATAATATCATTTATCTTTGATTTGTAATTACTAATTTTTTCTCCTTAAATTAAAGAATTAAAATTATACTGCATTACAACATCATCGCATGAATACATAAATAGATCAAGATATACAAGAAACATTATCATAAGAATAAATAAGCTCAAAATATTCTCATCACTGATTCTTTATTTAAGCTAAGGAGTTATGAGATCTTAATTAAGTAATTAATTTTTTTTTAAATTTAAAATATTAATTTTATAAATTAAAAAAATAAAAAATTGTTTAAAAAAGCTCGCCCGTCCGGGGTTGGTTTGGGCTTCATATTTTTAGGCCCGAAATTTTTTTGGCCCGACACGACCCAGCCCGAAAAATTTAAAAGCCCGAAGAGCCCGGGGTCGGGCCGATCCGGCCCGATACTTTGCCAGCTCTAGCAATAAGCATGTGGACATGCATATAACAACACATGCTCACGGTTCTAGAAATCCTTTCTATTATAGCAACAAAACACCTGTCACTCTCCACCACCTCACACTCATCGTCAATCCCTGCTCAACCTGCACATCAAAAACGAGATACATGGCTAAGTACAAAAGTACTCAGTGGACTCATTGCCGAAACATTTTCTTTGTAAAGTTATTGCACTGCCCACAATAGCACATGGGGGTTTTCGTTGAAATGACCCATGCCTATCAAATATTTTATCATTTTTCAAAGTATGTCCGGCAAGACTATTTCATCCACGTTGTTCCATATCTGATCATTCATCCATTCATTCATTCGCGGACTATGGAGATGGCCACCTACACATAGTCACCGTGATCGGTCGAGGTAGCTAACCTTAACACACAGTCACACGTGTACACAATCCGAGTTAGTCCTTAACTAAGTCGGATCCGATCGTTACCCTTTTTTAACGTTGATGGACCAACTCATTCTCATACCACGTTGGATATACCAACCTCAGATAGGATCACAACAAAACATAAATATTTGGCAGTCAATAACAGTTCATGCAATAATATTTCATAAAGCTTCCGTAAATCATGCTTTGGGGTATGCATAACATTTTGTTTCAAGAGAGTCCACCTACTAGTCCGAAGCTATAAGTTGTAAGTGAGCAGGGTGTGGTTGTCCTTCTTCGGCAACTACATACGAACAAGACCTTCATAAGAAAATAACTTTTCTTAGATTCCTTCTATTGATCGAGGGTCGTTTATAAGTTACGACTTAAGGTTTCAAATTAGGGTTTCTTTATGATTTCATGTGATGGTCTTAAGATAATTTCTATCTTCTTACATTCTCAATTCCCAAACTATATTACTTCATCATTCATAGATGAACCTCGACTTATGAGTCATATACTCCGAGTCTAACCTCGACTCTAACCTTAGTGTTCTTCTAACGTTATTACGTTATAGATTGTTGGTACTCAAGTTATGCTTGATATGTTAAGATATTCTCAAGCCACTAGCTAGACTTAACAATCATAGTTATGTTCTAGTATGTTATGCTTGACGGCTTGTCGTATTAATACGACGAATGAAAGGGAATCTTAACTTATGATTCGAGATACCTCATACCATCACGTAAGTAAATACTTAGATGTCAAATGAAGTTCTTTGTGAATACTAACCCGACCTTTGAGACATAAGGAACGACATCTTATGTCTGAATCTTAGCTTACACTTTTCGATATTGTTTGTTTCTCTTAGCTCGTCGGAGGTTGTGTACGTTATACAATCGCTATTCGTATCGAGTTGTCTTAACGTTCAATCTAATATCGTATTAGGTTGTCGAGTTGAGCATTAACTTTTATAAGTCGACTTTTGGTTTCTTAACTTAGGAACTCACGTTTGAGTACCCTATTATTAATAGAAAACCCTAAATTGTGTCTAACTTCGATTTTCTTTAATTCCTTCTTAAGTTATCGAAATTTATCGATTTCCTTTGGATTCTCGTACATAAAGTACTATGTTGTTTACGTTTGGGGTTTTGTTTGTCGACAAAACATAAATATAACCATTCAACACCATACAACACCATACACAACATAAACTATACTAAAGCATTAGAAAACCCTTATTTCTAAAATAATACCCAACTATTGTGTATATGTGCATGAGTGTTCCATTCATTCATCATATTCATAACCATTCATTCTAAACTTATAGATTAACTACCATGACATCATTCACAATTAAAATCAACTCATACTTAACAATTTTACTATATTTTTGATAATTAGCAATAATTAGCATAAGTATCCAATAAAATCATGTTATGCTCCTTCCATACTATAGAATTTATTTACCAACTCAATATCATCAAATAAAATTTTAAACCATGAGTTAAAATATTCGGTAATAATGATTTAGTGAGCATTGGTGTTCAATAAATTCCACAAAAATCATATCATGCTTATATCATATACTAAACATGAAATATCATTTCATATCATACATTAAAATTAAAACACATGCTCATTGCTATACATATATTTTCGATAATACCCTATATATAAATATATATATTCAATAAATTCTACCAACTTCACAACATGTTTATAATATGTACCAAACATGTAATATTAACCTTAAACACCAACTAAATATTTATAATATGAACTACATGCTTGGAATTTTTTTGTCCTTACACATATATTGTATATGTGTTCAATAAATTGCCAACAAAGCATAATAGATTCATATTATTTCAAAACATCATATATCATATTATTTTCAACAAATAAAAATCAAATAAATCTTAAATATATGTATATAGTTTTCGGCCTCCTTGGAAAAATAGGAGTAGTGTCTCAATAATTTCAAGATTAATATATGATGTTCATATCATATATTAAACACTATACCTCAACTATTTTTCAACAAATAAAATCAAAATAATCCTTTAAGTATATCTATAACTTTCGGCCCTTTTGAAGAAAAATAGTAGAAGTGTTTTAATAATTTCAAGATTAATATATTAAACACTATATCTCAACTATTTTTTAACAAACAAAATCAAAATAATGGCTTAAAAAGCTCTAAATGTTTCAGCCTTTTCAGCAAAAATACAAGAAAAATTCAAAAATTTCCATATTTATTCTACATGCTCCTAACACATCAACAAACAATAATATGAAATAATATTCACAAAAGCATGCTTTATCTTCTACAAAAAAATTCTAACAAAAATTTAAAAATAATAAACATGCTCCAAAAATTCCCAAACGTTAAACAGAGCCTTAAAACATATTTCTATGCATATTTCATTCATGGCTTGAGAGCATTTTGGTGGCTCAAAAGTCATGAAGAACAAAAATTAGGGTTCTTCATGAAATAATTACAAAAAAAAAAAATCTAAAAAAATTCTACTCCATTAAAAATGAAGAGAATGATGAATAATACTTTTTATGGTCTTAGAAAATTATTTGGATGGTTGGAATGGAGGATTTGAGGCTTGGAGAAGGTGAAGAATTTAAAAAATAAGAGAGAATTTTGTCTCCTAAAGAGAGAGAGAAAGGCACGAAATGGTTCTGTATTGTGGCAGCAAATGAGCTATTGTAGGCTCATATGGAGTGCCCTTGGTGGTAGTTGGGATAAAGACTAGTCAAATTACCCGATTTGACATGTTAATATCGGTTCTTTAGTTTTATCGCGCTTTCGATTGATTTCTCAGAACCTTAAGGATTTATTTTCTTAAATAGCCTTAAAGGGACTTATTTCATAGTTATAATAATTCCATGAAGTTTGGAATTGATCCGGTAAGTCAATTCTGAATTATCGCGGAAAACGACGTCCTGCGATTAAATTATGTTCATTCGAATTTCTATAGAATTCTTGAGCTTTCATAATTAATTTGAGTCTTATAAATCATTTCTTATTGATTTAGACCCATGGTTCGAGTTTCGGTTCAAGCGGATCAGTTTAGGGTTTTTCGGTATTTATATCCGGCGTTCGGTTAAGTTCTTCAGGAATTTCGTTCAGAAATTTCTTCTTATGAATTCTAAATTCATAATAATATATTCATTCATGATTTTGATCATTCTCATTAATTTTACCGATTTGCTCGGACTGAAATTTGATCCGGCTTGTGAATAGTACTTTTGAGACTGATCGGGCAAGTCTGCCCGAAAATTCTAATTCTTTAGTTTCCCACATGTTTTCGTGAGAAGATTCTAGAGATGCAATGCTTTTGTTGAGATTCATTCTAGATCTTTCAATCTAAGTTCAGGCTATTCAGAAAACCTTAATCCGGTTGGACTAGTCACTAGTTTTTGATTTATCTAGTTTTCGATCTCTGAATCGATTCTAATTCGTTTCGTTGGTCACCTTAAACATAATTAAGGTCTTAGCACTCGAAGCAATTGGTTTAAGCATCACTAATAAGAGTTCTAATTTTTTCGGGTTATTACACGAGGTAATTCCGGTAATGTTTCGGGAAAAACATCTGGATATTCTCGAACTATCAGCACATCTTCTAATCTTCTTTCTTCCTTGTCGTCAGTATTCAGATATACCAAATAAGCACAAGTTTCCTTATTTCTCATCAACTTCTCTGCACGTAACGCTGAGATTATGGGAACTCTTCTTTCCTCCATCTCAATATCATAGAAACAAGTGGGTTCTTTCCCTGGAGGTTGGAACAAAATTTCTCGTTGTTCGCATCGAATTGCAACATGATTTTCCGTTAACCAGTACATTCCTAGGATAATATCCACATCTCACACAGATATCACTCGTAAAGACCTTACTTTCAATTTAAGAGTTCTAACTTTCGAATTCTAAGTCGAACATCGTGGGAAATTATAGTGGATTTACCTAAAGGTCATCACCTTGATTACGGTTACTTAGTTCTATGTTCACTTAAAGACATCTACATCTTGTAGAAATGAAAGAATCTGAGCTCAGGTGTCGAGAATTATAATAGGTATGTCATTTAATGTTCCCATACCTGCCAGATTTTGAGCATTCCGTTCAGATTGCCTTGGGTTCAAAGCAAATGCCCTCTTTACCGAGGTTGGAGATGCTGGGACAAAGGTGGTGAAGTCATCTGATATCGGGCGCTGGCAACAACCGAGCTTGTTGCTACGAACTACCATCTATAGCCTTCATCTGCGGTACTTACCTAACAGGAGCATGCTTCCTTCCGCTTTCCAGCGGCCTTTGTCTATTTGGGTAGTTATTAGCATAATGACTCATTTGGCCACAATTGTAACAGCTGATACTGCCCCATCTACAAACCCCTGTATGGACTTTATTGTGTTTCGAGCACAAAGGCATTCTGGGTGGATTTGGAACCATCTGCTATTGATTTTGGAGTGGTGGTCGGAAAGGACTTGAAGTAAACTGATTTGATCTCTACCAGGGTTTCTTATTCGGAAAGTCCCTGGTTTCCCATCTTCTCTTTTCCCGTAAACTTTTGATTCGGCTGCATCATCTTCTGTGGAGTTTAAATTTGGGATGGCGTTGGATTCGAATCAGTTGTCATCCTTTATGACTGCATTTCCAGTTCCATCTCCAAAGCCCTATTCAATGTCTCAGCATACGACAGTAAAGGTTGGCTTGCCAAAATAACTTTGAGTTCCTGACGTAGGCCCGAACAAAACAACTCGGCCATCTTTTCATTTGTTTCAATCTTGAACGGAGCATATCGAGATAGATTACAAAATTTCCTATCATATTCTGCCACTGATTTCTTTCCCTGTTTCAGATTCATAAATTCAATTTCTTTCTGTTTTCTATAACTCAGAGGAATGTATTTTGCAAACAACTCTTCTTCGAACTGCTCCCAAGTAAAATTTTCTAATCTCTCAGGGGTAAGGGTTTTCTGGCACGATTCCCATCAGAAATCAGCTGGTCCGTTTAACTGGAAGGAAATGCACAAAAGATATTCCTTGTCTGAGCATTCTAAAAATTTAAAAATTCTTTCCATAGCCCGTACCCATTCTTTTGCTTCGGCAGGGCTGCTAGTTCCACTGAAAGATTGAGGTTTTTGTCGAAGGAACAATTAGAAATTCTTTGGTTTATTTGAGGATGGGTGTGTTCAGATGAAGGTTGAGGTGTATTCTCGCTTTCGTGCTCTCCTGCTTCAAGATTTGGGTTACGGCGTTTTGGCGGGATACTGCATTTCAGATTAATGAGAATAGTATATGCAATACATATACAAAGAATTTATAAGAAAGCGGGAAATGTCATGTTTGGCAAATAGGTTCACATGTTAATGAATTCATACAATTGTATAAACAATAGGCTCAAGGATAAGTAAGAGAAACAATAGCAACACAATGTAGATATCTCTAAATTTATACTTTTATATCAGAAGAAAATTGCCTCTTAGAGGACTTTTTACAAAAAGGGAAAATTTGCCTCAGCGAAAATGGGCATCGGAATAACTATTCTAGTTGGTCTACCTTACTTCACACTAACTATGTTAGACCTCTATGCATCTGTAGTTATTTACACCATTACTATTTACCTCATTCCTACTATACATATATACATTACTCCATCCGTCCCGCTTAAAGTGTCCCATTTCTTTTGGGCACGGGTATTTAGGAGAGAGATATAAAGTAGTTAAAGTGTTAAAAAGTGGGTAGGGTCCACACTTTTTGAAGGCATAATTATTTCCTAAAATGAAATGAGACACTTGTAATGGGACAACCTAAAAATGAAAGTGAGACATTTTAAATGGGACAGAGGAAGTACTATTTATCTACTATCAGCTTTCCTTTTACACTTTCTTAATTATTCCCATCCAACATCTAATCCATCATCTATGGCGAGCTACCCCCACTACCATAGCCTGGCACGTCATCGTCTTCACCCATTCTTTCTTCACTGTTTCCATCGATCGCTGCATCCGACTCTGATATGTCTTTAGTATCCTCTAGATCTGATACCTCTTCAACGCAATCATCCTCAAGTGGTGGTCCGGATGAGCAAGTAAAGAACGAAGCAGAATATGGATATCTAGTCTCAGGATAAAGGGTAGAAGGACCTGTAATGAACGGCATGTCGCTCAGTCGGAGGGGCTGTTGGCGCGTGGTACCAATGGACTGCAGAAACTCAGGTTCATATTTAAAAGATCGGGTGACTCCTGTAGGTCTGGAAGGTCCCGCTTCTATCTTTTCAAAAAGAAAGGCACGTGGGGTCTCGGGTGGAGAAACATAAGGTATAGACTGAAGTGGTAAAATATCCAAGGCAAATGGTTGGTCATACCAGTCCAAATCATATGCATACATGTCATAATCAAGATCAGGGTACTAAGGTACCTCAGAAGAAAATTCTTCTTCAGGAAGGGTCATCTGATCGTCTGAAATTATAGGACTGAGCACAAATTGAGTAGTAGCATCAAAAGGTGTAGACTGGGCTTCAAGAATAGAAGTGTCAGAAGTGTCCATCAAAGGTTCAGAAACAACCGGATCTGCTACAACAGGAGTATTGGTCTCACCAGTCTCAGACTGGGGCTCATCATTTGAAACATAAATATCTGATGTCAGGATATCATAAACTGATCGAATAAAACCTTCCATAGGAGGATAAGAACCGGAAGGAGGACTCTGTGCAGCATGATACTGTCTACGGATAGTGTCTACAAATCCTGAAAAATCGTGAGGATCTGTAGAACCATGATGATCAGCAATGTAGTCTAAAGCGACCACAACAGCTCACCCCCGCCATTCAGTAGGCAGAACACGTACCAACTGCATGATGCCATCCAGCCCCATCACTACTAATCCTCTGACCTGCATCTATAACTCCATAAACCTATCCAAAAATTCTACTAGACTCTGGTGCTCTTCCATCCGGTACTCATAAAATCGGTCGGTCCGTCCAATCGGAGAGGGTCTCAGCGTTGTACTCTTCCTTGGCGTGATTCGAGTTCTTGCCATCCTAACGTAAAAACATAACTTAAATACTAACAAGAGATTCTTATCTTAATACACTTATAAACTTTCAAAGTTTAAACAATCTTTTACTTAACACAATAATCAACATATAATTCACATCACCTTTCTTACACATAACTTATCAAACATATGCATGACTTGTCAAATAAACTTCTTTGAATAAATGCATTCTCACAGCTCATAAGAAATTCTCATCTTACTTTTACCTGGTTGAGCTGACAGGGATGGATTCAGAACACTGTTCTTTACTGACTCTAATTAATTCTATGAATTAAAATGAACTCAAGATATTCACAGGCCCAGTATAAACATTACTATGATACCAATCTGTCACAGCCCAACTTCTTAACCAAGTAATTAGGTTGTGACTAATGACTTAATACGAACTACTGTGACTAATGACAGTAAAGAGAATAAATCAAATGAAATGCCAATAATATACGAGAAGGAATCAATAGTTGAAACAAATAGATACAATCAATCACTGATTCCCAATGCCAATTATAATAAGAACGAGTCAATTTATTTCTACAACGTCGAATAATAAAAGGGATAGCAAGAAGTGAATTATCAACATTCAACTTTACACCAAAAGTATCTCTCAAACTTTACAACAATGAAACAAGTTATCAATCAAAGTCAGAGTATGATAACAGAAATGGTAGCTGAGTTATATGTATGAGGACATATATCCTTGGGCAACAAAATACAACAACTTGTTTACGTTTCCAAATCTAACAACAACACAACAAGAACAGCAACGACAAATCAAGTTTAATTTTCGAATAACATAGAATGGAAAGGAGTTTGACTCTAACATCATCAACTATCAACAACAACAACAACCAATCCGAATTCGTTCCAAGAGAACATGAAATATAAAGGAGTTCAACTCCAACAACAACAACCATCAACATCAAAACAACTCAACAAAAAGATCCATTTATTATACATAATCATCAACAAGCAAAAGCCACAATGTTCGCTTCCTACTCCATCTCCAAAATCCAAGCTCAACCGGCAAGTTTAGAAATACATGCAGGGCGTGAGTACATAAAGCACTCAGTGGACACATGCTAAAAACATTTAAAACTTTGCTCTTAGAGCTATATGGTTGACTTGTCAAACTTAAACTTATGTAGAGGTTTTAACGAAATAACCTACATAAGACATTTTCAAACGTGTTATTTCATGCTCATAGTATCATAACAAATGCATATGCATGTCTCATGTCTGCAGATAATTCTCTCTTTCTCTGTTCCATGTCCACGTACTCTTTCTGTGTGTTAAGAAGTATGTCTCATTCTCAAATACCTTGACCCGAAGGTCAATATGTGTACACAAATCCTTACTGACAGCTCGTCCAGCATAGGGCCGACATCGTTCTATTCTTTTTATTTCTTTTTTCTTTCTTTTTCTTTCTTTCTCTTTCTCTTTCTTCCGTGGATAGGTAAATGCAACATGCTCATTCTCAAAAACAAGGCAAGTCAAACATTTCTTGAATAATATGCAAAATAAAATATAATAATAAAATAAACTACAATTCCTCGAATGCCATTCACCTTACTTTAGAGTTATCTAAGGAGTGTTCATCATAATCTTGCATTTCAAATACAATTTATCTCATCACATGCTTAGTTATACCCTTTTTAACTCATACTCAAATTTAGGCTATTCTTTGGTTTTTAAATTGTAAATGCTTTTACTGTAACTTACCAATCACATATATACAACCTTAACTTTGGTTTAGCTATCATATTAGTATAGCTAAAGCATAACATGTTTCAATTCCACTTCTAGTATTCCAAAGTTATTTCATTTCATCTCATGAGTTTCCAAATTCTTTTACATTTTACATAGGTGTTTAGAAAATTCCAAATAAATTACCTTATGCTTAAACCATCATAACAAACTCATATATCAAGTTAATTGAAGAGAATAAAATCAAATAAAAATGTTCCAAATTTTTGAAAATTTTAACATAATTTCCTAATTTATTTTTAATCAATTTTCTCTCAAATCCTATGTTTAAACAAACTCAATTACATGATTATAAGCTATTTTCATGCATATGATCACTCTAAATAAATTTCATAAACTTGGGTTTTTATCCTTATTTTTAATTTCACAATTATTCATATTTAATTCATTATTCATGCAATATTCCATCAAATATAGCCAAAAATATAAACAATATCATCATATATCACTTAAAATCTCAACTTCGCATTGCCAATATTTTCACTAATTTTTCCAACAATAATCAAGCTTATAAACTTGATAAAAGATTGCAAAATACCTTCTTCTCAACTTAAAATTTGAATTGATGATGAAATTTGCTCTTGAAATGAGATTGAACAAGAAAAATTTAGTGGGTGTGTTTTGTGTGTGTGTGTGTTGCCGATTTGGGGGTGAAACGGGAGATGATGAATAGTAATAGGTTATGTGTTAGTAATTAATTCACTAATTTTTATTTTATTTTTGCTTTTTCTTTAATTGGGTGATTATTCACCCATTTTCTAGAAATTTCCTTTTTTTTATTGTCCATTTTCTTTAATAGTGATGAATACTCACTTTCTAGAAACTTAATACTGGTTTTCATTCTATCAGTATAAATAATATTGATTACTACATAAATTACAGTATTAAATAATAATATTTTAAATAAATTCTATTAAATTTCTCTTACTCATATAATTTTTTTTAGGATGCAATGCCCTATTTAACCTTAATCCTTAATTAATTACCGTAATCCTTCATTAATCACTATTGAAAAGTTAGGGATATTACTGTATCGAGCCATTCAAAGTCCATCTCCCGGTTCTTACCCTTCTTTGGATGATTTTATCCAAGCTGTACATTATATTCTGACATCAGATGTCCCTACCCTTGATGAGAACTCTCAGCCATAAATTGATGAGACTATTGCCTCTGATTCAGTTGTTGAAGAACCTACTCATGTTGGGCCTGAGGATGCCACTGTTCCTCCAAATCTTGATCCGATTGTTCCAGAATCCCAGATGACTCTTCCTGATATTGATTTTTCTTTTGTACCTTCTGATTTCCCTTACCTAGATCCTGAGATGCCCATTATTGATATGGACTTGTATGACGAGCCATTTGCTTCTCCATTGGATCCATTGCCACTTCAGGCTATTCCATATGATTCTCCACCCGTGGTTCCACTTTCACCTCAGACTTCACCTTCATCTTTTTCTGTGCAGTCAGAAGCTGGACCTTCTAGACCTCCAGGTGTCATGAGATCCTTCAAGTATAAGCCGGAGCTTTTGCCAACTATTGGCACCACTCAGCAACAATCCCTCCGGATTAGCCAGATGCCTTTCATTACAGATCCTTATATCCTATGTCCTGAAATAGAACCATTATACTCATTCGCTCGCCGCCCTTTTGGACCACCACCACCAGAGTCCGACTTTTGGACCACCACCACGAGTGCCAAAAATATGATGAAGCAGTAGATTGCATTGAGGAAGTGTCTTAGTAAGTGGATCGAGAGCGTTGATGAGGTGCCAAAAATATGATGAAGTAAATAGATAATGTAACGGAAATAGTAGGTTCGATGTTGAAGATGAGCAATATCTTAGTAATCAAAGGGCAATGTTTTTGGATTGCCTAAAACTTGTGATGATGATAGATTAGTGGATAGCTTATTTTTAATTGTGATAGGAACATTTAGCGAGAAATGAACAAAGGTGGAAGTACAATGATGTACATATGTAAATATGTATATTAGTAGTAACGATGTAAATAGTTAGAGATGCATCGAAATACTTGGGAACAATTCAAAGAGGAATTGTTAGCAAAGTATATTCCACGAAGTTATTGAAAGCAGAAAGAAATAGAGTTCGCCAATCTAAAGCAAAGAAAGAAGTCTGTAGTTGAATATGATCGTGAATTTTGCGACCTCGCTCAATATGCTCCTTATAGAATCGAGACAAATGAGAAAATGGCCGAGTTATTTCGTTCAGGGCTACGTCAAGAAATCAGGATTATTTTAGCAAGCCAATCCTCGTTGTCGTATGCTGAGACGTTGAATCGAGCCCTATATATGGAGCTAGAAATGCAACCAGAAAAGATGACAACCGATCCAAATCCAACACCATCACAGATTCAACCCCCATCGAAATGGATGCTTCCAAATCAAAATTTTAAGGGAAAAGGAAACTGGGAAACAAAAGACCTTCCGAACAAGAAACCATGGCAGAAGCCAAGTCAGTTTGCACCAAGTCAATTCCGACCGTTGTCCCAAGGTTTATCTCAGAATTTACCGAATCCACCTAGAGTGTTGCTATGCCCTAGATGCAATAGAGCACATACATGAGTTTGCAGATAGGCAAACAATAGTTGCTATATGTAATAACCCGAAAAATTTAAAACTTTTATTAGTGATGTTTAAACCAATTAATTGTAATACTTAGACCTTAATTATGTTTAAGATAACCAACTAAACGAATTAGAATCCATTCGGAGATCGAAAACCAGAGAAAACCAAAACTAGTGACTAGTCCTACCGGATTAGGATTTTCGAATAACCTGAACATAGAATGAAAGATCGAGAATGAATCTCAACAAAAGGATTTCATTTCTAGAATCCTCTCGTGAAAACATGTGAGAAGCCAAATGATGAGAATTTTTGGGCATGCTTGCCCGGTCAGTCTTAAAAGCACTATTTACGAGCCGGATAAATTTTCAGTCCGTGCTAATTATGATAATTAATGATAACAATCAAAATCATGAAGGAATATATTATTATGAATTTAGAAATTATAAGAATCAATTTCTGAAAGAAATTCCTGAAGAACTTAACCGAGAGCAGGAAAATAAGCAGGAAAAACCCTAAAGCTGTTCGAGCAGACCAAAACTCGAACCAAGGGTCTAAATCAATAAGAAATTATTTATAAGACTCAAATAAATTATGAAAGCTCAAGAATTCAATAGAATTTCGAATGAGCATAATTTAATCGTCGGACGCTGTTTTTCCGCGATAACTCGAAATTGACTTATCGGATGCCATCCGAACTTCATGAAATTATTATAAACTATGAAATAAGTATTTTTAAGGCTATTTAAGAAAATAAAACTTTAAGGTTCCGAGAAATCAATCGAAAGCACGTTAAAACTTAAAGAGTCGGTATTAACATGCCAAAACAGGTAATTTGACCATTCATTCTCCCAACTACCACCAATACCACCCCAAATGAGCTATCAACAGATCTTTAGGCTGACAAGATAGTAGGGAGTCGTCCATTTTCAGCCCCTCCATTTGAGAGCCATTTTCTCTCTCTAAATTCAAATCTTCTCATTTGTTCTTCAACTTTTCAAGCTTTAATATTCCTTTCCAACCCATTCCAACCCCAAAATTAAATTTATAAGACCATAATAAGGTAGTATTCATCATTCTATTTATTTATAATGGAGTAGAATTTTTTTTTGATTTTTTTGAATTTATTTCATAAAGAACCCTAATTTTGTTCTTCATTTTTTTTCGTGGATTTTGAGCCATCAAATGATCTCAAGTAATTAATGAAATATTCTTAGAAATATGTCCTAAGGCTATAGTTAAAATTTGGAAATTTTTGGAGCAAGTTTAATATTTTTCGATTTATGTTATATTTCTTTTTATATGTGGTAAAGCATGCTTTTATGAATATTATTTGATATTGTTGCTTGTTGATGTATTAGAAGCATGTATAATAAATATGGTAATTTTCAGAATATTTTTGGAATTTTCTTGTATTTTGTTTGATTTTATTTGTTGAGAAATAGTTGAGATATAGTGTTTAATACATGATATGAACATCATATATTAATCTTGAAATTTTTGAAACACTACTCCTATTTTTCAAAAATGGGTAGAATTTATTTAAGTATTTTTAAGCCATTGTTTGATTTTATTTGTTGAGAAATAGTTGAGATATAGTGTTTACTATATGATATGAACATCATATATTAATCTTGAAATTTTTGAGACACGACTCCTATTTTTATGAAAAGGCCGAAACTTTATATATATATTTTAGGATTTATTTGATTTTAAATTATTGATAATAATATGATATGTGATATTATAAATATTGGTTGATGTTTAATGTTAATATTACATGTTTATTTCATATATAAACATATTGTGAAGTAAATGGAATTTATTATGTATATATATATATATAGTAGTATTACCGAAAACATTATATGGTAATGAGCATGTGTTTTAAATTTTAATGTATGATATGAGATGATATTTCATGTTTAGTGGAAGTCGGGTCGTCACACTATACTTGTGGCCAAGTGGGTCACTATTCTAACAATTGCCCAAACAAACAAAAGTTATCTAGGGGCAGAAGAAAGCAGAATCCTCCAAAGCAAGTACAACAAATAAAAGCTATAAGTGGAGGTTCACAACAGCAAGCTCGTTCTGATGAGATACCCCCCAAAGAAATTGTAACCCCAAGATGTCGGAGGGCATTTGCTTTAACCCAAAAGCAACCTGAGAAAAATGCTAAAAATCTTACAGGTATGGGTACATTAAATAGCATACCTATCATAATTCTCAAATAGCATACCTATCATAATTCTCTTTTGATACTGAAGCCTCGCACTCTTTTATTTCAACAGCATGTGTAGATGCCTTCAAACCTAAAGTAGAAAGAAGTAATCAGAGCTTAAAGGTGATAACTCCCTTAGGAAAGTCCACCATAGTTTTCCACATGTGCCCTAACTTAGAATTTGAGTTAGGACCTCTTAAACTAAAGGTGAAATCATTACGATTAATACCTATGTGGGATGTGGATATTATTCTGGGAACAGAGTGGTTAACAGAGAATCATGCTTCAATTCGGTGCGAGCAGCGAGAGATTTCATTTCAGCCTACAGGGAAGGAACCTACCTGTTTCTACGGTATTGAAATGAAGAAGATGAACATTCCAATAATCTCAGCATTACGAGCAGATAAGCCGATGAAGAATAAAGAGACTCGTGCTTACCTGGTATACTTAAATGATGATAACAAGAAAGAGAGAAAAGTAGAAGATGTGCTAGTAGTTAGGGAATATCATGATGTTTTTCCAGAAACGTTACTCGGGCTGCCTCGGGATAGACAATTGGAATTTGCAATTGATCTAGAACCCGGATCGGCACTCATTTCAAAGGCACCCTATCGAATGACCCCCAAAGAGCTGCAAGAGTTGAAAATTCAATTGCAAGAGCTCTTGGATTTAGTGTTCATCCGACCTAGTGTCTCCCTTTGGGAAGCACCGGTCTTGTTTGTTAAGAAGAAAGACGGTACCCTGAGAATGTGTATAGATTATAGAGAATTAAACAAGCTCACATTGAAAAATAAATATCTATTACCTCGGATAGATGATCTTTTCGATCAATTAAAGGGAGCTAGTGTTTTCTCTAAGATTGATTTAAGATCGAGGTATTATCAATTGAAAATATGACAAGAAGATATACCTAAGACCGCTTTTCGAACACGATATGGTCATTACGAGTTTGTAGTGATGCCTTTTGGTTTAAAGAATGCTCTAGTAGTGTTCATGGATTTGATGAATCACGTTTTCCAAGATTATCTCGATAAATTCATACTAGTATTTGTCGATGATATTCTCATGTATTCGAAGAATGAACAAGAGCATGAAGAGCACCTAAGAATCGTGTTAGAAACCTTGAGAGTTGAAGAGTTATATGCTAAATTTAGCAAGTGCGAATTTTGGTTGAGAGATGTGAATTTCCTTATACACATAGTCTCAGCAGATGGGATAAAAGTTGATCCCGTAAAAGTACAAGCTGTTCAAGAATGGAAGTCGCCAACAATGCCGAATGAAATTCAAAGTTTCTTAGGCCTAACAAGATACTATCGAAGATTTATTGAAGGATTTTCTAAAATTGCAAGACCAATGACCCAATTACTCCGGAAGGGATTTAAATTTCAATGGACCAAAGAATGTGAAGATAGCTTCCAAGAATTGAAGAGTAAATTGACTTCAGCACCAGTGTCAACGGTGCCAGAATCAGATAAAGGATATACCCTTTATACTGATGCATTGAAGAGTGGATTGGGATATGTCCTTATGCAAGAAGAAAAAATGATCGCCTACGCTTCAAGGCAATTGAGACCTCATGAACTCAATTATCCTACGCATGACCTAGAATTAGCTGTTGTAGTTCATACGTTAAAAATTTCGAGACATTATTTGTACGGGTCAAAGTGTGAAATTTTCACTGATCATAAGAGCTTAAAGTATTTCTTCGAGCAAAGAGATTTGAATATGCGTCAAAGAAGATGACTCGAACTCGTTAAGAATTATGATTGAGAAATCAAATACCACCCGGGAAAAGCAAATATAGTGGTTGATGCACTGAGTTGAAAAAGCCAAAGTAAGTTAGGTGTTATTCTCACCCAGGAAGAAGAATTGATCAAAGAATTTGAGAAGATGAGGATAGAAGTGGTGTTACCACCTGAAACAATAAAGAGTATTATATCAACTCTTGTTGTTGTACTGTTGGATTTGTATCTTGAAAGCGGTTTTGGTTGAGCTTGTATACAATGTTTCTCGTTACCACTATTACAATCTCCTATCCGAAATGAATACTTGATTGCATATATCGTGTCCCTTATCTCATATATAAGTTAGATCATACGGTGTGTAGAAGATCACGGAAGTCCGTATGATTGGTCGAGCAATGAGATATAAAAGTTTCCTGGTGAGGCGACTTAAGGACGAGTTGTCGGTTTAGGCTGCGGTATAGATAAGAAGTGACTTGACTTAGTTGCTTGTCTATCTTTGATGCGTCTCGACGTATTGAAGGATCACGGTGAGATGTGTTCTTCTTTCGACCGTCGTGAAGAACCAAGATCTCGGTGACTTACGATGATCTAAACCTCGATAAGGTATTAGGTGAGTATGAGTTCTTGACCATCACTGACTTGTTATGAGTGAGGGTTATATGTTCTAACCCAATTCTCCGCATCTTGGGTGGTGGCGATCTTGTATGTCACGCTAGTTATCATGTCAGTCAAGTATCCGTTTAGGATGATGGCGCCCCTTAAGAGCTCAAAGGTTTATTGTACTAAACCCTGCGGTTGAGTTAGCTCAAGTACAATAATAAGGTTGAGTGGTACTACTTAAGGAAATGAAGTTATTAATCGTTTTAAGCGATCAGTTGCTATAAATGATTAATGGACGTTCGATATCTTAAATCTGAGGATTCGTAATGTCTAAGTGCAAGCCCGACTCAACTTCGGTAATAAAGGGTAAGTCGACATTTTTCTCTAGTGGCATGATCGAATGTTTATAAATTAATTTATGTTCATTTGAACATAAGATAATTAATTTATTTGAGACCCATCTTTATTCCTTGCATTTGATCCTCGGTGGCCCGTCCAGCCCGTAACTTCGAGGAAAATCGGCTCACTTTTGCTCGATTGGCAAGATTTTATTCTCTTTATCTACAATGATATAATTATATTTATGGTATATGCATAGATCCTTTCCATATAAGATTATGGTAATAATCTTGAGAGTATGGAAATAATCTAAGAGTATGGAAATAATCCAAGAGTATGGTAATATTCCATATAGGATTATGGTAATATTCCATAGAGGATTATGGTAATATTCCATATAGGATTAAGGTAGTGCATTATAAATATAAGGTATGAGATAATGTCTAGGCTAATGCTCACATAACAACACTAGAATTTTCGGTCATCTCATTTGGTGTGAGAGAGAAAAATTTTCGTGAGCTTTAAGTGGAGAGAGTATTGGGTGATTTTCGAAGCATTCTCCATAGATCGTCCTCACTCGGCGTTGGAGATTGGGCGATCGGGATACGATCCGGAAGGTCAAAGCACGAGTCCGATCCGTTCGATCCGTTCATCTCGTTCCATCGACCTCTTCGATCAAAGGTAAACACGTGTAAACCCCAGCGTGTTGCGATTTAATTATATAGACGCATGCTAGGTTTATAATCAATGTATGGTGAATTAAACACCCAAGATGGATCCTCGGGCGAGGGTTAACATCGTTTTCCTACAATTGGTATCGAGCACGGGATCGAATCTTGGCTCGCTGGATTAATTCACGTTTGATTATTACGTGCATTTATTTAATTGTGGATCCGCTGTTCATCGTGGCTCGTTTATTGTTTTTGTTGGTTTTGTTTTACACCACGAGAAAATCCGTGGTTAGATTAGATTTTATCATGTAAATCTTATCCGTAAAAAGAAGCGAAGACGAAAGAACGAAGAAGCGAAGCGGGGAAAACAGGGCTCTCGGCGGTCCACGGGCGGTATCTCATGGCGAGCCTCGCGATCGCAAGGGCGATCGCGAGGGGCGCGGCGGCGGGCGGCGTTCGCGCGACGAGATCCTGGCGCCACGCGGCGAGCGGCGGTCGCGAGGTACGAGCGAAGCAGCGGCGGCGAGCTAGCGGGCGGACGGGCGCGTTCGCCGCGCGAGCTACCCGGCGCTCGTGGCGGACTTCATGATCGCGAAGTTTCGACGGCGGCGGCAGCGTCTCGGCGGGCGTTCGGCGCTCGAAGGCCGCGACGCTGCAGCGTGCTCGGCGGTCGTCGCGATCGCCGAGGCAGCGACGCCGCGCGAGCACGCTGGCAGGCGGCGGCGGTTGGCGGCGGCGGGCTTTGCCTAGCGCACGACCAGCCTCTTTTGGGCCGACCGGGCCCGGACCCGTTTTCAGTTTTCGGTCCGTGCCCGTGCGCGAGGCCCATTGTTGAATCCGGTCCGTGCCCGCACGCGAGGCCCGTCAAGTTTAATTGCATGCTTTGTAAATCTATGTAATAGATTAGATTTAAATGTCGCGGGTTTCACGATTGGAGCGCGATGAGCGTTTTATTTTATTTTTATCGTTCATATGCATGTCGTGGATGTTTAAAATTATCTGATAGCATGCTATGTATGTTTATATTACGTTGACAAACCTTTAAGTGTTTTACGTAATTGGATGCGCATAGTAAGCATGCTAGGTTTATCGCGTTTATCAAGCATTTTTAGAATTTGCGAGCATGTTTTACATGTTGAGTTCTATAGAAAAGCATGCTAGGATTCGTGATCGCATGGACAAACCTTTTGAATAAAAAGACTAAGCAAGCAACCCGACAAATTAATTTTCAAATTAAAATGTCGAGACCTCCACTTTTGATCTCTAAACAAAGTGAGGACGACTTGTGAGTGGCGTCCACAGCGTGGCTTGCTTGCCTTGTTTATCATAAGTTTGTTAGATGAGATTTCTAAATAAAACTTTTAAATCTATTGAGAAGTGGGAGTTTCATGTGTGGCGCCCACACGCGTGGCTTGCATGTGCGATTTTCATAAGTTCTCTAGAGATAGATATAAAATGAGATAACAAAAGAATTTGAATTGAAGCGGTATGGTCCGGTGAGTATACCAATTCTAAAATTCATCTTCACGTTAAAATTGTGGTCATTGCTTAGACATCACCTCAAGTACAACTTCATGAAGTCCCTTCTTGCGATAGTGATGTGGTCTAGTAAGGTCGATCATTAATTTCATTTGTCATAAGGATAAGTTGACATGGATTGAAATTAAGCGACTAAAGGTATATTTTAGTGCGGTCGGGGTTCATGTGTAGCGTCCACGCGTGGCTTGCATGTGGAATTCCTTGGGCGATTGGAGGTTTCAATTAATATTGTTTTATCAAAAGGTTACAATATTATTATTACGAATTATATGCGATCGTATGCTTATGTGTTTACATTATCGTTTGAGATATGTCTCTTCGCCGATTATCAATATGCTCGCACAAAATCCGTTATCGGTCCAAATTTTATCAGTGGAAACAAAACATGGAATATGTTCTTATCATTGAAGAACACATGTTTGTTCTCACTACTCCTAAACCCGATGCCCTTATCGCGCGATCGACTAATGAGCAAGAGAGTCAGCGGACTTTGGAATAAGTCAAACAATATGGCTAAATGCTATATGATGACTACGATGTCCAAAGGCTTGCGGTACCGCAAACATCGATCGATGGTAGACGCGACCGATATTTGGTCAAGTCTCGAGAGTAAGTTTGGGCGATCGGATCGGACGATCACTTCCACACAATGAGAGAAATCTTGGCGTGTAAGATGGAAGAAGGAAGTTCGGTCCATGAACATGTCTCCACATGACTCATCTCATGGATAGTCTTGATCGGTTGGGAGGAGGTATTGACGGTGAAGCAAGGTCGATATCATCCTCAATACACCGCCAAGTCTTTTGAGAACTTTCGGCGTGAATGCGATCATGAGCAAGACCGAGTTTACACTTAGTCGGTTGCTTAATGATCTCGTTCTTTGCGGAAGGAGTTATGGGAAAAGGAGCACATGCTCTTGCTAGCACATCTAAGGGCCCAAAATTTTAGTTGCAAAATGGAAATAGAAAAGGGTGCCAAAGGTGGTAAAGCGAGGAAATAGTGGGAGTAATGGGAGCAAGAACATGGTTGCCACGGAGGCAGAAGAAGCAAAGGAGAAGGCAAGTGCTTCAAGTGCGGTGGCGGGCATTGGAAGGCCAAGTGCCCTATGCTCGAGGCTCAAGTACGCCGTTTGCTTTAATGTGAAACATGTTTAGCGACTTGTTCTACCCATTCTTGGGTAGTAGATCTGGCGAATCGATCATGTTTGTTACACCTTGCGAGGGTTCCTGCGGACAAGGAGGCTGTTTGATGGCGAGATAACGATCTCCATGGGCAACGCGCGAAAGTCAAGTCATTGCAGTTGGAGATGTTTCTTTATGTTTTGGGACAACAGTTTTAGTTTTGAAAGGCGTTTTATATGTGCGGATTTTCGGTGGAACCTTGTTCTGTTTGAAATTATTTACTCATGGATATTCGTTATTTTTGATAGTGGTGTTTCTATCATAAGAAATGACGAGTTATACGTGTTGGCACTTTATATAATTAAGCTTTATACTATTTACGCAAAACATAATACCTATAACTATGTTGCATCTTCATCAAACCCTAAAAAGAAAGTTTTCTTAGAAGATGACTCTACTTTTCTCCGGCATCTTAGATTAGGTCACATCAATCTAAATAGGATCCAGGCGGCTAAGAATGGGCGTTGGGTAATCTCACGGTTACTCGGTTCCCGATCTGCGAATCTGTATAGAAGGTAAGATGTCGACCGGACCCTTCAAAGCGAAGGGTTATAGAGCCACGAAATGTTGGAGTTAGTCATTCGACCTATGTGGACCGATGTCACACAAGCTCGTGGAGGTGCAGTATTTTGTCACTTTCATTGACGATTACTCAAGGTGCGGATACGTATACCTGCTTCACCGCAAGTCTGAATGCTTTGAGAAATTCAAAGAGTTTAAGGCGGAAGTGGAGACGAAGCTAGGTAAAAGTATCAAGTCATCGCTGCGTTCGATCGCGGTGGCGAATACCTCGATAACGAGTTTATGGACTATCTAGTGAAGTGTGGGATTACGTCGGTAGATTTCACCGGGCACACTGACAAAATGGTGTGTCGGGCGAAGAAATAGGACTCTTTTGGAAATGGTAAGATCTATGATGAGTTATGCTACATTGCCTATTTCGTTACGGGGTATGCCTTAGAGACTACGGCATACTTCCTAAATCTAAGTACCGTCAAGTCGGTCGAAAAGACCCTTTCGAGTTGTGGTTCAAGAAGCCCGTTTAAGCCACATAAGGATATGGGCGATCCGACACACGTCTTTGAACAAGAAGGCGACAAGTTGGAGGCTAGATCGACGCAAGGTGTTTATTGGCTATCTAGAGGAGCGAAGGTGGTTTATTCTATAGTCTAAGGATCGGAAGGTCATTATTAGCACTAATGCCCGATTCTTAGAAGAGGATTATATGAAAATCATAAGTCCAAAGTTGAAATCATTCTTGAGAATTAGAAGATGATCGTATTCCACCACCGATTAGGCGAAAGGTGCGAGATGTCGAGTCAGTGGGAGGATCGACACGAGATACTTCAAGAAATTGAAGTGGGTCGAGTTCATTTGGAGATACCGACCGCACAAGTGGTACCTACACACAAGTTGTGCAAGTTAGAGAACCACAAGTATCTGCACCCACCGTTGCCATTGTGCTGTAGAACCTCGTCGTAGTGGGAGGGTTGTTCGTCAACCCGAGCGATTTATGTTCGTGGGTGAATCTTGGATTTAGTCGGCAGACGAACATGCAATAATCGACCCATGGACATACAAGGAGGCGATACAAGATATTGATGCAAGATCATGGCACACCGCTATGGACTTAGAAATGGAGTCCATAACGGCTATGGATGTATATGAAAGACACTCTACCGGATGGCAAGGAAGCCATAGGTAGTAAGTGGATATCTGAGAGGAAGAGAGATTAGATGGAGAGGTTTCGACTTTTAAAGCCGAGCTTGTGGCGAAGGGTACACTCAGATTGAGGGCATCGATTTCGATGAGACCTTTTCACTGTAGCAATGCTCAAGTCCATCGAATTCTTCTAGCCATAGCAGCCCACTGAACCTAGAGGTTTGGCAAATGGATGTTAAAACCGCTTTTCTAAGCGGTTACCTTGAGGAAGGTAGAGACATCTATATCGACAACACGAAGGTTATGTGGTAAAGGGTGAAGAGCATCTAGTATGGAAGCTTAAGAAGTCCATTTATGGACTTAAGCGAACCTCCCGATCATGGAACTTACGCTTTGACGAGGTGGTAAAGTCATGGATTTACCCGGTTGCTAGCGAGTTGTGTGTGTCGGTTAGATGTCAACAGTGATGTGGTATTTCTTGCACTTTATGTAGATGACATCCTTCTAGTTGGCAACAACGTGAAGTCGTTATCGGGCGTAAAGAGTTGGCTATCCGATCGGTTTCAAATGAAAGACTTAGGAGATCGACATACATTCTTGGGATCGAGGTTACCGAGATCGCAAGAAGAAAATATTGAGCTTATCTCGCGCCTTACATTGATATGTGATTACTCGCTTTAGTATGCGAGATCGCCAAGAAAGGATTGCTACCTTTCGGACATGGCGTTCCTTTATCTAAAACGCAGATCACCTATGGCCGCAAAGGAGATAGAGAAATGAGACAAGTTCCTTACGCTTCCGCCGAGGAAGTCTCATGTACGCAATGCTATGCACGAGGCCGATATACATTGTCACGGTAGGCATAGTAGCTAGATATCGATCTAACCTGGACAAGCTCATTGAATTTGTAAAGCATATACTCAAGCACGAAAAGGACTCGAGATTATAGGCTGGTTTACCATGCGAGATAGTCTAATGCCTTTGGGTTATCTGACTCGGATTTCCAAGTCGACCGTGATGAGAAAAAGTCGACCTCGGGCTATGTGTTTACCTTGGGAGGTGGAGCCGTATCTGGCGGAGTGCAAAGCGGCGATGCATTGCGGACTCTACCATGGAAGCCGAATATGTAGCCGCCCGGAGGCTTCTAAGGAGGTGTATGGTTCAAGAACTACTCATGGATCTAGATGTGGTACTGGTTTGCCCAAGAGTATCATAGTTTCTTGTGATAACTCAGTGCGATGGCAAACTCGAAGGAACCACGGACCCACAAGCGACTAAACACATAGAGAGAAAGTACCATGTCATACGAGAAATCGTTAGGCGGTGGCGTGTTGATTGAAAAGATTGATCGACGGAAAATCTAGCGGATCCATTCACGAAGAGCTCGCGCAAAAAGTCTACGATGGACACGTTAGAGGACTTGGATTGCGCTTGATGGCACCCACTTATAAAGGAAACTTTTGTATAAGTGGGAGAAGCAAAGTGATGGTTGTTTGTAATAGCTAGTAGAAAGACACATTGTATACTAAAAGTTTGCTTTAGTATAAGTGGGAGATTGTTGGATTTGTATCTTGGCGCAAAGGTTTTGGTTGAGCTTGTATACAATGTTTCTGTTACCACTATTACAATCTCCTATCCGAAATGAATACTTGATTGCATATATCGTGTCCCTTATCTCATATATAAGTTAGATCATACGGTGTGTAGAAGATCACGTAAGTCCGTATGATTGGTCAAGCTTAATGAGATATAAAAGTTTCACGGTGAGGCGACTTAAGGACGAGTTGTCGGTTTAGGGCTGCGATATAGATAAGAAGTGACTTGACTTAGTTGCTTGTCTATCTTTGATGCGTCTCGACGTATTGAAGGATCACGAGTGAGATGTGTTCTTCTTTCGACCGTCGTGAAGAACCAAGATCTCGGTGACTTACGATGATCTAAACCTCGATAAGGTATTAGGTGAGTATGAGTTCTTGACCATCACTTTGACTTGTTATGAGTGAGGTTATATGTTCTAACCAAGATTCTCGCATCTTGGGTGGTGGCGATCTTGTATGTCACGCTAGTTATCATGTCGAGTCACCGTATCCGTTTAGGATGATGGCGTCCCCTTAAGGAGCTCAAAGGTTTATTGTACTAAACCCCGCAGGTTGAGTTAGCTCAAGTACAATAATAAGGTTGAGTGGTACTACTTAATGAAATGAAGTTATTAATCGTTTTAAGCGATTGATTGCTATAAATGATTAATGGACGTTCGATATCTTAAATACGGGGATTCAGTAATGTCTAAGTGCAAGCCCGACTCAACTTGGTAATAAAGGGTAAGTCAACATTCTTTCTCTAGTGGCATGATCGAATGTTTATAAATTAATTTATGTTAGGTGAACATAAGATAATTAATTTATTTGAGGCCCATCTTTATTCCTTGCATTTGATCCTGGTGGCCCATCCAGGCCCGTAGTAATCGAGGAAAATCGGCGCCTTTTGCTCAATTGGCAAGATTTTATTCTCTTTATCTACAATGATATAATTATATTTATGGTATATGCATAGATCCTTTCCATATAAGATTATGGTAATAATCTTGAGAGTATGGAAATAATCTGAAGTATGGAAATAATCTAAGAGTATGGTAATATTCCATATAGGATTATGGTAATATTCCATAGAGGATTATGGTAATATTCCATATAGGATTAAGGTAGTGCATTATAAATATAAGATATGAGATAATGTCTAGCTAATGCTCACATAACAACACTAGAATTTTCGGTCATCTCGTTTGGTGTGAGAGAAAAATTTTCGTGAGCTTTAAGTGGAGAGTATTGGGTGATTTTCGAAGCATTCTCCATAGATCGTCCTCACTCGGCGTTGGAGATTGGGCAATCGGGATACGATCCGGAAGGTCAAAGCACGAGTCCGATCCGTTCGATCCGTTCATCTCGTTCCATCAACCTCTTCGGATCCAAAGGTAAACACGTGTAAACCCCAGCGTGTTGCGATTTAATTATATAGACGCATGCTAGGTTTATAATCAATGTATGGTGAATTAAACACCCAAGATGGATCCTCGGGGCGAGGGTTAACATACGTTTTCCCTACATGTACCAGATCTAAGAGCAAGAATTGTGGAAGCTCAACGACAAGATGAGCAACTAGAAAAGTTACGAGTTAAGATTAGAACTGAGAAATTGCAAGATTATCATGAAGCAGGGGATAACGCAATCATGTTTAGAAATAGGATTTGCGTACCCAACAATGAGGAAATGAAGAATGAAATTATGAATAAAGCCCATAATTCTCCTTATACCTCACACCCAGGAAGCACGAAATGTATCAAGATCTTAAGCAAAACTTTGTGTGGGTTGGAATAAAATGAGAAATAGCATCATTTGTGGAACAATGTTTAACATGTCAACAGATCAAAGCGTTGCATCAACGACCATATGGAAAACTACAACCCTTTGAGACTCCTGAATGGAAGTGGGATCACATAGATATGGACTTTGTAACTGGCCTACCCAGGTCGAAGCGAGAAAACACATTTATTTGGGTGATAGTCGACCGACTTACGAAGTGCGCCCATTTTATCCCGATTTACGTCACCTATGGAGCTAGCAAGTTGGCCCAAATATATGTTCGTGAATAGTACGTTTGCATGGAGTGCCCGTGTCCATTACCTCGGACAGAGACTCCAAGTTTACTTCGTGATTTTGGTCGAGCTTTCAATAAGTGTTGGGAACGCAATTGAATTTTAGCACAACTTTCCATCCACAAACAGACGGTCAGATAGAAAAAACTATCCAAAAGTTAGAAGACAAGCTCAGAACAGTGGTGTTAGATCGAGGCGAACAGTGGGAACAGGCTTTACCGTTGATATAATTTGCTTATGATAATAGCTATCAAGAAACAATTAACATGATGCCATATGAAGCTCTACGGCAAGAAATGCAGATCGCCTCTCTATTGGGATGAAGTTGGAGAAAGAAAAGTTTTGGGACCAAAAGCAATAGAAGAAATGGTCAAAATCGTATGGCAGATCAAGAAAAGAATTCAAGAAGCTCAAGATCGCCAAAAATCATATGCAGATCCTCGTCGAACAGAATTAAGCTTTGAAATAGGATATAAGGTTTTCTTAAAAGTCTCTCCTACTAAAGGCGTACATCAGTTTGGGATAAAGGGGAAACTCAAGCCGAGATTTATTGGGCCGTATGAAATTTTAGAGAAAATAGGACCTGTAGCTTACAGGCTAGCATTGCCACCAAACTTTGACAATGTACATAACGTATTCCATGTGTAGTAGTTGCAAAAATATGTGTTTGATCCAGAATACATTGTTCATCAAGAAGAAATAGTCCATGAGCCAAATTTAAGTTACAAAGAAAAACCAGAATGTATCTTAGATCAAAAAGAACAACGACTAAGGAATAAATCCACTCCTTTAGTTAAAGTACAATGGAAATATCATGGATAAGAAGAAGCGATATGAGAACTAGAAGATCAGATGAAAAAGAAGTATCCCGAATTATTTTACTAAGGTACTAAATTTCGGGACGAATTTTTTTTAAAGAGGATGGAATATAATACCCCTAATTTTTTAAACAGTAATTAATTGAGGATTAGAGATCTAATAGGACATTGCATCCTTAAGAAGAAAGAAAATAGAAGTGATTAAGTTAGAAAATATTGATTGCAATTAGTGAAATAAAATGTGAATGAGAAAAAAATCCTAGAATTTGAAAATAGAAGAATTAATTTTAGAAATTCAAATTATTATATAGATTGACTATTTTGATCTTAACGATCAAAGAAATGTTATAACAATAGCAATTTCAAGTTATGCTATTGTAAATGTCATATTTTTTTAAAGTTCATAATTTTATTAATAAAAGAGTAGTAATTTTCATATTATTATTTGCTTAAAGAAAGAAAAATAAATTATATAAGTATTAGCAATTAAATAAAATATTATTGGAATTTTCTAGAAAAGTGATGAATAATCACTTGAAATAAATAATATAAATAAAATAAGATAATATGGGAATTCTCTAGAAAAATGATGAATAATTACTTTAATTAAATAATGTAAAAATAAAATAAAAATCAAGATAAATAACCTTCACCTCCTTACTATTCATCATCATCCAAACCACCCTAAACCTCTCTAATTTTCGAAAATCACACACACCACACACAATAAATTTTTTCTTGTTCTAAGCTTAAACTTTAAGCTCCAAACTATTTTAAATAACTAAACTAGTTTGTTTGAAGGTAAATTATCAATTTCTATCATGTTTATATGCCTAGTTTTTGTTAAATTTTTATTTTAGATTATGATGGTGAGAAGTTGAAATAGAAGTATTATGTGGTGATTATTGCTATGTATATTGTTAGATTTATGATTTAAAAGTTAGATTATGCTTTAATATTGAAATAATTATGAAATTATTGTGATTTAGAAAATGGTTTAAACCCTAGGATTTGATGTTGGTTTGATGTTAAGATTATATGATGTTATGCTTAGATTTAGTTTATATTTATGCAATTAAGTATGTTTAAGCATGAGATTAGAAAGAAATTTGATGAAAATCAAAGTTTAAACAAAGAAGAAATTTTCAAAAATTTTGAAGAAAAATAGTTATGGAGATTTGATTTTAATTGCTTCAAATAACATGATATATGAGTTTTATGAAGTGAAGTAAGCACTATATAATTTATTTAGATTTTTCAAAGTTCATATGTAAAAGTTGAAAAAAATTAGTTTATATGTTAATGTGATATGTTCATGTTTAGCTTAAGATTATTCAAAGATGTTTATAAATTAAGGTTTATGAAGGATAATAGAGCATGAATAACCATTTGTTGGGATTCAAATGGTAGTTTAAGTTTAAAATTACATTCATGGTTAGTAAGTTCAAGTTGAAGAGCATTAATGATTTTGAAAATTTTGGAATGATATGAACATGCTTATGAGTTCTAAGAAAATAGTTAAGCATGTTGAGAATTAATTTATGTTAAAAGTGAAAGATCATATTGAATTTTCTTTGAAATGTTACTAAGGAAAGTTGAAGGGCATGTGATAGAATTAAGTTTAGAAGAACAAGTAAAGTATAATGATGATTGATAATAGTATATTTGAGCATATAAAATTAAATAAAAGTTGAGCATTGAAGTTGATTTCAAGTTCTTATTTTATTTAGAAATTAATTGTAAAGAAGTTATATAAGTAGACTATGTATAACCAAGTGCTTATGAAAATAAGCTAAGAGCTTAGAAATGGGTTTAAATAAGAGAAAGAAATCATTGGTTGTTTTAGTTGATGAGATGTTACAAATCTAGTTCTTGTTGAAAATAAAATCAAGAATATTTGTTTAGTTAAGTCCTTATTTTGTTCAAGTGAACTCAAGTAAACAAGATGAGAGAAGTAGATCAAGAAAGTGTTAGAAATTAAATGATGCAATAGCCCGAAAGACTCGTAATCCCTAGTAACCGAAAGCTTAAGTGGACGTTTTAAATAGTTTAGAAGAAGAAGAAGAAGAAGAAGAAGAAGAAGAAGAAGAAGAAGAAGAATATGAAGGAGGAGGAGGAGGAAAGAAAATAAGAATTTATTTTCTTTAAAGAATAAAATATGTCTTCCCTATACTAATTTTACCTTATATTAATTTAAGGTACAATCGGAAGAGGGAAGGAAGTGAAAAATGAAGAAGAAGAGAATCTTAATTTCCTTGAGTAAAAAGCCATGACAGGTGGGCTTTCGAACTAAAGATATCACGTGCTAAATTGTTATTTGCATATTGATATGTTTATTATTTTGAGAACTGTTTGACTTGCCTGTTTTGAGCATGCTGCATTTACCTATCTACGAGAGAATGACGATATCGGTCCTATGCTGGACGAGCTGCCAGTAAGGGTTTGTATACATATAGTGTCCTTCTGGCCAAGGTGTTTGAGAATGAGGCATACTTCTCAACACAAGAAGTATGTAGATATGGTATTACAGATATGAGATAATTGTCTGCAGACATATGAGATACATATTCGGTTATTATATTATCATGAGCATGAAAAACATATTTTTTGCAAGTAGCGTATACAAGTTATTTTCTAAAACCCATGTGTATACTATAGTTTGGCAAGTCAACAATATAGCTCTAAGAGCAAGTTTTAAATGTTTTTGGCATATGTCCACTGAGTGCTTTATGTACTCACTCCCTGCATGTATTTCTAAACATGCAGGTTGAGCTTGGAGATGGCGATGGAGATGAACACTGTAGCATCCTCACTATGTTGTAAATGTTAAGTTTGGTGGTTGTCTTTATCAGAAGTTAAACTTGTTATATTGCAGAATTTTTGTAAAGCCCAGAGTTATATGTCTTCATACATAATGCTCAGCCATCCATTTCTATTGCCGTACTCTGTTTTTGTTGTTGAGTGGAATAGCTGATGCAGTTACGCATCAACACTTTTGTGAAATGCTTGTTGGTTGAAAAATCTTATGATTCTTCATGTTGTTACTCACTATTTGGTTGTTTTGTGAATCACAAACTTGATTACCCTTGGTTAAGTAGATACTTGGAATTGGTTATTCAATTGTGATTATCCGTGCTCAGCCGTTATTCTTCTTCATTCGATTCTTCATTGTGGTTTGAGGACCTAGAATCATCATTCGTCAGGCTCCATTCTATCTCTTTTGACCATAAACGTTTGACTTCATCATAATGAATGTTGGTGTCATATATTGTTATTGATATATATTGTTGGTCACAATTGTTGTCATTGATTATCAGAATTTCTTCTTAACCCACGTCACAGCATATGCATGTCTCATGTCTGCAGATAATTCTTTGTCTTTCTCTGTTCCATATCCACGTACTCTTTCAGTGTGTTGAGAAGTAGGTCTTCTTCTCAAACATCTTGACCCGAAGGTTAATATGTGTACACAAACCCTTACTGGCAGCTCGTCTAGCATAGGTGTCACAGCCGCTCTAATCCAAAGGACTGATTAGAGAGGCGGAGCTTGGAGCGATGAATGCAAAACAATTGATAAAAATAATCAAAAGATTTCGAATAATATTTATCGAACTTCAATGATCAAACCTTATTTACAAGGCAAAAGCAATTCAACCCTTATTCACAAGGCAAAAGTCATATACAAATGTAAAGGCTACGAGTTCCTTTATGATGGGTTCGATAATTGAGATGAGATACAACATCACAATAACATACAAAATATTCGAATATGCATGGAAAGCATGTGAATGCATATATGACGATATGCACCGAGGTTCTTTCTTTCAAACATAATAAATACCAAAGACCCACGACTACTCAACATCTCCATTCCATCACCATCATTACCACTTCAATCGCACATTTAAAACAAATATGCGGTGAGTACAAATAATGCACTCGATGGCTCATGCCAAAATAATTTATCACGGTTTGAATTACTCGCCCATCACGAATAACACGAGGTTTTAATTTGAAATACTCGTGCTTACTAAATATTTTTCATCATTTTCAATAAATATCGCCACAAGCATTTTCCACATATGTATGATCCACATCCACCACAACAATCATTCACACAATTCCACATGTTTGGAGGAGGCCCTCTCACAGACACCGCGACCGGCCGAGCACCCTTTCAAGACACGAATACAAAATAATCGGCACAAAATCCGCACTATCTCAAGACAGATACGAATTCTCCATCATTCTTGGGGTGCTTCCAAGAATACGAATTCAAGCATGTCATAAAGTGGGGCTACCTAACATTATGCATCAACAATCATGGATTGGATCATACATAAAACATAAACATTTTGGGCGGGGTAATTAAATAAATCGGTTCATAATTATTTGCTTGCAATAAAGCATCATAAATAAATTATTTGGTAAAATTCTACCAGTTTGAGTATAGTAAAGCCCACCTTTACTTCGGAACTTCGAATTTTACTATGCGTGCTCTTCTCCTCGTTGCGAGTGAACTTCACGTCCCACCTTTACGCAAAAATATACGTTTAGTGCGTTGGCACGCTCGCCGAGATTTTCAAAGTTCATTCAACTTTGATAATTAAATTAATAATTTGAAGTTTGGATGATTCTTTATACGTCTTAATACGTTGAAACGACGCGTATATCAATAAAATAATTCTCGTATATCGAGAGGCGTAATATGATCTACGATCTCATTTTAATCTTTTAGGTTAAACAATTAACGATAATAACGTTATTGATAAAGTGATTTCAATAATGAAATCTTTTCTCACAATTGAGATATTCTTATAAAAGTGTCGTTTTCACGTATTAACGTATTTAACGAACGATTTCAGACGTTAATTTCGAAAGTCAACCATTTTGACTTTTCATTAAAATATCGATAAAACATATTTTAATCAATATAAATCGATTTTCAATCGATTTCTTTTCATAAACTTTAATCTTCGATTTTCACGAATCGATAATTTTGATTAATATTTTCTTCAATATTAATCTTTTAATACATTAAGCCTTATTTATGCTTTTAACGTTATTTAATATAACGTTTAGTAAATAAACATAATATTCTATGTTTAATAATTCTCGAAAATTTTTAATATGTCTAAATTAATTTCTAGACATATATTATATTATTTTCTTGATTAAAAAGGATTTAAAATCCTTAATAAAAATCAATATAGCTCACGGTTATGAGCTATAATTTCCAAGCTTGTTATAAAAATTTCTCTAAATTCATATAGTGTATTATTTTACACTATGATCATTAATATGTATTAATGATACTATAGAAAAATTTGGAACTCACCTATATCACTATATAGGTCTCGAAAATTTCCAATAATTATCAAATAACTTCCTAAAATTATAATTAAATTATAGAAGGCTCTAACCTTAATTTATAACATAATTATAACCTAAAGTTTAGCATATGAAATTTCTACATTAAAGTATATAATACTCCATGGTTCACGGTTTTTACAACTATTATACTAAACATTTTTATAAAATTCTAATTAAATTACACTATACTTATATACTATAGTGTAGCAATATAACATCTTAACATTACTTAATAACACAAATTAAACCATAGAACCAAACACTATGGTCTCGGCCTTATTGAAATAAAATAGGTACAATTGTCCAAAAATTCTAATAAATTCCTATATCACCTAATTAATACCCTAGATCAACAATATGTTATTACATTTCTCAAATTAAAATCATACATCAACCTAGCATTTTTCATGCATTTTCGGTAATTTGAGAACTATAGCTTAGGATTTTTATAAATTCTCCAATAAATCACTATAGGCTCCTACTACATTATAAATCATTAATTCATTCTCAAATCATCCATTAAAATTTTCGACCATGCTCATATAATTTCATAACATGATAAATTTAATTTTAAACATGCTATATACATCTACAACATCATACTACACATAATTAATTAACAAGCTATCATACTAGCATACTTTCATAATTAATAACCATGCTTGAAACCTAAGATCAAACCATTAGAATTTTAAAAACTTAGGGTATAATCGAAGCTCGTTCGATTTCTAACCTCGTTAACGGTATTGATTTGGTGTAGGATGATTAGAGCTCAAGCTATGGAGAGAATGAAAGAAGAAATATAGTTTGGTTTTCTCTTTGGAAGGCTTTCGGCAGAGAGAGGAAAGAAAGAGAGATGAGTTGTGTTATGTTGTGAAGTGTTTCAAGAGAATAAATACTTAGGCAAAATAAAACAAATTGAAGACCACTCACTTGATACTCTCTCGGCTCTCACAATTTCAAGACACAAATGAATCAAGTGTTAGTCAAAGTGATTATGTCATACTTGAAATATCCCTTACACACATTAACTCCATGCATGCTTTAATAAAGATTTGGGAATGCACAAAACAATTTTTTGTCTCATGCTTGCACACAAGTCGTCGACCTTCAGTGTGTGTGGAGAAAATTTAGATTTTATGTGTTGTAATACAAATGTATTAGATACACTCTTTCCCAAATATAACAATCAGTGTAATAAAATCAAGATTGATTTTGTGTAACAATTTGTCAAATATTTCGGCTCCCATGCAAACAAATGCTAGTGTATTTTCATCTACACATTTTACTTGGTAAGTGTGTATTAATACTACACTTAAGATATATCACAAATTGATGATCAAAATAAAAATAATCCTATGTTAAAACAATAGGATATTTACGACACTTTTAATAATTAAATGCCCAAAACTTGATTTTCATGCTATAAGTAGATATATAGCATAATATATATCCTAGATGATAATTTATATCATAGGAAAAATTATTGGTATCATTTCATGAAAAAACCCTAATTTTCGAATTAGGGTTTTCAAAATTAATCGTTGTCCAATAACTAATCCTTAATGTTCTAGCATTATTTTAATGCTAAATAATATTCTAATTATATAAAATAATCATAGGAATTTAAATATCATAATTCCTTGATCGTTAGACTTGATTCTCAAGTCATCTCTAAACGTTAACGTTTGAAACGTCTCAAACGTTAAATATCGACTCATTTCAAAATGGTCGTAATAAAGTCTGTAATCACTTTATTAAATTATTCCAATAATAATGGAATTAAATTCTAAGCTTAAAAACTTAGAAAATATCACGAGCATAAAAATATCGATCGTAATCGACGTAGAAATAATCTTTGTTGAAATCGTTAAATATTCGTATTCTCGATTCACATTTACTTGTGAATAAAACATAGGAATTTATTATTCCAACAATAATCGATATCGTTATTCCATAATTTATTAATCAAATTATTATGATAATAATCTAATTGAATGAAATTAATTTCGTAATTAGGAGTTTAAATAATCGGGGTATTACAATAGGACCGACGTTGTTCTATTCTTTCTTTCTCTTTCTTTTTCTTCCGTGGATAGGTAAATGCAACATGCTCATACTAAAAAATCAGGCAAGTCAAACATTTCTTGAATAATATGCCAAATAAAATGCAATAATAATTTATCACATGCTTCTTTTATTTAGAAAGCCCACATGTCAAGGCTTTTTACTCAAGAAAATTAAGATTCTCTTTTTCTTCATTTTTCACTTCCTTCCCTCTTCCGGTTGTACCTTAAATTAATATAAGGTAAAATTAGTATAGGGAATACATATTTTATTCTTTAAAGAAAATAAATTCTTCTTCTTCTTCTTCTTCTTCTTCTTCTTCTTCTTCTTCTTCTTCTTCTTCTTCTTCTTCTTCTTATAAACTATTTAAAACATCCACTTAGGCTTTCGGTTATTAGGGATTACGAGTCTTTCGGGCTATTGCATCATTTAATTTCTAACTCTTTCTTGATCTACTTCTCTCATCTTGTTTACTTGAGTTCACTAGAACAAAATAAGGACTTAACTAAATAAATATCTTGATTTTATTTTCATCAAGAACTAGATTTGTAACATCTCATCAACTGAAACAACCAATGATTTCTTTCTCTTATTTAAACCCATTTCTAAGCTCTTAGCTTATTTTCATAAGCACTTGGTTATACATAGTCTACTTATATAACTTCTTTACAATTAATTTCTAAATAAAATAAGAACTTGAAATCAACTTCAATGCTCAACTTTTATTTAATTTCAATATGCTCAAATATACTATTATCAATCATCATTATACTTTAATTGTTCTTCTAAACTTAATTCTATCACATGCCCTTCAACTTTCCTTAGTAACATTTAAAAGAAAATTCAATATAATCTTTCACTTTTAACATAAATTAATTCTCAACATGCTTAACTATTTTCTTAGAACTCATAAGAATGTTCATATCATTCCAAAATTTTCAAAATCATTAATGCTTTTCAACTTGAACTTACTAACCATGAATGTAATTTTAAACTTAAACTTCCATTTGAATTCCAACAAATGCTTATTCATGCTCTATTATCCTTCATAAACCTTAGTTTATAAATATCTTTGCATAATCTTAAGCTAAACATGAACATATCACATTAACATATAAACTAATTTTTTTCAACTTTTACATATGAACTTTGAAAAATCTAAATAAATTATATGGTGCTTACTTCATTTCATAAAGCTCATATATCATGTTATTTGAAGCAAATAAAATAAAAAATCTCCATAACTCTTTTTCTTCAATTTTTTGAAAATTTCTTCTTTATTTAAACTTTTATTTTCATCAAATTTCTTTCTAATCTCATGCTTAAACATGTTTAATTGCATAAATATAAACTAAATCTAAGCATAACATCATATAATCTTAACATCAAACCAACATCAAATCCTAGGGTTTAACCCCTTTTCTAAATCACAATAATTTCATAATTATTTCAATATTAAAGCATAATCTAACTTATAAATCATAAATCTAACAATACACATAGCAATAATCACCACATAATACTTCTATTTCAACTTCTCACCATCATAATCTAAAATAAAAATTTAACAAAAACTAGGCATATAAACATACTAAAAGTGATAATTTACCTTCAAACAAACTATTTTAGTGATTTAAAATAGTTTGAAGCTTAAGGTTTAAACTTAGAACAAGAAATTTTTTTATGTGTGTGGTGTGTGTGATTTTCGAAAATTAGGGAAGTTTGGGGTGGTTTGGATGATGATGAATAGTAAGGAGATAGAGGTTATTTATCTTGATTTTATTTTATTTTTACATTATTTAATTAAAGTGATTATTCATCACTTTTCTAAAAAATTCCCATACTATATTATTCTATTTATATTATTTAATTCAAGTGATTATTTATCACTTTTCTAGAAAAATCCAATACTATTTTATTTAATTACTAATACTTACATAATTTTTTTTCCTTTCTTTAAGGAAATCATAATATGAAACTTACTACTCTTTTAGTAATAAAATTATGAACTTAAAAAAAATATAACATTTACAATAGCGTAACTTGAAATTGCTATTGTTATAACATTTCTTTGATCATTAAGAACAAAATAGTCAATCTATTTAGTAATTCGAATTTCTAAAATTAATTCTTCTATTTTCAAATTCTAGATTTTTTTTTCTCATTCACATTTTATTTCACTAATTGAAATCAATATTTTCTATCTTAATCACTTCTATTTTCTTTCTTCTTAAGGATGCAACGCCCTATAAGACTTATAATCCTCAATTAATTACTGTTTAAAAATTAGGGGTATTGCAGCAAGGATCATATCTAAATAGGATTATAGGAATGCATTATAAATACAAAATGAGAGAAAATAAAAAAGTATCCTTATTCATTTGTTGAGATTTTCGAAAATCTCTAAGACAAAATAAGGAGGCGAATTTTTGCATGGACAAACCTTTTGAAACCATAAATCCAAAGTTACAATTATTCTTCAGAAATTAGATGATGATCATATTCCATCACCGATTCCGCCAAAGGTACAAGATGTCTAGTCTAGTGGGATGGATCGACACCAGATACTTCAAGAGATTGAAGTGGATCGAGTTTCACTAGGGATACCGACTGTACAAGTAACACCTACCTAGCAAGTTGTGCAAGATAGAGAACCACAAGTTACTGCACCCACCGTTGCCATTGTGCCAGTAGTGTCTCGTCATAGTGGGAGGGTTGTGCGACAACCTGAACGATTTATGTTCGTGGGTGAATCTTCAGATTTAGTCCCAGTAGGAAAACAAGCTATAATCGACCCGTGGACATACAGTGAGGTGATATAAGACTTAGATGCAGGAGCATGTCACACCGTTATGGACTTAGAAATTGAGTCCATAATAGCTATGGATGTATACGAGAAAACACCTCTACCAGATGGCAAGGAAGCCATCGGTAGTAAGTGAGTATACAAGAGGAAGAGAGATTCTGATGGAGATGTTTTGGCTTTTAAAGCCAGGCTTGTGGTGAAAGGGTACACTAATATTGAGGGCATCGATTACGATGATACCTTTTCACCTGTAGCAATGCTCAAGTCCATCAGAATTCTTCTGGTCATAGCAGCTCACCTAAAACTAGAGGCTTGGCAAATAGATGTGAAAACAGCTTTCTTAAACGATTACCTTGAGTAAGGTTGATACATCTATATGCAACAACCCGAAGGTTATGTGGTGAAAGATGAGTAGCATCTAGTATGGAAGCTTAAGAAGTCCATTTATGGACTCAAGTAAGCTTCCCGATCATGGAACTTACGCTTTGACGAGGTGGTGAAATCCTATGATTTTATCCAGTTGCATAGCGAGAGTTGTGTGTATCGTTTAGATGTCAATGGGGAAAATCAGAAAGTATCCTTATTAATTAATTTGTTGAGATTTTTGAAAATCTCTAAGATAAAAGAAGGAGGCAAATTTTTGCAGTATTTTCCATAGATTACTCTCACTCAGCATTGGAGAATTGACAACCGGGATACAGTCCAAAAGATCAAAGCTGGAGTCTTCTATCAATCTTTTATCCGAGAAATTCGCAGTTTAACACAAGTAAACACCAACGTGCTGCAATTAATTATATAGATGCATGCTAGGTATATAATCAATGTATGGTGACTTAAACATCCAAGATGGATCCTCGGGAGAGGGTAAAATTATAGTTTCCTACATCTTCGTGCATATCTCTTTCAAGAATTTAACACACCTAGGTATATTGATTTCTGCAAGATGCGGAGCATGTCAGTAATCTCTTTATCTTTCTTGTTATTGGCCAATTTGGAAAATAAGGTAGAACCTCGGGTTCGGTTTGACATAGATAGGTTCTAGAATGACCTTCTCTTCATCCTCCTTGGGCATGTCATGCTCCAGCTCCTTCTCGGGTATTCTGACTACTTCTGGTAGTTCTTTTTTCGCTTCTCAAAGCAACAATGTTCACTTAGATAGGCCGATTTACCTTCACTTGTGGTAATAATTCTCCTTGTTTTTTCTTCAGTTATGCCACGGCGTTGGTCAAGTGGTTAACTTGAGCACTTAAGTCTTTAATTTCTCTCCACTTCTCCACCTTGAACTTTTCATTCACTTGTTGTGCCTTGAAGTTCTCTCTTGCCATTGTGTGGATGAGTTCTGCCAAGGATGGTCCTCTATTGTGATCACTCTGAGACTGCCTATATTGTTGTTGGAACTGAGGTTGTCATGCCCCTTGCTGTTTATCGGACCACTTGAAATTCTTATGGTTTCTCCATACAGGATTGTAAGTTTGAGAATTTGGATCATGACGCCTTTATTCATTTTGTCCATTATCATTATGTCCAATTACATTGACTTCGTCTTCTTTTTCCTATAAACTAGGGATTGGTCAGTCGTGTGCATAATGACCACACATATTCCACAAGCTCAAACTTTCTTCTTCTGCTTCATGCCCATGTTGTTGGATTTATATACTAAAAGCAGAATGGTTGAGCTTGTATATAATATTTTCTGTTACCACCATTACAATCTTATATCTGAATTGTTTACTTGATTACATATATTGTATCATTATCTCAATGTGTAGAAGATCATAGAATTTTGTATGATTGGTTAAGCTAGTTGAGATATAAAAAGGATTACAGTTGAGACAACTTGAGAACGATTTATCGGTATAAGTCGCAGTATAGATAAGAAGTGACTTGACTTGGATGCTTGTCTATGCTGGTACGTTTTGACGTATTGATGAATCACAGTGAGATGAGTTCTTCTATCTGACCGTCGTGAATAACCTAGTTCTCGGTGACTTTGCGTTGATCTAAACCTCGATAAGATTTTAAGTGAGTATGAGCCACTAACCATCGTTTTAACTTGTTATGGGTGAGGGTTACATGAGATAACCCAAGATTCTCTGCATCTTGGGTGGTGGCAGTGCTTGTATGTCATGCTTGTTACCTATATCGAGTCACCGTATCCGTTGATGATGGTGATGCCCCTTTAAGGAGCCCAAAAGGTTTATTGTACTAAACCCTGAAAGTTGAGTTAGCTCAAGTACAATAATAAGGTTGAGTGGTACTACTTAGGGAATTAAAGAGATTAATTATTTTAAGCAGTCAAAGTGCTATAAATAATTAATGGACGTGTGATATCTTAAAAATACGGAGATTCGTAAGTCTAAGTGCAAGTCCGACTCAACTTCGATAATAAATGGGTAAGTCAGCATTTATTCTCTAGTGGAATGAATAAATATTTATGAATTAATTTATGTTATGGGCTGAACATAAGATAATTAATTTATTTGAGTCACATCTTTATTCCTTGCATTTGATCCCTGGGCTGGCCCATCAAGGCCTGTAACTGCTCAAATTTTTGTCCACCTCATAAGGATCCCACTGGGATTCTGTTCTGATCCTCTCTATCTGAAAAGATATTATTATATTTATTAGATATACAGAGATCACATCCTAATAGAATTCTAGGGTTGTATTATAAATATATGGTGAGAGAAAATCAGTGTAATCCTAATTGTAATTCTCGAAAATTACAGTGTGAGGAGTAAGACGAATTTTTACAGTATTCTCCATAGATTGCTCTCACTCAGCATTGGAGTTTTGACAAACGGGATACAGTCCAAAAGATCAAAGCACGAGTCTTGATCCTCTTCTTTGTCCGACAAATTCGCATGTAAACACGAAAAAACACCAACGTGTTGCAATTAATTATATAGGTGCATGCAAGGATCCTATCTAAATAGGATTATAGGAATGTATTATAACTACAAGGTAAGAAAAAAATCAGATTATCCTAAGGCAATATAATGATTTTTAAAAATCACAGTGTATCACATAAGAGGTGAAATTTTACAGTATTTTTCATAGATTGCTCTCACTCAATATAGGAGAATAGACATCGGATACAGTCCAGAAGATCAAAGCTGGAGTCCATAATTGATCTGATGTCCCAGAAATTCGTAGATAAACACGAGTAAACACCTATGTATTGTAATTAATTATATAGGTGCATGCTAAGAATATAATCAATGTATGGTGAATTAAACATCCAAGATAGATCCTCATGAGCATGGGTAAAATAAGATTTCCCTTCACATGTTGGCCATCATATGTTCAAATGTACTACAGAGTTTTCTATCTTAGTCTCGACAGTAGAATGAACCGCTGATGTTGGTCTTACGGTCTCCATTCCATCATCTCGAGTTTTTTCAGCCATTTCAGAAAATAACTTGAAAGCTTCGCTTAGAAGTTCATTGAGGATGGATCCTCCGCATGCGGCATTGACCCATGTCTTCTCATGTGCCCTCAGCCCAATCATGATTTAGAATCTGATGTAATTGCTTGAAACATACCCAATAGTCATAGAATGACTCCTACGTGCCCATTTTGATGTCGTTGATTATTTTCATCATGTTCTGAATACGGGCAACAAGATAGTACTTCTCAATGAATCTTTATTGCATTGTTGTCATGTAATAACACTCCTCGTTGTCATCTAATAACACTCCCCGTTGGCAAAGTGTAAAGTCATTCTCTTGCTCCATCATGTAGTGAAAAGAGAAAAGATACTAGTTGCACATATTCATCCATATTGCCCAGCGTGCAAATGGTACAACATGCCATCTTGAAGTCTTGCAAATATCTTTGTGGATCCTCCTCGGCCATGTCGCTGAATCATGAAATGATATGGATGAATGAGTGCTTTATCTCCCAATTCTCTGTGGTCGTGGGCAAAGTGATGCCCATCAGTCTCAAATTCAGATTATTAGGGAACACCATCTTCGTAAGTGCCTGCTCCACTGGCAGTTGGTCACTTATCACTTCTTCTAGATCAATAAAAGCATGAACTAACTTATTCTCAAGAATGGCTCGATGTACTTGCTTTGCTCGTCTTGCTGTTTTCCTCATCCATCATGCAGTCTTCTCGATTTTAGGATTGATTAGATACCTTGGATCCTTTGCACGTCTAGGTTGGGTCATGCACCAGGGATAAGACACGTACACAAAAAGAGATCACCATTGAAAACACAACTTTCATGCAATGCTGCTAATTTTAAAGCTATGTTGTTTAGCACGCAAAATAAATTTATATTCCTATTGTCCAAAACAGGTATAGACATGTGGTATGGTCAATCCCACGAGGAGTTAGTGCAACGCTCTCTTGGTCACAACAAAAAAAGAAATTGAAAGGAGTTTGTATTGACGTGTCTTGGTTAATACAGAAAAAACGAAAAACTAAATTGAAAAGACTAAACAAACGAAATCAATGATAAAATAAACTTGTCTTGGCATTGGACTCAATAAACACAAACGCGACTCGGTCATTGATGCAAAGTTATTCACCACACGATTTGTCAACCAGTTATAAGTACACCATGGTAATATCCCTTCTGTCACATGTCACGCATACAACCATCTTAACTCAATCTTACCTTACGGTTTAATAACAGACAAGGGAACTCCTCTATGTAAGTTATCTTTGTTGGATTTGTATCTTGGCAGTTTGGTTGAGCTTGTATACAATGTTTCTGTTACCACTATTACAATCTCCTATCCGTTTGAATACTTGATTGCATATATCGTGTCCCTTATCTCATATATAAGTTAGATCATACGATGTGTAGAAGATCACGAAGTGCGTATGATTGGTCGAGCTTAATGAGATATAAAAAGTTTCTGGTGAGACAACTTGAGGACGAGTTGTCGGTATAAGTCATTGTATAGATAAGAAGTGACTTGACTTGGTTGCTTGTCTATGCCGGTGCGTCTCGGCGTATTGAAGGATCACAGTGAGATGAGTTCTTCTATCTGACCGTCGTGAAGAACCAAGATCTCGGTGACTTACGATGATCTAAACCTCGATAAGGTATTAGATGAGTATGAGTTGCTGACCATCACTTTGACTTGTTATGGGTGAGGGTTATATGTTTTAACCCAATATTCTCCGCATCTTGGGTGGTGGCAGTGCTTGTATGTCATGCTAGTTATCTGTATCGAGTCACCGTATCCGTTTAGGATGATGACGTCCCCTTAAGGAGCTCAAAAGGTTTATTGTACTAAACCCTGCAGGTTGAGTTAGCTCAAGTACAATAATAAGGTTGAGTGGTACTACTTAAGGAATTAAAGATATTAATTATTTTAAGCAGTCAGATTGCTATAAATAATTAATGGACGTTCGATATCTTAAATACGGGGATTCGTAATGTCTAAGTGCAAGCCCGACTCAACCGGTAATAAAGGGGTAAGTCGGGATTTATTCTCTAGTGGCATGAATAAATGTTTATAAATTAATTTATGTTCTGGGCTGAACATAAGATAATTAATTTATTTGAGGCCCATCTTTATTCCTTGCATTTGATCCCTGGGCTGGCCCATCCAGGCCCTTTAGCACAAGAAAATAGGCGCCCCATAAGCTCACATGGAAAGGATTTGATTCTCTTTATCCACAAGGATATAATTATATTTATGGGATATCGTAGATCTTTTCCTTATGGGATTAAGGTAGTGCATTATAAATATAAGGTAAGAGATAGATTGAGGTTAATCCTCATTAATTGAAGCAAGAATTTTCGTGCATCTCATCATCATTGAGAGGATTCTCGAAAATTTGTGAGTGAGAGCATTGGGTGATTTTCGAAGCATTCTCCATAGATCGTCCTCACTCGGCGTTGGAGATTGGGCAGCAGGGATCTGATCCGGAAGATCGAGCAGCAGTCTCGATCCGTTCATTCCGTTCGACCCGAGCGGATCTAAAGGTAAACACGAAAACCCCTACGTGTTGCAATTAATTAAATAGACGCATGCTAGGATTATAATCAATGTATGGTGAATTAAATATCAAGATAGATCCTCGGGCGAGGCTAAACCTAGTTTTCCTACAATTGGTATCGAGCACAGGATCGAGAATCTTGGCTTTGTTGGATCAATTCACGTTTGATTATTACGTGCGCTTAATTAATTGTTGGATCCGCTGTTCATCGTGGCTCGTTTTGTTTTGTTGGGTTTTGTTTTCACCACGAGAAAATCCGTGGTTAGATTAGATTTATTTTACGTAAATCTTATCTCGTAAAGAAAACGAAGGCGAAGCACGAAGAGCGAGATGATGGGGAAAACAGATCTCGCGGTGTCCTCAGGCGGTTTTCATGAGCGAGCCATGATCGCAAGCAGGCGGCGCGACGAGGGCGGCGTGGCGGCGAGCCTCGGCGGACGCTGGCGGCGTGCCAGCGGCGCCAGACGCATCGCGGTGGCCCAGCGGCGGGCGGCGGGCAGGCGGCGCGAGTTTATCAGCGGAAACCTCGGCGCTACGTCGCGCTTCGGCGGGCTCGGCGCGAATCGCACGCGGAAACCTCGGGCGCGAGATTTTCTCGACTCTCGACCACGGCGCCGCAGTCGCGCGAGAAACCTCAGCGAGGTCTCGGCGGCGCCGGGCGACTCGGGCGTGCGATTTTACAGGCGGGCCAATACGGCGGCGCGGCTCGATAGCGCTCGGCGGAGGATGCGAGTGAGCTCGGTGGGTCGCGGTCGTCTCGCGACCGCGAGGCAGCCCACGAGGCAAGCACGCCAGGCGGCGCGAGGAAAGGGCGGCGGTCTTTGGCGCGCGCATGGGCTGTGCCCTAGCTGCTGCAGCCCGGCCCATTTAGGCCAACCCGCCCAAACCAGTCGAACCGATTTCGAGGCCCAAACCCGTTTTCGGCCGATTCAGATTTTAGGTCCGATCGGTCCGTTCCACCGATCGGCCCAAATCCGGTTTTGGCGAATCGGTCCGTGCCCGTACGCGAGGCCCATTTCAAGTTTAATTACATTCTTTGCTTTTCTATGTAATAGATTAGGCAAGAAAGTGCAGGTTCCACGAGTGGGCCGCGATGAACGTTTTATTTTATTTTTATCGTTCATATGCATGTCGTGGATGTTTAATTTATGCAGTAGCATGCTATGTATGTTTAAATTACGTTGACAAACCTTTAAGTGTTTTACGTAATTGAGTGCGCATAGTAAGCATGCTAGGTTTATCGCGTTTTCAAGCATATTTTAGAATTCTGCGAGCATGTTTTACATGTTGAGTTATATAGACAAGCATGCTAGGATTACGTGATCTGCATGGACAAACCTTTTGAACAAAAAGACTAAGCAAGCAACCCGACATATTAATTTTCCAAATTAAAATGTCAAGACCTCCACCTTTAATCTCTAAACAAAGTGATACATAGCGTGAGTGGCGCCACACATTGGCTTGCTTGCCTTGTTTATCATAAGTTTGTTAGATGAGATTTCTAAATAAAACATTTTAAATCTATTGAGAGTGGGAGTTTCATGTGGCGATCACACGCGCGGGTAGCTTGCATGTGCGATTTTCATAAGTTCTCTAGAGATAGATATAAAATGAGTTAACAAAAGAATTTGAATTAGAAGCGGTATGGTCAGGTGAGTATGCCGATTCTAAAATTCATTTCTATTTGTTAAAAATGTGGTCATTGCTTAGACATCACCTCGAGTACAACTTCCATGAAGTCCTTCTTGCGATAGTGATGTGGTCTAGTGAGGTCCAATCGTTAATTTCATTTGTCATAAGGTTAAGTTGACATGGATTGAAATTAAGCGACTAAAGGTATATTTTAGTGCAGTGGGGGTTCGTGTAAACGCGTCACACGCGTGGCTTGCATGTGGGATTCCTTGGGCGATTGGAGGTTTCAATTAATATTGTTTTATCAAAAGGTTACAATATTATTATTACTGAATTATGTGCGATCGTATGCTTATGTGTTTTACATTATCTTTTCGGATATGTCTCTTACATCGATTATCAATATGCTCGCACAAAATCCCTATCCGGTCCAATTTTATCGAGTGGAAATGAAACATGGAATATGTTCTTATATTTGAAGAAAACATGTTTGTTCTCACTACTCCTAAACCCGATGCCCTTGCGGCGATCGACTAATGAGCAATGAGAGTCGGCGGACTTTGGAATAAGTTAAACAATATGGCTAAATGCTATATGATGACTACTATGTCCAAATGCTTGCGGCTGCAACATCGATCGATGGTGAGGCTTGACGATATTTGGTGAGTCTCGAGAGTAAGTTTAGGCGATCGGATCGGACGATCGCTTCCACACAATGAGAGAAATCTTGGCGTGTAAGATGGAAGAAGGAAGTTCGGTCCATGAACATGTCTCCACATGACTCGTCTCATGGATAGTCTTGATCGGTTGGGAGGAGGTATTGACGGCAAGCCAAGGTCGATATCATCCTCAACACACCGCCTTAAGTCTTTTGAGAGCGTAAATGCGATCATGAGCAAGACCGAGTTTACACTTAGTCGGTTGCTTAATGATCTCGTGGCTGCGGAAGGAGTTATGGGAAAAGAGCACATGCTCTTGCTAGCACATCTAAGGGCCCAAAATTTCCGTTGCAAAATGGGAAAGAAAAGGGCACCAAAGGTGGTAGAGCAAGGAAATAGTGGGAGTAATGGGAGCAAGAACATGGCGCCACGGAGGCTTGAAGAAGCCAAGGAGAAGGGCAGTGCTTCAAGTGCGGTGGGCCGGGCATTGGAGGCCAGTGCCCTATGCTCGAGGCTCAAGTGCCGTTTGCTTTAATGTGAAACATGTTTAGCGACTTGTTCTACCCATTCTTGGGTAGTAGATACGGAACTGTTGATCATGTTTGTTACACCTGCGGGGTTCCAAATGACAAGGGAGCTAGCTAATGGCGAGATAACGATCTCCATGGGCAGCGCGAAAGTCGAGGCGATTGCAGTTGGAGATGTTCTTTATGTTTTGGGTCAGCAGCTTTAGTTTTGAAAGGCGTTTTATATGTGCGGATTTTTGGCGGAACCTTGTTTACTGTTTGAAATTATTTACTCATGGATATTACATTATTTTGATAGTGGTGTTTCTATCATAAGAAATGACGAAGTTATACGTGTTGGCACTTTATATAATTAAGCTTTATCTATTTACGCAAAACATAATACCTATAACTATGTTGCATCTTCTACAAACCCTAAAAAGAAAGTTTTCTTATGCAAGATGACACCACTTTTCTCTAGCATCTTAGATTAGGTCACATCAATCTAAATAGGATCAAAGGCGGCTAAGAATGGGCGTTGGGTAATCTCAAGGTTACTCCGTTCCCGATCTGCGAATCTGTATAGAAGGTAAGATGTCGACCGGACCCTTCAAAGCGAAGGGTTATAGAGCAAAGAAATGATGGAGTTAGTCCATTCGACACTGTGTGGACCGATGTCCACACAAGCTCGTGGAGGTATGGTATTTTGTCACTTTCATTGGCGTTACTCAAGGTGCGGATACGTATACTGCTTCACCGCAAGTCCGAATGCTTTGAGAAGTTCAAAGAATTTAAGGCGGAAGTGGAGACGAAGCAAGGTAAGAGTATCAAGTCGCTGCGATCGATCGCGGTGGCGAATACCTCGATAACGAGTTTATGGACTATCTAGTGAAGTGTGGGATTACATCCCAACAAGACTTCACCAAGACACACCTGACAAAATGGTGTGTCGGGCGAAGAAATAGGACTCTTTTGGAATGGTTAGATCAATGATGAGTTATGCAACATTGCCTATTTAGTTACGGGGTATGCCTTAGAAGCAATGACATACTTGCTAAATCTAGTACCATCTAAGTCGGTCGAAAAGACCGCTTTCGAGTTGTGGTTTGGTAGCAAGCCGGTTTAAACCACATAAGGATATGGGGCATCCGGACTGCGTCTTTGAACAAGAAGGGCGACAAGTTGGAGGCTAGATCAAGCGCAAGGTGTTTATTGGCTATCTAGAGGAGCGAAGGTGGTTTATTCTATAGTCTAAGGATCGGGAAGGTCATTATTAGCACTAATGCTCGATTCTTAGAAGAGGACTACATAAAAATCAAAATCAAAGTTGAAATCATTTTCAAGAATTAGAAGATGATCGTATTCCACCACCGATTAGGCGAATATGCGAGATGTCGAGTCTAGTGGGAGGGATCGACACCGGATACTTCAAGAAATTGAAGTGGGTCGAGTTTCCTTGGAGATACCGGCCGTGCAAGTGGTACCTACCCGACAAGTTGTGCAAGATGAGAACCACAAGTTTACGCACCCACCGTTGCCATAGTGCTGTAGAACCTCGTCGTAGTGGGAGGGTTGTTCGTCGACCCGGCGATTTATGTTCGTGGGACAATCTTCGGATATGGTCGAGAAGCGAGCAGCAATAATCGACCCATGGGCATCTGAGGAGGCGATCTGAGACATTGATGCAAGATCATGGCACACCGCTATGGACTTAGAAATAGAGTCCATAACGGCTATGGATGTATATGAAAGACACCTCTACCGGATGGCGAGGAAGCCATAGGTAGTAAGTGGATATCAAAGGAAGAGATTCCGATGGAGAGGTTTCGACTTTTAAAGCCGGGCTTGTGGGAAAGGGTACACTCAGTTGAGGCATCGATTTCGATGAGACCTTTTCTCTGTAGCAATGCTCAAGTCCATCGTAATTCTTACGGCCATAGCAGCCCACTGAACTAGAGGTTTGACAAATGGATGTTGAAACCGCTTTTCTAGCGGTTACCTTGAGAAAGGTAGAGACATCTATATGCAAACAACCCGAAGGTTATGTGGTAAAGGGTGAAGAGCATCTAGTATGGAAGCTTAAGAAGTCCATTTATGGACTTAAGCGAACCTCCGATCATGGAACTTACGCTTTGACGAGGTGGTAAAGTCCTATGGATTTATCCGGTTGCCTAGCGAGAGTTATGTGTATCGGTTAGATGTTAACGGTGATGTGGTATTTCTTGCACTTTATGTAGATGACATTCTTCTAGTTGGCAACAACGTGAAGGCTGTTATCGAGCGTAAAGAGTTGGTTATCCGATCGGTTTCAAATGAAAGACTTAGGAGATGCAACATACATTCTTGGGATCGAGGTTTACCGAGATCGCAAGAAGAAAATATTGAGCTTATCTCGAGCGTCTTACATTGATCTTGTGATTACTCGCTTTAGTATGCGGACCGCCAAGAAAGGTTGCTACCTTTCGGACATGGCGTTCGCTTTATCTAAGACGCGATCACCTATATTTCGCAAAGGAGATAGAGGAAATGAGACAAGTTCCTACGCTTCGCGTAGGAAGTCTCATGTACGCAATGCTATGCACAGGCCCAATATACGCTATCACGGTAGGCATAGTAGCTGAATATCGATCTAACCTGGACAAGCTCATTGAATTGCGATGGCGTATACTCAAGTACACGAAAAGGACTCGAGATTATAGGCTAGTTTACCATGCGAGATAGTCTAATGCCTTTGGGTTATCTGACTCGGTTTCAAGGCGGCGGTGATGAGAAAAAGTCGACCTCGGGCTATGTGTTTACCTTGGGAGGTGGAGCCGTATCTGGCGGAGTGCAAGCAAGCGATGCATTGCGGACTCTACCATGGAAGCCGAATATGTAGCCACTCGAGGCTTCTAAGGAGGCTGTATGGTTCGAGAACTACCTCATGGATCTAGGTGTGGTACCGGTTTGCCTAAGAGTATCATAGTTCTTGTGATAACTCGGTGCGATGTGGCAAACTCGAAGGAACCACGAGCCACAAGACGACCAAACACATAGAGAGAAAGTACCATGTCATCGAGAAATCGTTAGGCGGTGGCGTCTGATTGAAAAGATTGATCTGACGGAAAATCTAGCGGATCCATTCACAAAGAGCACGCCGCAAAAAGTCTACGAAGCACGTTCGAGGACTTGGATTGCGCTTGATGGCACCCACTTAGAAAGGAAACTTTTGTATAAGTGGGAGAAGCAAAGTGATGGTTGTTTGTAATAGCTAGTAGAAAGACACATTGTATACTAAAAGTTTGCTTTAGTATAAGTGGGAGATTGTTGGATTTGTATCTTCAAAGCGGTTTGGTTGAGCTTGTATACAATGTTTCTGTTACACTATTACAATCTCTATCGATTTGAATACTTGATTGCATATATCGTGTCCCCTTATCTCATATATAAGTTAGATCATACGATTGTGTAGAAGATCACGAAGTGCGTATGATTGGTCAAGCTTAATGAGATATAAAAGTTTCACGGTGAGACAACTTGAGGACGAGTTGTCGGTATAGGTCTTTGTATAGATAATAAGTGACTTGACTTGGTTGCTTGTCTATCTTTGATACGTCTCGGCGTATTGAAGGATCACGGTGAGATGAGTTCTTCTATCGACCGTCGTGAAGAACCAAGATCTCGGTGACTTCGATGATCTAAACCTCGATAAGGTATTAGATGAGTATGAGTTCTTGACCATCACTTTGACTTGTTATGGGTGAGGGTTATATGTTTTAACCCAATATTCTCCGCATCTTGGGTGGTGGCGGTGCTTGTATGTCATGCTAGTTATCGTATCGAGTCACCGTATCCGTTTAGGATGATGGCGTCCCTTAAGGAGCTCAAAGGTTTATTGTACTAAACCCTGCGGGTTGAGTTAGCTCAAGTACAATAATAAGGTTGAGTGGTACTACTTAAGAATTAAAGATATTAATTATTTTAAGCAATGATTGCTATAAATAATTAATGGACGTTCGATATCTTAAATACGGGATTCGTAATGTCTAAGTGCAAGCCCGACTCAACTTCGGTAATAAAGGGTAAGTCGGGATTTATTCTCTAGTGGCATGAATAAATGTTTATAAATTAATTTATGTTAAATTTGAACATAAGATAATTAATTTATTTGAGGCCCATCTTTATTCCTTGCATTTGATCCACAATTTGGCCCATCCAGCCCTTTAGCACAAGAAAATAGGCGCCCATAAGCTCACATGGAAAGGATTTGATTCTCTTTATCCCACAAGGATATAATTATATTTATGGGATATGCATAGATCTTTTCCTTATGGGATTAAGGTAGTGCATTATAAATATAAGGTAAGAGATAGATTCAAGGTTAATCCTCATTAATTGAAGCAAGAATTTTCGTGCATCTCATCATCATTGAGAGGATTCTCGAAAATTTGTGAGTGAACATTGGGTGATTTTCGAAGCATTCTCCATAGATCGTCCTCACTCGGCGTTGGAGATTGGGCAACGGGATACTGATCCGGAAGATCGAGCACGAGTCTCGATCCGTTCATTCCGTTCGACCAAGCGGATCAAAGGTAAACACGAGAAAACCCTACGTCTTGCAATTAATTAAATAGACGCGTACTGGGATTATAATCAATGTATGGTGAATTAAATATCCAAGATAGATCCTCGGGGCGAGGTCTAAACCTAGTTTTCCCTACAATATTACACGACCTAACCACTCACAAGGAACACCATCAATGAGCGTATTACCCAAAGCAGCATTATACCCAAGACAGACCCAATATTGACACTCGGCAACACTAAGACTATGCCAACTCACCCATGTCAGTTATACTCTCAAGACGTAGACGGATCGTATACTGTATTTTTAGTCTTAATTTATTGGTGACCTAGCCCAACACAGTTAATTAATGGCCAGTTAACTAACCTAGTCAAATTATACCTTTTTGGAATCAAAACTAATATTTCGGGAACACATGCATGCAAATCGTAGTGCCCATTCAGACCTCTCGAGTTCGTGAGTTTATGTTCATCTCATCTTGCCCAAGCTAATGTAAAAGCTTAGCTAGACATAAATAAGATCAATACGAAAATAATGAAAAGAAACATAACTTACTATTGAAGCGAAATTGATTGTTTGCCCATGATGGGACTTAACAAACTAACTACTGAAAACGAAATAAACTAAACTAGATGATATTATGAAAGGGATGATGCAAGGTGTGTTCTAATAAGTGAGCAAAACATGGTATTTATAAAGAAGTTTCGTGGGCTGGACGCCAAGCTTTAGGCCTTGGAGATAAGAATGATAGCGGATTGGGTTGATCTTCTTTAGTCCATCGGCTTGCCCTCAATTCTTGCTTATCCGAAGCTGATTTGATTTCATCTCGTTGGAGTCATTATCAGACCAAACTCTTGCATTATCTTTAATGGATAAGTTGATCTCCATCCGTGACTCGTCCTGCCCTCATCATTTATCTCACTTTTCTTTTTTTCTTCTTTGTTCCTTCCTGATCCTGATCTTTTTTTCTTCTCTTGCCCTGAACCATCAGCCTGGAATTTGAATCTGTGTGATACTCTTATGATGGTCACGTCTTACGAGCGGGCGACTTGATCTTATCTTTACTCGGATATCTTCGTCACCGCCTAGTCATGCGAGCAAAGCTCTTTGTGACCTGGGTGGAATTGTATCTCAGCTCATTCCCTGATTGCAGATTCCTTCTTCTAGCTTGCCCATTACTAGCTTCTCATGCCCATTTCATGCACCACGTGCCCTGTCCTACAAGTGTGTTTTCTCAGACAAAAAAACAAAGACAAAAACAAAAAGACTTGATCTAGACCTAGAAAATAAGACACAAAAAGAGCACAAAACATGGGCTCGTCAGAGGCCAACTACAGAGAAAGAATGACAAAGGGGGTATGTCGTCTCTAGCGAGAGAGAGAGAGAGAGAGAGAGAGAGAGAGAGAGAGAGAGAGTGAATGAGTGAATGAATGACATAAGTGGGTATAATTAAGATTCGCATACAAGGGATGTGCTTCTTTATGGCGAGAAAGAAAGAGTGGATGAATGAATGAATGAATGTGGGACACCTAGAATTAGGGCCCTAATTCTAATTGGGCTTGATTATCAGGCCTTAATTAAGACACAATTAGTCCTATTTTTAGTATGTGCCAATAATAATGAAACATTCCAAAATGAAAATGGGCCAAGAATATTATGATGTATGGATAAGTAATCAATTAAAAAATTGCATAATTCATTTTGATACAATCAACCAATTATCACAATCTTCCACGTGTGATACGACATATTAAAGCAGGGGTCATGCTAGGCTAAGGTAATAAGTTTTTACACAATTTTTTTTAGGTAGTCTCCTATGTGGATCTCTGCATATGTAGATATTGATAATTTTCTTCAATGCAAATAATACTCTTATTCAATATAAATGATACTCCATCCGTCCCACACAAAACGACTCATTTTTTTCGGCACGGTTATTTAGGAAAATGGTATAAAGTAATTAAAGTGATAAAAAATAGGTAGGTCCCATAACTTTTGAAGAGATAATTATTTCCAAAAAAAGAAACATGACATCTTGGGTGGGACAGTCCAAAAAGGAATACATATCATCTTGAGTGAGACGGATGGAGTACTCGCTAATTACAGAGTAAAAACAAATAATATTTTTCTTCAATATAATTGTTACTTTTCTTAAGAACGAATAATATTTTTATTGGCCCGTACCACATGAATAGATATACAAGAATTATTGTGTTTTTTCTTTTCATAATATATGAGTATGTGTATCTCTTATTAGATGATTTGTGGATCTTGACAATCTTCGTAATTATATTTACTAAATCGCATTCCTTTTGAACCCAGTCCACGAATATAAGAACACTATACAAAATTAATAACATGTTATACCAAATATCCAAACACATTATTGTGTTTGTGACTTTTCCGAATTCTAATCATTTTTTTCAAAAAAAAGGCGCTATCCTAACCAATCTTGAATTCTTGATCCGTCTCATCTCATTTCATTGAAAGTATCAAAAAACTTTTAACAAAAACTGTTGAGTGAAATACAAAAATAACATGAAAGATATGACAAGCTATGTGCAAATTTGGGTGAACGGTAAGTTCCATCCTGAGAGAGTGTGCAATGCACACCCATCCCCTCCGCATGACACGTGTCTTACCTGTATTTATTCACATTTAATTAAATGTCACGAATAAACCAACCCAACCATGGTTAATCCGGATAGGCCCACTATCGAAACCATCTTCGTGGAGAAGCTATCCATGAGTGTCGACATACATTTTTATCGTCGGCATTCCAAACATGTATCGACATTTCGGACATGTATCGGCATTTTAGGATTTGAATTAATATCTTGGCGGAGAAGCTACCCTTGAGTCCGACATTCATTTGATACGTCGATATCCCAAAACATATATCGGCAATTCGGACATGTATCGGCATTTCGAGATTAAATTAAATTTTGAATTATTAACGAGAAGCTTAATAAAACTTCCCGCCAATGTTTACAATTATCTTAAGCGCTAAATTTATTATAATCTGTGGATAAATAATTTATAAAGTAATAATGTATCCCCAAAAATTCCAAACACTAAATAGATAATTATAAACTATTAATATTAAATATTAAAAAGCGGTTTATAATAATTATATTATATCTTGTTCATAAAAAATATTAAAATAATTAATAATCGTTATTAATTTTATGACCACATAAAAAATTGTCGTCACTCATTGTTAAATTTGAAACATTGAAATTTACCTTTGAGCCCTCACTATTTCAAGTCTTGCAAGGGTTACATAAGTAAATTCATAAGGAAATTAAAATAATTCCCCATTTACAACCGCCTTCTTCCCATTTGGCGCCTCTGAGAGAGTGATCACATACGGCGAGCGAAGAGAGGCGTGAGAGACGCCCAAACCCTAACTGCGAGAGGCGAGAACTAAGAGAGCACGCGAAACCCGTATTGTTCCATTTTCAACATTAATGATTTTTCCGCGCCCTAAGTAGGCGAGATCGGCCTTGATTGATGTAGTCTTCGTCCATCCTCATTTCTTTGGAATTCTTCATCTTAGTCTTCGTCCGTTGGGTAGCCTTCAGATTCTTCATCTTTGCATCGAAAACCTAGGCAATATCTAGAAATACCCAAATATGTTGTGCTATGTTCGATTTTAAGTCCATTGTTAATGGGTATGTCTTCCTGTTTTTGTATGCTTGTTTGTTTACTTGTTGAAGATGCTTGTGATTCTTCGATTTTTGGCATTTTCACATCTGTTTGCAATTTGTTACGTAGTGGTGAGTTTATGAAGTGCTTTCTCGTTGGATATTGGCATATTCTTGTTGAGTGGATTTATAAATTTATATAACACTCGTATTACATTTATATATGAAGTAATATAGCATTTCCTTTTTTGTCCGCAAAGGTGCGGTATTACAACACTAGATTTCTTCCTACCATACATTCTCGGATAATATGAATGGTTGGGGATTATAGGACTATAATTCTTTTATTTCTTAAGTTGAAGATGCTTTTGGTAGTCTTGCCGTATATTTAATGGTTTCGATTTTCAGTCCATTGGGGTAGTCTTGGTTAATGGTTTCACATTTCTATAAATTGATTGTCCATAAAATCTTCATCGCAATAGAGTGCCTTTGACAAAATATTTTAGTTGTCATCTCTGAGAGAACTAGAGGTGAACCTAAACTCAAGAAATACATGTTGATCCTTACGGTAGTCTTGGACATTCCTTAACTTGTATTTCTTGAGTTCCACTTACTAGGATGGATTACATGCGACGATGCCCAAGGCTACTGACTATAATTGCTACTTTGCTAATACTCGATAATATTATCCTACATTGCCTTTGTTACTATACTTAACATTTAAGCGGAAACTCCACCACAAATCCTTTGAGTTCGTTTGAGTTCTAGTGATGAGAATCGGTGGGAAAGCGAAAACTCGCCATCGAAATTCAAATGTATTGTCCTTATATTAAAGTCTTTTATTACAAGAGGCATGTAATCTAGGGAACCATAAGCAAAATATTTTATTTTAATATCACTTTTATTATTTTTCTAATTTAACTACGAGATCACCCTCCTACATCGAATAGAAAATAAATATGTATACGATGCGGATGTGTTTCTATTGAAGCTTCATCACCAAAAGCGATAATTACTACAAGGTCATGTACAATTCGGTATGGGAGGGTACGATTATGAAAATATCTTTTGCTAACAAAATTATCACTCTTAAATAAAGACCTAAAAAGTAGGGTGAGCAAAACCGAACCGGACCGAACCGAAATGGGCGGTTTGGTTCGGTTTGAACAAGAATTTAGTTGATTCGGTTTCAAATTTTCAAAACCGAAATTAATTGATTCGGGTTCGGTTTGGTTAAAAATTGATTTTAAACCGAACCGCCTCAATTAATTATTATTATATATTTTTATTTTTATATATATATTATATATATAAGTGTTATTTATATTATTAATATTTAAATTGGTTAATATTATATATATTTATATATATATAATTATATTTATATATTATATTATATATATTATAATATTTATATTAATTTTAATTTTAATTCGGTTAAAACCGAACCAACCGAACCGAACCGAATATTTCGGTTCGGTTTTATCTGATAATTCGGTTCGGTTCGGTTTGGGTTTTTAAAATTCGGTTTTCGGTTTTGGGTTCGGTTCGGTTTTGAACGAACGCCCAATCTTCACCCTACCAAAAGTCTATATCTGCTTTAGTTTATTCGGATTTATTTTGAAAAAAGCGCAAAAGCATTGAAAAAAGATATTAATGTAAGCTTTTGCAATGTCATTCTTGTCTTTGGGGCCTACGCAAGGAAATAGCGATTCTACATTCATAATTCGGTTTTCATCAACTTGTAATACATTTATATTGTTTTGGTGCTTAATGGTCGAAAAATGAGGTGCAATATTATGGAAGCTTTAAGAATCTACAACTCAATGCCCCAAAAGGATTCAAATATTTTCATATGAAATTTTCACATTAGAATAAGCTTGAAAACAACACAACTACGAAAATAAAAGAAAAGTGGTATTGACTCTCTTTGTGAATCTCCTTGTCGATAAAACAACTAAGGAAAACATTATACGCATTACTAAGATGGCGGTCAAATGATTATTATTATCTCCCGTCTCACAAGTGTGTATCCATGAAATTTATACTCGAGATAACATAATGATGTTGTATTAGACTATTGGTGTGCTATGTTGTATTAGACTATTAGTGTATTATGGAACTACAAATGGAAATAAGAATTCATAAGATTAAGACCATAAAATTGAACTTTGCACACCCCAATAGCAATTCTTGACCTAAATTTTTTCAATAACTTCCACCAAAACCCAAAGCATGAACTTATTTGTCCATTATGTGACTCCATAACTTATAAAAGTAAGGAGAATTTGACAACAAAATCTTCATTTTCATTTTCCTACTTATCATTAGTGCATCGATGCACCGACCGTGAATAATCAAAGTGCTTTAGTGACCACATATTAGTCGATAGCTATTCCTTCTTCCAACCAACTATGGAATAGCTTTAATTAAACAATTAATCCATATCGATCTATAATCCTACATAATATCAACAAGTTGTGTGGATTTATAAATTTATTTAACACTCTTTATTACATTTTTTTTTCTTTGAAGATATAATTATGTGATCTGTTTTGATAGACATGTACTTATAAATGTGCTCTGTCAAGACTCATGTTTTTACGACAACAGTTCACTACTTGATTGAATTCTAATATCATGGTCTCTTTTGAGCCTAAATGCAGCTAATATGTTCCAGAGCATTAAAATTTTATTTCCCTTTTCAGTATTTTGCAATGTCATACTTGGTTTTGCTGCAGTGATATATGATTTCGATTATATAGCCTAATGTAAACGGTAATTAATGCTTAAGAGAGTATAGAATGAAGGAGGATGTTGATGAGAGAGGGTGGGAGTCAGCACAGTAAAGTTGTAGCCATGGAAAGTTAACTAAGGCCTTTTAATTATGAAATCTCCAAACACTCCTTAACTATGGAGCTAAATACGGCTTGACATCAGCTTGAGCTCATAGATCGATTGAGTGAATTGAATTAAAATTACTTGACATTTGAGTGTGTACGGTCAACATTTGAGTAGTGAGTCCGTACGTGATTGTGTGTAAATATACTGTGTATTATACATGGTGACTATTATATAAAACATTATATTCGCAGACTTTTTGTCCTTTAATTGATTTGCAAAGTATACTACAAAATCAGTTTGATTAAGATTTATATGAAATTCATAAAATACTAGCTAGGATTGCTGAATATTGAATACTGACATTCTTATCTACTTGTCTTGAGCAAGGATGAATGTGTTGTGTTGTGTCATAGATTCATAGATAACATATATATTTTTTCGTTCATGATAGTCAATATTTATAATTTGGATAATCTTAAGATTTTTTAATGATCTTTCTTTGAGATTAAAGTTTTGGAAGATTTGAAATAGATTTTATAAAACTTTTATAAGTTTTGTCGAAGACAAATTATTTATCAATATCAATTCGAATCCCGGGTCTTAAAAAGTTGAAAACCATCTATTCAAAACTTGAATGATTGAAATTATCAATCTAAGATTAAAAAACTCACGTATTTGGATTCATCTTTAATTATTTAAATATGATGTGTCAATGAAAATTCCCACCGATTCATCTTTAAGATTTCTGTACTCACAGAGGCAATGAGTATTTTGACAAATCTTTTTTGATATTCCATTGTTTTCTAAGTGAACCAGTCCAACATTACAATGACCAAGTCTTCGAAAGTGAGTAAGAAGGCAAGCTGTGACAAGATTAGATATGGTTGGTTGCTTTTGACCTAGTTAGATTTTCCTTTGCGGATGTAATTTTGTATTCTTATGCATACAACAATCTCTTTTTAATAGGTGCGCATGTATCGCATAGCGATGTCACCTGCCTCATATATATCGACCATACGTACTTTATTGGATGCGGAAAATCGTGAAGTTTAGAAAGTTTTGTTTTGGTGCTTTCACGAATATATGGGATATGCGCTTCAAGGACAACTCATGTATAAACTTCACGCCTCCTCAATCGGACTCACTCCATAGAAGAAGAATGACCTTCAATCTTAATGATGTGGAGGTTGGTGGGTCCTCTCGAGTTTTTTTTTATTACGGTTTATCGTTTGGCGATGGGATGAACCTCCGACCACTTGACCTTCAAAGACAAATTTTTAATGGACGCAAAATTTTATTTTTCCGAGATATTTATCGTGGTTTTCAAGACCCTTTGTGAATTTGTTGGAGGAAGGCGACGATGCATTGAAGTTTGCATTGCTCGTTGTTTTGTATGGGATTCTTTTGATTAGACATCAAACCAATAAGAGAATCGAGGACTCGTGATGCCATTAGTCGACGACCTAGATAGGTTTAATAGTTATCCTTGGGGCTTGGTAGCGTCTGAGTTCCTCGTCACAAGAGCTCACAATGCTAGGTATCACATTGCAAACAAAGAGTATTGGTGAAGTTGTGAGCTTTGATGTGCAAGGCTTTTCATTTGCGTTGCAAGTGTTTGCATCGAGGTGCATGAAAGGTTGCATATCATTGTGGAACCTCGAGATGAATATTTGGATTGTATGCCTAGGATGTTACGATGGGCTGCGGTTAAGACTTTTCGATTGCGCAACATTGATCCGTACTTCATGCCATGTTTTGCATTCCATGTGGTAAGTATGAAACTTTAAATTAAATTTGCAAGCCCATGTATATCTTGATCGTTATACTGATATCTTGATCCTTAATTTTTTTGTATATCTTCATCCTTATATTGTATATCTTGATCCTTATACTGAATTTATGTAATGTAATCCTTAAATTTGCATTTTTTGTATATCTTCATCCGTACTTCAAGGCAAGTTTTGCATCCCATTTTTTGCATTCCATGTGATATCTTGATCCTTATACTGATTTTTTCTTTACAGAAATCTATTGTTGTCAGCCCCTCGGAGGCAGCATTGGTCGAAATGAACCGCCTATCGATTGATTTTGAAAGCGGAGTGCCCGTGGACGTCTTTCCTCAAGCAAGTGAAGACTACCGTCGAACTTTGAAGAGGAAGAGACCGCAAGTGGTGAGGAAGCAGACACTCTTGTTGGTCGAGATGCACCGGCGAGGAAGGCGAGGAAAAGCTCCGTGTTTGCGAGAGGAGGATTTGCACGAGTAAGCCGATGATCTAGGCGAAGAATGCGACGATGAACAAGCGTGCAAGAAGCTCAAGACCGGGGCGTTCCACGTTCTTCTGTCCATAGAAGTTCAACACGGCGCCCCAACCAATCCGAGAGCGTGCTAAAGAAAAAGCTCCTTTGCAAGATTTTGACCCTCTTCGTTGGCTACGAAATCACGGATGGATTAGTTAATACAATTCATACACCAACTTTAACTATGTGATCCAATTTGAAATATATTTTCATGTAATCGACACATGATTTCTTAATTAGGTGATGTCTATAACACGTGATATTACATTGAGGATTACAATGTTGGATAAAATCGAACAAGAAATGTTGAAGGTGAAAGTACAAAGCGGACTCTCGATCCGGTCGATACACATGATCCCTCTATTGAGCTGCAATATGTCGATCGGCGACCATATCGTGAGCAACACAAAATTCCTTTGACTTATCCAGTATGTCGACCGAGGGACCATCAAGTAGATAACATGTTATTGGTGATGCGAAATGGATAAACCAACAAGTGATTGTATAGATATTTGTCCACAAGCAGTTGGCGATCCGAAACAAAGAAGGATAGTGAAGTAGCTGATTCCGATATCGAGTTTATTGGAAAATCTTCTTCAAAAGAACGTTTCCGGAGGCCAGTGGCTAGAACTACCCGTAGCATGGTTAAAAAACGTTTACAACCACATACACGCCACAGCACAGTTAGTTCTAAACAGAAAGATTCAGCTAGACGAAAACTTCCACCCAAAATCACTGGTGCATGGTGATGTTTCTGGGCCGTATCCTCTACGCCTTATAAAAACTGATTGGATCGAGAAGTTTGAAGGCTGGTACCAAATGAATCGGATAAATCCAAGGTATGTTGTGCCTATCCAGTTTACAATGTAGTTATATAAAATTTTCTTGTGTATAACATATTGTTAGTTTCGTTCTCTTAATTATAGCTCCACACCTTTAATTGGGTTGCCCTATTTGGGAAAACGTCACGCCACTTGGTTTGACGAAATCTGGAATGACAATGGTTGGTTGATGGGAGAGGTATTTCAGTACATTTTTCCTAAATGATTCGTATGCTTTCTTCATGAGCATTTGTTGAAATACTATTATTCTTAAATACATTTGTTCGTTTTAATTCAAAGACGTTGATGCGTGGGTCGATTTGCATATTTCCGTTATTGGATAAACCACATGAATATGTACCGAATTGGACGGTGGTGGAGCGGCGAGGATGGGTAAGAACCGCAACTCGTTATCTGTTTCTAACATGTTAAATTATGAGTTTGCGACAATAAATAATTAACTTCATTATATTGATCAATTTTGTAGAATGCCATGTGTTACGAGATGCATGGTGTCCTTCATGCATAATTGAAACCATATATCAAGGGTTCATGGCCATATCAACTAAGCATGCCGAGGTATAAAGGCGATTTGGTGGTCGGAATTGCCCTATAAGCGAGAACCATTGGGTTTGTTACGAGATCATGTTCGAGGCCCAAAGCGTAATCGTCTCACGACTCTCTCCAAGTCCGAGGATCTACTTAGAGCGAAGACTTCATTCGCAAATGTAGCGAAGACTTCATTCGCAAATGTGCTGAAGAATTTATCATGGATTTGTCGGGATTGCGATATTTGGGAAAATCGGTCTCCTACTAGTAAGTTGAAAGATGTGTGGAATTTGATGATTTATCGAGATCCACCTCGGCAGCGAAGTACTTGGAATTGCGGCATCATGGCGTTGAAGTACATGGAGTGTTTGATTACAGGTCAGCCCGTATCAATTCTACACGGTCAATATGCTCCAGATTTTCGCAAGTCGTTTTGTGGTCAACTTTACCGTTTCGCCATTGAAGAACAATCTATTTGAAGGTTGCCATCATCCATCTTCGTTTATACAGGTCATTCTTGTGCTTTCTAACATTTTTTGTTCTCTGGACATCATATCCAATTATTTAATCCTACCGTTAATTATTTACAATTTGTTTGTTGAATGAAGTATTGGAATGATTAGTCTACTTAGGGCCCGTTCGGTTGATTAGATAGAAGCTCATATATAGTTAAGTCCATGATTGGATAACAAGATAACAAATGATAAACATTTCTAGTTTGTACGACGGGTGGCTAATCTCCAGTTTTCCATTCGGATCCAACACAGTTAATTTTAATTTCTACACATACTTTTGTTTGTAATGAGTTGTTTAAAATTTGGTGTAAAATCCTCGAGACTTAACCTTTTACTAGGGTTCTTAACATTTCATAAATTGTTGAAGATTGTTGTAGTTTAGAGAGTATGTACTAGAATATTTTGTTAAAAGTAATTCATATCTCTATTTAAGTTTTTGACTTGAAATGTTTAGTCATATTTTGAGATTTTGTTCCTTTTTGTAGTTTCGCTGAAGTTTTTTTTTAAACCTTCAATTTAATTAGTTTTTGCTAGGTAGTAGTTCAATTATCTTTTTTAGTTCTTCTATTGATTATGAGGTTCTTAACAAGTGTACGGTTTTAGAACCCATACAGCGATCACACAAGGATCCAACACGAAATTGCTTGTAGTGAGGAATTATTTGATGACCAAAGCTAGAAAGAGATGCTAATGAAGAATTAACAAAAGGTTTGACATCCGGTATGGTTTAAGTCGATTCCACTCAAATCGAGATAAGACAACAATGAGAGAGTTGAAAGCCATTCGAGATTCCGAGTCCTCAAATGGTTAAATGAGAGATCAGCGAGCGCGGTGTTACGCAGGCAAAAAGAGACGAGCATGAGGATATAAGCGAGCAAGGGAAGAGGAGCTAAAATGGGAAGGCTGTTAAAAGCCCGGCCTGAGGAGGCCCAAGAGAGAAGAGAGCGCGAGAAGGTTCGAGGATTTGTGGTAGCCCAAGCAATATCAAAGTGGTCCATGATTACATTAAGGAAATAGTGTTTGTACCCTTTACTTTTGTTATGTACCGTAGGTCAGTATAGCCATAAATAAGTCGCCCAACTTGTTTTGAAAGCGAGGAATGAATAGTTCTTGTTTTCTCGTCTGCTGCATTTATTTCTTCCTTTTGGAGTTTGGGCTCACTCAAGAGCACCTTAATTTGTTAGAGTCGTAATGCGAGTTAGTAAAACCCATTGTTACACGAGCTCGAATTGCACCGAAAAATTCTTCAAGGCGAAAACCAACGTTGGGTTTCGGTTGGTTAAATTCTCGGCGAAAAGCCAACGTTGGGTTTATTGTTTATTTATTTGTTTATTTTGTATTTCAAGATGGGAGTGCCCTCCACATGTTAGAAAATTCCTTGTTTTATTCATTTAGGGCTTGTTTACTTCTAAGGATTAGTGGATAAATAAAATTAATCCGGCTAATCCAATGTTTACTGAAGGATTAATAATATGGGATAACCCAAGGCCCTTGATTATTTTTAACATTTCCTATATTTTCACTAACTTTAATCCTATTTGAAATAGGTGGGATGAGATATATGAAGAGAAGGAGTAAACTTGCAATTCGACGGTGAAAAGTAAGTAAACTCGATGGCAAAACTTTTCATTGTTTTGTGTATGAACCATTTGTTTTCGAATCTATCTAAGCGCCATCTTCATTTTTCGCCGTATGTGTTCACGAAAATAGAATGAACTTAATATTTCTGCAGATCGTAAACCATTGTTACATTGGAATTTTTTTCTTAGTTTTGTATCTCATAGGATATCTGCATCTCGGTGAATATTTAGTTCAACTACTTTGGGTTCTTCTTATATGTAGATTATTGGATGTGGAACCGCAACTCCACGCTTAGGCTATGATAGATGAAATCTTGAGTTGAGATTGGTGATGATATTCTTGATTTCGTTTGGTTCCAAGACAAGAAATACTTGCTATGCAAAATTGGAATCTAGTTTCAATATAAGTGGATACTTGTGCATTGCTGGTTGCTTAGTTAGATATATATTTGAGAGACAGACATAAACTCATCTAACATAGTAATGGAGTGAATTGTGTATCATATGTAAATGTTTTCTCTTGTGAGTCATTTATACGAAATTATGATGCGGTTTATTACTACAATTAAGGAGTATTTGTATATCTGATGAAGCTTTGTTTATAGATAAGTTCTTAGTAGTCGGCACTTTTATTTAAGTGATGAATTTAATGTGCATGAGATCAGTAATAAAAATGTTAGTAAAATAGTAAGATAGCAAGGAATAATTAGATTAGTTAATCAAATTAGGATGTTATAGGAAAACTAAGAATGAATATGCAAAAGAGGGACTTATAATTATTGCCATTGAGTGACCATGTCACATGATATTATGTTGATATGTTGATTGCCAAATGCACATAAGTGAAGTAATCGTAGAACTATTGTTCATCTTCTGTTAGATATTTGTTCAGTTTTGTCATGCCGAATTTGTGAATTAATTATATTTCATTAATTTAAGTTCTAATAAAAATAATTTGTTCATAGTGTTGGAAAAAGAATTGGAAAAAGGTGATATACTTTTGACAGTGCAAAACATGCAAAATGACTCTACAACAATTTTTGGAATAGTTACCCAATATTTTACCAATCGTGGGCGTTTAACTTCCAGAACAGATAAATGTTATTCTTTGCTACATAAAATTCCAAAACAAATAGAGCATTTGCATGAAATTATTGCTGTAGATGATAACACTTGTATTGACAACTTGAGGATGAGTAGGGATGCATTTCTACGTTTATGTTATCTCCTTGAACATTCGGGTGGCTTACAGGCTGGTCGGATTGCTAGTGTATATGAACAAGTATCAATGTTTCTAGCAATACTTGTTGGGCACCACCTCATATAAACTCTAAAATTCATAAGGACAAAAGTGTTACGGTAGTCTATATCAAATGCTTGAGCGTTCAGGTTTTGGTTGGAATGATGAAACTAAAATGATTAGTGTTGACAAAGAAGATATTTGGAAAGAGTATCTTAAGTTATTTATATTGTATATTTTATGTTAGAATGTACCATTATTTTTATATAGATTAATCAGTTTTTTATTTCTTTTTGCATGTGGAATTGCAGAGTGATCCATCTGCACGAGCTATGAGGTATAAAAGTTCGCCACATTATCAGCATTGGTGTGAGATTTTTGATAAGGATAGGCAGGCTGGGGTGAGCATTTGAATATTTCAACACTGCTGACAAAGACCAATTGAATTTGAATGATTATGAATTAGAAGAAAATACAAATGATGGTATTTTTGGTGAAGAAAATAACATATCATGAGGATTTATTTGTATTTCATGAGGATTTATTTTAGAGATATAGTCAGATATATGTCTGAATTCATTCGCTTATTTTAGCAACTGTACGAATCAGGGGCCTATGAGCTCACGAAATCAATAATGAATTTACAAGTTATTTTTCTTGGTTCGTATTTCTTGTTTTTTTGGAAATGTGATTACTTCCAAAATGAGCTAGCAATTGGGGTTCTAAGAGTTTAATGTGAATATGTTATATATTTTTACGTGAACTTATTGCACCTTCTAAAGCCACTTTACGTGAATAATTGATTTATTCCATAATCAAAGAACACTATTAAGATTTTATTTTGACGGAGTTGTGTAGTGCAATAAAATTAATTACTAAAATAAATTAGAATAATTTTATTAAGAATGATCGATAATAAATAATAATATGAGTTTTTGAACAACATACGACCATAAACATAACTAGTCGAGTTCATGTAATACAACTTAGAAACTATTCTAAAAGATGAATATACGGAGATTGAAATTAATCTTCAAAATTTAAGGCCAAATAAATTTGTGCAGAAAAATCCATTCCTCAAAATAACATTTAATTGTACAAACAATAACCATTGACTCATAATAGATTCAGAAAAAAAATATCAATGTTTCTGTGGGATAAGAATATGTTTATCACCGTATCAATTTATATATATTATTCTTTTTTGGGATATTTTGGAGTTATCTTTTAAATTAGTATATTTAATAAATCAATATTACAATATCCCAAGCGCTAAACAAAGAATATAGTGTTTTAATAAAATACGTCGGCAACTACCAGTGCTCATGTGCCGAGCACACTCAAAATATGTCGGCAATTAATATATGTTGCATTCCATATTTACGCAAGTGATTATCAAAATGTATGCACAGTACCATTGATGGCTTAAATATGTATATATACGCACGAATCGTTCAACTTGTAAAAAACCACGCTGATGTCCAAGTAATTGTATACATCATATTCAGAGATTTGGACCTTTTATTTTACTTCCCGCCCTAAACAAAGAAGAGCACGAGCACAAGGATAAACAGAGATCACGAAGGTGGGTTTATGCAATTTTGCTCAAAATCCTGGAAGAGTTCTTAGCAGTCGTTCACCTCCGTACGAAATCAGTCTGGTATGAGCTATGTCTTCACACACTCATTAACAACGTTTATCACTATTTCGTGTGAGTAACGTGCATCACAATTTTAGAAAATGCTTGAAATTTTGCGTGCCTCTTCTATATGAAAAATCTATACATTTGCTTGTATGAACCATGTTCTTGGACTCGTTGCCTTCTTCTTCGCGGCATCTATTTGATTATTTTTCAATACTCAGTATTGCTTTAGGCAACAATTTTGGAAGCTACTTAGGTGGGTGTTATTTTTCAGTAATTCTAAAAAGCGTATTGTGAATATTGTAATGAGTTTATGATGCTTAATTTTCCAAAATAATGAGTCTATACCATGCCGGCCGTGGGTAGTTGTTTGTTCTTCATCATGCTGAAATCTATTCTTTATCTTCTTAGCCGTGACTATGGTGTTCGATTTGAATGTCGGTGGGAGATGAAGAATCAGATCATTATAATGAGTTATTGAATGACGAATATATACAATGGGCCCACGATAACGAAGTGAATGCAAGATGATTTAAATGAAGAACCACCGGTGCTTGGCGCCCAATTGATAATGATGATTTAAATGAAGAACCCCGATGCTTGACGCCCAATTGATAATGATGATTTAAATGAAGATCATGATGATTACATGCATTCTATATCGAGGAACCGAGACGAGTCCCTTGAGAGTTCTAGTAATGTTACATACATGTCTAAGGCTATTGAGATAAGATTGATGTCGGTGCTGGTGAATGATTTGGTTCAAGCTTATCTTTTATATTGTGAGTATGCTGCGGCTAAATGGGTTTAGTGTTAGGAAAGGGACTCAAGATTATTTCGTGAAATCGATGTGGTGCAAATGAAAGAATATCTATGCTCGTGTCACGGGTTGAGTTCGGACAAGCGTATTAAAGGAGATTGGTGTTTACAAGAAGCAAGACAATAGGACTAGCGTAAAAGCAAAATTAAGGGTTGCTCGTGCGAGAGATGGCCCTTGGAAAGTATCAAAATTTTATATTGAGCACAATCACGAGTTAGCACAAAATGATCAAGCGATTTGCTTGATCGGCTCGCAATCTTTCTCGTTCTAAGAAGGATCTTGGAAGCTTTGAATGTTTGGCATACCAATAAGTCGTGCATGCCGATTCATGGAGAATCAATCGGAGGCCCCGCAAATAACGGCTTTATTAGGAAGATGCATATCATCATATGGATAATGTGAGGAGGAAATCGAAGTTGTATGATGCGGATTCAAGTGCTCTGTTGCAACATTTCATTGAAAAATCGAATAAGGAGCCGTTTTCTTTGGAACATGATGAAGGATGATGAAGGAAGGCTTATGAATTTCTTTTATCGGGATTCGCAAGTGCCGTTGATTATGAATACTTTGGGGACATTATTACTTTTGACACAACATCTGAGGCGAACAAGTATGACTTGATATGTGCTCCATTTGTTGGTATCAATCACCACTTGAAGAAGCGCATGTTTGGTATGGCCTTTCTCTCGGATGAAACAACGTCGACTTTTGAATGGTTGTTCTCAACATTCAAAGAGTCTATCTGAGGAAAAGAACCGGAATTATATTCTCGGATCAATGCCAAGCAATGATGAATGCTATTGATTCTCGGTTCAAAGGGCAAGACATAAATGCGTGCGATGGCATATTAATCGAATGCACCATCTTATTTTGGTAATTTGAATGGAAATAATGAGTTCAAGAGAGCGTGGCATCATTGCATGAATGGGTGTGAGAGTGAACAAGAGTTTGAACAGAGTTGGACAAGCATGATTGAACACTATCGTTTGGGTGATCATCGATGGTTTAGCAGCATGTAAAAATTACGTAAAAGATGGTGCCGTCTTCACCAAATGATATATTTTGTGGTGGATCGCATGCGACTTCTCATGATGAAGTCACTAATAAGGTCTTGAAGGATTTATGTGCCGCTAGTGGTTCTTTGTATGATTTTGTCTTGAAATACGAACAAATTATGATGGATTGGCGTGTAAGGGAGCTTGCGGACGATACTTTATGTATTGGAATGCCTGGTCAGTATGTGCAACACAATCCTTTGTTGATGCATCTGCAAAGTTCTTTCTGGCGTAACGTCTTCCACTCTTATGAGTACGAGGCCTCTCATTCGATAAATGTGAGTATAATTGAGAATCCTTGAGACGATCTAGCGAAGAGATGAAGTTTATTGTGAAGACTACCACCTCGACTTTACGCGAGGTGTGTCACGATCAATCGGAGTTCAAAGTAGCTGCATGCACGTGTCGGTTATGGGAAATCTTGGTATTTTGTGCCATCATATCTTGAGGATATATTACCATCTTAATATATATGTGATTCCGAAACACCCTCTTGCTCCGGTTGTCGAGGGTTGCGAAAAACGAATGAGACATAATTTTGTAATTCACAATTCAACCACTAGTGGATCCAACGGTCGGTGGACGTTGCATTCAATAACCGTATAATGCGTGGGATGTATGAGCTTCTCCAAGATGGTAGGATGGATAGTAGTTGTCGTGAAGCGATTATGGATCGGATTGAGTCTCTGAGTAAAGAAATCTATTGTAAGATGGGAGTTGCTGAAGAAAACAGAAATGAAAATGCAGAGGGCAACGTACGTACGACATCTGAAGTTCAAACAATGCGTGATCCTCCCTTACCTCTACGACGAAGACATACCAACACTCGTATTAGTCGACATTGGGAAAATCTAAAATCAGAGGAAGGCGAAGGACTAATCACATAGGTACAAAGCATAATCACTTAACCCGTAATGTAGCAATGATTTATTTTACTTATTGTTTTTATATTGAAATCTTGAGTATATTTATTATCATTAACCTTTTCTATCGTTAAATTATATGAGTTGAGTTTTAATTTTCCATTTGCAAGGCGGATAACCAACATACAAACACGTCCACAACATCAACAACATACCATGTGTTTACGTGCAAATCATCCGGAAATCTCGAGGAAGTAAGTTGTACTTAAGGGTAACGCTTATCATTTTGCTTGTATCATTTTCTTGGAAATATGATAGTTCTTATATACAATGGAAAATATACACATATTTAACAAGTTCCGTGGAACGTCTTTTGTAGGGGACTTTTGATCACGAAAATATATTTTTCTCCACCCAATAGATGAGAAGTGGGACTTTACGCGTAACGTCTTTGATGCATTCTCATTCTCACTCGAGCAACGCCGACGATCTATGACTTTGGGACTTTTTTGATGGCATGTTGTTATAATTTCTAGTATCTAAGTTATTTTGTATTATGATGGTGTAATGTATATATTGGTTGAGATGACTCACAATATGGAATGGAACTGTAATATTATACTTGTGATATTTTGGTGCAATCTTGGTATGGTTTATGTGAACATATTTTGATCTGACGGTATTTTAGAGTCTATGCAAGGAAAAGTATTTGGTATGGTATTATATCTTTTAGCTATTATATTGTGCATGAGACAAATTTCGTTGTCTCACACGAAATTATAATGAACTCCTCAATCACCTCTATTTTAAATTAAACAAAATTGAATTCTCACGGGTAACTTAACGAGAGAACACCTTCTATATAATTGGCTCAAGCCTCCAACGAAATCGATGCATTAACCCTTCCCCAAAGACCTCCAACAAAGCTAACTCTTAAACTTATCTCTCTCGTCGTCATGTATCTCTTACAAAATATCGACGACCACCAACGACGTCAATGGTACAATAGTTTCTGGAAGCCAGAGATGGAATACAAGTTCGCTGAAGAACTGCTTAACTATTGCGATTTGGCGCTGGGATGGGCTAACGTAACCTAACGAGATGATATTTTCGTGAAGTCACCGATAAAGTTAACGAGGAATTTTGAGTGATCTTGGATATCATTTCTATATATGCAAAATCAAAGAACTTTGCCGATTTGCCGATTTTGTCGACTTCTTCACGATCCCGTCAAGTGGGATGTGTTGCGTAACAAGATCTCAATGTGTCGATGCAAGTTTGAAGAGTACGTTGCGGTAAAGTTTTCACCAAGTGTATCTCCATAACTATTGCGTTTTTAATATGGTGGGTAGACATAAACAACTAACGATTTTTCTTTTATTGTGCTCCCATCATTAGGTTGATCCATTGATGGAGCATACAAAGAACACGGTGATCCTTTGTTCTTTCATCTTGAGAATATATCTCATAGATGAATGAAGCTTGTCGAAGTCATTTGCTTGTATGTTGCTGAATTAATGATAAAGTATGTGGTTTTTCTGTTTTAAATTTGTCGGTGCACTATAGGTATTTATCTCGTCAGTTTGTCTATGTCAGTTTATATTATGTATGGAATTTATCGGTAATTTCTATTTTATGTTGGACATATATCTTCATCACTAATTCAAGTTTATGCACCGCAAGTTTGTGCTCAGACAAACACTCACTCCGGGTCTATATGACAAAATGCCGATAGACTTTGATGATAAGAATGCTTCATCTTAAACAATTGACCACCGTTCTATGAAAATTTCATTGACGCGGTGGATTGATTTCGTAAAACGACTGACGTTGCAAGAAATTCGGTGTTTCTAATAAATTAGCTGTTGAAGAATAATTGTGTGGTTCTTTTAAGAATATTAATGAGCTTAACTAAGTTGAATGTATGAGTATGGGTGGGAAGAAAATTGTACTTTTTGAGGGCATTTCATCGAACACATTAAAGGCATTCCTTCATGCGCAACATATAAACGTTTATCGCTATATTTTGTAATACCCTCGATGGACTTTGAAAACAAATTTGTCAATGCAAATGATGATGGACTTTGATGATTTGAGTGCTTCATGTTAACAATTAACCACCGTTCTATGGACAAACATTGACGTGAAACTTATGTTGTTACAAGAAAACATAAAACTTATGTTGCTACAAGAAAAGCGGCTTGTCTAACATATGAACTTTTGAAGGCGATTGGGGTTTATTGTAGATCTCGTCACCGATTTGAGTTTTGTTTGGGTTTTTAGATTTCATGAACTTAACATAACAATAATGTATGAGTATGCGATTAAAAAATACAACTTTTGCGAGGGCATTTTATCGAACACATTAAAGGCATTACTTCTTTACAAAATACAGAGCACGTTCCCTCATACCAGCATCCAGCCCTGTGAAAATCTTCTCAAAATCTTTCAGAGATGCATTAAAATCAATGTATGGGAAGATAGATGCAGTGTATTGGATACTGCAAAATTTTCAAAGCAAGGACATAGCATAATACTTGGTCAATGTAGAGGTTCTGATGCCGAAGTGACATAACACAACATGCATCGGCATAAATGCATGCCGACATTAGTAGCTTTCCCAGTGATGAGACATGGCATGCCGACGTGACATAGCACAACATGCATCGCATAAATGCGTGCCGACATTAGTAGCTTTCGATGGATGAGACATGGCATGTCAAGTGAAATAGCACAACATGCATCGGCATAAATGCATGCCGACATTAGTAGCTTTCCCAGTGACGAGACATGGCATGCCGACGTGACATAGCAGAAAATGCATCGGCACCTCAGCATGCCGACTGCCCACAACATGCATTGGTTCATCGCAACACATTAATATTAGTTGATAAGCTTAAGTGTGCGTGTGTTGGTGAATTGGTATTGGTTAATGCCCGAATCCAAAGGTCTCGAGTTCGAGTCCACCGTGACGCGACCTTTAAATTTTTGTATTAAATTGACAAAAAAAAAAAAAAATTGCCATTGATTAAAAAACAAAAGAAACAGAAGTGTAATCATATCTTTAATAATATTCAAAAAAACAATTGATACTTACATTTATAACTATGAGTCTAGTAGTACCGTTGCCTTGAGGTTATATATATATATATATATATATATATATATATATATATATATATATATATATATATATATATATATATATATACTACGTTGCATATACATTAAAAGAGACTTACCTTGAGTGTAGCCTATTGCAATTTGTGCTCTAAATCAAGAATACACCCAGTAGTATTAAGTGTAATAATGGATAACAACCTACACCTATCCTCAAGACATCAGATTCTACAAAGATCCATGGTCTAGGACCGGGAGACTCTTGTGTTGATGAAGTTGTATCGGGCATTACATGAGCAACGATGGATACGAGGTAATTCTTTGGTTAATAAAGTGTGCGTAGATGAGGTGCGATGCAATGTCCGCCATCCTTATTATATCGACATCCCGCGTAGGAACTATCACTACAAGGTGGCGGAGTGGAAACGTCGCCATTTTATTTTATTTCCTCAAGCGGGATGAGCGTGTTTGGTATGACGACACAACCAATACCGTTTATGCAAGTCGGCAACACTGGGTTGCGATTCATGAGGTTTGGCTAAAATTTGTGTATAAACATTGAATTATATCATTTCGACAAGTGTGCTTTTCATATGTGGTTCTAATAATATTATAAATTTATATCTCAATATTTGCTCAATGTTTTACATGTTACAATTTTCAGGAAAAACCCCATCTGTTATGCTACTGGCCAGAAGGTGAACAAAACTTTTTTTACTTGAACCAATTGTTTCGGTGGGATGATGATAGCAGTGATAGTGATACGAACGACGATTGTGTGATTTTGGACGAGTAACAACAAATCATGTCTAAAATAGTTTTTGCGGCTATGTCTATCGAACGTTTATATTTCCCAACTACTTTGGTGTAATGTATGTATTTATTTAGAATCCTATGTATTAGTTAATGTCTACGTACAATCGATGACACCTCATCGTATTAACGTCTATCTAAGTCGTTGCAGACTTAGTATTTTTATAAAATATGTACCACTATTTATCACTCTTGTGTATTGTAAGAACAATGAAGTTATGTATTGACGTTGTTTTTTGGCTACATTAGTCCGTCTACTGTCCAATAAATTATTAATGTTAGACATTCCATATATACTAAACTAATTTTTATTAATTGGGTTTTTGTATCAATTTTCCTTGTATTATGTTGCTATTTATGAGGCACGGATAAATTGGTCAATTTCTACATTTTGCTGCAACTATAAATAACTCCAAAGTCCCATGTATATACACTCTCCTTACCAAAATCTTAAAGGTGCCATACCATTCTTCTTCACTTGTGGCTTGCGATTTTGTTACAATACACTCCATGAATCTCTTAGAAACTATTGACGACCACCAACGAGTCTTTGGTACAATCTGACTGAAGCTTGAGATGGAGTACCAATTGGTTGGACTTCGCTTTCAATCTTGCGACTTGGGCGTGTGGGACGGACAACAACACACCTTAACCGGCACAATTATTCATGATGTAGCGAGATAAGGTTAACCGTGAGCATGTCCGTGATCTTGATATGGTTTTACTACCGCAAGATCGTTGAAGCTGCGTCACCGATTTGCTCGTTTACGTCGACTTATTCTCGACCCGACCGTCGAGTGGGATGTGCTCGCAACAAGATCTCTATTGCCGATGTAACTTGGAAGAGTACGTTGAGGTATGTATTGCTCAATCCATTACTTTTCTGTATATTTAAATATGGCCTCCGTAGCTACATGTTCTTCATAATGTTTGGAGATTTTGTGTTCTTATCAAGTAGGCGATCCATTGATTGCGGCATCAAGGAACATGGAGATCCACTATTCTTCCGATTCGCGAGTGTTTTACATAGAGGAATGAAGGTTGTCGATGCGGTTCGATTGCACAGATTACAACTATCGGCGACTATCTCTTTGATTCTAGCGTTGGGTTTAGTTTCGTAGACTATAGTATTATTTGTTCACCCCATCGTTTTGTTCATCGGATGGGTTAGTATGTTAATGTCATGTTTTGTGTATTCTAATCCCGTGTAAACTCATGTTATAAATATTATTATTGCCATCTCATTATCGTTTATTTACATATTTGTGTTTATTATCATTATTGTTCTGGAATCATGTTGGTGTATATTTGTAATGTTAGTTTGGTGGAAATGTATTTATTTTATGGATAAGTTCTATGGACTGGAACAAAACATCCTTACATATTATATCCTTCATATACATCATGTTATAACATGTGTATTGTATAATATTATAATTTTACACTTTTAATTTGTAACAGAAATGTGAGAAAATTTAACACGTTTATTATCATTATTGTTCTGGAATCATGTTGGTGCATTTACAGATTGGATGGATATTATGACAAGAAAATTGATAAAGATATCTGCAATTACTTCATATCTCAACCAAAAAGTTGGAAATGTTCACAAAAATAAAACTTCAATCAGTTGTCAAATGTAAAGCATCAACTAAAGACTTCGGACGGCTTCACTGAGTTGTCAAATATAAAGCTGCAGAGTCCTCAAATAGCAGTGTACTAGGCTCTCCTCACATAATTGCTGATAATGCATTACATGCCCACAAAAATTGCATGCCGAGCCACAATTGCCGACAGTACTGGATGCATGTATTGTAACGATCAATCTGCATTACAAACAATACAAGTTTTACCAATCATCACTTCACAACAGAGGAATCGAAGGAGCAAGCAATGTAGCCATTTTATTATCAAGTTATATCATAGGAAAGCATTATAAATACTTTCTGTATATAACATAAACCTAAAATTTTTATCATCCAACACGTGCTTCTGACCATGTACTAGGCACTAAATATAATAGGTGGAAAAGAACATAAAATGGGTATTATTAAAATTCAAGTAATTACTTATTTACATTAACACCAATGTTGTCCTAAATTGATATCATGATAAAACATATGTCGATAATACAACTAATAGTTTACATAACATAGTTGAGCAAGATAGATATAAGTCTAAAAATTGTACATAGTATTCAAGATCGAATGAGGTTTCACTAAGGTCAGCAAATCGGTTGAGACAAAAAACTAAAAGCAAAAGATATAATATAAACCAAACTAATAAATAAAAAGCAACCAGAAGAGCACTAATATCATGTACACAGAACATAAAAGATAATGCGTTTAAAAAAAATTATAAAACCTGGAGCTAACTTTCTCTGAATGTTCTGCCAAGCTTTAGATAGATTGTCGTTGGATGGCGAAAGCGGTAGAGTTGACCACAAAGCGACTTGCGAAAATCTCGTGCATAATCACCATGTAGAATGGATAGTGGGTGGCCCGTAATCAAGCATTCCGGTACTTGAGGCCATGATGCCGCAATTCCAATTATTTCCTTGCTGGGGAGGGTCTCGATATATTGTCAAATCCCAAACATCTTTGAACTCACTAGTAGGAGACCGACTTTTCCAAAGATCTGATGCACGACATATCCATGATAGATTGCGTAAGACATTGTGGAATGAAGTCTTCACTCTATCCGGATCCCGAGTCATGAGAGAGAGTCATGAGCGATTACGTTGGTCTTCAATGTTGATCTCGTAACAAACCCAATGGTTTTGGTTTACATGTGCAATTCGACCACCTTCTCAGCCTTGGACCACGGCATGCAAAGTTGATTCGGCCATAACCCTTCGACATAGGGCTTCATTTGCGCACAAACCATAGCATGTATCTCGGAACACATGGCATTCGCAAAAATAACGAGATTAACAAGTGAATTTATTAACAAAATATCTAGGTACTATCGCAATGTTTCATAGTTCTTACCCATCCCTGCTGCTCCACCACTGTCCAATTCCTTACATATTCATGTGGCTTAACCAAGAAACGAGAAATGTGAAAATTCACCAATGAATCGACATGCTGCATTCGAAAACCAAACCATGTCAGAAAACCAAACCATGTTAGAAAATATAAAACTTAAGTAAATTCATTGTCGTCCAACCCGAAACACAATGCATTTACCTCTGGCAGCAACCAACCATTGCGGTTCCATAGTTCGTCAAACCAAGTGGCATGACGACTACCAACATAGGGCATCCCACTCAGAGGCAAGGATCTACAATTAAGACAATGAAAGTACATATATTTCGAAGTCATATAAATATAATATATAAACAAAAACGATGATCATTAAGGATGCACATGACATACTTTGGATTATTGTGATTTGTCTCGTACCATGCTTCAAACTTATTAATCCACTCCACATCAATAAGCCGTAGAGGATATGGACCACCAATAGAACCATACACTAGGGGTAGGGTTGGAGGTTTTCGTCTACCTATCTTTCGCTGCTCGGGGACTTCTGTGCTTATAATTTGAAGTTGTTTTAGCAGTTGTTTCGCATGACTACGTCTAGTCCGAGCCATAGGCATTCTAAAACCGGGTTTTCCAGGAGATGTCAAAGTACATTCTGCTTCCGAAGGTGGTGATTCGTCAGCCTTTGCTACTTTCTCAATATTTTCATCTTCATCTGGAATATCTATAAAATCAATCCTTTCCGAAATTCCAGCATCTGTCCCTGACGTATCACCAACTTGAACAGCCTCCTCCACCGTAAATACTTCGGACAAGTCAAAAGCGTTTACGCATGGATGCATATGAACATCTCGGTTGATGTATTGCAGCTCACAAGAGGGGTCATGTGTATCGCCGGGCTGCGATGTTCGTTTGCTACTTTCTGCATTGACACTACTTGTCCAAGTGTCACCCATCTTTGAGACCGCAAATAGAAGATCTCGTGCTATAGATAATACCTGTAAGATGAATGTGTTATTGTGAAGATAAAATTGTATCAAAATGCATTTTACGACCACAGGTTGTTTATAAATTTAATTATCTGCGATTTGGTAGCCAACGAGGACAGGTCAATTCCATGCATAGAAGTTGTGCTTTGTTCTCTGGATTTGTCGGGGCGCCGTGTTGAACTTCTATGGACAGACGAACGTGGAACGTCATGGTCTTGAGGTTCTTGTACAGCTTGTTCATCGTCGCCTTCTTCGTCTGGATCATCGGCTTGCTCGTACAAATCCTCCTCTCGCAAACACGGAGCTTTTCCTCATCTTCTCCTCGTCGGCGCATCTGGACCAACAAGAGTGTCTGCTTCCTCAGTCACTTGCGGTCTCTTCCTCTTGAAAGCTCCGACGGTAGTCTTCACTTGCTTGAGGAGTACGTCCACGGGCACTCCGCTTTGAAAATCAATAGATAGTCCGTTCATTTCAACTAATGATCTCTCAGAGGGGCTGACAACAATAGGTTTCTGTAAAGAAAAAATCAGTATAAGGATCAAGATATCACATGGAATGCAAAAAATGGGTTGCAAAAACATGGCGTGAAGTATGGAAAATTTAAGGATCAAGATATACAAAAAATGCAAATTTAAGGATCAAGATATCAGTATAAGGATCAAGATATACAGTATAAGGATCAAGATATAGAAAAAATTAAGGATCAAGATATCAGTATAAGGATCAAGATATACAAAAAATGCAAATTTAATTTAAAGTTTCATACTTACCACATGGAATGCAAAACATGGCATGAAGTACGGATCAATGTTGCGCAATCGAAAAGCCTTGACCGCAGCCCATCGTAACATCCTAGGCGTACAATCCAAATATTCATCTCGAGGCTCCCCACAATGATATGCAACCTTTTCATGCACCTCGTATGCAAACACTTGCAAAGCAAATGAAAAGCCTTGCACATCAAAGCTCACAGCTTCACCAATACTCTCTTTGTTTGCTATGTGAGACCTAGCATTGTGAGCTACTGTGACGAGGAACTCGTACGCTACCAAGCCCCAAGGATGACGATTAAACCTATCTAGGTCGTCGACTAATGGCATCAGCGAGTCCTCGATTCTCTTATTGGTTTGATGTCTAATCAAAAGAATCCCATACAAAACAACGAGCAATGCAAACTTCAATGCATCATCACCCTTCCCTCCAACAGCTTCACAGTGGTCTTGAAAACCCTGATAAATATCTCGGAAAAATAAAATTTTGCGTCCATTAAAAAATTTATCTTTGAAGGCTGAAGCGGTCGGAGGTTCATCCCACTGGCCAAACGATAAACCGGTTATCACAAAAAATTCTTGAGGACCCAGCTCAACCTCCACATCATTAAAATTGAAGGTCATTCTTCTTCTTTGGAGTGAGTCTGGATTGAGGGCGGCGTGAAGTTTATACATGAGTTGTCCTTGGAAGCGCATATCCGACATATTCAGGAAAGCACCAAAACAAGACTTTCTAAACTTAATCAGGTTTTCCGCATCCAATAAAGTACGTATGGTCGATATATATGAGGCAGGCTGACATCGTTGCGATACATGCGCACCTATTATAAAAGAGATTATTGTATGCATAAGAATACAAAATTACATCCGGCAAAGGAAAATCTAACTAGGTCAAAAGCAACCAACCATATCTAATCTTGTCACAGCTTGCCTTCTTACTCACTTTCGAAGACTTGGTCATTGTAATGTTGGATTTGGTTCATCGAGAAAACAATGGAATATCAAAAAATTTGTCAAAATACTCATTGCCTCGAGAGTGAGAATAATAAAAAATCGACATGTTACTACAATATTTGTTTTATTGAGAAAGTTACTAAGTGCTGATTATCATTATATGTTGGGCACTTTATTGAACCACCTACAATAATCCCAGAGCTTACAAGTTGTTATCTTACCTTTCTATTGCATTTTGAAAAGATTGCTCTTTCTTGTATCATGTTCAGGCCTTTCATCATGAGCTTTACTATTTGATCAATTCTTATGTGCTCTATTTTATTAGTAACGATTATATGTTGTATCCAACATACTGCCTTGTCATTTCTAGTCCCATTTGTTTCCTAAAATTATGCAGTAGTTTTATTTATTGCAGTCATCGCCGCATTGTTCAATACAAGACTGACTACTACTCATTTTACCTCCTTATTTACACTTATTTTGATTTGTAAAGAAAATTCAGTGTTTCAACTAAAGGTATCTGAAACTTTTAACAGGTTGCTTGTGCATTGCTCATGGCTGGTGAGGACACGGAGAAACATCGAGGGTAAAGATGTGCTTATTAGTATGGGAATATACTTTCAAGCACAGGGATGAATATTTAGATTGCTTTGGTGAGCTGAAAAGATTTGGAAGGTAGCTCGCACTATCTTTCCCCATGTATGTAGTCCTTGTTGTAATAACAAAGAACGGCTTAGTTAATTGCGTTCTATTAATTCACCGTGTGCTAGATTTGATTGGAGCAGATATTGCAGATTTCAAATGTTCGTGTGCTAGATTTCAGATTGGAACACATATTGGTAGACAACATACTAATACCAAGCAACTTCGAAAACACACAAAAAATGAGCAAAAAATGAAAGCAATACCTGTGGAAGAGAATAAGTATTCCTCTATTATGATTTCGAGCAATTGCGAGAATACGACCACGATTATCTCTCGATGCTTCTGCTATCTTCTCGTCTATCCTTTTATAAGTGTGTGTACGGCGCGAAAATAGTTGTTATTGAAAACATAAGGGGTGTTGGCTTTATATTTCAATGTTAAATTACAAATGGATCACTTAAAGAAGAATATAAATCTAATCAAAATCACTCTTTAATAACAGAATTCAAGAGATAATTTTGGAAAAGAACCGGGAAAAAGAGAGAGTCCACAAAATGCAAATATATAATCTTGTCACAGCTTGCTTTTCTTACTCAATGGCTAAAAATAAATATACGTCAATAAGACAAGATCTTATAGCATGTATGCATCTTATCTTAATTGCTTTTTCGGTTAAAGATGAAGATCTTAGATAGACTAGACACCAGGGGATGGTGGGATGGTTTATGATTGTAACTGTGAATGCGCCTAATTATTTTACAATAATCTTCAAGTTCAAATTCGTTGTACACGTGGACTTCTATTGTGATGTAAGATCAAACAATAAAATAACTACTGCGGCGTAAGGCTAGAGAATAAGTATTCCTCTGTTATGGTTTGGCGCAATTTCAGTAACACAACCCTTTAATATCTCTCGATGCTTCTGCTCTCTTCTCATCTATCCTTTTATAAGTGTGTGTACGACGCGAAAATAGTTGTTATTGAAAACATAAGGGATGTTGGCTTTATATTTCAATGTAAAATTACAAATGGATCATTTAAAACAAAATATAAATCTAATCAAAATCACTCTTTAATATCAGTCCAATCATATTAAATGAATCACTCTTTAATAACATAATTTAAAGAGATGATTGTGGGGGGTGAACTGCGAAAAGAGATAGTCCACAAAATGCAAATATCTAATCTTGTCACAGCTTGCTTTTCTTAATCACGGGCTAAAGCTTGGTCATTATAATGTGGGAGTACTTCAATGAGAGAACAATGCAAGATCAAACATGGCAAATCACTACTACGTACCACAAATGGAGCAACCCATTGACACAAGCAGTCATACCAAGTGCAAAGAAATAGAGCGTTCAAAAGTCATGTTCTTCGAACAACAAAAAGAACAACAAGCATACAAAATGCGGGCATTATTTTGGATAATTAAGGAATCATAAAGCAGTTAGAAGAATCACAACCATAACTATCTTTGGAAACATACTAAAGCCTCCAAGATATTTTCAATAATAATATATGGATTATAATTAACTTTCAAATAACACGGAAAGTTAATTGAAACATGGTTGAATATTCTGAATTTTCATATTGAGTACAGTCTTCATTAATGTTCTTATGAAAAGCTTGCGTATTTCGTGTTGCTCATCGTAATGAACATGTCAGAATTTTCATTAAAAGTCGATTGTAGACAGGCATCATTACAAGTCGGTTGTACACAAGCATAATGAACAACAATCTTCATTCAAAGTTTGTGTAATCTTCTAAGTCGTGTTGTTCATCATCCCAGGAAAAATTTGGCAACTAAAGTAAAAGCTAACACATTTGTAAAATAAAATTTTCTTGTGTAATATATCGAAATCCTAAACAAACGCTAGTTTTCTTCTAAAAACCACCAACTATTATTATTATTATTATTATTATTATTATTATTATTATTATTATTATTATTATTCTTCATTATGAAATGAAATCTCTATAATTCAAAGCTTCGGTTCAAATTCTCAATGAAATATGTCTCATGTTTGACAAAGATGAAGGTTGCTCAACTACTAGTGATCGTATATCTCATTTAACCCATCAGTATAGAATCACATTATAATCCAAAGAAAAGTCAAAAACAAATCATAAAAGACTTGTTGGCTGGGCATAATATTATGCCAATAGCAAGACTTGTTGGCTGGGCAGAATTTTAATTCAATTCAGCTCAATCGATCTATGAGCTCAAGCTGATCTCAAGCCGTATTTAGCTCCATAGTTAAGGTGTGTTTGGAGATTTCATAATTAAAAGGCCTTAGTTAACTTTCCATGGCTACAACTTTAATGTGCTTATTCTCACCCTCTCTCATCAACATCCTCCTCCATTCTATACTCTCTTAAGCATTAATTACCATTTACATTGTGTTATATAATCGAAATCATATATCACTGCATCAAAACCATAATTTACTGTGCATTTGGAGTCTTAAATTTCTACACTGTTGAAAAGGGAAATAAAATTTTAATGCTCTGGAATACGATGGATGCATTTATTATAAGCACTCATGCTTGAGCTACAGAGAGCAAATGAGACATACCAGTTAAGCGCGAGTCTATTTCAAACCCTGGGCTTATATAGAGGAGCTTGTCTCGTCTCCCCGTTGGAACTTTGAAAAACAAGTGGCCATATATCTCATTTAACCCATCAGCATTATTAACTATTTTTCACTTGAAATTCGCATTGTCACAGTAAAATGATTAAAAGGCCACAATTAAAGTTAATTGAAACATTGTTGAATATTCTGAATTTTCATATTGAGTACTGGCTTCATTAATGTTCTTATGAAAAGCTTACGTAATTTCGTGTTGTTCATCATAATGAACAACAAAATAATGAACAACAATCTTCATTAAAGGTTTGTGTAATCTTCATTACAAAAGTCGTGTTGTTCATCATAATAAACAACAAAGAACTCCCACGATCGGTTGTACACGGCATAATTTTGGGTAATTATGTGAAAATGCAATGATTAGAATAATCACAAGCAAATTACAAGTAGAAAAAAACAAACAAGCATACACAACATGCGGGCATAACCATTAAGCAAGATTACTCTCGTGCAATTATGTGAAATTAAAGTGACACTTACTGGGAATGTTTATGGCCTTTTGGTATTACTCATCCATGTCTACCGTAGGTTTGCATCGAATTTCTTCATTGTGAGTAAAACGATTTTGTAACTGTTCGATGGTAGCGAGATCTTCATATCTTATCCTTTTTATTTGGAATTATAGATGTAGGACTGTGAAGGGGATGGGTTGGGATGTTATTTATGTAACTATTCAAGTCCTAGGATCTTAGTGAATGGTGATTTTCGATTGAGCATTTGTATTTTCCATTAAAATAAACTTAAAATTTATTTAATTTTGTAGTAGGTATATCTGTTGTTGTCATGCGATTCCTTTATCAGATCTGGATCAAGTTACGTGTTTTGAACCAGCTCTCCCATGAATTTAAATGTTTCATTTCTAGCGAATTGGTAATGTGCTTTTTCCTAGGACAATTGACTAGAATTGCATATGACTTAGCGACACTCAAGATCGTCTATGGCATTAGGATGCCCGATACATTATCCACGAGTCTCGTTTGTTTGCAAGTTTATGATTACTATTGAATTTACTAGATTGTTGCAAAATGATGATAATTGATAATTTTCATTGATTGGAAAAGCAATCAAGATGAACAACTACACATCCCATATGTCCTATTTTCTTTGCCAACTTGCTCCAACATTAAATCAATGAAATGTCTATCCATTTTTGGATTCCAAACTGTCCTAAGTCGAAAATTACTACTTCCCTCTCCAGTTCCCATTTCACAACTACCCTTATCAATATTGTGCACTACTTTTATAAGATCATGGGTACTCTATTAACAAAAGCAAATGTGTGCACAACCATATGGTACTCTATTAACAAAAACAAATTTAGGATTACTAGATTATCTCCAATGTAAATGCTAGCTCTGGAAAGGTGAATATCTCTTTTTGCTCCCCCAGAAGCCCTCCATAGACTTCGATTGCCTTTGTAGAAAGGTTCTACCCTTACTAGAGAACCAAAGCAATCTTAGAGGCCTTTTCAAATAAATACATCGACAATCATGCAATGCTTAAGAGAATGAACTTCAGAACCTCAGGACTAGTGGGTGCTCATACTAATTAGCAGATAGCTACAAAAAAGAAAAAAGAGAGAATAACGGATGTATCAATTTGGGTAAACCACCAAATTCTTTAGGGTGAAACATGAGAAATTAGAAACACGTTAAATGGGACTTCAAGAGAAGGACTTAGAGGATGAGTAATGGGCGGAAGGTGGGAACTTAAAGGCTGCAGAGGGTGGAAGTGAACTTCAAAACACCTTAGTCATAACAATGGTGCAGCAGGATCTCGAGATAATGTGGCAAAGAGTGGATAAATAAAGAGATCCTATCTCTCAATTGATAATTTTAGCACGGTTTTTTTGCACTCTTGTTCATTAAATTATATAGTTACTTAAAATGATACAAAATGAATGATTTGATGCTACTTGAATAATCTTAGGATTGTATAACGCATTCAAGACACACACAGTTGCACCCTTGTTTCGCACTCTAGTGGTAACAATGCATTAAAGGACAAGAACACAAAAGTACTAAAAGCGATGACTTACATAATAAGTAGATAATTCTCGGAATAAAAATGTTTCACAAAGATGTGAAATGCCGGAAATAAAAGCTATGACATAGAAAGTGAAAAATTTTGAAATATTTCAATTAGTCACAAGATATCAATTGTTTAACGATCATCGAGTTATGGATGCCTATTTTGCAAGAAAGGCTAGAAAATGTAGAAAAATTACAATATGAAGAAAAAGAGGTTTAGGAAAGTTCCGGAGAAAGCATATAGTAGAATCATGCATGCAATGAAGAAAAAAAACCTAAAATTAAGGAGAGTTTGGGAAAAGCGAAAATGAAACCTTCATTAGTCTCATATACATGCAGAAAGGCATACATACCCTCGAGTACTTCGATGTCACGGCCTCTACATCGGATATCAAAGAAATAGACCATGATTAGAAAGATAATCAAGACGGGCCGTAAGCTGTTGTTCATTATTCTTGTCAATCATTTCGACTTCATCCCGGATCACGAGATGAGCCATTCTTTAGATATACATAAATAGATCGGACTTGAATTAATAAGATTACTCATGTTTAGCACCATTCTCTGGCGATGTATCATTATTTATTGTTACATCTTCATACAAGTTTCTTAAGAAAGCAAAGTTACATTTCCTAACTCGATTTGCATCAAGTAAGCGGTAAAAAACACCGGATGCACTCACTAATAGGAATAAGCTCACATGCAAACTCATCCATATAATACTATTATAAATTTTAAATGAAAAGATAGAAATAATTGAATGGCGGTGAGTCAAAACCGAAACTACAAGAACAAATGCTCGAGCAAACCGATAAGCAATAATCACGGGTAAGTAAAATTCGGACTAAACAATGATGATGAGTTAAACTAAATGATTGCTCCACATATCAAATTTTTATAGTAGGAGAAACCCAACAAATCTAGTAAAGCTTAAGTATGATGCACACCATTGGAAAACAGATAATATTATACCTCTACAATATTTCTCTCCTTGTATAAGTAATTCGAAACAGAGCAATTCTTTTGGAATAACGACAATTCTAATCTAGTGAAGCACAAGCATCTTCAACAAGTAGAGAAAAATAGAAGCGAGGAAACGAACAAGCATACAAAATGGAGGCATACCCATTAACAATGGACTGAAAATCGAACATAGCACAACATATTTGGGTATTTTCGAGACATTGTCTAGGTTTTCGGTGCAAAGACGAAGAATACGAAGGCTACCCCAATGGACGAAGACTAAGATGAAGAAGACGACGGGAATGGGGATAGACGAAGACGAAGGCATTTCTCGTCTACTTAGGGCGCGGAAAAAAATCGTTAATGTTGAAAATAGGAACAATACCTGCGTTTCACGTGCTCTCTTCGTGCTCGCGTCTCTCGTAGGTTAGGGTTTGGCGTCTCGTAGCTCTCTCTTCTTCGTGCTCGCGTCTCGCGTCTCTCGCGGTCCGATAGATCACTCTCCTTTGTGATGTGGGCGCAAATGAGAAGAAAGCGATTGCAAATGGGGGAATTATTTGAATTTCCTTATGAATTTCTTATTTACCCTTGCAAGACTCGAAATAGTGAGGGCTCAACGGTAAATTTCAATATTTCAAAATTAACAAGGAGTGACGACAATATTTTTATGTGGTCGTGAAAATTAATAACGATTATTTATTATTTTAATAATTTTTTTGAACGATATCTAATATAATTATTATAAAGTGCTCTTTTAAAATTTAATATTATTATTTTATAAATTATTTATCCTGATTATAATAAATTTAGGCGTTTAAGATAATTGTATAATCTTGGCGGGACGTTTTATTAAGCTTCTCGGTTAATAATTCAAAATTTAATTCAAATCGAAACGCCGATACATATCGAAATGCCGATACATATTTTGGGATATCGACGATAAAATGAATCTTCAGACTCATGGATAGCTTCTCCGAAGATATTAATTCAAATCATAAAATGCCGATACATGTCTAAAATGCCGATACATGTTTGGGATGCCGACGTATAAAATGATTGTCGGCACTCGTGGATAGCTTCTCCGCGAAGATTGTTTCGGCAATGAACCTATCCGGATTAACCATGGTTGGATTGATTTATTCAGAACATTTAATTAAATGTGAATAAAATAGAAAGACACGTATCATACGGAGGGGATGGGTGTGCAATGCACCCTCTCAGGATGGAACTTACTAGTTTTGTAGTCGATATTAAAGGGAATTGGGCACATCACAAATCCAATGTGATTGGACAAATTAAAGTATTAAATGAAATGGAACACGTTGTCCGCTCAGAGAGAGTTGATCTCACGTGGTGATATCATTATCGCCACCTCGGACTATGTGCCATCACAAACATAAACGTACCAAAGCTGCAACGTCCAGCACCACGCAGATCCACAAACTCCTAATTAATTCCTCCACTATTCCATTAAATTTACTAGAGATGAACAAAAACGAATCGAATCGAATTAAATCAAAATTAACGATTTGATTCGGTTTATACAATAAATCGATAGTTTGGGGAAAAAAATCGTTTTCACATCAAACCGTCCGAATTTTTTTTTATTTTATTTTATATATATATATATATATATATATATATATATATATTTATATTATTAATATTTAAATTATATATATATATATATTATATTATAAATATTATAATATTTATATTAATTATAATTTAAATTGATTAAAGCCAACCAAACCGAATATTTCGGTTCGGTTTGAATATATAAAACGGTTCAGTTCGGTTTTGAATCGAACCGTCCGATTTTTTAAAAAAATTTGATTTTTGATTTTTGGGGTTTTGAACCGAACCGTCCGAATGCTCACCCCTAAAATTTCCTGTGTTTTATACTTAATCACTCTTAATATCAACAGTGTATTTCATAATAATCTAAAAAATAATGTCGTTACAAAAAAGATGCTATAAACCTAAAAGCTTTCCTATAATTATTTAAAAAGAAGAAGACTCCCTTTCCTTATTTTCAAAAAGCAATTACATTCTAAATATTGTGATTGTGACATTGCGTCACTAAAATAAGCTTAGTTCAACGCCTTGTTAATCAAACAAGGAAGTATGCAACAGCAAGTGGTGTGGTCCATTTCATTACTTTTTTCGCATAAAGTAAAAGTTACGAAGTGAAGAAGAAGCCATTCATTTTTGTTTTTTCACTTTTTGAATAGAAGAAGAAGCCACTTACCTTTTGCCTTTTTTTTCTCCCTAAAATACTTCAATTCTATCGTCATAAACGAATTGAGTGACTGTACCATTTTTATTACTTTCCGAACTTTTTCAATAAGCCCCAGATTTGATTCTTCGCTTCTGCAGCGATTGGTCGGTGGATTCCAATACTTTTTTCTTTTTTTCCTGCTCGTAAACTATTCAGTAAAGAGCCACATATTAAAGTTCACGTTACCAAAGTAGGGCTTTCAGTGCGACGGGCCGGGCTACTAGCATAGGAATTTCAGAATTAAGCCCGACACATTGTATAAATAAATTATTATTTTTATAAATTAATGACATTTCTTATATTTTATACACTACCACGCGTTGGTAGGTTAATTAGGTTTAGTTAGGTTTAGTCAGTTAGGTTAGGTTTAGGTTTGTCAGTTCGTCAGTTAAAATGATCAAGTTAGGTTTAAATACAGTTAAATGATCACAAGTTAGGTTTCAGAACCCACCATTTTGGGTGAGTTCAAATCCAAAAGAAATAGTCAAAAACAGCTACCAAACAGATAAAACCACCAAGCCGTCATTAAAACACGGTAGTAAGGATACTAAACAGCTACCAAAAGACGCGGGGATACGAAACAGTAGCTACCAAACAGACGATAACTTTGTTATCCTGACTTATCCTGACGAAACAAGGCTACCAAACGTGGCCTTAGTGTTCTGGGTTCACTTTCCAATTCCTCATCTACCACAAGAAAACACAAAAATTTGGAGCCAGTTTTGGAAGGGGATCCAAATTTGGCAATGTCTGTTGCATGATTTTCCGATTCAAGCAAAATAAAGTGCATGAAATAATAATATTTAGGCCCAACTTTTTAATTCTTTTTATTTTCTTAACCTATTCCAGTCCTAAATTTGAGTACCCAGTCTGCTCAGACCAAATATTGACAGTCCTATTTACATCCTATAAATTAAAACAATAAAGATTAAAAATTTCTAAAGTGACCAATTAATAAATTTGTAAATTTACAGACTTTCCCCAAGGCATATGGATTTAATTTTTGCGAGGGGCATCTATTTTACAAAACTCTCTGAAAATCAACCTAACAAACCAGACCAAACAGCTTTTGATCGTACAATAAACATATTTAAATATTTATTTATCCAAATATCGTCCTTATATTCTGATCTTCTGCTGCTCTGATTCTCTATGTACAGCTTTTGCTTTTCTTATTGCATTTTCCCACAACACTCTCTCTCTCTCTCTCTCTCTCTGCCTCTCCGGGCACCGCTTCTCCTTCCCCACAGTTCAACTACTCAGTTGCGCTTTGCTTGTGAATACCTGAATATACGTATAAGGAGTGTATGTACTTCTTTACACCTAAGTGTTCATGGAGGTATCCGCGGAATCCAACTCATGGAGAGATGAGCTGGCGAGCTTGGTCGAGGACACGGGGATAATATTCCCCGGAGATTCAATGACGGTTCCGCTCACAGCGAAGCCGGCGGCGTCGGCTGAGGAAGAGGCGGAGAGTTTGCAGGACCAAATCAAGGGCTTCGCGGCGGCGTGGGGCGAAATGGCGGTGGAGCTGGGGAGAGGGTTTCGCGATGTCGTGCAGCAGACCGTACTGACTGAGGACTCTTACATTGTGAAGAAAACCAAGGCCCCCTTGGCCGAGGTTTCGGAGAAATTGAGGTTCCTGAATGAGTTCCTGCCCGAGGATCGCGAGCCCCTCCACGTTTGGCTTGTCATTTTCTTCGTCTCTATGCTTGCTCTCGCTGGTAATATTCCTGTATTTATTTTATTTTCTTATTTTGCTTTTCGTGCTGAGAATTTATGTTGTCTGTGAATTTTTGTTTATGCATATTGTTGGTTTATTTTTATTTTTCCTTTTTCGTGAATTTTCTCTTACAATACATGGCATTAGGAAGAAATAGGAGAATTGAATCAGCTAAAGAAGGAGAAAAAAACTCATCAGTTTATTTCAATGAAAATTTTGTGGTGCTACAGTGTTACTAGATACTTCAATGAACTTTCAGATAAAGCTTAGGCAATCAGGGTGTGATCCTGCTTGTTAGGACATTCTTTTCACTATGTACGAGAAACCTGTATCATTGGATTTCCAGTCTGAAGCATATTCTATATGTTTTTATTTTATTTTAAATGTTGTGCAGTTCTGATTGTAACTAGCAAACACCAAAGTGCTATTTCATTGGTAAAGAAGGTTTGCCTACATCCTCCCAGTGCTCAGCGCATATTGCTTCCAGATAATAGATTCCTAGCTTATCATGAACTCGGAGTTACAGCTGATAAAGCCCGGCATTCCCTTATCGTCCCTCATGGTTTCCTCTCTTCGCGATTTATTACAGGTATTCGACTGTTTTGCATTGTTGGAATAACAAAGTGTTCGCATATTGATTTTTGTATATGTTGTACTAATATTCAAGTAATGATCAAACACCAGGTACCTTGGGCATCAAAGTGGCGCTGCTGGAAGAGTTTGGTGTTCGTCTCATCAGTTATGATCTTCCGGGATTTGGGGAGAGCGACCCTCATCCCTACAGGAATCTTAACTCATCAGCTCTGGATTTGGCTAATTTGGCAGAATCTTTAGGAGTGAAGGGCAAATTCTGGATTCTGGGATATTCAACCGGCTCCTTACATGCTTGGGCTGCTCTAAAATATATTCCGAATAAAGTTGCTGGTAATAAAACACTACCCTTCTTGCATACAGTGGTTAATGACTGAGATCTTTCCGAAGGTCTCATGTTTGAGTCCACTATCACACGGTCTTTAAAAATTTATTTATAAAAAAAAGTACTACAACTTAAAATGTCGTGAGCTGATGTAATTGCAATGTGTGTGCAAATTGTAACAAACATCGCCTAATTAATACAGATTTCTTGGACCCTTCTTTGATGATTTTGGAATGCTCTTACTTGCAGGTGCCGCCATGCTTGCCCCGTTGGTCAATCCATATGATTCGAGCATGACTAAAGAAGAGATGTCTAGGGCTTGGGAGAAATGGACCAGGCGAAGAAGATTGTTGTTCTATTTGGCTCGAAGATTCCCAAAGTTCCTTGGTTACTTCTATCATCGGACTATTCTCTCTGGAAAGCATGATCAAATCCAAAAATGGTTGTCTCTATCACTTGGAAAGAAGGTAGTCTCATCTCTTCCTGGCAATATATACCCATCAAATGTCAAATTAGTGATTGGCGCAATATGTAAAATGCATGAATTCTGGAAATCCAGCCAGATTATATGCTCATTCTGTGCTAGTCTGTACTATTGATATTTTTCAACTTTCCTCTGTTTAGGACAAAGATCTCGTTGAGACGTTAGCTTTTGAAGAAATCTGGCACAGGGATGTTGAGGAGTCAGTTCGCCAGGGTAATCTAAAGCCATTTGTTGAAGAAGCTATGCTCCAAGTGTCAGATTGGGGTTTCAGTCTCGTGGATCTCCAAGTGCAGAGGAGATGTCCAAGAAAAGGCATTTTCCCGTGGCTGCACTTCATGTATGGCCCACCAGAATGTAAATTGGCTGGATATCTCGGCCCCATTCACATATGGCAGGTGTACATTCACACCTTATTCGTCTAGAACTTGAATTTGTAATTTTTTTCCGCATCTCCTTACTGTTTGTATGGTGTTATTAAACAGGGATTGGATGACATGGTGATTCCTCCATCAATGACTAATTTTGTTGCCCGTATTCTACCTAGTGCGATTGTGCATAGTCTTGCAGAAGAGGGACATTTCTCGTACTTCTCTCTGTGCAATGAATGTCACAGGAACATATTCTCGACCATTTTCGGAAGCCCGCAGGGTCCCTCAATATTGTAGATAATACTCTTGCCGAAGACGAAGTAGAAGAAGAGGGCTCAGCTTGGGCGGAGCCTCCAACTATTTGAGATCGATATTTCTTGTTTCCAAAATGATTGTAGATAACAGGGATGCTTCTTTTTCTCAATGAAGCAGTGCTGGAGATAACCTTACATAGTGCTGAACATAGATGCATACAAATATAGAAAGCACGACACGAAAATGTGACACCTCACTTACCTGTGAGTACAACGTTATTTTTTTGTTAGTTTTGTCACTTCCCTTTACTACTTATGCCCCAATAAACGTTGCATTCTGCTTTGTTGGAGCAACAGTTACTTTAATGCTATAATTGCTTAATTTCGAGCTCTTTTTTTGTTGTTTAGTTTGAAGCAGCATATAGTTTTATACAAATACCAGAACTTGAACTATGACTGATTTTATCAGTTTGATACTTTCAAATACAACATTGATTATACCATCTTGGAAAGAAGATGAAACTATTACTGTTGAATTGCAAATCTACAAGTTTGAGGCAAAAAATGGAAAGAATTAGAAACTATCAGAGTTTGAAGAAGGCTCATTTTGTTCTACTTAGGTGGTGGATATGATCTTATTACATCTTTAAATCCCACAGCAGAACTTTGGAGCAACCCTCGGTCGGAATCCCCTTCAACTTGGCTTCCTCTTCAAGAACCTCCTTTCTTACAAATCCTATTGAATTCTGCAGTGCAAAAGAAATGCATCTTAGTACCAAAAACCATCATTTTCTCTCAACTCTAAAAGCTAAGCTATTTCATCCTGTAGCATCTATAATTATAGCACTGCAGTTTATTGGTTTAGACATGCCTGGGAGGAGTCTTGAACGGACGAAGTGCGGCCCCATCTCTCCGGATCCCATAGGATCGAGCTATTGAAAGCAAAACTCGAGATGTGAAGAGGGAGTGTTGCTGCGTCTGTCACATTGTTCATGTTCTTCAAATGCCACCCCAAAACTTCTGAGGAATCACAAACTGGCCCTTCAATCACCACCTTCTTCTTGTTAGCACTAAGCTTAGCTATTGGCCATGTTCCAAATCCCTAAAAATATTCAATCAGTTAACCCAACAAATTTAAAACTGAGTTTAAGATGGGAAGTCAACGAATCTTGGGCATCCAAGATGGAATCTCCTAAGGCAGTAGTTATAAACAACAAGAGTTCAACTAAATTAGACCTAACCTAGCAAACATATTATAACTACAACTAGTCTTTGGTTTGTTGAATATTTTTTTTTATCTGCAATGGTTAACTTCATTTGTTAAACCTGCCTTTGAAACTTGAAGTACTTACTCAACTGCTCTTATCTCTTCAAAGAAAGCGAGATCATAAACATTCGAAAGCCCCGCGAAATGGACAATTCCGGCAAGCCGGTGATGCTCAATGTGATTCAAAGCAGCATTTCTTTGGAAATCCATCTCGGAGCTCGTTTCAGTGAAGTTCTCCTTGAACACAACATGCCTGTACATGATCCCACTCTTCCTCAGTATCTCAGAAACCTCGGCCTCCTCGGACTGCTGCTCCACCACAATCCACAGCACTGGCTGCGCCACCAGCTTCAGCGTGTCGGCCAGCCTCCTAAGCAACACCCCACGGAGCTTGTTCCTCGTGCTCGTTGGTGTGATGATGATCATCAGCCTTCTTATGTCTAATTCCTCTGTTTCTTCCTTCGCTTGCTGAGAGTTGTGATTGTGCTCTTCCTTGGGTGGCTCTGCTTCAACCGACAAGCTCACGTTGAAGCTCTGTGTTTTCTCTTGATGGAACGCTTCAACCGGCTGTGGCGACGTTATGACATTACCGGAGAAAATTGAGGTTTTGCTGGTGGGGGCAAAGCCGGTGAAGAATCCCATCATGAAACAGAGCAAGAAATGGACTGCGGCCTTTTTCCATATGTGCACCTTTTTCTTTGATCTTTCTAAAGATCCCATCTCCGAGACCCCAAAACTAGGGTTAGATTGCGTGATAATCTGCTACTGGGAGCTCGATTCTTGCAGTTCTCGGAGACGTGCTTCGATGAATACTTGCTTCGAGGAGGATCTTTGAGAAGAGGATGGATTTTGGGGTAGGATTTGTGGATGAAAATACAAGAATGGAAAGGATATAGGTTCTTAGAAATGGTGGGGATTGAGCTAACTATTAATAATTTATGGTGAAGGTGTAGTGAACAGAAACCACATAATTGGTGAGGCTTTGCTTGACAGAGTCATGCCTTGAAATGTAAGAAATACAGGAAATAAATATTGCTTTTTTTGCACCAGATAGTTGTTGAGATGTATGTTTTCCACCTAAACTTTTGACAAGAAAAATTAAGAGGAATCAACGAAATTCTATTAATTAGGAAGTCTCATATATCATGTGAGTTTTTAAACATTCATTAATTTAAATCTATGGTAACACAAGCGTACGCACACAAATCATATTTAATTCAATAAAATGACCTTCAAAATGCATGTTTGAAGCAGATGAAACTAAATTGTTTATAAAACAAAAAAAAAACAAAAAACAGACTTGCTACATCTCTGAATATTAGATAGCAAAAATTTCCCAGAAAAACCAATGCAGTAAACAGAAATTACTCAAACTTTTCACAGATATTCATCAAGTTGATACCATCTAAAAATTGCATTAAACAGAGAAACTGCACAAAATTCTGCTCATCTGCAAACAAGTCACCGCCTACAATGCCAACATCTTTACAAACAGATCAGAACCAGAAAATAGGACTAGCAAATTCAAAGATTTCAATCGAGCTCTCTCAGTTCACTCTTTCCAACTGTTGCCTCAAAATCTTGTTCACAGCAAAAAACAAATAAATAAAAAATCACCAGGACTTAAAAATGTTAAGAGACACCACCACATCAACTATCGGTCAAAGGAGTCACTCCTAAATCTTCAAAAAAATCAGGATTTTTCTTCCTCAGGCAGTATTTTGCCACCTTTCAAGCGGTAGCTTAGACAATACCCAGTCCGGTGATCTGTTCAGCCACAGCACTTCACCCGTCTCCTTGTGACGAAAGTCGGGTCCTTTTGAGTTTTTCTTTCCCACCCTGTTGTCCCACCATTTGCCAGGATTTTCCACCAAATTCTTCCAAGAATTCTCAAGATTAGGATTCTGTTTTCTCTCAGCGCTCTCACTATGCCCTTCACCTCCAAAAACCTTTTTTTCTGCTTTCATCTCCTTAAGATCAAACTCCAGCTTCCCAAGTGCGGGCAGAATCCATTTCGGAGCACTGGTGATCCAAAGGGACTCTCCGGTCCCCTTCTCCTTGAAATCGGGGAACTTTTGTTTAACCAATCCATTCGCCTTGTGACCGCGATAATCCCACCACTGCAGGGGATTCTTCACAAGATCACTCCACAAATCCAAGATTTGATTCGCGTCTTTCTTCCAACTTTTGCTACTAACATCAACATTTCCATTTTCCACAACAACCACTGATTGTGGCACTGTCTCAGCTTCATACAATGGTACAGCAGGTCTCTCAATAGAGGAGCTCTTTCTCTTTGTACCATCATATTCAACTCGAGAAATCTGCTTGTAATCGGCATCATCGACATTCTTATTCCTAACGTCACCAATTTCATCAATTCCCACACCAGGAGAAGAAAACCCTAATTTCCTATCCAAAACGCTCTTCTCAAATCCCTCAACAAAGTTGACACTCTCAGCCACAATATGAAACTTTCCCAGACTCTCACTCGACACACATCTCAAAGGCTCCACACTCAACTGCCCCGACACGAAAATGCAATCACTCTCCTTCACGTGACAAGCCGTAACATGAGCCAAGTCTCCCTCAAACACAACAGGAATCGGCAGAGAACCTCTCCCGCCCTCACCCTCCAGAGAAATCACGGTGACGGTAAAATGTTTCCCGTCGGAATCAGTCACAAAGTTAACAGGAATCTCAACATTACCGATGAAATTGACATTGTTGGCGACTTTTGCCTGGTACGATATCGGCTGCGGCTTGGGCCAGAGAGCAGTCGGCGCCTCCGCTTGTTTCTTGATCGTCTGCGCTAAACTATAAGATTTTTCAGGAGCTTTCTGCTGGGTTCTGGGCTTGCTCACCTTCTGAGTCTTCTGGATTGTACTAGAAGCTTTGGTCGAGTAGAAATTGCAATGCTTAAGAGCAATGGGGTGAAGGTAGAACAGGCGTCTAGTTGATGAAGGAGACGAGCAAATGAGACGGGCTGATTGCTTTGCTCCGACTAGTAGATTCATCGCAATGCTTCAGAAAAATCGAGGGATTTATGTGTGAGATTTAGAGTTTCTAGAGGGTTTTGGGGTTTTTTGGAGAGAAGAAGGGGAAATAGTTTTGGCATAGGATAACGGGAGTGATGGGGTTTCCGGTGCAGTAACTGCATTGAGTTGTTCGATGCGAATGTAGCAGTTTGTCTGAAAGAAATAGGTAATGTAGCTAAACTTTGGTACTTCCTATATTAACAAAAAATAGAAAAAACTACACTTGGGTAATTCTCAGTAGTCGATGAAAGAACTGTTAATTTAATTCATATTTTGAACCTTCTGTACCAGTTTCCTATTTACACGGCCGGGCATACGATTCTAGTAACACGATTCCTCAAGTATAAAACAATACACATGATAGAAATTAGGTAAATCATTTGCTTTCATTTCATACCGCAGCTCGTCACGTTACATGACAATCCAAATATCCAATAATTGTCTGGTGAACTGGATGTCAAATCTCAGGGTCCAAACCAGAAACTAAATCAAAGACAGTTAAGAAGCTATCTCAAATAAAATACACAGAAATGTATGTTATGTGATTTGCATAAAAATTACAAACAAAACAAGGAGCTCATTAGGAATTCTGGAGCCAAATTTGATCATGTATTGGTTTTAATCTTGAGGCTTGGTTGAAATGGCTTCCCTATGAGGCCTGTGCTTCCTCCATTTTTTCTTGGCTAAGGCCATGATCCATGCAGGCACCTCGCAGCCCGAAGCTGCCATTACATTTGCTATGTTCCGTAAATATGGAACATCGACTTCAGTATATAATGTTATTGCCTCTCCAATCCTCCCGGCCCTGCCAGAGCGGCCTTTGAAACACGAGAACTCTTAGTACAAGAACACAACATAGAATGTGCAGCATGCAAGCTAAGATAATTGAATTCAGATGGCAAAGTAGGGTACCAAAATAGATGTCAATACTACGAATATAACAACATACTGTCAATCATTGGAGCTATTATGTGTTTTGAGGTTTCAAGTGAAGAAACAAGAATATTACCTAGACTTTTTCTTCATTTCATGTATGTATCTAATAAGTCTATAAAAATTTGGGATAAAATAAACATTACATTGAGCAGAACAATGATACAGTTCGGAATTTTTTATACCAGAAAAGTTACTATGTTGCTGAAACATTTTACCAGAAAAGAATAGAAAAACAAGAGCAGTGATTAACACTGATCACTGACATTTAACAAGTGAAACACTGAAACATCAATTACTTAACCAGGGATAGGAATGGAATGCTGGAACAGACAACAAAAGGTAACTTACCAATCCTATGAACATATGCAGCCATAGAATCTGGAAAATCATAGTTGATTACACAATTGACACCTTTGAAGTCCATGCCGCGCGCAATAACATCAGTGGCAACCAATACCCATGTTTTCCCAGATCGAAAATTACCAACAGCATTTTCTCTCTGCAGTAGCGAAAGTGGGTCAGTGAAATTCCACTGTTAAGAAGTTGGGAAACACGAATAAAGAAGTTGCACGAAAAAGTTCTCGGCAAAACCCAAACTTGATTAAAGAGTAGTAGGAGTAAACAATATATGCTAAAAATATAAGTTACGGATATGCCACCAGGCTTGCTCTTACAGATACCCACTCATTGTGAGAGTAGATTGCAGTATGCATTTCCCTGAAAAAGGCATTAGGATCTTTTCCATATTACACTTAGAAAAGTAACAGTAATTGGTTATATATATTTAAGGCTTTTAAGGAGAACAAAATAAAAATGCTAGCCTGGGTCCTTTAAGAAACAGGTATTCCTATGAGGACCGTACAAGTAACTGTAATATCAAATGTAATTTTGATCATTGTAGTTCATGCCATTAAGTAAATAGAAAGTCACCTGTACTTCTGAAAGATCAGCATGTATGACATCAGCTCTAATATCATCATATCTCAGTTCATTATACAGTTCTTTAGCTCGCTCCTTGTTTTGTACAAAAATTAGCACTGGGGGGTTTAAACTCTGTCATAGACATGAGAATACGCATTGAGTCGAGCCAAGAGATAAAAGTGGTTTGAAAAAATATTGAACTTAGAAAAATGGGAAAACGGGAGTTTGTCCTAGCTGACAAGCAAGAACCATACCTCTGCAAAGCTTTGGCGAAGAGCAAGAAGCTTGCCTTCCTCACTTCCTACAAACACGAGCTTTTGCTTTATTGTTTCAGAAGCAGAATTTCTGGTGCACATAAGAAGGAGTAGCCATTTAAACGCAGGAATAAACAAGTCATTGCAACACTAGGTAACCAAAGTTGTGCATTCTATGGATAGTAGTAGAAGTTACAAACATTATCCAGGCAATCAGCAAACAATGGATCAAAATGGCTAAACAAAATTATACTTATACAAGCAATCACAATTCAATTGCTGTTTCTTACTTTCGGCCAATAATTATTCGGACTGCATCATGCATAATTGTACGTGCAAGCTCTTCAACCGTGTCAGGTAAAGTAGCGCTGAATAGAGAGCGCAATATTGAAGGATTTGAGCATGCTTTGACCACCGCATCAACCTGCTTCACCAAACCTAATTCAAAAAGCTTGTCAGCTTCATCCAGGACAAGATATTCGACCCTGCACATAAGAGGTCTCGTTACAAATGGAGCCAAGCCAATTTACATAGTCATTGGGGAAGCAGGATCAAGAGGATATCCGAAAGTTATTCAGAAAAAGTAGTTCTTTATCCAGCACAATCAATGTGGGTACATTTTCTATTCATCCATTAAATAAGACCAGATACTTATTTTCAGCAAAATTGCTTGTATTTTTTCTTCTTTTTTCCAGAGGGAGAGGTTGTCTCCACATAAACCTTTCAATTTATAGTTTGGAAAACCAGCCCCTGGCTTAAGGTGAGAGCAATAATAGAGAAAGTAACTTGAATTAGTAAGCCAACTCCGGTACACACAAATATGAGTGACCAGAAAATTTTCTCCCATTTCAAAGACTCAACCAATTAGGGAAAGCCCAAACATGAAAGACCAGAATACAGACACAAAGTCATAAAGATTGCCAGTATTTTTTAACATTTACAAAGGCACAAAGCCAGATGCTTTTAGGTGCAGAACAAAATTTCTGTAATATTCTGATCCAAGAGAACTGAGAAAAGAAAACCCACAATATGGATTAGGTATCTTACTTGCTCAAATCAAGCTTTCTTTTGCGAACTGCGAACTGCACCCTGAAAGGTGTGGATATGAGAATGTCACAAGGCTGCTTTGAAAAATCAGCACTTTTAGCGAGCTGCTTCGTCATTAGCTTGATGTAAAACTTCTTTCCTTTAACCAACTTCTTGCATTCTCGGGTTGTCTGAGCAGCTAATTCGCGTGTTGGGCAAAGGATTACTGCCCGAATGCCATCCTTTGAAGCACGCTGAAAGAAAGTATTATTCAGCAGGACTTCAGGGGAACATGGGATTAAAAGTATATTTTAACACCTACAAACCTCAAGTTTCATAAGGATTGGGCAGACAAATGCAAAAGTTTTCCCAGAACCAGTAGGTGCACAAGCAAAGCATTCCCTTCCCTGGACAATTTTATAAAAGACACAGGAATTACATATTTTTATAGAAAACAGAACAGGGAAGAACAATTAGTAGGCTTCACTACAAAACATGGGGCAACAGAATACAGGAAGCTCATAAAGTTCGCTGTCCATTATATCCAGTGGGAATTAAGTTACTACTTAAAAAATTATCATAAGAAGAAGCAGCTCAAATGAAAGATCATACAGATAACAAGACTGGAATAGCCTGCCTTTGGATCGGTGTTGGCTCTTTAAAACCCAGTTCTGCCAGATTGCGTAATAAGTATGATTTGCAGCCATGCCTGCATAGAGAATTTACATGTTGAATTTTCATAAATATTCGAGATTTTTTTTACAAAAGAATGGGATTTATTGAGTCCCTATTATACGATAGGCATAATAAGGAAAGGACATTAAAGCAAGTATTAGGTGAAATCAATAAAGCCAGCAGCAAGATGAAGGACTTTATATCATCATTACCTCAATTTCAACTCTGTGAAGCTCTGAAGGGGTGATGGAATATTACTCCCAGAAACATGAATGTTATGTTTCTTCCGGAAAAGAGCATCCCTCTAAAAATAACAAGAAAGACATGAGGAGAAAATATCTTATGCTTTTTTCAATGTGACATAGCTAAGAGGTAATTGTACTAGTTAAAGCACAATATTTATATCCTTAACCTTTCACCATTAGATGTCTATAAAAACAAGATGGCAACAAAATAATGAATGAGATTAGAGAGATGACCTCCAATTGCCGATGATATTCCTTTTTCCCCAGAAGAAGTTTGTCTTCGTTGTTTTCATCCACTTGATCCATTGCTTTTTTTGATTTTGAACTTTTGAACACATTAAACCCTTCAACTGGATCTGAAAGCCAAGACCATGAGGAGGCAAAAGTTAGCTCAATGAATCACGTAAAATATCTCTCACTCATCCAACAAATAACTGGTGAATCTCCGGCTGCATCATCCATCTTACAACACCATAACCAGGTTCGAATGTGATAATATTTACCCTATACTACTATTTCTAGCCATTTTTACATCTCGTGCCAGGACAGCTACACCAACCTCTGAACTTTCTAGTTCCAATTACCAAATACTTCCATCAAAGCAAATTACTTAATAGATAACATGAACTAGCACCTGAAGCTGCTTTCCTCTTCCTCTTTTTATCAGTAGGCACCATCGTCACTTCCTCCCTTACAGCATCGGCATTTTCGAGCAAAGCTGGTTCTTCTGTCGCGCAATCAATTTCCTTCTTTTCCTACACCACAGTTCCATAAAAGCCCCCCAATAATGTAAGAAAAAATTGTAAGAGAATCGAAAACCAAACATTCCGGATACAGTAAATCAACATTCCGCATGCAACATCACGTGCCTATCAGATTCATAAGAGAGAAAAAATCTATTCACGTCCGATTACCTGAAATCTGGCGAAATCACGAGCGAACTTTTTGCGATTGAAAGTGATGCCGGAGAACAGAAAAGATGTGTCCTTTTCCATCCCAAATCAATCAAAATCGGCGAAGAATAGTTTAAGTCTCCCCTTGAAAGAGCGTGAACTTTGATTCTAGAATTTGCCGTTTTGAGCGCTCCTCTCTTGTACGATGAAGGTTTAGCTTGCGAGGGGAAATCTTTCGTTGGGGTCTAGCAACAGATTGGCCGATGAAATCAAATTAGGGTTATACACATAGTTAGCCCTTCGAATGTGGAAACACGCTTGTGAGGAAGGATGCATCCCGTCCAACAACGCTTTTCTTCCGCCACAAAAACGTTTTAAAATCCATAGATTTCATTATAATTTTATTTTCAATCATATGCCTACATAATCAATTTTTATATCAGTATCTATAATACACATACAATTATATCTCTATATATCTATATTTATTTATTTTTATTTATAATATGTTAGCAATTTAAATTATAATTTCATTTTTTACTATTTTTATGTAGAATAAAAGATCTTCATGATCTTTAATTCAAAATATATCTTGAATATATTTTAATGAATTTAAGTTGACTATTTAGAAAATTCAAGTTAAAAAGAAAAAGATAAAAGAGATAAATGAAGAAGAAAGTAGTAAAACCCATAAAAACTAAAAAGTCAACTTATTTGAGAAGTTGGGAGTCAACTTTTTGCCATATTATTTGTATTATAATGTAAAAGAGTTGGCTCTCAACTTTTAAAAGAGAAAAAAATTATCATTGGAGGTACTCTAAAGTATGAAAATATAATTTCAAGATCATTTGATTTTATTTTCTCACTTTTGGATTTGGGACTGTCTCACTTGAATCTATTCTATAACCTTCTTTTTATTTAGGATTTGGATTCTCTTTCTCTACCACCGTAGTAGTAGTAATAATAATAATAATAATAATAATAATTATTATTATTATTATTATTATTATTATTATTATTATTATTATTATTATTATTATTATTACTAACCTATAAATACACGACCTTTGAATTTATTTTATTTTTGTACATGAATATAAATATTGTTGTAATTTTTCTACAACTTGAATTTTTGCTCAAATTGAAATGTTATGGCATTTTGATGTCATAATTTGAGCAAGATGGCTCCAACGTGGCATTACTTCAATTAACACTATGTTGTTTTGTTGATGAAATAATTCAAAATTTTAATTTTGTAAGTCATCTTGGCTCCCCTTTCTCTCTCTCATGCACACACAACTTTGATCTTCTTCCCATTTTGGTAGAGACATTATCCCTTTTTTTGAAAATTTATAATCTTTAAATTGCAAATCACATTTTTGGTTTCTCATCTCCCTTTCATGTAATTTGTTCTTAAAATCAAGAAAAATTGAGCATACCACATGAAAAAAAATCTCATTTCCCACTTAAATCAATTATTTTGATATTGGATTATGTTCACCCACATCCCACTACCTCACGCACAAAGGAAATAAAAACAAAAATAAAAAAGCCAACGAGAAACAGAAAGAGAAGTGGGATACAATTTGAAATAAGAAAGGAAGGAATGTTTTTGAACTTCTGATAAAGCTCCTATTGGAAAAAATGTTGTATAAAAGTATCAAGGAATGTCAAAAATATATGTCACTTGCACAACGGAACCAAGATAATTCTCTCTCTTGCTAGATTAAAAATGGACTAAACTAATAAAATAAATTTGGTGCAAAATAAAAAAAAATTGTGAGACACGACTTTTATGTGGAAAATCCAAATGGGAAAAAGCCACAAGTTCGTATCTATAAATTTTTCACTATAGATATAGTAGGCTTACAAAATTCTCAATATTCTAAATAGAAAAACACAAATCTCAAATTTAATAACTTCAAAAAACAAGAGGACTGAGTTACTATAGATGAGAAAATCCTATGATTTTTCCTCACTTTTCTTCTCTCAAAATACACTCACCAAACTATATCTTGTTATGCCTCACTTATTTGTACAACTCTTGCACACATGCATTCGGCATAATTCAGCTTAATTTATATAAGAGTTGAGTTGCAAATGTCTTCCCCAATAGCCATCCTACAACTGTAATTACAGAATGAATCTCATAGGAGGTGGCTGCAAATATTGCATTCGTTCAATGACAATAATTAAGGTAGGTTGCAATAATATTGTTGCTACCAATTTTCCTTCAAGTTTTTGCTGAAATAAATGCAACAATTTTATCTCTACGAACATTTTCAAAGTTTGTAGGTTTGTGGGACATCCATATTGATGTGGACTATCTCAACAATTATCCCTCTCCATATCATGTGGAGATTTAACTAAACCTATTTCATGTTTGCATATCTCAAATTTATCTTGAGGTGAGGACTTGGTAAGCATATTAGCATCATTCTCATCAGTGTGGACATTTTCGAGTTATATTAGTTTTCTTGAATTATATCTCGAATCCAACGACGTCCCACATCAATGTGCTTTGACCTTTAGTGAAAACTTGAATTCTTACTAAAGTTAATTGCTCTCTAATTGTCACAGTAAAACACATACATCTATTGCTTCAAGTCCAACTTTTATGGAAATTTCTTCGACCACAACCTCTCTTTGCAAGCTTCAGTCATAGCTACGACTCAACTTACTTTGAATTCCAGACTTCAACATCATGTTGTTGAACGGTTAGAATAAGGTAAAGCTCTCGACTAAAGTTGTGGATAATGCCACATATTTTTGAAGTTTTGATTGTCGTGAGATAGCTCCCCCTGCAAGTCATATCAGAGACCCGAATGTGGATTTCTTAGAATCTATATTATCAACCATGTTTGCATCTGTATATCCATCTAGTAGGATATGGTTACCGCCAAACTTTAGATAAAGTCTAGAAGTCCCTCTTAAGTACCAAAATATCTATTTCATTGTTGCCCAATGCTCTTTTCCTGGGTTAGAGAGATAACGACTAACCACATTAACAATGTGAGCTATGTCAGGTCTAGTTCATGTCATAGCACACATTATACTATATACCGTAAAAGCATATGGTACACTTTGCAATTCTTCATTTCCTTTTTCACTTGTCGGGAATTTTGCTGACTGAGATTCATGTGACCTGCAAATGGAGTGGTGACTGGCTTCGACTTGCTCATGTTGAATCTTTTAGAACTTTCTTGTTGTATTGTTCTAGAGATTACCAAAGTTTCTTGCTCTTCCTAATTATCTTCAATCCAAGGATCTGCATAGTTGCGCATATGTCTTTTATCGCAAGAGACTTGCTTAGCTTTTTATTCAGCTTATCAATTTTGTTGGTATCATGGCTTAGAATCTGCATGTCGTTAATAGTATGATAAACTTATATCATGTGGACTTCTCGAAGAAAATACATTGATATGTGGTAATCCATGAAGGACTTAAACTTCATTACCATAGTATGAGAGCTTGCTTCAAGCCATACAAGCTCTTCTTCTGCCTGCAAATAAGGTTTGGTCCATGTAGATTTTTTGTCTGAATTTCCATGTAGAAATGTAGTCTTCATATCCAGTTGCTCGATCTTCAGGTCTGGACTAGCAGTAATCGCAAGCACAATTATGATTGAAGACATCTTTACCACTAATGGAAAAATCTCTTCAAAATCAACCCCTTTTCTCCGATTGAACTCCTTCATGACTAGTCTCTCTTTGTACCTTGGCTGTAACTTATGATCCTCAGCCTTCAATCTATAGACTCACTTATTTCTCAGGGGTCTCTTGCCGACTGGAAACTTCACTAAATTATAGGTGTAATTTTCCTATAAGGAGTTCATTTCCTTCTTCATGGCTTCTAACCACTTCTCATTTTGGTCATGTTCCATGAATTCTACAAAACGTTTTGGCTCTCCTCCATCAGTGAGCATCACATACTCATGTGGGCTATTACTAATATAAGGTAGTCTTTCTCTAGCCGACCTTCTGACTAGAGGGACCTCATCTTGTATAAGTGGAATCAGGTCGTCACCTGCCATGTTGTTAATCGAATCGTCATGCTCCGATTGGGTATCTTTTTGTAATCCTAAAGTGTTGGCGAATGAACTAGATCTAAGTTGACAGGATCTTCTGAATTATATTTCGATTTTTCTTTCGTATCATCATAGACTTGATCTTCAAGGAATACAACATATTTACTTTTGATGACTTTTCTATTAATCGGGTCCATAATTTGTAACCAAACTCTTCATGAGCATATCTATGGTTTGGTTTTTCATTAAGCTTGGACCTTTCATCTTTCGGCATGTGCACGAAAGTCTTGCAGCCAAACACTCTCAAGTGTTTGTAAGACATGTCTTTTATAGACCAAACTCTATCTAGAATGTCACCACCCAAAGGAGTTGATGGAGAAAGGTTGATCAATTCAATTGCAGTCCTCATAACTTTACCCCCAAAAAGATTTAAGCATTTTGGAATGTGACAAAATGCATTTGGTTCTTACACAAAATGCATTTGATTCTTACACAAATAGTTTTGTCCATTTTTCTGCTACGCCATTGTGTTGAGGGGTCTTTAGGTTGCTTTTCTCAAACTTGATTCCATGGTTCCTGTAGTGTTGCTCAAACGGCTTGGTGGTCATCATCATTGTCTCCACGAACACACTTCAATTTTCTTCTTGTTTCTCTCTCGACTTTTTCTTGAAAATTCTTAAAGACCTCCAAGGTGTGGTTTTTGGTTTTCAAAGCAAAAAACCAGTTTTTTTTTGAAAAATCGTCAATGAAAGTGACAAATATAAAATATACTACCAAAAATTATGTCTTGCATATAGCACAAATTAGTGTGCACCAAATTAAGAGGCTAAGCTCTTCTTGAGGGAGAGAAGCTTTCGGATGTAACTTTGTGTTGTTTTCCGACTAAGCAATGAACACAAGTTTCCAAGTGTATTTCTTTTACCTCAAGTGATGGGTCCTGTTGGATACATACTATGTATGAGGGGTACACCAGTTAGGCAAGATTGATTGGCTACTGGGTGTAACTGATCGGGTAACTAACAGTCCAGTACTTATGGCAATACTGCTGGTTAGTGCAAATAAATAATGTCTTATGATGAGTGTTATCAGTTAGCAAACCTACTGACTGCTACGATAGTTGGTCAGTTGGACTGATAACTAATGTGATTGTAGAATATGGTGGTTACTATATTTGTCTTACTGAAAACTTAAGGCCAGTTTGAAACACTTAGCCAAATATAGATTAATCAGTTTTCAGTTTGTATCTCTTAAGTATAAATTGGATATTGATATGGGGTTTCAAAACAATGTTGTGCTTCTGTTAAGATAGATTCCCAACAACTCATGAATTTTTCCAACATCAAGAATGAGGCTTATTCTAGCCAAGATCTCTAGAGCTTTCTAGCTCAGATGTCCAAGCCTCTTATGCCATATCTTGATGGAAGAATTTTTTATGACTACATTCATTTCTCCATTGGACAACATCACATGCATTAAGTAGAAAGAATTCTTCTTTGTACATTTTGCTGCAATAAGGTTGCCTTTGGTTAGCTTCCATTTTTCTTCACTGAAATGGTTGATGTAACCATCATCGTCGAGCTTGCCAATAGAAATAATACTGAGTCTGGTATGAGGAACATGTCAGACATCTTTCAAGATAAGCTTACATCATATATTAGTAAGCAAGACAATGTCTCATAGGGCTGGGAAACAGTTCGGTTTCGGTTAACCGAACCGAAAATCTCCAAAAAATTAGAACCAAAACCGAACCGTTTAAGTTTTTCGATTAACCGAAAACCGATCGGTTATATCGGTTCGGTTTTCGGTTAACCGAAAAACCAAAAAAATTTTGAGCTCACTAGGCAACAGCCACAAATTACAGTAACTTAGAAGTGATAAAAAATTTCTGAACTCAATTCATACACCTATCACCTATGAAACATTGAATGTATCAAAAAGCACAACATAGTATGCATATTTCACATGGTTAGCTAAGATAAGATAATGACAATCATAAAGGACCTCCAAAACAATACCATAATTGTAATATTTTAATAATATGCCAAAAGGATTGTACGAAAATCGAAATAGGGATGTTTAACATTCCACATACCACTAACTATGAAAAACTGGAAAACACAACATCGGATTAGAGGAACATTACTACATGGACATCACAGGAGACGATATAGATATCATTTCTAAGCATGAAATTCTTTCGATTTTTTCAATAAACATAACATTATTCCAGTTATACTCCTGCTCAACTTGATATGGTATGGTAATGGTATTCTGGAGATAAAATACGGAAGTAAGACAAGAAAAAAAACAACTCATTATTTAATGCAGGTAGAACCCTCAAAACTTCAGTAGAAGCCAGAATAAGAAATAAACACAAGAAGAGTATTATCAATCAAACTGCAGATGTTTAATATACGAAACAAACCTTTTTGGCTCTTTCTTCTTTCTTAGCTAGCTTTTCTTTTTGTCCTTCTCAGAACCTTGAACGACTGAACCATTTACAATTAAGCAAACAAGTACAAACAATTTGCTACATTAAATAAACCTATGGGACGTTGCTACGTGTGGGCCTCGGCGAGCAGGGACGGGCCGACGACAACCAGCAAGAGGAAGAGGAGAGCAGAAAGGCAGCGGCGTCGCCGGATGAAGAACCGAGGTCCGAGACCGAGAGAATGAAAATCTCAAAGATTCAGAGAGCCGAGAGGAGCGCCGTTGGGCGCTTGAAAAATGAAAATCAAATTACGTTATAGGGTTTTTAGGTTTTACTTTATAATTAGTCTATTAAAAGTTAAAACTAAATAATAATAATAATAATAATTAAATTTATAATTAAAAATCGGTTTTTCGGTTCGAGACCGAACGGTTCTCGGTTAACCATTAACCGAAAAAATTATAGACATTGGAACCGAAAATCGAACCAATAACCGAATTGTCGGTTTTCGGTTAACCAAAACCATTGGGTTCCGGTTCGGTTCCTCTCTAACCGAAAATCGTAAACCACTTAGACAGGCCTAATGTCTCCTATACCAACAACTTCTGTCACACCATGATTGACCATTCTGACTCTGTCAAAGTTGCCACCGGTGTAGGATGCAGATATATCACGATGTGGTATAATTTAATGTGATGAAACCGAATCAACGATCCACTTTATTTTTTGGCATGACAAACTCACATAAGCATCATCACAAACTATGAAAACATCATTATCAATTACAACTGTTATTATGTCTTTCTCAACATTTTTATTATTTTCTTGTGTTTGTTCTTTTTTCTTCTTTTTACTGTCTCTTGTAGTGGTTTGGACCATCACAATAATGACATTTGAAGTCTTTTCTATGTTTAGACATCCATTGGATATATCTCTCACATATTGAGAGCTTCTACTTTATGTCTCTCTCAACAATCATCACCTTCGTCCGAGAAGAAAAATATCCTTGCTCATTCTGCATTTAGGTGCTTTGTCATGTTGGCACCCTTCACATATCGCAATCAAATGATTCTTCAGTTGATGGAAGCTTTTTTAAGGCGTTTTTTTCTTTCAAACATAGCTTCCATTTTCTTCCAAAGAACGTCAGTGATCTCTCACTTTTCTAACATGAAAACGTGCAAGTATATAGGTAAGACGAGTATTGTATCCACAGGGATTGTAACACGAAAACACAGAAGCTAACTCAACAATAATTCATCATTATCCAAGCAACAAAATTTGGTTTTGAAAGGTTTAAGGCTTCAGATATTAAATCCAAAGCAAAAGTAACAACATAAAGATAAATGAAAACAATAAACACTCAAAGATGAATATAAGAAAGAAAGACTAACCCTAGGGATGCATTAATCCTACCTACAACGTATGTTTATCCTGCTTCCTATTAACCAATTTTAATCTAGACAAGATGGAAGATCATATATGTAACCAACAATTTCAGTTACGACAATTGTGGCAGTTGATTACTAATTTTCCTATTATCATACGCCTCTAGGTGAAAATAAGTAACTCCAAAAGGATCACAAAGAATATGCTTCCTACGAATGTTCCTATCTCAGCTACGACTCAAGGCTTATTCGTATTATGCATTCAAGATCGATTGACAATTAAAACGGTTAAGTAATTAACTGGCAACTAGATATGCATCAAGATTGATCAGAAATTAACACATATAATTAAGCACCAAGAATCATAAATCAATGGCTGGAAGGTAAATAGCAATAGCAGGAATCACAACATTTAGGATATAATCATGCAAACCCTAGGATTAGAATGGAAATTAGCTAGACATAATAATCGACATAAAATAAAAATTAACCATAAAAATAAGAATTAAATAGATAAAACTCGTAGTGTAGCGTCGGAAGAACAATGGTTGGGTTCGTATCCAAACCCAAGTAACAAACGAGAAAATACGGAAATTGTTCGGACGAAAGCGTTAACGAATCGTAGAACTAATGCAAAACTAATACTTAAATGAATCTAAATCAAAGCTAAAGCTAAAAAAATGAAAAACTAAATAAAAACTGAGGAAAAACATTTTGGGAAGCTATGGAGGCGGTTGTGGAATGAATTCGCCCTCCTCGTGCGGCTGTTCTTCTATTTATAAACCCTCGCAAAAGCCCACGAAATCACCGAAAATGGGCCAAAAATATCACGTCCAGCGCCGGACTTGGCGAAGCGCCGGACGCGAGCGTTCTCTGGAAAGGTCAGAGAGAGCTGCCCAGCGTCGGACGGAGTGAAGCGCCGGACGCGAGAAGTGTTGGATTTGTATACTGAAAGCAGTTTGGTTGAGCTTGAATACAATGTTTCCTGTTACCACTATTACAATCTCCTATCCGAATTGAATACTTGATTGCATATATCTCGTGTCCCCTTATCTCATATATAAGTTAGATCATACGATGTGTAGAAGATCACGTAAGTCCAGTATGATTGGTCAAGCTTAATGAGATATAAAAGTTTCACGGTGAGACAACTTGAGGACGAGTTGTCGGTATAGTGCAAAGATAGATAAGAAGTGAATCGACTTAGTTGCTTGTCTATGCCGGTACGCCTCGACGTATTGAAGGATCACAATGAGATATGTTCTTCTATCGACCGTCGTGAAGAACCAAGATCCCGGTGACTTACGATGATCTAAACCTCGATAAGGTATTAGGTGAGTATGAGTTCGACCATCACTTTGACTTGTTATGGGTGAGGGTTATATGTTCTAACCCAAGATTCTCCGCATCTTGGGTGGTGGCAAGATCTTTCAGATGTCACGCTAGTTATCTCAGATCGAGTCACCGTATCCGCTTAGGATGATGACGTCCCCTTAAGGAGCTCAAAGGTTTATTGTACTAAACCCCGCAGTTGAGTTAGCTCAAGTACAATAATAAGGTTGAGTGGTACTACTTAAGGAATTAAAGATATTAATTATTTTAAGCGGTAATGCTATAAATAATTAATGGACATTCGATATCTTAAATACGGGATTCGTGAATGTCTAAGTGCAAGCCCGACTCAACTTCGGTAATAAAGGGATAAGTCAAGATTTATTCTCTAGTGGCATGAATAAATGTTTATAAATTAATTTATGTTCGGGTGAACATAAGATAATTAATTTATTTGATGCCCATCTTTATTCCTTGCATTTGATCCTCGGTCGGCCCATCCAGTGCCCTTAAGCTAGAGGAAAATCGCTACTATTTGCTCCCAATGGTAAGATTTTATTCTCTTTATCCTACAAGGATATTATTATATTTATGGGATATGCATAGATCCTTTCCTTATGGGATTAAGGTAGTGCATTATAAATATAAAGTAAGAGATAGAATCAAGGTTAATCCACACTTTAACCTAGCATATTTTCGTGAGCTTCCTAGTGCTCTTTGAGAGAGAATATCGAAAATATTGTGAGAGTATTGGGTGATTTTCCGAAGCATTCTCCATAGATCGTCCTCACTCGACGTTGGAGATTGGGCAACCGGATACGCCCGAATGTCAAAAGCACGAGTCCGTTCCGCTCGATCCGCTCGTCTGCGTTCGACCGACCTCTACAGATCCAAAGGTAAACACGAGAAAACCCCTACGTGTTGCAATTAATTATATAGACGCATGCTAGGTATATAATCAATGTATGGTGAATTAAATATCCAAGATAGATCCTCGGGGCGAGGGCTAAACCTAGTTTTCCCTACATTGGTATCGAGCCGTGTTCGTGATCTTCGCCCGCTGGATTAATTCACGTTTGATTATTACGTGCGCTTAATTAATTGTTGGATCTGTCGTTCATCGTGGCTCGTTTTGTTTTTGTTGGATTTTGTTTTTCACCACGAGAAAATCCGTGGTTAGATTAGATTTATTTTTCTGTAAATCTTATCTGTAAAAGAAGAACGAAGACGAAAGCACGAAGAACGAGACGACGAAGATTTACCGGGAGAAACCGGACGCACGGCAGCACTCGGCGCCGTGCGCGCGTTCTCGGCAGATCGACGGCGGGCGGAAAGGACGCTGCGCGGGTCGCGCGGCGGCGGGCGGCAGCAGGCGCGCGCGTTATCGCGCGGGAAACCTCAACGTGCTCTGACCGCGCTCGGCGGGCTCGACGCGAATCGCACACGGAAACCTCAGAGCGTCTCGGCAGGCGCGGGCGACGCGAGGTGCGCGAATCTCGCGAGGCTCGGCGGCGCTTCGGCACTTCAGCGAGACGCAACGCTGTAAACCTCAACGCGGCGTGGGCGGCGGGCGCCGGGCGACGTGGGCGTGCGGTTTTCGCGGATGCTCGGCGGCGCCGGCGACGTAGCACGGCTCGTCTCGGCAGCTCTCGACCACGGCGTGCGCAAGCGCGAGGAAACCTCAGCGAGGTCTCGGCGGCCCAGGCGTCTACGGCATGCAATTTTGCGCGGATGCCCGGCAGCTTCGGCGACGCGGCTCGACGACGCTCGGCCGTGGCGCGGGTGAGCTCGGCGGTCGCGATCGTCCACGCGACCGCTAGGCAACCAGCGAGGCGAGCACGCCAGCGGTCTTGTGAGGAAGGCGGCGGCGGTCTTTGGCGCACGCATGGGCGTGCCTCAGCGCGACCAAGACATCTTGGGCCGACCGACCCAAACCCGCCCGAACCCAATTTTTCGCCCGAACCCTTTTTTCGCTCGATTCTAGATTTTTGGCCCGATCCGCCCAAATCCAGCTTTGACGAATCCGTCCGTGCCCGCACGCGAGACCCGTTCAAGTTTAATTGCACTTTGCAATTCTATGTAATAGATTAGGCAAGAAAGTCACGCAGTTCCACGAGTGGGCCACGATGAACGCTTTTATTTTATTTTATCGCTCATTACATGTCGTGGATGTTTAAATTATGCAGAGCATGCTATGTATGTTTAAATTACGTTGACAAACCTTTTAGTGTTTTACGATTTAAGTGCTCATAGTAAGCATGCTAGGTTTATCGCTTTCAAGCATATTTTAGAATTCTGCGAGCATGTTTTACATGTTGAGTTCTATGACAAGCGTGCTAGATTACGTGTCTGCACGGACAAACCTTTGAATAAAAAGACTAAGCAACCCGACAAATTAATTTTTTCAAATTAAAATGTCAAGACCTCCACCTTTTGATCTCTAAACAAAGTGAGACACTGCGTGAGTAAACGCCCACCCGCGTGGCTTGCTTGCACTGCTTATCATAAGTTTGTTAGATGAGATTTCTAAATAAAATATTTTAAATCTATCGAGAAGTGGGAGTTTCGTGTAAACGTCCACACGCGTGGCTTGCATGTGCGATTTTCATAAGTTCTCTAGAGATAGATATAAAATAAGATAACAAAGAATTTGAATTGAAGCGGTATGGTCCTAGTGAGTATGCCAATTCTAAGAATTCATTTTCTCATTGTTAAAAATGTGGTCATTGCTTAGACATCACCCGAGTACAACTTCCGCCAAGTCCTTCTTGCGATAGTGATGTGGTCTAGTAAGGTCCAATCGTTAATTTCATTTGTCGTAAGGATAAGTTGACATGGATTGAAATTAAACGACTAAAAGGTATATTTTAGTCCGGGTCGGGGGTTCATGTAAACGCCCACACGCCGGCTTGCATGTGGGATTCCTTGGGTGATTGGAGGTTTCAATTAATATTGTTTTATCAAAAGGTTACAATATTATTGTTACGAATTATATGCGATCGTATGCTTATGTGTTTTCATTATCGCTTCGAGATATGCCTCTTACACCGATTATCAATATGCTCGCACAAAACCGCTATCCGTCCAAATTTTATCGAGTGGAAACGAAACATGGAATATGTTCTTATCACAAGAACACATGTTTATTCTCACTATTCTAAACCCGATGCCACATCGACGATCGACTAATGAAGCAATGAGAGTCGGCGGACTTTGGAATAAGTCAAACAATACGGCTAAATGCTATATGATGACTACTATGTCCAAAGGCTTGTAGCCTACAAGATCACCGATGGTAGACGCGACCGATATTTGGTCAAGTCTCGAGAGTAAGTTTGGGCGATTGATCTGACAATCCGCTCACACATGAGAGAAATCTTGACGTGTAAGATGGAAGTAGGAAGTTCGGTCCATGAACATGTCTCCCACACGACTATCTCATGGATAGTCTTGATCGGCTGGGAGGAGGTATGACGGCAAAGCCAAGGTCGATATCATCCTCAATACACCGCCCAAGTCTTTTGAGAACTTTCGGCGTGAATGCGATCATGAGCAAGACCGAGTTTACACTTAGTCGCTGTTTAATGATCTCGTTCACGGAAGGAGTTATGGGAAAAGGAGCACATGCTCTTGCTAGCACATCTAAGGGCCCAAAATTTCGTTGCAAAATGGAAAAAGAAAAGGGTACCAAAGGTGGAAGAGGCAAGGCAAATAGTGGGAGTAATGGAACAAGAACGTGGTTGCCACCGAGGAGGAAGAAGCGAAGGAGAAGGGCAAGTGTTTTGCGGTAAGACCGGGCATTGGAAGGCAAATGCCCTATGCTCAGGCTCAAGTACGCTGCTTGCTTTAGTAACGGAAACATGTTTAGCGACTTGTTCTACCCATTCTTGGGTAGTAGATACGGGCGCAATCGATCATGTTTGTTACACTGCAGGGTTCCCGCGACAAGGGAGTCGTTTGATGGCGAGATAACGATTCCATGGGCAACGCGCGAAAGTCGAGGCCGTTGCAGTTGGAGATGTTACTTTATGTTTTGAGAAAACAGCTTTAGTTTTAAAAGACGTTTTATATGTGCCGGATTTTCATGGAACCTTGTTTCTGTTTCAAATTATTTACTCATGGATATTTCGTTATTTTTGATAGTGGTGTTTCTATCATAAGAAATGACGGTTATCGTGTTGCACGTTATATAATTCGCTTTATACTATTTTCGCCAAACATAATACCTATAACTATGTTGCATCTTCATCAAACCTAAAAGAGAAGGTTTTCTTCAAGAAGATGACACCACTTTTCTCTGGCATCTTAGATTAGGTCACATCATCTAAATAGGATCCAAAGACCGGCTAAGAATGGGCGTTGGGTAATCTAACAGTTACTCCATTCCCCATGCGTGAACTCGTGATAGAAGGTAAGATGTCGACCGCACCCTTCAAAGCGAAGGGTTATAGAGCCAAAGAAATGTTGGAGTTAGTCCATTTCACCGTGTGGACCGATGTCCACACAAGCTCGTGGAGGGAACGCAGTATTTTGTCACTTTCATCGACGATTACTCAAGGCACGGATACGTATACCGCTTCACGCGAAGTCCGAATGCTTTGAGAAATTCAAAGAGTTTAAGGCGAAGTGGAGACGGTTAGGTAAAAGTATCAAGTCATCGCATTCGATCGCGGTGGCGAATACCTCAAGAACGAAGTTTATGGACTATCTAGTGAAGTGTGGGATTACCTCAACAAGATTTCACCGGCACACCACAAAGAAATGGTGTGTCGAGCTAAGAATAGGACTCTTTTGGAAATGGTTAGATCGATGATGAGTTATGCAACATTGTCTATTTCGTTCTGGGGTATGCCTTAGAAACGGAAGATACTTGCTAAATCTAGACCGCCCAAGTCACCGAAAAGACCCTTCGAGTTGTGGTTTGGCGAAGCCCGCTTTAAGCCACATAAGGATATGGGGCACCAACACATGTGCTAAACAAGAAGGCCGACAAGTTGAGGCTAGATCCGACGCAAAGTCGTTTATCGCTATCCTAGAGGAACGAAGGTGGTTTATTCTATAGTCCTAAGGATCAAGGTCATTATTAAGACTAATGCCCGATTCTTAGAAGAGGATTATATGAAAATCATAAGTCCAAACTTGAAATCATTCTTCAAGAATTAGAAGATGATTGTATTCCACCACCGATTAGACCAAAGGTGCGAGATGTCGAGTCTAGTGGGAGGGATCGACACCGATACTTCAAGAAATTGAAGTGGGTCGAGTTCCACTAGAGATACCGACCGCATATGTTGATACCTACCCAAGAAGTTGTGCAAGATAGAAAACCACAGTTTCGCACCCACCGCTGCCATAGTGCCCAGTAGAACCTCGTCAGAGGGAGGGTTGTTCGTCAACCCGAGCACTTATGTTCATGGGACAATCTTGGATATAGTCCCAGAAACAAACAGGAATAATCGACCCATGGACATACAAGGAGGCGATACAAGACATTGATTCAAGATCATGGCACACCGCTATGGACTTAGAAATGGAATCCATAACGGCTATGGATGTATATGAAAAGACACCTCTACCAGATGGCAAGGAAGCCGTAGGTAGTAAGTGGATATACAAAAGGAAGAGAGATTCCGATGGAGAGGTTTCGGTTTTAAAGCCGTGCTTGTGGCGAAAGGGTACACTCAGATTGAGGGCATCGATTTCACGAGACCTTTCGCCGTAGCAATGCTCAAGTCCATCGTAATTCTTCCGGCCATAGCAACCCACTCGAACCTAGAGGTTTGGCAATGGATGTTAAAACCGCTTTTCTAAACGGTTACCTTGAGGAAGGTAGAGACATCTATATGCAACAACCCAAGGTTATGTGGTAAAGGGTGAAGAGCATCTGTATGGAAGCTTAAGTCCATTTATGGACTTAGCGAGCCTCCCGATCATGGAACTTACGCTTTGACGAGGTGGTAAAGTCTTATGGATTTACCGGTTGTTTAGCGAGTGTGTGTATCGGTTAGATGTTAACGGTGATGTGGTATTTTTTGCACTTTATGTAGATGACATTCTTCTAGTTGGAAACAACGTGAAGTCGTTATCGACGAAAGAGTTGGTTATCCGATCATTTTCAAATGAAAGACTTAGGAGATGCAGCTACATTCTTGGGATCAAGTTTACCGAGATCGCAAGAAGATAATGTTGAGCTTATCTCGTGCGCCTTACATTGATACTTGTGATTACTCGTTTTAGTATGCAGACCGCCAAGAAAGGATTGCTACCTTTCGACATGGCGTTCCTTTTCAAGACGCAGATCACCTATGATCGCAGCGAGATAGAGGAAATGAGACAAGTTCCTTACGCTTGGTAGGAAGTCTCATGCACGCAATGCTATGCACGAGGTCCGATATCTCGCTATGCACGGTGACATAGTAGCTAGATATCGCCTAACCTCGACAAGCTCATTGATCTGCAAAGAAGCATATACCAAGCACCGAAAAGGACTCGAGATTATAGGCTAGTTTACCATGCAGATAGTCTAATGCCTTTGGGTTATACTGAGATTTCTAAGTCGACCGTGATGAGAAAAGTCAACCCCGGCTATGTGTTTACCTTGGGAGGTGGAGCAGATCCTGGCGGAGTGCAAAGCAGCCGATGCATAGCGGACTCTACCATGGAAGCCGATATGTAGCCGCCGGAGGCTTCTCATGAGGTCAGATGGTTCAAGAACTACCTCATGGATCTAGGTGTGGTACCGGTTTGCCCAAGAGTATCATAGTTTATCGTGATAACTCAAGTGTAGTGGCAAACGGAAGGAACCACGGACCCACGCCCACCAAACACATAGAGAGAAAGTACCATGTTATACGAGAAATCGCTTGACGGTGACGTGTTGATTGAAAAGATTGATACGACGGAAAATCTAGCGGATCCATTCACGAAGAGCTCCGCCGCAAAAGTCTACGATAGACACGTTAGAGGACTTGATTGCGCTTGATCGCACCCACTTAGAAAGGAAACTTTGTATAAGTGGGAGAAGCAAAGTGATGGTTGTTTATAATAGCTAGTAGAGACACATTGTATACTAAAGTTTGCTTTAGTATAAGTGGAGATTGTTGGATTTGTATACCGAAAGTTTGGTTGAGCTTGTATACAATGTTTCTCGCTACCACTATTACAATCTCCTATCCGAATGAATACTTGATTGCATATATTTGTGTCCCCTTATCTCATATATAAGTTAGATCATACAATGTGTAGAAGATCACGAGTCCGTATGATTGGTCAAGCTTAATGAGATATAAAAGTTTCACGGTGAGGACGAGTTGTCAGATAGTCGCGGTATAGATAAGAAGTGAATTGACTTAGTTGCTTGTTCATCTTGGTGCGCCTCGACGTATGAAGGATCACAAATGAGATGTGTTCTTCTATCCGACCGTCGTGAAGAACCAAGATCTCGGTGACTTACGATGATCTAAACCTCGATAAGGTATTAGGTGAGTATGAGTTCTTGACCATCACTGACTTGTTATGGATGAGGGTTATATGTTCTAACCCAAGATTCTCCGTATCTTGGGTGGTGGCGGTCTTGATGTCACGCTAGTTATCTCAGATCGAGTCACCGATCCGCTAGGATGATGACGCCCCTAAGGAGCTCAAAGGTTTATTGTACTAAACCCCGCAGTCGAGTTAGCTCAAGTACAATAATAAGGTCGAGTGGTACTACTTATGAATTAAAGATATTAATTATTTTAAGCAAATGTATCGCTATAAATAATTAATGGACATTCGATATCTTAAATACGGGATTCGTAATGTCTAAGTGCAAGCCCGACTCAACTTCGGTAATAAAGGGATAAGTCGAGATTTATTCTCTAGTGGCATGAATAAATGTTTATAAATTAATTTATGTTCGGGTCGAACATAAGATAATTAATTTATTTGAGGCCCATCTTTATTCCTCAGATTGATCTGGCCGCCCATCCGTGCCCTTAAGCTAGAGGAAAATCATACTATTTTCTCCCAATGGTAAGATTTATTCTCTTTATCCTACAAGGATATTATTATATTTATGGGATATGCATAGATCTTTTCCTTATGGGATTAAGGTAGTGCATTATAAATATAAAGTAAGAGATAGAATCAAGGTTAATCCACACTTTAACCTAGCATATTTTCGTGAGCTTCCTAGTGCTCTTTGAGAGAGAATATCGAAAATATTGTGAGTATTGGGTGATTTTCCAAGCATTCTCCATAGATCGCCCTCACCGACATCGAGATTGGGCAACCGGATACTGATCCGTAGGTCAAAAGCACGAGTCCGTTCTGCTCGATCCGTTCGTCTGCTCAATCGACCTCTACATGATCCAAAGGTAAACACGAAAACCCCTACGTGTTGCAATTAATTATATAGACGCATGCTAGCTATATAATCAATGTATGGTGAATTAAATATCCAAGATAGATCCCGGGCGATGGCTAAACCTAGTTTTCCTACAAGAAGCTTCGGAGTGAAAGTTGAGAGGTACGTCGCGGACGCGACAAAGCGCCGGACGCTGGCGACGGTGTCGGATGAGGCCGCAGCATCGACGGACACGAGGGGACACAGATGAAGCGTCGGATGGGTGCAGAGCGGGCGCTGGGTGTTCCTGGGCACGGACGGGCGCTGGTGGCTTGCAAACGCAGCGGGGCGTTCTCGGCGCGGACGGCGCGCAAGGCGTGATTTCAGCGGTTTCGCTCCGTTCTCTCTCGTTCGAACTCCGAATTGCGATCCATTTACGCCTATGGACTCATATCGAGATACTCTTTAACATTGTAAACTTTTCACATCCATATTTTTCATATCTAATTCATCATCTTTGGTTACATCTTTGCCTTGTGCATCGATTATCACCTGAAAAGCCTACAAAACACCAAACAAGAACCCCAAGAGTAGTATCTTCCAAAAATATATAAAAGCATTGAGATCCAATACATAAACGCACTTTATCGATCTAAATTCATCTTTAAATATCAACAATAAACGTGTAAAAAATGCGTTTATCAAACCCCCCAAACTTAAAGCATTGTTTGTCCTCAAACAAAAACAAAACAAAAAGAAAGAAAGACACAACGAAAGATCAACGAGCGTCAGCAAAGGTGATTAACACAATCAAGCCTCAGAAATATCTCAAAGCTCAAAATTATTAGCGCACATGACGACATTTATCAACTCGACAATGTACAACCATTGAAAGCAAAAATCTCATTCAATTCAACCCTCACAACGGCATGTGTGTAAATTATAGAGTACACTCAAACTCATAAAGAAATTAAGGACGTGTATACATTCAAAAATCAATGCAATGCAAAATCTCACCATAGGCTTGCCATTTTGTCTAATACCTCCACCACATCAAATGCGTTCAAATTAGGATCAAAAAGGGCTTTTCATAGGTTGTAATGTAGGCACATTGGTTAAGGTAGGATAATATATGGCTAAGTGACTCAACCTTTTACTCCAAGCACTTCCATTCATACATTCAAAACATATGGACTTTGTCCATTTCTCATTTTCTTTCCAACATGCTAAATCAACGTTTATGCACATAAGGTACCTTATACTTTGATAACGAAATCCCTTTATACTCACATTTTTTTTCACAAAAATTTTCTTGGTTTTGTACTAGAGCTTATAGGGTCCATTCTTTTTCACACGGGTACCATTCTTTTACTCTCCATCTTTTATCCCATCTGAATATATCAAAACAAATTTACTCCATTTGATTCCCATATCCATCCTCACCTCCTATCATCCTAAGTTAATGTAAAAAATAAAGTCTAATAAAGGCTCAAAGAAGGCGATAAACGGTATATATCATCAAGTTAGTGTATGGGCAAATATGTGGTTAACAAAGACGGCCTTTTATCCTTTCCATATTCAAACACATATCATAGCCTCGATACGTAAATACGGCAAGTTCTAGAAGATGATTACATGCACGATATCACACAATTAAAAGAAACTGAATAAGATGTTTATACAAAGGAAGCTCAAGTCTCACGGTTTAAGCAAATGGTGAAAACAACAAGCTAAGCAATCTCAAGTTATTCATGCTTCGCTTTCAACACATCATGTGCACTATCAACATATTTTTTCGTAAAATTTCTATCATCATGGCTACATGGATTAACACATTTCACTTAAACTCGTTGATTAACAGACACAACAACGAAACAAAAGACACGATAAAAGCCCAAAAAATATAAAAACTTAACAAGACAAAACAAAACATAAAAAGGACTCTCAACCAAACAAACTCGCCCACCCCCCAAACTTATTGTAAACAAGTAGAAATGGATGCATAAGGTTTGCGTAAGAGAGTGATTGGGAGATACCTTACCTCATATGTCAAGGCCATCTCGTGGTGGATAGAATCCGCCATTGATGATATACTTGGGACTTAAAACGAACAAACAAGACACACGACACGACAAAACAAAGAAAACCAGAAAACAAAACGAAAAACATAAAAGTATGAAAAATATCGGGTTACCTCCCAACCAAGTTAGATTTTTCGTCGCTAGCTCGACGTTACCTCTCATCAAACGGCGATTTGACAACCGTGGTCTTTCCAAACTTTTGCTTGCCCTTGTACTTATCATCGACAACAGACCACCATTTAGCGATGAGTAGCCTCCCCAAACGTAAACAACTCACTGAAGTTTTATGCCGAGTCCACCTCGCCTTTGTAGCATGCTCGCCCTATGGTCGATTGGAATTGAGCTCAAAAACGGGTCGGCCGTGGTAAGCAGGACCGAATAACACTCTTCATGTTCTCGAGTTATCATTTTCATGACGGCATCATAGATAGAAATGGTTAACTCATCCTTATTCACACGAAGGCGAGATCACCATCCCGCACATCGATAGAGCCCCGCCTGTGGCTAAGAACGGTCTCCCTAGAATAAGAGACGTGTTCCCATCCTCCGCATATCAAGGACTACAAAATCCATGTGGAAGATAAAATTGACTTTGATAAGAACATCTTCCACTATCCCTTTGACGGCGATCGACGCGGCTCGCCATTTGGAGAGCAATTGTAGTAGCTTCAATTCTCCAATCTCCAATTTGTTAAATATGGACAACGGCATCAAGTTGATGCTTGCCCCTTTTTTAGAAACACCAACTTTACATTTTTACCCTCAACTTATCCACTTATTTACAAAAAAACACTCATGGCCCACCTTTTTACACTCACAATCCATTAATATATTCATTTATTATCCCAATGACACACCTTTTATACACATTTACTTTACACTAATTACAGTTTTCTTAAAACCCGTGCCACCAAAATCGATGCACGTTTTTGGTGGATGGAGGGAGTATTATTTTTAAGAGAGATGAAAAAAACTATGATTTTTCCCCAATTTTCTTCTCTCAAAATGAACTCACCAAACTCTCACTTATTTTACCTCATTTGTTTGAACCGCTCTTGTACAAATCTTGCACACATTCATTCGGCATAATTCAGCTCAATTTATAGAAGAGTTTAGCACTTGAGCTGCAAATGTCTTCCCTTAGCCATCCTACAGACGCAATTCAATAATTGATATCATAGGAGGTGGCTGCAAATATTGCATCCACCGTTCAATGCCGAGAACTAAAGTATGTTGTAGTAATATTTTCGCTACCAATTTTTGTTCAAGTCTTTGCTGAAATAAATGCAACAATTTATGTTTACGAGCATTGTCAAAGTTTGTGGGCTTGTGGGATGATATGATATGGGGCCCAACCGCCAAGCCCAATAGCAGCCCAAGTTTAACCGGGCCCGCCCCCAAGACTTGGCCACACGGTTCGGCCCAAAGCCCAACATCTAAACCCTATTCAAGATCAAATCTAAGAAAAGATATTGAGGAGATACTCAAGGATCGAGCCTATCATCGAGATCGGATCATACAAGGCAAGAGATCCATGGTAATCTTGAGGATCCACAACATGTATAAACGGAGGTTAGATTGAAGGTAGAAGGAGAGCAACTATCGAATACTAGAGTTTTAAATACATTCATTGTATTCGAACATAGTGAAAGTATTGAGGAATCATACCTCGTGGACGTAGATCTTTACCTGATCGAACCACGAAAACCTCTTGTGTTCTTTATCGCCAGAACTCACACACAAGATTTATCATTACGTCGATAACGGAAACTTCGAACAAAAGCTTCGCTTTCAACGCAAAATCAATGGTAAGGACTCTGTAAATATTAGTGCCCGCGGTGCTTGCAACGGACGGATCAAGACCCCAACCAGTCAAGCACGCAGACCTGGGAAAAGAAATCGCACTGCCGATAACAACAACACGCCCGAGGGTTACATGAGGACCCACCTATACACCCTCGTGACCGCCGCCTCACCAAGAGGAAGGTTCGACCTCAACGCCGTGAACAAGCGACTCACCAATCTCACGAGGTCCTCGGCAGAGCCGTGTCTCGATTCCTCAATGCCCATACGGGCCAATTTCAAACCTTTCGAGCCAAAGGGCGAATGGAGCGGGAACCTCAAGAACTATAAATAGAACGCCCAGTTTGTCACCCTCAGAAGTTGTCACCCGGGATGATCCGACCGATGACCTCCAATTATATGACGATGATCCTCCAAGGTCATCAAGGTCGGCACCTGTGGTCCCACCGACGCTCGACATCATGTTATGCAACTTCTAAGGAATACAGGACGTGTTCGCATGGTCACCACTGACACGACAGAAGTGTCACCGAGCTCATCACTCATCGACTCAACATCGATCCGCTACCAAACCAATTCGACAAAAGAAGAGGTGTCTCGTGGCGTAGCGCAATAAGGCGATAAGGACGAGTGACCCAACCTGTGAAGCCAAGATCTTGTTCGAGGTCAAGTACCCAACCAGATGGCTAATCCCGCCATAGTTTGAAAGCCGTGAGGGTGGCGATGTGTGTCGACTATACCGATCTCGAATAAACACCGCCCAAAGGATCGCTATCCTCCCGATATTGATAAGAAGGTGGAGGCATTCGTGGGCCATGAGATCTTCGCTTGGATCTATATAAGGATGCCACTAAGTCTTGACGAGCAAGGAAGATGCTCCAAAAACGGCATTCATCATCGACTTCGTGTCTTCGTGATACCGAAAATGCCTGATTGAAAATGCTGAGCTACCTACCAACGAATGATGGACGAATATTCAAAGATCACATAGGAAAGATCGTCGAGGTCTACGTGTTGGATTTGTACATCGAAAGCGCTTTGGTTGAGCTTGTATACAATGTTTCGCTACCACTATTACAATCTTCTATCCGAATTGATTACTTGATTGCATATATCTATGTCCCCTTATCTCATATATGTTAGATCATACAAGTGTAGAAGATCACGTAAGTCCGTATGATTGGTCAAGCTTAATGAGATATAAAAGTATCACAAACCGAGACAACTGAGGACGAGTTGTTCAGATAGTCGCATATAGATAAGAAGTGACTTGACTTGGTTGCTTGTCTATACCGGCACGCCTCGACGTATTGACGGATCACATGCGAGATGAGTTCTTCTATCCGACCGTCGTGAAGAACCTAGATCTCGTGACTTACGGCGATCTAAACCTCGATAAGGTATTAGTGAGTATGAGTTCTTGTCGACCATCACTTTGACTTGTTATGGGTGAGGTTAATGATTTAACCCAAGACTCTCTCGCATCTTGGGTGGTGGCGGTCAGATGTCATGCTAGTTATCTCAGACGAGTCACCGTATCCGCTAGGATGATGACGTCCCCTTAAGGAGCTCAAAGGTTTATTGTACTAAACCCGCAGTTGAGTCATCTCAAGTACAATAATAAGGTTGAGTGGTACTACTTAGGAATTAAAGATATTAATTATTTTAAGCAAATGTAACGCCGAATAATTAATGGATGTATGATATCTTAAATACGAGGATCAGAAGTCTAAGTGCAAGCCCGACTCAACTTCGTAATAAAGGGTAAGTCAAGATTTATTCTCTAGTGGCATGAATGAATGTTTATGAATTAATTTATGTTCTCAATGAACATAAGATAATTAATTTATTTGAGGCCCATCTTTATTCCTTGCATTTGATCCCTGGCCGCCCATCCAGCTCAGAAGCTAAGGTGATTTTCACCATCTCTCTCAATCCTACCGGACTCGACTTGATCCTCTCTATCGTAAATGATATTATTATATTTATTAGATATGCATAAATCCTATCTAGATAGGATTCAGTGCATTATAAATATAAGGAGAGAGAAAATCAAGGCTAATCCCTATTCCATATTTTCGAGATTTACTATAGTATTATAGTGAGAATTTTCGAAAATTGAGAGAGAAGAAAGAGGGTGATTTTCTATAGCATTCTCCATAAACCGTCCTCACTCGACATTGGAGATTAGACAACCGGATACGGCCCAAGATCAAAGCACGAGTCTTGATCCGTTTCTACCCCGACAGATTTCGCAGTAAACACGAGAAAACTCCTACGTGTTGCAATTAATTATATAGGTGCATGCTAGGCATATAATCAATGTATGGTGAATTAAACATCCAAGATAGATCCCTTATAGGTTAAAATCGATTTCCCTACAATTGGTATCGAGCGAGGTTCAAGATTCGCTCGCTGGATTAATTCACGCTGATTGTAACGCGCACAATTAATTAATTGTGAATCGCTGCTCATCGAGGCTCGCTTTATTTTTGTCGGATTTTGTTTTCACCACGAGAAAACCGTGGTTAGATTAGATTTTTCTCAGAATCTTATCTCGTAAAAGCAGTTAACGTAAGACAAAAGCACGAATAACGAGACGACGACATGCTATCGGAACCGGACGCGACGACGGACGGCGGCGGCGACGCACGCTGGAAGCGCACGACGCCGCAGACACGCCGCCAGCCGCGGCGCGTGTTTCGGCAGACGGGCGATCGCGGTCATCGGCAACGCCGTGCGTGCCCGTGCATGTCTCGGTGGCAAGACGCGGCATAGGCGAGGCCAGCGGCACGTCTTAGCAATCGGGCGTGGCGCGACGCTTCCCTCGCGGATGCTCAAAGACCGCCGACGCCGCGTCGCGTTTCGGCGATCTCGGCGAATACGCCGGGAAACCTCAACGAAGTCTCGGCGTAGCAAGGCGCGTCTTGCACTGGCACTCGGCTGGCGACGCAGGACACGCTGAATCTCGCGCGAGCTCGGCAAGCGCTTAGGTGACCTCGGCGCGATTCTCGGGTGGAAACCTCAAAGACGCGCGAGATTCTAGACAGTGCTTGGCGGCCTCGGCACGAATCCCGCGCAAGAAACCTCAATGCGCGGTTTTTCTCAAGATGGTTCGGGCGACAAAGACGCCAGAGCGGCACGGCAGCGCGCAGCGAGTCCGCCTCGGGCGACGACGCAAGGTGGCTCCACTGCACCAGGCGACGCCGGCGAGTAGCCCGCCAGCGCGATGTCGTCTTGTTGCGGCAGGCGGCTTGGGCGCAAGGTGTTGTGTTACTCAGCGCCTGCCAAACTTTCAGGTCGATTCGACCCCTTTTTGTTCGGGATCGACCCGACCCGGTTCGCCCCGACCCATTTTTCAGCCCGCATCCGAATATCGACCGGTGCCCATTTTTGACCCGGTTCGACTGCTCCAACGATCCGCCCGTTTTTGATTTTTCGGTCCAAACCAGCTGACGATCCGTCCGCGCTCACGCACGCCGAGGCCTGCTGAAGTTTCAAGATTTGTACTTTGTAAATTTATGTAATAAATTAGCAGGGGAAGACAGATCCACGAAGTGGGCGCGATGAACCATTTTATTTTATTTTTATCGCTCAAAGCATGTCGTGAATGTTTAAATTATGCAAGCATGTTATGTATGTTTAATTACGTAGATGTTTCATGTTTTCGTGATTGACGCGCATAGTAAGTATGCTAGGTTTATCGCGATTTTCAAGGATATTTTAGAATTCTGCGAGCATGTTTTACATGTTGAGTTCTATAGAAAAGCATGCTAAGATTACGTGATCTCGCATGGACAAACATTTTGAAACAAAAGACTGTTAGTAACCCGACATATTAATTTTAAATTAAAATGTCAAGACCTCCACTTTTTGATCTCTAAACAAAGTGATACACGACCGTGAGTAAACGCCCACGCGCAGTGCTTGCTTGCACTGCTTGTCATAAGTTTGTTAGATGAGATTTCTAAATAAAATATTTTAATCTATCGGTAGTTGGGAGTTACATGTGTAAACATCCACACGCGTGGCTTGTAAATGCGATTTTTCATAAGTTCTCTGAGATAGATTTAAAACGAGATAACAAAGGAATTGATTGAAGCGGTATGGTCCCAGTGAGTATGCCGATTCTAAGAATTCATTTTCTCACAGTTAAAATTGTGGTCATTGCTTAGACATCACCTCAAGTACAACTTCCTCGAAGTCCCTTTCGCGATAGTGACGTGGTCAGTAAGTTCCAATCATTAATTTCATTTTGTCATAAGGAGAAGTTGACATAGATTGAAATTAAACGACTAAAAGGTTTATTTTAGTCCAGTCGAGGGGTTCATGTAAACGATCACACGCGTGGCTTGCATATGAGATTCCTGGGCGATTGGAGGTTTCAATTAATATTGTTTTATCAAAAGGTTACAATATTATTATTTACGAATTATGTGCGATCGTATGCTTATGTGTTTATATTATCTTTTCGTATATGTCTCTTACACGATTATCAATATGCTCACAAAATCTCTTATCGGTCCGAATTTTATCGAGTGGAAACGAAACATGGAATATGTTCTTATCGTGAAGAACACATGTTTGTTCTTACTACTCCTAAACCCGATGCCTTATCGACGATCGACTAACGAGCGTGCAACAGAGTCAAGAGACTTTGGCATAAGTCAAACAATATGGCCAAATGCTATATGATGGCTACTATGTCCAAAGTGTTTGCAATTGCAAAGATTATTCGATGGTAGACGCGACCAAATATGGTCAAGTCTCAGAGTAAGTTTGGGAAATCGGATCGAACACCGCTCCACACAATGAGAGAAATCTTAGCGTAAGATGGAAGAAGGAAGTTCTGTCCATGAACATGTCTCCACATGACTCATCTCATGGATAGTCTTGATCGGGCTGGTAGGAGGTATCGACCACGGCCAAGGTCGATATCATCCTCAACACACCGCCCAAGTCTTTTGAGAACCGTGAACGCGATCATGAGCAAGACCGAGTATACACTTAGTCGGCTTGCTTAATGATCTCGTGGGCCGGAAGCGAGTCATGGGTAAAGGAAGACATGCTCTTGCTAGCACATCTAGGGGCCCAAATTTTCCGTTGAAAATGGTAAAGAAAAGGGGCACCAAAGGTGGTAGAGGCAAGGGAACTAGTGGGAGTAGTGGGAGAAGAACATGTTCGCCAACGAGGCTCAAGAAGCCAAGGCAGCGCGAGTGTGCTTCTGCTGCAGGCAAAAGACAGGCATCGGAAGCGCCAAGTGCCCTATGCTCAGGCTCAAGGTACGCCATTTGTTTTAGTAACGGAAACATGTTTAGCGACTTGTTCTACCCATTCTGGGTAGTAGACACGGGTGCGATCGATCAAGTTTGTTACACCTGCGTGGGTTCCCGCGACAAAGGAGCTATGTGATGGCGATATAACGATCTCCACGGGCAAGGCGGCAAAGTCGAGGCCGCTATAAATGGAGATGTTACTTTATGTTTTGATAGGACGGTTTTAGTTTTGAAAGACGCTTTTATATGTGCGGAGTTTCATGAACCTTATTTTTCTTATTCACGGATATTTCGTTATTTTTGATAGTAGTGTTTCTATCATAAGAAATGACGAAGTTATCCTGGTGGTGCACTTTATATAATTTGCTTTGTACTATTTCGCCAAACATAATACCTATAACTATGTTGCATCTTCTTCAAACCTTAAAAAGAGAAAGTTTTCTTCGCAAGATGACACCACATTTCTCCGCATCTTAGATTAGTCACATCAATCTAAATAGTGATCCAAAGACCGCTAAGAACGGAAGCGTTGGGTGATCTCACGCCATCTGCTTCGATTATACATGCACGGTTTTTTGAACCGCGGTTCGCCCTAGGTTCGCCCCGGTCAACGGCTCGGCCCGAACCGGCGGTCAACGGGCCGAACCAAACCGTGAGCTGGCTCTGGGCCGGGCTCGTTCACGCGAACGGCCCGAACCGACGCCTGGGGGTCGAACAAGCTGGCTTTAGAGTTGAACCTGCGTCCGCCCTAAACCTACTGCTCCAACGGCTAAAACGGCTAGAAAGCGGCTATTTTCGATTTTCACCCCAAAATCACTCCTATAAATATATCCATCATCCTAACTCTATCCTCACTTCAATCTCTCATTTCTCAACCTTAATTCACTCATTTACATCTAATTTTCAAGCTTTCAAGCTCTCATTCTCACTCTCAAACTCAATCTCTCAAGTTCTCAAGCTCTCTCAATCTCTCATTCTTATTCTAAACTCTCAAACTTTTCACTTCATCAATCATCATGTCTTTCTTTAAACGATTAAACAAGGGAGCGGAAGGGTCACGATGAAGGAGCTCCAAGTGAGGGAGGAAACATTCCAACTCAACGTTCACGGCGGCCTTAGCGGTATGAGGAAATCTCAAGGCAAGTTGCCGAAGGTTACAAGTCAAGTTAAGATGCTCGATTTTATGAAATGGTGCATCGAATGGAAAGAAGTCCCATTTCGTGACGAGGCTCGAACGACCAAGACGACGTATGAAGAAGGCGATAAGAAGGCGGCGACGAAGAATATGACGACTTTGACCAAGATATCGCCACAACCACCAAAATCAAAGGAACTTAAGTCCGACGCTTTTGTGAAGACTTTAGTAACGAATTTTACGTTTTTACAAATTAGTTTCACAATTTTAATTTCATGTTCATAGTTCTTACAATATCTTGTTATATTTTCTTTAGAAAGTGGAAGTGCTAGCGAAGCACCTCTTCCCGACGGCCGAAAGAGACACGTTGCTTATTGCAACTATTGCACGAAAACCTACAAATGGATCGAGAAAGGAGGTTACGGAACGCCTAATAGCACATGGAGGTTCTCATCCTCTCGAGTATGGAATATCAACGAACCAAGCTCAAATTAAAACCCTTCTCAATATTCTACAACGGGTACGCCCACTTTATTTAAATTTGATAAGGAAAATATGAAGACGCGATGGCTAGATATTGTGCTATGGAAAACTCCCTTTAATTATGCCGATAGAGTTACGTATGAAGAATGTTATAAAGAGGACTTGGTCCTAATGCATGCAAAGTTAGTAGAAGTATTATGCTTAAGAAGATTAGACAATGCATGGAAAAAAACATGATTTAAAGAAATATTTGGTTCTGCTTTAGGTCATAAAGTTTCTATTTGTGCCGATGTTTGGACGGATGCTTATAATAAGAATTCTTATATGGGTATTACTTGTCATTGGATTGATTCGAAATGGGTTATGCAAAAACGCTTAATTGCTTTTCGAGAGTTCAAGAGCCTCATAATGCTTTGTGTATTGCTAATATTATAATTGGTGTGTTAAATGAATATACTTTGATTAATAAAATTTTTCCGCTGGTTTTGATAATGCTCGCAAACACCGCTAGTATTCCTCAACTTATTGAAGCACGCGACCTTCTTTTGAAGGAAAATACTTTCATTCTAGATGCATTTATTATATTTTAAATTTATGTGTTCAAGATGCACTTAGTATTTTCAAGAACCGTTAGTCCTATTAGAGATGCTATCAAATGTTTGCATGCTTCAAAACTTATGGGAAGAAATGGCAAAAATATTGTCGATAAAAATATTGCTTATACATGTTTCAAATTCGATGTTTCTCATCGTTGAATTCTACTTATGAAATGCTTAATAAGACTATTTCATATAAGGGTCATTTATGTGATTTTTTTAGAAAAGAGTTTACATCTATTCAATTACATCTTAATGAGTCTCATTGGGATGCTTGCATGGATTTATATCGATTGTTAAAGGTATTTCATGGTGCAAACGAAACAATTATCGGGAGTTTATTATTGCACTCACATGGTTTTAGAACATTGCATGCATATTGCCGTGTCTTTTCGTAGTTGTTTTAGTAAACCATCTTTATGTGGTGTAATTTATTTTATGGTTCAAAAGTGGCTAAAATATTTTGGGAGATACCTACAATTTTTTTTTGCTTGCTAAGTGTTTAGATCCTAAATGGAAATACGATGGTACTTGTCAAATGCTTAATGTTTATTATGATGCTTTTAGCAAATGGATTTTCAAGGTGCTAGTATAGAAGGAGAATTAGTTTATTTTGATCTCCGGATGTAGATCAAATCAAATATAATCTTGAAAAGAATTTAAGAAATCTTTTCAAGAATATAGGTGAAATATGGTAGTGATGATGATATTCAAACTCCACCTCCTTCTTCTATGATGTCTACGATTAATTTTCCTTTTGATATGAATGAGTTTGATCCTTTGGTGCAACAAATGACTTGATGTACCAAAATAGAACATTCGAAGGCCGAGAGGACAAGGTAATAGTGAATTAGATATATATTTGCAAACCCTTTGTCTTTTGGTGTCAAGATAGCGTCCTTCGATCGATGTCTTGAAGTGGTCAAGAAGAATGAGTACCCAATCCTCTCAATCATGGCAAAGGAGTTATTTGTCGTCCCGCATCCATCCGTATCCGTTGAACAAGCATTTAGCATTCGAGGACTAATGCTTGATCAAAGAAGAAGCAACATGAAGCCACGAACATTGAAGCTACAATGTTGCTCGATGATTGGCGTAGGGCCGACCTTAGAGCTCAAGAACCACAATGGGAAGATGGTAACGAGAGCGAAGACGAGGCCTTCACCGAAACGGATCGATCGGAATCGGGTGCGGAGACGGAGTAGAGCATTTAGAAATTAAAAGAACTATACGGACTTTGATTCCTCTATGATTATGAGGATATGTAGGCAACTCAATTTTAGAAATTAAATTGAGCTCAAGTCCTTATTATTATTATTTTTTCATCCCTATGTAAAAGTCATAAATGGATTTATGTAATTTTACTCATCATTTATTAAAAATGCAAAGTGTTGACACATATTTTATATTTATACGTATTTTAACAAATGCAAAACGAAAGTATTTACAAGTTCAAACATAAAAAAAATCACTTACAAATTTAAAAATATTTACAAGTTTAGTAGTTTACAAATTTTACAACTTTAAAAATATTTACAAGTTTATTAAGCTTTAGACTTAAAAGTTAAAAGTTAAAACTTAAAAGTTTGTTAAAATCTTGGACTTTGATACTTGTTGCATATTTGATTGAATTTTCAGAAAATTGAGATAGAATTGGAGATTTTACCTTCATAAGAGTTGAAGTATATCGCGATACGAGTTCGTGAGCGCAAACGGATCGAAAATCGAGCTCGGACGAGAGAACGGATCGATACAAAATCGCTGCGCGAACAGGCGAACTGCCGGGCTCGGCCTAAACCGGCGGTTCGAGCCCGAACCGGACCGCCGGCTCAGCCCGCCCTAAACCGCCAACTAGTTTGTAGGGCCGGGCTAGGGTCATTACATTTGGAACCGCGGACCGCCGGCCCGCCCTAAACCGCGGTTCCGGCCCGTCAACATGTCTATTTCAATCTGCGAATCCTCAGATAGAAGGAAGATGTTTGACTGCACCCTTCAAAACGAAGGGTTATAGAGCCAAAGAAGTGTTGGAGCTAGTCCATTCTCGACTGTGGTCGACCTATGTCCACACAAGCTCGTGGAGGGTACAGTATTTTGTCACTTGCATTGACGATTACTCGAGGTACGGATACATATACCGCTTGCACCGCAGTCAGAATGCTTTGAGAAATTCAAAGAGTTTAAGGCGGAAGTGGAGCGAAGCTTGGTAAGAGATCAAGTCATCATGTGGTCTGATCGCGGTGGCGAATACCTCGAGAATAAGTTTATGGACTATTTGGTGCGGTGTGGGATTACCTCCCATTTCGCTACACCGCACACCACAAAGAAACGATATGTCGAGTGAAGAATAGGACTCTTTTAGAAATGTTAGATCGATGACGAGTTATACAACATCGCTTATTTAGCTCGGGGGTATACCTTAGAAAGCAAGGCATACTTGATAAATTTAGTACCATCCAAGTCATCGAAAAGACCGCTTTCGAAGTTGTGGTTTGGGCGCAGCCCGCTTTAAGCCACATAAGGATATGGGCGGCCCAAAGACATGTCTTTGAACAAGAAAAGGTCGACAAGTTGGAGGTTAGATCCGACGCAACATTTGTTTATCGCTATCCTAGAGGGACGAAGGTGGTTTATTCTATAGTCCAAGGATCAAGATCATTATTAAGACTAATGCTCGATTCTTAGAAGAGGATTATATGAAAACCATAAATCCAATTGAAATCATTCTTCATGAATTAGAAGACGATCGATTCCACCAACCGATTAAGCCAAAGGTACGAGATGTCGTGTTCAGTGGGAGGATCGACACGATACTTCAAGAAATTGAAGTGGGTCGAGTTCCACCGAGATATCGTCGTATAAGTGGCTCCTATCCAAAGCAAGTTGTGCAAGATGAGAACCACAAGTTACCGCACCCACCGCCATTGTGCGATGGCGCATCGTCAGTAGTGGGAGGGTTGTTCGTCAACCCGAGCGATTTATGTTCGTGGGTGAATCTTGATTTAGTCCTGTGAAACGAGCATGCAATAATCGACCCATGGACATACAATGAGGCGATACAAGACATTGATGCAAGATCATGGCACACCGCTACGGACTTAGAAATTGTGTCCAAAACGACTATGGATGTATACGAAAAGACATCTCACGGATGGCAAGGAAGCCATAGGTAGCAAGTGGGTATACAAGAGGAGAGAGATTAGGATGGAGAGGTTTCGGCTTTTAAAGCCGTGCTTGTGGCGTAAAGGGTACACTCAGATTGAGGGCATCGATTTCGATGAAACCTTTTAAATCATAGCAATGCTCAAGTCCATCGTAATTCTTCCGCCATAGCGACACTTAAACCGCGAGGTTTGGCAATGGATGTGAAACCGCTTTTAAACTAAGCACTTGAGGAAGGTATAGAATCTATATGCAAAGAACTTGGAAGGTTACGTGGTGAAGGTGAAGAGCATCTAGTTTGGAAGCTTAAGAAGTCCATTTATGGACTTACAAGCTTCACGATCCCGAACTTACACTTTGACAAGGTGGTAAAGTCACATGGATTTACCTAGTTGCTAGCGAAAGTTGTGTGTATCGCTTAGATGTCAACGGTGATGTTGTATTTCTTGCACTTACGTAGATGACATTCTTCTAGTTGGCAAAATGTGAAGTTGTTATCGCATCGTAAAGAGTTGGTTATCCGATCGGTTTAAATGAAAGACTTAGGAGATGCAAATGCATTCTTGGGATCAAGGTTTACCGAGATCGCAAGAGGAAAATGTTGAGCTTATCTCGCACGCCTTACATTGATACCGTGATTACTCGTTTTAGTATGCAAACCGCCAAGAAATGATTGCTACCTTCGTGCATGGTGTTCCTTTATTCTAAGGGCGCAGCCACCATGACCGCAGGAGATAGAGGAAATGAGACAAGTTCTTACGCTCAGCCATAGGAAGTCTCATGTACGCAATGCTATGTACGAGATCCGATGCATTCGCTATGCGGTGAGCACAGAGCTAGATATCGCCTAACCCGTGACAAGTTCATTGGGCAGAAGCATATACTCAAATACCGAAAAGGACTAGAGATTATAGGCTAGTTTACCATGCAGATAGTCTAATGCTTTTGGGTTATTCTGCACTGGATTTCAAGTCGATCGTGATGAGAAAATGTCTACCTCGCTATGTGTTTACCTGGGAGGTGGAGTCAGATCTGGCGGAGGCAAAGCAATGATGCATTGCGACTCTACCATGGAAGCTTTAACACGAGCCGCCTTTGAGGTCGCTAATGAGGTGTATGGTTCAAGAACTACCTCATGGATCTAGGGTGGTACCTGGTTTGCCCAAGAGTATCATAGTTTATCGTGATAACTCGGTGCAAATGGCAAAATCGAATGAACCACGGACCCACAAGGCAACCAAACATATAGAGAGAAAGTACCATGTCATACGAGAAATCGTTAGACGAGGGTACATGCTGATCAAAAGAGTGATACGACGGATAACCTAGCGGATCCATTCACGAAGAGCCTGCCGCAAAAAGTCTACGAAGTTCACATTCGAGGACTCGGATATGAAGATGGCACCCACTTAGAAAGGAAACTTTTGTATAAGTGGGAGAAGCAAAGTGATGGTGTTTGTTTTGTAATAGCTAGTAGAGACACATTGTATACTAAAAGTTTGCTTTAGTATAAGTGGGAGATTGTTGGTTGTATACTCAAAGCAGCTTTGGTTGAGCTTATATACAATGTTTCACGTTACCACTATTACAATCTCCTATCCGAATTGACACTTGATTGCATATATCTATGTCCCTTATCTCATATATAAGTTAGATCATACGATGTGTAGAAGATCACGTAAGTCCGTATGATTGGTCAAGCTTAATGAGATATAAAAAGTATCACAAATGAGACAACTTGAGAACCAGTTGTCGATATAGCTGCGGTATGGATAAGAAGTGACTTGACTTGGTTGCTTGTTCTATCTTGATGCGCCTCCCGACGTATTGATGGATCACGATGAGATGAGTTCTTCTAACCGACCGTCGTGAAGAACCTAGATCTCGGTGACTTCACGATGATCTAAACCTCGATAAGGTATTAGGTGAGTATGAGTTGACGACCATCACTTGACTTGTTATGGATGAGGGTTACATGATTTAACCCAAGACCTCTCGTGCATCTTGGGTGGTGGCGGTTTGTATGTCATGCTAGTTATCTCAGACGAGTCACCGTATCCGCTAGGACGATGACGCCCCTTAAGGAGCTCAAAGGTTTATTGTACTAAACCCTACAGTTGAGTTATCTCAAGTACAATAATAAGGTTGAGTGGTACTACTTAAGGAATTAAAGATATTAATTATTTTAAGCAATCGAGCAGTCAGTAAATAATTAATGGACGACGATATCTTAAATACGGGATTCTTAAAGTCTAAGTGCAAGTCCCGACTCAACTTCGGTAATAAAGGGGTAAGTCAAGATTTATTCTCTAGTGGCATGAATGAATGTTTATGAATTAATTTATGTTCGAAATGAACATAAGATAATTAATTTATTTGAGGCCCATCTTTATTCCTCAGATTTGATCCCTGGCCGGCCCATCCAGCCTCTGTAGCTAAGGTGATTTTAGCCCATCTCTCTCGGTCCCCAGGGACTGACTTGATCTCTCTATCCTAAAAGGATATTATTATATTTATTAGATATGCATAAATCCTATCTAGATGGAGTTGGGGAGTGCATTATAAATATAATGTGAGAGAGAAAATCAAGGCTAATCCCTACTCCATATTTTCTAGATTTACTATAGTATTATAGTGAGAATTTTCAAAATTGAGAGAGTAAGAAAGAGGGTGATTTTCTATAAGATTCTCCATCGACCGCCCTCACCGACATTTGAGATTAGCAACCGGATATAGTCCGGAAGATCAAAGCACCAGTCTTGATCCGTTCACCCCGACAGATTCGCATGTAAACACGAAAACTCCTACGTGTTGCAATTAATTATATAGGTGCATGCTAGGCATATAATCAATGTATGGTGAATTAAACATCCAAGATAGATCATCGGGAGGGTTAAAATCAGATTTCTACACCACGCCGACGACATCGTGGTCAAAAGCAAAAATAGAAAGTTGTGCCGAGGATCTCGAATTATCCCTACTCCTCGTGTCGGTCAACCTCAAGCTCAACCATCAAAAGTGCACGTTCGTGGTAAAAACGGGGAAATTCTTGGGATGCTGGGTTTCTCAAGAATGGTTGAAGGCTAATCCCACCAAAGTGAAGACGATACTTGACATGCAAGTGCCAAAAACAATTCGTGAAATCCACAAACTCACCGGATGCTTAGCCGCCCTCAGTAGGTTCCTATCCCGGGCTGCCGAGAAACAACTCCCTTTTTTCAAAATCTTGAGGAGAGCCCCGGACTTCGCCTGGGAGGAAGAGCACCATACCGTCTTTACACAACTAAAGCGAGTACTCTACCGATCGCTTCACACACCCGCCCCAAAAGAGAACGAACTCCTTCCTTATATCCGCCTCCGGACGAGGCAATCGCGGCATTTAGCGAGATGAGCTCGACGACAACTTTCTATTTACTTCATCAACCGAGTTTCAAAGGACCGGAGACTAGATACTCCAAATTAAAAAATAGCGTTGGCACTAGTGAACGCCAAGCGATCGTGCGACCTTATTTTCAAGGCCATTCCATCCGTGTACTAACCGACTTACCCCACAGACAAGTCTTGTCGAAACCTCGAATCGTCAGACGATCGCTAAGCTGCACCTTTGAGCTCGCAAGCACGACATCATATACTCTCCCGACCGCCATAAAGCGGGCAAGCTCGCCGATTTCCTAGTACAAGCCAAGTTTACCGAGGTCAATCCTACCAATGAGGTCACCCGACCTCCGCCCTAACAACGGAGGAACCGACCCTCAACCTACCTCACGGTTGTTGGCAAATGTATGGACTGAGCCTCATGCAAAGCAGTGAATGGGCGGGCATCTTGCATCTCGGTCCTAAAAGCAGTAACCTATGCACTTCGGTTCTCCTTCCCACCACAAACAACGAGGTGGAGTATGAAGCACTAATCTCGGGACTGCCTCGCAAAAGAATTGAAAGTGGAAAAATCCGGATCTTGGAGATTCCCGGTGGTGGTAAACCGTGTCTTAGGGAAATTGAGGCCAAAGAGGATAGGATGAAACAATACCTGAGAAAGCTAAAGAGATGCCGACACGCTTGGTATTTCACATTCACCGAATCCCACGAGGAGAATAGTCGAATCGACGCCCCTCGGCAAATTAGCCTCGTCATAAACAAATCCACCGGTGGAGGAAGTTCAATCCGAGTATCGAGAGTTCCACATCGGCATCATCACGTAGACCGAACCGGCTGGACGACTCCTATAAGGCATACACGGAAGAAGGCGTATACCGCAGGATCGGTCAAGCGAAAAAATGATGGTCAAGTCCCAAAATACCTTATTCACGAAGGAACTCTATAGGAAATCCTACCTCCAACCCTCCGAGATGACCTGGGCCGTAAGAGGCGGACTATGTATTTAAAGAAATTCACATGGGATCTTGTGGAAGCCACATCGGTCATGAGCTCTCTCAAAGAAAACGTTGAGGTCGGGATATTATCGCCCACCTTGTCCTAGATTCGCCGAGCTCGTCAAGAAGTGTCCGGCGCCAACTTCACGCCACGCTAAAAGCTACCTCAAACCGACCTCGCAGAGCTCACCAAGTCCATGGCCTTTTATGCGGTGGGAATCGACATCGTTGGTCCTTCGACCGAAGCATGGGGACAGACTTTGTTATTTGGTTAGCCATAGACTACTTCACAAACGGGTCAAGCCGAGCCTCTTTCAAACCTCACAAGCAAAAGGATTGTAACTTTATTTGGAAAGTATAGTTTGTCGCTCGGCGATACCACATGTCTTGATCTCGGACAACGACACCCGTTCATCGACAAAATTTCAAAGAATGGTGTGAAGAACTCCAGTTAAACAGCAGTTCACCCGGTCACAAGATCCACAGCGAACGGTCGGACCAAAGTGACAAATCGCACGATCGCATAAGGATTGAAAAAGAGGCTAGATCGAGCTAAAGGGATTGGGTTGAAAATGTCCCTCAAGTCCTCCGGTCATACAAAACGACACCTCGGACTTCCCACTTGAAACACCCTTCACTGAGTCTATGGTACCGGGGTCATTATACCACCGAGATCGGTGCCCGAGCCCAAGAACTCTTAACTTTGCCGAGCATGGAAACTAGGAGAACCTACGAGCCAATCTCGATGCTCAGAGGAAAACGTGAACTCGCTTTCATCAATGAAGCCAAGTAAAATGCAGTAGCAAAGTACTACAACAGAGAGGGTGAAACCTCCACACTCCACGTGGGCGACCTCGCCCTGCACTAACAATGAAGCTAGTAAAGCCGAGCGCGCAATAAATTGGACCCAACATGGGAAGGCCCATACCGCATCTACGAGGACCTCGGCAAGGGGCCTATAAGTGCTTACCTATCCGTACACTTATCCCGAACTGGCATATTACTCACCGAGGAGGTATTTTATATAGTTTTTATTTCACGTCGGCATTATGTTAGCCCTCTTTCTATTTTTCCGAGCACGATGTCATTTACTTATCAATAAAACATCATTTTCTTTTATATTATGGGTGGATTACTTGTCCCATCTTATACCTATGTGAAAATCCGTCCCACCCGGATGAAACACAACTTACCTTCAAAAGGGACGCCTACGAGGATGACAAACCTACAAAGTAGGGTACTAAAACTAAGCGCGAGAGGACCACCCTATCGATATTTCTCGACAAACAACAAGACACATACATATTACTCATTAATTTGAACATCTACGTGCAAACGACGTCCAAATCGGATCTCGCATAATTTATACCTCTTTATTGGGAAGATATACACTTCTGACAAAGTCTAAATACATTTATGACTAAAACCAAGTTCACTATATACATATTACTGGTTTTCGAAGCGGCCTTCAAAACTTCGTTAAAGCTACACGATTGAAACAAAATCTCGAAGGTCGACGGTCGACGAGATCGGCGTTGTCACGACCTACTCCCCGAAGCTCTTTGAGCGGTAGCGCAGAGGTGCCACGACACGAGGTGGATATCCTTTGGGCGAGGTTGAACTCCCGCCTCTTGACCGCCGCCGTCACTGTCGGCTACGACCTCGCCCCGACCTTGCGCCCTTCGCGCCGAGCCCCGACAATGGGGACCGACCACGAGATAGCGTTCTGTCACATCCGAACACCTCATTCGGACCGCCCGGTAGCCGCCACCCACTTCTTCTTGATCCTCACATCGGCTGAGCTTGATTGCGTGGCTCGGGCGTCGCCGCTATAATCCGACCTCATAAAGCGGAGGCATTTGACCACTCTTGAGGTAGTCTTTATACCTCTTGCTATTGGGTCCTCCTCATCCTCAGTACCATGCCCTCGGCTAGCAAGCAGTTGAGCTCGGTCGTTGGCGCCGGATATGGTAATACCACCGATCGATGGATCACCGCCTCATACTCGGCATGTTCTTCGAGATCCATGCGACTTCTCTTCAAGTTCGCGCTCTTCGCATTGTATCAAACGCGCGAAGGCCATTGGCAAGTAAACCTGAACGGCTTTCGGATTGTGGTGACCCCACACGCACCAACACAAGTCTTTTCGATGTCTTTGTCCTCACTCACACACCCCGAGAAAACTTCCTGTGGGTCACCCATCCCACAATTGCCCAAGAAAGACGCTTAACTTTAGAGTTTTTATGAGATGGACTAGAAAAGATGCGTCTTGTTGGTATGAGTAGACATATCAAATCCTTTGCTACCCCGAATATGCGATCCCATACCGCATATTCTCGAAATCCTCTCATTAGGTGCGTTTGGGTTCATTCATGTACCCTTCGCTTGAAGCCTTAACAGAGCCGCCTGTCCATGCCCATGGCGTTCCTCCGCTCACTGCACTTCCGCCGGGCTACATGAGATGTAATATCCGTTTTTCTATAAATAGATTTTAGAAGAATTCTGAATTTAGAATTTAAGTTGATTCGCCTCGGTGAAAAAAAATATATTTTTAATTCCAACAATGAATTTATAAAAGTTTTAAAGCAAAATCGAATTTGAAATGGTATATCAAATGCAATTATATGATTATGTGGATTTATTTAAATTCGCATTTATATTTTTAAAGAAAAACGAGATTGATTTAATGATCTTGAAATTCTAAAGTGAAGCTGAATGACATCAAGTTGTAGTCGTTATAAAAAAAAATGAGTTGGGTTAATAATTCAACCGGCCCTTAATTTTTAAATTTGAGTATTGGGCCAAATGTTTTTATCGATCAAGCCCTTTAAACTTTTGGGCTGGAATAATTGGATTAAAGAAATCCTAAAAACTTTTAGATATTTTACTAATAAGGATTTATTAGAATTAATTAATAGTTTAAGCTATACGGTTTTCCTTCTCCCACGTCGCCTATTTCCCTCTATAAAAACTCACACAGAACCATCACCATTTGTGCCCAAACCCTCTAGAAATTTCATTTTTATAAACAAAAATTCCCTCTTTATGTTCTTTTGGTAGCAGAACTCTGATCATGGTTTTTCCTACAAACACAACATCACACCTTTTTAGCTCAATAAATATCAGATAAGCTGCAGAAACAAAGAGGTTCATCTCTACTTCAACAACTCAACTCCACTCCCAGTGTAGCCTGATAACACAAGTACCAAACCAAATCTTTTGCAGTAAAATCAATAAAATTCAGAGAGAAAAGGGTAAGAACTTAAAGATTAAACCCTGTGACTATCGCATTCTAATTTATGCAAGAACTTTCAGTTTTAAGAATGCAGAAAAATCTATGAACATAAAGAAAAACTGTTCCTTGCTCCTAATCACAAAACATGCCAACATTCTTTCCAAGTATACACATATATTGCATAATCTTTAATCCTGCAACCTCATTCTAAAATCAATATGCACATACATATATGATTACAATTTGCTCCATATGATGTTTTTGTTGATGTTGTGTTGTGTTTGAGTGAGACGAGCGGGGCCGTTGGCTTGAGGCAGAGGAGGCCGAGTGAGGTGGTGGGCGGTGGTGCGGTGGTGGCAAATTTTACTGCTGTCCGCTTCGCCGAGAAAAGGGAGGGAGTTGACGACGGCATCGGGGTGGTCGTCGGTTGTTCGGCAGAGAAGGGGGGGAGGTTTTTGTTTTGGGTCTTATGGGAGTTCTAATTTGGGGGAGGAGTGATTCGATTCGAGCGAGAGAGGGACGGGGAAGATCTGGAGGAAGAAGAAAGTGGGGAGTTATATTTGGGTCTATTTAGGATAAGAGAGTGACGGGTTGAGTGAGAGGGGGGTGGACCAGAGAGAAGTTACGTGAAGGAGGAGATGGCTGGCGGCGCGACGTCGCCGGAGTCCGGCGCTGCAGCAGCGGCGTGGAAGAGAGGGGGGGAGTTATAGGCTGTTTCTTTTAGGAAGACAGAGAGAGAGTTACGCGAGAAGACGGAGAGGGGTAGGCGAGGCTGACCGCCCGACGTAGTGGTCGCCGAACTCCGGCGTTAGGCGGCGGCGATCACGAGGAAGGAAGAAGGGGAGGAGGGCGGTTCTGGAAAGAAAGGGCGAAGAGAGAGAAAAAAAAATTGAGTTAGGATTTCTGGAGAAGGGGGGGAGGAACCGAAGAGAGAGAGAGATAGAGAGAGTTTATTATGATTGAGAGAGAGTGTGTGTTGTGGTGTTTGTTTTATTTTATTTTATTTTATTTGTTTTTTATGGGCTCTTTTAATTTTAGTTTTTGGGCTCAAAATTTTGTGGGCTTATCACCCTACTGGTGTTATGTTTTAAATTTTAGGCCCTCTTACATAACAGAATTTTTGATTATGAGTTAAAATTATTTCGAATCTTAATTTAAGTTTTGACTATTTAAATGTTGAGAATAGCATAATTAATTTAATTATGCAAGTAAATATTTAATAGAATTATCATGTGATTATTTGATTTATGCAGTACATAAGTGATTTTAGACTTGATTGAGTTTATTGTTCAAAAGAATAAAATTGCTTGATTATATGTGCATCATGAAATAGTTTATTTGAAATAACCAAAGTTGTAAATACTTTTGTAATAAAAGTATTTTTGGTAATTTGATTTTTTCAAAAATCAAATTGAGCTTTCAAAGTCAAAGTCGAGCAAGGGTATTGTTGGTGCCTTTAGCCGAGAAATTGAATTTCAAGATTTAATTTGAAATTCTAAAAATCCGGGTATAGCGAATCTAGTTAGGAACGTGATGACAATTATGAAAGATGTTAAGGTTGGTTTCTAGGACTATATTTTAAGTTGAGAACTTATCTTGTAGGCCTACGAAGAGGATACTTGGGATCCCACCAATCTTTTCGATTTCTGACGTTCGCAATAAAGGTGGGTTTTATTTTTCAAAGTATGTTTATGAGTTATTGAACTCTAAATGTTTATCAAAATGCAAATGAATATCCATGTTATAAATGTTTTAACTCTATTATGTAAAGTGCTCATGTTGTTTAATAATCGGATCTTGGCGGCCAGAAGCGATGGATCGCCTACAGTCGGTTTAGTGTACACACAGGGGTATTGTGGGCTGCCCCACTTATCTCATTGTCGGACTTGGGTTCTTCCTATTTCAAACATGCGTGGTAGTGGATCTCGGTCGCCTCCCACATGTTCACATATTCACGATGACGGTGACACAATAGAGAGAGGCGAAAATGGATCCATAATCGCTTTTTTTTTTTTTACGTATGCATAGAATGCTTTTAAATATTTCTATGTTATATCGCTCAAAGCATGGATTATTCTTTTAACAAATGGTTTACGCAAATGTTTTCAAATGGTAAACCCATGAGTATATTAGTACTCACCGCAATTGCTTTTCAAAACCCGCTGCAGATTAATTTCTTTGGTGGGCGATGCACAGAGGCGAGGAAGGGTTGTTGATGTTTCTCCAAAGAATATCTTGACTTACTTCCGCTGTCTTACCTTCACACGGTGAAGACTATCTTATGACTATATTAATATTCCTATGCCATTTAATCATGAATTCCTTTTGGCCATAGCTTTTATATCAATTGTTATTGACATATAATGTATGCTTAGTATGAAATGTCATTTTGAGTCTCAGACCTTCGAACTTGATCCTGTCAGGGAGATAATATAAATATTATTTTGGTCATATTTGTTATGTACAATTATGACGTATCTTTTTGCCAAGAATGTGTTGCCCAACTCTAAGGGTGCATCATTCATTTATTAAAGAAAAGCTAGTAGTATTGTCACGTAGCCCATTTCTTTATCTCCCGGAAACTTGGGTGTGACATAAATATCCACCTTCGGACCTCGAGATCGATAATCTTGAGCTTTAAGGCTTCGTTATGCGCACGAAGATGGGCCACCTCGCGTTTGACACGGTCGAAGCTGCTTTTTTCCATCCGATGGCGACGCTCTTGACCTCAAGCAACTCCACTATCCATACTATACGAGGTTTGAGTCATTTCGGAAACGGCTCTCCGTAACATTACCTTTTCATCCTTCTCGAAGGGCACCCCGACCTCTTTCAATTTGGTCGATGATCGTGATCTGCCCATGTATCGAGAGGACGATTGCTAAAGCACGAACCAAGCAGAGTAAATACACATTCATTTCAACCAAAAGATGTATTTCATTTATAAATGGAAGTTTGTATAAAGCTCGGGATCTAATGATCCGGCATATCAAACCTATTACAACAGTCAACTGACCAGCCTGGCGGGCTCACTGAACCTTCTGCAGCTCGCCAGCACCGCCACCGCCCGTAGGCGAAGCCTCGAGCTCGGCCCCAAGACGCGATTTGATCCGCACCCGCAAGGAGTTTCGAATATCGGCATCTTCATCCTCCTCAGATTTTGAGACGACCTCTACCGTCGCAGAGAAGTGGAGGCGCGAGGTCTCCAGCAGAGGAAGGACCTCACCGCAATTACGCGAGCGTAGTCCTTCGCTGCTCCTTAGGTAGAGGTGTTCAACGGAATCAGGCCGTGATTCGGCTCAACCGAACCGAACCGGTCAGCAGTTCGGCCCGAACCGTGGTCAACGATTCCGGTTCAAACCGGACCGCCTCACTGCAGTTCGGTTTCGGGTTGGTATACTCGAGCAGATTGAACCGCGGTTCGAACCGCCGATTCATCCTATTTTTATTTTTTTTTTTTTTGTAATGTAATATGTTTAATATCATCAAAATCTGATTATTATTACATAAAACACATGAAATAACATCTAAAACACAAAAACAAAAAAAAAAAAAAAATACAAATGGAACAGATGCGGTTCACACGATTCTGGCCGAACTGTGTGAACCGCGGTTTCGACGCCTCCCCCAAATTTCAAATTTCAAATTTCAAATTTTCAAAATCCCCCAATCCTACCATTTCATCTATAATACCCCAATCCTACCATTCAACACACCAATTTCTATTCTCTTACTCTCTTATTCTCTCAATTCTTGCTCTCATTACTCATACTCTCATAGTGATACTTGCGAATTATTGTTACTCTCGCTTTCTCTCAAGTCTCAATATTGTTACTCTTCTTACTTACTCTCCCAATATTCTTAGTTCCTTACTCTCTCACTTAGTCACCTCTCAATATTCTAAAATGGCCTCTGGATCTAGTTCTCGTAACCCCATGATTAGACGAGGTCGAGGCGGTGGCGGTCACGAGCTCGTGGTATTAATATTCTCAAGATCCCCAAGAGAGTACCATGTCAATGAAGAAGCAACTCGTCTCGATCGCCTCGCTTTCAAGGATTCAAATCGAGAAACCATGGAGATGCAATATGATGATGAAGGTTTCTCGCACGATGACCATCAAATTGCGTAGATCGGGAAATGGTCGGCGCCTGCGGCCGTGGAGGATGCGGATTTCAACAACAATACAACACAAGACGAAGACACTCCAATTGATTTGGATTTCAAGATGAAATCAACGAGAACGAAGTGGGTTCCGAACGCCCCAACGCCAATACAGAAGAAGAATCGAGCATCCACTCGACGCGTTTTACCATCTACTTCAAAAAAGTTCAAGCAGGGAAGAGATGGCGGCCGGAGCAAACGTCATTAATTTGCAATTTTATGAGAAAGATTATTTCACAAGCCAGAAATGGATATGGCACATATCGGCGTCATATCGCAAAGACAAAGCACCCTTCTTCCAAAGATAAAGGTAAACAAAGTCAAATTCATTTGAAGGAAGGACAAAATCCAGTGCGTCGAACTTTCTTTGTTTAAGTATAATGATTTAGTTGCTAGGAAGTAATGGCTAAATTTGTGTCACCGAATCTCTTGCTTTTCAATTTGCCGATAGCATGCGTTTTGAAAATATTATTAAAGCGCTTATTGTCCTTCTGCTAAAAAAATTTCACGTGCAACCATGACTAGACTATTGTCAAATTAGCTAAGAGATATAAAATCAATTTAAGAACTATGTTGTCTAGTTTTGATCATCGAGTTTCTATTTCTTGGATATTTGGTCTTGTGCTTTTCAAAAGAATTCTTATATGGGTATAACATTCATCGATTGATAAAAGTTGGTCTTTGAATAAACGTGTTTTATGTTTTAAGAAGTTTAATTGCAAACATATCTTGAAAATATTGCTTTATGTATAATTAAAATTTTACAACAATTTAGATCGACTAATAAAATATTTTCAATAGGCTTTGATAATGCTAGTGCTAATACGGCTAGTGTACCAAGTTTAATTGCAGATGTAATCCAACTCTAGGCGGTAAATATTTTCATACTAGGTGTATATGTCATATTATTAATTTATGTGTTCAAGATGGTTTAAAATTATTAGAAAATTCAATTTCACCGATTAGAAAAGCCGTAGAAATGTTGCGTGATGACATAAGTTGCATAAGCTTTGGCTTAAATTTGGTAAAGCAAAACGGACGTAGTAAATGTTTTAACATTGATGTGTGCACTAGGTGGAATTCTACTTATGAAATGTTAAATTCTACTTTGAATTTAAAGACTTATTAGTTCAATTTTTGCAAATGAAGTTAATAGCATGATTTTATTGCCTTCTTATTGGGATGAATGTTATGATTTAGTGCAACTTCTTCAAACTTTTCAAGTTGCAACTAAAGAATTATCCGTGTTTATTATCCTACTTCTCGCGTGTGTTATACCAATGTATCTTGATTGCATGTCAATTTAACACTTGTAGCCAAAATTAATTTATGTGCTTGCATAATCGTATGGTTAGAAAATGGTTGAAATATTTTACAAATATTCATGATATTTTTTGATTTCAAATGTTTAGACCCTTCTTTAAAAGACGAAGGTGTTTGTGGGTTAATACAATTATATTATAAATTTTAAATGCAATTTACTACGGAGGATATAGGAATACAATTGCGGATCCCTATATGGTAACCGAGACTCTTAAAATGAATTTAAGACATCTTTATACTGAATATGAAGTAGCACATGGTCATAAATTTCCAAATCGAACTAGTTTTAGGACGAGTAATAGACCTTTTCATTAGGAATGGACACTAGTAGAGGTCCGCACAACAACTTCAAGATTTTTTGTAAACAAAGGATCAAGTTCAATGGAAATGCGCATAATGAACTTGATCAATACTTATCGAGGCAAAGTCTCGAGTTGTTAAACGCAGTCCCATCGACATCGATTTGTTGCAATGGTGGTCGTTGAAACAATATCAATATCCGGTTCTTGCAATTATGGCAAAAGAGATTTTTTCCGTCCCGGCGTCAACTGTTTCCGTCGAACAAGCTTTTAGCCGAGGAGGATACATACTCGATGAACGAAGATGCGTGATGACACCACATAATCTCAAGCTCAAGTATTGCTTAAAGATTATACATCGTCAAGCAAGAGAGCAAGAACAAGTGGGACGACTTATTTTACGAGTATCCTATAAGCACAACCGAGGCGGAAACCGACGACACCGAGACATCTCAAGCAAGTAATACGGATGTCGATGATTTTGACGACGACTTCGACTTTGACATGTAAAAGGTAAGGTAATATGAAGGTAAGAGAACTACGTGGGCTTTGATTCCTTAATCGGGATACGTAGGCAACTTAATTATAATATTTTCCAATATTATAATTAAGCTCAAGCTCTTTCTTTTTTTTTTTTTTTGTCTTCAATTAAATTAAAGTATGATTTTATTTGCATAAGTTGTAATTTTTTTATAAGTTCTAGTTTATTATAAGTTGTAATTTTTGCTATAAGTTGTAAATTGTAATGTGACAAAAGAAAGTGTAATAAAATATTTTTCTTATTTCATTTACTAATTATTGTCTCAATATTATTTTTTTCGCCATCTCTATGTATATATATACAAAATATAATTAAAGAATACAAAAAAAAAAGTCGGCGGTTCACGGTTCGAAGCAGTGAACCGCGGTTCGAACCGAATCGAATCGCGGCTCACGGCTCGTAATCGAACCAGATATACCTCTTAACGGGTCGGTTCCGGTTTCGGATTTTCGAACCGTCGAAACGGCGGTTCCGAACCGGAATCGGAACCGGCCCGGACCGTGACCACCTCTATCCTTAGGGTCGACCTCAACCCAACCATGCCTAACCTTGTCGAAGTCAGGCATCTCGCCGCCAACTCCTCCGGATGGTCTGACACCACTGCCCCAAGACGGCAGCCCAAGTCCGAGATGAAGGCGAGAAGGTCTCCGATGAATAAGCTCGCCGCAAAGGCCCTCAAGATCGCCATTGCCCACCGGCCAGGCACCATTCTCTTGGCGAACTTCTTCTCCGCCTCGCCCACCGCCGACGCCACGCCCACCGCCGTCTCCCCCCGCCTCCTTACATCGGGCCCGGCCACCTCCAAAGCCCGAGTCTTCTTCAGGCGGCCTCGGCAACGGCCTCGTGGCCTAGCAACGGCCCTCCTCTCCACCGTGTTATATCGAGGCGCCTCGATAATGAGTTCGGTTATCCGATGCTGAGATCCTCACGCCGCGAGCCGCATCCCCGAAAATCATACCGTTAAAACACATCACGTAGGAGATAACAATGTTACGAATAAATTTGTACTGCGGAAATGATATAGGGAGCTTGGGATCGGCACTCGTAAGTGATCCGAGTACGGTATCTCCCGCCGATGTTGGACCTGACCTCGGCTGAGGTGTCGTGGTCCTCGTTACCAACTGATCGAGCTCGGCCACCACTAGGGGCCCCTTGCTCTGTTCGGCCAACCTCGCATTCTTCGTCGGCGACCTTGGGCTCGGTGACTGCCCTGGAGACGACGAAGCCGACATCTTCGCCTTCTTACGCGCCTCGAGCTTCACTACACAATAATAAGAGGAGTTGATTAGCACAAAGACATCATCAGAAATATAAGGAAAAAAAGGGCCCTCACCCCGATCTCCCCAGATCCCGAAGCTCCCGATCTATAAGGGCTCAGCCCGGTATCAACCAATTCATCCTCAGTGTAGCTACAGGAGATTTCACCCAAGATGTTCAGTTGATCCTCTATAGCACCCAGGGCTTTGCACTTCACATCCCTCAACTTACCTATGCCCCACTCATACCTTAGTTGCCTCTACCGCAAAAGAAGAACTTCGTTTGCAATGGAAACCTTTGAGGCAAATACTTTAAACGCTTCCGAGGTGACAAGTAGTACACACCCCTATACTCTTAATGCAAAAACGATCAAAATTTCAAAAGAAAGTCTCGGAAGCCATGGAAGGCAAGCCCTAACCATACCACCGACCTAATGGAGTTCGAGGTTAAGCCGAAAATGGAATTTGGTAATATTCTTGAATGCTCAAAAAATAGGATCCAAGGAAACCTAAGACCGACTTTCAAAGCATCACTATATACAAATATAAATCCTTCCCGAGGCCTCTATCCCTGATTATGGTAACACACCAAAGACTACCGAATATGGAATTCGAGGCTATCGTGCACATATCTGCTGTGGTCAAAGACGAATAAACGCCCCGATCTTATACCTATCCCAGCGGCCGGTATCACCGAACCCCTGGCATGCTCCTGACCTACCCGATGGGTATAACAAGTATAATCCCGAATCTCCTCACTACCAACCAAGACCCGAATAGGTCAAGAAGATGATCGGAAGATTAAAAATCTCACCGAGAAGGCGAGAAGAAGATCGGGAAGATTCGTAAATCTCACTGGGAGAAGGCAGAGAAGAAGATGAGGAAGACATACTTACTTTTTCAAAGTGGAATTTTGCTTCAACTTCGACGACGTTCTGAAAGAAGACTAAAGGCACCACCGATTTGAAAATTTCTCTCTGGAGCTCAAATGGACGAAGATGAAGGAAATGAACAGCTTCCTTTCTCTCGCCTATTTAAAGTAAAATAGGCGCCAAAACCGCCTATTCAACTTCCCACGTGGTTACCCACGACTTGACGTGAGGTAGGCGCGTGATTCGGCGCCAACTAACCGGCCGGCACACATGACGAATATCCTAAAACGCCGACGCACTGCCTAATCGTGCAATCATCACTCTAGCTCCGGCCGATCACCCACCTCGGCATCCTCTTAATTAAGAAGAGGACGGCCGGTGCCGCATCACCAACCACCCCGGCATCCTCTTAATTAACGAGAGGACGGCGGTTCGAATCGGTCAACCACCTCGGCATCCTCTTAATGAGGACATCACCATCCAACTCCGGTCAACTCAGTTCGGACCTCGACAAATCGTCCAACTCAGTTCGGACCTCGGCAAATCATCCAATCCAGTTCGGACGAGATAATACGATTCCACTCGTCATCCAAAAGGCAAGAAAATCTCGACAATAACCTCACCGAGCAACAACTAACCTCGGCAAAATACGCCCTTCACCTCACCTCGGCGAAGTTGTCACCGACTAATTGGGGAGGAGCTATGATAGGATATGGGCCCAACCGCTCGAGCCCAATAGCGAGCCCAAGTTTAATCGGGCCCACCCAAGAACTCGGCCTACACGGTTCGGTCCAAAGCCCAACATCTAAACCCTATTCAAGATCAAATCTAAGAAAAGATATTGGAGGAGATACTCAAGGATCGAGCCTATCATCAGAGATCGGATCATACAAGACAAGGGATCCATGGTAATCTTGAGGGATCCACAACATGTATAAATGGAGGTTAGATTGAAGGTAGAAGGGAGAGCAACTATCGAATACTAGAGTTTTTAAATACATTCATTGTAATCGAACATAGTGAAAGTATTGAGGAATCATACCTCCGTGGACGTAGATCTTTACCTTGATCGAACCACGTAAAAACCTCTTGTGTTCTTTATCGTTTTCGCAAACTCACACACAAGATTTATCATGGGACATCCACATTGTTGTGGACTACCTCAACATCTCCAATACATTGTGTGCGTATGAGAGATAGATTGTTTCTGTATTGTATAAATTGAGGGGAAAAGGGCCAAAGTGATTGATGAAAAGGATAAGGTGAGTAGTTGGGATAGATCTGTCTCCGGGAGGATGAGTACAAAGAGCAGAAGCGGCGATGGGAATGACACAACCCATTGGGGCGTGGAAGGTGGTGCAGGACTTGAAGGAGATAGTTAACTCCCCCAACTTGTGAGTCTATTGCACTTGGTTCCAAGCTCCACTTGGGGGCAGCGGTGGCGGCGACTTAGTTTTAGACTCATCTACTGTGGGAGTCTAAGGCAACACCGTTGAGCGAGGAACAAAAACATACAGGTGCGTAAGAGATAGATAAAGCGAAAAGGTGGAGCCGAGAGGTTGATTTAAAACTTAGACTTCATTTATTTTTTTAATAATTCTTAAGAAAAATGATGTCGTTTTAATGGGAGAAAATATAATAATCTTTAATTTATTGTATTTATTGATTAGTTTTGGAGTTTATGTGCAAAACTAAAATACATCCAAAGTTCATATATTTAAACGCTAATAAGACAATAACCTTTATTATTATTATTATTATTATTATTATAAAAAAATGTTGGTTCCCTTTTGTTGAACCAAATGGTCGAAAAACGAATCATTCTCTTTGTCGTGTTTCAAACAAAATGAGAAATTATGAATAATTTCTTTCGTTTTCCTTTGTTGATTCATTTCCATTTCCCCTAGTTGAACAAAACGACCCTTTAAACTTTTTCATAATTGTAAAACAACATATGCGATATTATAAATTAATACATATTATTGTTGTTAATAATTCTACCATATCAATAAAAACAAATCAATTTTTTTCTTGCAACGTAAATTTGATTGATTTGATTACCGAACACTGAAATTGAAGTCACGATTGAAATCCTCTTAACTTGAGCCACAAAATCCTCAAATAAATTTCTCAATCCGACGTTAATTTAAAGTCAGAATTCCATCCCGTGGTTGTCAAGAAAAAACTTATAACTTCACATAGTCCAAATAGATATCAGATTAGAAAATTAGGTTGAAGGATTTTGTAATTCAAGTCAATGGAATTTTGTTCGTTGTCTTAATTCTAAACACCAATGATCGGATATATCGGAATTTATGCCATAATTTAAAAAATAGATTTGTTTACTAGTATAATAAAATTATTAACATCAATCATAATGAGGTATCGATTTTTTAGATAAAAATAAGGTACCATTGTAAAAGTATTCAAACAATAGTAAATACTCCATTCATTCCAATATTATTGGATCGTTTTTCTTTTTGAACCGTCTCATTATTGTTGGTTTATTTTGAAAAAAAATCATTTCTATACATAAAAGTGATTTAAATTTTACGAATGATATTATTTTACACACAAAACATAATCCTCTTTAATTTATATCCTCAAAATTTTGAGCCAAAATTCACGAAACATAGTACTCCATCCGTCCACCAAAAACGTGCATCGGTTTTGGTGGCACGAGTTTTAAGAAAACTTTAATAAGTGTAAAGTAAATGTGTATAAAAAGGTGTGTCGTTGGGATAATAAATGAATATATTAATGGATTATGAGTGTAAAAAGGTGGGCCATGAGTGTTTTTTTTATAAATAAACGGATAAGTTGAGGGTAAAAATATAAAGTTGGTGTTTCTATAAAAGGAAAATGCATATTTTTGGTGGACGGATCGAAAAAAAATTAAATGTATGTTTTTGGTGGACGGATGGAGTAATATTTTCCAAAAAAGAGTATAGATACACCAAACTAAGCAGAAAGGATAGTAATAGTAAATTAAAATAAAAAAATAGGATAAATTAAACCGACATCTACACCAAAATAGTAAGTATTTGCAAATTTACTATGTTTCTTTTCCCCCTCATCACACAATTCAGATTCCAAAACTCATATCCGAGATTGTGGAAGTTCTCCACACTCAATACTTCGAATCAAACATTCTTCTCTCTCTAGAATTGCCATAGCCCAAGCCAAGATCTGCTCTTATTTTTTCCAGTTTCCATGACGAATTCCCTGAAGGCCGTAACCCTAACTCACGTCCGGTACCAGAGGGGCGATCAGCTGGGCCATTTCCTGGCGTGGATTTCGCTGGTTCCCGTCTTCATCAGCTTCGGCGGCTTCGTCTCCCACTTCATCTTCCGCCGCGAGCTCCAGGGCATGTTCTTCGCCATCGGCCTCCTCATCTCCCAATTCTTCAACGAGGTCATCAAGACCTCCGTCCAGCAGGCCCGCCCCGAGACCTGCGCACTGCTCGAGATGTGCGATTCCCACGGCTGGCCCTCAAGCCACTCCCAATACATGTTCTTCTTCGCCGTCTATTTCACGCTCCTCACGTACTACAGGATTGGGGCGCTGTTCCGGAACCAGATGGTGATGGTGCTGCTCGTCGTGTGGCCGATGGCGGTGCTGACGATGTATTCGAGGGTTTATTTGGGGTACCACACGATGGCGCAAGTGTTCGCTGGGGCGGCGCTGGGGATCGTTCTGGGTGGGGGGTGGTTCTGGGTTGTGAATAATTGGTTTAGGTGCTATTTTCCGGTGATGGAGGAGAGCGTGTTCGGGAGGTTGCTTTATGTGAAGGACACTTCGCACATTCCGAATGTGCTCAAGTTTGAATATGAGAACACGAGGGCGGCGAGGAAGGAGGCCTGTAAGCGGTCGGATTGATGGATTGATAATCGGTATGTGAGCTTCTTTCCTCGGTTCCTTGTGGTTCGAGTTCAATTGGGATTTTGTTCACTAAAAGAAATTAGGGCACGAGCAAACAAGTTGATTTTGTTTTGTTGTTTTCTTTGCGAATCTTTTTGCTATTCCAACATCATTGTGGATTTACAGTTTCGTATACTGTATACATTCGTTGTAGCCGGTTATTTGGCTGGTTATTTCTTAACAACAGTCACATGAAAATTGGCAAAGAAGAACATATCACAATTGTAATACATGGTTAAGGGGGTGTTTGGTAAGCTTATTTTAGAGAGCTTATAAGCTCCAAGAGCTTATAAGATGTTTCAAGAGCTTATAAGATGTAATGTCTCAAGTGTAAGTTGTTAAAGTATTTGGATAATTGATCTTATAAGCTAGAGAAAGAATCGTGAGTTAATGAGAGAAAATTATAGTTAGAAAGATAAAATTGACGAGAAGTGAAGTTGATAGTGTATATGTAAGAAATAACGAACTATAATAAGGTTATTTTGGTAAATTCATGATTGCTTATAAGTTTATGAAAAAATAAGTTAGAGTTGACCAACTTATTTTTAGGGGAGCTTATAAGCTGTTGGAGCTTATTTTTACAGCTTATAAGTTGTTTAGGAGCTTATTTTGTCAAACATTTTGCAACAGCTTATAAGCTGTTTCAAAGAGCTTATAAGCTCATCCAAACACCCTCTAAGTGCAGTCCAACGTTGAATAAATAAGTATGTCAACTTCATGCTTGCTTGGCGTTGTTGTTGGTTGTATGTGTGTATTTGCGACTTAAAACATGCAAATTTGAGCATAAGTTGTCTGCAATTGATGCCAAGTTTGTTTAGCATTTAATCACTTTGATATGGTTTACATTGGACCGTTGTTTATGTAATGTGTGGGCAATGGGCATTATAGCTGTGAGCATAAGTTGTCTGCAATTGATGCCAAGTTTGTTTAGCATTTAATCACTTTGATATGGTTTAGATTGTACCATTGTTTATGTAATGTGTAGGCATTGCAGTGTGTAGTAGGTCTTCATGTTCTGTTTAATGTCACTATGTCAGCATTTGTAGGGACCAGAATCAATGAATTTCAATATCCAATGTGTTTCCCAATCGGTATATACAATGGATATTGCCTTGGAATTTGCCTGGATTGTTTCATAAATGGTGCTCGATTAAGACTTCATGTCGCGTTCGTAGAATAGAAAAATGATGAGAAGGCTGAAGAGGGGTATTCTAGTTTCACTTAAGTTAATTACCATATTTTGGGGAAGGCCTTAATATCTTGGAGTAATCGACATTGTCTAGATTAGCTCCTAACTATGCTATGCCAAATAGGGTTGTTTGTATCTAGGGACTTCTTAGCTTCCTGAAACACTTGAACATGTTGAGCATCACTATTGGAAATTGTAACAGTTCCTTTCCCAAACACTCCTTGTTAAGTATAGATATGTGTCTGATGCTTCATCTTTGGTTGAGATGCACTTTAATCCCTTTGAGCAAAGTATAAACTATAAGAACAAAATTCGAAAGCGCAAACTTTGTACTTTGCAATATGAATCTCAGAGAAGTTGGTTAGCCTATAAGTTCCTTTAATGCTGACGAGCAAACATATAACATTTTCACCAGTGGACTTCCATATCTAGAAGTCCAATTGAAATGGTTTCCAGAATAGCACAAAATTCTATTTGAAATCCTCATCTTTTTATTGTAGAGCATTTCTTTTATGGGATAGGAAGCTTTCAAATTTGGTGCAAGTGTGCAACGACACTCTTTGTTTAAAAACTGTGATTTAGCAGCTACCATGAGGAATGCCTAACTTCCTGACACATTGTGGAAATTTAGTTATTTAGTTGATCTTAGACACTTGGGGCATGATGAGAATCATGAGATTGGCATATTTCTCAACTTAGCACTTCAGTTTGATGCTGATTGCTGAGAGACTTCCTTTCCTTGCAAGCTCCAACTTGTAGTCTATTTCTGAAAAGTGTGGTCAAGAAGAGCGAATTTTATCTCTCCGCAAACGTATTTATTATAAACAAAAGCATAACTCGATATCTTGAATTTATTATCCTTCCAATTCCGTCCACCTGGCAAGACGGTAATAAATGAGAAAAGGAAATTTATCCAAGGACGGATTGTGTTGGAGGGAAGGTACATGTTAGAAACACAATTTTCACAATCTAGTGACTGAGATACACATGTAAAGTTATAGAGGACTTCACTTTATAGGATGCTGGTCTTATGTTTGATTCAGTAACTTCATTAACTAACTTTTCTAAATAAATAATTTTAAAACTTGATAATATGCAGGTAGCTCTGTTAGTTGGGACAAAGGACCATACTTGAGCTGTGTTATTCATTTGCCATGGCTCCGATATGAAATTGATCAATTTTCCCTTCAAACTCGCTTTTCTGTTGTCTTGCCTTCGGCCTTCTTGGATGCGTATAAGTTCAAAATAGATTTGTCTTTTTTAATGAGACAAGGGCCCTTTTTGGATGTGTATAGCCCCTTGTATTGTTTTTACTCTTATTCATTTGTTCCTAAATCGCAAGATGACTTGCTTTTATCTGACGTCTCTAGCTCACTCAGTGCGTATTGATATATTCTTGATACTTGAGTTCTTGCAAGCAAATTGATTCTATTCAACTATGTTAATTTGATCCTATTTCTCTTTATGCAGGATTTGCTGGTGCTACATAAGATGTAACAGGATAGGAACTCATGAAGTGTTCAATTTAGTTTGCTAGAAGAAAGCTACGAGTAGCAAAATTGGAAATAGAAAATTTCATTTTCAGTAGATGAAGGGGCCAGTTATTTAAGATGTGGAATGAGATCCTGGTGTGCTAACGGATAAATCACTAGTCTGTTTTGAATAATCATTGTCGCCCTTTTATACACATGATATTTGGTGTTAACGTCATATATACAGACCAAAGTAGCTGTATTTGCAGTTACTGCATGTTGCAATAAATGAAGAAATTATAGATTGTTGCAGTGCACTTTGTTGCCTTTGTGAAGACTTCTTCCGTTAGAGAGTGTTGGATTAGTATATTGAAGCAGTTTTGGTTGAGCTTGTATACAATTATTCATGTTATCACTATTACATTCTTCTATCTTAATTGTTTACTTGATTGTATATGTATGTCCATTTATCTCATATATAAGTTAGATCATATAGTGTGTAGAAGATCACATAAGTCTGTATGATTGGTCAAGCTTAATGAGATATAAAAAGGATCACAACTGAGAAAACTTTAGGACGAGTTGTCAGTATAGGTTGCGGTATAGATAAGAAGTGACTTGACTTGGTTGCTTGTCTATACTGGTACGTCTCTGATGTATTGATGGATCACAGTGAGATGAGTTCTTGTATCTAACAGTCGTGAAGAACTTAGATCTCGGTGACTTTATATTGATCTAAACCTCGATAAGGTATTAGGTGAGTATGCGTTACTGACCATCACTTGACTTGTCATGGGTAAGGGTTACATAAGATAATCCAATATTCTCTTCATCTTGGATGGTAGCAGTGTTTGTATATCATGCTAGTTGCTTGTATCGAGTCACCGTATCCATTTATGATGATGACGTTCCCTTAAGGAGCTCAAAAGGTTTATTGTAATAAACCATGCAGGTTGAGTTATCTCAAGTACAATAATAAGGTTGAGTGATATTACTTAAGGAATTAAAGAGATTAATTATTTTAAGCAGTCAGACTGCTATAAATAATTAATGGACGTGCGATATCTTAAATACGGGGTTCGTGAAGTCTAAGTGCAAGTCCGACTTATCTTCGAAAATAAAGAGGTAAGTCAGCATTTATTCTCTAGTGGCATGAATAAATGTTTACGAATTAATTTATGTTCTGAACTGAACATAAGATAATTAATTTTTTTGAGGCCTATCTTTATTCCTTGCATTTGATTCCTGGGCTAGCCCATCGAGCCTGGAGCTGCCAAGAATTCGTGACCTCTATGAGAGTCCCATCGACTGCTCTGTTCTGATTCTCTCTATCTGAAAATATATTATTATATTTATTAGATATGCAGAGATCATATTCTGATAGGATTCTAGGGTTGCATTATAAATATAAGGTGAGAGAAATCAGGTTAATGCTAATGCCATTGTGATTTTTGAAAAACATAAGATCCCTATCATTGTGATTCTCGAAAATAGTATAAAGGAAGAAGATGAATTTTTACAGTACTCTCCATAGATTGCTCTCACTCGGCATTGGAGTTTTGACAAACGAGATACAGTCCAGAAGATCAAAGCACGAGTCTTGATCAAATTTCTTGTCCGATAAATTAGCAGGTGAACACGAGAAAACACCTATGTGTTGCAATTAATTATATAGATACATGCTAGGTAAATAATCAATGTATGATGAATTAAACATCCAAGATAGATCATCGGGAGAGGGTTAAAATCAGATTTTCATACAATTGGTATCAGAGCCTGGGATCAGTATCTTGGTTCTGTTGGATTAATTCACGTTTGATTATTACGTACACATTTAATTAATTGTGGATTTGTCATTCATCGTGGCTCGTTTTATTTTTTTGTCGGATTTCGTTTTTCACCACGAGAAAATCCGTGGTTAGATTATGATTTTTTTTATAAATATAATCTGTAAAAGAGAAACGAAGACGAAGAACACGAAGAATGAGACGACGGAGTCCCGTCGCACGGCGCGACGAAACACGGCGGCGACGACGTCGCTACAAAGGCGCACGATCGTGACGGACGTCTTTGGCGAACGAGGCGATCGGGCGGCGGGTCTCCTCGCGCCCATGCGCGCGGAAGGAAGCTTCTCGCAGCATCGGCGGCTCGGACGCACGGACGCGCGGTTTTCTGCGGACGCCGCGGCACGCCTCGGCCGAGCGAGCGAGCGCAGACGTCGTAGGTCGCGCGAGCTCGCCGGTCCTCTCGGCGGGCGCTGGCTGCGGGCGTGCGGGCGCGGTTCTCGCGCTGACGCCTCGGCGCTGAACACGACGGGATCTCGACAAGACTAGGGCGCCCCGGCGGCTTCGGCCAGCGCAACGGCGCCCGCGACGCGGGTGCCGTCGCGTGAAGCGGGCGGACAGCTCGTGCGCGATGCGCGCACTTTCTCGTCAACACTCGGCGGGCTCGGCGGCGGTTGCTCGGCAGCTCTCGGCGGGCGGGCGGTCAGGCGTGAGGCCTCTCTCGCCAGTCGCGGCGACGCTGCTGGCACGCGGCGGCCGAGGCGGGAGGTCGGGCGACGACGGGCGGAAGAGGCGAGGCAGGCGGCGAGTGTGGCTGGGCGTGCGCACGGCGTGCGCTCTGGCGCGCCGGCCCACCCACTGGGCCGACCCGCCCGTTATCGGGCCAAACCCGATTTTTCGGACTGTACCCATTTTTTCGATCCGGTTCTAGATTTCTGACCCGACCTGGCCCATTCCACTGTTCCGGCCCATTTGCAGATTTTTCGACCCAAATCCATTTTACGAGTCCGGTCCGTGCCCTTGCACGCGAGGCTCGTTTCGAGGTTTTTTTTAAGATATGTACTTTACAAATTTATGTAATAAATTAGGCAGTGAAGTACAGGATCCACGAGTGGACCGCGATGAACGAATTTATTTTATTTTTATCTTTCAAAGCATGTCGTGGATGTTTAAATTATGCAGAAACATGCTATGTATGTTTAATTACGTAGATAAACATGAAATATGTTTTTGTGATTGGATGAGTATAGCAAACATGCTAGGTTTATCGCGTTTTGAAGCATGTTTTAGAATTCTACAAGCATGTTTTATATGTTGAGTTCTATAGAAAACATGCTAAGATTACGGGATCTGCATGGACAAACCTTTTGAAACAAAAGACTAAACAAGAAACCCGACATATTAATTTTTAAAATTAAAGATGTCTAGACCTCCACTTTTTGATCTCTAAACAAAATGGTATGTACTGTGAGTAAACGTCCACACATGTGGCTTGCTTGCACTGTTTATCATAAGTTTGTTAGATGAGATTTCTAAATAAAACATTTTAATCTATTGAGAAGTGGGAGTTTCATATGTAAACGTCCACACACGTGGCTTGAATATGCGATTTTCATAAGTTCTCAAGAGATAGATTTAAAATGAGATGACAAAATGAGATCACCTCAAAATTGTGGCCAACATCACCTCAAGTCAACCTTGCGATAGTGATGTGGTCTAGTAAGGTCCAATCATTAATTTCATTTGTAATAAGGATAAGTTGACATGGATTGAAATTAAACGACTAAAATGTACTATATTTTAGTCTGGTCGAGGGGTTCATGTGTAAACATCCACTCTGCGGCTTGCATGTGGAATTTCTTGGGCGATTGAAGGTTTCAATTAATATTGTTTTATCAAAAGGTTACAATATTATTGTTACGAATTATGTGCGATCGTATGCTTATGTGTTTACATTACTTTTCAGATATATCTCTTACACCGATTATCAATATACTCGCACAAAACCCTCTATGGGGTCTAAATTTTATCGAGTGGAAACGAAACATTGAGATTGTTCTCACTGCCAAAGAAAATTTATTTGTACTCACTACACCTCGTCCAACCCCCTAGACGATTCATCTACTGATAAGGAGCGCAAGGAACACGAGAAATGGGACAAATCAAATAGAATGGAAAAGTGCATTCTTTTAGTCACCATGTACGAGTCCTTGCAACTCCAGCATCAAGAGATGGATGATGCAACCTCTATATGGCTAAATCTCATGAAATCGTATGGGGAGTCGGACAGAATCGCTAGTCATAAATTGACAAAATTAATTATGTCAAGTTCAATGATGGAAGGCGATTCAGTGCATGACCATGTAGAGCAAATGATCAATCTCTTCGGAGAGCTCGAGTTGGTTTTATGATATATTGATGACATAGTCAGAATCGATATAATCCTCAACACTTTGCCCAAGTCTTTTGATAACTTCCGTTATGGAGTAGTTTTTTATGAAAAGAGTTATACACTAGATTCATTGCAAGAGGATTTAGTAATGGAGGAACGCAAAATGGACAAAGGTGCACAGTCTTTAGTACGCACCTAAAAGAAGACCACTATTTTATCGAAAGATGAAAAGGTAAAGTGGAATTCAAGAGATACTAAGACTAAAGAAAAGAGTAGGAGTAATACAAATGGCTCTACCAGCGGTTTGAAAAAATCAAAGGAGAAGGGCAAATGCTTCAAGTGCGGTGAGACTGGGCATTGGAAGACTAAGTGTTCTATGCTCAAGGTTTAAGGTACGCCTTTTGCTTTAATAACGGAAACATGTTTAGCAACGTGTTCTACTCATTCATGGGTAGTAGATACGGGTGCGACTGATCATGTTTGTTACACCTTGCAGGGGTTTCTGCGGACAAGGGAGCTGTTTGATGGCGAGATAACGATCTACATGGGCAATGCGATGAAAGTCGAGGTCGTTGCAGTCGGAGATGTTTATTTATGTTTTGATAGAACAATTTTAGTAATAAAAGACGTTTTATATGTGCCGGAGTTTCGGCGAAACCTTATTTCGGTTTCCAAACTATTTATACATGATTATTCTGTTATTTTTTATAGTGGTGCTTCTATCATAAGAAATGACGAAGTTATCTGTGGTGTCACTTTATATAATTCGATTTATACTATTTCTCCAAAACATAATACCTTTAATTATGTTACATCAACATCAAACCTTAAAAATGAAGTTTTCTTCGCTAGATGACACCATATTTCTTTAGCATCTTAGATTAGGTCACATCAATCTAAATAGGATCCAAAGACGGGCTAAGAATGGAGCGTTTGGTGAAATTACAGTCACTCCGTTCCTAGTCTGCGAATCCTGTATAGAAGGAAAGATGTCGACCAGACCCTTCAAAGCGAATGGGTATAGAGTCAAGGAAGTGTTTGAGCTAGTCCATTCTGACCTGTGTGGACCAATGTCCACACAAGCTCGTGGAGGGTACGGGTATTTTGTCACTTTCATTGACGATTACTCAAGGTACGGATACGTATACCTGCTTCACCGCAAGTCTGAATGATTTGAAAAATTCAAAGAATTTAAGGCAGAAGTGGAGACGAAGTTAGGTAAGAGTATCAAGTCACTGCGGTCTGATCACGGTGGCGAATACCTAAGAACGAGTTCATGGACTATTTGGTGCAGTGTGGGATTACCTCACAGCTCACTACACCGGGCACACCACAACAAAATGGTGTGTCAGAGCGAAGAAATATGACTCTCTTAGAAATGGTTAGATCTATGATGAGTTATACAACATTGCCTATTTCGTTCTAGGGGTATGCCTTAGAAACAACATGATATTTGCTCAATCTAGTACCGTCCAAGTCAGTCGACAAGCCCCCTTTTGAGTTATGGTTTGGGAGCAAGCCTAGTTTAAGTCATATAAGGATATGGGACAGTCCAGCACATGTGCTGAACAAGAAAGTTGACAAGTTGGAGGCTAGATCTGAAGCAAGGCTGTTTATTGGTTATCATAGATGAACGAAAGGTGGTTATTTCTATAGTCCTAAGGATCAGAAGGTCGTTATTAGCACTAACGCCCGATTCTTAGAAGAGGACTACATGAAAAAACACAAATCCAAAGTTGAAATCATACTTCAAGAATTAGAAGATGATCGTATTCCACCACCGATTAGACCAAAGGTGCGAGATGCCGCGGTTCAGTGGGAGGATCGACACTAGATACTTCAAGAAATTGAAGTGGTCGAGTTCCACTGGAGATACCGACCGTACAAGTGGCACCTACCCAGCAAGTTGTGCAAGATAGAGAACCACAGGTTACTGCACCTACCGTCACCATTGTGCCAGTAGCGCCTCGTCGTAGTAAGATGGTTATTCGTCAACCCGAGCGATTTATGTTCGTGGGTGAATCTTCGGATTTAGCCCCAGGAAAAGAGCAAACTGTAATCGACTCATGGACATACAGCGAGGCGATACAAAACAGATGCAAGATCATGTCACACCGCAATGGACTTAGAAATTGAGTCCATAACAGCTATGGATGTATACGAGAAAACACATCTACCAGATGACAAGGAAGCCATAGGTAGTAAGTGGGTATACAAGAGGAAGATAGATTTAGATGGAGAGGTTTCGATTTTTAAAGCCAGGCTTGTGGCGAAAGGATACACTCAGATTGAGGGCATCGATTTCAATGAGACATTTTCGTCTGTAGCAATGCTCAAGTCCATCAGAATTCTTCTGGCCATAGCAGCTCACCTAAACCTTGAGGTTTGACAAATGGATGTTAAAACCGTTTTTCTAAACGGTTACCTTGAAGAAGGTAGAGACATCTATATGCAGCAATTCGAAGGTTATGTGGTGAAGGGTGAAGAGCATCTAGTATGGAAGCTTAAGAAGTCCATTTATGGACTCAAGCAAGCTTCCCGATCATGGAACTTACGCTTTGACGAGGTGGTAAAGTCCTATGGATTTACCCAGTTGTCTAGCGAAAGTTGTATGTATAGTTTGGATGTCAACGGTGACGTGGTATTTCTTGCACTTTACGTAGATGATATCCTTCTACTTGGAAACAATGTGAAGCTGTTATCAGACGTAAAGAGTTGGTTATCCGATGAGTTTCAAATGAAAGACTTAGGAGATGCAGCGTACATTCTTGAGATCAAGGTTTATCGAGATCGCAAGAGAAAAATGTTGAGCTTATCTCGGGCGCCTTACATTGATCTTGTGATTACTCGCTTTAGTATGCAGACCGCCAAGAAGCGGATTGCTACCCTTCGAGACATGGTGTTTCTTTATCTAAAGGCAGTCTCCTAAGGCGCAGGAGATAGAGAAATGAGACAAGTTTCACGCCCGTCGTAGGAAGTCTCATGTATGCAATGCTATGTACGAGACCGATATCTGCTATGCGGTGGCATAGTAGCTAGATATCGCCTAACCTCGACAAGCTCATTGAATCGCGAAGAAGCATATACTCAAGTACTTGAAAAGGACTCGAGATTATAGGCTAATTTACCATGCGAGATAGTCTAATGCCTTTGGGTTATTCTGACTGGATTTCCAAGTCGACCGTGATGAGGAAAAGTCTACCTCGGGCTATGTGTTTACCTTGGGAGGTGGAGCAGATATCTGGCGGAGCAAAGCGGCGATGCATTGCGGACTCTACCATGGAAGCCGAATATGTAGCCGCCTTGAGGTCTGCTAAGGAGGTCAGATGGTTCAAGAACTACCTCATGGATCTAGATGTGGTACCTCGTTTGTCCAAGAGTATCATAGTGTAATGTGATAACTCAGGTGCAGTGACAAACTCGAAGGAACCACGGACCCATAAGGCAACAAAACACATAGAGAGAAAGTACCATGTCATACGAGAAATCGTTAGACGAGGAGACATGCTGATTGAGAAGATTGGTACTGTGGATAACCTAACTGACCCATTCATGAAAAGCCTGCCGCAAAAAGTCTATGACGAGCATGTTCGAGGACTTGTATTGCGTAAGATGGCCCCCACTTAGAAAGGAAACTTTTGTAGAAGTGGGAGAAACAAAGTGATGGTTGTTTGTAATAGCTAGTAGAGACACATCGTATACTAAAAGTTTGCTTTAGTATAAGTGGAGATTGTTGGATTTGTATATTGGAAGCAGTTTTGGTTGAGCTATATATAATGATTCTTGTTACCACTATTACAATCTCCTATCTGAATTGTTTACTTGATTGCATATGTATGTCCCTTTATCTCGTATATAAGTTAGATCTATATAAGTTAGATCATACAGTGTGTAGAAGATCACAGAAGTCTGTATGATTGGTCAAGCTTACAGCTGAGACAACTTTATGACGAGTTGTCGGTATAGGCTGCGGTATAGATAAGAAATGACTGACTTGGTTGTTTGTCTATACTTGGCACGTCTCGACGTATTGATGGATCACGATGAGATGAGTTCTTCTATACTGACCGTCGTGAAGAACCTAGATCTCGGTAACTTTACGTTGATCTAAACTTCGATGATGTATTAGGTAAGTATGAGTTATTAACCATCACTTTGACTTGTCATGGGTGAAGGTTACATGAGATAACCCAATATTCTCCGCATCTTGGGTGGTAGCAAGTCTTGTATGTCATGCTAGTTGTCATGTCGAGTCACAGATCCGCTAGGATGATGACATCCCCAAGGAGCTCAAAGGTTTATTGTACTAAACCCCGCAGTTGAGTTATCTCAAGTATAATAATAAGGTTGAGTGGTACTACTAAGGAATTAAAGAGATTAATTATTTTAAGCAGTCAGAACGCTATAAATAATTAATGGACGTACGATATCTTAAATACGGGGTTCGTGAAGTCTAAGTGCAAGTCCGACTCATCTTCAAAAATAAAGGGGTAAGTCAGCATTTATTCTCTAGTGGCATGAATAAATGTTTATGAATTAATTTATGTTGTGGGTGAACATAAGATAATTAATTTATTTGAGGACCATCTTTATTCCTTGCATTTGATCACTGAACTGGCCCATCAAGGCCTGAAGCTGCCAAGAATTCGTCCACCTCTATGAGAGTCTCACTGGACTTTGTTCTGATCCTCTCTATCTGAAAAGATATTATTATATTTATTAGATATGCAGAGATCCTATCCTGATAGGATTCTAGGGTTGCATTATAAATATAAGGTGAGAGAAAATCAGGTTAATGCTAATGTCATTGTGATTTTCGAAAAACATAAGATCCCTATCATTGTGATTCTCGAAAATAGCATCGAGGAAGAAGATGAATTTTTGCAGTACTCTCCATAGATTGCTCTCACTCGGCATTGGAGTTTTAGCAAACGGGATACAGTACAGAAGATCAAAGCACGAGTCTTGATCCAATTCCTTGTCCGAAAAATTCACAGGTGAACACGAGAAAACACATATGTGTTGCAATTAATTATATAAATGCATGCTAGGTAAATAATCAATGTATGGTGAATTAAACATCCAATATAGATCCTCGGGAGAGGGTTAAAATTAGATTTTCCTACATAGAGATCATACTATAGTCTTAAGTCCCTTCTTTAAATAAATAAAAAATGAATCGAAGTTAAATTTTTTACAGTTATACAAAGGCCGATTCTTTGTGAGTTCATAGGCAATTTTCATCATCCAAAGCCAGAGTTTGGAGTATAGAACGAATGAGTCACAAAGAGAAGTTTGTACAAGTTGTAATACTAATAAATTATATAAAGAAAATTTGAAATTTTTGGGCGCCGAATTATAGAATTTTGAGTTTTGAATTTTATCGTGTCGAGTCTTTAAACTTCATCTCTACTACACTGAGGGTGTGTTTGGTATGTTGGATAAGCCCTAGATAGGTTATATATCAGGTCTTATGAGGTTGTTTGATACATTAGATTGTTATCTGTAAAGCCCGCCATAATTGTAACCTCTTTGGTTAAACCAACTGATGTGAAGCCCAAGTTCTGTAATCTAACTTGAACAGTAACCCAGAGATGTAAGTGGAAAGACAATACTAGCCTCATACTCAAAAACAAAGATGCCCATCGTCATTTGGCCCTTTTCCAAATTCATCCCAGAGAGAAATTGGGCCTCGTCTTTGATATCTTCAAAAAACCCTACCCAATTTCAGCCATATCCAATCTTGCCCGTCGCCAAGAACTTGGGTTTTTCGATTCACCGGTTGTATTATAGCTGTCCCAACCACCCACTACATTTGGAGAACCGCAACACAATCTCGTTGTCATAGAGAATTTGTTTTCAGGTAATGTTCGAAGATGGCGTGTGGTTATAATAATCATTTTTCCAAAATTTTCAGATCCTATTTGAACCTTTTTTCTGATGTACTATGCTTTATGATGTTTAGAGTTCTCATTTTGTTATAGATCTTGTTCTTAACAAAGCCTCTTGCTCTCTTATGAAATTAACTCTTAAACCACTTTCTCGCAGCCTCCCAGTGGTACCACACAACTAGGGGACTACACCAGGGAACCGAGCCTATGGGGACCTATCTAGTGCGCGATCACTTCAGTGTATCAAACCAAAAGGTCAGTTCTCTTCTTATGTTTAGTTTCGCAGTGGCTGGGCATCCTCTTGCCTATTCCAAGCTCTTTGGGTGGTGGTTTCTTCGTGAGGCTTAAAAAAGGGTCCGTGATAGCCTCGTGCTTAGGTTAGGGGTCACCTTAGCGCATCTGTTCTGATAAAAGCAGATGCACATCTGCTAAGAGCATCTTCATGTATGCTAATTAACATTGCTTTTCTGTAGTAATTCAGCTATATTATGTATAAATCTTGGAACCTTGTTTCTGGAACTTAAGTTTTGTTTAAATGAAAGACACTACATTCATGCTGGACTTGTACACTAGCATGTACTTTTTTAAACTAGGATAGTATATAATGGCTATAATGCATTTTGTGGGTTTCAAGTTAATGTGATGGTCCATTTGATATGTTGTATTGTTGTTAACTTATCTCATTAGGTTGCTTTACATTACATCACATATTCCCATTTCACTTTTCATTTTTGGTTTTGTTGAAGAATCAAATGGGAAAATAGAAGTTGCTAGAATTGAGAAAGAAAATCAAATGTGCCCATGTTTGTGTATTTCCTGTAAAATTCGAAGCTAGATGAGATCTCATTAGATGTCGTGGAATTATTTTCTTCATCATTGATTCATTATTCTCTGCAAATTCTTTGCAAGAGAATAATGATTGTTTTTCCTGTAAAATTCTACAGCTTCTTTTTGCAGTGAACTAAATATTGCAAATAAATCCATTGGTTTTTTAATCCAGTAAGCATTATCGTATCACATTAAACATTCTAATAAGTAATTAGATGCCAAAATGTTTTAATGCATAAACTTATAAACATACAGATTATTGAGCAATTTCCTAATTCTCACCTGCTTTATGATAAAATGATGTAAAAATAGCCAAACACCGCCTTACACTAATATCTTAGGATGCAAAAAAGTAAACAAAAATAGACCTTACGTGTAGCTTGTTATTCTCTAAAATAAAAAACATGTAAACGACTTTTAGTTTGAGCTTTACAACGATTACAGTGCTACATATCAGAACCTTATGGCATCATAAATCCCAAATTCAGCCGTGTGTTTCTTAAGATATAATAGTTATGTGTAACAAATGCATTATTGAGCTTTAGGTTATAAAAAACATGATTTTATCGACATGCAAAGATTGCACATTCTTTTGAGTATAACTATGAGCATTCCAAGGAGGAAATCATAAATATTTTTCATCGAGGTCAGACATTTACTAAGATATGATCAACTCAAATATATCGCGAAATAATGAAATTATCAAGTGCTATTGGAAGTATTACTATTTATTTTTATTGATAAATGCGGGAGAATATAAGATACATTTAAATTAGTACCAAATTTCACTACTTATGTTTGAACATTCATTTGAGTACTTATTTGCTAAAGAGAAAGAAATATTGAAACTGAAATAGAAGACAAAAGAATGAGAAGTAAACTTGTATATTGATCCGTTGGATTACATTTATAGCAATTGTCCCTTTACAAAGATTAAGTTACAAAGCAGAATAACAAACTAATCTAACAAACTCAACTATCTAACAAAGATGCTAACAACTTGTGCCACGTAGTTTGCATGCATAAACACATGCACATAATACAACCCCTACGTAATCAAGACTATCCCTTCTCAATTGGAAATTTGCTAAGTAAATGACTAATGCGATGCAAGCAGTAAGTGGCTTAGTGAATATATCAGCAAGTTGATCATTCGTTGAGACATGATGACGCTCTAACTCTTTCTTACGCACCTTATCGCGCACAAAGTGTGTATCAATCTCGATGTGCTTCAGCGGGCATGATGAACGGATTAGAAGCTATAGTGCAAAGACTTTATTGTCACACCATATGACAGGTTTGGGAGCAATACGAACACCAATTTCTTGAAGAAGAGATTGTATCCACACGACTTCAACAATGATCGGCTAAAGCACGATATTCGGATTGACCGAACTCCCAGATACGACATGTCGTTTCTTCGAGCTCCAAGAAAGAAGATTCGAACCAAGAAACACACAAAAGCCACCAGTGGATTTTCTATCGTCTAAGGACCCAGCCCAATCGGCGTCAGAAAAAGCTTTTAGATGAAGATAAGAAGAAGAATGAAACGCTATGTTGAAGTGCATTGTGCCCTTCAAATACCAAGCACCCTACGACAGGCTCGCCATTGAAGTTCAGTGGGGTTGTGTAAGAATTGACTCAGTTTATTTACGATAAAGGAAATGTCCGGTCTGGTGAGAGTGAGGTATTGTAAGGCACCAAATGTGCTACGGAACAAAGTAGGTTTCGAAAAAAGAGGGCTATCATTTGAGTGAAGTTTGGTACCGAGATCATAAGGTGTGGGTTGTGGTTTACTTTCTGCAAGGTTGGTTTTAGCAAGAAGCTCCCTAATGTACTTGGTTTGATTTAGAAAGAAGGAGTGAGACGGTGAGCGGGAAACCTGAATTCCTAAGAAATAATTGACATTACCCAAGGTTTTGAGAGCAAAAATGCTGGAAAGAGTGTTAATGAGCTGTGTAACGGCAGTAGAATCATCCCCTGTGACAAGGATATCATCAACATATACTAAGACAACAAGAAGCTTATCAGCATGTCGCATATAGAAAAAAGACTGATCCGAAGTCGAGTACTTAAAGCCATAGTTCAGTAAGTGCGATTTAAGCTTATCATACCAGGCCCTAGGCGCCTGCCTGAGTCCATAAAGGGACTTGCATACTCTGCAGACATGAGTGGGAAACTGAGGATCAATGAAACCTTCGGGCTGATCCATAAAAACTGGGGTGGCAAGATCACCGTTGAGAAAGGCATTGTTAACATCAATGTGTTGAATCTCCCATTTGAATGTAGCTGCAAGAGAAAACAACAGACGTAAACCGGTTTCTGACGGACTGAATGTATCAAGAAAATCAATACCCGCACGTTGCTGGAATCCCTTAGCTACAAGCCGAGCCTTCAACCGATCAAGAGACCCATCAGCATTGGTCTTGACCCGAAATACCCATTTACATTGGATAAGATTCATGTCATCAGTGTAAGGGACAAGTTCCCATGTTGATTTTGAGATGATAGCATGAAACTCTGCCGCCATTGCCTTCTGCCACTCTGGTTGACTAAGAGCTTCAGCTGCGGTGGTAGGCTCAATAACAGTAATAGTAGTGAAATCAGGAGTGATTTGTTGAGCTATAAAAACCTTAGGTTTGAATATGCCATTTTGAGCTCGAGTACGCATGCAGTGAGTTGGAGCAGGATGAGTAGAGTGAGAAGAGGTAGAGGAATTGATTTGGTGTGGAGAGCTGGAGTTAGGAGAGTTAGAAGATGATATAGGCACCGAGACAGACGATGGAGCTGGGCTGAGAGCTGGGGAATTTGTAGCATGAGGTATATACGTGTGAGAGCTTGACTGAGAGCTGGACTGAGAATCTTGAGGAGAGTTAACTATAGAAGGTATAGGAAACGTAAATGAAGGAATGTGCTGAGTAGTGGGTACAGAAGGAAGAAAGGTAGAATGATATGGGAACTCATCTTCATTGAAAATGACAGTGCGCGCTATGTATAACCTGCCCGAGGGATGAAGACATTTGTACCCTTTGTGAGAGGAGCTATAGCCAAGAAAAAGGCACTTGGCTGACCTAAACTGAAGCTTGGACGTGTTATACGGGCGAAGATATGGAAAGCAACTGCATCCAAAGGTGCGCAGCATGCTGTAGTCAGGTTGGATCTTATACAGACACTGGAAAGGGGAGATATTTTGAAGTGTTGGTGATGGCAAGCGATTGATGAGGTGAACAGCTGTGGCAAAGGCATCCCACCAAAACTTGTATGGAAGTTGGGCTGAGGCAAGAAGTGTGAGTCCCATCTCAGTAATGTGTTGGTGCTTTCTCTCAGCTCGACCATTTTGCTGATGAGTGTACGGACACGGATGACGGAAGGTGATGCCTAGCTTAGTGAGTAACGGTTTAAGACTTCTATATTCACCCCCCCAGTCGGATTGAAGACATAGAATTTTGGTTTGGAATTGACGTTCAACAAATGTGTTAAAGTTGACAAAAGTTTGATAAGTTTCAGCTTTAGAGTGCAAAGGAAAAACCCACGTAAACCTTGTAAAATCATCCACGAAGTGAATATAATACTTGTAGCCATCAAGTGAAGGTGTGGAGCTCGGACCCCAGAGATCGGTATGAACAACTTGAAATGGTTTATTAGATTTAACTGGAATCGAAGGAAAATGCATACAGTGGATCTTTCCCATGGCACATGCATCACAAAAACTGCATTGTGACCACTTTAGACTAGATCCTTTATTATGTAAAGCTGTCCTTAAAACTTGAATACATGGGTGACCTAGCCTACGATGCCACAGCTGACCACTCGAGGCTGGAATAGGTGAGGAAATTGATGATGTAGAGGTCTGAAGACAGGTGGCTGCAGATTGAGTAGATCGATGAAATGGACTGAGATGATATAAGCCATCCTTAAGAGTGCCCTCCGGTAGGATTTTGTTGGTAGTTTTGTCCTTAATGCAACAAAAAGATGAGTGAAATTCAAGGAAAACATTATTCTCGGCAGTAAGCTTTGAGATGCTGAGAAGGTTCTTTGTGATTTGCGGAACAACTAAGACATTTTTTAAATGAATTGGTGATGAAAAGGAGTTGAATAGAGATGCTGAGCCTATGTGAGAAATGACAAGTTTAGAACCATTACCTACGGTTAGAGCTTCTTGACCACGATAGGGATTGTGCTCATGTAGGTTCGTCATATCGGCTGTGACATGAGCTGTTGCACCCGAATCCAGGCACCAATCCGATTCAGACTGAGTTGAAGGTATGGATGATATGTTGTAGACTGATGGAGAGGGATAGTTCACAGATGGAGTATGACTAACATTGTTAGATGATGATGCTGTGAGGTGTGGTGCAGAATATGGGGAAGCAGTAATATAGTGAGCTTGAGGGTGTGTTGGTGCAGACTCAATGCCAAGGAAGCTAACATCAAACCTCTTAAAACATTTTATAGCTACATGATTCATCTTTCCACAAATCTGACAGATGATCTTACCACTATTACCATGTTGATACCTACCACCTCCTCGACCACGATTGTGCGATCCACGAAAACCAGTTCTGCCATAGCTTCTTGGATTGAACTGAGTGGTGACGGCAGAGTTCGCCTGAGGTGTAGTTTGTTGCATGAAAGCAACAGATCCAGTAGGTGTAGTAGTTGCCTGATTTGAGATTCTGATTTCATGCGTCTGTAACGCAAATTGAATCTCATCCAGAGTTAGATCTTCACATTTGGAGCCAAGGAAGACACATATACTTTCATATTCTGGACCTAATCCACCAAGAACAAAGTTAACAAGATCTGAATCAGATAAACCTTGTCCAATACTGAAAAGTTGATCTGCAATTCCTCTAAATTTCAGTTAATATTCATCAATAGAGAGATCTCCCTTCTTTAAAGTTTGAAGTTGAAACCGCAGCTGTGCAGATCTAGCTTTGGATTGTGAGTGGAACAAAGTTTCAAATGTGTTCCATAACTGGTATGCCGTTGAGCATCTTCCGACGTAGCCAATCATGGACGGAGAAATGGCTGCGAGTATCCAGCTGAAAATAAACTGGTCTCTGCGAAGCCAAACGGTGAAATCTGGATTTTGATCACCATTGATGAGCTGTGGTGGAGCTGCATTTGGTAACAGCACATCTTCAAAGCCATAAGCTCTGGCTGTAGCGAAAACTTGAGTCTTCCAGAAGCTGTAATTAGATCTGTCCAGCTTCACACTAATCGGATGAATTGACGGTAGAGTAGGTTGTGCCATGGCAGTCATGATTTGCATACAAACGCAGATCAAAGAAAGAAGAAGAAGATGGAGCTTTTAGGATCTAAGCACTGATACCATGCTAAAGAGAAAGAAATATTGAAACTGAAATAGAAGACAAAAGAATGAGAAGTAAACTTGTATATTGATCTGCGTTGGATTACATTTATAGCAGCTGTCCCTTTACAAAGATTAAGTTACAAACAGAATAACAAACTAATCTAACAAACTCAACTATCTAACAGCATGCTAACAACTTGTGCCACGTAGGCTTGCATGCATAAACACATGCACATAATATTATTTGTTGCTAACTTCTAAATTGGTTGCAAAATTGTGAAGAATAATGGATTGTTAATAGGTGCATCTGATATTTTTAATTTGTAATTTGTGCTCACGTTTTGATCGTCCAAGGTAGTGGTAGCGGGTGAAGACCGAGCACGGTTATCCAATTTATTTGAAGTTCTTGTGGCTCATCCCTTGCAACAGAAAGAATGAATAAAATTATGTGTGTGTGTTGGCCTAGTGGTAGAGTGGTTAATGCCCGAGGCCAAAGGTCTCGGGTTCGAGTCCACCGTGACGCAGCCTTTAAAATTTATGTATTAAATTGACCAAAAAAAAATCCTATCTGTGAGTTTTCTATTTTTTTTAAACAAAAATAAGCTCTTCATGTTTGAGAATCATTTGTGGAAAGATATATAGCTCGATCTGAGGGTTGTTTGTTTGTAATCTCGGAGTTGCTTGCCGCGGCTGATTGTTTAGCTGCTTTTTTGTTCATTTTTGGCGTTCCTTCATTGGTATTGTAGCCTATATGTTTTGTATTCACTGAATTACGTGAGTGAATTTATAGTTTTAGGGGGTTTTAAACCAACTATATGGAATTCATTTATTGCTACTTAATTATTTTATTGAATTGAGCCTATCTTTTAATATTAGAATAACAATAATATAAAATAATAATAATGTGCTCAAGGTAGTTGATGTCGGGATTGAGCGATAACGATTCCTTGAGAGATAGGTGTGGGTAGTGCTAATAAATGATTATAATATACTAAATTTTGACATGATTAAATTTAACTATAACATATGTTTATATACAGAAATTTATTGTAGCTAACTGTTCAAAAGTAAAACATGCCGCCTAATGGTGACAGGGTCGCATCCTATTACTTATTGATAGAGAAAATATTACATCAATACATGCTCGATATATTTTTGGCCATCGACATCCTATTTAGGATCACAACAAGAAAAAGAAAACGTATGCAAATAGTTGTGCCATATTGTATGATTGATAGGATACCTGACCAGGTTAATCACTTGCACAGAATGGTAGGTGTAAGTGATACTAATTGCATACTAAATCTTCGAATAGATCTCAACACTTTCGGTAGACTATGTGTTTTATTATGACAACTAGGAGGTTTGAGTGATGAAAAATATGTTAGTGGTGAGGAGCAAGTCGCAATGTTCTTAGCTAATCTAGCTCATCACAAGAAAAATAGAATTGTCGGATTTGACTTTTGGAGGTCAGGCCAAACAATCTCGTACTATGTTCATGTCGTTTTAAAGGCTATATTGAAGCTCCATGTAATACTACTGGTCAAACCAATGTATGTACATGGAGATTACAGTGATCCTAGATGGAAGTGGTTTAAAGTATCAAATTAACTTTTGTAGATCTATTAACAAATCAAAATTAAATGGTGAAATTTATGTTAGAGTATCATGTGCTTAGTTATTTATTTTTAAGAGGTGGTCTCTGTGGCGCCACTTGACAAATGAGACCACCTTATTTAATTTAATGAGTTAATTAATCTTAATTAAGTAATTAATTAATCTTAATTAATTAATTAATTAAATTAAATCTAATTAAAATTAATTAATTTAATAAATTTTAATTGTAAATTAATAAATATAATTTTAAATTAATAATCTTAATTTTGAATTAATAAATTCTAATTTTGAATAATAAAGCCTAATTATAAATTAATAAACCCTAATTTTGAATTAATAAACCCTAATTTGAATTAATAAACCCTATTTGGAATTAATAAACCCTAATTTTGAATTAATAAATCCTAATTTTGAAATAATAAACCCCAATTAAAAATAATAAACCCTAATTTTGAATAATAAACCCTAATTATGAATTAATAACCCTAACTTTGAATTAATAAACCCTAATTGTTAATTAATAAACCCTAATTTTGAATTAATAAACCCTAATTGGAAATAATAAACCCTAATTTTGAATTAATAAAACCCTAATTTTGAATTAATAAACCCTAATTATGAATTAATAAACAAAATATAAAATAATAAAATAAATAACAAAACTAAAATAAATAACAAAACTTGTGTGCGCGTCGCGTAAGCGCGCGCGCACACAAGTGTTTGTCTATTTTTAATACTTTTGGTTTAGGGGTTCATAGGAGCATTAGATGGCACTTACATTCTTGTTATGGTTCGCAATAAGAATAAGCCCATGTATAGGACAAGGAAGGGTAAGATTTGCATGAATACTTTGGTTGTATGTGATCGTAACATGAAGTTTGTTTACATCCTACCTGGATGGGAGAGATCTTCTGCTGATTATAGGGTACTGCGAGATATAGTTAACATGGTGGTTTGAAAGTTTCAAAGGGTATAAACTATTTGATTAAAATCTTCATTTTTTATAGAGAAATAATGTATGTACAATTTGGGTAGTTAACTGTAAGTTTTAATATTTGCTTGAATTGTTAGGGAATTACTCGTCGATCGGTATGAAAATAGTGAAGGTTTTTAACTTCATACAAAGGTGTGCGGTACCACTTGAAAGAATGGGTCTAGAAAGCATAAGGTCTCAAAATGCTGCTGAAATGTTTAACATGATGCACAATAAAGCCTGAAACGTTATTGAACGTGCTTTTGGTATCACAAAGATGCGGTGAGAAATATTTAGGAGTCTTATGTACTATCCGATGAAGATTCAAAATAGGCTTATAATGACTTCCTTTTTGATCCATAATTTCATAAGGTCTGAGATGATTGTTGATCACATTGAACAACTCATTGACGCTCTTCCAACTGAAATTAAAAATGAAGAAGAAAACGAAGACAATGATTTTATTAATGCAGTTAAAACAAGTTCTGAATGGAATCGAACAAGTGATGCAATAGCACATTCAATGTGGCACTATTAAATATGGATTTGCTTAGATAACTACTATTCTACCCATTGTATGATTTTTGCGGCACTTTATTACGACTTTTAAAAAATGTTGTACTTTAATTATTATGACATATAAAGTTTATTATTGCTTAGTCATATTTTTTTGAGTTTACTAAACAGGCTTCACTTCATTAGCTATATACATCTATATCTGGTGGCCTGGTGGGTCTTGTTTTTAATGTTTTCCTTTTACAATTTATATATGATTTTGTCCTCATTTCTAAGCATCTCCATTCTAATAAGAACACATATATTTCCCATAGCATTAAGACATGAATCTGATTCCTGAGAGTCGATGTGGTAGAGGAAAGATGATACTCAAGTGTGCTGAAAATGATGCCATGCATTCGGGAGGCTATTATTATAAGTGTCCGGCTAATATCAAACATGACATGCATTTCTTATGGTGTGATGAATATCACCAAAATCATCCCTCATGTACGATTCCCAATTACGTCTTGAATCAGGCTTACACCCCAAAACTAAGGCAAACTCCGCTCAGCCATCAACCAGTCTAGCAACAAATGTCAGAAGAGATTTCGATAACACACCAATGCGTTTGAGAAGCGACCTCGAAGTTTATATTGCATTTATCTTCATGTCAATCGTTTTGATATTGTTTGGAGTGATCCTTTGTAAATTACTCTAGTATGTCATCGTGTCCCAATTATTAAAAAAAAACTTAAGAATGGTATCTTCCCACTATTATGTATAGGACAATGAGAAATGTTTGTTTTTTATTGTTGGAAAATTGTGTTAATTCTGAACCTTATGTTTGCCATTGAAATATTTATGGTTTATTAGGAAATTGACAAACTATAGAGTATATTATTCGTCTAGTGGATTGGACAGTTCATTGATAACTGCTGACAATTTTTGCACTAAAATTACTGATTTATGTCAAATAAGAAGACATTAGTATTTTATGGTTTTACACAATCTGTTACACACTTCAAACGATACAAATAAATGTTATAGTTTTGTATTATTTGTGAATTCAGATTAAAAAAATCATCCTGAAGTCAAATTCTATAATATAATTTAAAATAACTCTTTTTTTCAAAAAAAAAAATCACTTAATAAGCTCAATTTAATACATTATTATTTGTGTTTATAACCTTCTGAGTTACTTGGTTAACCAATGCCAATGAACGTTTTGGATTGGCGATAAGGGTCCAAGCTACTGAGAGTTGTTTGCGTAACATGGAGCTTATACTTTCTCTAGTGTTAAAATCGCCAGTGATTATATATTTGTAAATTCATATCGACTAAGTAATTAAACATTCAGAAGTGTAGCTGGAATTAATAATAAGCAGGGGAGATGTTTGGAATGTCTTATAATAATTTTTGTGTTTTCTTAGATAAGAGCTAGAGCTTTTATACTTTCTTCAATGCTTTCTTGAATCATATTTTTTGTTATTTAGTGTTCATGCATTTATTTCTTGAGTATGTGGTTCTAAATTAGGTTTCGTAATTGTTTCCAATGTACATTACCTTTAACAATTGATAAATACAGTTTATTAGGAATAGGAACTAAGGTATAAACGGTTTCGTTAGCTTTAGTAATATACATTAATTAAGGTCACTATAATTAGTTCTATTTTTTATAATGAAGATATTATTGCAGCAATAAATTTAATTATGGAAAACTGAAATATAGATCTATAGTAGTGGGGTTAGCTCATTGATTTATACGGGTTTGTCCTTATTTTATGCCACCAAAATTGGGTATAGAAGATGATGTTGAGTTTAATGAACGACATAATTTGCGCCAAGAAAGATAAATGAATGAAATTGACTTAATTTGATTTTTCGTTGACTTAATATAAAGTAAATATTTTTATTGAATTCAGTGTTTTTTTCTATCAATTTATACTTTAAAATCTCCACCCTTTACGCAGAAATACGATAAAACACTATTTATACTTTTTAATGTATTTTCCATTACATTGAAAAATATATCCTCCAGACAAATTTTTGACACCAATCTTATAGAATGTTGGAGTTTATAAATGCTTTAAAAAAATAGTCAAAACTGTTATGCAAGTCTTCTATAAACATTCTTAAAAAACTGAAACAATTCCATCAACTCATCCATGTTTATCTTTTAGCTCAAATTTCATCCATAGCACTGGATTATATAGAGGGTGTTTGGTTGAGCTTATAAACTCAAAAGCAAAACATAATATTTTTTTTAAAACTAAAAAAAATTTCACCAAACACCCTCATAGTAGAATGTTCTACCACGTTATTGGGTGCCATACCACTATAGCTTATTTTTTGCAACTTTTATAAAAAGCATTGTACCTACTAATGGGGAGCCCAACATCATACACAGTTACAAAGATGGGATTTGATAGGATTTGGTTTGGATGTTTGTCACATGGTAATGTATTGTGTACATATAGATAGGATTTGATTTCTAGTGGGGAAAATTAAAAAAGAAATAGTGAATTTTATATTTTTATATAACCCCGCTAACTCATTTTCTATCCCACAATACAAGAAACATCACGCAAATTCCACAATATTTTTTTTATATACATCCAAATGGACAACAGAGATGGATACAATATTCATATCCTCAATTATTCAGCACAAAATTTGGGAAACTCGGAATACGTTGACATTTCAATTGATGCATTGCTTACGGCACAAGAGTTGTTCATGAAAAGTTCGGGTGTAGCTTAAGTTAGAACGATATTTACGAGCGGAAGGAAGTGCTAGAGACCCGTTATCAGACGTTCAAATAGATTATTGACATCCCACATACTCATTAGGATATTTGCGGGAACTAAATCATGGCTGACGAAAAAATTTAGAAGAAGATATTCAAGGTGAGGGCATAAAATATTGATATAAGTGGTCGTCATTAATATTATTATTATTTCTTTTATAATATGTGACATTCTTGCAGGAAAACATATTTGCACAATCATACTACCATAATTGGGAGTCCGAGTTTGACAAGCTCGTAATATTGTTTGGTCGTGATTCAATTAAGGTTGAGAATGAGAACACTGTAATTCTTATAAGTGACTCAACACAAGCCGAAGGGGAAAACAAGAACGCCACTATCGTTGTTTTGTCAGATGATGAAATAACATCTCCAATTCCACCTCACACTGCCAAATCAAGAAGGAGGTTGTTCGATGATGAGAATTAGCTTATGGATCTAGAGTCTACCAACAATAGAGGACATTATTTTACGGAAAAAGTTCTGGATGGATCTGTTTCCCAATTTCCATTAACGAGAAAGAGAAAAAGCCTTCGAAAGTGATCGGCTCGAGCTCTTGTGCATCGTCAAGCCCAACCAAATGGTGGAAGAACTTGATGGAGTTTGAGGTTCGTTGGTTCAAGAGTTGTCCAATAAGCCCATTGGATATGGCGGTCCAACCAGCCCACGAGCGGTCAATTTAATTATGACGAATGGGCTTGATTTTTGAAGACTTTTAGTATTTTATTTTGTGGCATATATGGGCCACGTTTTTAATGTATTTTCGCAGCCCATTTAGATGTTAGATTATCTAGTTTCCTAGTTTATTTAGGTCTCTTCTTTTAATTAATTTCTTACTTTGATAAGGAGTCCTTCTTTGATAAGGATTATAGTTCAATTTTCAGCCTATATAAAGGCTTGTAAGGGGGGGAGGGATGAAATATTGAGCTTTTGATTTTCAATATATGTGAGTTTTATTCTCTCTTCATTAGCTCTTCGAATTTCTTGAGATTTACCAAGTAATTAAATTATCGACGAATTGACGACTCACCCATACCTCGTTCGTGTATCATTCATCTTCCTCGAGTTACTGCGCCAACGTCACGTTGGGGTATAGGCGACATACTAACCTATATCACTTCTTGGGTTAGATTAAGAGGTTTTGGGATTTCCAGAATTTAAGTTCAAAAGTCTTCCGTTCGCGTGTCATTAGATCCTTCATACCAACGAGGATCATATCATTTCAGAGCCATCCATTCGTTCGTCCATCCGTTCGTCGTCCATCCGTTCATCCATCCGTTCGTCGTCCAGGTTTCGTTTCTTTCTTTCGTTTCGTGTCAAGGGTAGCATCTAGGGTTCAACTATTGTGTCGTGGGTAGCGGCTAGGGTTTGTTCATCTGTGTGTTAAATCAACGTCTACCATATTTGTGATCTTATCTCCATATCGTGAGTGATTTGTTTCCATATCTTCAATACCTACCATAATTATCATTATCTGTATCATTATCCATATCATTTGGTCTATCATATCCGTATCATTATCCGCATCATTATCGTGTTATCATTATCCGTATCATTATCTGGTCGCCAAAGTTGCATACATTATTTTTTTTCGTTCTTGAGATTTTCCGAATACACGTTCATTGCATTCCTTGGTACGTTTAGAGTCGTTTGGTGCGTGTTCTGTGTGCACTTTTTCTGAAATTTCATTAAACCTCGTTGTATTTTCTGGGTTCCTTGGATAGTATAGGTCGTGTTGAACAAGTTTCTGCACAACACATTTTCGAGTCTTCGTTCTTGATTTTTTTCGTGTGTTTCCTATCGTGTCCTGTTTGATTTGTTGGTATTGAATTCATTGGTGGATTGAGATGATTTGAGACTTTTGAATGAGAATTTGAGTGGTAAAAGGTAGAGCCGGCAAAATGAGCCCGGCCCGAAAAGCTCACCTGGGGTACCCGGGGTTTGGGTTGGTTTGGCTTAAAAAATAAAGGCCCGAAAAAAACTAAACCTAAAAGCCCGCTGAAAAATAAACCCATCGGGCTTCGGGCCAAAGTTCGAGGTTTCGGGCTAAAAAGCTCACTTCGATATTTTATTAAATATATATATATATATATATTTATAATATTATTTAATATACATATCTATAATTTTGTTAATAATATTAATTATATTTTATATAATTATTTATTTTTTATAATAAAATTTTCTTACTAATTCACATATTGTTGAGGAAGATAAAATTTATCAAGCAAGTTATACATTGCAGTAGTTATGATTATATCTTTATTTATTGAAAATAAAATTAGAAAAGCAAAATAAGTATTCAATTTTGTCTCAATAAAATATATATTGTATCTTTGTTCAATTGGTCTTAATGTGCGTGTATGTTCTCGTCGGATTCATAATTTGTTAATAGTCATGATCAGTGGCGGACCTAGACTTTTTATTTAGGGGGGTCCAAATAATTATTCATTTCGTCTACCAAATTCGTTTACAAATTTTAGTGGCAAAAGTCTTAATAAATTGTATTGAATGTAAAGTTAGTGAGAAGGGGACCCATAATATATGAGGGGGTTATGTAGGATCATATCCGTAAGAGGAAAGTAAATGTTTCTCGTTGATGGTTCAAAGAGGAAATAAGTAAATGAATTTTATGGATTGAGGGAATATATAATTTATAAATCTATAAGAAGAATTTTAAAATTAAACTTTGAAATAAATACTAATTTTAACACCACTATAATTCTATTTAAATTATATCACTTTATCAAAAAAGGTTAAGTATGATCATCTCACAATATTTCTTTTTTATTTTTTAGTTTGGATGGATAAGTAAATTAACTGATGAAAATGAAACATACATGCTTTCATCTACCTAAACAATAATAACATTTGAAATGAACTCTAATTTACAATCTTCTAAATTATAAAGAAGGGACTGCAAATAAAGCTTTATTGAATTTAAACTTCAGTTCTTGATAGTATAGTGTAAAAGCAAAATATATTTCTAATTATTGATACATGCGCAATTATAAAAAATCATCAAATGATAGAATAGTACTCCATCTGTCCCATTTAAAATGTCTCACTTTCCTTTTTGGGTTGTCCCATTACAAATTTCTCATTCCATTTTAGGAAATAATTATCCCTTCAAAAAGTGTAGACCCTACTTTTAATACTTTAACTACTTTATACATTTCTCCTAAATACTCTTGCCAAAAAGAAATGAGATATTTTAAGTTGGACGGAGGGAGTATAATAGTAGAAAATGTTTAATGGTATATGATATCAAGTTTTCAATTAAAGAATAAAATATACAATAATTGTATACAAGTAAAAGTCGTATTGTTCATAACTTGCACATCATCAAAAATTAGATGTAAATATATTTTCACTAAGATTCTAAAAAACTTAACACCAATAATGACAAAAGGAAAATCAACTCAATATCTCTATCACACAAAATATACAACTCTACCACAACAAAAAATATTAATCTATTTTAACAATTATATGAAAAAATATATATATATATACCTACTAATTTTTTAAGATCCAGGGGGGCCCAGTGCCCCCACTGCCCCCCTCTGGGTCCGCCAATGGTCATGATAGATACAAAGTTCAACGCACTAATTTAAATTGTCATTTAGTTCTTCGTTATCTATTTACACGATTAAGTTATTTTATTTCATAACAATATGATCATATCCAAAAATTTTAATACTATAATTTACAAGCGCGATACTAGTAAAGTGGTACAATTAGAATAATTTCTATCATCATATACAAAATGAGATCCATAATTCTTTCCATTCTTCATCATTTTAATTTGTATCTTAAAGCAAAAGTCAAGATGTACAAAAAGTATTATCATAAGAATAAGTAAGCTCAATATCATTAATTCTTTATTTAAGTTAAGGAGTTATGAGATTTTAATTATACATTTAATTATTTTATTTTTTTAAAATTTAAAATATTAATTTTATATATTAAAAAAATTAGAAAATAATCTAAAAAAGCATGCCCGCCCGAGATTGGTTTGGGCTTCATATTTGTAGGCCCGAAAAATTTCGGCCCGACCCGACCCGAAAAATAAAAGCCCGACGGGCCCGGGGCCGGGCCGACCGCCCGCTACTTTGCCAACTCTAGTAAAAGGCAAGAGTGTGAGATTATTATAGTGTTAAAAAAACCAATTTTGAGTGATACACGAGTGCCGAGTGATTCATTTTAAGTGATACACGAGCGTTTGTGAGTTGGTGAGATTCCTGTTATTTTTTTCTTTTCTAACATTTTCTACAGCAATGTCTAAGAATGTGGAGTCAGATGGGTTATGTCATAAGGACGACGATGATTTTATCGATCGCCAAACAAAATTCATGATGAAGGCCTTGCGTTTTGAATTGGGAAAGATAATCACAAAAGATATGGAGGAGCTGCATGATCGAAGTAATGCACTTGAAGAGAGACCTCGTAGAGAGGAGCGACGTCAACAAGATCCTATTGTGTATCAATGAGGTGGAGGACGAAGAGGAGGCAGAGGCGGCAGAAATTTTGGTCGAGATAATAGGTGCGAAGAGGCTGAATTTGACAATGAGGAAGATGAGTTTTCATATTTTGATGAAAGACGGTCAAGAGAAAGGGATCGAGAAGATAATAATCTAAGCAACATCAAGATGAAATCCCTTCTTTTCAAGGGAAAAATGATCCTGAACTATACTTGAAGTGGGAGAGAAAGGTAGAGCTCATGTTTGATTGTCATAACTATTCCCGGCTCAAGAAGGTGAAGTTAGCAGCAATAGAATTCTCTGATTATGCACTTGTTTGGTGGGATTAGTTGGTGAGTAGTAGGAGGAGGAATCGAGAGTAGCCTATCCAGACATGGGAAGAGATGAAGGCTGTTATGAGGAAGCGATTTGTGCATAATCATTATTACCGTGAGCTGTACAACAAATTGCAGAATTTGAGGCAAGGGCCGAAGAGTGTGGATGATTACTTCAAGGAGGTGGAAGTAGCCATGATTCGAGCCAGTATTGTTGAAGATAGAGAGGTGACTATGCCAAGATTCTTGGCTGGATTGAATTGGGAGATTCACAATGGAGTGGAGTTGCAGCATTATGTCAAGTTGGAGGACATGGTTCACATGGCCATAAAGATTGAGAACCAACTCAAGAGGAAGGGTAATGGCGGTAATATGAAGCAGAATCAGTTCAATTGGAGGCAGCCCCAAAATGTTAGTGGTTCTTCATTAAGAGGGAACCAATGGAAGAATGAGAAGCACTCGAAGGGGGAGAAGTGGCTGTTTGAAAAGCCAAGAATAGATCCTACGAGTTACACAACTCAAGCCAAACCTGTCGGTACTCGAAACCGTGATTTGAAATGTTTCACTTGTCATGTAATTGGGCATATTGCTAGAGAGTATCCGAATAAGAGGGTGATGATCATTCGAGATGATGGAGAGGTGGTGACCGATGATGAGGGTAAGGCTACTGATCCAGAGATGTCAGCCTTAGAGGATCCCGATGTAGAAGAGATTGAAGCATCTGATGCACTCATTTTTGTTGCTATAAGAGCTTTGAGTGTGTAGAATCAAGTGAGTGATACGGAGCAACGAGAGAATATCTTTCATACGAGATGTCATGTCAAAGATAAAGTATGCAGCGTGATCATCGATGGTGGGAGTTGTACCAACGTGGCTATCATGACCATGGTTGAGAAGTTAGGGCTATCATTAGTGAAGCATCCCAAGCCATATCGGTTGCAGTGGCTGAATGATTGTGGCATTCTCAAGGTGACGAAGCAAGTGAAGATTCCGTTTCGCATTGGAAAGTATGAGGATGAAGTTCTTTGTGATGTGATTTCGATGCAGGCGAGCCATATTCTATTGGGACGGCCGTGGCAGTTTGATAGAAGAGTGAAGCATGATGGCTTTACGAAAAAATACTACATCGAGTTCAATCTAAAGAAGGTGTCACTTGTTCCTCTTACTCCAAAACAAGTTTATGGGGATCAAGTGTTGTTGCAAAAGGAGTCGAAGTTGGTGAAGTCGGTTGGGCAAAGTGATGGAAGTAAGGAGAAAGGAGTAGTCCAAAAGTCTTTTCTTGCGATGGCTAGTAATATGAAGTGGGTGGTGAATGAGGATAAGCCTCCATTAATTTCTACTAACAATCTTGATTCTCTACCTCCTTCTATTTCTTCTCTTCTGCAGGATTTTGATGATATCTTTCCCAAAGATACGCCTCATGGTTTATCACCAATTCGAGGGATTGAGCATCAAATTGATTTTGTGCCTGGAGCAACACTTCCTAATAAACCAGCCTACGAACCAATCCGGATGAGACGAAGGAATTGGAACCGCAAATTGAAGAGTTGTTGACAAAAGGGCACGTGAGGGAGAATTTGAGTCCGTTTGATATAGGTGACGACTTGGATTTGAGGACAAATCCTTCTCAAGAGGAGGGGAATGATGGAGTTTGAGGTTCGTTGGTTCAAGAGTTGTCCAAGAAGCCCATTGGAGATGGCGGTCCAACCAGCCCATGAGCTGTCAATTTAATTATGACGAATGTGCTTGATTTTTGAAGACTTTTAGTATTTTATTTTGTGGCATATATGGGCCACATTTTTAATATATTTTCGCAGCCCATTTAGATGCTGATTATCTAGTTCCTAGTTTATTTAGGTCTCTTCTTTTAATTAGTTTCCTATTTTGATAAGGAGTTATTCTTTGATAAGGATTAGAGTTCAATTTTCAGCCTATATAAAGGCTTGTAAAGGGGATGAAATATTGAGCTTTTGATTTCCAATATGTGAGTTTTATTCTCTCTTCATTAACTCTTCGAATTTCTTGAGATTTGCCAAGTAATTCAATTTTCGACAAATCGACGAGTCACCCATACCTCGTTCGTGTGTCATTCATCGTCCCCGAGTTGCTGTGTCAACGACACGTTGGGTTATAGACGACATATTGACCTATATCACTTCTTGAGTTAGATTAAGAGGTTTTGGAACTTCCAGAATTTACGTTCAAAAGTCTTCCGTTCGCGTGTCATTAGATCATTCATACCAACGAGGATCGTATCAGAACTCATTCAAATAAGTCTATTTTGCATGGTTGTGCACCTATTATGTTTATCTTATTTTGTGTCCCAATATATTCTAGCAACGATGTTCTACCATCTTCTTTATTATGAATTAGTATTAAGCCATGTTTGGTCATCCCTTGTCTATTTCATTTGTGTACGCGACAATTTATATAAGTGGAAATACATATATATAGTCATCCAAGTTAAAGAATGTCAAATTATAGTCACGAACATAAAAATGTCAAATTATAGCCAAGTCGTTGGCCCTATTGGGACTATTATCACCAAATAGTACCAATAGATTGGTCCTATTGGTACTATTTGGTGATAATAGTCCCAATAGGGCCAACGACTTGGCTATAATTTGACATTTTTATGTTCGTGGCTATAATTTGACATTCCTTAACTTGGATGGTTATATAACGCCCGCGCTCTTTGATTATTTTTTACTTGTAATTTGTTATTATAATTTATTAATTCATTATCAGGATTTACTAAAAGGGTATAATATAATAATTAATAAATGGGTTACGATTTATTAATTCATTGTCAGGATTTATTAAATGGGTTTCAATGTGATAAATGCATGGATGTTGCATGCTTTGTGGAAATTTTATAAGTTTCAATAATGCTCCCACGTTAATTAGCATTCTGTATGAGAAATGTTTTTGCATGTTCAAATTCAATATTGTTTACAATTACAACAAATCTTCTTCTTTTTTATTGCATTTTTCTAAGAGAAATTGAGTGATATATATAGGGTTGATTCCCGTAGTACCCGGTCCCCAGATAGTATGTAGTACTCAATCTAGACTACATATTTTGAACACGTGGACGCACCAAAATTTGACACGTGGCAACCCATTTTTCGCTCGGGGCAAATGGGAAGGCACCCACATCTCACAGACGCACTCAAAGACCCACTCGCAGACACCCAATTGCCGCACGCACCCAACGCCGGTTGGGTGCAATGCAGTGTTATGTTGTTTTAAATGCAGTATTTAGTTGTTTTAAATGCAGTGACATGTTATTTCATATGCATTATTTATGTTTTATTGTGTTCTTCCCAAACCTAGCGCCGACGCAAGACCTGGCCCTCCCTGGGTCGAGCCCACCCATCATCCCTACCCGGTCGGCGCGCACAGACGGCGTCCCTATCCAGTCGGCACAAGACAAAACGTGCACCCAACACGGTTGTGTGCGATGCATTGTTATGTTATTCTCTATGCATTGTTACGTTATTCTCTATGCATTATCTGTGTTTTGTAGTGTCTTTCCCCAAACTCAACGCACGCGGACTCCCCTCACCCGTACATGGTGCCTTCCTTTTGCCTCGAGCGAAAAATGGGTTACCACGTGTCAAATTTTGGTGCGTCCACGTGTTCAAAATGTGGTCTAGATTGAGTACTACATACTATCTGGGGACCGGGTACTACGGGAACCCAACCCTATATATATATATATTGTTTGGTTCAAATAAGAATCATTATTATCCAAAAAACTAAGAACCAAATGAATTCGTTATGAAAGTTGTTGAGAAAGTTAATGAATTCAAAAATTTAGAATTTTTCACCCGGGTTCAAATCCCATGAGGAGTGAAAATTCTATTTTTTTGGATTCAGTAAATTTTCCAAGGATTCATCAACTTTCACCGTGAATTCATTATTTTTTGATTCTCACGATAAAAATAGTTCTCACGTTAACCCTCTCATATATATATAGACATTGTTGTCTATTCATCAATGTAGAGAAGTAAAGGATCCAATGTGAAGATAAAACTATTGTTATCATATTTTGTGCAAGCAAAGCGAATCGAGTTTTCAATTAGTACGTATCTGATAATTCAGAAGATCGAAACTGACATAGACTATCAAATTCCTATTTGATCGTGTACCATATAAATGAAAATTTGATAGAATTTTTTGAATTTTTTTAAGAACTTGATATGTATCTACGAAAAGAAGAAGAAGAAGACGGAATAAATAACCACGCAAATAAGATCAACTATACAAAATGAAGCAAATATTTGAACGAGTGAGAAAGTAATAGAATTGACTTCCAAACAATAAAATGTTGAAAATGATGAATTCACTGTGAAAGTTGAAACATGATGAATTCACTGTGAAAATGATAAGTCTTTGCCTTCCATATGATTGTTTTTTAGGACCATGTTACGTAAGATGCACATTTTTATTCGGATGAAACCAAATGGTCAAACAAGTACATGTAATTTTTGACCTTTTTCCAAAAGCTTGACTACAGAAACCTAAGGCATAAATGGAAACATTCAATCCAGTAAATAAGCATTACTAGTCCACAATTTATGTCAATCAGATCACCATTTACCACACCTAAACAAATCGTTTATACTCTCGTAGAAACAGCCCAGATTGCAAATACGAATATGTCAAACATCACAATATCGCATTACCCACAGCCAAATTCCCGAACCTAAAACCAAACCTTTCCTGTAAAGATAACTAAATAAAAATAAAGAAACAATCTCTTCGCTCCTGTCATTCTTTCTGTAAAGTCCAAGCAGAAACAGTAACAGAGATAATACAAACTGAAACAGAGCGAATACATCTCATCAATAATAAAGAACCCAAACAGAAACAGAGAGAATACATCTCTTCAACAACCAAAAAATTAAGAAAAAAAATGACCCACAAGAATAATACTAAGCAAAATTAGTTTAAAGATAGCAAGCAAGAAAAGATGATCACATACAAATAGCATTGCATAGCTTTACGGATGTCTAATACATCATGATGCATATAAAAGAGAGCAGTAGTATTGCATACCTTCGCTTCGCGCATCTGCTTTCTGAAGCCACAATCCAGACGATAATTGTTCCCTAAATCAGATTACAAGATAAGACAGTCCGATTTAACTCACTAGTGCGCAAAATTATTGGGACAACTAGAGAAGAGGGGCCGTCTTGACATCCTTTTTTATTAATAAACTTCCTATTAGATTTTTTCCACTGTTTGACTGAAATATAATGAATCTGTCTTGATAGATTTTTTAATCCTTAACCATTAGGTTTCAATATATTTCACATACACATCCACATAAAGTACATATATTTTTAATATTTGTTTTTTGATAAATGCTCGTGAATTTGTAGGTGAGTCTGATTAGCTCAAAAAGAAGCTCTTGAGTCAAGCCAACTAGTAACCCAAATTTTTTCTATGATTTTTTTATGAATCGCTTTGAACTGTTCTTCCCCTTTCCCCTCTTGTAGATCTTTTCAGTTTTTTTCACTTCTTGCAATAACAGTCATTATATTCATGATTAATATTTGCGCGTTACAAATTTGATGTCGTGTAGCTGGTTCCCCGGTCATTGTCTTATTCTATGAACCTACTGATACTTAAATATTGCACCAATGTCTTATGCTCTTTCAGATAAATCATTTGGCTACGGAGTTGGCGTAGGGATAATGTATATGGTGTCAGCTGGAACTGCTGAAATCTCTAAGTTGAACTCTGCAATGGACGAGACTGTAAAAACTGTCCAAGAACTGAAAGATGAGATCTCAAGAAGGAAAAACTCAGAAGACGTGAATGTCCCAGTTGCTGAGAATGAAGCTGGAAGTGATAAAAAGTTTGTTGAAAGAAGTAATAAAGATCCATTATTCACTAGGGTAGGTCCGAAGAGCAAAGAAAATATAAAAGCATTTTTTCCTACTTTGAGCGACGATGGCGAATGTTCGAGTAGCATTCTTACGGATAATCAGCAGCCCGAGGTGCTGGAAATGTATCAGTTGGAAGCGGAGCTAGAGTCCGAACTTCAGAAACTTCCCTGGTCTGCAATGGAAGCTTCTAGTTCTTGAGGAAGAACAGATGTCTTTGAGGTGAGTTATTACTTTATTTAAGCTAAATATGAATCTTACTATGTCATTCAACGTTGTCTGGTTTGGCGTTCATGGCAGTTGCAGTACATAATCCAGATTGTGGCTCTGGTGCTTCTAGTTGCTATAAATCTATAGAACATATTGAGAGTGTAGCCATTGTTGGCAGAGAAGAAGCATTATGGTCAATATCTTATCTCTTAATTTTTCTTGCATAACTGGGAAGCGAAATATAAGCTATACGATAACGTGTTTCGCCAAGAAATGGTTCATCATGAGTGTATCAATTCATTTCGTCTGAATCTCAACAATACATGTTAATGTGCAGGCTGAAGCGTTGGCTAAAGGAGGAGACTTTGAGAACGCAAGCTCATATCAATACAACGGAGTATTGGCAGGTGAACTGGATGAGAAATTGTGTCATTTGCTCGTCAAGCAACAGGAAAGCCAAATAGTGGAGCTGGAAACCGAGTTGCATCACGCACATTCCAAACTCCACCAGAAAGAAGCTGATCTTCAAGCACTCAAAAACACTATCAAACGTCTCACTGAGTTTTCGCTAGCCAATGCATCAGGCACCATAACTCTCCTTTCTATATTACGCGTCAATTCTAGCTTTAAATGCTAGGCTTACTCTGGACTATAATGCTGCTCAGACAAACTTCCCTTGGTTAAAACCAATGAGAAATGCAGATAACTTGAGTTGTGTTTTGATTATCCAGATGAAGAAGCTGAGGATGAAGGGGAGGCTGTGAAGGCAATAGCAGATGAAATCGAAGAGAAGGAGCTGAAATCGGAATCAATGGTTGGAATGAAACGAAGCATTGACTGTAAATCATACATTTGTTTCGAGAAAAGACTGTTTGGGCCACGGGAAACAATCATCGGATGCCTGAGCGCTGCATATGTTTTGTAAGACATCTGACATCATTTATGGCTCTTGACACCCTTTCTACTCCTCCATGCAACGGTCCCCCACACCCCTCCCAAAGAAAATTACAAGAAAAATAAAAAAAATTACTATATATATATATATTTTCCATTCTTTGTTAAGTGGGCTTTAGACACAAGAATGAATCTTTTCTTGAGAGGGAAAGAGTCGTGGGCAAGTTGACTTTTCTACCTCACGGTGAGGGAGAATTTAGTGGGGCAAATGTTATTGACTTTGGGGAAAGGGGTTTGGGGGCTACCAAATATTTGAGCACAAAATACAATGGGGAAAGGTTAAATAGAGAAAGTTGTTTACATGTCAAATCGAGTTGCAGTTGTTTTTCAAAGTTTTTGCCTTTTAGCATCCATGGTGGAAAGCCAGTCCCACCGCCTGTGTTCTTTAACAATCAAACAATTCTTTCTTCCATTTTATACCCCTAACCCAAATCAACATGAACTCATCATTATTTGTTAGAAGATCGTCGAGACAGGTTGGCGTGAAGTAGCCCTACATCATCTACCTTCATCAAACAGTAACCTTCCTTTTGATCTTCTAATGGCCAGGAAATATTCTTAGTTTTTAAGGATGTTAGTTATTTAACAGAAATTTGTACGAGATTATTGATGGGATATGGCCCAACCGACCCGCCCACTAATGCGCTCAAACGAATGCGCCTAACGTTGTAGAGCCCACGCGGCCGAGCCACGACGACTTAATCATCGCCCAAAACCCTGCCCCTGCGACCGCCTTCCTCGGCGATAGAGGACGCCTGGAACCAGGTCGGGCGCCACCCTCCACGTGGCGGCGTGAAGCGAAAGGTCCGGCTCCGCCAATGGAAGGCATGCGGAGGAAGAGTCACACCACGACCAATGGAGAGGTCGGGCGCGCTCTGATGGCGTATCTCGGAGTGTATAAATAGAAGGAAAGCGATGTTAGAAGGGTTAGCAATTCTATGAATACAAAGGCTTGAACCAATACTGCATTTAAAAGCGCTAGTAAAAGTATTGAGGAATCACCTCCGTGGACGTAGATCTCGTTAACGATCGAACCACGTAAAAGCACAGGTGTTCTTTATTGCTTTATATAAATCCGCACACTCACATAGCTAGATTCATCATTGGCGCCGTCTGTGGGACCCCGAACAAGAAAGCTTCGTTTCCTCTACAACTAAATGGCAAGAACACGCACAACCGCCGCCCACGCCGGTAACAACCGGCCGAGGACGACCTGTGGTCACCGTCATGAAAGGAGATCGCGGACGCCACGAAGCCACACTCACGAGGGCAACATGGAAAATGTTTCCATACACCGGGACCGCCTCCCCAACGTAGGGAAGATGTCGACCTCAACGAGGACGAGCAAGCAACTCATTCGTCCCACGAGGTCCTCGGCCGAGCCGTGAGCGAGTTCCTCCACGCCATCCCGCCAATTCCAAAGCTTCCTCAACCAGAGGACCAAGGAGCGGGCCCCGAGGCCCCTTGATCAACACCACGGCCGCCCGCCGCCTCCCCATCCGAAATAGCAGATCCCACCTCGCGTGATAGCCGAGAACGCGATCGCGCTCGACGCTGGAGCCGCTCGCGCCGAGCGGCCGCCGCCTCATTCGCGGAGCCGCCACCGCGGGCGAGCCGCCATCATCGCCTCGCCGTTCATGGAGCCGATCTCCACCTCGTCATGCCGACTGAGAGCGGAGCAAACAGAGGAAGAAAGGCGAGTCGAACTCCTGAGGACGATAGCGCCGCTATCGATCCCCACCCTCCGAAAGAGACGGCAACGATCTCCCGGGTTCGACCTGCACGGAGAATCATCTCCTTTCTCCGTGGGAGATTCTAGACACGCCCGCCTTGATGCAGACCGGCACCCAATATAGCGGCTCACGATGGCCTCGAGACCCTCCGACTTTCTTTTCGCCACACCACCAACATGGCGATCAAAGAATGGAAGATTTTCACATGTGCAAAATCTTCCCGAGTCTTGGTCTCCAACGCACGGCGTTGGTTCACCTCGCCCGCCGTAACAAAGATACACCGCCTGTGACCTCATGGATCGCTTCAATGGCGCTTCTATCGAAGACGCCGCCCAGCCTTCCTTCCTCCGACCGCCACAATCCGCCAGGCGGACGAGACGATGTCAAACTTGCCTCGAGGTTCATCAAAGAGTCGCCAAAATCGACGACAAAGAACGACCTCTACATCATCAACGCGTTCAAAATGGGATCCGACCCGCCACGAACAAAGAAATCACCGAGGAGAAACCAAAGACGGCGAGTAAGCTTTGAACACGGTGGACAACTTCGTCGAGGGAGACGAGTCGGATCGGAAGAAGCGGAAAGTCCGGGACGAGCGTAAGTCCAAGAGAAAAGCGGATGACCGGAGTCGAGGGCCGATCGCAGGGCGCTTCGACGTAATCAAGAGGCCATCGAGTTCAGGCTCGACCTCGCCCAACCCCGCAGCAGGCGCCCCTACTCAAATCAGGGAAATATTCGAGCTCCACCGAGCTCTTCCCAAACCCGCCCCATGAAAGGGGATCCAAGAGGTCCACAGACGAGTATTGTGACTATCACCGCGGTATGGTCACGATACCGAGGATTGCGTAAACACGGGCTCACAGATCGACGAGCTCGTTAAAGGAGGGCCTCAAGAAATACCTCGGATGAGTGGTCAGAAGAATGAAAGCGCAGGAAGGAGCGGAGGTGGCAACAATCGCGGGCCGACCCAGTGGCGCACTCCAACATGAAGACGACGAGGACGAAGGTCCCAACGCTATGGAGCAGTGTCTATGTTGTTACCGATCGCCCCTCGGACGACGAGGTCGTCTCAAGAACGACGCCGAGGCCGCCCCGTAAGAGTCAAGAACAAGCGACTCGGGATGGTGAGAACATAACGTTCTCGAGGAGGACCCGTGCCCAAGATCATGCCGCATCAGACGCCATCACGATACAGCCGCGGTGGGCAACAAAACGCCCACCGGGTCTATATCGACATCGAGCCTCCACAAGATCATCTTCCGTATGCTCGACAAGCTTGAGGTCGGAGGCATTGTGTACTCCGCGCCTCCCGCCACGGAGCTTCACTCAAGAGGCGATCCGGCCAGGGGTCATTACCCTTCCGGTCACGGTAGGGCGGGCTCTGTGTCGGTCACCGTGGCCATCCGATTCTTCCCGGTCCGAGCTCCTCTCCGCACAACATCATCTCTGGAGAGATTGGTCAGACGCCACCAAGGCCGCCTGCTCGGCCTATCACTCACCGTCAAGATTCCCACCCCGGTGGGAGTGCTCAGATCCAGTGAGACTAAACGGCAAGAAAAGAATGCCTACGACTCTCAACCCAAGACGCGGCCTCGCCCGTGCATAGCAATTACGAGCCCCTGAGACCGACACCGGGACGACCGACCGGTGGCTCCAACTATACGACGACGATCCTTCAAGGTCGCCCGTGTCGGCACCTGTGGCCCGCCGGACGTCCGGCAAGACGTCATACGACTTCGAGAGAATATAGGGACGTGTTTGTTGGTCCTCGCCGATATGACCGAGTGTCACCCGAGCTCATAACTCACCGCCTCAACATCGACCCGCCTACCAAGCCATCCGTGAAGAAAAGGATATTCGCAGCGAGCGCACCAGTCATAAGGGACGAGGTGACTCAACTTCAAAGCCAAGATCTTGTTCGAGGTCAACACCGACCGACGGCTAATCCAACTGTGGTCCGAAGTCCGCGGAGGCGGCGCATGTGCGCCGATTATACCGACTCAACAAGCACCGCCTAAAGATTGCTACCCTCCCCGATATCGATGAAGGTGGAGGCATTGGTGGGCCACGAGATGTTCGCCTCGATCTATATACAAGGGTACCACCAAACTCGATGAGCCCGGAGGACGCACCAAAGACCGCGTTCATCACCGACTTGGCGCTTTACAGACGGAAGACGCCCTTCGGCCTCAAAACGCCGGGCTACTTACCGGAGGATACGGTGGATGCAACATTCAAAGACCACATCGGGAGATCGTCGAGGTTCACGCCGACGACATAGTAATCAAAAGTCGAAACGGAGAGCTACGCCGACGACCTCGGCACCATCCTCCAACTCCTCGTGTCGGCCAACCTCAAACTCAACCCCGAAATGTACATTTATGGTGAAGACCGCAAGTTCTTGGGATGCTGGGTTTCGTGAGGCTCAAGGCCAATCCCACCAAGGTGAAGCGGTGCTCGACATGCAAAGTGCAAGGACCATCCGTGAGATCCACAAACTCACCGGTGCCTAGCCGCCTCAGATTCTCTCTCGAGCCGAGAAACAGCCCCATTCTTCAAGATCCCGAGGAGAGCTCGGGACTTCGCTGGCGGGAAGAACACTGTGTGCGCGATTCACAAGAATCAAGGAGTACCTTGCCGACCGCCGACCCCGTCCGCCCCAAAGCAAGGTGAATCTCTCTCCTATATTTGGCCGCTTCGGACGAGGCATCACGTATCGGTACGAGATGAGGCGAGACGACAACTCCCATCTATTTTATCACCGAGCCTCAAAGGACCGTAGACAAGGTACTCGGCCCGAAAAATGGCTGCCCCTGTGAACGCCAAGCGACGCCCGACCCTACTTCCAAGCTCACTCCGTCTGTGTGCTAACCGACTTACCCGAGACAAGTCTTGTTGAAACTCGAGTCGTCCGGACGATAGCTAAGCTGGCACCTGAGCTCGGCGAGCACGATATTTCAGACTCACCCAGCCGCCATAAAGGGCAAGCTCGCCGACTTCGGTTGAGGCCACCACCGAGGTAGGCTCGCCAATGAGGCAACTCCAACTCCCGCCCCACGACGGGAGGAGGCCGTCCCGACACCACCGGATGATTGTCGGCAGATGTACGTGGACGGAGCATCGCAAGACGGCGTGGGCGGGCATCCTCCTCCTCGCCCGATAAGCAAGAAGTCACCCACGCCCGGTTTACCTTCCCACCACCAACAACGAGGTGGAGTACGAGGCCCTAATCTCCGGACCGCCGCCACGAGCCGAGGGTGGATAAGATCCAAATCTTGGCGATTCCTGTGTCGTCGGAACCAAGTGTTAGGCAACACGAGGCCAAGGAGGACCGAATGAAACAATACCGAGAAGGCAAAGGAGATGTTGACCTGCTCGTGTACTTCAAAGATCCATCGAATCCCCGAGGAAAATAATGGCCGACGTCCCCGCAAGTTAGTCGTCGTCAACAAGTCCACCAAAGGAGGAGATTCGCCCGTACATAGCGAGTCCCACGACGGCATCATCACCGAGATAGAGCCGAATTGATGCTCTCCAAGGCCTACCGAACACGGCGACTACCTTCGGGATCGGCTCGAAGCCAAAAATGATGGCAAAATCCCGTATACCTCATGCACGAGGGCGCCTTCACCGAAGTCTTACCTTCAACCCTCCCGAGATGCCCGGGCCGGAAGAAGCCGACCACGTGCTCAACGAAATTCACCGAGGTCTTGTGGAAGCCACATCGGTCGCGAGCACTTTCAAAGAAGACGCCGAGGTCGGGATATTACCGCCCACCGTAAAAGATTCGGCCGAGCTCGCCAAGAAGTGCCCAAAGTGCCGATTCACTCCACACCAAAAGCCGCCTCGATCGGTTGAGCACCGCGAGTCCGTGGCCTTCATGCAATGATCGACATCGTTGGTCTGCTCGACCGAAAGCACCGTGTCACCGATATTTAGTCGTAACCATATACTACTTCACAAATGGGTCGAGGCCGAGCCACTTTCGAGCCTCACGAGCGTATGATTCAAACCTTTGTGTGGAAAATATAGTCCGCCGCTCGCATACCACACATCCCGGTCTCGGACAACGGCACCCAATTCGTCGACAAAACTTCAGGGAGGTGCGAAGAGCTCAGATCGATCAACACTTCACCCGGTCGCACACCGCAAGTTAATGGTCGCACCGAGGTGACGAACCGCACGATCGCATAAGGATTGAAGAAGAGGCCGATCGAGCTAAAGCGATCGGGCTGAAAATCTCCTCGTCCTCCGGGTCCCACAGACCACACCTGGACGGCGCACGGAGACCCCTTTAGCCCGGTTCACGGCACCGAGGCCGCCATACCGTCTCGAGATCGGCGCAAGCCCTCGCACTTCCACTCACCAAGCCGGAACGAGGAAGACCAAGGCCAACCTCGACGCCTCGAGGAGAAGCTGAGCTCGCCTCATAAACGGCAAGCACAAGGCCCAGTCGCACGGTACCACAACAACGGGTCAAAGCCTCCGCCCACGTGGGCGACTCGCCCTAAGAAATAATGAAGCCAGAGAGCCGAGCGGCCCAATGTGGATCCGACATGGAAGGCCGCATCGCTGCTCACGAGACCCGCAAAGGGCTTACAAGTCGCTCACTTGTCGTGCACTGTCTCCCCGAACTCGCACATTATGCATTTAAGGAGGTATTTTACATAGCTTCGATTTAAAGTCGGCATCATGTTAGTTCCTTAATTGCTTTGCCAAAAGTACGATGTTGATTACATGTTCAATAAAACACCTGTTTTTATAATGAATATTTCACTTCGTCTCATACATATGTGAACATCTGTTTGGATACACCACATTTAAACCTTCACGAGGACGCCTTACGAAGATGAAAATCCCACCAAGTAGGTAAACGCATGATTACCCATTAAGTTGGACGCCACACGCAAAGCGCATGACACCCATTAAGTTGACGCCCACACGCAGCGCATGACACCCATTAAGTTGGACGCCTACATGTAAGCGACATCCGCACCGATCTCGCCATCTCATACCCCTTTATTTGGGAAGATATGCACCCAAGACAAAGTCTAAATGCATTAACGACTAGAAACAAAGTACCAAGCCATATACAAGACAACCGGCTTCAGAGCTCGCTTATACCCCTTTATTTGGGAAAATACACACCTATGTATACAAAGATAAATACATTTACCACCAAAACGAAGTCCTAAGTTATGTTTGTACCTCTCGGGGGAAAATATACACTTCAAACGAGTCTAAATACATTTATATCTACATAAGGTCCTATACTATACATAGCCTCATTCGGGCTTCCGCTCTCCGCCAGACCGCCAAGTCGCACCAATTCTCTACAAAATCTCCGTGCCGACGATGTATGCCTCGAACGAACTCGTGCCTTCGACCCTACCGATAAGGCCGAATCACCACTACCGCCCCGAAGCGCTGGGCTGGCTCCTGAGGCAGCCAATGTAAGCGGCGACTCAGAGTCATCTTCACCCGCCCCGACACTCCGAGTGGCGCGCAGCACGGGCATTAGGGAGAGTGGGACGCACTCGAGGTCACACCCGACCCCCCGACCGACACCGGGCGTGTGTACGACCGCCCCTACCCAAGCTCTCCCCGCCGACTGAGGTCCTCGGTCGCCGTCCGCCTCCCGCAGGATCCTCGACGATCCGTCCCTGTCGGACCCATCAACCTCAAAGACGGCATGATCGGAGTAGCCGCCTCCTCTGCGGGTTCTTCTATGATCGGGTCGGCGAGCAGATTGTTGCCTCGCTGCCTCGCCGCCGGGCATGCGACGCGTTGGACGATGTCATACATCTCCATAAACTTCACCACGAGTCGACGCAGCTTTGAACTTTGCTGTTGGGCCCTCCTCATCCTCAAGACCATGCCCTCCGCCAAGAAGCTCGACTCGGCCGTCGACGGATATGGTAGTCCCACCACCGCGGATCGCCTCTCGACTGCATGCTCCTCCGACAACCGAGCGAGCCTCTCCACAGTCAATTCAAGTTGTTCCTCGACCGCATCAAACGCCTCGATAGCGCGGCAGATATGTCCGCCGGACTCCGCCCGCACGACCTTCAACTTCACTCGCTCGCTCGGCCAGAGGCGGGCCACTCCGATCACCTCGCCCAACTTCTTCTTCGGATCGCAGACGAAGCCGAGCCGACTTCCATTTGGCCAAACTGGGTCGTCGGCACACCGCCCTCCAGAAAGCACCTCTTCGTCTTCTCACCAAGGCACCTCGGACTTCTTTAACTTCGTCAACAATTCATGGTCAAGTCCGATCCATTTAGGCGTGAGTATCGAAAATAAACGAGACAACACAAATCTTCAAAATATTGCGTTTATTACTCAAAAAGGAAAATTATTACAAGGCCTGTGGTCCTATCGACCCCGGCTAGCTCACGCTATTACATCAGTCCATCGACCTCAGGCTATGGCCGGTCTCGACGACCTCGATGCTCCTGCGGCCGCCCACCTCCGGCCGGGAGCTCCAACCCCGCCTCCTCCCGCCTCCGCCTCCTCCTCGGCCTCCGGGACCTCGACAGCGAGCTCCTCAAGTCATGATCCTCGCCCTCCTTACACCGGGCGACCTCTAGATCGGGAGGGTAGAGCTGGACGCCGAGCCTCCAAAGATCGGAAGGAGTCACCAGTAGATCACCCGGCGTAGCTTTGTCCACCTCTCAGGGTCGACCTCGGTCCACCCATGCTCGACCTTATCAAAATCGGGCATGGCGGCCGCCGCCCCTGTGTGATCCGACACCACCTTCGGCCAAAGACGGCGGCGAGATCGGCAATGAAAGCCGAGAAGCTCTCCGACTCGATGAGCCTACCGGCAAAGGCCCTCAACAAGTGGTCCTCTGGTCGGCCACCCGCCTTCCTCTCGTCGGCGAGGTTCTTCGCCCGGCCAGCCCTTTGAGCTCCTCGACCTCCCGGCAGCCTCCGGTGCCAAGGTCTCTTCTTCGGCGGCCTCAAGCAACCCTCCCGCCTCGAAGCCTCGCGGCTCTCAGCCCGCCCTCGCAATGACGCGGCGGTCTCGACTTCCGCCTCGCGGCGGCAAGATCCTGTTCTCCTCTTGCAGGTCGAGCTCTCGGCAAGATCGGCGACTGCAGCCTCAAAGAGAAGGCTGCAGGCCCCCATCATCGACCTCCCACCGAAAAAGGAGATGCACAAGTCAACGACCGATCATAAGCAAACAAATCTTAATATGAAGAAACTCACGACTGGGGAGGATGCGACCAAGCTTGGTGCGGTACCAGACTAAGGCGGCCCGAGGTCGAGACTCGATGCCGGGCCGACCTCGGCTCGAGCCCACTCATCACCGGTCCATGTCGTCCACCTTCTTCGGCCCCTACTAGTCCGGCCGCCTGCTTTTCACGCCCTCGCTGCGCGATGGTGAGCCCACCTCATCCCTCAACTTCACCGCATCAAAAGAGAAAGACACATTAGCACAAAGAAAATAGAACGAATAAGGACTAAGAAAAGGGATGCCTCACCCCGTCTGCATTCTCGGTCCCGACGCTCGACCGAAAACACTCACCGCCTTCGTGTCGCCTCCTGTAACTTATGGATAAGATCTCACCGCGTCGCTCAACATCTCTCCATGTGGCCCAAGGGCTTGATTTTCTGTCCACCAACAGGCGTCGATACCCCACTCATACCGGCCCTCTCACCAGAAAGAAATACCTATTCGCCAACGGGACACCTCGAGGGACGGCTACCTTAATTTCACCGGGGTGATGATAGTACACCCTCCCATGGTCTTCACGCTAAAAAGCGATCAACACCTCAAGGACAACTCTCTAAGAACGCCATAACAAGAGAGCCCCAGCCCACCAACGACCTAACGGAATTGGGTCAATCGACAAACGGGATCCGAAATACTCTTGAAGGCTAAGATAAATGGGGACAAAGGGTACCTAAGACCGCCTCAAACCGCTTACATGACAAGAATAAACCCTCCGGAGGGCCATCGCTCTATCGTCCGGATCGCGAGACACCACCACGCCCCCTAATCCCAGACTCTCTAACAACTTCAAAAGTTCCCGAACGCCAACCGACCTCGCCGCCCACCTTCATACCATCCCATACGAGGATACCGCGAATACTGTAGCTCACCCTACTGCATCTACCCAAACCATCAGAAGCACATATAATCTCTTACACCGCAACTCACGCCTGAACCCGAGGCGAAGGGAACTTTCGAAAGCGAGTAGAAGATTTAAGAAAACATACTTACTTTTCAAAGTAGTATACGGCTACTTCAATGAGATCGGATCAACTCGTAGAATCTCTCGAAATTCTCTCTAATTTTATAACGTCAAGAAGAAAGTGAACAGTTGCCTTTTGCGCCTATTTATAAGACTAGAGGCGCCGCAATTGCCGCTTCAAATTCGACACACGCCAACACGCCATCGACGTGCGTTACGCGCACGCGCGTTCGAGTAACTAAATACACTTTGGCGCGTATGACGACGCCAGATAAGGTGGACCGCCGACCGACCTAGCAATCATCATACGGACCCCGCATCCTCCGGATGGTCACGCCTCGATCGCATCCCGCCTCTTCCCACAAATACCGTGGAAATCCAGTCGGACCCCTGTCTCGCCATCTAAGCCGCCTTTACGAAAGCCTACATCCAGATCGGACTCAGATAACCAGTCACAGATTCGCGCCCGGCACACCACGAATCCTCAAAAGACGGTCTCGTGTGTCGACACCGGCAGCACCACCACGAGTAATGCCACTCGCATCGCACTCGGCATAACCAACGCAGAGGCTGCTATCCAGTCGGACTTCGACTTCCTTCTGTGCCACATCTTCTCCAAGCGACGGACAATAAACAACCCAACTCGATCGGCACCAAGACCTCACATCAAACAAACAACTTCACCAAGCCACACCTCACCCGGTGAAGTCATCTTTTTCTGACTGACTCGCGTACCGGCTATTCGGTGGCTATGATGGGATATGGCCCAACCGATCGGGCCCACTAACAGCCCAAACGAGCCGGGCCTAACGCTGGTAGCAGTGCCACGCGGTCGAGCCCACGACGACTTAATCATCGCCAAAACCCCAGCCCCTGTGACCGCCTCGCCAATGAGAGGACGCCTGCAACCAGGTCGCGCCACCTCCACGTGGCGCGCAGTAGGCGAAAGGTCCCGCCTCGCCAATGGAAGGCATGCCAGAGGAAGAGTCACACCACGACCAATGGAGAGGTTCGGCGCGCCAGGCATGACAGATTCGAAATTGATAAATAGAAGGAAAATCGATGTTAGAAGGGTTAGCAATTCATCGAATACAAAGGCATGAACCAATACTGCACGAAAAGCATAGTAAAGTATTGAGGAATCACTCCTCCGCGACGTAGATCTCGTTAACGATCGAACCACGTAAAAGTTTCGCTGTTTTATTGCTTTATATAAATCTCGACACTCACATTTAGATTCATCAATTATCTTAGGGGTCAAGATCAGTAAACATAATTGTTATTGTGTTAGTTTTGATTGTGAAGAATAGATCTCCATAAATGTAAATATATTCGATAATACAGTACATTAAGTATACCTCGCAGAAATAACGGGTCTCTCTCTCTCTCTGCAAAAGTGGCTTATGTTTTCTGTGTCTCGTGTTGTCCTTTCAGTCGAGTGGGGCAATAAAAAACCCACATACTTGAAACAGTAAAATAGAATAAAGAGAAAATCTGGTTAATATCAAGTTTTCTCAATTTACAATTCAAATCAAGGAAATTATATAGAACAAGTAGTGTATTACATTCTCTCTCACATGATAATTATATTAATAAAATATTATTATGTGAGAGATAATATATTACAGTTACATATTCTATGAAAATTCTAATCATATACATTGTATCTGATATCTCTACTCAACTTCTCCTTAAACTAGTCAGTGCACATTAATAACTATAAAAACACGGCCCACCGATTCTCTTTAGTCTTTACATAACTACTTTTCTTCTCCCGTTTTACTTTTTTGTTCGATGTAACCTTCAATGTACAAAAAGATCAATTCACAAAATTTTGTCCAAATCTACTTATCTCTTGAATAAAATCAAATCATAAATACTTTTCTTTAATCAGTATTCATTAAACTAACTCAACCGACATTTTGTAGCCAAAAATGATATCAAAGAGCAAATGTGACCAGGAAAAAAAAGAAAAGAAAAAGTGGGGGTGCAAATCTCCCACTTTAAGAAGAAAATAGACATGCACCTCATATCAATCGACTCCAATCCAATAGTAAAGGTTGCGTAACTAGTGCATAACCCCACTTATAGAGCCTACTTTTTTTCTTCTATTTGGTGACACCTAGACAAGTATCATGCTATTTTTCATGTGAAACAATAAATCAAAAAATTCGAAGTAGAATCTCAATTAGCCACAAATCAGTCCAATTTGGACTGAAGTTCGTTTGGTATAGTTCGATGGATAAAGGCACCAAACGAAGCTCAATTTGTTATGTTTGCTAGTAAGTTTGTTATAGGCATTGTAAAGTATGGCTCTATTAAATTCATTCATTAAATATATTTCTATAGTTTTCTAACGACAAAAACAAAATCTATTAGATTCATTTATTACAAGATAATTACAAACTTTAGGGAACATATATATTAAACTAAACGGTAACAATATTAAAATTTAAAAGTTAGTGAAGTTAATCGTGTTTAATTATAATAAATATGATATAATTTAAATATTTTTAAAATATATTATTTTATAAAGTACTATATCTAAATGTTGCAGAACGATGAATTTATCTCAATATTAATTTATTGTTATCATTGTTTGATAGTTGGATTTTTGCTATGAATGTTATTGAATTTAAGGTTAGATGTTGAATTGTTAAATTTATGATTTTATCATTTTCTGAATTAATTTTATCAGTCAGTTTATTGAAGTAGTAATTAAAATTTCGGATAACAAAAAACCGATATGAAACAAAAGTTTAAAATTCGGTTCGATTTGAAAAGAAGTTTGGTCGGTTCGATAGAAATTTTTGAACAGTTCGATTAATTCGTTTTGGACTTTTGATTCGATTTTCAATCGAACCGATCGAATGCTCACCCCTAACCACAAGTGTCCTTTAAAATAATGGCAAGCAACGTGTTGGGCCAAACCTTCATTTTTCAACACCCATCCGTGCAATAATAAAAAAATATACTGCACTATCAACACCTCTCTTTTTTACAGTGAAATAACAATACAAAAGTTAGTCATTAACTTCACAATGCTGAAAACAAATTTATATCCTTTTCCTAATACCATTTTCACATTGACAGATTAAAACAAAAAAGAACTATAAAAATAATAAGAAAACCGCTAATTAAGTTGTAGTATACATTTACAGGCTACAGCCGCTACAGGCTACAATATCAGACCTACTATCCCCACCACACACATACAAACTAGATATACAGAATTATATATATATATATATATATATATATATATATATACACGCGTGTGTGTGGATAAAGAAAAAAGGAATGAGAGAGAGAGGGCGGGTGCCATTGCTTATATAGCAACTGAATTTTTACAAGAAATTGTTACACATCGACGCAGGAAAAATGAGAGGCGTATCGAAGCCATTATCGAGCCCTAGCCGGGCAGAGAAGTTTCCCCCGCCGTTAATGCGGTTCCTGCGCAGCAACGTCGGCAGCCGGAGTCGCGGCCGGTCGCGGTCGAGCCCCATGTTCTACCTCCGCGGCAGGAGAAGCGCGCCGGGAGTCATCGAAACCACCCAGGAACCCTCCTCCCCCAAAGTCACCTGTATCGGCCAAGTCCGTGTCCGCCGCTCCAAGGACAGGAGAGCATCCACCGCCGTGAAGAAACGCCGCCGACGCCGCCGCTGGTGGCGGCTCAGGAAAAGCCTCTGCTTAGGCAAGACTTCCACGAAATTCCTCCGCCTCGGCAAGAATCCGTTCGGCGGGATGCTCTGCAAGTGCGGGTCGTTTTTCGGGTGGGGTTATAGCAAGAAGGTTGATTCTACAGATTCTTTTAGGGCCTTTTCCGATTCCAGAAGTGGGAAAATTGAAAACCTAGATGCGGCTTACAGTGGACATTGCAGTAACAATGAGAGCGAGCAGGATTACACGACTGGATCTCTGGAAAATAAAAGGGGATTTCTGGAACCTCCGTCGTCTTCTTCCCCACCAAAAAATGCTTTAATGTTGACAAGGTGTAGATCCGCTCCCTATAGATCTTCTTCCTTGGGAGGTCGATTTTGGGGCTCGCCGATAGCGGAGAAAGACGAAGATACCACCGCGGGAAACAATGGTACATCCGGTGAATTACCGGCCAGCAGCATTGCGGAAGAAGAAGTAAAACAAGAAGAAGAATTGCAGAGCTGGAATCAATTGGAGAATTCAGCTGAAAATGGTGAAGCAATTAAGAAAACTGGCGGCGGCGCGGTGCACCCGCTGCTGCTAACAAGATGTAAATCCGCACCGGCGAGAACGGGAGAAAGACTTGTTGCAGAAGCCATTTTGTTGAGGCAAACAAGGTTAGCTGATGATGTTGTACAACAAAATTCATAGTTTTGTATTTTTTTTCTTTTTGTTTAATGAATTTGATTACTTTGACCGGATTGTAATTTGTTCGTTGCTGCTTGAAGGAAATTGAAATATATTACAGGAAAGTTAATATATTTTTTTTCTTTTCCTTGATTACTTGATCATGAAAAAAGATGCCCTTTTGGAGATTTTAATGGCTTGAAAAGTGGGTAATGACCGGAGAGAGTTTATCTTTCATTTTATATGGATTTTATGGGGGTTTGCGAAAGAGAATCTTCGTGTCAACCGCTACAATCTTTGCCACTTTTTGAAATAGGTAGCATTTTCAATTTTAGTAATTTGATTACGAGTGTTTTTAACTTTTTGATATATAATTTGAGATGCAATCAATTATATTAGTCAATCCATGTGGAGATTTCAACGTAATTGTACGAACATGTAATTTGCTAATCGATTTACAAAAAGTTAAAACAATTTGTGAATTATTTTAGTGGTTAGTGATAAAATGTAGGATAGTAAAAATTGGCAAATTAAATTTTACCCCATTTGGCGAAAGGGGCTATTTTTGTACTTAGCACTTTGGCTTTAGCTGTATGTGTCTTCGGCTTATCCACATATCTTGGATTTATTTCTTGTTTCTTTACATATGGGAGACAACAAATAGTCCAAAATGATCGACACAATTCTAAGCCATTTAATTCCAATTCTCAACGGAGTTCTTGTGGGAAAAAATGATCTTACCACAAAAAAACAACCAGCACAATTGTGGAGAAAATTCTTCCACCGTCAAAAACAACCGCCACGATCCTCCTAATATACCAACTGCTGTTAAAGAAAGCTATCCCATTTTCTAGCGAGGTGGTCTCTTGTACATCCATTTGTACATATGGATTTTGATATTTTTTTTCAATATAAAAAGAAAATCCATCGATTTACATTTAAAAAAAGTAATTTTCTTTTTATCTTCACTTTCTCCAATTAGCGATTCTGAAACTCAATTAATCTTGAAAAGCAAGTGATCTGGAAAATTAATTTATCAGATTTTTGAGGCTATAGAATAGTTGTGAAATTGTAATTTTTATGAAATTATTTTGGGGCTATATAGAGACACTATAATACTTTTATTAAAAAAAATATTATTAGAAAACTATAGTAAAATAGTGGCAAAATCCAACAAGAGACGGCAAGTTTGGGAATTATGTAGGACAATATAGTCTTCTAACAAAATAAACACTTTTCAAAGCCCAAAAGCTATTCAGTCTGAGGCCCATATGGACTTGCGAACTTCCATAAGGAAAAGCAAATATGTAATTATATTATATTTAATAAAGCTTTCGTTTATATAAACAAATATTTTCCTTACAATCCGAACGCAATCTTCTTATTAGGGCGAACAACATATCTAAAATTTAAATATTCAATCCGAACTAAATCAATATTTAAAATTTGAATCGACTTATTTTTTCTTAAATTTTGATTTTTTCGGATCGATTTGAATTGATATATTTTAAAACCAAAAAAATAAAAAATTAGAATTTTTTTTAATATATATTATTTTACTTAAGTGATTAAATCTCATTGAAAAATGAAATAAAAAAATTATAAAAATAGAAAAATATTAGATAACGTCATAAATAATAAAAAACATATCCGGGTTTTTGATTTTCTAATTTTTTGGATCTTTCGATTCAAATCGGATTTGATAATAAATTTTTTAAAATTTTGGATACGGAGTTTCCTATAATATGGTTCGGATCGGGTATTTTTCTCTTAAGAATTCAAATTTTCGGATATAGTCGAATTAGGCAAAAAAAACTATTCAAAATCAGAATGCTCACCCCTACTTCTAAATTCTAGTACTGGGAAATCTTAAAGCAAGAATGGAGATTGCGATATCACCTTTAAGCATAGTAGTAATTCAGATCAGGGTTGACCCCCCTTCATTAACTTTGGAGCAAGGGTCTAGAGCCTCCAAAATTTTAGGGACCTCAAATTTTTTTTTTAAAAATCTATTTGTCATATTAGTACTTATAACACTATGTATCCAAAGATAATCTCAATCTACTTATCTACAAATTGATTGGTGATGTTCTTGAGTTTGTTAAAACTTCGGATTCATTTTTAATGTTTTTATTGCATATGGAATATTATTGAATATATTTATTAGCGTAGCTTGAGCAAAGAAGACCATCATGCGACATCTCAAATTGAGAACATGATTCTCGAAGCTTCATTTCTTAAGCTAGACCTGAAATGTCAGGGCCAGCCTAATTCAAATAAAGATTGTATCATTTGCAATAATAACTTTATTGTTGATATAAAGAAAGATAAATGTCACTTGGTAGCTCAAGTACTGGAGTGTTTTGATACACTCTGTTTATAAATTGTATTCAAATAAAACATCAATTGACTTTCGTCAAACCTTTGGAATCTTTTGATACACACTTTATAATGGTAAGTTTTATATACACTTTATTTAGGAGTTTAAGATCAATTCAAAATAAAATGAAAGTAATTAGAATTTTGAGATAAAAGAAAAATCGGTCGATAATACATCGCTCTCATTGTGTTAGCTATTATTTTTATATAAGGGTAAATATCACTTTAAACCCTAAACTATAACCATTTTATCAAAAATATCTTGAACTTTCAAAAATATCATTTTAAACCCCAAACAATTAATATTTTATCAAAAAAATTCTAAACTTTGAAGTATCACTTTAAACCTCAAACTGTTAACTTTTTTTTTTATCAAAAATACTCTACATAAATTTTTAAGCTCCTGAAATTGGACGAGAAATATCTTCTTCTCGTTCGATGAGCCATATCAAAATTTCGAAGGCAAGAAATGAAAGTTGGATATATCCGATGAGCCAATGAGAAGATATTTCTCCTCCAATTTCGGGAGGTGAAAAATTGATGTAGGGTATTTTTGATAAAAAAAAATTAATAGTTTGAGGTTTAAAGTGATATTTCTCAAAGTTTAGGATTTTTTGATAAAATGTTAATAATTTGAGATTTAAAATGATATTTTTTAAAGTACATGATATTTTTAATAAAGTGAATATAGTTTGAGGTTAAAAGAAGAGTTAAATTTCCTATTCTTGAGACTGAAGTCTGGGAATCAATCGATTAAAACAAACTCTTACTTGTGGGCAAATTGTTTAAGAAAGAAACAAAATGATAGTGTTCCTAAATCGATGGTTAATCAGCAATTCCTTCCCGTCTACGTATTCCACGCGGCTATGCTCAACGCAAATAATAACATACTAAATTAATATAAACACCTGTCGGTTGGGAAGCTGCAATCTGAGAGTCAAGATCGTTCATTAGAATTATAGGGATTCCATTTGTCACACTTCTTATCCTCTGCAACTTTTTAACACACAAAAAATTGTCAATTTTGCGAAAATGACGAATTCCGATGAATCGAATCCTCTTCTATCGAAACAAGAAGAAGTGGAGATGAAAAACGACAAGAAATCCGCCGCCCCCATCGGCAAGAATGTCGAAGTTCCGCCGCCTGCGGCGATCCCGGTGGGATGGACGGCCGACGGGCTGCCGGTGGCTGAGTCGATGATGGAGAGGACCCAGTGGGATTCTGGTCTCTTCTCTTGTCTTGGGAGGAACGATGAATTCTGCAGTAGCGATCTTGAAGTTTGTGAGTATTTTTTTTTTGTTTTCTTGAGTTCAAGATTTGATTTTTTTTGCATTGATATCTTATTATATTGCTGAGGATTTTGGTGATCTGGTTTACTTTGTTGAATTTGGTTTGTGGGGTTGATGTTGGTTTCAGATTCTTGATCTACTTTCGAGGGAAAAGAATTTTGAAATGTTGGATGTGTATTTGTGGATGAACTTTGAGGTCATTGGTCATCTTTTCAGATTAGATGCTAGTAAAAGTCAAAGGAATATGAAAAATGTGATCATGGAAGTTGAAAATGGACCGTGTTTGTTATTGATATGCAGTTTAATTGGATTTGAGGATATGGGATTTATGTTGTGATATCAAATGTTTTTACCTTACGAGCTAATTATTTGTGCTTTCTTGTCAATTGAGTGAGATTATGATTGCACCCGTTGGAGGTCTATACTATTAATAAAGATAATATACATGATTGAGTATTTTTATCCTAATTATTAGGATTTCTCCAATTCTATCCCTTTCAATTGCATATGAAAATCAAGCTATTTAGCTCAAAATATAGAAATTATCAAGGTACTTAAGATTTCCCAAAGTTCCAGTCTATCTTAATAAACAATGGATTATCCTATACTATCTTTATCTATTTAGCTAACCCTTGACAGTAAACACCCCCTTTGGAGATTTCTTTTGTCATAGTATACTCTCAGTCTCTTTGAGTTGTATGGCTTATGATAGTTGTAATATTGGACAGGTTTATTGGGTAGTGTGGCTCCTTGTGTGCTTTATGGGAGCAATGTAGAGAGGCTTGGATCTGCTCCTGGTACATTTGCTAATCATTGCTTGCCTTACACTGGTCTCTACTTAATGGGGAACACCTTTTTCGGTTGGAATTGCCTTGCACCGTGGTTCTCCTACCCCATCCGTACAGCCATTCGCCGCAAGTTTAATCTAGAGGTTAGCCATCTAATTATATTCTATTCTTCAAACTGTGATATCAATTTATGATATAGGGCTACCTGCAACCAGTTTATGATGACTGTCACAGAAGGGCAAAGTTACCCTTGCAAACTTTTTGTGCAATTGGATGCTATTATCTGGTTATAACATACATGGAGATTTTTGTTTAGTATCATTCTCCTCTCTGTTGCATGGTGTCATTCAGCAATATTGTTTCCTTCCTTGTTCGGATAGTTTGCTTTCCCGTTTCTTGTGGCCTTTTGCTTCCTTGTTCGGATAATTTGCCTTCCCAGATCTAGTCTGTGTGAGTGTGTGTGTGTGTGTGTGTGAGAGAGAGAGAGAGAGAGTAAGAGTCTTGTAGTTTTACATTTTTTCTGTACTATGATAGTAAGAATCTTGTTTGAGTTAAAACAAAATTAGGTCGTATACCTTATTGTGAATTGGTTCCCAGCTATTTTCTACCCGTTCAACCCGATCACCTTGTTTTCAATCTGATAGGCTATTCATTTTATTACATGCAAATTCACATTAAGAAGAGTCATAGATCTTATATACTTGCACAACTGCACAACAGGGAAGCAGTGAGGCACTTGCAAGATCATGTGGGTGCTGTGGTAGCGTCGTAGAGGATGAAGTTCAACGTGAGCAATGTGAAACGGCCTGCGACTTTGCTACCCATGTCTTCTGCCATGCATGTGCCCTTTGTCAGGAGGGGCGTGAAATTCGCCGTAGGCTTCCACATCCCGCCTTCAATGCCCAGCCAGTCATAGTCATGATTCCACCTGGTGAACAGACCATGGGCCGTCGAGCATAAACTTTTCTTTCTGTCTATTATAGAACTGTGATGAGACTCCTTTGTATCTGTATGTGAAGTGTGGTGTTTTTTTAGTCACTTGTTTCTGTGTATAAGCCGTTTATCGGCAGGATGTGCGATTTGTTGAAACACAATATACAAAGAAGCATACTTTCTGATTGAAGTTTTTCTGTGTGTAAATGAAATGAGGATATTGACTTGGCCCCTTTTCTGTTACAACTTTATTTACTGTATGTTTTCAATGTTGAATAGCAATAACTAGGAATTGGTATTATAGGGTTGGTTGCTTGAAAAGTAGTAACATTTAGGTCCTATTCATGAACATTCAATTTCTGTATTTAATTGATAGAAAAAAAGTCTATCAGCATTTTATGCTCTACTGTTAGAGTTAAGGCTTCTATATTCATTACACCAATTCATTGAACTTGTTCGAAAATTATTGGAATTATTTAAAGTTTCTTTAAATCTCTTTCCACCTTAAATTGTTCGATTGAAGTGCAGCCCTTGCTAACTTCAAATTTTCTGTTTTACCAACTCATTTCCCTCGGTTAAAACTCGGAGCCTTGCTAATGCCGAAAAGGTGAAATATAGATATAAATGAGGCAAAATTAATAACCAATTTGCTATAAGAAAGAAAAATTATACCCACAGTTACAGAAAGATATAAAAAAAAAAATGTTGTATTGACGATTGATAGAGATGGCCAATTTTGATTTGTTGAAGGTGAGAAGATATTAGATATGCAAGCTAAGCCTAATTAGAGCCCGACGCGGCGAGGAAGATGCTGCTTCCACACAAATTAGCATTTGCAAGGAATAAATAAGCGGCACTTTTGGGTTCTACACATGGTGAAGTTCTATCATGAAAGTGTCAAGACGGTGTCTACATAGAGTCATCAACAATAGGTATACAGAAATACAGCAGCTGCATTTCTAACACATTCTACTCTCCTGGTGCCGATACACCCTGCTTCAATTTTTCCCTCTTCATTTTCTTTTTGGAGATGGGCTTCTTTTTCTTGGGAGGGAGAGTTTTTTGGGCATACATGTATAGCGCATAATTACCAACAAGGAATGCCAACACTAGCCCACCAACAACAAGCAACACAATCAATCCTGGGTTGAATCCTTTGGTTTCGGGAACCACATTTTTCTGTTGATCAAACAGATGAGACATTTGAATTGGTGTTAAGCTGCCACAAACTGGATGATACACAATAAAATGATGATACAAAATACATAATTGGGACAAGACCTAGTTCATATCAAATTAATGTTAGAACATTAACCATATTATTGTATAGTCCGTGGCATTTGGGCAAAAGAAGAAGTTACAAAATAAATTGCAGGCACAAATTGCAGCTAAATATCTAAAAGTTGGATTCAAACACAAGATTGGATTAGGTCTTACTACCATTAACCGTCATTTACTCCTTTCATGACAACCAAAGGAAACTACCTGAATCTCATTCCATCTTCCTAAACATTACAAACACCACCTCTGTCAGCAATTGATCAAGAGAAAGACCAGAAAAAGACATTAAATAAACGAATTAAGAGAAGGACTAGAACAAAGGGAAGAAATAAAAATTTCATCTGAAACCAAACAAGCTCAGCATTGCTAGACAAAATAAGAAACTTAAAGAAAATGAAGATCCAACTAGTCTCAGCCTAATTGACAACCATTTATCAAGCCTGCATGAAAGAGTCAAATACATTAAGGGGTGGGCGGTGTTTTTCTGCCTTAAATTAGAGATGGGCTACTATTCATGAGAAAAATTGAAAGAAGAGAGAATCGGAAAACTAAGATGAGATACTGGGAGAGACAGAACAATTGAACTAAACAAGTTGAGACTAGGACAGCTAACTCAGAAAATCAGAAATATTCAAGCCAGGGCAGAAGAGATTGGAACTATTTCCGGAGAATAAGTGTTGAACCAGAAACCTTTGTTTGGAGAAATGCCAGGTGCGGTTTTCAGGAATTTGACTTTAACATCACAGTAACTTTAATAACATTTACACCCTCCAATGGAGTATTGTGGATGGTGCAAATCGAATTTTTAGCTTCCCAACACTACAATGAACTTATTATGCAGTTTCAGGGAGTGACATTCTTAATTGGGAGATCTTTCTAGTGTACACTTTATTTCTTGCCAAGACAAGCCTCCTTGTGATTGCATCTAAAGTAACAGTCAGGTGAGCTTATTGCATTCCTATCTTTGAGCCATGATCTGGGGATTTGACTGGGTTTTACATGTTCAAAATTCTTTGTGCTCATTGTTTGGGGTAATAGTGTATATCACAACTCATTTGCTGAGCATTTGGTGATATAGTCATGAGCATAATCTGCATGAATCATACCGTGTTCGCAAAAATAGTGTAATTTTCATTTCCAGCTGCATTTGTTGCTCGCAAAATTAGTGTAATTTTTAAATTCAACCCAGCTTTCCAACAAACATACAATTTTTAAATTAAAACCAATTTTCCAAGTTCCAACAAACACATTTGTTTCCATGAAAATCAAATGCAAGCAAAAAATGACAACACGAACACGCCAATTACAACACTACTCTAATACCCAGAATCTTAAAATATCGAACCCCATAGTAAATTCGAATTCACAGATCACTTCGAAATAGCTAAAACGTATTCGAAAAAAAATCAGATCTATCAACATCAAGCTAAATTGAAGAGAGATCGGAAAGAAAGAAGTACCATTCGGTCAAATGAGGGAGGCGATTGATCTTCATCGAAATCCATCGTTAATTTTGGGCGAAAACTCTAAAATGAGAAAAAAGAAAAAGAAAGACAAGTTACTAATTTCTAAACTGATGAAAGAGAAAATTCAGAGCAGAGGTGCTTTTTTTTTTTAAATTAAGTTTGTCAGTGGACCTCCGATAATAAAAGTCAAAATTCAACTTCCATATAAATATAAATGACATATCAATTTTTAAAATCTAGTATTATTTTTTATTTTTTTCTCCCATCATGAACCTAGAAAATCAATTTTTTATGAAAATTTAAAAGGTCAATTGAAATAGTATTTGGATGTAATTAAAATAATAAAAATTGGAATATAATTAAAGTAAAGAAAAAGAAAAACTTACAACTTTTTGAAAGAATCTAGCTTTTATGTTGAGGAGTTGGATTTAAATAAGCATCTTAATCATCATTTCGACAATGGTAAGAAGTTGAAAGAAACTAACTTCTTTGATTGAAAAAGCTAGCATTGGAGGCACTCTAAGAGTAGCGGTGAGAATTTGATATTGAATATTTAACTATTTGTATAACCAAACCGAACCAATGAATATCGATTAATCGAATAACCAATTTTATTGGATATGGTTCGGTTATCGATATACCCGATAACTGAAAATAATTATATAAATATATATATATATATTTATTTATTTTATTTTATAATTAATATTTAAAAAAATCATATTGAAATTTGAAGATTTGAAACTAAGCCTCTTCCTGTCTTCAACTCTTGCGTATAGTAATAGAGCCCTAGTTTTAAAAATTAGAATTTCATTTCATTCAATGTCTTGTTCCGGCGCCACCGTGCCACCTCCCACCCAACTCTGATTCCAGCCATCGTCCGCTCCACCGTCGATGTTCCGCTCACCTCCCGCCTTCCACCGACAGCTAGCCCAATTTGAGATTCAATTCAGTCTGCATCATGCTCCCTCCTACCTAACTCTGTGTCATGCCTCCTTTCCACTGTCGGTGCTCTTGCTCGGCAGCCAACTCCTCTCAAAACTCCAGATCGACGCATGCGCCACCCTCGTTGCACATCCACATCACCGTGCGCCATCCTCGCTGCACACGGTCGTCCTTGTTTCACACCCCTATAACAAATCTTTCCAATTTGAGAATGAGACAATATACATAGCAATAAGTTTAGTAGTTTGACCAAAACGAAAAAAAATGAAGGCAAATTGTTTCATAAGTTTTTGTAATTTAAATAGTTTGTTCTGCTACTATATAGTTGTAAGTTTTTGTAATGAAGGCAAACCCTTTGGGCTTGCTCATTGTGAGAAAATGAAAAATATTATAATTTGTATTAATGTTTGTTCTGCTACTCCATGTGTGTCCTAATGATATGTTGTTTTATAGGTTATGTTTGTGTTTGAACTTTTCCATTTGTGTTTGTATTATATTTAGAAATATAGGTTTGTGTTTAAACTTCTCTCTTTGGGCTTCAAGTCGTTTCTACCTGATAAAATATGGGTTTCGTTGTGTTTGTGCTCCTCTTTATAAGGTGAGCTTAACATGGTCTGTCAATTCAAATAGATTTATAGTTTTCAGTTAGTAGCCAGGTTTCATGTATTGCTGATTCGGTGGTTTCATGTATTGCTGATATTCAATTTGTTCTCCTTTTGATGATTTGATCTTTAAATTATTATAGATGGTCTTATCTAAAGATCCAACTCATACACAACAAGCAAGCAATGCATTTGTGGATGATGAAGTTAATACTAATGAGATGGACGGGGAACCACATACGGTGGAACAGTCTAAGAACACCACCACAAATCCAAAGAAGCGGAGAAATACAAATAAAAGGTCCTCGCATTGGCAAGGGTACACTATGGTGGAGATTGAAGATGGGGATCCACCTATTAAACGTACGAAAGCTCAATGCAATCGGTGCGACACTTTGATTGCATCTGACACATACAAAAATGGCACTACTGCTTTAAAAAACCATAATGTCAAATGTTTTAAAAAACATCAGGAAGCAGTCAGTCAAAAAATATTGAGCTTTCAACCTGGTGGTGCTACAGATGGAACTGGATCTTTAATCAGTTGGAGTTTTGATCCAGTAGAGAGTAGATTGGCTCTCGTTGAGATAATCATACTTGATGAGCTTCCTTTCAAATTTGTCGATAAATAAGGTTTTAAGAAGTTTGTTGTACGGATATGTTTTCAATTTGTTATTCCAAGTAGAAGGACAATTAGGGAAGATTGCGTGAAGTTGTTTATTGAGCGGAGGGAAAGTTTGAAGTCATTCTTTAGGAGAAAAGGGATTGGAAGAGTTTCCATTACCATATATTATTTGTGTTACTGCACATTGCATAGGGAAAGATTGAGTATTGCATAAGAAAGTTATTAGTTTTTGCAAGATTGTCAGTCATAAGGAGGATGATATTGGTGATTCAATTGTCGAGATATTGAATGACTGGGATCTATATAAGATTATGTGTTGCACCGTGAACAATGCAAGTGCAAATGATGGAGCAGTCAAATATATCAGTTCATTCATAGATATCTGGAAAACAAACGTTGTGGGAGGAAAATACCTTCACCTGCAGTGTACTGCTCATATCATTAATTTGGTGGTTTCAGAGGGCTTAGATGAGATATGAGTATCTGTGAGACGAGTTAGAGAGGCAATGAAGTGGATTAAGGCATCACCGAAGAGAATTGAAAAATTTAATGATTGTGTGACTGCCTTCAAGATTGATTGCAAAAAAGTTGACATTGGATGTGCCAACAAGGTGGAACTCCACATATCTTATGTTAGAGTCGGCTGAGTCATGTGAGGTAGCATTTAAGTTCTATGAATCGATGAATACTGAGTTTATTTATGAGTTAAATCAGAAGAAATACAAAGAACAATCAATTGGGCCACCTCAAGATAATGATTGGGTTAATGTTAGAAAGATGATGGAGTATTTGAAGTCATTTTATGACTTGAACCTACTCGTTTTTGGCACTACATATGTCACAACTCATTTGTTTTTCATAGAGATGTCGAATATTTGAGCTCATCTCCGACTTGGAGAAGAATGTAGATGTTGAAATGTCCTTAATGGCAACCAAAATGATGAAGAAGATTGGAAACTATTGGTCAGAGACGAAGGAGTTGAATCCAAGACTCAATAAGATTATTTTCATTGCTGCCTTGTTGGATCCTCGACAAAAGCTCAAGCACGTGGAAAAATATTTGAAAAAAGCGTATGGGGTTGCTAGGGAGACCGAGCTCTGGCTACAAATGTGAAAAAGACAATGAATGAATTATTTGAATTTTATAAAAAACAATTAACTCTGAGTCCTTCAATTTCAAGAGCCACACACACTACATCTACTATTGAGACTGATGCTACTATTGCAGTTCATACTCATAGGCGATCATATCGTCGAGGTTCTATGCGTATTATAGAAGATAGTAGTGAAGAAGAACCTGCTGATTCTGATATATCAGAGTTAACCATATATCTCAGTGAGAAGCAACACAAAGATCCTAGAGTAGGGAATCAAATTGATGTGGTGGATACTTTTGATATCTTGCAGTGGTAGTTGAAAAATGACATGTGCTATCCCATTTTATCTTAGATGGCTAGGGATATTTTGGTCATTCCTATTTCCCCTGTTGCTTCTGAGACAACATTCAGTATGAGAGGTCGTGTTCTAGACTCATTTAGAAGCTCACTGACTCCTAGTATGGTTGAGGCTCTGATATGTGCTGAAGATTAGTTGAAATCAAGCTCAACCTACATCCAATTGAAGAAGAAACACTCGAGGAAGAGCAAGAACAAGAATATAATAGGGGTAAATTTAATTTGCTTGATTTTTTTGTTTATATTATGAAATAGTAAATCTTTTTTCTTATATTTGAATTCTTATTCTATTTAGTGTTGGTCTCTATTGGAGTTGGAGGAGGAGATGAGCCGATACAAGATTCTATTGAGTTGCAGTCCGTCGATACGATAAGAAGTGGAATTTGAATGTTTATGTTTGTTGATCGATGGTTGTTTATGCTTAATTGTTTGAGATGATGATGATTGATGGATGTTATGTATGTTGATTTGTTAAGTTTGACTTTGAGACATTTTATGATCTGGGAAGAGTTTTCATTTTGGAGATGATGATGATTGATTAATGTTTGTGTTTGTTGATCCTTGAGTTTGAGATATTTTATGATTTCTAAAAGTTTTTGTTTTGGAGATGATGATGATTGATGAATGTTTGTGTTTGTTGATCATTGAGTTTGAGATATTTTATGATTTCTAACAGATTTTGATTTTGGAGATGATGATGATTGATGAATGTTTGTTTTTGTTGATCATTGAGTTTGAGATGCCTTTTAATTTGGCATAGGTTTTGGTTTTGGAGATGATGATGATGAGTCATGATTGTTTATGTTTGTAAATTTGTTGAGTTTGAGACTTTTTATAATCTGGAATAGGTTATAGGTTTTAGTTGTAAAAAAACAATTGGTTTTAAAAAAAAGGTTATTCGGTTAATCAAATAACCGATTGGTTTATCCGATTGGTTATTTAGTTAACCGAATAACCGATTGGTTCGATTATCGGTAAGTATCCAGAGTATAAATTCGATTTTGGTTAATCGAAAATTTAATTGAATCGAATCGGATACCCAGTCCTATCTAAGAGTGCTAGAACAGTCTTTCCAGAATTTATACATTTGGTCCTTGGCTTTTTGAGATTTTGTGGTTTGGCTCCACAATCTTTGTCAAATACAAAATTATCACGAAACTTATAGTAAATCTTTTATGCGAAGCTCCAAATTAGGAAATAACCTAAATTCTTTAATGGTAATTATTATGCAATTATGTATATAAAATAATCCACTTATGCAATATTTAACAGTATTGGGATCATATAATTCCCAAATCTTATGTAGTATGTAGTACTCAATCTCATCTATTCATCTCATAGTTTTAATGGTGGAGATTTTTTTGGATTTTTTAAACTTATTTTTGCTGATTTCTCTATTAAGGGTAGATTAATAATTTGATTTGATATGTAATACAAAAGAATAAATAATGCATGTAGTTCAACAGAAAACTGCATATAGTTGCATACAAAAATGTATATTAGTTTACAAAAACTGCATAAGGTTGAATACAAAATTACATAATTTGATTTGTTATGTGATACAGAAAAACAAGCCATGTATGTTTTGATACAGAATATTACACGCATTTGAACACAAAACTACATAATGTTGAACACGAAAATGTATATGAGATCGATTTCTCTAAAAATAGTTCACTCGTTTAGATCAATTACTTCTAGTTTCATATATCGAAAAAAAAAATGACCAGTAAGAAAGAAAACAAATTATGAAAAAGAAAAGTGTTGGTGCATGTGGGAGAATAGAGAAAGAGAGAGATCGAGAATGGAAACCTACAAGTTTCTATTTTAAAGCATGCAAGTTTGTGTTTCGTAGTATGCATGTTTATATTTTGTAATATGTATGATTCTATTTTGTAATATGCATATTTTTGTTTGTAAATATGCATGTTTATATTTTTATAATATGCATATTTCCATTTTGAAGTATGCATGCTTACATTTTTTAGTACTATGCATGATTACGTTGTATGTAGATTTCTCTCGATACATATGTAGGTTTCTTTTGATACGTATGCAAGTTTCTGTGTATTTATATGTATATTCTTCACATGGGTCTTCCATCTTCCCTTTCGCCATCATATTCTCAGATTAATCTTCTCCCCGATTTCTGGCGAACTCCGCCATAAACCTACCCCTTATTTTTCAATTTTCGATGAATTCCAACGTAAATCACCACTATAGCCATCATCTCTCTCGCTTCCTCAATCATCTCTCAAAATCATCATTTTCTCTCAAAAAATCAAACGAGAAGAACTCTTTGCTGCTGTTCGATGTCACTGCTGTCTTCCGTTGCCATTATCGTTGTCGTTGCCGCCGTTGTTGCTGTCAAAAAAATCAAAGAAGAAGTGGATGAGATTGAGAATAAGGATGTTTTGTGTCTCTTCCCATTTTGCCCCTTGAAAAAATTAAAAGAAAAACAAATAAAAAAATGGACTATCACATGTCAAATTTTGATGCATCCACATGTAATACCTAATCCGGATCACAGTTGAGACAACTTGAGCATGAGTTGTCGGTATAAGCTGCAATACAGATAAGAAGTAACTTGACTTGGTTGATTGTCTAAGCCGGCACGTCTTGACGTATTGATAGATCACAGTGAGATGAGTTCGTCTATCTGATCGTCGTGAAAAACCTAGATCAATGTGACTTTATGCTGATCTAAACCTCGATAAAGTTTAAGGTGAGTATGAGTTACTACCATCATTTTGACTTGTTATAGATGAGGGTTACATGGGATAATCTAATATTCTTCGCATCATGTGTGATGGCAGTACTTGTATGTCATGTTAGTTACCTGTATTGAGTCATCGTATCCGTTTAGGATGATGACTTCCCCTTAAGGAGCTCAAAAAGGTTTATTATACTAAACCACACAGGTTGAGTTAGCTCAAGCACAATAATAATGTTGAGTGGTACTACTTGAGGAATTAAATAGATTAATTATTTTAACCAGTCAGAGTGCTATAAATAAATAATGGACGTGCGATATCTTAAATACTAGGATTTGTAAGTCTAAAGTACAAGTCCGACTCAACTTCAGTAATAAAGAGGTAAGTTATTCTCTAGTGGAATGAATAAATATTTATGAATTAAGTTATGTAATGGACTGAACATAAGATAATTAATTCATTTTAGGCTAATATTTATTCTTTGTATTTTGATCCATAGACTAACCCATCAAGGCCTTGAGCCCAGTAATTTTTTGCCACCTCTAGGAATCATTTTATTATTTATTTAATACATCTTCAAGTCTAAATAGATATTATCTAATATTATAATCAAGAGATAATTATTCTAGAAAGAAATTATCTTCAGGGTAGAAAAAAATAATTGTATTTATCAAATGTGTCATAGTCCTATCACAATATGATTTTAGGGAGATCACTATAAATAGGGTTGTAAATGAGTCAAACTATTCTTGAGCTATTCGGAGTTCGGCTCGATAAAAGTTGTTCGAGTTTGTTTAGTGAAGCTCGTTAGCTAAACAAACCAAGCTTGAGCATGGTAGTATTCGTCTCGTCAGCTCGTGAACAAGTTCGTTAACCGATTTAGCTTAAAAATATAAAATTATTAATTATAAACAATTATTTTCTTTCTATAACTAGTAATTATTGTGTTAAATCTATTAACTACTTCTATTTGTTATAAGAAATCAATAAATATATTGTGTTATTATAGATAAAATAATTTATTTTTAAGATAAAAAATAATTAATATTCTAAACATATATCTAAATTTGAAAAGTTTGTTTGGGTTCGACTAAAGCTCGAATAAGAGCTCGAAATATTCGATAAATAAAATTTGAGACTCGATTCGATACTAAACAAACCAAGCTTGAACACGGTGGTGTTCGACTCGATTCGGTTCGATTACACCCCTAACTATAAATACTTGGTAGGAGAATGTAACAGCCCGCCAATCTAAAGTACGGATTAGGCGGAATTTACTATTAACGAGATTAAGAACATAATGACCAATCACTTCTCAAGACTTCAAACTATTATAGATAAACATACAACGGTTTCATACAAACTAGACCAACGGATCATTAACAAAATGATTCAAGCGATCGGAGGTAACATAAGTAATATCAAAATAGTATAATAAAGTGTTTTGAGCAGTGGAAAGCATGTGAATGCATATATGACGATATCATCGAGGTAAACTATTAGCGACAAAAACTCCATTGCTCGATACTTGTCCATCCATGACTCAACTGCACATTTAAAACAAACATGCGGGCTAAGTACAAGATTGCACTTAGTGGACTCATGCAAAATAATTTCATTTAATTACACTACCCATTAGTATAACACGATGATTTTAGTTGAAATAACTCGTGAATACCAAAATACTTTATCATTTCTCAAAGATTCGCTTGTGAGCATTTTCGATTCGTATGATCCGTATCATTTACATAGCGCTCATAACTTATCTCACGCCGTGAAGTAGGCCTCCTTCTACCGACGCCGTGATCGGCGAAGATGTTGCTAACGGCTCACAATCACATAGTCAGGGATTCTGCATCTGACTAGGATCCGTGACCGGCCGATGATGTTGCTAACGACTCACGATCATACAACGGTGTACACGTTAACCTAGCGAGAATTACGCATTTGACTAGGATCCGATATCGATTTTAAAATTGGGAGCTACCGATAAGCGATTCACATTCATAGTTGGCTCGTGACAACATGATAGGATACATACGTTAAAACATAAATACTTTGGGCATGTAATTGAATAACAGTTCATAATCATTTTCAACTGAAAGCTTGTAAATAAATACTTTTCGAAGAAAGCATCGTAAATAAAAGGGTTTTCGAGTAAAGCCCACCTTGTATACGTAGGTCTTTATACTACGGTCTCCTTTTCCTACGTCAATGCCTCGTCCACGTATCACCTTAACGTAAGAATTATTTTAGTATGTCGGTCACGTTCGATAGAGATGAACATAGTCTATAACGTTCTACGCGTCAAATAAGGCTAACGTCGGACTTACTTTGACGTTTCTCAATCAATTAATGTCGATTATGAATTTTCTTAACTTATAAGAGATGTTCTACCCTTTTTAGTATATAATGTACGTTTTAATGTACTTACGTAACGTAAGTTACATTGTTACTGAACGTACTACGTCACATAGATCACATATTATCGAATTGCGTGCCCTTTGACCTTGGTCAATGTTTTTGGTCAACTATTTTGACCAAGTCAACAAAAAGTCAATAATTTTGACTTTGGTCAACAAAAGTCAACATTTTGACTTTTCGATTAGTTATGAAATTTATCGTTTATGTGCAATTCTTGTTCCAAAATTCCTATAAAATCATACTATGTCTAAAACATTATTTTAGATCATATTATGCAATTATTCTTGATAAAATAAATTTATAACATTATTACACATAATATGTAATTTTCGGCTATTATGAATTAAATAGCTTAGACTTATGCAAAAATTCCTATAAATTCATATGTCACACTATTTTATCATGTGATTAATAATATGTAATTACCTTAGTCAAATAAAATTTATACACCTTAGTATTTTAACATAAGGTTTTGGTTTTCCTGATAAACCAAGCAATTGATTTTTAAAATTCCAATAAATTCATATAACAATTAATCACCCTCAACTATGCTTACTATAACATAATTGTTATTTATTATGAATTATTGAATAAAGTTTACCTAAGTCATGTTCGAAAATTTCAACTTAGGTCCAAATAATTTTATAAATTTCAATAAATTCTCACAACCATATATTATGAATCTACACACTTAATATGTTATTATAACACTTAAACATGAATTATATCACAATATTTTATCATATATATATATTTTCGATATTTATTAAAATATAAGCTATAGTTTTCCAAAATTCTACATAATTTCATATAAGCATAATTAATACCTAGATTATGATTTCATGCTCAAAACAACAATTAAAATCATAATCATCAACATATGGTACCCTAAGTTTTCGGTCAAACATTAAATTTAATATCATGTTTAATTTTGTGATATAATTATAATACATGCTTAATAACATCATATAAACATAATATCTAAACATATTATCATATGACATGAAACTTTCGAAAATTGCATAAATAAACTAAGCTTATAACATAAATTCTAACGGACGAAAATTGAAAATTCTAGCATGTATACGAAGCTCGTAAAATTTCTAACCTTTTAATCGGTACAGATTTTGATCGGCAAGATTTAATTGATCTAAGTTTGGGGATTATAATTGATGAACACTCTCCAATTTTTCTCTCTATGGTTTCGAAAATGGGGGAGCAAAATGAACTAATGAAGAGCTTAGGTTATATTTATAAGCATATGCAACTTGTAGTGTAATAATTACATAAAATATCTATTATTACCTTATCTTATTTTGTCAAAAAAAGGCACCTCCATATGGTGTAAGACAAAAATTAAATTCTTATCTAATATAATTCATCATGTATCCTTATCCATACTTAACAACTTGGATCTTAGTTGTCATTTAATTAACTAATTTGTAACATTTAAAATATATATATATAGGTTTCGGCTATATCATATAGCCTAGAATTAAATTTTTATCTTATACTATATTATATACCTTATTATGTTATTTTATTACTTAATTAATAAATTGTATCATAATATTAAGAATTAAAGGATTTGTTACATTATATCACATTTGTGATATTCTCGGCCGCACCTAAATAAATTAGGATGAATTTTATTATTTTCATATAATATATTATATCATTATCATATTATAATTATAGTATAAAGTTCTTTAGAAAAGTCGAATATTTATTATCTGATGGCCATATCATATAGTATGAAATTAAAATTTTTCAACCCATTTTTCAACAATTTCGGCACCCCTATTTAATGGACCTTGGATTACTTGTTCATCTTGTTAATGATCTCCACTTTACACCTAATATAGGATAAGATCCTAATCATATTCATTTATTAATTATAGGATAATGTTTGTACATTGAATCACATAAAATCATACTAATTTATTCAAAATTTTCGGCACTTTTGGCCTTAGTGTGCTCCCACTTGTACAAGTTGATAACACACCTCATATTATCCTTAATGACATCATAATAATATAATAATTATCATATATCATTAATTGAATAAGAATAAAAATTAAATTATGCTTAGGAAATCCTAATTTTCGAAAATTACTAAGGAAATTCCAAATATTTTATTTCCTTATATAAAATAGCTATTACATAATTATGTGACATATTATATGTCTTAGATAATAAATTTAATCATAGAAAAGTATTTAAAATAATTTAGGTTTTAAAAACCCTAATTTTCGAAATATAATATTTCGAAAATCTCAAAATGTGACACATTCAATTCTTAAATTTTCTAGCATTATTTAATGATAAATAATGCCCTTATATAATAATATAATCATAGGAATTTGAATTTTATAATTCGAGATCGTTTGACTGAGTTATCGACTTATCTCTAAAAACCGACGTTTGAAACGTCTCAAAATTCTTATAGGCTAATTATTGCTAAAACGTTCAAAATAAAGTTTGTTACAACTTTATTTATTCCTATAATAATAGGAATTTCGAAATTAAACAACGACTTAATAATCTTGTAAGGCGTATTGTCGAATTTATTCGACGTTAGAAAAATACGTTCGAAGGAATATTGGAAATTATATTCCTTAATTCACTAAGCATCGATGAATCTCATACGAAATTATCCAATTATGCTTGGTCAAAGTCAAGAGTTGACTAATTAAGATTTTAATTATTGAATTAATAATGCTAATTACGGAATTTATTATCGTAATTCAGTATTAAAATTACGGGATATTACAGAGAAAATCATATTATCTATCCCCATCACTGTGATTTTCGAAAATCACATAGCTATCATAGAGGGCGAAAATTTATGCTATTCTCAATAGATTACTCTCACTCAGTATAAGAGATTAGGCATCCGGGACACCGTCCAAAAGATCAAAGCTGAGTCAGCCATTGATCATATTTGTCCAAAATTCGTAGATAAACACGAGAAAACTCCTATGTTGTTGCAATTAATTATATATGATCATGCTAGGAATATAATCAATATATAGTGAATTAAACATCCAAGATAGATCATTGAGAGCATGGAAGATTTCTCATCAGGTAATACGTTCATTGATTGTGTTCCTCGTGGGCGGTCAGGTCAAGTAAGATAACTATATAAAGAAGTTCCATTGCATGTTATTAAACTGTAAGGATAAATTGAATCAAGATGGTTGTGTATATTACACACGTGACGGTAGGGACATGACCATGTTTTATTTATACTGATTGACATATACGTGTGGTGAATAACTTTGTACTAATGATTGAGTCGAGCTTGTGTTTATTGAGTCCCATGCCCAAGTCAAATTTGTTTTATTATTATTTTAATTTGTTTAGTGTTTTCAATTTAGTTTTTACTTTTGTGTATTAACCAAGACATGTCAATACAATACTTTCAATTTCCTTTTTGTTGTAACCAAGAGAGCACTACACCAAATTTTTATGGGATCGATCTTATACTTACCACAGGTCTATACCTGTTGTGGGTAATATGAATATAAATTTATTTTACGTGCTAAAAGACAGTGCATCAGGTTTCAAGGCGCTGCCATATTAATACAAGAAATATGTTAAGAAGTTATGATTATATATAAAATCAGTTTGTAGCTCAAATATTGTTAGATTACCAAGTCTCATAGGATTAAAATTAGAATCCACGGGTTCGAAAGAATTCTAGTAAGATTTTGCTTATTTGAGTTTTTTCGTATTATAAATAGACCCCCTAGCTCATTGTAATTATAGAATATATTTTCATCACAAATTTTATAGTGGAAGAATCCCCCTGCTTGACAGCACCCCAAAACATAGTTTTGTAGAGACAAATTAAGTAAACAATTCTCATGTGACTTTTTGTAATTACTTTATGCTTTATTTCGTAATATAATTATTAATAGTATATCCTAGAATAGCATCACTTCATTATTCTAAGAAAGATACTCTATTCAAGCATATTTTTCTCATATGATTTCTGATTCTACTATCAAAAATAAATTTTCATATGGAAGAATGTCCTAAAAGTTATATTTATATTGAAGAAAAGTTAAAATTCATTTAAATTTTTTATAATTAACTAGAAAATATTATTTATATTGAAAAATACAAACATCCTCAAAAGAGTATTTAATTATAAAAAATGGATATATAAATATTTATTATAAAACATTCACTAGCAGCGCCACAATGTGCCTTGGCAATTATGAAAATGAAAATCACAACGAACTACATAATATTCACGAATTGGAAAAATCAATTAATCTAAATCTATAATAACCTTACAAAAGTTGTCAGGAGAATAATAAATAATTTTCTGCACCTCATTAGAACATACAGTTGTGAAGGAATTTGGCTTAGAAATTAGTGGTGAGATGGTTCTACGCCTCTACCTTCAAATAACAACCTGCCCATGTGAAACTACAACGGATAAAATTTCAATGAAAAAAAATTATGTAAGCATTTTCGTTGAAATTGACAAGTACACTAAAGAGATTTTTTTTATTTTTTTTCACTTTCCAAAACACATCCACTAATTTGAGTGTGCGAGCTATTATAGAAGCGAAAAATATCCGAACGAGAAAAGGTAGATAAGTTTTGGTTGGAGACACGGAAGGTGTTTGGGTAAACTTATAAGCTCTTTAAAATAATTTATAAGTTATTTAAGTGTTTATAAGTTCATGCAAATTGTTTGATAAAATAAGTTACTAAATATCTTATAAACTATAAAAATAAACTTCAACAGCTTATAAGTTCCCCTAAAAATAAGTAGCTCCATCCTAACTTATTTTTCATAAGTTTATAAGTAATAGCGAATTTACCAAAATAATCTTATTATGGTTTGTTATTTTCTACATATACACTATCGACTTTATCTCTCATCAATTTTTCTTTCTAACTATGATTTTATCTATCTAACTCACGATTTTTCTCTAACTTATAAGCTTAATTATCCAAACACTTTGACAACTTATAAGATCTTCAAACATTATATCTTATCAGCTCTTTAAAATAAATTTAGCTAAACACCCTCCTGGAATGATTGGATAGAATTTGGAAGTATATGTGAGAGAAAAGAACTCAGAGATGGAATGAATTTGTCTATGTTTCCACACTCATATTTCAACAAAGCATATATAATACTATATATATAGGTAGCATGGAAATATAATTATATGGAAGAATTTCCATAGAACATGTAAGTGTATTATATTCTTTCTCATATGATAATATTTTATTAATTTAATTAAATTAATAAAATATTATCATGTAAGAGATGATGTAGTATACCTACATGTTCTATAGAATTTCCCGTTAAAGGCTGAGGCTGCGCCAGTTGGCTATAAAAAAATCGCTAAACATATGATCAAGTAAAAATTAATACTATTAGAAACATTTTAATGACTCACGTAGTCACGTGTTTCGGATACTATAATTGTATCATCTCTTCTTTGTCCAGTTCAAGACTTCAAAGTATGATGAAATGAGATTTATATGTACAGTACATATCCAAAGTTCATAGCTGAAGTCTTGAAGATTTATTTTCAGTTTCTAAGTTATAGGTTTTGGAGAAGGACTTATTAGTTTAGAATTATCGTAAGTGTGACACTCAAGTGGTGCATGAAAAAAATTGAAATACAATATATTTTTAATACTAGCGAGTCAATTAACACTTTTTGTTAATGTAGAATAAACTCAGATTTGAATTTTGAAGCAGTAAACTAGCTTTATATGATGAACTATCCAATTTAAATTCTGCATAGATTTAATTTAGTTGGTGGAATGACAAAGTCAATGACTATATATCATGCACTCAATTGATGTATCTAGCATATAATTCAGCAAAGAGTATTAAAATTTAAAACTAATAAGAAAAACGATTGCCTACCCAAAGCGACATATTAACGGGAAGAGGTGTAACATCAAAACTTTGTGCAAATTGCATGTACCTATAAATATTAAACTTACACACACACTAATAAATGAATGAATAAATAGTTAGGAACCTAAATAAATAACATGCAAACGTGCACCAATAAAAGAAGAGGAATATCAACTTGCAACTTTACTTGTCTTCAGACCAAGTCAAGCGCACCGTTGCCGTCGCCGGAGAAGCTAATCTCCGATGACGATGTGGACAGAGCGATCGTCCCATTCAAATCGGAAACGCTATCCTGCAGGGTCAACAGCAGGTCCGAGGTGCTGAAACTCAACGTCGGCTTACTTCTCGGCACAACCGGAATCTCCGCCTCCCCCACGAGCATCTGCACCACCGCCCTCATCGCCGGCCGCGCCATCGGGTCCGGATGCGAGCACGCCAGCCCGATGAGCATCACCTTCCTCATATCCGCCTCATCGAACTCATTCCCGAGCCTCGGATCCGCCGCCATCATCAAATGCCCATCCCTGTGCAACCCCCACACCCACTCCACCAAATTACTACTCGACCGCGCCGTCACCTCCTTCTCGATCGGCCGCCGCCCGCTCGCCACCTCCAGCACCACCGCGCCGTAGCTGAAGACGTCCGTCTTATCCGTTGCGCGCCCCGTCAGCAGATACTCCGGAGCCAAATAGCCCATCGTGCCGGCGGCCACGGTGGCATCGGGGGATTTATCGTGCTCGATCTGCCTCGCCAATCCGAAATCCCCCAATCTCGCGTTGAAATCCTTGTCGAGCATAATATTGCTGGTTTTGATGTCTCTGTGAATCACCTGGCTCTCGCATTCCTGATGCAGATAGGATAGCGCGGAGGCGACGCCGAGGAGGATTTTGCGGCGGTGCGGCCACGGCAGCGTCGTTTTCGACTCGAACAGCGCCTTATCGAGGCTGCCGTTGGACATGAGGTCGTAGACGAGTAGGCTCTCGCCCTTGTCGTGGCACCAGCCTAGTAGGCGGACGAGATTTCTGTGCCTGAGGGTTCCGATTATAGAGAGCTCGGATAGGAACTCTGCTTTCCCCTGGTCGGCGTGGGTGCACCGTTTCACCGCCACGACGCCGCCGGTGGTGGGGAGAATTCCCTTGTACACGGTGCCGAAGGCGCCATGGCCGATTATCCGGTTAGAATCGAACCCCTTGGTGGCGACGCTCAGCTCCTTGTAGCCGAATTCCTTTGGCGTTTTGATCACATCCGACGCCACAATGTCTTCCTTTTTCTGCCTTTTGAATTTTTTGTTGTAAGCGCATATTAGCCCGAGAGCGCAGAATCCTAGCGCAAATGCGCCGGCGGTTACGACCCCCACCACCGCCCCCGGTCCAACTTTGCAGAGCTGATTGTGGCATTTTCCGCTGCTCTCGAGCGACGTCGTCGTGGTACTATTCTCAGGCGGAGCTGCGGAGGGAGGCGGCGGCGGATTGACTGTCTCCGCCGTAGGGTTCATTAAATTTGCAGTTGGCGGCGGCGGCGACGACGACGAGGTGTAAGTCGGAGTAGTTTCGTCGAACGAGGAGGCGAAGCTCCACCACTCAATGCTGTGAACCTCGGTGCTCCCCTGAGTCGACCCGGCGAACCCGACAAACATGAAGTCGTCGGTGATATACTCGCCGAGATCGACGGCCGAGGACAAAACGGGCTCTTTGGGCTTCAAATTGGAATACGACACGTAGACGTCGAGGCTCCGAGTTGACCCGGAGTAATCAACCCACGAGTTGACCAGGTCACCGCTCTTCAAATCTACCCCAACGACACCCAAATCCCTAACCCGGGTCGAAACCATCGAGTTCAGGTCCAAGCCCACGTGATTCCCGTTGATGTCCTTGAACGCGACGTCCATCATCGTGTCGAACTCAACCGCCACCACGCCGTTGGGAGCGCCCTCCGCGTTTATCAGCCCCAGGAAGCCGCCGGCGTCGCCGACGAACTCATCGTCCGGCGAGATCACGAAGGCTATCCCGCCGCCGATGGAGGAGGGGTTCAGGTTCGTGACGGCGAACGAGAAGAATGTGGAGAAGCTCGCTGTCGACCGGCTCCCGGGTCTCCGAAAACTGACCGGCTTCGAGTATAGGACCCTCCCGGCGCCTGAGTACGGGACGGTGACGTCGCGAGTGAGCCTCACGCTCCCGTTGCTGAAGTGGGCGTCGCCGAGGAGCTTCATGCTGGAGAGCGTCAGCGTTCCGAAGTCGAACTCAGTCGCTGCCGTGAATACATTGCCGGAGAAAAAGCCGAACGAAGCAAAAACAGATATCAAAACGTAGCAGTAACAAAGCCCTCCGGAAAATGACGTCATCGTCTAGTTTCCAGAACATTCCAGCGGAGAATGACCGGGGGAATGTCTGTTTCTCAGATTTGTGCACGAGAACGAAGAGTGAGAAAACTAGAGGGAGATTTATGAGGGAAGAAAGTTGAGTGGGAACAAGGAGAGAGACAAAGTGATGCAGAGTGTGGAGGAAGAGAGAAGAAAGAGAATCCAAGGAGGAATGCAACGAGACATGTGGATGCCACGTGTCGTTCCAACGGTAATAATTCCTGAGGTCGGTCGTTTGTCATAAAAAACACCGTATAATAAAGGATTTCTTTTTCTCGGGCAGGAAGTAAAGTGGTTTTGTAGTTTCCATTTTCCAACGTTTGCAATTTTATTCTCGCTGTCAGATTTTTCTATTTTTATTTTTGCCTTTTTAGACAGAGAATCCTTTACGCAGAATATGAAATGCCTATAAATGCAAAGCCTTTTATTTCTGCATTTGATTATTTCGATGTTTCAAGATTAGATAGGAATATACTTGGAACTAATTGTAACAAAGAATGTAAATTATGGGTACCTTTCCCTTCCAGCTTTTTTGACATCGACTTTTCAAAATTTATCTACTTTTATTTATATTTCTCTTTAACTATATATTTATAACATCAATTTTTATAGGGATCTCATTATAATATATATATATATATAACTATATCTATAAGATAGTCCTAGGATTCAGAAAAAAGACAAAAAAAAAAGACTGTTATGGGACATAAAAAACAAAAAATCAGTTTTTATCTTTAGAAATTAGTTTTATAGAAAATATCAAATAAATACATCTACAATGTTAAAAAATTGATTTATCCAACTTTTAAAAGATAAAAACTACTGTTGAAGAAGTTGACTCTCAAGTTTTATCATATCAACTTAAAGATGTTGATTCTCAACTTCTTAAAAATGAAAAAAATCTAAGCGATTCTTTTTTTGGCACCACTACTAACTTTCTCGTGTGATGGGCTAAGTTTGCAGTGATACTTCCAAATTCTACCGTCATGACTATAATCTAAAAAAATAATAGTGGAATTTGAAGTTCGAATTTAAGTCTTTTCACTACAAACTCACCAATCATCATGAATATATTTTATTTTTTGTACTACTTCCATCTTTCTTCGACTATTATCAAATTTTAATTTTAAATATATATTAAAAATAAGTTTTTAAGAAACAAGTAACATAAAATAAATGTCAAAATAATAATATTAATAATAAATTTTCAAACTATTTTTCTACTATGAATAATAGTATAACACATAGTTATAAATCATTTATATATATATATATATTAATTTGTTCAATTTGAAACTGCTAAACACACTAGGTAATAAAGAAAAGTGGATAGTCCTCATATATGAAATGGAGGTATATGGCATTTGGAATGACAATTCTCTATTTCAAAACATATCAATTATAAAAGTTAAAATGAATATAAAATTGATCATTCCACTCCTATCTCATTCAATCATACAACAATGAGGGTGTTTGGCTAAGCTTATTTTAGAAAGCTTATAAGCTCCAATAACTTATAAGTTGTTTTAAGAACTTATAAGATATGGTGTATTAAGAGCTTATAAGATGCTAAATTATTTGGATAACAAGGGTAAACATGGAAATAAGAAAGTATATCAAGGTTATTTTTATAGTTTTATTGTAACTTATAAGATTATTAAAAATTAAGTTGGGTTTGAGCTTTTTTTAATAGAGCTTATAAGCTCTTGAAACTTATTTTGAAAACTTATAAGTTCTCTAATAACTTAATTCTTAAACAGCGTTGATTGAGAACATAATGTTCTTAAACAATTTTATAAGTTGTTTTAAAGAACATAATGTTTCTACCAAACACCCCAATATATCCTTCTAGAAAATAAAATAATAAAAGAAGATAATAATCGAGAAGGATGGGAAACCGAGAGAAGTCGTGTTAGTCCAGTGCTGTGATGCCACGTGGAGGACATTCAACAATAGCTGTCATATTATACTACTAAACCATCAACTAAGTCAACCCAAGCCTGTAATAATTTGAACTAACTAGTTTATTTTATTTTGCTACCTTGCATGCAATTATCCATCGATGGAGCAGGTTTCCGTTGATAATTAAAAAAGAACATGCATGCATGATACTATCTCACTCAAATTAAATTACATCATAGATGATTGATGTATGATTTTGCGCGCCGAGCAATATATACAATTTAAATGTTTGATTGTGGGTTACAAGTTACAACAGAATTAGCCTATCATGAGATGCGCGGAGTGGACTATTAGTATTTGTTTTGGGTTTTTTTTTCAAATTTTATTTCATTACATTGTTATTTTTATTCGACCTGAGAAATAGCTAATGTGGCTAACATTCTTAATGTACAAATTATGATAATATGCAACAAAAGTCATTTTATTCGTTTTAATTAATTTAGTTACGATTAGAAAGCATTAAGCTGGATGGTTTAGTTCTTAAGAGTTAAAATCAAACTTATTATAGTATGCTTAACTCTTTTATTTGATCATAAGCAATAAGTTTGAATTTTATTGCAGTTTGTGCTTGTATATTTTCACATTCTACTCTTATTTGTTAATTGATGAAATCATGCACCACAACAAAATTGTTTAGTAGTATTTTAGGATTAGATTCTTGACAACATCTAATGCGCAATGAATAATACAATCAAGAACGGATCTTAGATCTATAATTAAAGCATGCGATGAGCCCAGAACACGAGGATCGAAGACTTACGTGTTTATAACGCTTCGGGTAGTAGTAAAGCTTCCAAGGAATCCTACGAGGCGTTTCCACAACTATGGTATCCACGTGTATGCCAATCGGTCGCAGAACAATTCCTCGATATTGAAATCCAACGAGAGAAGCGAGAATCTCCAATTGAATTTCACGGTAGTTTTACGTGTTTCTCAATAATGGTCTAATCAACCTTAATCACAATGATTAGATATCCATTATATATATTATCCATAACCTAGTTGAATGGGCTTTAGGGTTCAATTAATTAATATCCAATACTTAATTAATTAAGCCCATCACTAATATTAGTCCATTAACTTTCAATCTCCCACTTGGACTAGTATTAGATAACATACCGTGCACTATGCATATACCCTGAATGAATAACAATACACTTGATAGTGTGACCCAATAGGCTCCATTACAAGCGATGATCTAATCAAAGTGCGCACAAAACTCTTGGGCTGCGTTGTGCGTGAACTCGATATATGACGGACGTTTACGTGGAAAGCGATAAACAAACCTTTACATGAAGTTTATGTAATATCCTTTCATTCATGACACACTCGATTGAGCACAGGATTTTGCTACGTGTACATCGATAGCTCGATCATCTTTCTCATCTTTATTATAAGACCCATATGATCATATTGATTACTTTAATTGAATATATCTCTTAGATGCCAATGACTTTATGGTCGAATAATATAGAAAATGAGTGCTCACTCGAAAATCTAATCGAGGAATGAATCCCATTCTTGGCTCAACTACCATTTTCATTTGTCTCATGATGCACCCAATCGAGCCGTGTCTTGTCACTGCATAGCGTTGCCTTGGTCAAATCTGACACTCAACAAACAAAATGTATAATGACCTCAAGTCTAAGGACTATTACATACTCCACACACTAAGAAATCGTAGACATCAAACAAGCGATTTAATAGTTGGGTATACCAATACTCTCCAAAGTATTCATGTGTCCATCACGGATATCAAATATCTCGTAGTTGTGAGAACCACTACATTCTCTAAGAATGTGATGCGAGACCACATGCTAACCTATAACATATCATCAATATCCCATTCTTGATGATCATTGGTTAGGGCTATTTTAGAATTATACTATATCATTGATGTCTCACAAAAATGAGCGATGATAATTCAAGGAACAAATAAGAGAATAACGACAAACATCAAAATAATTATTCCATTAAATGTACAAAACCCATAGATAAAACATTATCTTCGATTGTGATCAAAAGTAAGTATGTCACAATAAAGGAGTTTCTAAAACATACAAACTTTAAACTCCCCTGAATCAAAGCCAACATCCACATGTCTAACACACTGACTTTCACATGACTTGGTAAAGGATCAACTAAGATATCATCGAGGGTACTCTTTCTAATTTTACATTGTTCATTTCTATTATTGCTCTAATCGAAGATATCGTCTTGAAATATGTTTGTTTACATTTTGAAACTAGCATCGATGTACCTAGTCAGCGATAGCTTTGGATGTCCACCATAGCCCAACAATCTATTAGGTCTATCCCGATAGATCTTGATCCCAAGGATATAGGAGGCCTCACCAAGATCCTTCACCATAAAGGATTTAGACAGCCAGTCTTTTACGGATTGCATCATGGATCGGTCGCTCCCCATAATCAGAATGTCATCGACATATATGACCAGGTAGACAACGTTTCCATTCTCGTGCTTACTATAAACGCATGGGTCTTATTTGCTTCTGACAAAGTCAAACAATTTGATAGCTCTGTCAAAACAAATGTTCCAACTCCTTTATGCTTGCTTAAGCCCATAAATGGACTTCTTTAGCCTACATACTGCATTCGGCCTCTCTTTGGACACAAAACCTTCAGGCTGAGTCATGTAGACATCACCTTCTAGTTCTCCATTGAGAAACGCGGTTTTGACATCCATTTGCCAAATGTCAAAATTGTAGTATGCACTATTGCAAGTAATATCCTAATGGACTTGATTTTTACAAGCGGTGAAAAGGTCTCATCATAGTCGATGCCTTCACGTTGACTATAACCCTTGCCACCAACCTAGCCTTGTAGGTTTGTATCTTACCATCTGCATCTCTCTTCTTTTGAAGATCCATTTGCGACTATGGAGTAAACCTCATCCGGTAAGTCATCAACTAGTTCCCGGACTAAATTGAAATACATCGAGTCCATTTCGGATATTAAAGCTAAAGCCACATCTTTGAATCGATTGCGGACAACCGCTTCATTATAGGTCTTAGGTTCATCATCATCCGATTCGACTTCATCATCTTGGTTCTCAACCATTAGATTCAATCTTCGGTGCACGACGAGTCCTCGTGGCCTATTGAGTTGGGTTGTTTGCGAGGTTCGGTGTTCATTACGAGCGTGAGTAGGTTCTTCCGTGTTGATCCGATCAACATTTTGGATATTCTCAAGAATTTCATCATGATTTTCTTGAGGTGGAGGTGCACAACTATTGTGTCATCTTGTATTTGATAAGTCTCATTGTCTTCTTGAGATGGTGGTGGCCTCTAAGAGTCATTTCCTCCCAATAGATCATCAAATACTCCCACCTGAATTCTTGTTTACACCATTAAAACAATCCTTCGTCCTCGTGTCATTTTGTGGTTCTTGAATTGCTTCAAGATCTACCTCGTTGTGACCTTGTTCCTTGGAAACATAAAAGTCTTCAAGAAACGTCACATTCTAGAAATGATCACCTTGTGATCTCCGGTGAGTAGAATTCATATCCTTTTGTTTCCTTAGGATATCCCACAAGATAACACTTCTCACTTTTAGATTCGACTTATCGATCGACATTTTCTTAACAAAGCGAGACAACCCGGTCGCAAATAGTTAAGATTTGCTCTTTTCCCATACCATATCTCATATGGTGTTTTCTCGTGATTTAGAAGGAACCTATTCAAAATATGAGCATGTAAGTAAGGCATGGCCCCAAAGGAATAAAGAGACTAGCGAAACTCATCATGGATCGAACCATATCTAATAAAGTTCGATTTCTTCTCTCGGATACACCATTCATTTGTGGTGTTCCGGAGGTGTCGATCGACCGATTCCATGTGATTTCAAGTAATCAAGAAACTCTCGGCAAGTATTCCCTCCTCGATCGATCGAAGATGCTTGATACTTTTACCAAGTTGTTTCTCGACTTCTAACTTAAACTCTTTGAACTTATCAAGAGCTTGATTTGTGTTTCATCGGATACACATACCCAAACCTCGAATAATCATCGTAAAAGTAATGAAATACGAATATCCACCTTTTGCTTGAGTTGGAAACGGTCCACACACATCTGAGTGGATCAACTCTAGCAATTCTTTGTCACGTAACCCTTTCCCAGAAAGTGGTTTCTTAGTCATCTTTCTTTTGAGACAAGATTCACAAGTACCATATGATTCAAAATCAAATGGTGTGAGATAATCTAATTTTCTCAACCTTGCTATCATTTTCTCATTAATATGACCAAGTCTACAATGCCAAAGATAAGTAGCATTATTCGTATTACTTAGCTTAGGTCGTTTGTTTTGTACATTGAGAATATCTCGTTCACATTCAAGCATATATAAACCATTCGAAAGAAAAGCTTTTCCATAAGACACTCCGTTATGAGAAAACGAGCATCTACCATTTCCAAAATGGAAGGAAACCCCTTCAATGTCCAACATAGGAATGGAAATAATATTCTTTGAAATCGCAGGAACGAAATAACAATCATGTAAATCTAGTCTATAACCCGAAGGAAGATCCAATCTATAAGTCCCCACGCATTCGGCAGCAACTCTTGCTCCATTTCCCACGCGTAGGTCAACCTCCCCAGGATTCATCTTCCTGCTGTCACTAAGCCCCTCCACATTATTACAAATGTGAGCCACACCGGTATCTAATACCCAAGAATGTGAATTATTTATAGACATATTTATCTCAACGACAAATATACCGAGCTATCACCCATTGCACCTTGTGCCTTAAAATTTTAGGCGATCTCTCTTCCGGTGCCCTTCTCGTGAAACGTGCTCTTGAGAGATCTCGGAGTATCTTATACTCGAGGCTTGTGCCTCTAAAGCAAACAAACTCTTGAGTCTTGAAACATTTCATAGGGTTGCATGCATTCATGTTGCCTACGGAGTTCCAAACTCATAGAAGTCGACATAATGCTCGAGCCGACATAGCATCCTCAACGTGCTTCTTATGAGCAACCCGGTCAAGCGAGGCATACTCGGGAGAGCGACATCGGGATGATCTTGATTGGTTTGTCAAGACATACTCAATCTTATTCATCCTTAATACCAGCGCAAACAGCGTAGCAATCCGTATAGTTTGACCGGTCGACATATTTGTTTCCATCAAACAATTATACAACTTAGGCGACATCGTGAATCGAGCGAAAAATTTACGAAATTAGAAAAAATTAGAACAAAGTAAACACGGATCACAATCGTATCACTAATCAAACAAGGGTTTATTGTATTGATTAGTTCCCACTAATTTAACATATATTGCATCCCCAAATGCAAAATACGGATTTATAACAAATATATAAATCTTAGTAGTCCAAGATCAAGTCAATATTATTACACCTACGCTTTGGATGATGATGTAAATAATATCACTCGGTGGGCCTCAAGCCGATTGCAACATTGATTTGTAGCGATTCAAGTCTTATATTATCATAGCCTCTGCTTTGGTGATGACTACAATAATAATACTTGGTGGGTTCCAAAACCGATCACAACAAATAAATTTACAATTCTTGGTTTATTAATCCAATTAATATGCATCCACTAATTATTTTGATCGCTTTGGTGTTTTAAAATAATTAAGCAAATCAACCCATCACACGATGCCAACCATGCATCTATGAATGAGCCTTTGCTTGTCGATTTGGGAGTAAACACTTTGGTGTAAAACTCTTGGACGAAAGAGGCTAGGATCCTCATCAATTATGATGGACGATGCGTTTTGTTTCAAAACAAGACTTGTATTTTAGTGGGGATAAAACATGTGATACTAATTCATATTTAATATCCAATATTAAATTGAAAACAATTCTTGGGTGCGCCTACCGGGCATGAAATCTGGACCACATATATTGGGCGCCGTCACCCAAACATAGTGTCTGGACTACATGTATTGGGCGCGCCTACCCAAACATAAAAGCGGTCTCTAACTACTATAGTTAAAATAAGCATAAAATCAAATAGCATGCTTATCACGAGAAAACATCAAATAGGGCTCAACGAATAAATTCATTAATCTAATTAATAATTTAATTCTCTAATTAAAGTGGATTCTTGCATTTATATTAATTCCAAATTAATATAAATATTCATTTAACATTATTATTTCAAAATAATAATCTAATAAGATTTATTAATCTAATTAATATATCGGTTCCTAATTTATGAACATTAGTAAATCATATTAATTCTAAATTAATATAAAATCAAACTTTATACTATTATTTCAAAAATAATAATAAAGTTAAAATTTATTAATCTAATTAATAAATTAATGTCCAAAATAGTGATTAAATTATTAATTCTAAATTAATAAAATTAATCCATGTACATTACTAAATTATATTAATTCTAAATTAATATAAAATCAAACCTTATGTTATTATTTCAAAATAATAATATAATTAAAATTTATTAATCTAATTAATAAATTAATTTCTAAATTATGATTAAATTTATTAATTCTAAATTAATAAATTAAGTCCATGTACTACAAGTAGATTGTATTAATTCTAAATTAATACAAAATCAAAATTAATGTTATTATTTCAAAATTAATAACATTAAAACAAAACTTATTAATCCAATTAATAAATTAATTTGTGAAATTTGAAATTAAACTTATTAATTGAAATTAATAAATCGATTTTTTTTAAAACATTGTGACCACTTGATGGGCTGCCATATAGAAAATCTTGGCCCATAACAAAGCCGGACTCGCATGACCCGCCCACGCCCATACCCCGGCCCGAACTCGGCGGCCCGGCGCGCAAGACAAGTGCCCAGCCGCACCCAGGGTTTCAGCGCGATGCTACGTCGCCGCTTTCTTCCGCCGTCGCCGCGTTTACCGCCGCCGCCGCCACGCCTAACGCGGCGTTGGCGCCCAGCGCCTCCACGCGGCGGCCGTCGACTCCACGGACGCCGCGATTTCCGGTGCCGTGTTTTGCCTCGCCCAGCGCGACGGATGCGACACAGTCGGCGTTCGTGCACGCCCTTGCGTACCCGACGTCAAACGGCGTTCAGCCAGCGTTCCTTTTCACCCTCACGCCCAGCGTGCGTCGGCCTCCACCCACGCAACGAGTGTTCGCCGCGGCGGCAGCGCGGCGCTAGCGCTGTGCCATCGACCGCGACGTTTGATTCGAACGCACGTCCGCGTGCGCGTAAACGAAGCGCAAACACCGCCGGCGCTCTTCCTTCCCATTCGCGATGACGCGATTTCGATCTGAGAGGGTTCGGCGATGGCGGCAACTCAAGTCGACGGTGGAAGAACGGTGAAACAATTTCCGCGAAAACATCTGATTTTAATTTGATTTAATTTTCAAAAATTAAATAAATTTCGATTTCAAAATCGATTTCAATTTCAATTATTTTCAAAATCCACAATTAATTAGTATCTGAATTAAATAATTATAGATCGAGCCGGGCTCGATACCCTTGTTAGGATTCGTTCTTGACAACATCTAATGCGCAGCGGAATAATACAATCAAAACAGATCTTAGATCTATAATTAAAGCATGCGATGAGCCCTAGAACACGAGGATCGAAGACTTACGTGTTTATAACGCTTCCAGGTAGTAGTAAAGCTTCCAAGGAATCCTACGAGAGCGTTTCCACAACTATGGTATCCACGTGTATGCCGATCGATCGCGGAACAATTCCTCGATATTGAAATCCAACGAGAGAAGCAAGAATCTCCAATTGAATTTCACGGTAGTTTTCTGTGTTTCTCAATAATGGTCTAATCAACCTTAATCACAATGATTAGATATCCATTATATATATTATCCATAACCTAGTTGAATGGGCTTTAGGGTTCAATTAATTAATATCCAATACTTAATTAATTAAGCCCATCACTAATATTAGTCCATTAACTTTCAGTGACATGATTTTAGTGACATACAAAAATGTTATAAAATTTATTACCTTTTTTAATTGTAACATGGTGAAAGGATTGAAAATGAATACATTTTATTGACTCGATTTATAATCTAAAAAACACAACTGCTTATAATTAAAAAAAATGACTGTATGTAGGTGATGAGTTGTACATAGGCTAGCTATAACTAATGTAACAATATAAATATATAACTAATGTTTAGTATTCATCAATGTATATACAATATAAATATGCTTAACAAATATATCAAGCAATCCAATTTATTCTACACTAACAAAGTAGAACTAATTAAATCTACAACAAATAATATCAACACTTCAAACAATTCAAGTGTTGTCATAATTATATAGACTAATTATGTTGTCGTAATTACAACCTCAATAATCATAATTATTTGGTTCTTTGACATAGTAAGTGGGCTAATTATATAAAATTACTGTAACTATGTGCAATTTCTATATATATATATATATATATATATATATGGAGTGGATCAAATGAGAACCATATCTTTTTTGCGAACTCTGCGAACCATGCATAAGACGTTGAAGATGATGCACAAAATGGTATAAAGTTGTGCATAACGAAAACTTTCTAAAATTATTTTGTTGTGCAACAATTTTAGAATGTTTTTATTATGTACAACTTTGTACTGTTTTGTTCTTCAACGTCTTATGCATGGTTATCAAGTTCTCAAAAGATGAGTTCTCATGGATCAACCCTATATATATATATATATATATATATGGTTGGAGTTCCGAGATCCGGTCCTCGATAGTATGTAGTACTAAATCTAGACCACACATTTTGAACACGTAGGCGCAAAATTTGACACATGACAACCCATTTTTCGCTCGGGGAAAATTGGGAAGGCACCCAACAGTATTGGGTAGAGAGTCATGACGTTGGGGTCTCATGAGCCGAGTTTGGGAGAGCATGATAACTCTTATAAAGAGTTATTATATGACCTTTGACGATAATATCCTTGAGTTTATCGGGTTCTGTTCGTTAGTATGCTTTTATGTTATATGTTTATGTTATGTTTGCGTGTGTATGTGCGAAGGATTGAGTCAGGAGAATTTAAAGGGTTTTTAATGGCATTTATCGTTACTAGTTATGGCATGAAGCGATGGGGCGGCGGTGAAGAAGAGGCGATGTCTCGAGTCAAAGTCAAGCTCCAAGTTGAGCAGCAGCAAGGCCGAACTCGTGGCGAGCGACGATGTACGAGGAAGGATTGAGCGAAAATCTTGAAAATGCGGGAGCGGTCGAACTCGAGACTAAGTCAAAGCTCGAAAAGTGAAAACCGAAGAGGCTGGAGGCGAAGTCGGAAGCCGAGCTCAAGATTTCCAAGCTCATGAGCGAACCGAACTCGGAAAGAAAGAAACGAGCCGAGCTCGCAACCTAAGCCGAGCTCAAATGAAAAGTTCGCAAGTATGAAGGCGACCTTGATACTAAAACGTCTGGCGAGGCGGACTTACAAGTGAGGTCGGACTCTAAGCCGAACTCGAGAATGATGACCGCGATCGAGATCGGATTCATGAGCAGTCGAGCCCGTTCAAAGGTCGAGCTTGGAAGAAAGGAAGAAAAGGCGATGTCACGGCGTCGAGCTCGAGGCGTGAGGCGGACCTTTATGTGGTCGAGTTTGTAAGGGGTTGAGTTCGGATGCGAGGTCTTCATCGGGAGGACGAGCTCGTGCTGTGCTGGCGAGTAGAGGAGCTCGTATTAGCGGATGAAGCGCGCTTATGAAAGAAACGAAGAGACTTGTAGGACCACGGCCACGTGGCGGCGGCCACGATAGCATAAAGGGCGCGTTTTCCGAGCCAGCGGAAAAGAAAGGATCGATGGATGAAGGGTTTGCGGTGCTGATGCATACACCTAAAAAGTGTCGAGTTGGTTATTAAAAGAGGCGACAATCGGAGATGCATTCATAATTGATGTCGGGAAGAAGGAATCAGGGGGGCAACACCTTGGAGAAGAAGCTATCGGAAGAGGCGACGATCCAAGGAGGAGCACGTGATTCCGGCGACGAGTGTTAACTTTGAATCTCGAATTCTTTTAACTTTGCTATGGCATTTGTGTTTTTGAATTCTGTTGCACAGCTCGCTATGAGCTAAATTTGTAGGACTTGATCTTTTGATGAAACTCATGCTCGTGTGACGTTTTCTGCTTATCTTGTTAAGTTATTATCGTTTTCTTGGAGATTATTTATCTTGCTTGTGATTGATCACCATGGGTGAGATTTTAGCTCTATGATTTCTGGGAAGCTCTCATAGAGTGAAAAACAAGAAAGTGACGCAAGAACATGATTTAAATATTATGTGTGTGAATAGCATAGGAATATGTGTTTGCCTTGCGTGACATAAATGAATGGAATGGTAGAGATACTCTTAAAGCACTTCGGTATAGGAATATATTGAAGAGCTTAGAGGGTATAATCTTAGATTTGGAAAAATACTAAGAATTGGAAGATTTCATGTCATAATGACGAGGCAAAGATAATGTTGAAGCGTGGCAAGTACGGAGCATAGGTGGAATCAAGTGGTCAAGTCTATTTTCCCTCTTAATATCAGTTGTTTAATCATAATTTGTCTGAAAGTCCACATCGTCTCGGTGTTATATTTCTCTTTAATTGTTTCTCTCTCATAATCACAAACAAATTGTCTTCGACGTGGTTTAAAAAGTGTGTTCCCTATGGATTCGATCTCGGAATACTTCCGATTTATTACTTGTTGACTACGTGCACTTGCGTATATACATTTTACAAAACAACAAGGCACAACAAAACACAGATAATGCATACAGAATAATATAATAATGCATTTAAAATAACATAACAATGCATCGCACACAACCGGCGTTGGGTGCGCCATTGAGTGAGGGATTGGGTGGGCTCAGCGTTGGGTAGGGGTCTTTGAGTGTTGCGCCATTGGGTGGGGACGGGTTTGGGAAGAGCCACAACAAAACACAAAAATGCATATGAAATAACATAACACCGCATTCACTTGAACATAAAGCGCATCGGCCAATCGGCGCTTGCAAGCAAGCGGCCAGGGTGTGTTTTCGGCATGCATTTAATTGAAACTCATGCATTTTTGTGTTCAAGTGAATGTATTTTTGTGTTGATTTAAATGCATAGTTGAGTTCAACTCTATGCATGTTTTGTTTTCGAAAATCACATAACAAATCAAATTACTAATCTACCCTTACTGTAACGAAATTAATGAAAATAAGCTTAAAAAATCCGAAAAAATCTCCACCATATGAATTATGAGATGAATGGATGAGATAGAAGTCTACATCTTACCTCGAGCTCAGTCTTATTTGATTCTCTCTCTCTCTCTCTATATATATATATATATATATTATACGAAAATTTGTACGCTGAGTTATCCTTGATTGATTAAATATATTACAATGTACAATTATGTGTAGGTCGAAACTATACTAATTACAATAATCACTTATAGATCTACAAATGTCGATGATAATAATTATCTTAAATTATATACGCAATATTTATTATGTAGATATTTTTAAGCAACACTAACAATAATTAACATGCTATAATTAACATTAATTATCTTATCGAGACATAGTCAACAATTTAGTTATATATAGGAATTGGTTCATATATATAAATGATAACAAATCATGTTCATTAGATTTAGAAATTTAATGGTTATCTTTAAGTTTACATCTGCATTCATTATATGCATATTTTATTATATAATTGTGCATTTGTGCATATACGTCATAATTTGTGCATTGAATCTAAAACGTCCATATTGATGTATCAAGGGTTGATATTTATCCTCATATTTGCACTATAAAGGGTATGCACACGATAATCACTATATATATATATATATATATATATATATATATATATTTAATTTATGTACATCATTAGTATTAGAACTTTAATCTTCAATCCTTTAATGCTATAGATTTAAATATATTAGTTTTTCATAATACAAAATTTGATTTCCTCTTAATTAATTTATATATTTTAATAAATACTGATTAATCATCTAAATATATTAAAGAATCCATTTAGTGCTTGAATGATTGGTTTAATATTTAGTTCAGTTATATGTTTAAATACAGAAATTTGCTATGTGTGTGATGATTAACTAATTAATCAATTAATGATTATTATATTAAGCCTTTTTGCCTAAAAATGTTGTAATCATATGTATCGATCTTCTAGCAAAACAAAATTATTTTAAATATTTTGGCTTTATTTTCAACCTCCATATCGATTTTCTTTAAAAGTGAAAACATGTTCAATCAATATTAAAAAGTCGAATTTATAGCGCATGTTTTTAGCTATCCTGAGCCGGTTCATCATCATCATAATAATAATAATAATAATAATAATAATAATAATAATAATAATAATAATAATAATAATAATAATTATTATTATTATTATTATTATTATTATTATTATTTTAAATTAAAAACCTCTCACCGTTTAAATATAAGAATTACTGGTGTTGCGGATTTATATTATTATTATTATTATTATAAATAAAAAACTCTCACCATTTGAATATATTCGAAAAGACTGCTATACGAATTACCGGTGTTGCGGATTTATAATTAAATTGTATAGCTTGTTTTAAGTTATTTCTTTTCGATGCCATTCTCCCACAAAGCGCCGTAATTATCGTTCAAAGACCTTCGAACTGATACTCTTACCTTCATTAGTTAGTGAGTAAATAAGAAATTTAGTCATAATGTTTGATCTTTAAGTAGCATACATATGGCACGCTGGTTTCCTATTGACATTGCCATTATACCTCCAATCAAATTCGGCATTCCACGTAAATTTTTCCATGCCAGAATATAAACATCTTGAGTTTTATTAGAAGCAATTATTCTTTTTTTTTTGGGTCAATTGAAGTAATTATCCTTGAATTAATAGAACTCATATATATAGCTATAAAAATTTATGTTTAATCAATTACTTTAATTACTTTCCTTAGGGAGTAAAAATAGGATATTTGTGTGTTGGTTGGTTAGTGGTAGAGTGGTTAATGCCCGATGACAAAGGTCTCGGGTTCGAGTCCACTGTGATGAAACCTTTAAAATTTCTACATAAATTGACCAAAAAAATGGGATATTTACTCGCTTTCATATAATAGACATAAAATATACATACAACAATAAAAGATTTTAAAACAACCTACACTTATCATATTACTCCTTTTTTTATTATTAAAAGTAATGATGTCAATTCACATAAAAAATAAATATATTTTTGGCTATGTTTTATCTTTAAATTTTCAAAGTGAATATTAACCACAATTCACTCTATAAAAGTAATAACCTCGCGAATCATTTAAGAAAAAGAAGGAGAAATAACAAAACAAAGCAAAAGGATCCACATGAGGAGGAAAGATAATAATTATAAAAGTCATCTATTCGTTTATAACCCCAGCTTTTGGTGGAAACGAACAGAAGGCCGATGACCCGACCCATTCTGCAATACAAACAAACCCAAATCCCATCCTCATTAATTCTTGTTCACGTATCGACAATCCTTTCTAACCTCTCCGTCATCCCCACTGAGCGGATTGTTCTCCGACAAAATGAGGAGTGCCTTTGCGAATTGATCGTGGAAGTATCCATTATCCGCCGCCATCTTCTCCACAAACGGGTAAGTATTCGGATCCGAAACCAGTTGCTGATCCACCACCAGCAACCCCTTGTGGCTCAGTATGTTCTTGTAGTACATGTTGTCCAGCACCATCGGCGTTTCGCGGTCGTTTCGAGAGTAGAGCACGGCGTTCGGATCCGGGTGCGGGGACGGGCACCGCGCCTTTAGGTACTCCGCGTAGTCCGGGTCCAGGGTCGGGTCGACGGTCGGGTACAGCCTTTGCACGAGGTTGACGCAGTGGACTCGCCCCACCGAGTGCGCGCCTAAATAGTAATTATTTAATATCTTGATTAAATGGTTGTTGCAATCATGTGCATTTCAAAGATGATAAGAAATTTCATAAATGATACCAACACTAATTAAATTCTAAATTTTGGACATTAATTGATCCAATTTTTCAAGTATTGCAACGAAGACCTAATTTTGACCCTTTAATTAAATTTTTTCAAGTACTGTTAACTGACATGATACGATTTAAATGACTAAAATATTTAGTTTTTGTGAAATAATCAGTTATGCCACGTCAGTTTATCAATGACTGAAAAATTTAGAGGATCTATTATGTTACATATTAAAAATTTGGGTCTTAAATTTCATCAGTTTAAAATGAGTCAGGAAATTTGGGACAATAGCCAAAGTTTGAGATTTAATTAGCAACTATATCTTTCTTTTTCTTTTCTTTTGTTGTTTTATTTTTACCTAATAGAGCAACAGTTCCTTGGGTATCAATGCCCATGGCTTGGAAGGTGGAGAGAACTGCTGCAACGGTGTCGTTATGATTTGGGATGGAGTTTTCAACTTCTGCTGCATAGCTTTTCTTGCTGTCTTTTCTACCGGTCTTCATCTCTATGTATGGCCCTCCCAACTTCAACACAAATTAAACATCATAATATTGGATATTCATTTTGTAGATAAGATAGATGTAACGTGGATTGATTTTAACAGAAAAAAAGAAAAAGATTAATTACCATGACTGCTCCATCTCTTGCAGAGAGAGCAACAATATCGGCGCAGGAAACGGTGAGAGGGCACTCCTCCTCTAGGGCGTCTTTGATTGTTGTAATGTACTTGAAATTCCTCATCCCGAAACTCCTCGACGTCGCCTTCTCCGATTCTATGCCATTTGCAGACTCCAATAGTAGCGATGCATCGCATGACTGTGTTTGAATAATTCAGAATTAGGGAGGTTGAACCTCAAGGATCAGATGATGAAATTAATAACCTTAACGACGCAATCATGGAAGAGATTTCTGATCCAGGAAACGGCGGTGTTTCCGTGCTTGTGATAAAGGGCGATGACTTGTTCCTTTATTATTTGTTCTGCTCTGGGGCAGCTCGTTGAGTAGTAATTACCCTCTATCTCACTTACGCCTTCAAATATGTATACACACAGATGTATTTAGCTATTGCACTATAACTAAATTTCAATATTTCAACCCACTACAGAAAATTATTTGCCAAGTGTACAGAATCAAATATACAATCCTTATTTTGTACCTTCTGGTGACGATAAAAAAAATGTATGACATACTTATTTTCTCTATCTCTTAAGTGATGATTCGTTTCTATACAATAACATGCATTTTTTATTTTTTTATGTATTAGATAAAAAGGCGTGTGCAGGTGGTAATGATAACATAGCAACATGAAAAAGATAGCATAATGAAAGAGGGAGAAAAGGCAGTATGCAAGTGGTAGTGATGATAATAACATAATAAAGGAGAAAAAAAGTCACCAGAATGAAATTGGAAGAGCAACGGTATTAACAGAAAGATGAGAGCTGAGGCAAAAGTAGCCATCTTTTGTTTGTTTTGTGCACACAAAGAATGAAGTGATTATAATTAGGGGGAAATATATAGGGGCAGCAGCAGTGGGCACAAACACACACTCACAGTCACAATTAGGTGGAATTTAAGATGCTGATCCACTTAGCCGCAAAACTTTGACCTTCCGTCCATTTCTCACCACGCTTCAACTTGTTGCTCCACCAATTCAACCCACTATAATTGTTTTATTTCTGAAAAATCTTAATTTAATAATGATTATAATAGTAAAGATCTGCTGGAAATGCATGTTACTGACAAATTTCATTAATTTTGAACCATTGAAAGTCAATCTCCTTCCTATAAAATAAAAGGTTAATTCCTCTTAAGGCTAATTACTAGTCTCTTTACTTGGACTAAATGAATTCAATAGTAACGTTATCAATGACGGAGATGAGATGTAGTGTTAATGATTAAGTAGCTGAGATTCACGGATTAATTAAACTGTTCAAAAATATATTAGAAAAAAAGAACAAAAGAAAAGACAAGCTGGCTAATGTGTTGACTGTTTAATTATCGGGATCTGAGGCATTATTTGTGGGTCACCGCTGCCCAACTAGGCACTAGATGATGGCATACACTCAATTATTTTCGCTTCTACAAAAAGAAAAAAATATATTATTATACTCTTGGGATTATCCTGCAAATAATATAGAAGGCGGGTAGCAAATAACTATCCAACTCTTTGTCTTTTCGTCGTGGTATAAGATATTAATGTGATTAATCTATTTTATCAGTTTAATGATCATACTATGTATAATACACCCAAGTACGACAAAGAAAGAAAGTTGATCTTAAATTATCGATAAGATATGAATTTTGTTGAACTAAAACACCATTAGTTTTATAGGTGGAATATGTAATGCAAATGGAGCTTTTCACTGATATTAACGGGGTGTTTTATTTAGAGACCTTATAAGTAGTAATGTATTAAGAATTTATAAGTTATTAAAATATTTGGATAATTGATCTTATAAGCTAGAGAATCGTGAGTTAAAGAGAGAAAATCATAGTTAAAGAAATAAAATTAACGAGAGGTGAAGTTGGTAATATATTTGTAAGAAATAACGAACTATAATAAGGTTATTTTTGTAAATTTATGGTTGCTAATAAGCTTATGAAAAAATAAGTTAGGGTTGAACAACTTATTTTATTGGAGTTTATAAGCTATTGGAGTTTATTTTTACAGCTTATAAGCTGTTTATGGGAGCTTATTTTAATAAACACTTTATAGAAACTTATAAGATCTTAAATAATTTATAAGCTATTTTAAAGAGCTTATAAGCTTAGCCAAACACCCTCTAACTGCGATGGACGAAATAGATACTTAATGAGAAGAGAAAATATATATGGTTTAGACAGATTAGTTTGTTTTTGTTTTTTCCCCTTCTCTTAACTTCTGTTCGTCAATTGATAATAAAGGAGACCGTAATTTGTTTGGGCCCTCAATCTCTCCAATTGATAGTGAAGATTTTTGCATGACTTGTTTTCAATACTTTAAAACTCCAATGCACGAAAATTTAAGAGCTTAAATTTAAGGGGGCGTGTATTCAGTGATGGAGGTCGAAATTTGAAGCTAGGGGGTTCAAAAATATTTGAAAAGTAAATAATTTTTTTAGGGATTTATCAATACAATCTCTTTTTTTAAGAAGGCATCATAGAAACTCCCTCACTTTGAAAGTCGACCCTAAACAGAAGCTGTCTGCTCAACTCAAACAACTAGAAGCAACACGAAAACACCAATTTCATTTATTGAAAATTTTAGATTCAAAATTATTTATTAACATATTAAATTTCTAGATTTTGAAAGTCTCACATCTGATACTTTAGTTTCTCCTGCAAAGATGTTAATCGGACGAACTTAAACTTTTAACAAGTTTCTTTGAATCAATTTTTGGGATGGATAAAGAAAAGTTCAAGTTTTTGAAAATTCGAATAGATTGAAATTTTCGTTTTCTTTCGTTGCTCTCTTTTCTTTGTAACTTACGGAATTTGTTCTCTCACATGCGTTGTTTTCCCTTTATCGACTTTCTTTGTTCGAATTAAGATATTCAATTCTTTACATTGGAGAAATTGATGAAGTTTCATAGAAGATAAAGAGAAATTGGAAAAATTCCAAAGGATAAAGAGATAAAAACAAAAAGAAAAGAAAATCCCAAAAGTTACGCAAAAAATAAAGAGATATAAACGAAAAGAGAAAAAAATATTGATTATAAATTGGTGCACAACATATAACCACTCTATATAACAATATATATTTTAAAATTAAAATACAAAATTACTAAAATACCCTCTTTTTTTGAAATTACTGAGGGGGCCCATGACCCCCCCCCCACCCCTTACTGCCTCCGTCCCTGCGTTCACTTACTGAAAACTCTATGAAACTTGACAGATTAATTAAAAATAATTTCCAATTGTTGGCCCAATAACGAAGAAATAATATGCACCACGAATAACATCACCCTAAAAAGTAGGAAAAACAGAAAATAAAAGAAGTTGGATAATAATGGTTAATGGTAATCATTAGGAATTGTTGATCCTTCACCATGCGCAGTCGTCCAAAATAAATTTTAAGTGGAATAATTTGTGGAGCGGAGTTGTGATAGAAAAAAGATGCCACGGTTGGTTCATTTTGAAGCATTAAGTGTTTGAAGCAACATATTCAATTCTCACTTCCCTTCCTAGTTCCAAGTGGAAAAAGAAAAACTCAAAGTATGTTTGAACTTTGTTAAACTAGGTTTTAAATTTTGTTTGTAAATATTAGGTCTCTGAGATATATTTTTATGTCAAGACGAGGTCTTCATATTTGATGCAATACGAGGCCTAATTTTAAAATATATGAACCAAAGTATAAGGGCACACCACCTTTTACAATGGACAATCCCTTCTCTAGAAAGAAAAAGAAAAAGGACAAATCCCTAGAAGTTTATAGTTTATCTAAAAACTATTTAATGAAAAGAAATGGGAAGAAAAAAGTAGAAATACCTTTTCATCATAGATGAATCGTGAACTCACTTCGATTTGTTTTATTATTTATCGTTAAATTATTTATTCTTCCTTTTTTCTTCTTGGAGTATGGCCGTTTGGGGGATTCAATGGGTTGGGCTATTAAGCAATAAAATGCTTAGGAGATATTTGGGCTTTCAAACATTTCTGAATAGCCCATAAAACTTGGGCCTTGTGAACGAACTTAAGTGTATATGGCATTTGCTGGTGTTAATAAAATATCTTATTTCTAAATAACTTAAGTATTTATCAACATATACTACATCTATATATTGCCAATAGCTACTTGGATTTTCAGTCTCCTTTTTATTGTTATATAATATTAAATTGATATTCCATATGTCCCGTTAATGTTGATTTGTGTCCATTTTTTGGCCGTCTCATTATTGTTTACGTAGTCTATAAATGCAAATAATTTTACATTAAAAAGTGCATCAAATTTCTTGACATATACTATTTTGCATATGATTCTCCATAATTTACTTGGTCGAAATTAGTGAGGAATGAAGGAAGTATTTCATTTCTGAGGCCCGATCATTGAACCGAAGTCCACAAAAAGTTCAGAAAAATAATTTCATTTCAAAGTTGACTTTGACCACACTTACTTTTTGTAGCATCCATACAGCTAAATAACAAAACTCACGTTTTTTATTTTTATTTTTTTACAGCATCCGAATTGTTCGATAGAACATATGTAATTCATATATATCGAATCTATTTACTCTCAATCTCCACAAAAAGAGTGGCTCTCATCTTCTCAGTTCATCTCATCAAAACCCACAAAAGAAATAAAATAAAATACTCATTCCGTTCCATCCAATACGATCCATTTCTTTTTCAGCACGGTTATTTAAGAGAAGAGTATAAAATGATTAAAGTGATCAAAAATAGGTAAGTCCCATGATTTTTGAAGATATAATTATTTTCTAAAAAGAAAATAAGTTATCTTAGATGAGACAATCAAAAAATAATACATACTATCTTGAATGAGACGAATGGAGTAAATCTTTGGCGAGGATAAGTGGCACCTGCCTTTGGCGGAGACCAGGTTTAACCCCGTCGGCCTTTCATTGTCGGTCCCACTTTCCTTCTCGAGATCATCGCTTTTCTCGATGTTGATCTTATCCTTAAATATTGTCGTAAAAGATGAGGGTGTGCACACAGTTAAGTTTCTACTTTCTACCATATGTATATCTTAGAAGTATGGAGCATGCGCACACAATTGAGTTTCTGCTTTCAATTATATGCAGTGGCAGAACAGGTTGTCTGGTGTAGGTTGGAGCTACTACTGAAATCAATTTTTAGCTATTTTTGTATATATCTGATCGTTTTTTACCCCATACTCAGTAACTCATATACGAAATTTCGAGCAATAGCCCCTATACCAGATGTTCTGCTTGTGCCATTTTTTTAAAAGTCTAAAAATCAATATATATTAGTACAAAGTTAACGTACTTTGGGTGTGTTTGGTAGATAGGATAAGCCCAAGATTGAAAAGGTATCTTGGCTTATTAGCTTGTTTGGTAGACTGGGTTCGTATCTTGGGATCCCGCGTTTAAATTGAGGCTTGTGCTATGAACACTGTAGCTCTTTGGTAAATGTAACTCACGGTTGAGGCCTGTTTTGTATCCAATTTGCACTAATCCGAAATTTAGCGACCGCTACGGTGGTATCTAGCGGTCGCTAGCCTCATTTTTATTTTTTACAGTTAATTAGGCCAGCTAGCGACCGCTATGGTGGTAGCGATCGCTTCTGGTGGTAGTAGCGGTCATTAGCCTCATTTTTATTTTTTACAGGTTACTTTTGTCATTTTGTTCGTAATCTATATTTTTAACTAATGTATCAAACAACAAGGTTGTTATCTATATTTTTATATCTTATCTACCAAACAATAAGATACGATACAAATCTAACATTATCTACGATACATATCCTATTCTTATCTATCTTGATATATATCTAAATATATCTACCAAACGAGCCCTTTATGTATAAAATTACTGCACTATAAAATATTGATGAATAGCGTCGTCTTTTATCAGAATTCAACTATGCATTTGTTTTATAGTACATTAATTATATATAAAATATATTAATTTTTAAATTTATATTATAGTTATGTATGTATGTATGTAAGAACTTACATGTGGAGAGATTCCTTGAGTTTGAGCGGGGAGTTTGGATGGATGGAGTGGCTGCGTCAGGGTTTTGGCGTCTTCGACGGCGCGAAATGACGGCGGTTCTGAGAAGAAAAGAATAATCTGGTGAAACCAGAGACGGTCCATGACTGCAACTAGGCATACCACACATTTCTCTGCTGCCATTGCCTGATTCTTTTTTTTTTTCCTATTTTGTAATTTTGAAGATTTGCGGTATTTAATTATGTTTGCAGCAGTAGGTGTGGGCTCGCAGAATAAATATTTGATGATGATTGGGTTGTGGTGAAAGAATCAATGGGTTGAATGTGGACAGTGCGAGATGTGGTCTGCAACCATTCCAATTTCCACATATCACACACATCTATTTCTCTTATATGTGGTGAATTTGTTTTTATGTCTATTTTAATCTATCACGCATGCGTTTCGGGGAAATTATCTGGTCCACAATTGGCCTCGTCTCACTCCATGCCCTGTCCCAATTTGTGTCACTACATTTGACGTCTCAAACGGTTGAACAAGAAAATCTTGAGAGGCCAAAATTTTGGTGATGTCCAAACTCCATCATTTCTAGTTCTAGAAAACACAACTTTACATCAAATAAAACTCTTCACATAGAATCGCAATAATGCATGAACAACACTGTAAAATTTGAATGGAGTGTCTCAATATTCTAAGAGATGTTTTCATGTGGGCGCTCTTATGTGATTTCAATAATTCTCTGCACATAATTAACCGCGGTAACCTCTGAATTTGGAGTATGGCCGAGATTGGTATGATCAGACGGTGTAATAGGAGGTTGAGATTGCAGCAGACTATGTTGTTGTTTATTCCTTTTACCCTTACTTGAGCACGCCATTGCTTCAGAGCTCGTACAGTTCTTTCTCTGAGTATTTCACCTCCGAATTCTGAACCCATCTGTCACCAAAACCAGCCACAGATTAGCTGCAGTTTCTTGATCCAAATATTAATGATGCTACTAAATATATTTATGACTAACAAACCTGTGTCACGAGTGCATAAAGGGGCAGAGTAATGTAGCTGCAAATAACTTGAACAACAACTCTACAACATCCATTGCAAAAAAGTTAGGTATGAGAGAGTGATAATTCAAGAATGTGATGAAGCTAAGATTTGTAAATACTTAAGCCAACACTATTCTAGTAGTTATAATCGCGGTGTGCTCGTGGTAACAAGAGCCAAATTCAAATTGTATCTGTTGAGACACAAAAACAGAAGAACTCTTAAGACACAAAATCTAGTTGAGTTTGGAAAGAAGAATTAAAGGATAGTTATGAAATACTTTCTTACAGTGAGCCAAACGAAAACGCCAGCTCAAATGCATTCTGCATCAGCCATGTTTAAATGAAACACGATTTTAGGACTAGTTTTTTGCATCAGAAATTTTTTGACAGTGTGATGAACAATTACCACAAAAAGTGTTAGATTCAAGAGGTTCAACACGAATCCGGGTCTCCTAAACCAGAAGAGGTTTTCATTGGGCTTCACCAGTGGCACACCTATGATTAAGTTGTTCTTGCCTTTGAGTTGGAGGGCCATTTTTCTGACGATAACCTCCAGTTTAGTGCCTAGTGTTAAGACTATCTGCACATCCCAAAATTGGAAATATTCATATCTCATGAGCATATTATTTCAAGGAAAAAACTTACCAATAGTGGAACATATGATATCCAAAGATATGAATGCCAACCATGAACATCAACAAGCATGAAGATGACAGCTAGAAACCATATCATAGGGCTGCAAAAACATATGAGATGGAAAGTTAGTGATGATGGAACTCAGTTTTTCTTTCTTCGTGGTCACGAATTTAAACATGTAGAAATGTAAATGCAATGTGATTGCAACAGTTATAAGAGTTAAATCAGCAAAAGGTAGAACATGATGCTGACCATAACTGTGAAATCTTCATCGAGAGAACGCTCTATATACTTCTAAAAGTTAAAGTTGCTCTGGCTGGAGGAGAAATGTGCCTACAATTTTTCAATAATAAGAGTTGTGCTACTGATAACGTCGTGTCAGAACAACCCCCATGGAGGGGGTACACACGACGGAAAGGAGCTGCAGCAGTGGGATTGCAGGAGTTAGTTAATTAGTTATGTAGGGTGGAGTCTTTTATTATTTTTTTATTGTTGGGTCTTTTTCCTGCATGGGCTTTGTGCATGAGCCTGGTTTATTAGAGTCTTATTTATATTTCCGTTTCAGTAGATTAGGGCAGTTCTTTTCCAGATTATATTGTTCAGCAAGTTACGCTATTACAGATAATTGTCTCCATGTGCCTCAGTTTGAGGTGTTTCCTTTCATAATTCATCTTAGTTCTTTGGCTCCGTCTTAACTCTATCAATTTGGTCCGACCTGCTTGACTTTCATTATGTCTACGTAGAAAGAATGCCTCGAACAGGTAGAGAAGACGGTGGAAGATTTACAGATGTTTGTTGGCTCAGTGGCAGCCAAGGTCGACGGGTTAGAGGGTTCCATGGTCACTGTGGAGAAAACCCTACCCTCCATCCTCACTCAACTTCAAACCATGGGCGAAGCTCGTGGGCGTTCCCCAGAAAGGGATTCTCGCGGCTCCTCCAAACATGAACAGGATACCTCTGCAGAGAAAGAGGTTAAACAACCTCCACCTCTCACTGGCGGCAGCGATGCGCAGGTGACGACTTTACCGTGGATGGACCTCCCTACGTTTGATGGCATGGATCCTATTACATAGCTTGCCCAAGCTGAGGAATACTTCTTAGTTCACTGAACAACTAAGGGTGATCGCATGCAGTTGACGCTTATTTCCATATCGGGGAAGGCAATATTCTAGGCACAATGGGTTTTACGTCATGCCATCTCTATTCTGTGGAGCCAATTTTCTCAAGAGCTTATTGAACGGTTTAGCGATAGTTCCACAATCACTGCCTATGAATCCATGCATATCACTCGACAAACAGGGTCACTGGAAGATTATTTAGCATTGTTTGAAGAACGAATCGCTCAGCTTCCAGAGTTACCACCAGAACAATACTTGGGCATGTTCTTGGGTGGCCTTCACTCATCCATTCGGGATAAGATTACTGAATCTGATGCCGCGAATGTGTTCACAGTAATCAGAGCAGCTCATCATATCAGTCGTTCTCTGGGGGGGTTCGTCGCAGCTCTCTCGAGCATTTCAACCTAGTTGCACCCAGCCGATACCACCGATGACTTTTCGGGATGGAAAACAGGCAGGTGGACCAAACCATCTGGCATCTTCCAAAGGAGGGCAAACAACAATTGGCGGCAGTCTCTGGAAGTCCAGTACCACTCCCTCTGTTTCTGGGCAATCGAGCGGTTATTCCTCATCGGCTTCCTCTAGGTATCGTTTAAACAGGAAGTCACGACACCTCACTGATGCCCAAGTTCAAGAGTACATCGCCCAAAGAAAATGTTTTCGTTGCGGTAAACCTTACGGGCCTCTTCACAAGTGCTCTTCTCCGTTCTTGCATGTCGTTCTTCTGGGCGAGAGCGACGATAATTCTACCACGACGGTGGACGAGCTTGTTCCGGATGACTGTTCCCTAGAGGATTTGATGACAACAAACACAAATTTACATCAATTGCAACTATCCAAGTTGTCCTCTAATAGATTCGATGGCCCCCAAACCCAAGCTGTTCCCCCCCCGCCTCGGGTTTTCAGTGTCATGTCGTATTAAGCGGTGGGCAACGGCATCGCCGACAACACGCAGCCATTTAAAATGGCTTGGGACGCCGCTTTCCAAGCCAACCATCCCTCTACAATCATTGACGGAGCCACGTTGGGGCCGGGGGCCCAAGGGCCCCCCAACTTTTTTGAAAAACTAGTATATTTTTAATATGTTATAATATGTTAAAAAGGTTTGGTGTAACCTGATGGATAGATCCTTAAAAGGTTTTGGTGCAGTCCGTGTTCGATTCCCAGCTTGCGCGCATCCCTTTCTTTTTTCTTGTCTCTTTTTCCTGCGTCCCTCCTTGTTTCTTTTTTCTTGTCTCTTTTTCCTTCTTTTTTTGACGTCTTTCCTTTCCTCTTTTTTTTTAATCTTCTCTTTTCCTTTTTTTTTTCTCTCTTTCTTTCTTTCATTCTTCTTTTCTCTCTTATGTTTCTTTCTTTTTAGTTTGTGCTTTTTTTCCCTCTCTATTCTATTTCTTCTCTTTATTTTGAAATCTTTTTTCCTTTTTTTCATTCTTATATAATTTCTTTTATGTTGATAAAATAAAATATGTATATAAATAATAACACTATATATATGAATTAACTCTTAGCTAAATATGTGTGCTCTCTCTCTAGATATTTAACATTTAATAACTAAATATATTGTAGTCTAACAGGTTATGATTTTCATCTCTCATTTAGGAGATCTTGGTTCGATATCTCTTAGCTAAATATTTTCCTTTTTCTTTTCTTATACTTATTTTATTTTATCTTTCTTTCATTTTTCTATGATTTGTTTTATGTCGATAAAATACTATTTCTTTTCTTTTTCTATAATTTATTTTATATTGATACAATAAAATATATTTGCAAATAATAAAGTTTTATATATGAAGTAATATTATCAATCAAATTTCTAAAAGGATTATAATATATTCATTATATTATTTAAATTATTATTATTATTATTTTATAATTTTATTTCAAAATTTTATTTTATTACTTTTTATAATTATTATTAATTGGGCCCCCCAGTAAATATTTCCTGGCTCCGCCACTGTCTACAATCCTCGTTCCTAAGCGTTATACTTTCATGATCCAGTCCGCCATCTTCTGTGGCACCTGTAGAAATCGTCTCACTTTTCATGTGATTATATTTTTTTTCTGATTAATAGAAATTGACTTCTTTAATGGGTTGATTATGACTAGATTGAAGGAAGTTTAATAGCACCTGAGGGGCCAAATTTGTGATCGAAAAACTACAACAAACGATAGTGGCTAGTGTTTTACAGGATCGATGGAATGTCGATGCAAGGCGTGAATGGAACAACTCTACCTGCCCCCGCGATAGTCCAGTGGTAATTAATTAAACATAATTAAGTTGATATTAATTAAATAATGAAACAGTTTGCTGTAATTATTGGTTAAATTTGAAAGTTACTATACAATGAAGAATACAATGGTCACATATGGTATATTCTAAGCTCTTACCCTTCTCTGTCCGTGAATTTGTTGGTTTTATTAAAATTTTGGTTCTCATGATATAAGACTATAGTGGAATTGAATTAGTGATGAAACCAGGGATAAAACTATAGAAGGGCCTAGGGGTCCATGGCCCCAACTTTTTTGAAACAACAACTATATATTTAACATATAATAATATGTTAACAAAGTTTGAGTAATCGTTTTGAACCTCAACTGTGGCATTTTTTTTTTTCTCTTTCTTTCCTTGTTTTTTTCTCTCTTTCTTTACTTCCTCAAATGTGGCGTTTCTTTTCTTTTTTATCTTTCTTTCCTTCTTTTTTTCTCTCTCTTTCTTTCCTTCTTTTGTTTTTCTCTTTTGTTTCTTGGCCTTTTTACTCTTTTTTCTCTTCTTTCTTTCTTTCTTTTTTTCCTTCTTTTTTCTCTCTTCTATTTCCTTTTGGGATCTTTTTTCCTTTTTTCTTTCTTCCATAATTTGTTTTATGCTGATAAAATAAAATATGTATTTTTTTATGTTTCTCTCTATTTCATGTTCTTTCTTTTCTTTTCTTTTTTAGGTTGATAAAATAAAATGTGTATACAAATAATCACACTATGTATATAAATTAACTCTTAGCTAAACATATGTGCTCTCTTTTTTATAGATATTTAACACTTAATAACTAAATCTATTGTAGTCTAATGGGTTAGGATTTTCGTCTTTCATTTAGGAGACCTTGGTTCATTCCTCTTAGCTACATATTTTTCTTTTTCTTTTTTCTATACTTATTTTTAATTTCCTTTATCTTTCTTTTCTTTTTCTTTTTTCTATAATTTATTTTATGTTGATAAAATACTCTTTCTTTTCTTTTTCTATACTTTATTTTATATTGATACAATAAAAGCTATATGCAAATAATAAAGTTTTATATGTGAATTAATATTATTAATCTAATTTCTAAAAAAGATTATAATAAACTCATTTTATTTAAATTATAATTTTTTTTATAATTTTATTATTATCTTTTAAAATTATAATTAATTAAGCCTCCTGAAAAAATTTCCAGTCTTGGATGAAACCGTGGTTTCTGCAGCTTATGGCGGGTGTTACATCGCGCAGAAAGGTGTAATGATGCGTCGAGAGCTATGTGGCAAAAGGATAACCATATACAATCTTAATTAAATTTAACTAATCCCCTTATTGTAGAGGCAATCAAGAAAGCTGCATAAGTGAATATATAACCTACAGAAAATGGGCTAATCCAACCAATCTTGTTTGCACAATAGAAAGGGCCACGGGTTTATCTCTCCATCGAATCAAATTGGCCAAAGGTGTGCGTTCATGACCTGCACCCACCCCAGAATATATGCTTCAACAGGAATCACACAAGGTAGATTAGAAACCTCGGTAAAATGCCCGCCCGTCACCCAATGGAGCAGATCTTCAGACGTAGAAACACGTGGGGCTTTGAATCCAAATACATTTCCTACAATGGAAGTAAACATGTTAATGTGAACCTTCTTCAAAAGGTCTAAAGGGTAAGCTACTGAAAATCCTCGTGTCACCGGTTCAAATCGGTTCCTGACACATGGTTTCATTTTTCTTTATAAATCTTTCTTTTATAAATAGAAATTAGGGTTGCAATATACCTAAGTACTTTTTATTCAATTATGACATATCTTTTTTTTTTCTAAGAAGGTATTGTTGACTCCAAGGACATATCATCAATTTAATCAAGAAAGCCATGGAGTCTCGGCATGTTGCCCATTTCGTTTCTTTCGAGAAATTGGGGTATGACATTTTCCAGATATCTATGTTGGTCTGAGCCCAACGCATCAATTATGTCTAGGGATGACAATAGGTTGGGTATCAACCCATTAAATATTTTTCAAACTCAAAATCGTATTAAACTTATCTACCCATATTCATTCCAAACTCGTCATGTATACTAGCTTTGTTATCCATACCCATCTAAACTCATATTGTATTTCCCGCTAATTACTCATCCGACCCATTTAAATTTATAAAATATCTAAATAATGTAATATGAGTTGTTATAATAATTGAATTTTCCATCCAATAAAAAGTCAAAAATTATAAAGTAGATATTAATTAAATATAATTAGTAGAAATAATTAAAGGTTAAATTTTGAATTTCAATTATAAGATTAGAAATTATATAATTTAATAATTAGTAGAAATAATTAAAGGTTAAATTTTGAATTTCAATTATAAGATTAGAAATTATATAATTTAACTTTAATATGTTGTATATCCAAAATAATATTCTATATTATCAAAACAAACATATAGATTATATATTAACTTCTCAAATCTTCTATAAACTTTATCATATAATCCTTCTTGACTATATTAGAAAAAATATATAACTAACATATAAATATTAATATAATGTATTAAAAATTATATTAACTTTATATAAACTGATTCGGACAACAGGTATCTACATATAATTTTCCAAAGCCGTCATGTACACCCACCTTTGATACCCAAACACGTTCAAAATCTTTATACAAGAAAGAGCGCTTATCTGAGAAATATTTTGGTTAATCAATTAGTTTGACTGCCTCTCAATATATACGGAATTCCTTGCAGTTCCGGTTGTTATATATTAGGAACTGTATTGTCATAAGTTAGATCATTTTTTTATTAGCAGTAGACCAATTTTTTTGATACACTTGTTAGTTGTGTTCATGAATATGTGATTCGATCTGAAAATAAGTACTTTTTAATAGATGGCCTAAAACAAGTTTTTCTGTTACATGAATCATCATCCAAATAATTAAAATTTAAAATAATTTTTTTACAAGAAGATATTATGTTGTGAACCGCATCTACAAAATAAATAATATTTGTACTTATTTACTATCAACTGATCATATAGCATGGAAAATATAGAAGTTGTGATATAAAATAAAAATAAAAACTGAAGAACGAGAAATATATGTTTCTTGCATGAAAATTCATCAAATATAGAATGCAGTTTATGTTATGATTGCATATCCGTACATCCTAATTAATAGATTCTAGTTTTTATGCATTCTACTTATTGAAATACTAGAAACCCAAAGTTTGATACACAATTGAGTTTTAGGTAAATGAAACTTTGTTATTATATTGTCTTAATTTGCTGTTTTTCATTATTTAGTACTTTGGAAAATACGTATTATGTCATAAAGGGAATGCCACTAAGAATATAATTAACTATTAAAATTTGTAACATAAAAATAAATTATATATTGCTTCCATCCCCAAATTTCGTTCCGGAGAATTTTGAGTACGAGTTTTAATAAAAATTATTGACTATATTATGAGTGAAGTAAGAGTCTCACATTAGTGTAGTGTTAAATTAATTAGTGATTAGTTATGAGTGATAAAAGATGTAAATAAGTGGTGTTATTGATAGTAAAAGGATTAATAGTGATGACTCATGAGTGGTAAAATATGTAAATAAAGAGTGTTTGAGAGTAGCAAGTATAAAGAATTTTGTGGAACAATGTCCATAAATGGAATAAGAAGAAATTTGTGAGACGTACAAAAAAAGGAAAACTATGAAGGAAATTATGGGACTGAGTGAGTATAATTTATTAATGTTTACAGATGATATATGAAATAATTGCGATTCTAATTAAAAATTTAAAATAAATTTTATTTTAAAATAAATAATAGTCAAAGTCCAAATGCTAAAACACCTATAAAATATATACATTTAAATGATCGATGTTAATGGATATATAATGATTATATTCATTTGGCATATAGCAACTAATGTAAATATTTTACCCAAAAAGTTAATGTAAGTAGTTGGATATTAACAATGACGATTGACCTGAAAAAAGAAACTGGTTGGGAAATAAGAACCATTCCAAGTAAAGATTGTTGGTTATTTTATGGGCTAGTGGAAAGATGAAAGACAAATTGCAAATTATAAATATTAGCCATTCAAATGTTTGACCATTATATAATATGAACGTAGAACTTGATCATTTGTTTTCTTATCCAGAAGGTAGCAATTTTAGTCCGTAAAATTTCAAATTAATGTTAGTTTCTCTTTTTTTTTTGTAACATACGACACACACACACATTTATATTAGGAATTGGACTTAATACAAACCAATCTTAACATATAAAATAAGAATAATTTTTAGCCTTTCGTTTGTGAAAATCTACGGTAAATTCGTCACTTTGCGTTGGATGAGTTCATACAACTAGGTTCGAATCTTACATAGGGACGAAAATTTTATTTTATTTTTTAGTTCATCAACTTTCAAGAGGAATTCAAACAATTTCACAGTGAATTCAGGTGAATTCATTAGTTCATAGTTTATACTATAAGAGAAATTTTTACAATAACCACTCTTTAATCCTACATATACATACATACATAGGAATGTAAATATTGGTAAGAAATATGAAAGTTACATTGGGCGTATATAATTATTGCACTAGACTTATAAATTTATTGCACTAGATTCAATGCAATACGTTCAATGCAACACTTTATATATTTAGTGTTCTGAACAACTTTATACGTTCAGTACTATAGCTTTTCTATTTTTTTACCAATATATGTATTCTTACATAATCATTCTCCTATATATAGAGGAAGAATATGGTATGAATACAAATATTTGTAAGAAATAAGAATAAATATTATCCCTTAACAATAAGGAATCAATGGACCATATTAAATCGTAGAATTATTCTATGTGTTGTGAATTATAACTATGTATACTACATGATTTTTTAAAAGGACATTTTTATATTTTGTTTATTTTTATGTATTAGTTATTTCCCTACATCTATGGGATTTGTTATCATCTAATATGGAAATGTTTAGTTTATATTATTTAATTTTAGTTTAATTTTTGTTTTATGTTCAATTAATTACTTTTTCATCTCAATTTATCAACTTTCTTCAAGCAAATATTAAATGGAAGTCTCAAAAAAATTGCTTGTTTTTCATATTTATTTGTTGCACTAGTATAATGTTTTCATTGCTTTGCCAGTTGAACTATGCTGTCTTTTTTGTATATTTTTACAGTTACATTTATTCATGCTACGAAAAGTTTTGACAGTGTGACAATAAATTATGTTACGTAATGCTTTAATGTTTGCTAAGTATTTATGAGATAATGGCTAAAAAGGTAGTATATATTATAAATGTGCTATGATTGTTTTATGAGTGCAACATATCAAAATTCTACCTTCAATACAAAAAGAAAAAATGTACAATGTTTTATTGTACAAATAATGCATTGTTTTTATTATATAGGTGCTATATGTAGTTTCGCTAGTGCAACAAATAAATTATGCTACATGATATTCAATGTGTGCTAAGTAATTGTTGAAAAATATGCGCTAAAGAACAGTTAGTTTATGCAACAATAGATTGAGCAAATTATATGTTATAAATATGCTACAAATTGTTTAACGTGTAATAACCATCCACCTTCAATACAAAAACAAAAAATGTGCAACATTTAGTTTCACAAATAATGCAATGTTTTCACTATATATGTGATACATAATATGTAGATAGTGTAACAAAAAATTACGCTACAGAATGTTTAATGTGACGAGATTTGGAAGATCTTTATAATTAAGGAAGGTGGCGAGATCTTGGAGACGGTTTTTTTATACATTTTTTACCCCTATTCTGCCAAATACAATAAATGGACACTTTCATTTCATCAAATGATTTTAAATCCATCGAATCGTTTAATTTGACTAAATATGTGGTTAAGATTATTTCTTATTTTTTATACATATAGGCATTTTCACAATGATCAAACCCTATGTACGTGGTTTTCGTTGGTCAACATGCATTTTATGCTTTGTTATATGCATGAATGTGTTTTGTCTGCATATTTGTGTTTGTGGCCAACATGCATGTTTATGTTTTTGTTATATGCATGAACATATTTTTTTATATGTATGAACGTGTTTTGTCAAATGCATGTTTGTGTTTCATGCCAACATGCAGTTTTATGTTTGTTATATGCAGGAATACGTTTTGTTATATACATGAGTATGTTTTTTGCCAGCAAATTCGTATTCATCATTCTCTGTTAATTTTCATCGTCTCTTTCTCCAATTACCAAGAATTTCACCTTAAACCACCGACATAGTGCCCATCGTTCTCGATTCATCAATCTTATATCAAATCCATCTTCTATTTCTTTTCCTCAAAACCCATTTTTTCTTCTTTTTTCTTTCAAAATTTATTATTTGTTGTTGTTCGTGTGCACCGCCGCTGTTTTCCGTCGATGCCACCGTCCGCTACCGCTATTGTAAAAAAATCGAAGAAGAATAAGATAGAAGAGAGAGAAGAAGAAGAAGAATGTTGATTTGCTTTCTTTCCTATTTTGTCCCTTGGAATTTTTTTTAAAAGAAATGGAAAAGAGGCTACCTCGTGTCAGCTTGTGGTGCGGCTTCAAAACATATAATCTACATTGGATATTACATACTATCTAAGAACCAAATACTATGAGATCATATCTTTTTACGAAGAAGAACTTTCGAGGATATTTAGATTATTTTTTTAACGACACGTATATTAATAATAAAATAATCTAAATATCCGGAAGATTCTTCTTCGTGAAAAGACTACCAAAACCAGAATGGGAAAAGAACAAATAGAAAAGAAAAAAGAGTATGTTTTCTAGAATAATAAGACAGGAGAAGCGTCAAACGCGAAAATTCAAAACTGTTTGGAAGAAATTTTCTCAAGGAACAACTCTTCTTTTAGTTTTCGAATTTCATCTACATTGCTTTTAGATAAATCTTATTACACTTTAATATCTAAACTGTCGATCTTTTAATGAAAATATTTTGATCTATTAATAAATAGAGTATTTCTAAACTATGATCAAGAAATTAATATGTTAAGAGAATTTAAATTTCAGTATCTGAAAGATTAAGTGGGTCGCCACGCCAGATATTCATGTGAATTTTAATTTTGAAATATAAAAAGTCTCGTGGAAAAGATAATAATCTGATCAAAATTTCGTCACTTTATGAAATATCTAAAAAGTTGATGGTTCAGCTGATTTGACATCCCACTTCATTTTGGAAAATAACCAAACATATTCTAGATGGAAGAATGGAGAACACAATATGCTTATTTTTATTACCGTCAATTTCAATCCCTTATAACCAGTGACGGAAGGAGGTGGGTAGCTGGAGGCCTCATGTACCCCTCAGATTAAAAATAAATAAAAATTAAGTATATATATGAATTATATTTTCTAAGAAAATAAAAATATATTATTATGTTAAGGGAGATTACATATATCATATAACAAAACAACGAGATTTAATACATAATTCTTAATTTAAAGTGGACGTCTTTTTATTTTTCTTATTTTTTTATCATATTTGTTAGATCTTAGAAATCTTAGATTTCAAATATATTATTTTTTACTGTCTTTTTTAGTTTATATGTTTTTTTATTTAATGGAATTTGAATTAAGAAACTATTATGGATTAATAAGTTGATTTAATAAACCATAATTTTTTATTAATTTGTAACTTATAACATCAAATATTAAGACATATTAATTGTGTTTTGAATAATTAATTGTTAGTCATACTAATATTTATCCTTTTCATTATTTAAACTTGATTCGTTGTTTGCTTTTATATAATAAGTTTCATGTTATGGAGGTTTCTTCATTAGTTGATCTTTTTTACTTTTTTGTCATAATTAAAAAATATTATGATTGTATTAAAAATATTTTCAATAGCTAACTTTATGTTAAAGTTCTTCTTACTATTTTTTAACATTATTAATTGGATCCTCAAACTATATTTTTTCTGGATAATGGTGAAGGATTCCTTTAGATATAATCACACTTTGACTTTAACCTTGAGCAATTAAATTAAATATTTACATAATAATCCACTCAGATGCAATTGATTGTTTCCACTTCTGATTGATTTGAAGCTGGTCGGAATTTTTGACTGGAAAATATATTGCCAGCTTAGATCCTCTATGTATCTAAAAGAATTCAAATATTTACCAACTTCCATTATTATTAGTTCTAAACTACTTCCTCCATCCATATAAAATATCTCATTTCTTTTGACACATATATTTAGGAAAAATGTATAAAGTAATTAAAGTGTTAAAAATGGAATAGGATCCACACTTTTTGAAGGGATAATTATTTTCTAAAATAAAATGAGACATTTGTAATGGGATAACTCAAAAAAGAAAGTAGGACATTTTAAATGGGATAATGTGAATATTTATTTATACGTATTTTCCGAGATGAGTTGCCAGTTAGTGAACTAAAGCAGAGATGGGAAATGTAGCTATCTGCATCTGTATTTTAAACATAAATAATGCATTTACAGATTTAAAATTCCAAAATTAATTTCAAACACTCCATAATTAATGCATGATAGAAAAGCTTCGATATTAATTCTTGATTGCTGCATGTATTGCTGAAATTAAAAGCGCATATACATATATATATATATATATATATATATAGAGAGAGAGAGAGGAGGTTAACGTGAGAACCGCTTTTATCACGAGAACATGAGAACCAAAAAATGATGAATTCATTGTGAAAATTGATGAATCCGCTGAGAAAGTTATTGAATCAAAAAAAATAGAATTTTTGCTCCTCATGGGATTCGAATCTGGTGAAATTTTTTAAATTCAGTAACTTTCTCAACGAATTTATCAACTTTCATAGCAAATTCATTTGGTTCTTAGTTTTTAAGATAAAAGTTGTTCTCATTTGAACCTAATATCTCTCTCTATATATATATATATATAGGGGTTGGATCTAGTGAGAACTCTCTTTTTATGAAGAACTTGAGAACTATGCACAAAAGTATAATTAAAATTGATGAATAAAACCTATAAATAAGTTGTGCATAACGAAAACATTCTAAAATTGTTACATAACAAAATAATTTAGAAAGTTTTCGTTATGCACAACTTTCGGAACTGAGAACTATCGATAATTAAAATTGATCTTGTGCATCATCTTCAACGTCTTATGCATGGTTCGCGAGTTCGTAAAAAGATGTGGTTCTCATTTGATCAACTATATATATATATATATATATATATATATATATATATATATATATAGTTAAAATTTATTATTTTCAATTAGGAGGTTAACGTAAAACCATTCTTATTGTGTTTACGTGAGAAGCTGAATATGCTATGAAAGTAAATGAATACAATTAGGGTTTATTATTCAAAATTGAAGTTAATGAATAAAAAAAAAAAGAATTTTCGCCTCATGGGATTCGAACCCGGTGAAAATTCAATTTTTGGATTCATTAACTTCGCAGAGTATTCATTAACTTTCATAGCATATTCATTTTGTTTTCGTAGTTCTTAGTTCTCACGTTAAAATTGGTTCTTATTTGAACCAAACTCTGGAAAATTATATATATATATATATATATATATATATATATAGGTTGGTTATAGAGAGAACTACCCCTTAGATAAGAACTAAGAACCAATAACTATCATTAGATTGAATAAGATCGGATGACTCATAACTATTTAATGATAAAAATAGTCAAATCCCTAATTTTCGCTATTTGGATATTTCATATTCTAATTTTCGTTGTTCATGTAATTCATGTCATTGTTCATGTAATTGTAGTTCTTATGCATGTCATCACATTCCAATTAATTGTTATGTGCATATAATCGTAGTGATTGTGCATATATGAACAATTACACAAATGAATATATAGAATCCCTTAATTGTAGGGTTAAATGGTTACCACTAAAATTTGAGGATAATAAACGATATAATTAATTTTGACCGTTAGATTATAACAAATGGATGAATCATATTAGTTTTTAGTACGTTTGAAAAAAGTTGAAGTTCTCATTTGATCCACTCCCTATATGTATATACTGAATTACTCTCTTTAATTTGTTTAGTGATTATAATGCCTGAAATTTTCTAATGTAGTCATGTTACGCTGGTATTATATGAGTATAGTCAAATACGACCAACAAAAATAAATGTCTACGTTTATCTGAAAACGCGGATACGAAAAAGGGAACGTTGACATACCAGAATAGGAATAATGATTTGAAGGTTTTGACATCAAAGCTAACATCATGAATTTACAACTTGACCCCAGCAGCAAAAGTAGACCTAATTAAAAACCAAGGAAATGATAAATTGAAACTGCAGATGATCATTTGGTCACAGACAAACAATAAAGTTACATATATAAAGCTGGTTTACTAAATTATATGGGATAAGACATGATATATGTTTGACTAAGATGGTTGGTTTACATATCCACACAATGTATAATCCAATGTTTGGTTGGATGTATAAAAACTAATATTTGTTTTATAAAGGCATTAATGGGTTTGAAGGCAAACACGATATCTTAAGTATATTATATATTCTTATCACCCGTAGCAAACGAGTCATATCATAAGTAATAAGTATGTAGGCGAAACGAAATGTTACTTTGAAGTAATAGCATACACAAGCAGACCGGAAAGGGATTAACCAAGACCAAAAATAAGAAAAATAAGAATGAACTAGTCAAAACAATTAAAGATATTAGAACATGAAAAAAGAACACGGTTCTGAATGAAATCACAACAACTTCGACATTACGCAAAGATGTAATCAAAATATATATTCAATTGGTTGGTAATGAAGCTTCTGCTGCAACCAAATTCTCTGTGATCTTCGGCCCTAATCAACCACTCAAGTTTCTCAGGATGTATGTTTGTTTTTCCACGCAGTCCGTTGGAAAATCTAACCTTATACTATTATTTATCCACATTCTTCCGTGAAGATTATAAATATATATCTACTTTTACACCTCGCAAAAGCAAACTTTGAACAAGTATCATAGGACGCGATCGAGTCGTTGACTTGATCAATCTTTTTTTGTATAAATAGGAGACTTATCTGCTTCACTTTCTTCACAAATCCCATCTCTTCATTGTTTACCTCCACATTTGAGATTCCTTTTCTTCCATTAATTAGTCCTACGTAGCAATGCGTCGTTCCTTGGTGTTTCTAGCGTGGGCCGTGACTCTTTTGGCTTGCTCTTCATCATTTGCCTCAGCTCGAATCGTGCAACACACGTTTAATGTAATTGCTTTATCTTATTTTTCATTGATTCTGTCTTCTTTTTTTCTTCTTATTGAAATCAAAATGCAAGATATATCGTGCATGCATGCAGTTGAAACTCGCTCTTGCAAACGATAAATCTTATCATGGCTACGGTTGTGAATTAACCATAATTTATCGAGTAAAAACCCTGTATCATGTTTTCTTGTATGTATAATTAAATATATTCATATTTTATTAAAGTATATATGTGCATACGTTCATTAATGAGGATGACACATTCAATTTATAAACGCTCTTTAATTGGTAAAATTTATTATCATTTAGCTTATCCTCATTTCTTCTTAAATCTTGGGAAAGCACAAGTTTCTATATAAATTTTACGTGTTGATTTGCAGGTGGGAAGTCAAAATTTGAATCGGTTATGCCGAGATCAAGTAATCACTGCGGTCAACGGCAGTCTTCCAGGACCAACTATCGTAGCTCAAGATGGTGATTCGCTTGTTGTTCGTGTTAACAACGTATCACCATATAACGTCACTATTCACTGGTATGTCATGCCAAATATTCAAATTTTTTTGTGTTATTGCATTTAATATATGTCACTAATATGAAACAACATTAAGAGAGTACGTAACGTTAGGGGAAAAAGAAAGAGTATGCACGACCAATTTATTATATCATAAAAGTCAAAAAATATCGATTGGAAAAGAAATTCCAAAGCAATACTCATTATATATGAAATCTGAAAGACCGGCCGGCCGTCCATACTTTGACGCTTATGTACAATCTTTTTCTCTTTTTTTATACAATCTAAACACCGGCCGTCCATACTCATTATATTCCAAATATACTTAACAAAATTTCTCTGACGCTTATGTACAATCTTTTTCTCTTGTTGTTGTTGTTTTTTTTTTTTGGGAATCGTGTGGCTGATACAAGTAGATAATTTGCTCGTAGGAGGTCATATAAAGGGACTAGGTCTACTCGTTGCTTATTGGTCAATTAATTGACCAATAATCATCCCAATCTAAAGTCAATAATTTATCTTAACTGCCAAAAGTTTCAACACATAGGCTAGCACTAATTTCTATACATTATTTTATGTTTTAGGTAAAAATGAGTTTCCTTAGCAATTAAATAATGGTCTTATGTTTCATGTAATGACGCAGGCATGGGGTGTTCCAGTTAATGAGCGCATGGGCCGATGGGCCCGAATATATTACCCAGTGCCCGATCCGACCCGGTCAAAGCTTCACATATAGATTCAACATTACCCGCCAAGAAGGAACTCTTTTATGGCACGCGCACTTCAGATCGCTCCGAGCCACGGTTTATGGAGCCTTAATAATCCGACCAGCACCCGGTCGCACGTACCCATTCCCAACGCCATTTCGGGAAATCCCAATCGTCCTTGGTCAGTAACATTATTGCATTTCTCATATACATAATGTGTTAAATTAAAGTCGTCTCATGAGTCAAGATCCTTGAATTTATGGATGCAGGCGAATGGTGGAACGCCGATATCATGGACGTGGATGAGGAAGCTGTATCCACCGGTGGTCCGCCTAATGTGTCAAATGCCTTTACAATTAACGGCCAGCCCGGAGATCTCTTCCCATGCTCCTCAAACAGTTAGTCCACAAAATGACTATTTTGTTTACGATTAACTCTATTTATATATATGCCACAAATTTAATGAACGGATTTTTTTTTAAAATAACTACAGATACGGTTAGGTTCACGCTGGAACAAGGAAGGACCTATCTTCTACGGATAATCAACGCTGCACTCAACACTCCGTTATTCTTCAAGATCGCCAACCACAGTTTCACGGTGGTAGCCGTGGATGCGTCGTACACCGATCCCTACAACACTGACGTGCTGGCTATAGCACCAGGGCAGACCGTGGATGCGCTGATGATGGCCGATCAAGCCCCACGCCGCTACTACATGGCAGCAAGCGCCTACGTTGTCCCTCCACTCGCTCCCTACGTCAACATCTCCACCACTGCGATCGTGTCGTACTTTGGAGCTGCGGCGTCGGAACCGCTAATGCCCGTAATGCCTGCCGCCAACGACACAAACACGGCAGATAGGTTCTTGAGCAGCTTGACCGGGCTGACCAGCAGCCCGCATTGGAGCCCGGTCCCTCTTGAGATAGACGAGCGCATGTTTGTGACGGTGGGGTTAGGTGTGGCCCCCTGCGACAACAACCCGAGCGGGGTCTGCGTCGGGCCTGGCGGGCAAGCACTGGCGGCGTCCATGAATAATGTGTCGTTCGAGCTCCCGACGAGGCTGTCGATCATGGAGGCATTCGTGAACAATGTGAGCGGGATTTACACGGCCGATTTCCCCGACAACCCGCCGGTGACGTTCGACTACACGAACCCTAGCAGCGCGCAGAACCCGGCGTTGTTGCCGACTGTGAAAGGGACGAGGGTGAAGCAGTTCAAGTACAACGCAACGGTGGAGATGGTGTTTCAGAACACGGTGCTGCTCTCGGCAGATGATCATCCGATGCACCTGCACGGCCTCAATTTCTACGTGGTGGGACAGGGCTCTGGGAACTACAATCCTCAAACCGATGGGGCCAATTTCAACTTGGTGAATCCGCAAGAACGCAATACCGTTGTTGTTCCCGCCGCTGGATGGGTGGTCATTAGATTCCGAGCAAATAATCCAGGTGAATATTAATTAATTAGTTAATTGATTCACAACAATTTACTATAGAAATGCACAAGTTTAATACAACTGAGGTATGTATTTTCAGGTGTATGGTTCGTACATTGTCACATAGATGGACACGTGCCGTGGGGTTTGGCTAATGCTTTCATCATTGAAAATGGACCCACACCGGATACAACGTTGCCTCCACCACCGCCGGATCTTCCCCAATGCTAATTCATTGTCTTCGCAAAAGGATATATCATTCTTTCAACAATACTCTCTGCTTCCATTTGTTGTTTTTTTTTTCAATTTCAGTTCAGTAAATGTAATTTCATTGGTGTGCTTTTGTTTATTCTCAAGCATGTTGATGTATTTCATAATAAATCCATTGTAACTTTTTCCTTCAATTCCCGCTCCAATAAAGCAATTACAAGACAAGTTTTGTGAGGATTCTCACTATTTTTCTTTTGCTTTGTTTTTGTCTTTGTTGAATTACAATTTTATGTTAATTTATCTAATAATAATACTATTTATTGAGTCGGATTCACAATTAACATTCAAGAGAAAAACCTTAAGTATTCACTAATTTTCTTCTTTTACAATATAAAATTGGGTTCATCCAACCTACGTACATTTACTCTTATTCATCTACCAGCAAGACGAACGTCAATCTACAGGTGAATATATTAATATATATGTGCGAACAAATATATGGCGTTGTCAAATAAATTGCCAGATCACTAGAATTTATTTTTCACTTCGTTTTTTTATTTAAAAATCATATATGAATACTGTATGTATTATAGCATAGGTAGTATTATATAACATGGTCTTGAATACTTTGTTTTAAAAATACCATACCGTTACGTCGATTAGATAAAGAAATCATTCGGTAACGTATTAATGATTCTTTATATAAACGTACCGCAAAATCAACTATCAAATACACGCTACTACATATATTAAAATAGTTTGTGGAGATTTAACCGTCTAATGGTCAAGGAGATTAGGTCTATCAAATGAAAGTCCAAAAGGATTATGTCGGCATGGTTTAAAATAATGTGATTATTGTGGTCGCCACGCGTATTTCGTGTGAGAAAAACCATTATCAAATCCCTAGTACAACAATATTTTGTAAAGAGGATCTATTTGATTGTGGGTTTAGGTTTTTTGACTATTGGTTATGGCCTATGGGCGAGTTTTACTGACACGTGATGAATAAAATGAATTGATCTATCAAGTTATCCAATTCTTTTGAGTGTCAATTTAGTCATACTTATGTTCTATTTAGTAAAACTAGCTTATAACCCCTCGAAATTCAACGAAAAATTACATTATTTTGTATCTATGATTATAAGAAATAAAAGATTTACGTATAAAATACATGCTAATTATCAAAACCCGTATAATAATATCCAAATATTATAAAGTAAACATCAATAGTACATAGTATTAAAAAAATCGAGCACCACTAATTGTGAAAATATTAAAAATGTGAAAATAACTAAACATTTAAAATATGATGAAAATTAAATGTGTGCTTGAAGATTAGTGGTCGCAATCACTTAAACATTCGTAAGCATGTAATAAATGTTTGTACCCGTCTACAATACATATACGCGAACTCGTCTTAAATCCGATTAATTACCCAAACTCGATTAAATTTATGAATATAAGTTGTTAAAGTGATTGAAATTTATATGCTCGTACATATCCAAAATCTGATTGAAAAATTATTTTATTACTACTTTTTATCCCAAAAATACATGCTAACTACAGAAATATATTAAAATTTATAAATAGAAGTTGTTACAGTAATTGTTTATCTATCTCAATAATGACTCGAACATTAAAGAATAAACATTAATAATAAAAAATATAAATAACAAAAGATTTAAAAATAAAGAACATGTCTAGCATATACATAACCGCACCCGTACGTCCCACATTTGATTAATTATCCAAACCTATTTAATTTTATCAATATAAGTTGTTACAATAATTAGTTATTCATCTCAATAAAAGTTGAATACTACATTGGTGTGCTTTTGTTTATTCTCAAGCATGTTGATGTATTTCGTAATAAATTCATTGTAACTTTTTACTTCAATTCCCGCTCCAATAAAGCAATTACAAGACAAGTTTTGTGAGGATTCTCACTATTTTTCTTTTGCTTTGTTTTTATCTTTGTTGAATTACAATTTTATGTTAATTTATCTTATAATAATACTATTTATTGAGTCGGATTCACAATTAACATTCAAGAGAAAAACCTTAAGTATTCCCTAATTTTCTTCTTTTACAATATAAAATTGCGTTCATCCAACCTACGTACATATACTCTTATTCATCTACCAGCAAGACGAACGTCAATCTACAGGTGAATATATTAATATGTGCGACCAAATATATGGCGTTGTCAAATAAATTGCCAGATCACTAGAATTTATTTTTCACTTCTATTTTTTATTTAAAAATCATATATGAACAATGGCGAGCCGAGATTTTACTACGGGGGCTCAATTTTTTAAATAAAATTAGAAGTAAATAATATTTTTAAATTACATCATAATGTTAGAAAATAAAAGTTAAACACAATCACCATCACAAGTTTATTTTATATTCTTCATTTTACGAAATCGTGTATAATAATTTCATTGGTAGCATTAACAAACACATCATTTTCAATGTACGAAATTAAGGTCATTCAATAGTTTGGTTCAACACTTATATTTCTAAAATAATAATCATATATTCAATTGATCTATATTTTGATTGTTTTATCATCAACAAGTTTTTTAGATGCTTAAAATAAGAATTTATATAACTTAGATGCCTTCAGTTGATTGTTGTTATAATAATTTATCATAAAAAATTTAGAAATTAGATTGATCATATTAGTTCACATATAAACCGCTATATTTTTTGTATACAGTTTTATTTTATCAATATAATACATATAATAGAAAAAAAAAAAAAAAGAAAGAGCACAAAGTAGAGAGACAAGAGAATATAATTAAATTATAGGAAAATAAAATTAAAAATAAAAGAAGAAAGATGAAAAGGAAAAAGGAAAATGGAAACAAAGAAGAGAATGAAAAGGAAAAAGATAAAAGTAGACAGAAAAGATAAAAGAAGCAGAAAAATACGAAAGAAAAAAAAAAAAAAAAACAGAGATGAGATTGAAAAGGAAAAAGGAAAAAAAAGCCAAAGTTGGGTTTCGAACCCACGTCTCCGAAATAAGGATAAGAAGCCCGGCCAACTGAACTACACTGAAGTTTATGTTTGATTACTAAATATATACTACTAATACTCAAATATTTTGGGGAGTCCTTGGGCCCCAGTTCTAACGTGGCTCGCCATGCTGTATATGAATACTGTATGTATTATAAGCATAGGTAGTATTATATAACATGGTCTTGAATACTTTGTTTTAAAAACGATATCGTTACGTCGATTAGATAAAGAAATTATTCGGTAACGTATTAGGTTTATTAAAATCATATATCGTTACGTCGATTAGTAAATTATTCGGTAACGTACCAGCACAATCAACAATCAATACACGCTACTAAATATATTAAAATAGTTTGTGGAGATTAGATCTATCAAATGAAAGTCCAAAAGGATTATGTTGGCATGGTTTAAAATAAGACAAACACTTGTGTGCTTGTGACACGCTGACGCAACGCAAGTGTTTGTTATTTTTTTTATTTTTTTTATATTTTGTTTATTAATTTATAATTAGTGTTTATTAATTCATAATTAGGGTTTATTAATTTAAAATTAGGGTTTATTATTCAAAATTAGGGTTTATTAATTCATAATTAGAGTTTATTAATTAACAAGTAGGGTTTATTAATTCAAAGTTAGGGTTTATTAATTCATAATTAGGGTTTATTAATTCAAAATTAGGGTTTATTATTCAAAATTAGGGTTTATTAATTCATAATTAGGGTTTATTAATTAACAAGTAGGGTTTATTAATTCAAAGTTAGGGTTTATTAATTCATAATTAGGGTTTATTAATTCAAAATTAGGGTTTATTATTCAAAATTAGGGTTTATTAATTCATAATTAGGGTTTATTAATTAACAATTAGGGTTTATTAATTCAAAGTTAGGGTTTATTAATTCATAATTAGGGTTTATTAATTCATAATTAGGGTTTATTATTCAAAATTAGGGTTTATTATTTTCAATTAGGGTTTATTAATTCAAAATTATGGTTTATTAATTCCAAATAGGGTTTATTAATTCAAATTAGGGTTTATTAATTCAAAATTAGGGTTTATTAATTTATAATTAGACTTTATTATTCAAAATTAGAATTTATTAATTCAAAATTAAGATATATTAATTTAAAATTATATTTATTACTTTAAAATTAAAGTTTATTAAATTAATTAATTTTAATTAGATTTAATTAATTAATTAAGATTAATTAACTACTTAATTAAGATATTAACTACTTAATTAAATAAAGTGGTCTCACTGTGCGCGGGCGCGCACAGGAGACCACCTCTTAAAATAATGTGATTATTGTGATCGGCACGCGTATTTCGTGTGAGAAAAACCATTATCAAATCCCTTGTACAACAATATTTTGTAAACAGGATCTATATGGGTTTAGGTTTTTGACTATTGGTTATGGCCTATGGGCGATTTTTACTGACACGTGATGAATAGAATGAATTGATGTATCAAGTTAACCAATTCTTTTGAGTGTCAATTTAGTCACACTTATGTTCTATTTAGTCAAACTAGCTTGTAACCCTCGAACTTCAACGGAAAATTATATTATTTTGTATCTATGATTATAAGAAATAAAAGATTTACGTATAAAATACATACTAATTATCAAAACACGTATAATAATATCCAAATATTATAAAGTAAACATCAATAGTACATAGTATTAAAAAAATCGAGCACCACTAATTGTGAAAATATTAAAAATTGTGAAAATAACTAAATATTTAAAATATGATGAAAATTAAATGTGTGCTTGAAGATTAGTGGTCACAATCACTTTAAACATTCGTAAGCATGTAATAAATGTTTGTACCCGTCTACAATATATATACGCGAACTCGTCTTAAATCCAATTAATTACTCAAACTGGATTAAATTTGTGAATATAAGTTGTTATAGTGATTGGAATTTATATGCTCGTATATATCCAAAATCTGATTGAAAAATAATTTTATTACTAGTTTTTATCCCAAAAATACATGCTAACTACATAAATATATTTAAATTTATAAATATAAGTTGTTACAGTAATTGTTTATCTATCTCAATAATGACTCGAACATTAAAGAATAAACATTAATAATAAAAAATATAAATAACAAAAGATTTAAAAATAAAGAACATGTCTAGCATATACATAACCGCACCCGTACGTCCCACATTTGATTAATTATCCAAACCTATTTAATTTTATTAATATAAGTTGTTACAATAATTAGTTATTCATCTCAATAAAAGTTGAATACTACATGGTTAGTTATTAATAATAAATCATATAAATAACAAAAAGATTAAAATGAAAAAAAAAATAGACATGTCGATTAATGTATTTACACTACAAGAAATTAAGGTTTTAGCCACACATTGATATGTGGCTAAAATATATTTTATGTGAATATAGATATTTATCGATACATAATTCAAATGTCAACAAATATCACTAAATCCATGTAAAGAAAGGGTTTTACTTACATGTATTTATGTGTGGATAAATCATCAAACTTTACCTACACATACATATGTCACCAACGATAGATCTTATGTGTGGATGAATATATTTTAATAAAATAGTAGGATGAGGTGGAAATAATGTGGATGATGACATGTATTATACGAGGCAATTTGTATGTGTGGGTAAATGCTATAATTTATGTGTGGGTAATAATATTTTTTAATAATTAGATATTAAAAAATTATTATTATTATTCATGAATAAAAATAAATTTGAATGTGGGTAAAACATAAATATTGTGTGGAGAATATTTTTTTATATTTTGTTTCCTCTTTGGAATATAATATAAATATTTATTATACCTTATATTCGTCAAATATGATAAAATTTTAACTAGTTTAAAGAAACAATAATTAAATACAATATTTTCAACACATTAAAATTTAACAAGACTATCATATGAAAAATTTACTTAATAATATTCATTACAATCAAAGTACACAATATGAAAATTACAATTACAAAAACTTAAAATGTCTAAATAACCATAAAACTAAACTAGCACTTTTGATTTTCTTTCGAGCTCTTCGATCACAAGCAATCTCATCTACGAACTTCGTTAACTTCATCCGGACAAACAAGCATCATTTATACCGTTAAGAGAAAACATAATACTATTCAAGATACACAAGACAACATCCTCAAGAAATTTGCTATGGTATGATAACTACTAAGTTCTAACAAAATTGCTAAGAAGGCCTACATTACCACAAGTCTAAAAATCCACTAATAAGTCAATTTATTTTTACGGTACATAAAAGCAAACACAATTATGTCGTTGGCGATCCCTAACAAAGAACTAGCAAGACTTCATTCACGCGTACAAGATTAAGTCAACCAAATTAACTTAACAGAGTCACTGGAAAAATCAATATTGAATGGAATCTCTCCAAAGATCTAAATGTAGAAAATATCCTAATATGTCAAGGTATAAATGATTAGAGCTTAATAAGAAAGGTTTAAAAGGAAGTGGCATAGCTAAACTTATAGAATCTCAAGCTTATACGATTACCAACATTGTCGGGTATAATCCCCGAGATTATTGCCCTAACATAACTACAGAAAGAGAGTATAAGATTGCATATTAATTCATAAGTGAAGAGTTAGTTCATCTAGAAGAATGAAGAACACTTACAAATACCAAAGGCCATTCGGTTCCTCGCAAACCACGTGTACACAATAGTACCGGTGATGGCATTTGGTATTTGTAAGTGTTCTTCATTCTAAGGCCGTATTCCCTAAGAAAGACATATCATAGTGCATCCGAAATGAATCCACAATGTATAATTTAGCGACTTATCCTATGTTTCACGACTTTATGTTTGTAAAACGTAAAAGCAATAATTAGCCTAAGTAATTGGACAAATCAATGATCAAAGCTTAATTCAACTACCTAAAAAGAAAACATGTCGGTCAATCCAAGCTAATTCCATGAAATTAAGCAAGTCTTCTTCCATTGAAAGCAAGCAATTTATTAATTTCGTGCCTACTTAACAATTTCTTATATAACAAAAGTAAATAGATCCAAAATACACTTCTCCCACTAGATTTTCTGAAACACGAGACAAATAACTTAGGATTTGAGATTTGATTTGGTTGCTCTTCTTCATTGTCCCTTGTCATGAATTTAATTTACTTTAATAGGCTACTCATATCGATAAACTTACATGGAAATATACCTAAAAGGAAGATTAGCGTAATTAAAAAACTTTCTAAAGGTATAAAGATTTTTTAATGCATCGGATCATATATACAACTATCAGTGAGACACATAAGCCTCAATTAACTTGTAAACAAGCACAATGTACTTCTAACTGGTGTTCTTTACAAATTACAATATAAATTGGCATTATTTACAATTCTCTACTTTGTGAAAGTTGAAGCAAAAACGAGCACAATTGAAATGAAAAGCAAGATCAACCAATTTGTTGATGTATCACAAAAGATCCACATTTGGCATGAAACTTAACTAAGAATAACCATTTCCCCAAAATAAAGTTAGCGGAAGAACGTAAAATCACAAGCAGGAAGAACAAAGGCGATAAAAGATTCAAACTTGAGAGCAATCAACAAGAATATAAAATCAAAATAAACCATAAATTCTCTTAACAAAAGAAAACATTATCCATCTAATTTAAGTTAAGCTAAAAAGTGAACATAAGAAATTAAGAGTTCAAGACCACATTTTCCAAATCTCACCACCGAAAGCGTATAAAACAATAGTCAGCAAGATCGAAAATATACCACATTGCAATCAAAACATGAAAATCATAAAACAAACAATCAATTTCATACGAAACATACAAGAAATGGTGAAAAACTCCATCATTCCATACCCTCATGTAGTAATCGAGTCCGTTTGACGGCGATTGAGTACCACTCCGGATCGACGCGACAATTTGAAGAAATGGACACCTTGATTTTGCTCGGATCTCGCGATTCTCCAAAATGGCAGATAATCTTGCTCTGAACCGCCTCTCGAAGTACGATCGCCATGGTCTTTGTTTATCGATGGTGGTTGATTTCATCCGAAATAGGAAGGTGGTGGAGAACTCTCAACGCCTCCTAAATCGCCTCGATCTTTGATTTGACCCTAGGGTCTTTGGCCGAGCTTAAGGATTTTTTTATAAGAATTGATATTAGAATTTGGAAGATGGAGAATGAAAACTGCTCTATTAGATATGTTTAAAGAACATTTCGATGTAAACCATGGCGGCAAATGAAAATTTTCATTTGAAGGCATTTTGATGTATAGTGGAAATGAAATATTTTAAATGATAGCTAAATTTTCCACGTAAGCATTGTAAAGTTAAAAAATGAAATCGTAAATTTAAGATTAAAATATAAATGTGACTAATTATTCTTTTACACATATATTAAATGTCAATAATTAATTAAAAATGTTTGATAACTTCTACCACACTTATTTAATTTTGTGTGGCTAAACGACCACACATAATTATGTGTGGTGAATTATGTGTGGTTAATACTTCAATTTTTTGTAGTGTTACCTGTCTATAATGTATATTTTTTTATGAAAATACTATAAATAACAAAAGACCTACAAATAGATAAAATCATGTCTCGTCTCATTCTCGTATAGTAATATCAGTTAATTACCCGAATTCATTTAAATTTACTAAATATATAATTAATAAAATATATTGCTCCAATATATTAAAAATTGAGAAATTTCAATATAAATATAACAATCATTCTCGTATTTTTAGAACTTATATACATGCAATTGTCACAAATAAAAAACTATTTTTACTATTTATTCTCGCCTCATTCTCGCATATTAATATCCACTGATTGACCAAATTCCTTTAAATTTATAAAATATATATTATAATTATTGGTTATCATATCAATGAAAATTTGATCATTACTATTTATTTTTAAAAAGTTATTAATTTTGTAAATCTCATGAAAAATCAATATGAGTATCAAAATTTATTCATAAAAATTGTACAAAAATATATTCATTTATTTTAGATTTTCAATTTGTGAAGTTTATGAGAAATTGATGCTAGATTCAAAATTTGTTTAAAAAATTATAAAAATATAATTTTATTTCTGTCTTGAATTGGTAAAGTCTCATGAAAATTAAAAATAATATTAGCAAAATTAAATAAAATTTCTAAATAAACATATATAACTATTTATTTGGCTAACTAATTAATTAATTGACAAAATTAAATTGATAGTGCAAAATAATTGTGAATTGTGGGATGGAAAAATACACAAAACTATTTACATGGGTTTGAGTATGATTAGAAATGGCAATTTGCTAATTCATTGCTCTAACCTATATGGACTCGTATTATTTGACAAACTTAAATATTATTGACAAAAGTTACCTTAAGCAAATTAAACTTTAAAAATAAAATTTTCAATAAAGAAAATAAGTATTTTTTTGGTCAATTAATTAATTAATTGATCAAATTAAATTAGGGTGTAAAATAATTGTGAGATGCAAAAATATACATTGATTTTAAATTTTATATAGATTAATGTCAAATAGGTGGAGTATATTTCAGTATATTTTTCAAAGGTCATTTTCAAAGTCTTTTGGTATATTTTCAATCCATGGTTTTCATTCATATCGCAATTCCATTCTTATCTTCTATCATACAAAACACTTTTTAAGAGTTTATATTCCATTCATATCTTCTATTTCCTTGTTTTTCAAATAAAATATATATGTATTTCATGTATCCACTTTACTATTCCACACTAAAAAATGTGTTCTCCACATAAAAAATTGTATTCTCTCAAATCTATAATTATAAAACTAAATAGAGAAATGCAACCAAAAAGTTCTCTCTTCAAGTATTCTTATAACTTATAATATTAGACAAAAAATAGCAAATTCAATTTCGTGCTAGTTTTGTTATATGTACCAATGAAAAATATCCTAACTCATTATAGCATCATGCTCGTCTATATATATTCTTTTTATCTTTCAAACTAATGATTTGGGTATTGATAAATTGGACTTTTTGAATAAAACGTGTTAGGTTCAACTTTAAATGATGATTATACAATTAATTAAAAGAATAAAGTATATAGAAAGATATTATTAGTGAAAAATTAACTACAAACTAATTTTATAATTGAACGACAATTATATTTTTATATATCTAAATCTATTTATATTATATATAATTGGACGTGGGATCATATCACATGTATAATCCTCGAATCGATCATGATATATTGTCAAATTGAACCATACAAATCAAATCCATTATTCATCCATAAGGTGACATTAAATGAATCGTTTAAAATTTAAAAAATGTAACTATTTATTTGGCCACCTAATTAATTAATTAGTCAAATTAAATTAGTGGTGTAAAATAATTGTAGGATGAAAAAAATATAAATTGATTCTAAGTATATATATATATAAGTTGTTCAATTGGTGGAGTGATTAGAAATCAATGTGGGATGAGATAATTTTAGAATGATTAGAATTAAAATTTAAAGGATATTAAATAGAGAATTTAGATAACTAAGAATTGAGGAAATTAATGATGTCACATAAGATATGATGATGAGGTGGCATTAAGTTTCATTAATCCTATTTTATATTGATATTGATTATTGTCATATTATTATTTTAGTAAAATTTAGGTTCAATTTTTTGCCTAATTACTTTTTAGTATATTTTGGAATACTAATTAATACTTAATCAACATGATTTCGACAAAAACACATTGCGTCTCAATTTTATTTTACTTTATTTGACTCTCTGTATACTTCTTTTCTATCTTTTAATTCCTTGACTTTTGTTTTCTTTAAGGAACTTGGACTTTCCTTTTACCCCTTAAAATTATGTGCTAATGTATGTAAGTAGCCAAAAAAATAGAAGTAGAAGTTTTATAGCCTACTCCATAAAAACATGAGTTTTATAGCCATTTTGGCTTAAAAAGATAAAATTATCCCTTGACCCACAATTGAAAAAAAATAAAAAAGAGAGAATATCTCTCTTTCTCTCTCACGAAACCGTGCCCTACTCTTTCTCTCTATCTCAGCAAACCCATACTCTCTCTCTCTCTCTCTCTCTCTCTCAGCAAAAACCCAGCAATAATATATATCTCTATCACGACTAACACACATTAGCACAACATGAGTGATACGGATACAGATCCACGGTACTCTCCGGACGTGGCCGAGCAAGCAGCGACTAAAGGAGAGAGCTCATCGACGGAAGAAGCTTCGTCGCCGGAGCAGTTGTCGCCGTACAGCAAGCACGCCATCGACCTTCTACTTGTGATCGATGACCTTCAACTTCAGGCACTAATTTACGAGCGCCACTGCCTCCGGTGAGTAATGTGGCATTTAAAATTAAATTTTCATATGATGCACGATAGTTTTCATGTATTACACGATAGTTTTCATGGAGTGCACAACCGTGTAGTGATGAAATTTCGATAGTTTGTGAGTTTAGCAACTTAGAAATTGAATTTAGATTGCATTTGTTGTTGATTTTCTGTGCAAATTAGTGTGTTCGAAAGTACACGGTTAGCACTGTGTACCGTGCACAATGACACGGTAATGAAGGATCGTGCATGGTGTGACATCGTGCACGGTTCTTCAGATGACGTTGTGTCACCGTGCACTGTTCTTCAGTACACGATTGTTACCGTGTACTAAAGAACCATGCAAGGTGACACGGTAGTACACGGTATGTCACCATGCACGGTTATTCAGTACACGGTGACAACCATGTACTCTTTTCTACAGTACACGGCTCAAATCGTGTACACGGTTTGAACCGTGTACAACGTTCAATAATTATTTCCAACAACGTTCATAGTGTATACTGATTATTTTTTATTTGAACAATATTAATCTTGTGCATTTACAGCCTCGTTATAGGTGGTTACCACCTCATATGCAAGGCTATGCCGGACGCATCAATCAGTACATCCGAATTGATGTGTTAGCCAAGGTTAGGACATGTTTACAACAGCGTGGATGTATTGACGTATTTAGAAATAGTTGCTTTAGGCATCTTCTTGGTCTCAGGAGAGGAGAAAACGTAAATAATGGGTTGCACAATCTCATGGCCCGATAGGTCATTGATCCTAGTCTTCCCGAGTTCGAGATATGGTTCCACGTTTGTGGATTTGATATATGATTTGGGATGATTGAGTTTTCCTAGTGTCTGGATTACGCTTCGGGCTGTCTGTTTTTGATCCGATTTTGAGGCACGACATTCCCCGGACTAGCATATTCTATAGATTGTTTCGGGGTCGGAGGACTACTGTTTCAGAGTTCCGCAGCCGATTCATCAAACAACGGCTGGGTGATGATGCCGTAGACTACTTGAAGGCGGCGTTTATATTAGTAGCATATTTGATCGTCCTTTGCCGTGATAGGGAAGCCATCGAGCCTTGGATTTTGGCATTGGCTGAGGATTTGGTTACGTGGGAGAGTTTTCCATAGGGCTCTTATTCGTTTCAGATCATCTGTCACGGGATTGATGTGCTGAAGAGGCACTCGAGCGAGGTGGCTGCTTCGAGGAAGACGTACCATTTCTATGGACCTGTTTGGGCCTTACAGATTTGGTCGTATGAGGCCATTTCGGACTTAGGACGTATGTGCGGGTACCGAGACACCGTTAAACGGTTGCCCAGATGTTTGATGTGGGCTACTTGGAAGTCCCCGACCCTGTACATTGATTTTTTTGACGAGCAGGTAATTTTAATCTCATGTTTAGTATTTGTTATATATTTATTAAACACATTATAATCAAATCATATGTATATGTTTTTCTTGTAGCGTTTATGTCATCCTGTGCTGGAGCCGCTCGAGGTCGAGTTGATAGAGTCATATTACTTGAGCCTATACGAGGGCGATCCGATGGCTATTTGGTTTGTGCCTGTGGGGCGGTATGCCAGAGGAGCACATGATGAGCCTGCATTTGAGCCACAGCAGGTGTCTGTGCGTGAGAGAGTGTCCCGCTCCAGGGTGGCAGAGCATGTCCCTATCATGCAGCGAGTGGCGAAGGCAGCTGGAAAGATGAAGTGCCGAGATACATCTCGGGTTGTTGACCTAGTCGACCTGGCATGTCTCGATCGCAGTCGAAGCGTCGCAGACACTCATCGCAGCATGAGGAAGAGCCAGAGCCAGGCCATGTGTGCTGCGAACACGCCTAGAGTTTTTTATTAAACGTGGCCTCCGTTGTTGCTATGACTAAGAGTGTCCGTCGTGCCATTGTGGATGACGATTCGGAGAGGGGCCTCGTAGCTCGAGTGGCTCGACGTGTGTTCGAACAGTTGCAGGATTTCTTCCGACGTAGATTTTCAAGACATAGATCTCATACCCCTATTTCTGCACGTGCGAGCTACGTTGGGGCTAGCTATTCAGAGCATATCAATCGAGACGCTCAGTATCCCAGCATGAGGAGGTACCTCGCACTAGCCATCGACGATCTGCTTCACGGCAGGTCGATCTACAGGAGGTACCTCGCACTTGCCACCAACAATCTGCTACACAGCATGTCGATCCAGATCAGGGGTCCCGCACTAGCCATAGACGATCTGCTTCACGACAGGTCGATCCATAGGGGGGGGCCACACTAGCCACCGACGATCTACTTCACGGTAGATCGATCCAGAGGAGGGGCCCATGCACTAGCCACTGACGATCTGCTTCACGGAAGGTCGATTCAGATCAGAGGCCCCGTCTTAGCCACCGAAGATCGACATCAGGTCGTCTAGAGTCTAGTCATACTAGCCAGCGGAGATCGGCAGCTTGAGAGCCAGTCACGCCTGAGGGTGATGTATCGTCTGATACTTGGGATTGTAGGAAAATCTGATTTTAACCCTCTCTCCAGGATCTATCTTGGATGTTTAATTCACCATACATTGATTATATACCTAGCATGCACCTATAGTGTTTTCTCGTGTTTACCTGCGAATTTGCCACACAAGGATTGGATTAATACTCGTGCTTTGATCTTCTGGACTGTATCCCGATTGCCTAAACTCCAATGCCGAGTGAGGACAATCTATGGAGAGTGATATTGAAATTCGCCTTCTTCCTTTTCTCAAAGTTTTCGAAAATCCTAACTTGGAGAAGTACGATTCTCGTAAATTTCACTATTGAGGATTAGGGTTTGATTTTCTCTCACCTTATATTTATAATGCAACCCTAAATCCTATCCCGATAGGATTTCTGCATATCTAATAAATATAATAATATCACTTAAGATAGAGAAGATCAAGACAGAGTCCCAGAGGGACTCTACAAGGAAGGTTTCGAAAATCTCAAGCTAAAGGCCTTGATGGGCCAGCCCAGGGATCAAATGCAAGGAAAAAAGATGGGCCTCAAATAAATTAATTATCTTATCTTCAGCCCAGAACATGCCACTAGAGAATAAATGCTAACTTACCCCTTTATTTCTGAAGTTGAGTCGGGCTCGCATTTAGACTTAACGAATCTCCGTATTTAAGATATCGCATGTCCATTAATTATTTACAGCGTTCTGACTGCTTAAAATAATTAATTACTTTAATTCCTTAAGTAGTACCACTCAACCTTATTATTGTACTTGAGATAACTCAACCCGCAGGGTTTAGTATAATAAACCTTTTGAGCTCCTTAAGGGGACGTCATCATTCTAAACGAATACAGTGACTCGACACAGGTAACTAGCATGACATACAAGCACTGCCACCACCCAAGATGTAGAGAATCTTATTGGATTTGTATACTGAAAGCAGTTTGGTTGAGCTTGTATACAATGTTTCCTGTTACCACTATTACAATCTCTATCGAATTGAATACTTGATTGCATATATATGTGTCCCTTATCTCATATATAAGTTAGATCATACGATGTGTAGAAGATCACGAGTCGTATGATTGGTCGAAGCAATGAGATATAAAAGTTTCACGGTGAGACAACTTGAGGACGAGTTGTCGGTATAAAGCTGCGGTATAGATAAGTGACTTGACTTGGTTGCTTGTCTATCTTTGGTACGTTTGAGGCGTATTGAAGGATCACAATGAGATGTGTTCTTCTATCGATCGTCGTGAAGAACCAAGATCTCGGTGACTTACGATGATCTAAACCTCGATAAGATATTAGGTGAGTATGAGTTTCGACCATCACTTTGACTTGTTATGGGTGAGGTTATATGTTCTAACCCAATATTCTCGCATCTTGGGTGGTGGCGGTGCTTGTATGTCATGCTAGTTATCATGTCAGTCACCGTATCCGTTTAGGATGATGACGTCCCTTAAGGAGCTCAAAGGTTTATTGTACTAAACCACGCAAGTTGAGTTAGCTCAAGTACAATAATAAGGTTGAGTGGTACTACTTAAGGAATTAAAGATATTAATTATTTTAAGCGATCAAATGCTCTAAATAATTAATGGACGTTCGATATCTTAAATCTGGGATTCGTAATGTCTAAGTGCAAGCCCGACTCAACCGGTAATAAAGGGTAAGTCGGCATTTATTCTCTAGTGACATGAATAAATGTTTATAAATTAATTTATGTTCTGGGCTGAACATAAGATAATTAATTTATTTGAGGCCCATCTTTATTCCTTGCATTTGATCCCTGGGCTGGCCCATCCAGGACCGTAGCTTGGAAGGAAAATAGGCGCCTACTTTCTCTACATGGCAAGGATTTGATTCTCTTTATCCTACAAGGATATAATTATATTTATGGGATATGCATAGATCCTTTCCATATAGGATTATGGTAATAATCCTTTCCATATAGGATTATGGTAATTTCCATATGGGATTATGGTAATTTCCATAAAGGATTATGGTAATTTCCATAAAGGATTATGGTAATTTCCATATGGGATTATGGTAATTTCCATATGGTATTATGGTAATTTCCTTATGGGATTAAGGTAGTGCATTATAAATATGAGGTAAGAGATAAAATCAAAGTTAATCCACTCATTAACAAGCATTATTTTCGAGAATCACAAGAACATTGTGAGGATTTTTCGAGAGTTAGTAGAGAGCATTGGGTGGTTTTCGAAGCATTCTCCATAGATCGTCCTCACTCGGCGTTGGAGATTGGGTAACCGGGATACGATCCGAAGGTCAAAGCGAGTCTCGATCCATTCCGCCTCGACAGATTCAAAGGTAAACACGAGAAAACCCTACGTGTTGCAATTAATTATATAGTGCATGCTGGGTATATAATCAATGTATGGTGAATTAAACATCCAAGATAGATCCCGGGGAGGGCTAAACCTAGTTTTCCTACATTGGTATCGAGCACAGGATCGATATCTTGGCTCTGTTGGATTAATTCACGTTTGATTATTACGTGCACAATATATTAATTGTTGAATCATCGTTCATCGTGGCTCGTTTTTATTTTGTCGGATTTTGTTTTTCACCACGAGAAAATACGTGGTTAGATTAGATTTATTTTTACGTAAATCTTATCGTAAAAGTAAAGCGAAGCGAAGCGGCCAGATCGAGAGGACGGAAAAGCGGGTCGCACGGCGTGCGGCGGCGACACGCGGCGTGCACGGCGCCGCGGACGCGCGCGCGTGGCGGGCCGTGCCGCATCCGTTTTCCGGCCGAATCTGTTTTGACGAGTCGATCCGTGCCCGTGCACGCGAGGCCCGTTTGAAGATTATAAAGATCATGCTTTGCAATTCTATGTAATAGATTAGGCGAAAAGTGCGATTCCACGAGTGGGCCACGATGAGCGTTTTATTTTATTTTTATCGTTCATTGCATGTCGTGGATGTTTAAATAATGCAGTAGCATGCTATGTATGTTTAAATTACATTGACAAACCTTTACGTGTTTTCGTAATTGGATGCTTCAGAAAAACCACCCAATGCTCTCTACTAACTCTCGAAAAATCCTCACAATGTTCTTGTGATTCTCGAAAATAATGCTTGTTAATGAGTGGATTAACTTTGATTCTATCTCTTACCTCATATTTATAATGCACTACCTTAATCCCATAAGGAAATTACCATAATCCCATATGGAAATTACCATAATCCTTTATGGAAATTACCATAATCCAATATGAAAATTACCATAATCCTATATGGAAATGATTATTACCATAATCTTATATGGAAAGGATCTATGCATATCCCGTAAATATAATAATATCTTTATAGGATAAAGAGAATCAAATCATTTCCATAAGAGCATGATGGTGGACGATTTGCTTGAGCTCACGGCCTGGATGGGCCAGCCCAGGGATCAAATGCAAGGAATAAAGATAGGCCTCAAATAAATTAATTATCTTATGTTCAGCCCAGAACATAAATTAATTTATAAACATTTATTCATGCCACTAGAGAATAAATGTTGACTTACCCCTTTATTACCGAAGTTGAGTCGGGCTTGCACTTAGACATTACGAATCCTCGTATTTAAGATATCGAACATCCATTAATTATTTATAGCATTCTGACTGCTTAAAATAATTAATATCTTCATTTCCTTAAGTAGTACCACTCAACCTTATTATTGTACTTGAGCTAACTCAACCTCGGGGTTTAGTATAATAAACCTTTGAGCTCCTTAAAGGGCGTCATCATCCTAAATGGATACGGTGACTCGTCTGATAACTAGCATGACATACAAGCACTGCCACCACCCAAGATGCGGAGAATATTGGGTTAGAACATATAACCCTCACCCATAACAAGTCAAAGTGATGGTCAGCAACTCATACTCATCTAATACCTTATCGAGGTTTAGATCATCGTAAGTCACCGAGATCTAGGTTGTTCACGACGGTCGGATAGAAGAACTCATCTCACCGTGATCCTTCAATACGTCGAGGCGTACCGGCATAGACAAACAACCAAGTCAAGTCACTTCTTATCTATACATGACTATACCGACAACTCGTCCTCAAGTTGTCTCGGTGTGAAACTTTTCATATCTCATTAAGCTTGACCAATCATACGGACTTACGTGATCTTCTACACATTGTATGATCTAACTATATATGAGATAAGGGACATAGATATATGCAATCAAGTAATCAAATCGGATAGGAGATTGTAATAGTGGTAACGAGAAACATTGTATACAAGCTCAACCAAAGCGCTTTCGATACAAATCAACAATCTCCCACTTATACTAAATCAAACTTTTAGTATACAATGTGTCTCTACTAGCTATTACAAACAAAACCATCACTTTGCTTCTCCCACTTATACAAAAGTTGCCTTTCTAAGTGGGTGCCATCAAGCGCAATCCAAGTCCTCTAACGTGCCCGGCGTAGACTTATTGCGGCAGGCTTTAGCGAGTGCCATCTAGCGCAATTCAAGTCCTCTAACGTGCCCGACGTAGACTTATTGCGGCAGGCTTTAGCGGGTGCCATCTAGTGCAATTCAAGTCCTCTAACGTGCCCAACGTAGACTTATTGCGGCAGGTTTTCGTGAATGGATCCGCTAGGTTATCCGTCGTATCAATCTTTGCAATCAGCACGTCCCCTCGTCTAACGATTTCTCGTATGACATGGTACTTTCTCTCTATGTGTTTTGCTTGCCTTGTGGATCCGTGGTTCCTTCGAGTTTGCCTTTGCACCTGAGTTATCACGATAAACCATGATACTCATGGGCAAACCAGTACCACATCTAGATCCATAAGGTAGTTCTTGAACCATCTGACCACCTTAGCGACCTAAGTGGCTACATATTCGGCTTCCATGGTAGAGTCCGCAATGCATCATTGCTTGCACTCCGCCAGATACGGTTCCACCTCCCAAGGTAAACACATAGCCGAGGTAGACTTTTTCTCATCACGGTCGATTGAAATCCAGTCAGAATAACCCAAAGGCATTAGACTATCTGCATGGTAAGTCACCTATAATCTCGAGTCCTTTTCGGTACTTGAATATATGCTTTACATGATCCAATGAGCTTGTCGAGGTTAGGCGATATCTAGCCACTATGCCCACCGCAGCGAGATATCGGGCCTCGTGCATAGCATTGTATGCATGAGACTTCCTACGGCGGAAACGTAGGAAACTTGTCTCATTCCTCTATCTTCTTTGCGATCATAGGTGGCGCCCTTTAGATAAAGGAACGCCATGTCGGAAAGGTAGCAATCCTTTCTCGACGATGCATATACTAAAGCAGTAATCACGGTATCAATGTAAGGCGCTGAGATAAGCTCAACATTTTCCTCTTGCGATCTCGGTAAACCTTGATCCCAAGAATGTACGCTGCATCTCCTAAGTCTTTCATTTGAAAGCGATCGGATAACCAACTCTTTCGCCTCGATAACAACTTCACATTGTTGCCGAATAGAAGAATGTCATCTCGTAAAGTGCAAGAAATACCACATTACCGTTGACATCTAAGCGATACACACAACTCTCGCTAGGCAACTGGGTAAATCCATAGGACTTTACCACCTCGTCAAACGTAAGTTCCATGATCTTGCATCATTGTCTTCATGTCGCCTCATTTGTCGTCCATGGGTCGATTATTGCTGTTCGTTTTACGGGAATAAATCCGAAGATTCACCCACGAACATACATCGCTCGGGTTGATGAACAACCTCCCACTCTGACGAGGCACTACAGCACAATGGCAACGGTGGGTGCGATAACTTGTGGTTCTCTATCTTGCACAACTAGCTTGGTAGGTACCACATGCGGTCGGTATCTCGGTGGAACTCGACCCACTTCAATTTCTTGAAGTATCGGTGTCGATCCTCCCACTAGACTCGACATCTCGTACATTTGGTCTAATCGGTGGTGGAATCGATCATCTTCTAATTCTTGAAGAATGATTTCAACTCGGATTTATGATTTTTCATGTAGTCCTCTTCAAGAATCGGGCATTAGTCTAAAATGACCTTCCGATCCTTAGGACTATAGAATAAACCACATTTCGTTCCTCTAGGATAGCGATAAACGCCTTGCGTCGGATCTAGCCTCCAACTTGTCGGCCTTCTTGTTCGACACATGTCTTTGGATCGCCCATATCCTTATGTGGCTTAAACTAAACTGCGCCCAAACCACAACTCGAAAGGGCACTACAAAAAAACGAGCGAACAGCGACGGATTAGCGGCATTAAAAATTTGGGTCGTAATACAGCGACGGATTAGCGACGGAACACAAACGAAATAAAATAACGACGGACTTGTGACGTATTTGAGACGCAATTTGGCGGTACTATTTCGCGCGAACATATAACGTCGGCACATACGTCGTTGTATTTAACGACGGACACAATCCGTCGTTAAATTAACGATTTTTTAATTTTTTTATTGTACACTTTAAATAACCGTCGCTGATCCGTCGTAAATTAACGGATTTTATTTATTTATTTTTTAATTATTAATACGACGGATTTATTCCGTCGTTAATATTATTCTTAGTTTTATTTATTCTAAATAAATTTTACGACGGAATATATTCCGTCGTTAATATTAATTTTTTTATTTTTTACGTCAAGAATTACAACGACGGAATATTGAGTCGTTAGTCCGTCGGTAAGTCTTAACGACGGACCGAATCCGTCGTTATATTAACGGATTTTACCATTTTAATTTTTTACATATTTTAACGACGGATTATGTCCGTCGTTAACATTATTCCATCGTTAGTACGTCGCTAAAGTGTTTTAAATATAGCGACGGAAAATATCCGTCGCTAATCCGACGCTAATAAATAATATTACGATCGCGTTCTTCCCAATTTCATTACTCGCTAATTTCACAACCCTAGCCTCCGATCCCATCCCACCCCCGCCCCCCCGCCCCGCCGCGTCGCGTCGCGTCCGCCTCTCCGTGCCCGCCCCCCGCTTCTTTGCCGCCGCATAGCCCAGCGCCCGCGCCTAACCAGCCGCCAGCCATGCCCATGCCGCCAATGCCCGACCGATGCCCGTCGTGTATAAGTATATATGTATATATGTATTTGTATGCCGTATTTGTTGATTTATATATTGATATATATGTATGTATATATGTATATATGTATTTGGTATATATATATGTATTTGTTGATTTATATATTGGTATATATGTATGTATTTATGTATGTATTTGTATAACATTTGGTATATATGTATGTATTTATGTATGTATTTGTATATATGGAATTATGAAGTATATATGTATGTATTTGTATATATTGGTATATTGGTATATTGGTATGTATTGGTATATTGGATGTATAATTAAATGATTTTGCAAATGGATGTTCATAATGGTATGTATGTATTGGTATATTGGTATGTATTGGTATATTGGATGCAAATGGATGTTCATATTATTTATCGAATATTTGATTATCGATAGTTATTAATCCTCGTGACAACAACTTAGCATCTAGTCTAGGAGGTAAAGGTATTCGATTATTTGACCGTGGCATATGGCTCATTATGCGAACAGTTGACTCGTGGAATGTATAATTACAAGTATAGTGCAACTACGGTTAAGAGAAGAAAAGGTAAAGGCTATATACCTAATCACATCACTAGGTTGCTACAAGAATATATAAGATTAATTACAACTCATTACTACAGCTTCCCAACGTTCTTACAACTTAATTTAATAAATTTAATAGTGCCCTTTTAAAAAAGAAATAACGATTTCGTCCACATGGGATAAGGTAGAAAAAATAATGAAGGATACTGCTTCTGGAAGATGAGGAGGATCATGCCAAACAAGAGGCCGACGACGAAGGCGGATACCACCACTACTACCACGTAAAACTTGGCCATTCTTGGATGAGCAACACCATTCATTAGACACTCTTCTGTTGCTCGTACACGTATATATATAATTAAATCACATATTTTAAAAAAGAATATACAAAGGGAAGGAAGTTTTATTATTTTGTTTGTGAATGAACACCTTATTGCTACATTGAATCCGATGGCTACCATGATTGTCCACCCCACTATGTTTGTGCTGCAAAACATGAAGTTTCGGCCATAAGAAATGATTTCATATAGGATTGGATAAATATTTAACTCAAATTCGAGTAAGTTTAGTGGCTCTCCAAGAAGAAATATGTAAGAGGATGTATCTAGCAACTTAAACATGACATTTAATTAGAATCCTTAGCTCTCAAATCCGAATTTATCGAGTTAAAAACTCAACTCATTTCAGTCCTCATTTTGTAGATCTGGATTCCTACTTTTGTAAAGAGATATCAAAAACACAACTGTGAAAGTTGTCCTTTTCCAAGCTTATATCGATAATCTAAAAGAAGAAATCAGAGCTACTTTCATTCTTTCAATACATAATAACAGAGACGTCTCGATCAAAATTTCAAGTGCAATTATCAGGAAATGGAGGCTAATTCGGCAGCAATACATTTCTATTCTAATTAAACATCAAAATCATTTTGAGAAGAGAAAAGGCTTTTTAATACCATTGAAAAGTTGAAGGTCTTTATCACCCCTTACTATCGAATTTTTCATGCGTGGTCCAAAACGTCTATAGCGACGTATTTGAAATCATCGTCGAAACTCGGTAATTTCTCTATTTATTCAAAATTGTTTGTAATTTTTAATTTTCCATGGATCACTTTTTTCGTAGTATTTCATTGTATTGCATTAGTTATAACGTGTACGTGCATTAGTTAATTTTGTCAGGAGAATTCTTCATTTTCTATAAAATATATAATAGATCATAATTACCTTTTTATCAAGATAAATCGATTTTGATGAATTTTAGATCATAACGTGTAGCCGCCGCCTGCCTGACCCTCTGACCGCGCCCACTGCACTTAGTCTGCCCCGCCAGCCGCCGTCCGTTCCCGCCGCTTCAGTCGTGTTTTTATTATATATACAAATAATTTATATTTGTTGATTTATATATATGTATGTATTTGTATAAAATCTATTGTTTGTATGATATGTTTGTGAATACTTAGAACTTACACTTTAATAGTGGGGATATACACAACAAAAATATATAATATGGATAAGTGAAGTTCGGTTTTGAGTGTGTTTGTCATGAAAGTCGTCACACACTTCTTGCTAGGGTATTATCTATCTCGCTCGGTTTTGTTTTAGTTATAGACTTTAGTAACATATAACTACTATGATTACGCACCGTATGTTTCGTCAAGAAAGTGTGTTTAGTTATAGACTTTTGAGTATGCTTCACAAGAAAATGTTTTAGTTCTAGACTTTAGTAACATATAAATAAATTATTAATTAATTAAAAATTAATTAAGATGATCTCACTATATCTGTTGCCAAGACATGAAACCACCCCTAATAATATACTAATATCAATATTCCCAATTTGCAATTTCCTAATTTCTTTGTCTAAGTCAATTCCATTCTTCATTCGTGATGAGCACCACACAATTTGTTGGAAAAGTATATAATAGATCATAATTACCTTTTTATCAAGATAAATCGATTTTGATGAATTTTAGATCATAACGTAGCTGCCGCCCCCCCTGCCTGACTGACTGCTGCCCCAGCCGTGCGTCTCAGCCCTTGCCGTCGTGCAGCTCACTTCCGCCGCTTCATCTGTGTTTTTATATATATATACAAATAATTTATATTTGTTGATTTATATATATGTATGTATTTGTATAAAATCTATTGTTTGTATGATATGTTTGTGAATACTTAGAAAGTCATAGGATTTGAAATTGAGATGATCTCGTTTAAGTTTTTCGGTTTTGAGAAGGCTCGTAGCCTTAATGTTGTAGTGATTATACTTTCTAGTGCGTGAGCAAATTTGTGTGAACTAGCATTCGTAATTGATTGATCATTCATAGTATTGCAGAGTCGCCATCCATCTAAAATGAATATGCATAAGGATTATTTAGAGACTTGACTCGATTGAGTTGAGTTTACATAGTGCAGATCCGAGTGTGTCGTTTCGCCGAGAATCACAAAATATGATAAGAGCCTCACCGCCCAAATAGTAAAATTGAGCTCGGCCCACCAATATGCAAACTCGGCCATAATCTAGGGGTGTAGTCTGCTAGTTAATATGTTGTGAGTGAACCACGTAATTTCTGTTGTCGAATTTAATCAATCTTTCTTGCATATACATCGTAACAATAACAGGTACTTTTCTTCATCCATATTCGTAAAATTCAAAATCTGGACAACATGGCATATTTCAAAATAGAAAAAGTTCACACATGATTAGTCTTATTTCTCTTTGATAAAAGAGTAGCAATCACAAAAAATTCTCTCCTAACCCCTTCACATGTGATGTAAGTGATCACACCATTAATATTTATATGTATTGCTATATATATTAATGTTGTGATCATTTACATCACATGTCCCACACGTGAAGGGGTTGGGAGGAATTTTTTGTGATTGCTACTCTTTTATCAAAGAGAAATAAGACTAATCATGTGTGAACTTTTTCTATTTGGTGATTTATATTTATGCATCGATTTTATACCTCAACAAATTAGTTTCATGTTGACATGCATCCGTGTTACTTTTTATATAGTATATATCTCGTGCATTTCTATTTCTATAACGTGAGAACCTTTTTGTTATGAAACGTAGAAATAGACTTGGATCTGAATATGAGTATCTGTCTTTTGCATCTAAATATTATCCTAACATAACCAAACATTAGAAAATTATGCCGCATACCTCTATTTACCAATAAATAGAGTTATGCGGCATCTCTTTCTAAATTCTCTCCTCTTACAAATGTACTTCCAAATCATTAACAAATGTACTTCCAAATCATTAACCAAATTAAAGTCGGGCTTAGTAGTTGGTACTCGAACATTTGCTTCTCACTTCCGTAATCCCATTTCCCATGACAGAACATTTGCCTCTCACTTCCGAATCTCATTTTCACTTCCTCGTGATGAGTCGAATCGTGAATGGATGTATAAGCGTTTTAGTACTCGTGGTGGATTAAATCATGATTTTCTTGCGGACTTGAAAACTTCATTGAGTTTGCTAGTAATCAACTATCATTCATGGATGGGGAAAAGATCAAGTGTCCTTGTAAGAAGTGCAATAATATACCTTATCAAGTACAAGATACCGTGCGATATCAAGTTTCAAAATATGGATTTGTTCCAAATTATAACACTGGATCTTCGAGGGAGACAAATGTGAGTATAGATCCGCAATGCAAGATCACCCCGAACCTCAATCAAGCACGTGTCGACGATGGTAATGGATCCGCTGGTCCTCGTTTAACTTTGCCGAGCACGAAGAGGAACCAAATCTTGAGGCACGAAAATTTTACGACATGTTGACGCCGTCGATAAACCGTTGTGGCAGTTGCTCAAACCATTCACAATTATCTATTGTGGCTCGACTTACGAGTTGGAAAGGCGAGAATAATATATCGAGAAAGGTTTTGATCAAATAATGAACTCATGAAAGAGACAAATCCAGATGGTAATCTTGTACCTGATGACTTCTACAACACGAAGAAATTGTTGCGTGGCATGGGATTGCCTGTGCACAAGATAGATTGTTGTCCACATAATTGCATGATTTACTGGCGATAAGATTCGGAATTGACGAGATGTAAAGTTTGTGAGCATCCACGTTTCAAGAGCAATAATCGAGCATCGAAACTCGAAAGAAATCACAAATTCCATGTAAGAAGATGTATTATTTTCCTCTTACTCCTCGACTACGAGGTTGTATGCATCCGAGGCTCTGACGGAGAATATGCGTTGGCATGCATCGTCGTGATGATGGGGTCATGCGCCATCCGTGACACACCGCATGGAAACATTTGAACATGAAGTTTCCTTTGTTTGAATCGAGATTCGTAATGTTAGATTTGGTCTTCGATGATGGTTTCCAACCTTTTGGTCAATCAGGACAACAATATTCTTCATGGCTCGTTATCGTTACTCCTTATAATCTTCCTCCATGGATGTGTATGAAGGAACAATATATGTTTCTCACAATTCTAGTGCCGGGACCACGTAATCCAAAAGAAAAGATTGATGTGTTCTTGCAACCATTAATTTCGAGTTAGTAGATTTGTGGGAGCGGTGTCCTTACCTATGATGTCTCATTGAAACAAAATTTTCAGATCGTGTTGCATTGCTTTGGACAATTAGTGACTTTCTGCGTACTCTATGTTATCGGATGGAGTACAAATGGAAGGTTAACTTGTCCACATTGCATGGAGGATCTTCAAGCGTTTACTTTACCAAAAGTGGTAAGCAGTCATGGTTTGATAATCATTGAAAGTTTTAAATCCCGATCACCAATTCGGAAGGGATAGAAGAGGATTCGAGAAAGAATACGGTGATTACTAGTAGTCCACCAAGCGCTTATCGGAGAAGAACTATTATCTAGGATTGAAGGAATGGGACTAGTGAAGGTGACTGAAATGGGTAGTGATGCAATAAATAGTAGTATTTCCAAATATTTTGGTAGTGGTTGGAGAAGCGGAGTATATTCTAGGATTTACCGCTTCGAGTTCTCTTTGATTCGACATAATTTGGATGTCATGCACATAGAGAAGAATGTATTTGATAATGTGTTCAACAACGTGATGAATATTCGGGTAAGACGAAGATACGAGCAAATCAAGAGAAGAACTTAATTTGTCTTGCAATAGACCGAGTTGAAGATGAATGAGTCGAGAAAGTATCCAAAAGCTTCTTACACACTTGACAAACATGAGAAAAAAGTCTTGTGCGAATGGGTGAAAGGTCTTAGATTTCCAGACGGGTATGTCTCAAATATGGGCAGATGTGTAGACATGACCAAATTGAAGATGTTTGGGATGAAGAGTCACGACTGCCATGTTTTTATGCAGCGTATACTCCCGATTGCATTTCGAGAACTTCTTCCACCTAATGTTTGGAAAGCAGTAACGGAATTAAGTTTATTTTTCAAAGATTTGACATCTCGAAACATCAAACTTGAGGACATGTGCAAACTTCAAGAAAATATTCCAGTCATTTTATGCAAGCTCGAGCATATATTCCTCCTAGTTTCTTGATTCAATGGAACATCTACCATCCATCTAGCGAGATGAAGCTCGTATTGCGGATTCGTTCAATACCGATGGATGTATCCATTTGAAAGGTAAACGACCACTTTAACAATTGTTGTCCATATGTATAAATATACACATATAACTATTAATCTTTTTATATACATTGATAGATACTTACGTAAGTTGAAAAACAACGTGAGAAATAAAGCTCGAGTGGAGGTTCTATTTGCAATGCGTACTTAGTATAAGAAGCATCAACATTACATTCTTATTATTTTGAGGGTCACGTAAGAACGAAACATAAGAATGTGCCTCGTAATTATAATGTTGGGGAGATATTAGGCATGAAGACTTCCGGATATGCTTTCAATATTCAAGCAAGGTGGACGCCTTTTGGAAAAATGTCGAAGAGATATCTAGATTCGAGTGAGTATGATCTTTGCTCGATTATATGTGCTATTGAATTGCGTTGAAGTTGCGGAGAACTATTTAAAGTAAGTATTTATAATTTCACGTTGTATAACTTTCAATTAGTATAACTATTTAAATACTAATTATAACTATTTATTTTGAAGTTTGTTTATCGATTTCTTGAAAAGATTACATCCACGGATCTCTCCTCCGAGATTGAAAATGAAATCGATGTAAACTTCTCACATTGGTTTGATACATATGTGAGTATATAATCCCATTAACCATAACCTTTTGTAATATTTAATCGGTCGATTGATAGATGTTTATTGATTTGTTGGATTTAGGTCAAAGACCATACCAACAATGTCGTCAATCCATTCATATTGGATTTAGCAAAGGTCCTTCTCCGATGATTAAGGCGTATCCGTGGTACTACATAAATGGGTATAAATTTCACACGTTAGAGCATGGGACACAAAGAGCCACCATGAGCAGTGGTGTGTGCATTAAAGGTGAAACTTATGGTGCGAGACAAGAATGAACTCGATTTTATGGGCGATTCTTCGGAGGTTTGTGAGTTGGAATACCATGGGCTACCTATGAAGACCGTAACAATGTTTAGATGTGAGTGGTTTGATCCATCACGATTGGGGACATCGGTGCATCCCGAATACAAATTGGTTTACGTGAATTATAGGCGAAGGTATAATAAGTATGAACCGTTTGTCCTTGCCACACAAGCCGTTCAAGTATACTATTGTCCTTATCCGAGTTTAAAACAATCTACAAAGGATTGGTGGGATGTATGCAAAATTAAAAAGAGAGCTAATGTGGAAGTCTCGGATGAATCATCTAGTTCGATAGTACCTCCGCCATTTCAAGAGGATGAAATGCCTTTAATTACAAGTGTAGTGGTTGATGATGACATGACACGAGTTCATCCCGACGGCACTTTGATAGACATAGAAGAAGCGGATGACGAATCATCGAAGATGATGAATTGTCGAATCGATTCATATGAATTATCGAATCGGAAAATGATAATACATTGAATGATGATGATTATGATGGAGATGAATAGGTTCGAATTATCTTTGCTGCGGTGATGCACTTCTCCGCAATTTGACTTTTCAAGGTATAATCAATACCCCGACCTCTCTCTCTCTCTCTCTCTCTCTTTTTGTTGCCATCCGAACAGATCATCTTTTGCTACAACCATTGCTTCTCTCTATTCGGTTATCGAGTATAACAAGATAGCACAACAATTCATGAACCATTACCTCTTCTCCCACTTTACTAATGCATTACAAGTCAAAACATAACAATTCTCTACTCAAGATTTTGATTTGGATGCCTCGAACCATGGTCAAGGACCTGGATACTCGACCTAGATATAACAATTAGATAATGAATGTGTACACATCGGTGATAAGCAAAATATTCAAATATTATCATGCAATAGGACACATCAACGAATACAACATCAAACCGGCAAATTTAGAAGTATAAGCATAAAATACAACTGAACAACCATTCTGAAGCATAAGAAAGTAAATTTTCTCTGCAGTACAACACATTTCAATGAATCCTATTGTCAAAAGCTTTATAGGAAAAGAAACAAGAATTACCTTGAAAGATATTGTAGATGTAATTTTTCCAATGACAATGTTTAAACAAATAGCTAACAGAAACCAAATTTAGCACAATTGATAACTTTTGAAGAATAAAAAATTATTAAAGTAACGTACCAAATCTATTTTCGGATGGCAAGTCGAGGACGAGGCAGAGGAGTCCGATCTAGTGATCGTAGGAATATTTTCGCATCTACCTCCTCGGATGAAGGAGTTGGCGCCTCGGCAGGAGGACTTACGATAGGTGGAGGAGAGGGTCGGCGGTGGGTCTTGAGATCGAGACGATGGGAAGAAGACCTTGACTATTGTGAATGGGTACCTATAGTTTAATTAGATTATTTTTAACTCAATTGTACTTATTTGAATATAATGTATATTATTTTTAACTCAATTGTAGGATTTTATGTCCATCGCATGATGTTGCACATGTGATTACTGAGTCGTTCAAGAAGGTCATGAACCATCGGGGTTTCAGTTGGAAATTGGTCCCTGAGGATCAGAGGCGGGTGTATTTTCAAGACTTCCAGGTATTATTGATTTACATTCAAGTATATTGGTTTATTTCAGACTAAGTGATAGTTAATTTGATAATATTTATATCATCAATCCATTCATATTTGATTATCGAATATGCCGATAACTAAAATTTCAAAAATCACAATACCAACTATTGAATCGAATCCAATTAAATCATTATTCGATTAACCAATATCCATTAATTAAATTCGATTAAGTAAGGTCAGTGAAATTATTGGTCATCATAGCACAATTGAAGCGAACAACGCAATCTTCGCTGATTTTTCAAATGATAAGTAATTATTTTTTTCTTGTACTAAATCTACTAACTCATTGAGGTAAGTCCAAAGGGGCATAACTAGGCATAACTATTTTTCTGTATTACATATGATGTGTGATCATATGGGTCAAGGCATATCCTTTAATATTGTGAATCCGAAGCATTATTCCACTCTAATATCGTAAGGCTAATTAGCTTCTTTGTATAACATTTCTTGCGCTGATAATCTTTGAAATTGATTGTTAGATCAATCGATCTTTTTCTAGTCCATGAACTTTTTTTATAATCCAGCAATGACAGCAGAAAGGATAATTATAACTAGAGAGATAAAAAATCGTGATGGAGAGGAAAAGGGTGAAATGCATTTATAGTCCCATTGGGTAGTATTTTTAGTTCCGTTCGTAGTAAAAGAGTGATAAAATTAGCTGTAAAAGCTTTCAAAAATGTGTAATTTTGGTTTTTCTTGTCTAGTTTTGCAGCTATAATAATTGAAACTAATTTTAGTCGTTTCGGGGTGGTTTGGGGGGGACGGGCGACTGGAAAAAAAAATTAATGTTCAAATAATATTGAAGGGGATGAACCTTGAGAAGAAGGTGAATTAAGATCTTCCAATGAACATCGAATCAACCATCTAATGAAATACATAGCTGAATAATTTTAGGTCTCGCGCGGCTATCTAGTGACTAGTGGATAGGATACTGTGGGGAAAAATATATTCAGATGTATGATGCATTCTTCAAAAAAATTAATTTTAATTGAAGATTAGTGAATCCTAATTGAGGTGGATGGACACAATAGTTTTCATTTTCGACTTTCGAAGCCTTCTGACTTGAGAATATCCCGTGGATTTTTTTCATCTAATTATTTTATTTTACTTTAAATGCACACAAATTTTGCAATCAAACAATTATTTCAATTCTAGAGCCTTCAGAATTTAGTTGTATTCATTTTTTTTAATGTATCGTAAATTACACTTAAAAAATTAAATATCGTAATTTATTTTGGATGCTTTCAGACTTTTTGAATATTAAAGTTTGTTTCACTAATTTGGTAGAGTTCCATTACTTTGAAGTTTATTAGGATTGATTCTTTATGATATTAAATTCGTCAATTGGTTTTATCTTTTCTTTTGGAATAGTAACACTTGATTAATTAGTTATCTTGCCTCGTTTTAAGAAATGGTTGAGAACTATATATTGTTGATAATTTATGTGAAAGACATTTTAATTATTGAATGTAGAGGTTAATTTTGTAACCAATTACTATTGCTCGAGAACTATATATATATTCCGTGTTACTTTAATTCAACATGATGATGATGATGCGTGCACCAATTTGTATATTATGCTCTACTTGTACTTTTTTTTGTGTTCCTGAATTTGAAGGTTGATTTATACAAGTGTGGAAATCATATTGATGCATTCATATAGTATACATTTAATTTATTCATCATTGGCTTCTAGAAATCCCATAAGGTATCAACTAAGTCCGGTCAAGTGGTGGATAGTTAAAGAGATTACTATAAGCAAATGATAGTATTTTGTTATTCCATCTTCTGGAATTTGGACCATTTGTTAGATCCAGCTTCTTATATTCACATTCACATTCACATTTTGTCAAAAACTCCAGTGCTCGGGAGGACGGCCTTAATTTATTATAAGATATTAATAAATCAGTCATTAACTAATAGTTAATTAGGATTTTTTGTTCTCAATTAGAATTTATTAGCATTACAATTGGGATTCATTAATCACAATTAGAATTTGTAAACTCGATAAGATTTTCTTTTCATCGGTATAATGAAAATAATTTGAATAATTGCGTAGGCTAGCTTGCCTTTTCAATGGAAATACTCGTGCTTGAGAGTTGCTTCTTTGTATAGGTGTGACTATTATGTATAGAATTTATTCAAAGCACAGTCTCGAGTGAGTCTCATAATCCATAAAAATATCATTCTAATATAAGAAGAAAAAAATCATTTCCAATATGAAGGATCTTTTTAGTATTGGTTTGCTAATTTGAACTAATAATGTTGATTGATGAATATTGTAATCTTTGGCAACCAGTTGATGAATCACTTTCTTTTCCCTTTAAAAGATGATGTAGTCAAAACATTAGCTGTTATTTCTTCTTATATAAAGAAACTATAACATTTAGTCAATTTAGTCTTATAAGATCCCATATAAGACCTTACTTTCACGTTATTTTCGATCCCAACAAATGTATTATTTTCGAATGTGCATTTCAAATGTATCATTTTCAAATTTATGCTTTAATTATTTCTTTGGGATCGCGACGCTTTGTCTCATCAAGTAGTCTACCGTGCATGGTGCCAAAAGGCGGCGGTGAGATATAAGGATCTTATTCATAAGATCAAGAGACAGGAGACGACGCCGCCACCTCCATTCATTCCCAGATCGGATTGGCTGCGTGGCGTGATTATTGGAATCACTTGAGGTGCGAGACTAAGGCGGAAAAAGCTAGGAGGAGTAGGATGTGAGCCGGATGGTGAGGGGCGGGGATCGTTAAGCATGGGGTGGCTCCGGATGTGCTTTAGATTATGCTACCAAGATTGTAAGTATTTAGTTTTTCGAATTCAATTTAGGTTTTAATGTTGTTCTTCTTCCGCCTCACATATATCATAATCTGTTAATTGCTAAGTTATTAGGCATACAAACTAATTGGATTAAAACATCATTAATGAAGCTTGTTTAATTTTCTTATTTTTAAGTAGCAATTGTACCTCTATTATATGCACACAAATACTTATTATCATTTACCTCGTGTACATTAATAATGTTTGAATGAATGAATAGGCGGAGAACGTGGAGTCCATATTTACGAGGTCGGTGGGATGTTTTTCGAAATATCATGTCGCCCCGATGGAAGTTATCTGAGATGGGAAGGCTTGTAGCATCGCGGTAAGTAGATTAAATATTAAATATGGTAATGATGTAAAATAACTTCTATTTGGAAACTTAAACGATTTTACCGCAAATACAGGAGCGGTGGAGGACCAAGTTCAGATTTTGACTCAAGCCGGTAGCGCAGATGAGAGCCCAGAAGTAGATAGGACTCAGATCCTCAAGGGTATCCTCGGAGGCACTGCATCGAAGAAAAAGAGATTGTTTGGTGCTGGTTCTCTCTCACGTACATTCATGGAGAGCGACTCTAGTTCCGACTCTGCAATGACATCTCGTATGGAGTCTCCCGGATATCGAGCATTGACGGAGATGGAGGAAGCGGATGCGGTTAGAGAGAGCGGATGGTCGAGCAACTACGGTTTGGAGAAAGAGGCGTGAGCGAGGCAGATCGAGTCGAGGATTCAAGCACTGTGAGTGAGCATGCACGGATGCTTCAACATCTTCAAGCTCAGTTAGAAGCTCAACAGGAGGCATTCCAGTGATTCCTATCGGGCTCGAGTAGCGGTACTGGACCTCGACCACCCCCTCCACCATCTTGATTCCTATCTTTACGTTTTTACTTCATTTATGGATATGTTGAATTGTTGTTGTTGGATTTGGATTGTTGAATTGTTGAATTGGATTTGGATTTATAACTCCGTATCGAATAGTTGTTGTGAATTATCAGATTGTGGATGTATTGAATAATTGTGGATGGATTGTGGATGATTGTGGATTTGTGATTTGGATTTGGATTTGGATTTGTGATTTGTGATGATTTGGATTGTGATTTTGATCGATTGTGGATGGATTTGTGATGATTGTGGATGTTGTTGGATTTGGATTTGGATTTGTGATGATTGTGGATGATTGTGGATGGATTTGTGATGATTGTGGATGTATTGAACAGGTAAAAAACACGGGTAAAACCTAATCTGAAACTGCCTGTTGAATTATTTTAAGTATAGCGACGGAATTAAGTCGGAACTGCGACGGTTCTGAGACGGAACACAACCTAATTTGTCGTGGGGTAACAACGACGGATCTACGACGGACTTTTTTAGCGACGGAAAAATTCCGTCGTTATTTACGACGAATTTACGACGGACACGCGAATAGATTTTGCGACGGATCTGAGACTCAATTACGACGGAATTATATAGCGGCGTAAAAAGTAGCGTCGTTATATTCCGACGGATCTACGACGGAATTGCCCAAATAATTTAGCGACGGAACATATTCCGTCGTAACTAGCGACGCACTTTTCCGTCGTTAATTCGACGTAACAAACGACGAGACAAACGACTATCTTTCAACGACGGAGTTGTCCGTCGCAAGTCCGTTTCAAAATTTTGCGACAGAATTTTTACTGTCGTTGTCTTCGTAACAACGAGGCTTTTAGAGACGGAATAAATACTTCTCTGATCCGTCGCAGATCTATTTTTACGACGGATTGTTGATGTTTAGCGACGAAATTTTCCGTCGCTGTTCGTGTGTTTTTTTGTAGTGGGGGTCTCTTCGACTGACTTGGCTGGTACTAGATTTAGCAAGTATACCGCCGTTTCTAAGGCATACCCCCAGAACGAAATAGGCAAAGTTGCATAACTCATCATTGATCTAACCATTTCCAAAAGAGTCATATTTCTTCGCTCTGACACACCATTTTGTTGTGGTGTGCCCGGTGAAGTGCGCTGGGAGGTAATTCCACACTTCACTAGATAGTCCATGATCTCATTGTTGAGGTATTCGCCACCGCGATCAGAACGCAGTGACTTGATACTCTTACCTAGCTTCGTCTCCACTTCGCCTAAAATTCTTTGAATTTCTCAAAGCATTCAGACTTGCGGTGAAGCAGGTATACGTATCCGTACCTTGAGTAATCGTCAATGAAAGTGATAAAATATTCGTACCCTAGCATGCTTACTATGCGCATCCAATCACGAAAACATATAATATGTTTATCTACGTAATTAAACATACATAGCATGCTTCTGCATAATTTAAACATCCACGACATGCTTTGAACGATAAAAATAAAATAAATTCGTTCATCGCGGCCCACTAGTAGATCCTGTACTTCCCTGCCTAATTTATTACATAAATTTGCAAAGTACAGATCTTCAAAAAATCTCGAAAACGGGCCTCGCGTGCACGGGCACGGACCGGATTCGTCAAAACTAGATTTGGGCCGAAAATTTGTAAACGGGCCGGAACAGTGGATCGGGCCGAACCGGGTCGAAAAACTAGAACCGGGTCAAAATTCGGGTCTGGGCCGAAAATGGACCGGGTCGGCCCAATGTGGACTGGGCCGTGTGCGTTAGGGCACAGCCCATGCGCACACAGCCGCACATCTGCCGCCCAGCCGTCGTGCCGCATCTGCCGAGCCCTACCGAGGAATGCCGCATGCACAGTCGCCCATCCTGTCGAGCATCGTCACCTAGGGTCGTCGAGCAACGCGCACCGTATCGCCCGACCCCTGTCGAGAGCTGCCGGGAAACATCGCGCACAGCCTGTCGAGAATCGTGCCGAGGCGTGCCGCAGATTCTGGCTGAGGGCTGCCGAGGTAACGAGAAAACCGCACGCCCAGCCTGCCGAGGAGCACCGAGCAGCGTCGCACTATCTGGCTGAGAGGCCCTGTGCGCACCATCGCCCACTCGCCAAGACCAGCCTCGTTACGCCGAGAGGCATTGCCTAGCCATCTGCGCATAGGTGCCGACATCTGCCGAGAAAACCTGCATGCGACTCGAGCGCTATCGCCCAACGCCCTGGTGAGGCTATCGCCGAGCCCTGCTGCCCGAAGCTACCGAGCGCTGTCGGGCACGACCCGCCGAGGCGTACCGAGCCGCATCGCCCGATGCTGCCGAAAGCTTCCACGCACGCTCCGCCGATGTCTATCGAGCACGTCGAGTGCGCACGCTCAGCGCCAAGGCGTGCCGAGGCGTCCGTGCGAAAACCGCGCTCCCGCACGCCCAGCTGCCGAGACATGCCGCAGACTCCGCCCAGCGTCGTCGAGACCTGCGCACCATCTGCCGAAAGCTTCCTGCACCCCTGCCCGCCCGATGTCGTGCGAGGCTGCCGAGAAGACATGCACGGCTACCGAGCGGTGTGCCTACGAGTGTCGAGCATGCTCAGCGTGCCATCGCCCGCACACCCTCGCCCCGTGCGGCCATTTTCGGCCAGCCTCCCGTCGTCTCGTTCTCTGTGTTCTTCGTCTTCATTTCTCTTTTATAGATTAGATTTACAAGAAAAATTCTAATCTAACCACGGATTTTCTCGTGGTGAAAAATAAAATCCGACAAAAAATAAAACGAGCCACGATGAACGGCAGATCCATAAATAATTAATTATGCACGTAATAATCAAACGTGAATTAATCCAACAGAGCCAAGATTCTGATCCCAGGTCTGATACCAATTGTAGGGAAATCTGATTTTAACCCTCTCCCGAGGATCTATCTTGGATGTTTAATTCATCATACATTGATTATATGCCTAGCATGCACCTATATAATTAATTGCAACACGTTGGTGTTTTTTCGTGTTTACCTGCGAATTTGTCAGGCAAGGAATGGATCAATACTCGTGCTTTGATCTTATGGACTCTATCCCGATTGCCTAAACTCCAATGCCGAGTAAGGATAATCTATGGAGAGTGCTATTGAAATTCGCCTTCTTCCTTTTCTCAAAGTTTTCGAAAATCCTAACTTGGAGAAGTTTGATTCTCAAAAATTTCACTATTGAGGATTAGGGTTTGATTTTCTCTCACCTTATATTTATAATGTAACCATAAATCCTATCCCGATAGGATTTCTGCATATCTAATAAATATAATAATATCACTTAATTTAGAGAGGATCAAGACTGAGTCCCAGAGGGACTCTACAAGGAAGGTTTCGACAATCTCAAGCTAAAGGCCTTGATGGGCCAGTCCAATGATCAAATGCAAGGAATAAAGATGAACCTCTAATAAATTAATTATCTTATTTCAGCCCAGAACATAAATTAATTCATAAATATTTATTCATGTAACTAGAGAATAAATGATGACTTACCCCTTTATTTCCGAAGTTGAGTCGGACTCGCATTTAGACTTAACGAATCCCCAAATTTAAGATATCGCGTCCATTAATTATTTACAACGTTCTGACTGCTTAAAATAATTAATTACTTTAATTCCTTACGTAGTACCACTCAACCTTATTATTGTACTTGAGATAACTCAACCTGCAGGGTTTAGTACAGTAAACATTTGAGCTCCTTAAGGGGCGCCATCATCCTAAGCAGACACGGTGACTCGACACAAGTAACTAGCATGACATACAAGACCGCCACCACCCAAGATGCAGAGAATCTTGGGTTATCTCATGTAACCCTCACCCATAACAAGTCAAAGTGATGGTCAGCAATTTATACTCACCTAATACCTTATCGAGGTTTAGATCAACGTAGTCACCGAGATCTAGGTTCTTCACGACTGTCAGATAGAAGAACTCATCTCACTGTGATCCATCAATAAGTCAGAGAAGTATCAGCATAGATAAGCAACTAAGTCAACTCACTTCTTATCTATACCGCAGCCTATACCGACAACTCGTCCTCAAGTTGTCTCAGCTGTGATACTTTTTATATCTCATTAAGCTTGACCAATCATACAGACTGTTGTGATCTACAACACACTGTATGATCTAACTTATATATGAGATAAAGGGACATACATATGCAATCAAGTAAACAATTCAGATATGAGATTGTAATAGTGGTAACAGAAAATATTGTATACAAGCTCAACCAAAACTGCTTCCAGTATACAAATCCAACAGGGATGCTGCGTTGGACACCCCTACATTGGACACCCCATATCCAGCTACCCTAGATATGAGGACCCCTCAGTTGCGACTAGCGTCGTACGAGATATTTAGGCAGCCAGGCCCAGAGTCTTATGTCGTGGCTCATTTGAATGGACATATTATGACTCAGGCAATGTTCGATCAGATCACCGACCCACACGCTGAGTTGATTGGCGAGGAAATTTATTACCAAATTTATTTAATTTTTTTATATATATTTATAATTCAATTAATGGTGTTCTTTTTTTTATTTGTGTGTTAGGTTATGGAGTTGTACTCCTGTCACAGCCCAACTTCTTAATCAAGAGATTAGACTGTGACTAACTGACTCTATACGAACTATTGGGACTAATGACGATAGAAAGAATCCATAATGTGATATAACAATAATATATGGAGGATAAATAATGGGTGACGTCAAAGGATGTATAAATTTCAATCAGAACGAAATGATTTGTTTCCATAAAGTCGAATGAATAAAAGGAATAACATAGGTAGGATATTTAACAACATCCGACTTTTCTCCAAAAATGGTTTTTACAAATTTGCGACAACAACATAACGATCACTCGAGTCAGAGTATGGCAACAGAAATGGCAATTGAGATATATGTATGAGGACATAAATCTCTGGGCAGCGAAATACAAGATCACGCATAAATTTGCAATTAACAACAAGACGAAAAGAACATCAACATTAGTTCAAGATAACTTTCAAACAACATAACACCATGACAAGTCCGACTCCAACATTTTTAAACATCCATTACAACGAACAACCAAACCAACTTTCCTTCGAGTAACAAAAGATATAAAGGAGTTCGACTCCGACATTATCCACATACCATAACTACCAACCAAACCAAGTTAATCCAAACAACATGAGGAATTAAGGAGTTCAATCCCAACGACAACAACTAACCGCATTAAACAAACCGAACAACAACATATAAGGCAGAAACCATAAAAACCACAGTGTTCACTTTCCAATGCCATCTCCAGAGTCCCAGCTCAACCTACATGTTTAGAAATACGTGCAGGGCGTGAGTACATAAAGCACTCAGTGGACATATGCTGAAAACATTTAAAACTTTGCTCTTAGAGCTATAAGATTGACTTGCCTTAACATTGCAATACACAGGGGTTTTAGTGAAAAACATGTGCATGCTTTTCATAAATAAACACTTACTTGCTTTCATATTCCTAGCATCATATCAAATGCATATGCATGGTCTATGTCCGCAAACAACTTTTTCTTCCCATATCCACGTACTTTCTATGTGTTGAGAAGTAGGCCTCCTCTTCAAACACGCTATGACCCGAAGGTCGCTATCCGACGTCAGTAAATTCTTTCTTTCTTTTTCTTTTCTTTTTTCTTTTCCGTGGATAGGTAATGCATCATGCTCATGCTTAAAATTTGGCAAGTCAACATTTTTCCATATAACATGCAACATATAATGAAATAATAAAATTTAGCACGTGCTATATTTAGTTCGAAAGCCCACCTGTAAACTTTACTCGATAAGTTTAATCAAATTTCCTTCCTCTTCCTCTTCTTCTTCTTTGATTATCTTTCCCTTCTTAGACGTACCTTAATTTAATCAACAATATCAGTATTCGAATAAGGACAGTTTTCATCTTTCAAATATACACAAATTCTTTCTTATTCATTCTCTTTCTTATCTTATGTTTTGTTTAGACGCTTTTGTCTAAACTTTCACTTATAAGAATTATAAGTCTTTTGGGTCATTGCATCCTTCTATTTTTTTAAACTTACTTTACATATTTATCTTATTCGACTCACATGAGTATATTTTAGTAACAAATGAACGATTAATAATTACACTTTAATGAAATAAATCACATTCTTTTCTTTACTTAAACAATTTATTTCTTATTCTTAAGTTATTTATGCATAACTCTTCAACTAATCTTCTAACTTAAACTTTCATTACAAATTAATTAGTATCAACATACTTTTCAATCGAATTCATCTCACTCTCATCATACGTTAACCTTGGGAACCATTTCCAATCAATTAATATCACATAACATACATTATCCAAGCATGACATAACTTATCCAAGCATGAACATATACATAAGCCTTACATTTTCACTTTCTTAGCTTTACCAAATCTAATTAAGCCCCATTAGTCTTTATTTACTTAATAAGTTTATAATACATATGATTTACAAAGAATAACATTAAACTTTGAATTTCTCCTTTTTCACATAATTTTCAAAAATTTATAGCATTATGTATAATTTATATTTTTCTTCGACTTTCTTTCTAATTCTAATCTAATTATCATATATCAATCTTAAACAACAATAATAATGACATAAGCAACTTTAACATGAATATACCAACTATACATGCAAACTGAAATTTTTCACTTTCAACATATTAGTTTAGAAAATTCTAAATAATTCATATAATGCTCAAATCATCATAGTAAACTCATATATCAAGCTAATTGAAGAAAATAAAATCAACATAATACTTCTAGAAATTTTTGAAAATATATATATATTTCATAAGTTTATTTTTGCTATATTTTCTTTCAAATTACATACCTAAACATGCTTAATCACATATTTACAAACTAATTTCCAACATAAGACCAACATATCATCACTTTAATTAAAGTTGATGAACTAGGGTTTTTAGTTCTAACTTTAATTTTACAATTAAACCATAAATATTCCATTATTCCTTCACTAATCCATCAAATATCATCATATACCATAAATAATCACCAAGGATCACTTAATTCTTCAACTTCATATCATCAACATCTTCACAAATTTACCAACAATAATCAAGCATAAGAATTAAATAAAAGATAGAAATATACCTTTTTCAACTTAAGATCAAGCTTGGAGATAGAATTTTGGAATTAGAATGGTTTGATCAATTTTTTTTTCAAGTGTGTGTAAGTGTGTGTGTTTCAAAATTTGAGAGCAAATTGGAAGATTTTGAAGGTGATCAATAGTATGGAGGTGTAAGTTTATATATATATATATATATATATATATATATATATATATATATATATATATAGGGTTGGGTTCCGTAGTACCGGTCCCAGAGATAGTATATAGTACTCAATCTAGACCACACATTTTGAACACATGGTTGCACACTGGTGACACATGGTAGCTCATTTTCTTTCTTTTCTTTTAATTTTGCAAGGGCAAATGGGAAGAAATCAAATAAACCTTCTTCTCCTCCTCCTTGGTGGCAACGGCGGCGCGGAGGCGACAGGCAGCTGCGTAACGGCGATGGACGACGCCGACGACGGCGGCAAAGACCGGGAACATCCATAATATAAACAAACAACAACAAACAATAGATTTTGAAAGAAAGAAAAAGAAGAAAAAAAATTTGAAAACAAAATTGATGGAGTTTGAGAAAAAATAAAAGATAAATTTGATAGACGATTGAAGAATCGAGAAATATGATGGCTATGGCGGTGGTTCACGGAGAATTCGCCGGTAATCAGTGAAAGAGACGACGGAATTGACATAGAAGGATGAATGAGAGATTTTCTGTCAAAACCATAAAATGCATTGAACAAAACATGAAACTGCATTGAACAAAACATGACAATGCATTGAATAAAACATAAAGCTGCATGTTGCATCAAAACACAAACATGCATTGAACAAAGCACATTCATGCATTGAACAAAACACGTCCATGTATTGATCAAAACATGTCAATGCATTGAACAAAACGTAAAAATGCAGGCCAACGGGCGCTGGAGCGAGCGCCGAGCGCGCGCGAGCACGAAGCGCACGTTGGCGCATGGTGAGCGAAGACGCTAAGCACGCCGCGGCGGACGCGAGCTTCCAATCGCATGCATTATTGTGTTCAACTGCATGCATTTTTTGTTCATTTGAATGCATTATTCAGTTCAACTAAATGCATAGTTTGTTTTCGCAATCACATAACAAATCAAATTACTAATCTACCCTTAATGAAGCGAAAATCAGCGAAATTAAACTTAAAAAGTCCGAAAAAATCTCAACCATAGGATTTATGAGATGAATGGATGAGATTGAGTATTACATACTATCTGGGGCTTGGGTACTATATGATCTATCCTATATATATATATATATATATATATATATATATATTATTTAATTTTAATAATTAGGCACATATTACTTTCTTTTCTTATTTTCTTTACTTTGGAAAGTAAAAATAATAACATGCTAATCTCACAACCATAAAATCATACTTAATACATAATATGAAAAGTGGACAGTAAGTTGGTTATAAATTGATATTTTTATGTTGGTGACTATAATTTGACATTCCTTAACTTGGATGGTTATATAAAAACTTTTCTCATATGAAAATGTAGCATATATAAAGGTACAATTTAAAATTTTCTATTGTTATAGCATTTCTTTGATCATTAAGATCAAATAATCAATCTACATAATACTTTAAATTTCTAAACAAAATCTTTTACTCAAAATTTTTAATTCGATTATCGATTACATTTTATTTACTAATTGAACTCAAATAATTTGGATCTTAAGCATGTCTATTTTCTTTCTTATTAAGGATGCAATGCCCTGTTTAACTTTAATCTTTAATTAATTACTAATTAAAAGTTAAGGATATTACAACTCCTTGTATACACATAGGAAAATAATCACCAGATGTCTTTCCACTATATTATTGCCCGGGATTAATGAAGCTCGATGCATTATAGCACCGATTGGATTTTATGTAAGTTTGAAATGTCCCTAAATTTATTTTAACTCCTCCAGTTTATATAAATTATTCCCGACTAAATTTATTCATTTATGCAGCAAGTGCTTGTGCGTGAGTTCGCTCGGCTTCATCCTAGTGATCCTATGGGCTATCATGTGGTATCAAAGACCACCTATCCACGATGGGCAGTACCCGATGACTTGAGAACGATGGTGGATGGGTTCGATGCACCACATAGCAGACCATGGCAGTGCGCCGATATGGTAAGTTTATTTCCTCATTTATATTATTTTTCTATCAATTGAATGTAAACTTAAAATTATCAATGCTGCAGATACTATCCATCTGTAACGTTGGGGGAAATCATTGGATGACAGTTCGCATATCTACTGTTACGTGGACTCTTGAGATGTACAACTTGTTGGCGCACAATCCTGAGTCTCAGTAGTTGAGGCGTTTGCAGATGTTACCCATTATTCGGCTTTTCCCTCGACTGATGAGGGTAACTGGATTTTGAACCAACAATATATTGAGGACGGTACATTCTGAGTATCTGACATTGGCGGATGTGCCTGATGATGAACAGTTCGTGCAGACTGACTCAGTGAGTTGTGGTGTCTTTGCTATATGTTTCGTCTCGTCACATGTATGCCTCAGAGGTTACGTCACAATGAGCGGTTCATACGATCTCAGCGTATGAAGATAGCTCGTAGGATATGGTTACTGAGTCATGTGATTTAATCTCCTCGACTTGTTTGTATTTGTGGCAGATATTGTAGTATTTTTATCGGTAGTAGTGATATTTTTGTGATTTACGTGTTTGTATGATTTTGTTGGATTGTTATTTCCATCTCGGTATTGGTCTTGTTGCTGACGAGAAGGGGCGTACACGGTACACATCCCTTCTCGTTATAATCCAAATACAACAATAATTCAACATCCTAAACGAAAATATTCATAAAAATCCAAAATAATCAATCTAAAACAACAAATATCACTCCATATAACAAATATCCTTACTCAAGAGGCCGTTGAGGACACAAATTCCTTGTATGCTCTTCACTTCAACAAATACTATATTTTTTCCTACGTCGTGTCCTTTCCACACATGTTTCATCACTAATGACAATAAATATTGTACATGAGCGTTTGTTGTTGCATTGACCCTTGCAACGTGTGCATATTTGACGACGTGATCTTGACGAACCCTCAACAACCGATTGCATCCTACTCAATCTAGGACACCCAGCCTGACGTGTGATGATTGGAGGTCGAATGATGTAAGCTGATACAGAGTCTAGTATAATCCATGCACCGGTATGTGATACAAATGCAATTCGATAAGAATAAGTCGCCGCAAAAACAAACTGTCTATAATACTGAGTCACAAAGTCAGTGACTTGTAAACCAGCACGCCTAAAAAAAAAATTAATCACAAAATAAATTAAGTTGCTCTTAGGCGTACGTATGTTTAATACTTTAAGTTTGGATAAATACTGTACCTAATAGCAGCACAAGCGTGACAACAAGGGATCTCGTCCAAATCGAACTCACGACATTCATATGTCCAATTCTGCAAATCAACCACGTAGGATGTGTTTTCCTCTTCGACTTTAAACATGTGTGTGTTCGTTGAACGAACAACCAAGCGACGTCCCTTTTCGACAGAGGTATGTAGCTTCGACGCGGCTACTTCAGTCAACTCATCGGACCTTGCTGCTGTACTAGCTCGTCGTACGTCAAATCATTTCTCCGTAATAGATCGAAAAATCTCAAGCAACGAGCAAACAGGTAGACGTCGAGCCCACAACAACCGACTATTCAAACTCTATGTCGCATTCGAAGTCATGAAACTATAGCGTCATACGGGACATTTCGACCTAGACCACCTATGCTCCCCAATGGAGAGTAGATGATGGTGTGCTGCCGGTTTTAGAACATCCACATCAGAAAAATATCTCTCGAAATCCTCCGATCGATAGGCATATGCAGCTGACTTGATAACTGTACAAACATGCGACCCAAATCGCGCCATATTCTTCTGCAAATCGTAAAAACACAACACATGCGCGACGTTCGGATACATGGACTCCATAGCTTTTTCGATGCCCTTATGCTGATCAGACACAAGTAAGAGATCATCAGGATGACCAATGCATGAATGCAGCCGAGATAAAAACCAAGTCCATGACTTCTCATCCTCAATCGGACCTAACCCAATAGCAAGCGGGAAGATTCCTTCATTCCCATCCTTCGTAATAGAGACAAACAAATTCCTTTGTTCTTTCCCTTAAGATGAGTCCCATCTACAACGACGACCTGCCATAGGTGATGCTTGAAAGCATGCAAATTCTGACCAAGAGCAAGAAACAAATGTCAAAATTCGCCATCATGGGCCGTCTCAATATCATATTGTGCCCGGGTTAGATTCTCTCAACAGATGCAAATATGATGAAAGCAATTAATAAGACTGTTCAAAATCATCATATGTCATCTCTATAGCGACGTTTCTTGCTCGGAGAGCAAAGCTGTAATCCATCTCAATGCCAAATTGTCGATGCATCTCTCCAATCATCTCTTTCGGCTTTACCACCACACCTTAATCGATCAATTTTCGTGCAAAATACTTGCCAACAATCTTAGCAAGCACCTGTCGTGGAGCAGTGCGATTCAAATTTAAGTGACATGTATGACTATTGTTCAACTTAATTACTCTCCATATTGTTGCCCTCTGGACGGCTCGTAGCTTAAAATGACAATCGTTGCCATGCTTGCAAACATATCCCAAATGTGTTTTGCTTGACCGATCGACCACATACTCTACATGATTCTCCAAGTAGTACAATCTCACGGCTATCGCCAAGTCATCTTTCGTCTTAAATATCGAATCAACACATAATTGGCCGGTATGGGCTCCACAAGGTTCGACCCAATCTAATGGCAACGCACTGTCACAATCAAGTAGTGGAATAACCCAGTTGTGTAACTCATACGTTGTATCATCCTCTCTGGCTCGTGAAGTTGTAGCATGAGCCTCACCATCATGCTGATGTTCGGAAGTGAAGTTGCGTTGTCCAATAACCTTATCAAGATGTTCTGGTTCTCGAATCTAAGCACCAAATTCAGTAGCCAATAAATCAAATATATCTCTACGTCGATTCGTGTCTTCCTCTTCATCTGAATACACCAGCTCGTCTTCCTCCTCATTTGAAGACAACGGCTCATCTTCGTATATAGTTGAACCAGTATATCTTGCACTAAACTCAGGCAAGACTGTAGATTGTTGTGAACCATATAATACTGGTGTCTCTTTGTGTACCTTGTCTACAGATTGCTTGCCTTTTTCAATCACATACACAATTGGATCATCCTTTTTTTTCACAATCAATCAGAATAAATCGGTGTCAGTTTTCAACGATACTTTTATTCTTCTTCCATCACTAGTGCTCGTCGTATAGAAAATCATATAATCAGATTCACCATTGTTGCCTACTTGCTCATGAATATCTCTTAGCAAATTAGCACGTGAAATCTGTTCTACATCCATGTATACGAGAACCTCGTCACCGTCTATGTCTGCTCTGTCCCAATTACCACCATGACGTATAATAAGACGTTGCCAAGACATCTATTGCAAAATAAGATATAAAAGATAACAGTCATATACATAGGATGCGTTGTGTGTAGATACTGATCGGTATTGGTCGTGCACAGGCGTGTACTGCTGCATGGCCATGCATGGTCGTGCACCGTGCACGGACCATGCACGATCGTGCACCATGCACGGTCGTGTACCGTGCACGACCGTGCACATATAAATAGTTGTGCACTGTGTGTACCGTGCACTGATGAGTTATGTGAATGGTTTGAAACTCATAAGTACACGGTATAGCCGTGTATTGTACACGGTTTGGTATTAGAAAATCATATTCTTAAATTTAACTAATTAAATGATCCTAGATATTAAATTAATCACTTTATTAACATAAATAACATATGTGACGCATAATATTACCACCGTGTACAACCGTGTACTCAAGAATGCATTTTTTTCTTCAAAACATTAAATTTATCATTCAGTGACATAAAATTATGAAAAAAAAAAACATATTTAGGCTCTAAATCACCAACCGTGTACTCAAGATCATGTAAAAAAAATTCTATAAGGATATTAATTTACCTTAATTCAACTAGCAATGCTTAATTTCCACTGTTTGATTGAAAAAACGCAGGTAACTTGTTATATTAAGTATTTTCGCATCTCTTCCTCTCTTTGAAATTGTAATATTACAAATGAGTTCGTTTGTGATTTGAATTCAATGTCTAACAATTTTTCAAATTAAATGTTTACCAACCTCTTTTTACAATTAATGTTTACCAACTTTAATTCAATTCATTGAATTATCATAAATTTTCGGCAGAGAGAGGAGAGATGAGAGATTTTCGGCAGAGAGAGAGAGTGAAATTTTCGGCAGAGAGAGAGAGAATAACTATTTTAAATGATAAGCCCAGTGGTAGTTATGTCTTTTTAATCCAAAATGGCTATAAAACTCATGTTTTTATTTGTGTGGATAAAAAACTCATACCATATTTCTTTTGGTTATATATAAAATTCCCACTAAAATTATTTCCTAGTCGATAAAGAGAAAGTTCACTCCCCGAGAGCCCTTACACACCAATTTTATAATAATTTAAAAGATACGATTACTCAACAATTAAAAATTAGGAAAATTTTGCATAATATCCATAAGAAGCCGCGTTAAAAAAAAGTGAACTCTCACATTACAGCTATTAAAATTCAATCATTGATCCTTATCTCAATTCTATTAACTCTTATACATTAAACCCATGAGAACCTTAATATTATTTCCTATATGATCGTCACTTGCGTTTCTATTAATTTTTCACCTCCATGTTATATAATTACAGTTGCACCTCATTTCTTTCTTTCTTTCTTTTCTTTTCTGTTTTGCTTACCATATGTAATTTCATTTGTTCCTTTGAGAATTTTGACCCTACTTATATAAATGACGTAATAGCGTAAAAATGAGGAAAAATACTAAGAAAAATATTACGAATTAAAAGTATACAAATTGAAGTGTAAAAAAGAAAAGAAAAGAAATTAAGTGTAATGAATTATAAGTACAACTCTTCCACAGGAAAAGTTGCTGCGGATATTATTATAGAAACATCACTTTTTTAATTACCTGTCTACTTCTTTACTATCATTAATCCATTCCTTATAACAGATCTCAATAAATTAAATGGAATAAGAAGCATCCATGATCAGAAAGCAGGAGAGATTAAAAAGTTAAATAGAGCACACCAACAACGCATTTGCTTTCAAAAGTGTGATTTGCAACAGTTGTTTCCTCCATTTGTAGGAATAATTGCAATAAATATATACAAGATATTTGATAAATTTAAGGCGAATGATAAACCAGTCACTTCCCCTTTTCATTGTCATCGATGGCAGACGACTTACAGATCGGACATAAGTTCTTCAACGACAGCCATTTTTTAATACAAGCCACATGAAAATCATGGCCGCAGAGACGCAATGTCCCAACATCATCCATGTTTTTGTATTCCTCCTATAAAGAGAATAGCAAAGTAAGGAATCTAGAGCTTGTGGTAACGATGCATGATAAAACGCTAGAAAACCTACTGTTTAGGATGTAGTCTGAGATATAACCAGCAGAGATCAATGAATGTTATCAATCAGGAGAGAAATGTATTATGAAATGTGAAGTGTTTTCTTATATTCTGGGAGAAGAAAATGAGTGAGATTGATTAGGCGTATCATGATCGAATATAAAACACAAGCGTATGCATTAACATCCGGGGTTCTCACCAAACAAATGACGCAAGTTCCATCATCTTGAAATAGGTCGGAAGAACAGTAAATTGACTCAGTCAGGCACTTTGATATTAGGCCATCTGACAATCCAGTGCTGACACTTCCAATCCTCTCTCCAAGGGCTAGGAGTTCCTGCTCGTGCCAATTTTTAGAATTATGAGGTGTAAAATAATGACAATAACACTTGAGGAAAATAACAGGAGATGAAAACTGAGACAAAAGAATAACAAAAGGACCTCATAGTTCATATTGTCTATGTCGAGCCTCATGTCCCTGTGCTGATCAACCATAGCTCTGGATCCATATAACGAAGAGTGGTCCGTAACCATGGCACCCTGAAAATTTAGCCATAGAAGAATGGTGCAAAATAAGGAGATAAATCTTAATAAAGCTTGATAGTTTTCCATGACATTAACTGAAGTGCAACTCAATTAATTGAAGAAAAGACGGGAAACAAGATATGAATGGAGATGTCACTAAGCTATTTACCTGAAAAGGTGAGAACTGCTTACTAGGCATTAGCATTTCTAAGTGAAACTGAAATAGTGGCCTAAAGCTAAGGTTACCACCAAATATATAGTCATCTTCTAGGTAAGAGATTTATTCCCTATTCCTCACCTCAGAGCATCATCCATGGAAACATAAAACATTTAAAATAAAAACCTCAGCTGTCAACCACAGAAACTTGCCTCCTCAGTAGAAGCTCTATATCTCTCACTCGATTCGTAACTTCTTCCAATCCTGTCTACATTGCGAAACCTTAAGTTGGATGAGGGCCGTGGATGCCTTGAGGAATAACCTTTTGCAGCAATATGCTGGCCCTCATCTGCGGCAGCTGCATATCCAGGGGAAAAGTTGCTCGATGAAGCCCTGAAAGTAGGACAAGATCTTTGACCATAACCACTTCGGGATCCTCTGACAGACTGATTCAAGTTACTGCCAACATTTTGAGGAATATGATTCCTATTTGAAACATCATTGTTCAATCCCCCAGTCTCAAGGGAACCACTAGAATGGTTGTTTAGTGTGTTCAGGTAACTCTGTTCCTGATTAAAGAAACTGGAATCTGAAAATTTTAAAATGAAAGCATCTCAGTAAAATATATCGCATTACAAAATAATGAAATAACTCCAAGAGAAAACTAACTTGAACCAAAAGTCATCCCATCAGCAGTATGTGATGTAAGATTTCGATTCCATTCCCTCACTGGCAGATTCAAACTCTGGCTCCAGAAATCCCTTGAATTAGATTGATCAGAGGACCAACTAGATGAAGAATGATGTACAGAATCTGACAGATGATTCCCGGCAAGATTGGTTTCCGGGCCGACAGCACCCCTACTTCTGATATGTCTCAATGTCCCCTCACTGCTAAGGGAGATGGTATTAACTCCATAACTCGGAGGATATTCCAAGTTTGTATGATAAAATTCAGTGCTCTGATTCTCCTGCCACGGGTCCACTGGCAAGTGGATACCTGATGAACTTCCAGCATCGTAGTATCTGCTTGTACAACCACCGTCACACAATGGAGCCACAGCAGGGCTTTTCCTTTTGTATGGTCCTTTGCCACTGACTATTGTCTGATCATAAAACCCACTACCTACTCCCTGGACTGTTTGCACTCCGGTGTTGGATGAAGATGGGTAATGGGAATAATTATCTTGATGCATATGCAGATTTCCACCAGCAGGATGATGTAGAAAAGGACCACGACCCACTGTTTGATAATGTGGCAGTTCATCATTATGAATAGACGAAGAGTATGCACTGGATCTAGAAGCAGGGGTCTGCTGAGAAGGAAAGTGCCCGCCTTGAATTGCCGTATTGTCCACAGGATAAACAATTGAGCTGCTTCCAGAGCCATCCCTTCCTACAACATCCAAAACAGAAGAGCACAAAAGAATATTTTTAACTTCATTCGGTAAAGCTGACAGTGACGTTACCCTTACTAAGAATGATTCACGTGTTAGTTGTGTAGATTGTAGAAACCAATTCCAAGGATCAACAGTATAACTGGCCACATTATAAACTATGATCCAGACACAAACTCAAGGTATTCAAGCCAAGAATATTCAGACTACATGTCATGTGTATTAAAAATTTCATCAAAATGAATCATAAATATAAGTTCTTTATCTGGCTTTAGCCTTTAAGGAGTAGTCATGAAACAAAAGGCCACATAACAGACTCGAGGATGGTCCAAAAGAAAGACTCTCTAAATGGTTACTTCATCTGACCCATCAACAGGGTCACAAAAATTTATATGCACTTAAAGAGAGAAAGGATAACAATGGTCAGGCAATAGGCCAGGCATCTAAAACGGATTATGATGCTAGTGAGGACTTACTTAATCAAAATAGATTCTCAATCCTATGCATTCCAACGAATAGAAAGTTAATCAAAATATTGAGGTGCTGAAATTTTATACCAATGGGCACGTAAGGTTGCTCTGCATAACTCCAACCCTGGTCATTGTCAGTCTCAACAATTTGAGGAGTGTTAAATATGTGCCTGTGCCCCATAGTTATCAGACAGCCTGGAACTAGTTACTTCAGCAAAAAAGACGCACCTGCAGGGATTTTATATTATCTCAGGAAGCAACATACTATTACTGATAAGTTTCAAAGAACTGAAGGAAGAGCATGTGATGATAAGTTTGGATATAATTTAATGCAGTCATTTGGAAAGGAAAAAATTAGAAATATTATAGAACACCCTAAACCCGTGTAAAAATCCACATCCTAAGAAGGACATGAGATGCAAAATTTAAGAGAAAGAAAAGCTTTTGTGTACAATACATATAAAAGCATGAGTATCAGAAACCATATTTTTATTGCAATATACCCTTCTGATCAAAGTGTAGCTCCTTACAATGGTAGACCATATTTATCACAAATTCACAATCACTATTTTTGGTCGTTCTATAACAGAGAGTAGCTCATCGAGATAATCAAAGTTCATATCATGGCTATAATGTTGATTTCATCACCTTCAGAACCATGGCTAAAATAGAAAATAAGGAAATGCCATAATAAGGATATACTGACAAGTGATAAAGATATAGTCCGGAACTATCTGGCTGCCGGCAAACCATGAAGTTGGGTAATACTGAAATTTCATACATTTGAGATGGCGGAGAAACTGTTAGAAAAATGATTATACTGGGAACTGATTCAATTAACAAGAAACCTTACTATTTGAATTAGCATCTTCTGTTGCTCCAAAGAAATTTAATGTTTTACAGAAATCATTATCTTGAATATATCAAAACTGCAAATCATTAGCCACTCTCATGTTTTTATTTTTCTAAACTTGATGTAGTAAATTAGCAAGCATAAAATCAACAAAAAATGATGTGCATATACTCCTCGTACAAATTGAACTGCATAACAGTCATAATAAATAGTGAACACAAACATGAACAGTGACCCTTTACTATGAAACACAATGACCATTACACCTGCCCTATCAGGTAGATGTGTAAATTGCAAGAGGAATCTTCAAATACACAATATAGATACACAGCAGAAAGTAAAATTAGCATCTGCATAGGTCCTATGTTCCCCATGTTAATGAAACTTAACTATTCGGTGATCTCAAAGTAAGAGAAGGTAGTCTACTCCCTTGGGCATTCTTCATTCTTATCTCCATGAGGCACCTCGGTTTTTGCAAATTACGACAATATATCATGATTGACCACTTTGCTCATCTTTTTCTCTTCCAAAAATGTAAGAGGACCAGTTAGAATTCATACATACACTTGAAACAAGTAGAGAGAAAGCTAAAGTTACCACCAATTATATTAATGTTTTTAGTTGATAATTGGATCATAAATTATAAAGTTGACGGAACAATAGAAATGAAACAGCTCTGCCTCCCCGAGTTTCCGCACCTTATGTGATCAGAGGTAACATTCATATGAAGTAGAGTCGTAATGGAAAAACCATCTTGCAGGGGTTCAAAATTTCATAATCCCTCAACTAAGAGGGACCTCCATAATGGCATCTATATCCACCAAAGGAGGGAAATTCCAAAACTTTCTAGTAACATAGTTACTCAGAACAATTTACCAACTTTTATCAAGATAACAATTAAAAAAAACAAATTGTACATGCAATATTAGGCAAATCATGCATCCAGAAAATCAAATGGACGTTCAAGAAATTACAGGGATCACAAATTTGTTTGTCTTATTAGGAAAAGAAGCTCGTTAGTGGAATGGTAACTACCAAACAATTTGGAAGGATGTTCTCAGTACCACTAACAACAACATTTGTCTTCTTCTGTCAGGCCATTGTAGGAAATTGAGAGCACCAAGTGGCAAATCATGCTAGTATACCATGCTGACATCTTTCCATCAAAGATTCAGGTTACGGAGTTAATGTGCTAGAGAATAAGTCTTATCTCCTGAATTCGGTGACAACAATTTATTAAGATCACAGACCATATCTTTTTACATCAGTTTAAGCATCAGTGTCTCAAATTGTTCCAACTAAGTGCTCTAGTTCTTTACATATAGGTACCAAGAGGCATGTATAAAGATAACCATAAGCCAACGCAGCTCTCCTCCATGGAACAAATCACAGTATGAAGATTTTAACCGTCGTAGTTTCAAACCAACAGAATGTAGATCTCAATTACCCATTACCAACAAGGACATAAAAGGTTATAGTAATTTCTAAAGGCCAAACAGCAGCTTTTAGAACATTGGTCTTGCAGGGACACATCCATAACATGCACCATCAGGAGCAGACAAATTATGTCAGCAGTCTCAAACCAAAATATCCCCAGAACACCAAAATATGGCTGGCCTCATTCACCATGAATTGGGAAATCCTAAAATTATCCAGAGCTTTTTGTAAGGAACCATAATTTTGCTCAAAATAATGATCAACTAAATGTAAGATCCTCAATGTTAAGAACTACAACTTCCTGCAATATTAATATATTAGATTGTTCCTTGTTCAACTTGGAGGGCTCAACATATGCAACTGAGCAGGGAAATCTAACAATTCTGATAGGGAACACCAGAAACCATAAGCAAATCTGTTCGTCAGTAAGCCAGATAGATCAAAGAAGTACCTGCAATACCACTACTGATTCAGATTTTTCACATAAGAGAGGACATGCAGCTATAGGTTAAGTATATGCTCCACCTGATTGTAGGCAACTAGTGCTTATTTCATCTTCGAAGAAGCTGAGTGTCACTAGGAAACAAACTATGCATGAAACTAAGATCTGAGGATGCATTCTAAGTATCCTAGATATGCAATAAAACGAATCAAGAATTACAATTTACCTTCTTACACTAATTCACTACAAACAGGGCTGTATGCAACAGACTAGGATTGATAATTAAAATTAATGTCAGAAATAAATAAAGAGAACTAAGCTTCAAAACATCTCACCAGCAGATTACTCTCCCATCCATATGCTTTGGTCACTCGGGTTCATTCTTAGGCAAGGAAAGGAGAAAATGATATGATGTCATTGTCCACAATCCTAGCTCAAGAAACTGGGGAAAACCCTAAATTTGCACTAAGGCTTGATATATAGATTCCTACAATCAAAGGCCTCCATATATAAATGCCTCCAGAAACCCCCGCCTGCATATTGAAAAAAATCTAAACCTATTTGTTTTAAATGCAATCTAAAATAATTTTGTACAAGAATGCACAATTTTGAAAATCATCAACAACGCATAAATTGGGGCTAGAATCACAGCAAACAGATAAATAAGCAAAACTGAACCATTTGTTTTTTTTTTTGGTCATTAATTAATTTTAAAGGCTGTGTCACGGTGGCCTCGAACCCGAGACCTTTGACCTCGGGCATTAACCACTCTACCACTAGGCCAACACACACACACAAACTGAACCATTTGTTGTTGATTGCTGATAGCCACAACAAAAAGAAAAGAAAGACATAAGAAGTTGTGACTTTGCAAATGACATGATTATTATAATTGTTGATAGAAGTAAATTTATAAGCACTTTTTGTTGAATTTATAGTAATTATTACAAGTATACCACAAAAAAAAGAGACAGGAGAAGAGTTTTCCAGAAATACAAATCTTTCACCAGGTATTACTGCCAAGCTGGTATTATTCAGCACAAGGTTTAAATATACGTTTTAAGCACCAAGGCGTTTTCCAATAGCCTAACAAGGCGTAAGCCTCGAGGCGGTCCGAGGCGTAAATCACAAAAATACATAAAAATTATAAATAGTATAATAAAAACATAATTAACATATGGAAAAACATAAGAAAACATAACTTCATATTTAAGTACTTATAAGTCTTTAAAATTTTAAAATAAAGTCTAAAATCAATATATATATATAAGCAGCCAACAAAACAAATATTGCAAGCAACAATATTTAAAAACTATATATATTATGTATTATAATAAATTGCACATATATATTATATAATAAATTTTAGCTAGAAGAAATTACAAGGCAATTCAATAGAAGAATGCTGGGAGCCTGGGACTACTGCTGCCAACGGTGGCGCCGGTTGCTGGAGAGGAGAGGGAGAGCGAGAGAGATGGAGAGACATAATAGGGAGAGCGCGAGAGAGTGAGAAGTGAGGGAGATGGAGTGCGGTAGATTAGGGGGAGAAATATTAGGTTATTTTTAAAATTTATTCAATTTCTGCTATTTTTTTTAAAGCCCATATATAATTCAGCAAGAATTAAATAAGCTCATTACGAAAATACAAAAAAAAAAGGAAAAAGAAAAAAAACACAGACTTGCATCAGATTGCGAGGCGTGTGCCTCGGAGCGCCTCGACGCCTAGGCCGGATAAGGTGTACGTTACAGTGTCTGCTGGTGAGGCGGCGCCTCGCACAGAGGCGCGCCTCACGACCACCTTTTTAAACCATGATTCAGCAAAACATAAATAGCGAAAGCAGTTATGAGGGGCATAATTAACAATGCTAGTGTACCATGCAAACTCTTTGTAAACTTGAAATATCAAATCTACAATATATCAAGTTTCCAGAGCATTTGCCAGAAATGGTGGAGATCCTGGATTCTACTTGGCTCGAGATCCAGGTCCATATGGTACACAGGCTAGGATATTATAGACGAGCTGCAGAACTCCAAATGGTAATGCATTTGGATGAAACTAATTTATATGATCAATTCTGAAGGCATTGTAACCACATCACATAGTCAAAACTATTAATTGTCTCTGAATAATCCACCAGCATCCTCATGCAGCAGGATACAAGCAACCTTGACTTACAATAAATGTCACTTTCAACCATCCTCATGCAGGATTCTGCAAGGTTCAAGAGGAGATGTGGCATCATCTCATCATTTCTACCATATCACTTGTCACTTTTCAAGGTAACTTGGTCAAAGCCAAAAGATGCTCTCCCATGACGTTGACAACCAAATAAAATGTTCATCCCTTGGCAACTTTTCCTATATATAATATAATTGAAATCGTGCTACATTTATTTGCTATTAAAAAATAGATCATATTCTCATCATGAGAGTTTCCAAGTTTTCCTTACAAGCATTGTATTAAGACCTACTCAAATTTGAAAACTTTGACCACCACATTGAATTAAAACAAGCAACAGCGATTAGTTAACTTGTGTGGCTATTGAAAATCGTTTGTGTGGTGGAAATTACCAGGGCAGGTTTTTCAAGATTAGCACACAAGACTACTATATTTCTGTAGCAAGTTTTACAGCAACTTTATGTGTGTGCGCGTGTGTGACCAAATTTGAGTTATCAACATTTTGAAACAAATGCGAAAAACAAGTTTCAGCAGCACATATCGACCGAGAAACAATAACCTATATACACGACCATCATATAAATGAAATAATCAGATCATCACCATAATATGCATAATCTAAATGGCATAACCAAAGGGATTGAAAACCGAATAAAAAATGTAAAAAGTGGATGCTAGAGGCCCACAGTATATACGACCACACTGAAAACACCCACAACACAAAAAGCCGGAAAATAAAAGTTTCAAATCGGCAAATAAACGCCATCTAATTCAGACAACGATCACTTGCCGTAAAGTAATCAGAGGGCGCAAAACCCACAAAGCAGCTCCATCAACAACTAATCAATAAACGAGCAGGAAAGAATTGGCATCAGAATCAATTATCCCAAAAAAAACACGAACCTTGGACGATCGGCGATCACTGGGATGGATGATCGCAAGCGGTTTGCTTGTATAGATGATTGCGTAGACCCACCACACGGAATAAAGGGACAGAAATGTAGTGAGAGAAATTGAAGAGGTGGGGAAGTTGAAGGAAGCGGTGAAACAGAAATATATTATAGGAGTTGATTGTGAATGGGTAGCGTAGCGAATTCCTCTTACACAAAGACAAAAATATTGGCGAGAAAGGAAATAATGGTGGTATAAAGAGGATGTAATAATATTGAATTAAAAAGGATAGGAGGGGAATAAGTGGAGTTTGCAATGTTGGTTGACGAAGACCACAATTCACAATCAAAAATAAAAAAAAATTGCAGAAACGATACACTTTTCCATAAATTATAATGAAGGCATAAAGATTGGTGGGCAATCTTATGTGGGAAGAGTATGTCAAAATTGGAGTAGTCAAGAATTTTTTTCAGATTTTTGTTTTCTCTTATTGATTAAGTCCGGATTCGATTATGAATTTTTTTGATTTATTACCCTGTGCGAGACTATAGATCTTTTCCAAATAATTATTAATATTCTTTTAAAAAATAATTATTGCATAATTGATGGTGCATTGTAGTGATGAAATCTAGGACTTTTTTCTCATTAAGATGATACCTAACGAGAACATTGAAATGGAAAATATGCATCACCTTATTAAATTCGAAAAAGGGAGAAAAGAAAAACAAATAATCAATGTGAAAATAGGGTGGTTAGATTTCACTTCAATATATAAGGCTATGACAATACGATAAAGCGTTGAAGATAATCGTGAAAATGGTATAAAATTATGCATCTAAAACTTTCTAAAATTATTTTGTTGTTCAATAATTTTAGAAAGTTTTTATTATCTTTATTTCTCTTGTCTTGTCTTGTCATCTTACGTCTTATCTCAAGTCTCAAAAAGATAAGCTCACTGATCCAACCCCTATATCCATATATATATATATATATATATATATATAATAAAACCACCTTAAAATAAGAAATAAGAATTCATCTACATCATCCATATGTCATTAATCAATGGTTCAAGATTAAGTCATCACAATCCCTATAATTAAGGGACGGTTATTTTCATAATATTCTATAATTATCATTATAGTCTAATTTGATTTAATCACAACCACTCATCTACAAAAATCAATGGTGAAAATTTGATCTCATTTCTTATTTTTAAATGTATTTTTATTTGAACTATCTCTCTCTCTCTCTCTCTCTCTCTCTCTCTCTCTCTCTCTATATATATATATATATATATATATATATATATATATGATGAATCGAATAAGAACCATAAGTAATTTGGAAAATGAGAACTAATCTTAATGGTTGATTTGAGTTAATCCTATGATCATAATTAAATACATTCATTCACGTTTTTAATTAAGGATGTTGATGATGAGGACAATTTTGTCATCTCAATGTATTTTCAAATGATATAACTATATTTATAAGATTTGATTTGCATAATTATTGTTTTCAATTATAGCTTATCTTAATTGTTAGGATTAACTCAAATATTCTCTTTCATCTTTCACACTATTTCTATCGAGATTTTTCATTGTACAGCATTGAAGACATCACCAGATTTGCTTGTGTATTATTTTATTATTGAAATTATATTTTTATTTATTTATTTTCTTATTCTTGTTAGTTTGTGTAGTGTACGAAGCACATATGCTTAACTCAATTTCATTTATGCAAGAATAATGAATTCTTGTGCACCTAAAATATATGGTTATGCATATGTTAAACGAATTCCTCAACGCAATATACATGTCTTATATAAACAAAAATATTATTATGCATATCATTATTGTATCATCATAAATTATTTTCTCACTCAAACTTTGTATTCACCTATTCAACATAGTTCTGTATTTTTTTGCGTTTATCTTCTATATTTCTTGCATTCTGCTTGACATTATTTTGTGCATAAACTTCATGCACATATGCATTAAATCTTACATGTGAGTTTGTATATTGTGCATAAGGAATCATCCGCCTACAAATACAGTAGAGAGAGAGAGAGAGAGAGAGAGAGAGAGAGAGAGAGAGAGAGAGAGAGAGAGAGAGAGAGAGAGAGAGAGAGAGAGAGAGAGAGAGAGTAATTCAAGAGGATGGAATGGTTAATTGGGGTAGGATTAAAAATTAAATTGACAATAATATCATCAACGTTATAAAATTTGAAGAAACAAAACAAAATATACATTTTTGGTCAAATCTCAATTTTGACCAAGAATTAATTAGCAACTATTAAATCTCATGATGTATAGGGTCTGGATTGGTTTTTAGTTCTTAACTAATAAAATGGTTCCCTTTATATATATCTGTACTCTCTAATTACGCACAAAGAATCTTGATTTTTTTTTTAAATGTTGGAATTAAAACTTCTATTTTAATTACCATATCATTACTCTATCAACGAGTCACTATATAAGGTTTGTTCTTATTCTTACCTTGTAATACTGGACAGTTAAAATGTTTGAGTACTTGGGTCATATCAAATAACTATGTGTCCTCAGACAAACTCACGGTTTCTTCGTTGCATAAGGATTAAAAGACAAACATAATTAATCTGTAGGGGATGATTAATAATAGGATAGTGACTTCGTGACTAGGAGATATGAATTCAAATCTCACTAATATTTGAAAATTTATATTTTGTACATACCTTAAATAGCAATTAGTAAGAAAAAAAAGAAAAAAAAAAAGATAACGACAACGAAAATAATGCATATATCAGCTATATTATCATGGTTATCGTTTTCTGGACCAATTCTTTTTATATAAAAAATCCACGGCTTAATCAATAATAAAAGGCTTAATGTGGAACCAACAAATATTTAGATTGTACAAAAAGTTTGCTTTAGTTATAGTAATTCTCCTGGAGGAGAGATCATATAATACCCGAGCTTGGGATAGTATATAGTACCAAATCTTATTCAATCTCATAGATTCTATGGTGGAGATCTTTTCAGATTTTTTAAACTTATTTTCTATCGTAAAGATAGATTAGTAATTTTATTTGTTATGTGATTGAGAAAAATAAATAATACATATAGTTAAACTGATTTATGCATATAAATAAACACAAAAATATATATAGTTGAACATAAACATGCATGTATATTAGAGGCACGCACTCAGCGCCCAAAGTGCGTCCCTTAGCGCCCTTTGGCCAACATCCATTTTTATGTTTTGTTATATGTATAAATATATTTTATTATATGCATAAATATATTTTGTCTGCATATTTCTATTTCATGACCGATATGTAGGTTTATGTTTTGTTATATGAATGAATGTGTTTTGTTATATGCATTAACGTGTTTTTGTCATATACATATTTGTATTTCGTGTCAACATACAGTTTTATGTTTTATTATATGCACGAATATATTTTTCGAGAGTAAATCTCTCATTCATCCTTCTCGGTCAATTATGCCATATCTTTCCCCGATTACCGGTAAATTTCACCGTAAACCACCGTCATAACCACCATCTCTCTCAATTTCTCAATCTTCTATCAAATTCAGCTTATATTTTTTTTCCTCAAAATCCATCAATTTTGTTCTCAAATTTTTTAATTCTTTCTTTTCTTTTAAAATCTGTTGTTTGTGTGTCGCTGATGTTATTTGTCCGTTCCACTATCGTCGTTGTAAAAAAAATCGAAGAAAAAGAAGATAGGAGGAGAAGAGGAGCAAAGAATGTTGGTTTTATTTCTTCCCCATTTTACCACTTACGAAAATTTAGAAAAAATAAAAAGGGACAGTCATGTGTCAGTTTATGGTGCGGCCACATGTTCAAAATGTATAGTCTAGATTGGATACTATATATTACCTGAGTATCGGGTACTATGGGAACTCAACCCTTCTCCTCTTTATATTCTATATATAAAAAAAGTTATCCTCCACCATATAATTTTCAGGGTTATTTGCCTGTAAATTATTGAACATTCACCAAATTCTGATTTTACATTTCAACTTTAGAATATGTTCGTAAATTATCAAACTTTTGATTTAATCTGATTTTGCTAACAAGTTAGATTCCGACCAAAACAAACGCTGACATGGAACGTCAATATATTGACATGGCATAATTACTCTTGCGTGGCACTAGCAAGGGATGAAGAGATTATTATTTGTAAGATTGTTGATTATGCCACGTTATATATTAGCGTTTCATGTCAGTTTTTGTGTTGGCCGAAATTAAACACATTAGCAAAATAAGATAAAATCAAAAGTTCAGTAATTTACGAGTATATTTTAAAGTTGGTATACAAAATCAGAATTTGATGAAAGATCAGTAATTTACAGACAAATAACCATAATTTCAACTACATGTGAACTTGGGCCGTTGGATACAACCTAGTCGGCATGAACCTTTCCTCATATATTATCATCTTCCTCGCCTTCTTAGAAGAAGAAGAAGAAGAAGAAGAAGAATAATAATAATAATAATAATAATAATAATAATAATAATATTATTATTATTATTATTATTATTATTATTATTATTATAACATCATCAACAAAAAAAAAAATATAAAAACAATAGTAATAATTATTAACAATAGCAATAGTAACAATACAAGAAAATACTAGCAACAAAACAAAATAATAACAATAACAAAACTAAATATTATTTAAATAATAAGAATAGTGGTTAGTTCGTTTATTTAATTTATTTCCTACTCATTCATTCTTTATACATACTATAAGTAGGTATTACATTCATATTATTATTCAATTCTCAAATTCATTCCATTTCCATATAATTTTGTGCGTACCAACATAACCTAAGTGCATTACAAAAAGACATTAAAGCATTTAACATGAATATACAAGTGATTATCAAGATTGGGGTTGATCACCTACCATTATACAAGTCGATATTTTTATTATATGGCGACAAGCTTCAAGCCAAGATAGTCACGACCCATGTTACTTGGTATATAATAAAGCAGCACTAAACGTATAAAGTTGTTGCACTAAATTCAGTGCAACAACTTTATGTTTAGTGCTACACTTTATATATAGAATTTGGTGTAACAATTTTATACATTTAGTGCAACAAATTTATACGTTCAATGCATCTTACCAATATTTGCATTCCTACATAATCTATCTCATTCCCATATATATATATATATATATATATATATATATATATATATATATATAGGAGATGGATCGGTAGGAATGGATAATTATTAGGAAATATGAATGAATCTGGACCTTTGATTTGCTATATCAATGGTTGAGATTTAATTTTCGGGTGTCTTCTGGTTTTGTGTTTTGTGTGCTACACGGATTATTGTGCAACACTATAACTCTTCTTGTGCTTCTATCATGAATGAAAGATGTGTTAAACTAATATATTTAGCATATGTTCTACGAATGGATGAAATATGTACTAAACTAATATGCAATATAGTAATTCGATTGTCTACACAAATATGAAAGATGTGCTACTATTCTTATTTTCGTACATTAAGAGCTTTCTCACCATAACCCCTATATATATATATATATGGAGTTATGTTCAAATAAAAATCATTTTTAACTTGGAAATTAAAAACAACAAAATTTCTTTATGAACAAAATGAATTCACTATGAAAGTTGATGCATCCACTGGGAAAGTTACTGAATCCAAAAATACGATATTTTTCACTCGGGTTCGAATCTTATGAGGGACGAAAAATCCATTTTTTTGGATTTTTTGGATTAAGTAAATTTCCTGATTGACTCATCAACTTTCACAGCAGATTCATCATTTTCTAGTTTTCATGTTCTTACGATAAAAAAGGTTCTCGTGTTACTCTGCCCTTATATATATATATATATATAGGGGATGGTTCCTGTGAGAATGAGAATAATTGTAGGAAATAGGAATAGATATGTAAGTCTAGCATATCTTTTATATTTGTGTAGCACAATCAGAATTATTATGTTGCACATGTTAGTTTAGCATATTTCATCTTTTCGTAGCACATATGCTAAATATATTAGTTTAGCACATCTTTCATTGCAGCGTAGCACAAGAAGGGTTCTAATGCCGCATAGTAATCCGCGTAGCATACAAAACAGAAAACTGTAGCACAACCGAAATTAAATCTCAATCATTGATCCAATGAATCAAAGACCTAGATTCATTCCTATTTTCTACCAAATTATCCATTCCTACCTGATCCATCTCATATATATATATATATATATATATGGTGAGTTATTATAAAGACCTTTGTTATCCTACAAACGTGAGAACAATACATTCTCCTTGAAAATTACTGCACTAAACAAAAATATTTGAATTTTTGCTCCTTATAGGATTCGAACCCGGGTGATGCACAATGCACTCTTCCAACAAAGTGATGCATCACCGTAGATCTTCGCAATCTAATAGCTGAAAATAGTTCTCACGTTCTCACTTTAAATAAGGTTTTTATTTGAATCTACTCCTATATATATATGTATATATATATATATATATACACACACACATTGGTTATTATAAAAACCATCATTAACTTATAAACTATGAACCGCTGAATTCGTTGTGAAAGTGTCTGAATTCACTGTGTAAATATCTGAATTTAGAAAAATAAAAATTCGGCTTTCATGAGATTCGAATCCATCAAGTAAGATGATAAATCCACCGTAGATCTTCGCGAATCAATGGCTGAAAATGGTTCAGATTTTATATTTTAAGATTGTTTTGTATTTGATCTCACACACACACACACACACACACACACACACACACACATATATATATATATATATATATATATATATATATATATATATATATATATATATATATAGTAGGTTATAAGGAGAACTCCATCTAAGATAACAAATAAGAACTTATCATCACCTTTGATTTCATCTAATGTAATGGATCATATTTTTAATTCATGCTTTAATACAAGTTTGACTATTTTTATACTATTTTTATGGTTTAAAACGTGTTAGGGGTATAAAGGTCAATATAGAGATTCGTCCAGCCCTAATTTTTCGCGCAATCCCTGATTTTTTTCCCATTTACAATTCACATACTCTCTCTGAAATTGATAATTGTGCATACACGATATTAATGGTTGTGCATAGAATTGTAAGTTTTTATGTGAAATAAAATAATAATTAAAAATCAAACTTACATAATTGAGAATCCTTATTTGAATAATAATTGACATAAAGATAAATTTTTTATTTTAAGATAAAGATCACAAGTAAGAATTTCGTACCAAAAATCTCACAATTAGTGGGAGGGAAAAATAATGATATACAACTATAATTATTTCCGTGATTCAACTAATATGTATAATTAGATAGTAGTTGTGCATTGAATACAAGACAGACTCGTGTATCATCCATTATGTGGATGAACAGTATCATGTTAACATATTCGTGAACATTGCACAACGATCATATAATAATTCATAAAATAACGTTTACTATATTAGGAGGTACAATACAATATAGATGAGGTAGTGACCGTTGTGTGCATGAATCATAATGTCAATTAAGTAAACATATTTTTAAAATATACATGTTGACCTCGTGCACAACAAACATTTAAATTACGCATAAGATTATATAATAAATGCACAAATCGAACTAAATGAAAAACATGATTTTACTATGAAATTCTCATACAAAATCCACTATGCAAGTTGAACATTTTAATACACGAAAATATGTAATATGCTTTCATAAAGACCATAAAATTTGAACTAGATGAAGATAATAAATATTTGCAACTAATCACATACCATAAATAATCACAAGAATCCCCCAATTTAAGGAATAAACCGGTTACGCTAAAAAGCAAAAAAAATAATACAATAATAACTTTATTAATAAAATCTGTAAAAGATATCATAGAATAACAGTAAATCTAAACTATCGGATACACCTAGATCTACGCTTAGGATTAGTTCTAATTTCTCAAAATACTTGTGGTTCTCATTTGATCCATCTCATATATATATATATATATATATATATATATATATATATATATATAGTTGTTATCATGTAGATACTCCTTATAATACAAATATGAGGATAAATATCAACTCTTGTCAAATCAATATAGACTTTTCAGATTTAAAATACAAAAATTATGATGCAGATGCACAAATGCACAATTACATACATAAATGTGCATATAACTAATTAGATGTATATTTAAAAATAACTATGTGATTTTTAAATCTAATAGATATGATCTGTCACCATTTATGTATGTTAAAGATTATATGTATTGAACCAATTCATATATATATATATATATATATATATATATAAGAATGTTAAAATAAAAACTTTATTTAAAGTGAGAACGTTAGAATTTTTTTCAATCATTTGATTATAAAGATCTACGATGATGCATCATTTTACAGGATGAATGTATTGTGCACCATCTGACTTTAAATCCAATGAAGAGCGATTTTTTTTTCAGTAACTTTCATGTATATATGTGTGTGTGAGGGCACTGAGCGGGAGAAAATTGATAATTTTGACATGGGCCGCTGTTTAATCATATGGGGAGAGAGGAGGCCTTTCTGCGGCCCTTTTTCATTTCTTGTTTGGATTGCTAATGGAATATCTTCAACTCAACTTGAAAACGAAGTCCATTTATCCACTTCTTGTTATAACTAGCAATTGCGATCGTTCAATACACGGTAACATTTTTTAGTTTACTTTTTATATAAAATAAACACTGACTCTATTATTATATAGAAAATTTGTAACTTTAAAAAAAAATCTTATAAATATTTAAATAAAATATCAGTATATCTTAATTTTAAAAAATAATCAATTGCGAATCCTTATGCTTTTTTAATCCTACGATGCTACTTCTTATAGCTACAGTTTAACATATGTGTATATTTCGACAATGATGTTTTGAAATTATATAATTTTAATCTATTAATGTATGGAAAAATCAATAACAAATGTAAGTAAATCACATCATTAACCATCAGCTTTATCTGTATACCTAAAATAATAGAAATAAACTAATTGAAAAACTCTATATATTTATGATCAAAGGTTCAAAATGGTGTTTACATACTATGATGTCAATAACCATCATCTTTTATATATATATATATATATTGGGATGATATATATATATATATATATATATATATATATATATATATATATATGGGATTTTTTAAATTATTTTGGGATTTTAATAAGTTTTGTCAGAATTTTGTGATGTTGCATTCAAGTAACTTTTTGCTTTTCCAGCCACAGTACGATTGGTCAATTGATAAGATTTTGTTTTAAGTTTTAGAAGCTTAGTTGTTGCATGCGAACATCTAGTATTTTATTATTGTATATTCGCGAGCAGATAAATTCTAAATTTTGGAAAATAACTAATTGATCTGATAGTAAAATTGTGCTTACAGTTTTCATCGGTGAATTAGTTTTCAAAGTAACTTCGACAACATTTATTTTAGTAGTGATTTATATAGTTGGTCCATGCATAAACATATATATACATGGACATTGAGAATGATTAGTGTGTTTGGTCAAAAAGAAAAAGAATAATTACTTAGTTAATTTCATTTTCAATTATGAAAACAATAGTTTTTAAAACCATAACTATGTATTTAAAATATTTAAATATAGATAATAATTTTACAAATATATATACAGCTCAACCCACTATTTTTAGATTGAGGATCAACTCAAGATAAAAAATTTCAAATACATTTCTACTTAATAAATAAATAGTTACTTAAATTTTGCTGTGATATTTTGATTGTAATACACATGATTTTACTTATATATATGTATAAATAATATTGTCATATTTTACCATTTGATGTTTTAAAGTACATAAAATCATATATTTAATTTTGTATCCACATCCCTTTTAACAATTTTTATTCATATATATATATATGTACAAAATACATTTTATGATTTAAATATATATACAAAATATATTTTAGTTTTATTCTTTATTTTAAGTGAACAATCATTTTAATATAAAATTACTATATAGATATAGAATTTCTATTGTAAAATATTTACAAAAGATTTATGATTGTGTTATAAAATACTTAGATTAATGATAATATTCTAAATAATACACATTGATATTATTTTCATTCTATTATTCCTTTCATATTATTAAATAATTACTATCTTAAATTGACTCCTGATTAACGCCAAAATTTGTATCTGAATATATTACAATATTATTATGATTAAAGAGGTAGATCGAATTGAGGAATAGAGCAATATTAAAATATAAAATTTAAATACAAAAGAAGAGTAAAGAAAACTTACAATAATTTTCCAAGCTTTATTTATCCTTCAAAATATTTTACTGAGACCACTCTTCTCACTCTTATATTACTACACTATAATATTGTAGGCACTCTTCGCACACACTCTTCAGAATTCTGCCTACAACAATCTACGAACCCCTATTTATATACAAATGGGGAACAAAATGACAAATCAAAAAAGACTATCTAAAGGCAAAATTATTGCCGTTACACAAACTTAGTGGAGCAAATAGTAAGTCAAATATAAATAGTATAGTCATATGGGACATTGTCCCCCACTTTATCAATATTGATAAAGTTGAAAATATTATCGTTATTTATTGTTGTGTTCTTGCAATCGATTAGTCCAAAGAATTTTCTCCACTTTATTTCGTCATTGCTAAGTCATCTTCCATTTAGGCTATATCAAAGCCAAATCTTCTAGAGATTATCTCTAGTCGTCTTCCTCTAAATCGAGCTCTCCATCCGTCCGCTCTTGTTGTGGCTTTTTTTCTTGACCATATTATGTATCATTCTTCTCATATTTACGTAGGTCCTCTATTGATCCTTCTTTTATCATTCCACCGGGATGATTTGCACAAATATTTCTATGGCATCATATCCCGCACAAAATCTTCTACAATTTTCAATTGGATATTCCATCCATTTTCTTCACCTTCATAAAGATGTTCTTGAGAGTAACATTTAATGTAAATAATCGATGTTTGCCGATGAAGCTCGCTTTGGAGTCTTTTATTTTCCCAAAATGATTACATATATAACAATTTTCTCACGGCTTTGATCGGCATTCCTTCAAAGCTAAAATCCATATTGGAAATTATGCATCTTTAAACTCCACGGATGAAGATGAAGATACTTCTTTCTTTTGATGATATTATCCACCAATGTATCTTTAATCGCATTAAAATATCATCCATAGATACTTCATTAGGATCTTGAGACTCCATGAATTCCATTGATGAATCGTAATAATGAGACATTGTCTCTTCTCCTAATTTAGACATTAAATCTTTCTTAACTTCATCCATATATTGAGATATTATCTCTTCTTTGGATAAAATTCCGTACTTCATTTTCATCTTCCTAGTGATATAATCAAAAGGAGATGGTGACAATTTTGACTCGAGCATGACTCCTTTCTTCATAAATTTTAATTTTTCTTCTATGAGAAGCAATGTATCAATACCAAAATCTTTTTGGTTTCGGGTTTTTTATCATTTTATCCGAATTTTGAGTAAAATGCTCTTTTAATACATGGAATCAAATCTTGGTATAACCAAAGATTGGAGACCACTTCCATATCCAAGGAATTGAAAATTTATAAAAATAACATAGAAGATATGCCTTCTATACATTTATTTTCTCCGATATTCCGAATTCTCGGTGAAATGTTCACCCATTTTTCAAATTTTCTTTCCATTCTTCGGTAAAATATTTATTGATGTCCCAAATTTTGCCACCATTTAGCAAACCATATTGGAATTTCATGGTTATAAACCTCTGCACAAATTTTTATGAACCAAGAATGTTTTCTCTTGTCATTCTCGTATATAAGAGAACCTTATTGAAAGAATCCATATAATCCCAATAATTATACTTCTTTGAAGTTTTGTATTAGGATATATGTATTCTTTTGCCTTAATGGAGATATTCCCATTCTTGATAGATATAATCTTCTTGACTATGATTTTACTGAAGTTATAAACTTCTTCATTTTTTCCACTATGGAAATGAACTATTTCACATCCATTATTTATGAGAATATTCTCATAATAGAGTCGAGACTTATATGCTCTTCCTGCATATGAAGCATTCTCCATATACCTTTCCATTAATATCCATGGATTATTCTGCCATCTCAAATCATTTTCTTCCAAAAGTATTATAACCTTTTGGGTTTTATTCATAATATATGTATTATTTTCTTCATCATTCTCATTTCCAACTATATTTGAAAATGATGATTGTGTATTTTTCTGTGATGAAGTACTTTCCTTTTCTTTTTGTTTCTTGTATTCAAGAAACTCTTGATATTCTTTATCTTCGATAAATTTGAAGCTATAAGCTTCCTGTTTCCATGTTGAACCGAATATCGGTTGTTTTCCTCTCGCCACCTCTTCCTCTATAAGAGGAAGTTCTCACCCGGAATACATATCGAAAAATTCATTGTATATATTCTCGAGTTAAAAAATCAGGAAGACTATTATCTTGTCCTTTTTTATAAATAATTTCAAAATCAAATGGAGCTAAATGAGCTTGCCATCTTGCAAACATTTGTTTAGAAACATCATGTTTAAAATCTTTATTAAACATAAATTTAGCAGATCTACAATCTGTTTTAATAATAAATTTTTGATTATATAAATCATCTTGAAATTTTAACACACATTTAACAATAGCAAGAATTTCTTTAGCTACAGTTGCATAATTCTTTTGTGCATTATTCCATTTTCCTGAATGAAATCTAACAAGATATTCTTGTTTATTTTCGTGATTTACATTTAAGAATTCCTCCGTATCCTATATCTGAAGCATCTGTTTCGATTATTTTTTCCCAATTTGGGTTGCTTAACATTAAACAAGGAAGAGTTTTAATTTTTTCTTTTATTTTCTTAACAGCATTTGTATGTTTTTCTGTCCATGGGACTGGTAATTTTTTAAGTCTATCATATAAAATAGTTGTATCTATAGCAAGATCTTTATAATATGGAGAAATATAATTTAAACTTCCAAGAAATCTTTGTAATTGAGTTTTATCAATTATTTCATCAGGAAATTTATTTCCAAATTCAATACTTCTATTAATAGGAATTATATTTCCTTTTTCAATATTATGTCCTAAAAATCTAATATTAGTTTGGAATAAAGACATTTTAGATTTAGATATAACTAAACCATTTTTTATAACAATATCTTTAAATATTCTTAAATGTTTAAAATGCATTTCTATATCTTTAGAATAAACTAAAATATCATCTATATAAACAATAATAAACTCACTATAAGGAGTAAATATATCATTCATTATTTTCGAAATTGAGAAGGTGCATTTTAAGACCAAAAGCATAACATTCCATTCATAATGTCCTATAGGAACATTAAAAGCGAGCTTTATATCTATCGATTTATTTATTTGTATTTGCCAATATCCGATTTCAAATCAAACTTAGAAAATATAATGTAATCATATAATCTATCCAATAAATCTTTTTATTTGGAATAGGATGTCTAATCCATTTTAATACTTTATTAAGTGGTTTATAATTAATTACCAATCTTGGCACTCCTCTTTCCTGTTCACTATGTTTATTAACATAAAAAGCAGTGCATGACCAAGGAGACTGTGAAGGACTTATTAATCCTTTTGAATTAATGATTCAATTTCTTTTTTACATAATTCTAAATATTCAGAATTCATTTGACAAGGTCTAGCCTTTGTCGGAATTTTCTTTTCATCAAAATCTTCTTCATAAGGAAGAGAAACAATATGTTTCTTTCTATCCCAAAATGCATTAGGATGATCATTCTGATTTCAATAGAAAATTGATTTATTAATATTTTTATCTTATCACGTAATTTAGGATTTTGAAGTTTTTCTTCTATTGTAATTATATTCAATTCTTGTTTTAAAAAACTTAATTGTTTTTCTTTTGAACTAATATTATCGTATACTTCATGCAAAACTTTTGTAATAGGTTCAGTAATAAATTTTAAAATTATATTATTTCCTTTAAAAGTTCCTATAATCCTTCTTTATCAACTTTTATTAAAGGATAAATTTTTGTTAAAAATGGTGTTCGAGTATAACTCGGTTAGTAATATCCTTAGCAAGTAAAAACTTGTTTGTATACAATTTTATTTATCTGAGACATATGCCTTGGTAATTTATAATTAATTTGCAATTTATTTCTGCAGATGTGATAAAGTATGAGTAGTTTTATGAAAATACCTAGTAGGTATCAATCCTTCTTGTATAACATTCAAATCACTCCACTATCTACTAAAGTCGTAAATTCTTTTGAATAATAATTATCAATTAAGAGTGTTATTTTATATACCATTTTGTGATATAATCATTTCTAAAGTAGATAGAAAATTTTCATCTTTAGGAAATTTTTCTTTATCAATTTCATAATTATGTTCTATTTGAGTTTTGTTTCTTCATTATTTTCTATTCTAGAAATTCTATAATCAAGACTTAAATTTTCTTGTTTTAAATTACTAATTTCTTCCTTAAGATTTTTAATCTCATTTATAATATCTTTAAGAGAAGTAGGATTCTCTTCTATTTTTCTTTTTAATAATTTATAAACTTGAGACATCATGTAAGGTTCTTTAGTATTATTAATTTTGTTATTATCAATATTATTATTATTATTCCTATTATTATTATTAGAAGTACTAGGAATATTTTCTATTTGATCTATTATTTTAGACCTTAATTCGGATCTTTTATTAATTGTAGTAATTCTAAAAATTATTATTTGTTAAAACATTTAATTCTAAGTCTTGAAATTGTGAAAGAATTTTATAAAATTCTTTTCCTTCATTATCTTCGATATTTTCTTTGGACAAGATTGTCCAAGCATCTGAGGTTCGCATTCAGATTGATTCGGATATTAAAGAATCATTTTCTATGTTATCAATTTCTTGATCGATTACGTATATTTAAAGTAAGAATATTCTTCTAATCGAACTTTCATCTAATTTAATAATATTTTTGAAAGAGTTTCTTTCATATCTTTATCTATGTCAAGATTATTAATCTTTTCTTAGTCCAACAATTATTTGCATAATGACCATATTTTCCACATTTTCGCATATTACATTTTTTTTATTCCAATTCTTTTCCCATTTTTATTATTTCTTTCATCTTTTCTTATTTTCTTTGTTCAATTTTTTCTTAGAAAATCTTTTCTTTTCTTGGGATATTCTTTGTAACTCTTCATTTTATTTTTACTAGATGATGTTCTAGTTGGCATAGGAATTTTATTCATAGCAAATTGATCACAAAATTGTCCTAATTGTTTCTTTTCTACCAAATTTTGGCGTTTCATTTGTTGATTTAGCTTTATTTCATTGCATAAAGCTAATCCTTCTGAATACATATTCCTATTAATTTACCATAAGTATAATTTTGGTAAGAATTTCATTTAAATCTTTCTCAAGATTCTTCTTATTCTTTCAAAGAAATAATTTAGGAAGGCCATCTATAAATTTTGACTTCCAATGAGAACTATTACATTCGTGTAATTCTAAGACATAACTAAGAAAGTATCTTTATACCATCTAAAATCTGTAAGTGTTTTACACCTAAGATTTTGTAACAAGGTTCTAATATTTTCACTATTATCTGTATATCTTCCTGTAAAATGTTCTACAATATTTACTATTAGTGTATAAACTGCATTTTCTTTTATTTCATTTCCTTCCTGTTTAACAGTATTTAAAATATCATCTTTTTCATTTTGTGAGAGATAATGATCCCACCATCCTTTTAATTGTCCTGTAAATCCTGCTATTATCATTTTAGCAATTTCTCTATCTCTATTTCCATTATTTTTACATATAGTAGAATACATTAATATTCTATGCATTGTGTTATGTATTTGTTGATGCACAAATCCATCTATATTCCATTCATAAATATGATGTCCACTATAACTGTTTGATATTATATCATTTGATTCTTCTATTAGAACATCTACAGGTGTTGGTCTTGGATAATAATATTTTCCTGTAGTGGGTTTATCAGCCCATTTTGATAATTTATTAATTTGATTATCATAGACTTTTTTATAGTCAGAATTCTCTATTAATTCTTCTCTTATCTTTTTATCTAAGGTACTTGATTTTTAGCCCTTTAAATTTTCTTCAAGAAATACTTCTAATTCTTTCATTGATTTTAATTTAAAATTTTTATTTCGGTGGAGGTGAATAGTTGGAGTAGCAATTTCTACATTCTTTTCTTCAATAATTTCACTTTTACTAACTTATTATCATTTATAATCTTTATTATTTGTTCTACTCTATCATATAATGATGTAATTTGTTCACCCAAAATATTTAAGTATAAATTTGTATAATTATTTTGTTCTAGTATTGTATTTATTTTTGACAAGTTACATGAAGAGTATTATCTTCTAATAATTTTGCAAAGGCTAAAAATTATGAATTTTTCATTCTTTTCAATTTGAAATGATTGTTGTGGTGGATAAACTGATTTAAAATTTTTCCATTATTAAGTCGTAATTTCTTTCTAAAATGTAAATATATTGTTCTACATAAGTTGAAATAAACCAAGGGACAAATGGTATTAACTTATTTTTTCTTTACGAATTTATAAAATTCTTCTTGAATATAATATTTTTCTTTAGGATTAAAGTTTTCAAAACCATTTTTAAACGGTTCCCATTTGGGTGTATTAAATTCTAATTGTATAATTTTTCTTGCACGTGAACCGGGACTAAAATCCCATCTTGTTTCTAAAACCATTAAATATTAAATTCCATTTCGATTCGGTTATATCCGCTTTAATATTATTATTATGCATATTAATTCCTTTTACAATATTATTTTTCTTTATATATAATTTATCAATTTTATCTTCTTACAAAATATCGATTCATATTTATCTCTTATTTGAGATGTAGATGCCTAGATGGCGTAAAGGTTGTTCTACCTTATAATCTAAAGGTGAAATATGAGAATACATATTTAAAGATTTTCCAATTTGGATGATAACGATGGTCTACTATCTTCAAACTGTAATATAATGATCCTTCGGTGTTTGTACATCTACTAGATTATTTTGTACTACGATTGAGGTATAACCGCTTTTTCTATAGTCCAATTTTCTGGAAAAGTTATTTCTTCCCATTTTATTTTTCTTCTCGTAGTAATATTAGACTTGCTAAAATTAGTTTCTATTAGAATTGTTTCATTTAAAGGTTTATCAACCCTTTTACATTGTGGATTTAATGTAAATAATGGTTTATAATAAATTCGATAACATATGGCTATTACTTCGGTTCCTGGTTTATAATGATAACCATGAGTTTTAACATTTAATGTTAAAGAATCTAAGATATTAACATCAGATAATGAAAGTTGTAGATTTGGATAAACATCAAAATAAACTGGACCATGTGCCAAACTGGTTTGTATTATTCCCATTAAAGATTGTTTCCAATTTAAATTTCTTCCATCTCTTAAAGCTGCTATAAAGCTTTCTGGTAATCCTTCTAATGTTAAAGGCTTAAAGGCAATTTGTACTAATCCTATATGAATAAATTTATGAGAATGTCTATAGGCGTTAAATCACTATCTTGAAGCAATTTTAAAGTCAATTCTTCACCATGTAAAGCAATTGTTTCTTCCGTAGTCTTAACAATTTGTTTTAATCCAATTTTTTCAAAAGTACCAAGTTTATATATCATGCTTGGTTCAACTTTAGGAATTGTCCATTTATTCAATAATTCTAAATTTTACGGTATATCATATTCTTCTTTCATCTGCTTTTTTAAAGATTTTTCTTCTTGCTAAATTCATGTGAATTGGTATGTGATAAATTATATCCTCACTACACAACTATCCCCACCATGGCTCGATACCATACGGGGCGGGATATATTTGATATAATTCCATAAAACCTTTAACTTAATGTAATAATTAAAAAATTCCATAGCTAAAGTTAAATATAAAACTAAATTAATATTGTTATTACTTCGAAGTAAATGAAAAGAAAAAGACAAATTAGGAATCGTATATATTAGTATCATATATTATATCTAAATAATATGTATGTATATATGTATGAAATTTATTTCGAGACTGAAAATATTTATAACTTGTTCATTTTTATTCCAATTTTCATATATCATTGATGGGATATGGCCCAACCGCTCAGGCCCACTAGCAAGCCCAAACGAGTTGGGCCTGACCTGATGACAGACTCACGCGGTTAAGCCTAAAGCCCAGCCTCTAAACCCTAATCAAGACCCTAATTAAGACGAAATCAAAGGCAGAGATCGTGGTCAGTTATGGCGGAGATCGTGGTCAGTTATGGCGTAGATCATGGTCAGTTATGGAAGGATCGTGATCCCACCAATCAAGGGATCCGGTATGAGATCCACGATAATGTATAAATAGAGGTTAAGTCGACGGTAAAAGGGTTAGCAACTTATCGATACTAGAGCCTTTTAGATACACTCATCAGAATCCGCTTATAGTGAAAGTATTGAGGATCATCACCTCGTGGACGAGATCTCATTCTTGATCGAACCACGTAAAAACTCTTGTGTTCTTTATCGCTTTCTTAAATCTCGTCTATTTACATATACTAGATTTATCATTGGCGCCGTCTGTGGAAAGAAGAACAAAAAGCTTCGTTTTCTACAACTCAATGGTAAGAACTCGCAAACGCAAGTACCACCGCGGAGCCGGGCAACGATCGCGGCCGAGGGTGATCAAGTGGTCACACAACGCCGCGGAAAGGGGTCGCGGACGCCACCAGGCATGGCACACACACTGAGGGTTGTAGTGAGCAGGCGGTTCACCGATCTCATGAGGTCCTCGGCCGTGCAGTGTCCGAGTTCCTCAACGCAAATCTCGGCCAATTCTAGAGTTTCCTCAACCAGAGGACAAACGGAGCGGGCACCTCAATAGTACCCGAACTGATGGTTACGGGCGCTCGGGGTCGATCACCCCACCAAAGTGATCAACGCTCACCTCAGCACAATAGCCGAGAACGCGTAAATCATCCCACTGCCCGAAGTCAATCACCTCGCCGGGATGGTCGCAACCATTTACCCTCGCGCCGTACGTGGAGTCGCTCGCCACCTCGGCACGCCGACCAGGGAGCCGAGCGAGACAGAAGAGATGAGAGGCGGAGTCGAACTCCCCCTCGAAGAGACGATAGACGTCGTTACCGATCTCCCACCCCTCCAGAAAGAGATGGCAACGAGCTTCCGGGGTTCGACCGGCATGGAAGAATCATCTCTCCTTTCTCTAGGAAATCTCGGATACGCCGCCCGCCGATACAGTGGCACCCAACATCGCCGCCACGATGGTCTTGGGACCCTCCGACTTCCTTTTCGCCACACCACTAATATGGCGAATCAAGGAATGGAAGATTTTCATATGTGCAAAATCTTCCCGAGGTGTCGATCTCCAACGCCCGACGTTGGTCCACCCGCCCGCCGTAGCAAAGATCCACAACCCGGAGATCTCATGGATCGTTCAGTGGCGTTTTACCAAAAGATGCCGCCTCAGCGACCATCATCCGACCGCTCACCATCCGCCCGGGGACGAGACGAGACAATGTCAAATTCATCAAGGAATCCTCAAGATTGATGATAGTAACGATCAGACATCATCAATGCGTTCAAAACGGATCCGACTGGCGATCGAACAAAGAAATCACCGGGAGAAACCAAGACGGCGAGTAACCTTTGGAACTGGTGGACAACTACGTCTGGGAGGACGAGTCGATCGGAAGAGAGAGATCCGGGATGAGCAGGGTGAAAGAAAGAAGTTCGGATGACCGAAGCCGAGGCGCCGATCGTCAAGTGCTTTGAGAGGATCAAGAAAGGCCCGATCGAATCCGTGCTCGGACGTCGGCCAAACCTCGGCGACAACGTGCCTCATCTGCTCAAATCGAGGGCGGAGATATTTGAGCTCCACGCCGAGCTCTTCCCGAAACCCCCTCCTATGAAAGGAGGATCCAAGAAAAGGTCGACGGAAAAGTATTGTAACTATCACCAAGGGTATGGTCACAATACTGAAGACTGCAAAAACTAGGGCTCGCAGATCGACGAGCTCGTCAAAGGAGGAGCGCTTAAGAAATACCTCGGCCGACCTGGGCCGAGAAACAAGAAGCGCAGAGGAAAGAATGGAGGTGGCAACAACTGCGGGCCGACCTCGACGACGACCCAACCCGAAGACGACGAGGACGAAGGTCCCAATGCGATGGAGCAGGTCTACGCCATTATCGGACTGCCCATAGGAACGACGAGGTCGTCGTTGAAAAATGAAGCTCGGAGGTCGGTCCCCGAGGAGCCAAAAAATAAGCGACTCCGGGACGGTGAGAACATAGTGTTCTCCAAAGAGGACCCGGTGCCCAAAATCATGCCCCACCAAGATGCCATCACCATATAAGCTGTGGTGGGTAATAAGAATGTCCACCGGGTCTACATCGACATCGGTGCCTCCGTCAGCATCATCTTTCAGAGTTGCCTGGATAAACTCGAGGTCGGTGGGATTCAAATACATCCCGCACCATCCCAGCTACGGAGCTTCACTCAGGAGGCGGTTCAACCCGAGGGCGTCATTGTCCTTCCGGTTACCGTAGGACGTGCTCCCAGGTCGGTCACCAAGGCCATTCAATTTTTCCTAGTCCGAGCTCCTTCTCCGTACAACATCATTCTGGGGAGAGACTGGCTATACGCCACCAAAGCCGTCTGCTCGGTGTACCACCTCACCATCAAGATACCCACCCCGGTGGGAGTGCTAAGCATCCAGGGTGACCAAACGGCAGCCAAAGAGTGCCTACGAGTCTCAACCCAAGATGTGGCCTTACACGAAAGGTAAAATCCACCCATATTGATATGTTTGTTGCATAAGAAAATTTAAATTCGTAATTAATATTAATTTTCAGGCCTAGCAATTACTGAACCCTCGAAGTCGACACCCGGACGACCGACCGAGAACCTCCAAGCGTGCGCGACGACGATCCCTCCAAAGTCGTCAAGGTCGGCACCCAGGCTCCAACTGATATTCGACAGAATGTCAAACAGCTTCTGACGGAATACAAGGATGTACTCGCGTGGTCCCCACTCGACATGACCGGAGTGTCACCCGAGCTCATCACTCATCGCCTCAACATCGACCCGGCCACCAAACCAGTTCGCGTAAGAAGAGAAGTTTCGGCGAGCGTGGCGGTCATAAGAGACGAGGTGACACAACCCGGGAGGCCAAGATCCTGCTCGAGGTCAATACCGACTGGATGGCTAATCCATTCGTAGTCAGGAAGCCTGGAGGAGGGTGGTGCATGTGTCGACTATACCGACCTCAACAAACTTCGCCTAAAAGATTGCTACCCTTCCCGATATTGACAAGAAGGTGGAAGACCTTTGGGCCATGAGATCTTCGATTTCTCGGATCTATACAAGGGTACCACCAAGTCTCGATGAGCTCGGAGGATGCTCCAAAGGCAGCTGTTCATCATCGACTTCGGTATTTTCGATATCGAAAAATGCCTTCGCCTACAAAATCTTTGGAGCTACCTATCAAAGGATGGTGGACGCCATATTCAAAGATCATATCGGAAAATCGTCGAGGTCTATGTCGACGACATCGTGGTCAAAAGTCAAAAATAGTAAAGTTCTACCGACGACCTCAAACGATCCTCCAACTCCTCGGATCGCCAACCTCAAGCTCAACCCCAAAAGTGCACATTCATGGTGAAAACGGGAAATTTCGGGATGTTGGGTTTTCGAGAAGGTTTGAAAGCGAATCCCACTAAGGTCAAACGGTACTCGACATGCAGTATTAAAACCATCCGTGAGATCCACAAACTCACCGGATGTCCAGGTCGCCTCGCAGATTCTTATCCCGGTGCCGAGAAGCAACTTCCTTCTTTAAAATCTTGAGAAGAGCCCGGACTTTGCTTGGAAGGAAGAACATCATGTCGCTTTCACCCACCGAAAGCATACCGCCGACCGCCCACACTGCCCCGCCCGAAAGAAGGCGAACTCCTTTCTTTATACCGCCGCCCAGACGAGGCAATCAGGGTGGTACTGGTGTGAGATGAGGTCGGTAAACAACTTCCTATCTACTTCATCACCGAGCTCTCAAAGGGTCGGAGACAAGGTACACCTTGAAAAACTAGTGTTAGCTTGGTGAACGCCAAGCGACGCCTCGCACCTTATTTCCAAGCCCATTCAATTCGTGTTCGACCGACTTACCTCCGAGACAAGTCTTGTCAAAACCGGAATCATCGTATGCGTATAGCAAAGTGGGCATCAAGTTCGGAGCACGACATTTTGTACTCGCCTGCACCGCCATAGCGGGCAAGCTCTAGCCGATTTTCCGGTAGAGGTCGATTACCGAGGTCAACCCCGCAAAAGAGGTCACTCCGACCCCCACTCCTACAACGGGGGAACCTGACCTCGACATACCTGACGGCTGCTGGCAAATGTACGTGGATGGAGCTTCGTGCAAAACGGGTAGCGGAGCAGGAATTTTGCTCCTTGGCCCGGACAAACAAGAAGTGACTTATTCACTTCGGTTTACCTTCTCGACCACAAACAACGAGGTAGAGTACGAAGCACTGATCTCAGGACTCCGCCTCGCAAAGGAATTGAAAGTGGAAAAAATCCAGATCTTTGGAGATTCCCAGGTCGTAGTAAACCAGGTCCTGGGCAAATACGAGGTCAAGGAGGATCGGATGAAGCGATACCTTGAGAAGGCAAAGGAGATGCTGACCTCATTCAGGTATTCCGCAATTTATCGTATCCCACGAGGGAAAACGGCCGAGCCGACATCCTCGAGAAGTTGGCTTCATCATCAACAAAACCTTCGATGGAGAAGTTCATTCCAAGCATTATGGAGTCCCACTCGGTATCATCAACGAGACGGAGCCGAACCGGATGTCTCCTATAAAGGCTTATCTGGAAGAAGGAGCACTACCTCAGGATCGACTAGAAGCCAAAAAGATGATGGTCAAATCCCAAAAATACCTCATACATGATGGTACTCTCTATAGGAAATCCTATCTTCAACCTCTCCTGAGATGCCTTGGGCCAGAAGAAGCAGACTACGTGTTAAACGAGATTCACATGGGATCTTGTGGAAGTCACATCGGATCACGAGCTCTCTCAAAGAAGACACTTAGGTCAGGGTATTACTAGCCCACCCTCATCCAAGATTCGGCCGAGCATGTCAAAAAGTGTCCGAAGTGCCAGCTTCACTCCACAGTCAAGAAGCTACCCCAGACCGATCTCAGTAGCTTACAGAGTCCATGGCCTTTCATGTAGTGGGGGATTGACATCGTTGGTCCATTTGACCGAGCACCAGGTCAGCTTCGATACTTAGTCGTAGCTATAGACTACTTCACAAACGGGTCGAGCGGAGCCACTTTCGAGCCTCACAAGCGAAGGATTCGACCGTCGTGGAAAACATAGTTTGCCGCCGGCGCATCGCATGTTTTGATCTCGGATAACCGCACCAGTTCGTTGATAAAACTTCAAGGAATGGTGTGAAGAGCTCCGGATCAGTAACATTTCACCTCGCCGCACATCCGTAGGCGAATGGTCGAGGCAGGGTGACGAACCGCACGATCGCATAAGGATTGAAAAGAGGTTAGACCGTGCTAAAGAAGGCGGGTTGAAAATCTTCCTCAAGTCCTCTCGTCCCACAGACAACACCCGGACTCGCATCGAGAAACCCCTTCACTGGTCTCACGGGACCGAGGCTGTCATACCAGCTGAGATCGGCGCACCGAGCCCACGTACTCTTCACTTCGACCATAACGGCAATGAGGAGGACCTACGGGTCAACCTTGACGCTCTCGAGGAGAAACGCGAGCTCGCCTTCATCAACGAATCCAAGTACAAGTGCCAGGTCGCACGATATTACAACAAGAGGGTAAAAGCCTCCACACTCCAAGTAGGCGACCTCGTCCTACGGAATAATGAAGCCAGTAGAGACGAGCGTCTTAACAAGCTAGATCCGACATGGGAAGGTCCATACCGCGTTCACGAGGACCTCGACAAAGGGGCTTATAAGCTTGCTCACCTATCCGGTGCACTTATTCCCCGAACCTGGCATATCACTCATTTGAGGAGGTATTTTACATAGTTTTGATTTCAGATCGGCATCATGTTAGCCCTCTTATTGCTTTGCCGAAGTGCGATGTTATTTACTTGTTCAATAAAACATTTGTTTTTCTAATAAGTATTTCACTTCGTCTCGTCTTATACCTATGTGAACATCCATTTGGATACACCACAATTAACCTTCAAAAGGGGACGCCCTTGCGAAGATGGCACATACAGACAACTCGTGAACTTGAACGTCTAAGTGCAAGTCATACAGATTACTCATTAAATTGAACGTCTACATGCAAGGCATACAGATAACTCATTAAATTGAAAATCTACATGCAAACGACGTCCAGATCAGATCTCGTCAAATTATACCCCTTTATTTGGGAAGATATACACTTGATAACAAGATGAATACATTTACGGATAAAACCAAGTCCTAAGCTATATTTGGTGTACCTCTCTATGGGGAAAATATACACTTCGGTACAATGCCTAAATACATTCACTACTATACACCAAGTCCTAAGCTATATATACAACTCACTCCGGCTTCGGAGTTTCACCTCGCCAAGTCTTTCAAGCTATATCATTGAGACAAAATCCCGGGTCGTGATGAACACCCGGATGAACTCGTGCCTTCTACCCAATCGACAAGATCGACACCACCGCTGCCTATTCCAAACACTTTGACCGCGCAGATGGGTCTCGACTGCGGGCGCCCGAACCGAGGTCGACTGCCCCCTCGAGGTTGACGACCGCCGTGAATACGACCACCCCCACCTCGCCGCCCTTCCTCGCCGACTGAGTTCCTCGGCCCGCACCGCCGACGATCGACCCCTAGTTGCTCCCCTCGGTGGACCTAGCAACCGGAGCACTTCCGGCATGGTCAAGATAGCCCCCACCCCGGGTTCTTCGATTCTTACATCGGTGAGCCATTGCGGACTCACATGGGTGGGGCATGCGTCGCTGCAGACGAGCTCAGATATCCGAATATATTTCACGATGAAGTCGAGGCGATCTTTAAAATTTTGCTATTGGGCCCTCCTCGTCCTCAAGACCATGCCCCGGCAAGCAAGCTCGCACTCGATCATCGACCTCGATATGGTAACTCCACCGGATCGGTGGATCATCTTTCATATTAAGCATGTTCCTCCGAGATCCAAGCCGCCTTCTCCGCCGTCACCGAGCCGCCTCGCATTGTATTAAGCGCCCGAATCACGGTAGATAAATCCGTCCCCGACTTGAGATGTATGATCCTTAGCTTGAGAATTTCGCTCTCGGCCGAGGCGGCCACCTCACGCTCGCCTCTTGCAATTTCTTCCTCAACTCGGTCGACGACGCCGGGCTGATGTCCATGTTGGCCAAAGTCCGGGTTAGTTCGCAGACGGCTCCTCCAAACAAAGACTTTTCGTCCTTCGGCCAAGGCACCTCGGCCTCTTTAGCTTGGTCAACAAATCATGATCGAGTCCGAGGTATTGAGAAGTGGAGTGCTAAAATAAAGGACAACACACATTTCGTAAAGTTGTAACTATTATTATTCATAAGTGGGAAATTTTACAAGGCTCGGGATCCTATCGACCCCTAAAATCAACCTATTACATCAGTCCACCGACCTCGTGCTCTTTGTCGGACTCGCCGCCTCCTGCTGTCCTGCTGCTTCGCCGCCGCGATTGTCCCCTTCGGAAGGGAGCTGGGAGATCGCTCCTCCTCCCGGCCGCCCGTAACTCGGCGAAGCTCCTCAAGCTCGAGGATATTCATCCTTCAGATCGAGCAACGGCCTCACTGGCCGAGGAGGAGCTGGACGCCAAAGCCTCCAAAGACAAGGAAGGACCCGACCCCGAGATCACCCGCATCGCCTTATTGGGTTCCTGGGGCGACTCGACCACCCATGCTCGACCTTGTCAAAGTCGGGCATGGAGGCCGCCTCCTCCGTGGTCCGACACCACCTGGTCTCGAGCACGGCGGCCGTGTCGGAGATGAAGGCCGAAGCTCTCCGACTCGGACGAGCTTGCTTGGCGAAAGCCCTTAACATTGGCCCCGACCGCCAAAGACCGGCACTCCTCTCATCGGCGAGCCCTTCTTCGCCCGCCCACCTCCTCACACGCCTCCCGAGCTCCCTCGAGCGACCTCCCGCCCAAGCCCTCTTCTTCGTGGCGGCCTTGGCAAAGAGCTTCGCGGCATCGCCTCCGCCCGCAGCCGCCACGGCGGCATCAAGATCTCCGCCGTGCAGGCGAGCTCCCGCCCAACACGCCCGAAAGCAGAGCTCGGTGATGTACCCAACAAGACGCTGCGTGTTCCCGATCACCGAGCTCGCTTCTCGAAAACAATACAAGTTAGTACACATCACGTAACGTATAAAACCAAATATGGAAGAGTTTTATTGTTGGATTTGTACATTGAAAGCGTTTGGTTGAGCTTGTATACAATGTTTCTGTTACCACTATTACAATCTCCTATCTCGAATGAATACTTGATTGCATATATCGTGTCCCCTTATCTCATATATAAGTTAGATCATACGCTGTGTAGAAGATCACGAAGTCTCGTATGATTGGTCAAGCTTAGTGAGATATAAAAGTTTCACGGTGAGACAACTTAGGACGAGTTGTTGGTTTAGCCGCAGATAGATAAGTGACTCGACTTAGTTGCTTGTCTATGCCGGTGCGCCCTCGGGCGTATTGAAGGATCACGGTGAGATGTGTTCTTCTTCCGACCGTCGTGAAGAACCAAGATCTCGGTGACTTACGATGATCTAAACCTCGATAAGGTATTAGGTGAGTATGAGTTGCCGACCATCACTTTGACTTGTTATGAGTGAGGGTTATATGTTCTAACCCAAGATTCTCCGATCTTGGGTGGTGGCAATGTTTGATGTCACGCTAGTTATCTCAGACGAGTCACCGTATCCGTTAAGGATGATGACGCCCCTTAAGGAGCTCAAAGGTTTATTGTACTAAACCCTGCGGGTTGAGTTAGCTCAAGTACAATAATAAGGTTGAGTGGTACTACTTAAGGAAATGAAGTTATTAATCGTTTTAAGCAATGATTGCTATAAATGATTAATGGACGCTCGATATCTTAAATACGGGATTCGTAATGTCTAAGTGCAAGCCCGACTCAACATCGGTAATAAAGGGTAAGTCAAGATTCTTTCTCTAGTGGCATGATCGAATGTTTATAAATTAATTTATGTTCAGGGTGAACATAAGATAATTAATTTATTTGAGGCCCATCTTTATTCCTCAGATTTGATCCTGGGTGGCCCATCCAGCCCATAGCCAAGGAGAAATCGCGCCTATTTACTCTACAAGGAAAGGATTTTATTCTCTTTATCCCACAAGGATATTATTATATTTATGGTATATGCATAGATCCTTACCATATAAGACTATGGTAATAATCCTGAAAATATGGAAATAATCCTGAGAGTATGGAAATAATCCTGAGATTATGGTATTTTTCCATATAGGATTATGGTAATTTCCATATAGGATTATGGTAATTTCCATATGGGATTAAGGTAGTGCATTATAAATATAAAGTATGAGATAGACTCAAGGTTAATCCTCAATTCATTAACCTAGAATTTTCGTGAGTCTCCATAGTGTTTTAGAGAGTGATTCTCAAAAATTGTGCCTAGAGAGATTGGGTGATTTTTCCAAGCATTCTCCATAGATCGCCCTCACCGACGTTGGAGATTGGGCAACCGGATACGCCCGGAAGGTCAAAGCACGAGTCCGATCCGTTCGATCCATTCATCTCGCTCCATCGACCTCTTCAGATCCAAAGGTAAACACGAGAAAACCTCACGTGTTGCAATTTATTATATAGACGCATGCTGGGATTATAATCAATGTATGGTGAATTAAATATCCAAGATAGATCCTCGGGGGCCAGGTTAACAAATGTTTTCCTGATTGGTATCGAGCACGGGATCGAATCTTCGGCTGTTGGATTAATTCACGTTTGATTATTACGATGCATTTAATTAATTGTGGATCCGCTGCTCATCGTGGCTCGTTTATTGTTTTGTTGGTTTTGTTTTACACCACGAGAAAATCCGTGGTTAGATTAGATTTTTACGTAAATCTTATCTCGTAAAAGAAGAACGAAGACGAAAGAACGAAGAAGCAAACGACGGAAAAACAGGTCTCGGCGTCCCTCGACAGGCGGTTTCACTGGCGAGCCTCGCGGTCGCGAGGGCGATCGCGAGGCGGCGGCGACGGGCGGCGTCACAAGACGAGATCCTGGCGCCACGCGAGCGAACAGTGGTCGCGATTCGGCCGTGAAGAACGCGGGCGAGCGAGCTAGCGGGCGGCAGGGCGCGTTCGCGTGAGAAACCCGGCGCTTGAGCGGACTCATGGTCGCGAAGTTTCGACGCCGGGCGATGACATCTCGGCAGATGTTTCGCGCTCGGGCGTGGCCGTGCAGCGTGCAGCCGACGGGTCGCGGTCGCGTTAGCGACACGACGGTAGCCCGCGAGGAACACGCGGGCAGGCGGGCGCACGCAAGGTGGACGCGCTGCTGGGCTTTGCCAGCGGCCCGGCCTGAGACAGCTGACCCGCCCGGACCCGTTTTCCGCCCGACCAGATTTTTCGGTCCGTGCCCGTGCCGCGAAGCCCATTTGTTGAATCCGTCCGTGCGCGCACGCGAGGCCCGTTTTTGAAGTTTAATTCTATATTTTGTAAATCTATGTAATATATTAGATTTAAATATGCGGGTTTCACGATTGAGCGCGATGAGCGTTTTATTTATTTTTATCGTTCATATGCATGTCGTGGATGTTTAAATTATGCGATAGCATGCTATATATGTTTATATTACGTTGACAAACCTTTAAGTGTTTTACGTAATTGGATGCGCATAGTAAGCATGCTAGGTTTATCGCGTTTATCAAGCATTTTTAGAATTACTGCGAGCATGTTTTACATGTTGAGTTCTATAGAAAAGCATGCTAGGATTACGTGATCATATGGACAAACCTTTTGAATAAAAGACTAAGCAAGCAACCCGACAAATTGAGGCCTTGTGAGTAAACGCCCACCACCAGTGGCTTGCTTGCCTTGTTTATCATAAGTTTGTTAGATGAGATTTTAAATAAAACTTTTAAATCTATTGAGAAGTGGGAGTTTCATGTGTGGCGATCCACAGCGTGGGCTTGCATGTGCGATTTTCATAAGTTCTCTAGAGATAGATATAAAAGAGATAACAAAAGAATTTGAATTGGGCGGTATGGTCCGGAGAGTATGCCGATTCTAAAATTCATTTCTCTTTGTTAAAATTGTGGTCGATGCTTGACATCACCTCAAGTACAACTTCCGCGATAGTGATGTGGTCAGTAAGGTCAATCGTTAATTTCATTTGTCGTAAGGATAAGTTGACATGGATTGAAATTAAGCGACTAAAAGGTATATTTTAGTGCAGTCGGGGGTTCATGTATGGCGCCCACACGCGTGGCTTGTATGTGGGATTCCTTGGGCGATTGGAGGTTTCAATTAATATTGTTTTATCAAAAGGTTACAATATTATTATTACGAATTATATGCGATCGTATGCTTATGTGTTTACCTTATCCTTTCGAGATATGTCTCTTCGCCGATTATCAATATGCTCGCACAAAATCCGTTATCGGTCCAAATTTTATCAGTGGAAGCGAAACATGGAATATGTTCTTATCATTTGAAGAACACATGTTTGTTCTCACTACTCTAAACCCGATGCCCCTTAACGTGCGATCGACTAATGGCGGCCGAGAGTCAAGCGGACTTTGGAATAAGTCAAACAATATGGCTAAATGCTATATGATGACTACGATGTCCAAAGGCTTTGCGGTGCAAAGATCGATCGATGGTAGACTTGACGATATTTGGTCAAGTCTCGAGAGTAAGTTTGGGCGATCGGATCGGACGATCGACACACAATGAGAAATCTGGCGTGTAAGATGGAAGAAGGAAGTTCGGTCCATGAACATGTCTCCACATGACTCATCTCATGGATAGTCTTGATCGGTTGGGAGGAGGTATGACGAGTGCCAAGGTCGATATCATCCTCAATACACCGCCCAAGTCTTTGAGAACTTTCGGCGTAAATGCGATCATGAGCAAGACCGAGTTTACACTTAGTCGGTTGCTTAATGATCTCGTGGTCTGCGGAAGGAGTTATGGGAAAGGAGCACATGCTCTTGCTAGCACATCTAAGGGCCCAAAATTTTCGTTGCAAAATGGAAATAGAAAAAGGGTACCAAAGGTGGTAGAGGCAAGGAAATAGTGGGAGTAATGGGAGCAAGAACATGGTCGCCATAGGAAGCTTGAAGAAGCCGAAGGAGAAGGCAAGTGCTTGAGTGCGGCAAGATCGGCATTGGAAGGCCAGTGCCCTATGCTCGAGGCTCAAGTCGCCCGTTTGCTTAGTAACGGAAACATGTTTAGCGACTTGTTCTACCCATTCTTGGGTAGTAGATACTGGCGAATCGATCATGTTTGTTACACCTGCGGGGGTTCCTGCGGATAAGGGAGTCGTTTGATGGCGAGATAACGATCTCCATGGGCAAGCGGCGTAAAGTCGAGGCCGTTGCGGTTGGAGATGTTACTTTATGTTTTGAGAAGCAGCTTTAGTTTTAAAGGCGTTTTATATGTGCGGATTTTGGCGGAACCTTGTTTAGCATTTCAAATTATTTACTCATGGATATTACATTATTTTTGATAGTGGTGTTTCTATCATAAGAAATGATGAAGTTATACGTGTTGGCACGTTATATAATTAAGCTTTATACTATTTACGCCAAACATAATACCTATAACTATGTTGATCTTCATCAAACCCAAAAAGAAAGTTTTCTTCAAGAAGATGACACTACTTTTCTCTCGGCATCTTAGATTAGGTCACATCAATCTAAATAGGATCCAAAGGCGGCTAAGAATGGGCGTTGGGTAATCTCACGGTTACTCCGTTCCCGCCATGCGAATCTGTATAGAAGGTAAGATGTCGACCAGGACCCAAAGCGAAGGTTATAGAGCCAAAGAAATGTTGGAGTTAGTCATTTCGACATGTGTGGACCGATGCCCACACAAGCTCGTGGAGGGTACAGTATTTTGTCACTTTCATTGACGATTACTCAAGGTACGGATACGATACCGCTTCACCGCAAGTCAGAATGCTTTGAGAAATTCAAAGAGTTTAAGGCGGAAGTGGAGCAGAGCTAGGTAAGAGTATCAAGTCATCATGTCCGATCGCGGTGGCGAATACCTCGAGAACGAGTTTATGGACTATCTAGTGAAGTGTGGGATTACATCCCAACGCCTTCACCCGGCACACCACAAAGAAATGGTGTGTCGAGGCGAAGAAATAGGACTCTTTTGGAAATGGTTAGATCTATGATGAGTTATGCTACATTGCCTATTTCGTTAGGGGTATGTCTTAGAACAATGACATACTTGCTAAATCTAGTACCATCCAAGTCAGTCGAAAAGACCCATTTCGAGTTGTGGTTTGGGCGAAGCCCGTTTAAACCACATAAGGATATGGGGCGATCCGACACGTCTTTGAACAAGAAGGCTGACAAGTTGGAGGCTAGATCCGACGCAAGGCTGTTTATTGGCTATCCTAGAGGAACGAAAGGTGGTTTATTCTATAGTCCTAAGGATCAGAAGGTCATTATTAGCACTAATGCTCGATTCTTAGAAGAGGACTACATGAAAAATCATAAATCCAAAGTTGAAATCATTCTTCAAGAGTTAGAAGATGATCGTATTCCACCACCGATTAGGCCAAAGGTGCGAGATGTCGAGTCTAGTGGGAGGGATCGACACCAGATACTTCAAGAAATTGAAGTGGGTCGAGTTCCACCGAGATACCGACCGCATGAGTGGTACCTACACGACAAGTTGTGCAAGTTAGAGAACCACAAGTATCTCGCACCACCGCTGCCATTTTGCTGTGTAGAACCTCGTCAGTGGGGAGGTTGTTCGTCAACCCGAGCGATTTATGTTCGTGGGTGAATCTTCGGATTTAGTCCCGCAGTATCTAACATGCAATAATCGACTTATGGACATACAAGGAGGCGATACAAGATATTGATGCAAGATTATGGCACACCGCTATGGACTTAGAAATGGAGTCCATAACGCTATGGATGTATATGAAAGACACCTCTACCGATGGCAAGGAAGCCGTAGGTAGTAAGTGGATATACAAGAGGAAGAGAGATTCGATGGAGAGGTTTGGGTTTCAAAGCCGGGCATGTGGCGAAAGGGTACACTCAGATTGAGGGCATCGATTTTGATGAGACCTTTCACCGTAGCAATGCTCAAGTCCATCGTAATTCTTCTAGCCATAGCAGCCCACTTGAACCTAGAGGTTTGGCAAATGGATGTTAAAACCGCTTTTCTAAACGGTTACCTTGAGGAAGGTAGAGACATCTATATGCAAGAACCTCAAGGTTATATGGTAAAGGGTGAAGAGCATCTAGTATGGAAGCTTAAGTCCATTTATGGACTTAGCAGCCTCCCGATCATGGAACTTACGCTTTGACGAGGTAGTAAAGTCCTATGGATTTACCCGCTGCTCAGCGAGAGTTGTGTGTATCGGTTAGATGTCAACGTGATGTGGTATTTCGCACTTTATGTAGATGACATCCTTCTAGTCAAGCAACAACGTGAAGTCTGTTATCGACGTAAAGAGTTGGCTATCCGATCGCTTCAAATGAAAGACTTAGAGATGCGTACATTCTGGGATCAAGGTTTACCGAGATCGTAAGAAGAAAATGTTGAGCTTATCTCGGGCGCCTTACATTGATACCGTGATTACTCGTTTTAGTATGCGGAACCGCCAAGAAAGGATTGCTACCTTCGGACATGGCGTTCCTTTATTCAAGACGCATCCACCTATGACCCAAAGGAGATAGAGGAATGAGACAAGTTCCTTACGCCCGCGTAGGAAGTCTCATGTACGCAATGCTATGCACGAGGCCCGATATCCGCTATGCGGTAGCATAGTAGCTAGATATCGCCTAACCCCGGACAAGCTCATTGGACTACAAGAAGCATATACCAAGTACCGAAAGGACTCGAGATTATAAGCTAGTTTACCATCGAGATAGTCTAATGCCTTTGGGTTATCTGCACGGATTTCCAAGCCGACCGTGATGAGAAAAGTCAACCTCGGGCTATGTGTTTACCTTGGGAGGTGGAGCCAGATCTGGCATGAAGGCAAAGCGGCGATGCGTGCGGACTCTACCATGGAAGCGAATAAGTAGCCGCCGGAGGCTTCTATGAGGCTGTATGGTTCAAGAACTACCTCGTGGATCTAGATGTGGTACCGGTTTGCCCAAGAGTATCATAGTTCTTCGTGATAACTGTGCGATGGCAAACTCGAAGGAACCACGGACCCACGCGACCAAACACATAGAGAGAAAGTACCATGTCATACGAGAAATCGTTAGACGAGGTGACGTCTGATTGAAAAGATTGATACGACGGAAAATCTAGCGGATCCATTCACGAAGAGCTCGCCGCAAAAGTCTACGATGGACACGTTAGAGGATTCGATTGCTTGATGGCACCCACTTAGAAAGGAAACTTTTGTATAAGTGGGAGAAGCAAAGTGATGGTTGTTTGTAATAGCTAGTAGAAAGACACATTGTATACTAAAAGTTTGCTTTAGTATAAGTGGGAGATTGTTGGATTTGTATATCGAAAGCGCTTTGGTTGAGCTTGTATACAATGTTTCCTCGTTACCACTATTACAATCTCCTATCCGAATCAATACTTGATTGCATATATTTGTGTCCCTTATCTCATATATTAGTTAGATCACACGCATTGTGTAGAAGATCACGTAAGTCCGTATGATTGGTCAAGCTTAATGAGATATAAAAGTTTCACACCGAGACAACTTAAGGACGAGTTGTCGGTTTAGGCCGCAGATAGATAAGATAAGTGACTTGACTTAGTTGCTTGTCTATGCCGGTGCGTCCGAGGCACGTATCAAGGATCACGATGATATGTGTTCTTCTTCGACCATCGTGAAGAACCAAGATCTCGGTGACTTACGATGATCTAAACCTCGATAAGGTATTAGGTGAGTATGAGTTGTCGACCATCACTTTGACTTGTTATGAGTGAGGTTATATGTTCTAACCCAAGATTCTCCGCATCTTGGGTGGTGGCAAAGGTTTGTATGTCGCCAGTTATCTCAGACGAGTCACCGATCCGTTAAGGATGATGACGCCCCTTAAGGAGCTCAAAAGGTTTATTGTACTAAACCCCGCAGTTGAGTTAGCTCAAGTACAATAATAAGGTTGAGTGGTACTACTTAATGAAATGAAGTTATTAATCGCTTTAAGCGACCGATTGCTATAAATGATTAATGGACGCTCGATATCTTAAATACGGGATTCAGAATGTCTAAGTGCAAGCCCGACTCAACTTCGGTAATAAAGGGGAAGTCAAGATTCTTTCTCTTGTGGCATGATCGAATGTTTATAAATTAATTTATGTTCCGGGTGAACATAAGATAATTAATTTATTTGAGGCCCATCTTTATTCCTTGCATTTGATCCTGGTCGGCCCATCCAGCCCATAGCCAAGGAGAAATCGACGCCATTTACTCTACAAGGAAAGGATTTTATTCTCTTTATCCCACAAGGATATTATTATATTTATGGTATATGCATAGATCCTTACCATATAAGACTATGGTAATAATCCCGAGAATATGGAATAATCCCGAGAGTATGGAAATAATCACGAGATTATGGTATTTTTCCATAGATTATGGTAATTTCCATATAGGATTATGGTAATTTCCATATGGGATTAAGGTAGTGCATTATAAATATAAGGTATGAGATAGAATCGAGGTTAATCCTCAATTCATTAACCTAGAATTTTCGTGAGTCTCCATAAGTGTTTTGGAGTGATTCTCAAAAATTGTGCCTAGAGAGATTGGGTGATTTTTCCAAGCATTCTCCATAGATCGCCCTCACCGACGCTGAGATTGGGAAACGGGATACTGATCCGAGGAAGGTCAAAGCACGAGTCCGATCCGCTCGATCCATTCATCTCGCTCCATCGACCTCTTCGAGATCCAAAGGTAAACACGAGAAACCTCCACGTGTTGCAATTTATTATATAGACGCATGCTAGGATTATAATCAATGTATGGTGAATTAAATATCCAAGATAGATCCTCGTAGTGGTTAACAAATGTTTTCCCTACATTTATACCTGGGAGGGACACGGCCGAGTGGGCCGGCACTCACACGCTGATGCGGGCCGAGTCTGTTTCTCCGATGCTGGGACTCGACCCGGCAGAGGCTCCCATCATCACCGACCGAGATCGCCAACCTTCTTCGAGGCTAGCGATTCAGCCCGCCTTCTTCTTCTGAGGCGCCTTGCTCGGTGAGGATGAGCCCTTCTCTCGTGGAACCACTTCACCGCACAAGAAGAAAATCGCAACACGCGAGATCGATTTATAAGAAATAAGAAGAAGAGGTGCCTCACCCATCTCGGACCCCAACCCCGGGCCTTGACCGTGAACGCCGGTCCGCCTTATTCAGTCGCCCCGGTGAACCCTACGAGACTTCACCGAGCATATTGAGTGGTCCTCTACAGAGCCGAGAGGATTCACTTTCAAATCCTTCATTCTACCCAACCCCACTCAGAGTTCTGGGTGCCCTCACCAAGAAAAGAAATATTTACTTTGCCACCGCGGTACCTTCGAGGCGGTAATCCTAAATGGTTGCCGAGGTGAAAAATAGTACACACCCCCGCACTCTTCTCGACCGAAAATCGATCGTAACCTCAAAAGTAAACCCCAGCTATGTCGTAACAAGAAAGCCCCATCCCGACTCACCGACCTAATGGAGTTTGGGGTAAATTACATATGAGAATTTGCAAATATTCCCGAATGTGCAAAAAATGGGGCTAAAGGGAACCTAAGACTCGCCTCGTGGCATCTACATATATCTGTCAAAACCTCCGGAAGCCAAAGTTCGGTCACGGGTCCCAAAGAGCACCACCAGCCTCCACAGATGGCAATCCCTCCCACACTAATTACGCCGAAAACGCTCGAGACGATCTAACGCCCCGACCCTATAACCATCCCAAGTGGGAAATCGACTAACCCCAGCGCTAATGCCTAAGGATTTACCCGCAAAATTATGGCACATGTAGTCCCTAATCTCTACCTCGCTATCGTGAAGAAGAAGAACTAGCGTAACCGTGATATGGAAAAGTTAAGTCATACTTACTTTTTAGTGATGGGTATTGTTTCTTCGATGAACGGGAATAGATTGAGAACTCGAAAACTCGTCCTGCTTTCTTTGCTCGAATGACGTGGGAAGAAAGTGAACAGCCTCCTTAGGGCCTATTTATAGTACGAATGGGCGCCCAAATTACCATTTCAACTTCCCACGGGTCGATTGCAATTTGATGTAGAGTAGACGCCGCACGTGTTTCGAGCGCCCATCAACCGCTTGTGTGGTGACGTGATCAAAGACGCTACCGACACACCGCCTAATCGCAATCATCATTGTGACCCGACCTCGGCGTCGATTTATAAACGACATCGCCACCCAACGCCGACGCCCGGGCTGACCTCATCACCCCGACTCCCGACTCCTGAGTAGTCCTTCCAAGCGACGCGTTATCCATCCACGACGAGCCACCGACCTCGGTATCATCCGTAGGATATTTCTATCCGTGATCGACCTCGGCATCATCCAGATGGATATCTCTATCCACCGGACCTCAGTATCATCCGTAAGGATATTTCTATCCGTGATCGGACCTCAAGATCATCCAGATGGATATCTCTATCCACCTGACCCGGTGTCATCCGATGTATATAGCTAGCCAGCTCGGTCCTCGTATCATCAAATGATATCTCTATCCGTGTCGGATCTCAGATTACTTTGATGAATATCGCTATCCGTGCCGGACTCAACATCCCCCGCAGACATCTCTCGTCCCATGACAGATTTACTCGGCCGTCCTCGACAAGCAAGCACGCCTGTGCCAACACACCGTCTCAACTCGCTCGACCCGGATCACGATCTAGCCCTAACGGCAAAAAGACAAGACCTTCGACAACAACCTCGGTAAAGCACCAACCAACCTAGAATACGATCTTCCCTCACCCGCATAGTTGTTACCGACTATTGGGGGATATGATGGGATATGGCCCAACCGCCAGCCCACCGGCAAGCCCAAACGAGCCGGGCCCGACGATGATGCACTCCACGCTGTTGCTTCAAAGCCCACCTCTAAACCCTAATCAAGACCCTAATTAAGACGAAATCAAAGGCGAGATCGTGGTCACATAATGGAGATCTTGGCCGCCACAATGAGATCATGGTCAAGATGGAAGGATCGTGATCCCACCAATCAAGGGATCCGTATGAGATCCACGATAATGTATAAATAGAGGTTAGGTCGACGGTAATAGGGTTAGCAACTTATTGGATACTAGAGCCTTTTAGATACACTCATTGTAATCCGTTTATAGTGAAAGTATTGAGGATCATCACCTCCGTGGACGTAGATCTCATTCTTGATCGAATCACGTAAAAACTCTTGTGTTCTTTACTGTTTTTCTTAAATCTCGTCTATTTATATATACTAGATTTATCAATCATATATCAAATTAAAGCGCTTGTCGATAATTTTATTTCAAGGTGTATAGTTGCATATGTTTTGATGAACGGAAAAGCACGATGTTTAGAATTTAAATTATAAGAAAGAGAAAAATAAAGAAATGAAGAGAGAGAAAAATTAATAGCATATAAAGTAAAAGTGTATAGTTTTGAAGTTATACACTAGGTTTTAAACTTTACATTAATTGTGACCTTAATTTTAATCTTAATTTACAACATTGCCATTCAAATTAATTTGAATTTGATTTCAAATTGAAGATTCATACTTTAATATAGTATAGATTTTTTGAATTACTGGAATAAGAAAACGAAGTCCACTTATTCGTAAGTTAATATTAACGATTATTCTTATCACCCCATCTAATTACGTAACTACAGATACTATCATCAACACATATTTATATATTTTACTACCAACAATATTAAATAACATGCGATTATCATCAAAATCCCAGTTGATGCGCAAAACGAAAAACCATTTAATTACAGTATGTTGGATTCCAACTAAGGAATTGATAGCAGCTTCTTATGAATTTAGAACAGAAAGTTGCGTAATTAGATGGGGTAGTAAGAATAGTCGTTGAAACTTACGAAGAGCAAAATCAATGTATATATATGGTAAAGTTGTTTGGAAGTTACTTTGACTAAGTTTTTGAGTGACATAATGTTTAATTTTGTACAGCTAAATTGCATCGGATCGATCCACATTTCGAGTAGATAATCGTGATATATTCACATTCTCAAATCCGATTTCCATGAGTGAGAAATAATGAATCAAAGTTGGTTACTTAAACATGGAGTTATGTGATTAGATGGATATGCATAAATTATTAAATGATTATCCCACATTGATTAATATATCTTTATTAATTATCTATATAAATGATTCATTGAACACTTAGTATAATTATGTGCACATTTGATGGACTGGAAAGCCCATGCGCGCACACGCGCACGCAGCCGGCCCTGGCTCCCGCTCCGTGGACCGTGGACCATGGATCTTGTTCTCTGGGCTGTTCGTGGACTTAATTTTGTGGGCCTGTTCTGGGGCCCAATGCCCTTACCTTTGGGATAATTGATTGATCGAGATTGAAGAGACATCCAATTACGTCCAATGAATGTGGACGCACAACTCATTTGCAATCCGAACTGAGGACGGGTTTTTGGGGTTAGCTTACCCTCGGGAATCGCGACCTTTGTCCCGATCATTGTAGCATGTGTGTCGCCCAGGGCATATGGGGCATGATGACTTGATATCATCCTCACCTTCATCCGGATACGCTTGGGCTAGAAAAATCCGTGCTCAGAATATTTTGATTTCTTGTGTTTTTGCAACCACGATCATACCTTAGTCGTCTCAAACCTATTATTTTGAACTTATTTCTAAATATTCAATTTTCCACTGATATAATAAATACTATTTATTCAACAAGTTTGATTGGTTAATACGAGTTGATTTTCTATTACGATAAATTGATGAAACAATAGCCTGTCCAATAGCTACTCAAATCGTAATAGTTATAACAAAAATTGAAAGTCTCCTCTTAATTGACGATTATCAAAAATATCAGAAAATGTTACAAAATTTATATTAAATGAATTTAATAGAAGTTCAAGGCACATAAGGGCAGAGTTTGGTTTTTTGGGGGGTGATAGTGGAAAAGTTGACAGATAAGTCACCCTTACTGCCACTGCAGATCCGCTTCTTTTCCTATTCAACGATCAGGCCCCTGGCTCTGTGTTTTCACATCCAGGGATTGGCAACTTATCCATTTAGTGACTTTGGCACTGGACATTCCCAATCGAGATTCAGAAGCTGAAATTTCCCCCTGCCATCAATAGGTTTAGCCAGGGCGTTTATAACACATCCACTAAGCGGAAAAACCTTATTGAAAAAAAAAACAGTTCTCGTTCATAATGTAAACAACACACTTTAGTCGTTTATGATGATCTCTCCAAACAAGCCCAAGCTTATCCCTAAAACGTCTCTTCGAAGTTGCGATCGGATCGATTCATTAAAAAGAAATGATTCAATATATTTCTTATGTACCCATAATATTGGTTTTGAATCAGATTTCGGATCAATCTATATTGATTGACTACCTCCATTATGTTTTTTAAAGTTCAATTTTTTTTCAGATGACAATATGAATGTACTATCATGTTCCATCAACACACTAAAAGGGTTATATGATATATCCGGTGTAGAAGTAGGCCAACATTTCTATTGGAAAATAGGGGGTTTCCAAGTACATAGACAAATACTTATTACTTCGCTATTCCTCGATTCAGATGGGAGTACGTTAGATGGAATAATTTCCCCAAGGGTTAAGCCCGCTTTTTACACGTCTGTGGAATCTTCATGATTACATTCCATGAATAGCCGGGACATTGAGGAATATTCAGAAAGGTATTTGGGGAATCGATCTGATTCTATCTCTGTTCCTTCCGTTGCGCTGCCCAGATTCATCGTAATTGTCGGTAATGTCCCGACATGATGGCTCTGTGGGAAACGTGGGTGTAACTCGCACCTTGTCTCCATAAATCGCTGCACAACTCCATCTGCAATCAATGAGGAACATAACTTCGTAACATCTGACATCAGTGCAGGTGTTGACTCCAGGAGCCCCATGATGGGATGACGCCTATAACTAGGACATGCCTCCCATGCATTAGCCACTTACTGTCAATCTGCATTCCAACATTCTAAAGTACTCTCTGCATCCACACTAAGTTATGTCCTCGCCTCGTTCCAATTTGTTGGAGCTCGTTGGTCTACGGTGCTGCTACCTTCAAGACATTCGTCGTTTTACGTTTGGGGACCGAGAGCACTACCGCGACGTATCTCGTCTTACAGATAGATGGCTCCTCGACTCGACGATTAGCATACAATTTTGTTTATTTCAGTTTTTCAATTCTGTTTTAGTTGATTTTGTAATTTCATCTCCTTCTACTTTTGTTTTACGTTATAATACGTAAGACAAGTTGTATTGTTTTATAAGCCTATTTTCCAACAAGTTTTAATCATTTTTTTCCCTAACTTGGTCAATTTGGGGCTTTTTGGCGACAAATCTCAATCCTGCTACCTTTTTCACAAAGCTTTGTGAATATGCAAATACAATTTAATCATTTGTCTTATTAAAAAAATCACTTTTCAAGTTATTTTAACCGCTGAAGCAAAAAACCTCGAGTCTCGTGGTAAAAGAAAAATTAGTATAAATTTGAAGGGGAAGTCTTTGAGGGAGAATTAGGGATGTGGACATGTAGGTTGATTAGAAAAATTGAGCATTGGATACCCGTATCTTTCTATTTTAAACACTAGACAGCCCCATGTGTAACCAAATGGAATTGTTTGCCGTGAGTGAACGTGCAACTTGTGCTGTAGATTATTGTTATCAATATTTGTTTTATATTTATACTTCGCCGCAAACAATTTCATCAACTTCAAGAATGTGTTTGTTTTTTTTTTCTTCGTTTTTTTTTTGTATTCACGTGAAATCAATAGTTGTTACTTTCGACTTGTGTGCATAAGATAGTATACACATGCTTATAAGGTAAATCCACGATCTTATGCAATAATCTTCAAATTACGTAGGACATGTAAATTACATTTGAAAAATCAGGTATAACAAGTTGAAACCTAGAAGCACTTTAATGAGATCATAACATGTGACCTTTTGGATATCGTAAACTCATTCAACCATTAGATCATTCCAAACGAACTTAATTACTACTTCCACCATTCTTTTTTACGTTTTCATTAGTATTTGTTTTTCTTGTTTTTAATAAGTGTCTTAGTTTGTAATTTGAGAGTAAAATTATGATATATTTCTTATTTATTCTTATTTAATACTTTTAGAATTTGATAATTAGTTGTATGAATACATTTATCATGATAATTAATGAGATTAATTTATTTTTCTATTTTAATAATATGTGTAATTTGACAATGGATGATTAGAGAAAGTATTTATGAAACATTTTTTAATTATTATTATTACTAACCTCAAAATTCTTTCTCTACTTACTAATTTTCAATGACCATTACTTGTGTTACAATGGAAGGAAGTTTCTTGAAATTATTTCTTCGAATTTTTGGACGAAATAATGCAATACTTGTTTCAAAATTGTCACGCAACGCTTATATATATGATACACAAAACTCTTGTATATACGTTCTCATGATGATAGGATACGGCCCAACTACTAGGCCCAAGCATCAGGCCCAATATAAATGGACCCCGACATTAAGCTCGGCCTATGTGAGTTCGGCCCAAGAAGACTCATCAACCAACTACAACTCTAATCGCAATTGGAGACGTACAAGATTCGGATACATATCTAAAAGAATCCTTATGAGAGAAGACTTTGTATTAGAGTCAAACTCTATTTCATTAGAGTCAAACTCAATTTGCATTAGAGTCAAACTCAATTTGAATCAGAGTCGAACTCAACTTGATGGTATATAAATATAGGTTAGAATAGAAGAGAAGGATCTACGACATCTACACTCAGATCAATCACTTGATCATCTACACTCTTTGTAATCGCTTCTTACACTCTCAAATACACATATACTCTCTTGCTCCGTGGACGTAGATCTAATTCAAAGATCGAACCACGTAAATCCCTCGTGTTCTTTATTGCATTCATTACCTTACGAAATTAAGATCGATCACTGGCGCCGTCTGTGGGAAACAAAATTTTATGTTTTCGATCAACTTTTTATCGGGTAATAATTAGAACGACGATGAATACGAGAAGCATTACATCCAGGGCTGCTACCGACAACAACGACGGTGGCAGGACGCACCGAACTCGGCCTGGGAAAAACCCAATAAGAGATATGACCCCCGAAGGGCACGTTCAAAGTCTCGAGAGCGAGGCCAACCGCCTCTTCGTCCACTCCGCCACCACCCACGGTGCATCCGGCAACGTCACCAGCGAATTGATCGTCGGATGCCCGACATAAATCGAGAAGAGAGACCGCCACATTAGAAGCTCGATACAAGCAACAAGTAGCTCGGTATTATAACCGTGAGTGTCAAACCCGATAATTCCAAGTAGCGACTGCATCAAGTAACGAAGTCAAGAAGTTTAAAGCTCGACAAGTTACATACCACACGGGAAGGACCATACCAATTAAAGAAGTCCCCTGAAAAGGGTTATATAAGCTCGCCCATTTATTCGGTACGTCGTGTTTCATTAATAAAATATTTTCTTTATTTACTTCATATGCTTGCATATTTCATTTGTCACTTATGCATACTACCTCTCCCCATTATAAAAATACCTCTAAGGAGAACGACAAATACCCTCTAGGAGGATGAACAATACCTCTAAGGAGGACGACAAATACGCCTAAGGAGGATGAACAATACCCCAAGGAGGACGACAAATACCTCTAGGAGGATGATGAATACCTCTAAGAGGATGATATCTAAACGCCGCATGAGGACCACCCTATCAACACTTCTCGACAAATAAGGAACCTATACCTTCATTTAACACGAACTAACCACCTCAAGGAGGACGACAAATACCTCTAAGGAGGATGAACAATACCTCTAAGGAGGACGACAAATACACTCTAAGGAGGATGATGAATACCTCTAAGAGGATGATATCTAAACGCGTGAGGGACCACCCCTATCGACACTTCTCGACAAATAAGGAACCTATATCTTCGTTTATTTGAGGATGAATTACCTTCGTTTAATACGAGGACTAACTACCTGCTTATTTCGATGATGAATTACCTTCATTTAATACGAGGACTAACTACCTTCGCTTATTTCGAGGATGAATTACCTTCATTTAAATACGAGGACGAACCACCTCGCCTCGGCGCCCAGCCGACCTCTCCTCGGCCTTCGCCTCGGCCTTCCGACACCGCCACCCCCGCCCGCCTCCGCGATGTCGACCTCGGCCTTCGCCACCGGCCTTCCGACATGGCCGCCTCCGCCTCCACCTCGCCTCCAATGGCCGACCTCGGCCGCCACCTCGGCCGCCGCCGAGCCCGGCCTCCTCTTGCCGCATCCCAGCCACCTCGGCCAGCCCACCTCGCTGACGAGGAGGGTCTCTCCTCCTCAAAACCCTCGCGACGCGGGCCACCCGATGGATCGCCCTCACATAGCCCAAACTTGCCTTCCAAGTGAAGGACAACGACCTCTTTTGCTTCGAGAGCTCGACCGACATCGTCATCCGTGTTCGACCTCACGACGTTACACATTCGACTCTACACTAGACTACATATTCGACTTCACCAATAAGAGCCGAGTGACATACAACTTCGCAGAATTCTCTGCAGGCGGCCAAGCGACATTCAACTTTGGCGTAACGCCCAGCTGTATGGTTGATCGCTCCCTTTTCACACGTAAAGGCGTATATAGAAGGTAAGTCGAGTATCGTATCCACAGGATTGTAATACGAAACACGTAAGCTAGCTCAACGATAATTCATCATTATTCAAGCACGTAAAAGGGCGAAGGTTTATGGCTTCGAATTTAATCCAAAGCAAAGCGTAACCAAGCGTAAAATAAAATAACGCAAACAAACACTGGATGGTAAAACAGATAGGACGACTAACCCTAGGGATGCATTAATCCTATCCACAACGATGTTTATCATGTTCCTATTAACCAATTTTAATCCGCATAAGATGGAAGATCACATATATAACCAACAACTTCGCCACGACAATTGTGGCAAGAGATTACGAGTTTTTCCCTATCATTCTAGGTGAAAACAATTAACTCCAAAAGGATCACTAAGAATATGCTTCCTAAGAAAATCCTATCTCAGCTACGACTCAAGGCTTATTCGTATCATGCATTCAAGATAGATTGACAATTAATACAATTACGTAATAACGGAAAACTAGATATGCATCAAGATTGATCAGAAATTAACACATATAAATACGCACCAAGAATCATGAATCAATGCCTGGAAGGTAAATAGCGATAACAGGAATCACAACATATAGGATCGGATCATGCAAACCCTAGGATTAGAACGAAAATCTAGCCAGACATAATAAACGGAAAAAAATACGATTTAATCATGAAAGCGGAAATTAAATATATAAAACCCGTGATGAAGCGTTGGATGAACAATGGTTGGTCTTGAATCCAATCCCAAGCGAAAGAATGGAAAACAACGGAAAACGATCGGTCAAAACGTTCTGATCGATAACAAAGCGAAGAACTAAACTAGAATAATGCAAGAATTAAATCTAGAACTTAACTAAGCTAAAGGAAAGCAAAAATAGAGGAAAAACCGAGAAAACTGCTCGGGCGTGTCGGGGTCCGAGAGGCGCGAGTGGGTTGATCCCTATTTATAGAAAAGTGTGGAAACCCCATTTCTCATTTGTCGCGCTGCCTCGCGACCATGGCTAGCGATCGCTAGCGCGTCGCGAGGATAATTGTGCGTGTGTCTTTCGCTAGCGATCTCTTTCGCCACGTAGGTAGCCTCGCGGCTCTGGCTAGCGATCGCTAGCAAGGCCAGAAATCGCTGATAAAGAGCTATCTCGGCTTTGGGGCTGTCGTCAGGCGACTCTTTGGATCCCGCCTCCTCCGGTGCTGTCGTGGGGATACCTCGGCCACCTAGCGACCGCTAGGTTGGTTCTTTGAACCGGGCGAACGTGGTTTCGCTCGCTTCGCTCCTTGCTTCGATTATCAACATATAAACCTACAAACGTCAAGGAGCACCCAAGAGCAAGATCTTCTAGAAATAGATAAAACATTAAGAATCGATACATAAACGCATTATTAAATTATCTAAACTCATCTTTAAATATCAACAATAAACGTGTAAAATGCGCATTTATCAAACCCCCCAAACTTAAAGCATTGTTTGTCCTCAAACAAAAACAGAAATAAAGAAATGCAGAACGTTTATACACTCAACGATCAATGCAATGCAACATCTTACCATAGGCTTGCCGTTTCTCTAATATCTCCACGGCATCAAATGTATTCAAATAAGGATCAAAAAGGTCTTTTCATAGGTTATATTGTAGGCACATTGGTTAAGGTATGATAATATATGGCTAAGTGACTAAAAAAATATTCCAAGCACCCCCATTTATACTTTTCGACACATATTGACTTTGTCCATTTTCCTCTTCTTTCCCAACGTGCAAAATCGACGTTTTATGCCTCATAAGGTACCTATACTTTGATTAACGACCCTTTATGCTCAAAACACATAGTGAACTTATCATTGCTTTTTCTTTTCTTTTCTAGAGCTTATAGGTTTATTATTTTCACAAGGTACCCTTTTTTTCACCACATATGTTTTTCTAAAACTAATGTTTTCGCCATAACTACATCAAAATTTCAACCCTTTTGGTTCCCATATTCATCCTCACCTCCTATCATCCCGGTTAATCGAAGAATAAGTCTAATAAAAGCTCAAAGAAGGCGACAAATGGTATACATCATCGGGTTAGTGTTTGGGTGAATATGTGGTTAACAAAGATGGTCTTTATCCTTTCCAAATTGAAACACATATCATAGCCTCGACACGTAAAAACGGCAAGTTCTAGATGATAATCACATGCACGATATCACACAATTAATGTAAACCGATCAAGATATGTATACAAAGTGAAGCTCAAGTCTCATGAGTTAAGCAAATGGTGAAAACAACAAAGCTTAAGCACTCTCATGTCATTCATGCGTCATTTTCTAACATATCATGTGCACTATCATTAAATTTCACAAAAAATTATATCGTCATTGGCCACATGGATTAACACACTTCACTTAACTCTTTGATCGATGAGACACAACATGAAAAGATGTATACAAAAGACCCGACAAAAGCCCCAACATATAATAACTTAACAAAACGACGCAGCATAACAAGGACTCTCAATCACATCACACTCAACTACTCCCCCAAACTTATTGTCAACAAGCAGCAATGGAGGCAATAATGTTTGTAAGAGAGTGATTGGGAGACCGTACTCATATGTTGCGCTACTCCGCGGTCGATAGAATCCTCACCATTGATGATATACATGGGACTTAAAACAAACAAAACAAAACACAAGAAAACAACGAAAACAAGAAAACAAAACAAAGACATAAAGCACGTGAAATGTTGGGTTACCTCCCAACCAAGTTGTGGATTTATCGTCGCTAGCTCGACGTTACCTCTTATCAATCGAAGCGATTTGGCAACCGTGGTCTTTCTAAACTTCAATTTGCCTCTTGTACTTGGCATTGACAATGCACCACCAATTTGCACAACAATGGTTTCCACAAAGCTCGAACTAATCACCGGATTTTTACGCCGAGTCCACTTCTTCCTCGCATCATGCCCGTTGATCGGGCAAGTACCTCTAAGCCGCGACATGCGTGGCGCCAGCAATGTGATCGAGTAGCAATCCGCTTTTCACCGTCGTGTTGCTTGATGGCGCCATATATGGAAATCTTGAGCTCCTCATCGTTAACACTAAATGTGAGATTACCTTCCGCACATCAATCAAAGCACCACGGTTGCTAGAAAAGGTATGCCCAGATTAGCGGTTGTTGTTCAATTGGGATATCTAAAATCACAAAATCGGCAGGAAAACAAAGTCCCAATTCTTACCAACACATCTTCGACGATACCTTTAGATATGTGACCACCGTCACCATCATCGTGATATCTTCGCCGGCTTCATCTTCCTAGGTGCACCGGCTGAAAACGCTCAGCATCATCGATTGATGCTCGCCTCAAGTCGCACAACACATTTGGAAAGTTTGCTCGACGATCTCGCATTCTAACATAAACCGCGGGATCCTTCGCTTAAAGGAAGCCTCTACAAGACGGCACCGCATTCTTCGATAGGGTAATTTTTCAAATTTCCCCAATTTCTTCTTGCTTGCAAGCTGCCTTTAAAAAATTCATGTATCCCGCATGTTTCGCAAGCGCTCAAAGAGAGGTAAATTGATCTCAACTTTTGAAAATCTCTTTGAAACGAGCAAACTCTCGCCATATTTCGACTGACTAGTCGACTCAAAATGGGACCGCAGGAGTGTACGCGAGAATCGATTCTGGAGGCCCTTCGCGGTTTACCTCGCGATCACCGGAAGGTCGCAAGCGCTCGCTCTGCGCGCAATCATTCTTCGCTCGAGCTTATGGGCGCTAGGTCGCCGTGAACAAAACTGGGACGCGCGACAACCGATGGTCGCGGGCGCTGCGTTTCGGTCGCGAGCCCATGGGAAAATTCGGACTCGCGATCGGGCTCATGGGTCGCGAGCTCGGTCATGAGTTTCGCTCGCCTGTACTTTCGTCTGTATGGCTCTTGCAAGCTTGTCCACCTTGTCTGCGGATGGCGAAACATTGATTTTTCGGTTCACCCAGACACTGGAAATTGGTCTGTCTTTGTAGTGCATTCAACTGCACGGCTACTTGACCAACTGATTTTCAAAATCTTCATATGCTTTCCCATAGCCGTCACAAGGACTCCAAATGATTAATCTTCGTCCGTGTTGCTTATAAATGAATTCGTTCGTTGTCAATTGTTGGTTGCTTACAACCAATGCACGATCATGTCCTCTGACTCGGCTTCTTTGTTTCTTGAATCACCCATTCGAATCGAGAAACCCATGAGGTCGTTGAAAATTATTGGGTTGGCGACGAGAAATTTGGGTGATTTCTGTTCGTTGTACCGGATTGTCCCAGTGACGGTTCTTTTCGATTGATGAAATTGACGTCCTCCGCTTTGATCCGACTTTTAAGAGGGTGATTTGCTTCATTAGTTCATCATATCTCGAAGTCAACCTCACGGCCACCGCCTTAACCATCGCGCCCTCTCCGCGGCCATTGATAACTATTTGCCGCCATCTCTTCTATGATGCGATCGGCCTCTACACGACGATTCAATAAACATCCACCGCCGACGCATCCACTATGCTCCTTGATGCCATGTCACCACCGTAGAACCGCGTGATCTGCTCGTTTGGAGAATCTGTGTTGTGGGCACTTTCTCAATAGGCCCTCAATCGCTCCCACGACTAACAATGACTCATCTCCTAGCCGAGAAGGAAGATCTCGGCGATGATTTTCCTGGCTTGGTGTCATGGAAAATACTTTGAGAGGAACTTTCGCAGATCCCCAACTGCTTATGCCCGTATGTCCAAAATCTCGAACCACTCTTCCGTCGATCGAAAGAGAGAGAACCAACATGCGCATCCGGATCGTGTCTTGTGGCACCCCATTCGCTTGATGGTGTCACAAATGTCGGCGAATGTCTCAAGATGCGATTCGGTCCTCGTGACTCCTCCCCAAACCGCTCTCCTTGTACCATGCCGATTAAGGCCGGCTTTAACTCAAGATGTTTGCATTGACTTCCGCCCTATCCGCCTCCTTGGAATTGCTCGGTGGGAGGTCGGTATATATAATTCGAGGTCTCGCTCAAGCAGACTAGAGTCCTATATTCGCCATCCGCGCCGCATCTCTGCCAAATCGCTAACATGCGTGCAGCTTGCTCGAGAGGAATGCCCTGCTCGTGGATTAGCCGCCATTGCAGCCCGCTCTTCTCTCGCTCTCTTCTCATTTGAGAGCTTTCGATCTCGGATCTAGTAATATTTCGTGAGGTCCCCGAGATCTTGACGATAAACTACCCGAGAAAAGAGAGGATTCACCGTAACAATAAATAAATAATATAATATATAACTTGAATTAATAAATCCAAATCACAAATTATTCCTATGTAATCTTAACAATTTAAGAACGCGCCTAAAATTTGATCGCCCTTTTCACACGTAAAAGGCGTATATAGAAGGTAAGTCGAGTATCGTATCCACGTGGATTGTAATACTAAAACACGAAGCTAGCTCAACGATAATTCATCATTATTCAAGCACGTAAAAAGGCTAAAGGTTTAATGGCTTCAATTTAATCTAAAGCGACGTAACCAAGCGTAAAATAAAATAACGCAAACAAACACTCGGATGGTAAAAACAGATAAGGACTACTAACCCTAGGGATGCATTAATCCTATCCACAACGCTTGTTTATCCTGTCCTATTAACCAATTTTAATCCGCATAAGATGGAAGATCACATATATAACCAACAACTTGATTATTTACAATTGTAAGAGATTACGAGTTTTCCCTATCATTCTAGGTGAAAACAAGTAACTCCAAAAGGATCACTAAGAATATGCTTCCTCACGAAAATCCTATCTCACCACGACTCAAGGCTTATTCGTATCATGCATTCAAGATCGATCGACAATTAATACAATTACGTAATTAACCGACAACCAGATATGCATCAAGATTGATCGAAATTAACACATATAAATACGCACAAGAATCATGAATCAATGTCTCGAAGGTAAATAGCGATAACAGAATCACAACATATAGGATCGATCATGCAAACCCTAGATTAGAACGGAAATCTAGCTGCACATAATAAATGAAAAGAAATACGATTTAATCATGAAAGCGTAAATTAAATATATAAAACCCGTGATGAAGCGTTGGATGAACAATGGTTGGTCTTGAATCCAATCCCAAGCGAAAGAAAGGAAAATAACGGAAAACGATCGGTCAAAACGTCCGATCGATAACAAAGCGAAGAACTAAACTAGAATAATGCAAGAATTAAATCTAGAACTTAACGGAAGCTAAAGGAAAGAAAAAACAGAGGAAAAACTGAGAAAATCTGTTCTGGGCGTGTCTGGGGTATGAGGAGGCGCGAGGGTTGATCCTATTTATAGAAAAGGTGGAAACCCCACTTCATCTCGCGCTGCCTCGCGACCATGGCGGTCGCTAGCACGGTCGTGAGGGATAAACCAGCGCTTTCGCCATGGGTCTCGCCGCCGCTATAGTAGCTCACGGCCCGGCTAGCGATCGCTAGCAAGGGCCGCGAAATCGCATAAAGAGCTATCTCGATTTGGGGCTGCTCGCATGCAGCTTTTGCGACCGCATCCTCCTCGGTGCTCGCTGGGATACTCTGGCCAGCCTTAGCGACCGCTAGGTTGGTCGCTGGGAACCGCGTAACGTGGTTTTGGCTCGCTCGCTCCTTGCTTCGATTATCAACATATAAACCTACAAAAGTCAAGAAACACCCAAGAGCAAGATTATTTAGAAATAGATAAAACATTAAGAATGATACATAAACGCACATTAAATGATCTAAACTCATCTTTAAATATCAACACAATGTAAAAAATGCGCTTATCAAACCCCCAAACTTAAAGCATTGTTTGTCCTCAAACAAAAAATGTAAATAAAGAAATGCGTAACGGTATACACTCAACGATGAATGCAATGCAACATCTTACCATAGGCTTGCTGCTTTCTCGATATCTCCACCGCATCAAATGTATTCAAATAAGGATCAAAAAGGTCTTTTCATAGGTTATATTGTAGGCACATTGGTTAAGGTATGATAATATATGGCTAATGACTCAAAAATATTCCAAGCACCCCCATTTATACTTTTTCGACATATATGGACTTTGTCCATTTTCCTCTTCTTTCCCAACGTACAAATCGACGCTTTTATGCCTCATAAGGTACCTATACTTTGATTAACGACCCTTTATGCTCAAAACACATAGTGAACTTATCATTGCTTTTTCTTTTCTTTTCTAGAGCTTATAGGTTTATTATTTTCACACGGCACCCTTTTTTTCACCACGATGTTTTTCTCTAAAACTAATGTTTCTCGCCATAACTACATCAAAATTTCAACCCTTTTGGTTCCTATATTCATCCTCACCTCCTATCATCCGTTAATCGAAAGAATAAGTCTAATAAAAGCTCAAAGAAGGCGACAAATGGTATACATCATCGGGTTAGTGTTTGGGTGAATATGTGGTTAACAAAGATGGTCTTTATCCTTTCCAAATTCAAACACATATCATAGCCTCGATACGTAAAATGGTAAGTTCTAGAAGATAATCACATGCACGATATCACACAATTAATGTAAACCAGATCAAGATATGTATACAAAGGAAGCTCAAGTCTCACGAGTTAAGCAAATGGTGAAAACAACATGCCTAAGCACTCATGTCATTCATGCGCATTTTCTAACATATCATGTGCACTATCATTAAATTTCACAAAAAATTCTATCGTTATTGGCCACATGGATTAACACACTTCACTTAACTCTTTGATCGATGACACAACACGAAAAGACAGTATAAAAGACCCGACAAAAGCCCCAACATATAATAACTTAACAAAACGACGCAAAGCATAACAAGGACTCTCAATCACATCACACTCAACTACTCCCCAAACTTATTGTCAATGTGCAATGGAGGCAATAATGTTTGCGTAAGAGAGTGATTGGGAGAGACCGACTCATATGTTGCGCTTACTCCACGGTCGATAGAATCCTCACCATTGATGATATACATGGGACTTAAAACAAACAAAACAAAACACAAGAAACAACGAAAATAAGAAAACAAAACAAAAGACATAAAGCATGTAAATGTCGGGTTACCTCCCAACCAAGTTGGATTTATCGTCGCTAGCTCGACGTTACCTCTTATCAATCAAAGCGATTTGGCAACTGTGGTCTTTCTAAACTTCAATTTGCCCTCAGTACTTTGCATCGACAATGCATCACCAATTTTCACAACAATGGCTTCCACAAAGCTTGAACGAATCACCGGATTTTTATGCCGAGTCCACTTCTTCCTCGCATCATGCCCGCTGATCGGGCAAGTACCCTGCCGCCGACATGCGTGGCGCCAGCAGCAGTGATCGAGTAATCTTCCGCTTTTCACCGCCGTGTTGCTTGATGGCGCCATATATGGAAATCTTGAGCTCCTCATCGCTAACACGAACGTGAGATTACCTTCGCACATCAATCAAAGCACCACTGCCATAGAAAATGTATGCCTGTGATTAGCGGTTGTTGTTTGAATTCGGGATATCTAAAATCACAAAATCGGCAGGAAAACAAAGTCCCAATTCTTACCAACACATCTTCGACGATACCTTTAAGATATGGATCGACCGTCACCATCATCGATATCTTCGCTCGGCTTCATCTTTCCTAGGTGCACCTGGTTGAAAACGCTCAAAGCATCACGATTGATGCTCGCCTCAAGTCGCACAACACATTTGGAAAAGTTTGTCGACGATCTCGCATTCTAAAGTAAACCGCCGATCCTTCGCTTAAAGGAAGCTTTCTCTCGCAAGACGGCATCGCATTCTTCGTGATAGGTAATTTTTCAAATTTCCCCAATTTCTTCTTGCTTGCAAGCTGCCTTTAAAAAATTTATGTATCCCGCATGTTTCGCAGCGCTCAAAGAGAGGTAAATTGATCTCAACTTTTGAAAATCTCTTTGAAACGAAAGCAAAGTCTCATCATATTTCGACTTGACTAGTCGACTTAAATGGGACCGGAGGAGGTACGCGAGAATCGATTCTGGAGGCCCTTCGCGTTGACCTTGCGATCACTGGAAGGTCGCGAGGCGCCCGCTTCTCGCCGCAATCCTTCTTCGCTCGAGCTATGGGTACTGGTCGCCGCGAACAAACCGGGGCGCGACAATCATGGCTCATGCGCGCTGCGCTCGGCCGCGAAGCCTGTGGGGAAAATTGGGACTCGCGATCGGGCTCATGGTCGCGAGCTCGGTCGTGAGTTTCGCGCCCGCCACTTTCTTGCCCTTATGGCTCGGGTAAGCTTGTCCACCTCGTCTGGATGGCGAAACATTGATTTTCGGGTTCACCAGACACTCTGAAATTAGCCCGTTTTTGTATTGATTCAATCGCACGGCTACTTGACCAACTGATTTTCCAAAATCTTCATATGTTTTCCCATAGCCGCCAAAGGACTCCAAATGATTAATCTTCCGCCGGTGTTGCTTATAAATGAATTCGGTTCGTTGTCAATTGTTGGTTGCTTACAACCAATCACGCATCATGTCCTCTAGACTCGACTTTTTGTCTCTTGAATCACCCATTCGAATCGAGAAACTCTGGCGAGGTCGTTGAAAATTATTGGGGTCAAGCGACGAGAAATTTGGGTGATTGCTGTTTGTGTTGTACCGGATTATCCCTCGACGGTTCTTTTCGATTGATGAAATTGACATCCTCCGCTTCGATCCGACTCTTTAAGAGGGTGATTTGCTTCATTAGTTCATCATATCTCGAGTCAACCTCACGGCCAACGCCTTTAACCATCAAGCGCCCTCTCCGCGGCCATTGATAACTATTTGCCGCCATCTCTTCTATGATGCGACCGGCCTCTCTACACGATTTATTCAATAAACATCCACCGCCGACGCATCCACTATGCTCCTTGTATGCCATGTCACCACGAGAACCGCGTGATCCGCATTCTTTGGAGAATCGTGTTGTGGGCACTTTCTCAATAGGCCTCGAATCGCTCCCACGACTCAAACAATGACTCATCTCCTACCGGGAGGTGGGAGATCTCGCGATGATTTTCGGGCTTTGGTCATGGAAAATACTTTGAGAGGAACTTTCGCAAAATCCCCCAACTGCTTATGCCCTGCGGTCCAAACTTCAACCACCTTCGCCTCGATCACAGAGAATCCCAACACGCGATCCGGATCGTGGTCTCAGTGGCACCCCATTCGCTTGATGGTGTCACAAATATCGAGGAATGTCTCAAGATGCGCATTCGGGTCCTCTCGTGACTCTCCCAAACCGCTCTCCTTGTACCATGCCGATTAAGGTCGGCTTTAACTCAAGTTGTTTGATTGACTTCCGGCCCCATCCACCTCCTCGAATTGCTCGGTGGGAGGTCGGTACATATAATTCAGAGGTCTCGTCTCGGAGCAGGACTAGAGTCCCATATTCGCCATCCGCGCTGCATCTCTGCGAAATCGGCTAACATGCGTGCAGCTTGCTCGGGAGGAATGCCCTGCTCGTGGATTAGCTACCATTGCAGCCCGCCTCTTCTCTCGCTCTCTTCTCCTATGAGCTTTCGATCTCGGATCTAGTAATATTTTAGGAGATCCCCGAGATCTTGTACGCATAAACTACCCGAGAAAAGAGAGAATTCACCGTGACAATAAATAAATAATATAATATATAACTTGAATTAATAAATCCAAATCATCAAATTATTCCTATGTAATCTTAATAATCCGCCACGGCGCCAAAATTTGATCGCCCCTTCCACACGTAAAGGCGATATAGAAGGTAAGTCGAGTATCGTATCCACATGGATTGTAATATAAAAAACGTAAGCTAGCTCAACGATAATTCATCATTATTCAAGCACGTAAAAGGGCGAAGGTTTAATGGCTTGAATTTAATCCAAAGCGACGTAACCAAGCGTAAAATAAAATAACGCAAACAAACACTCGGATGGTAAAAAACAGATATGACGACTAACCCTAGGATGCATTAATCCTATCCACAACGTATGTTTATCCTGCTCCTATTACCCAATTTTAATCCGCATAAGATGGAAGATCACATATATAACCAACAACTTCGCCACGACAATTGTGGCGAAGAGATTACTAGTTTTCCTATCATTCTAGGTGAAAACAAGGAACCCAAAAGGATCACTAAGAATATGCTTCCTACGAAAATCCTATCTCGCCTACGACTCGCGCTTATTCAGATTATGCATTCAAGATCGATCGACAATTAATAATTATGTAATTAACCGACAACTAGATATGCATCAAGATTGATCGAAATTAACACATATAAATATGCACCAAGAATCATGAATCAATGCCTGGAAGGTAAATAGCGATAACAGGAATCACAACATATAGGATCAGATCATGCAAACCCTAGGATTAGAACGGAAATCTAGCCAGACATAATAAATGAAAAGAAATACGATTTAATCATGAAAGCGGAAATTAAATATCTAAAACCCGTGATGAAGCGTTGGATGAACAATGGTTGGTCTTGAATCCAATCCCAAGCGAAAGAACGGAAAACAACGGAAAATGATCGGTCAAAACGTTCTGATCGATAACAAAGCGAAGAACTAAACTAGAATAACCCAAGAATTAAATCTAGAACTTAACGGAAGCTAAAGGAAAGCAAAAACAGAGGAAAAACTGAGAAAATCTGTTCTGGGCGTGTCTGGGGTCTGAGGAGGCGCGAGTGGGTTGATCCCCTATTTATAGAAAAAGGTGGAAACCCTAATTTCTCATCTGCCGCGCCGTCTCGCGACCATGGCTAGCGGTCGCTAGCGTGGTCGTGAGGGATAAATTAGCGTGCGTCTTCATGTCGCGGTCTCTGCGTCAGCGCTCGTAGTAGCCTCAGCTGAAGAAGCGATCGCTAGGCGGCCGCGAAACCGTGACAAGAGCTATCTCGGCTTTGGGGGCTGCTCGCGTGCGAGCTCTTTATGACCGCGCCCTCCTCGGTGCTTTCGTGGGGATACCTCGCGGCCCCTAGCGACCGCTAGGTTGGTCACCGAACCGCGAACGTGGTTTGGCTCGCTTCGTTCCTCGCTTCGATTATCAACATATAAACCTACAAAACGTCGAAGGAACACCCAAGAGCAATATCTTCTAGAAATAGATAAAACATTAAGAATCGATACATAAACGCACATTAAACGATCTAAACTCATCTTTAAATATCAACAATAAACGTGTAAATGCGCTGCTTATCACGGGCCATGCGACATATGACTTGACGAACGCCTAGCCCGGGCGGCTACAACATACGACCGGCGAACGCCTCGGCAGGCGAAGCAGCGACATACGACCGGCGGAACGCCTGCAGTGGCGCAGAATCGCCGGGCAGGCGGCTGCGACATACGACTTGCAGCGCAGCGCGGCGGCCAAGCGACATACAACTCGACAGATCAGACGCACTCCACCGCGATCACGAGTTTCGCAAGCAATGTCGAACCACCGCCCCCATCCATCACGACCTCACTTCTACGCCTTTTTTGGGGGTATGATAGATACGCCCATCTACTAGGCCCAAGCATCGTGCCCAATATAAATGGGCCCCGACATTAAGCTCGGCCATGTGAGTTCGCCCAAGAAGACTCCTCAACCAACTACAACTCTAATCGCAATTGGAGCGAGAAGATTCAATGCATATCTAAAAGAATCCTTATGGAGAAGACTTTGTATTAGAGTCAAACTCAATTTGAATCAGAGTCGAACTCAACTTGATGGTATATAAATATAGGCTAGAATAGAAGAGAAGGATCTACGACATCTACACTCAGATCGATCACTTGATCATCTACACTCTTTGTAATCGCTTCTTACGCTCTCAAATGCACATATACTCTCTTGCTCCGTGGACGTAGATCTAATTCAAAGATCGAACCACGTAAATCCCTCGTGTTCTTTATTTCATTCATTACCTTACGAAATTAAGATCGATCACATGACGTGAACAGATAAAAGTATCATTTTATTTAATAAAAATATCATTTATATTAAAGAAAAGTATAATTATTTATATGGTAAGTAGAAAATATCATTTATATTAAAGAAAAATATCGTTTATGCTAAATAAAAGGATCAATGTTCGCACATGCGACATCCGCACAAGAGACCGTCTGTATGATATGGTAGTTTCAATGTAGATTTTCTTTTCATTTCCTTCTTTTTTCATCTCTAGTTTTTTTCTGACGCCCTTCTTAATTTTCTATTGCTATTTAATATCACATTTTATAACTTATTTTATTAATATGCTTATTTTAGGGGATATTTTATGAATAAAGTTACAAGTTTAGTATTAGGAATATCCGTTATAGGTATATCATATTATTAATAATATGATATTGTCAAATTATGTTCCACTAACTATAAATTCATGCATGGTTCGTAATTTAGCGTCCAAAAACTAGATTTTGAATTTCTTGGATACAAATTTCATTATATAATTAATGTTAAATTGAATTAATAGCAAGCGAGTAATAATAATAATAATAAGGTAGTCTATATAATATTAGAAAATCTAAATTCTTAACTGCTTTACTTGTATGAATAAACCCGAAATTATGGGTGATAATATATTACCAAATAATGTATTTAAAGGAATTGCATGGGGTGTGATGATGGACCCAAATTTCTTGGTAGTAGGGTTTTACTAATTTCTATAGGCACCTTGAAAATGCAACACTAGAACGCGTTTTGAGGCTGCAAATTTTCAACTAACAATTCTCATCATGAATAAAAATTGCAATATCAGATTAAAAATAAACATTGTTTTAGAGAGAAGAGTGCAGAAATGAGTTAACATATAGGGAATAGGTAAGTTATAGATGGAAGTAATGTCGTATATGGTCGGACGACAACAAAATCAAATCTTAATCCCATAAAATTTTAATCAGCCTTGGAATTTGGGCTTCTTTTTTTTAATATTTGTAGGCAAATTTTTAGGTCCCATATGTCCCTACGTACATATGCATGTGCATGTGTGATGTTTAAAATAATTAGTTATTCACTACCAACTAATTTATTTTATATACGTATGATTATTTCTTTATATTCTTTTCGAGTCATGTTGATCATTGTATATAATTAATCAACAAGTGTTTGTAATTGGTATACTTATTTTCTTCCTGCAATTATGTTTTTCGAAGTTTTTTAACTAAAATGAATTCTCTCTCACACGCACGCACCCTGAATATATATATAAATTATGACAACACGGTGTTGAGGAAGAAGTAGGAGGCAAAAGGCTAAAAGCCATCTTCCTACAGAATCATTTTTACAAAGTTTATAAAAAAAGGCTCAAACAAAAAACTAATAATAGGAAAAATTAAACAGAAAGTCAGAAATAAAGAAAAGGAAATAGCTCTCCTAGGTCTAACGATCAAATATTAACGAGTGCTTCACGAAACTTTAATCTTTAACGCTGCATAAATCTAGAATGGCGAATCTAATATTTTGGTTATTTAAATTGAACTTATTAATTTATTAACACGTATAACTTTTTTCCTCTGAGTTTTAATTGTTCCTTCTCTTGTTTCTGAGTTTCTTGTAAATATATTCGAAAATATTCAAATAAAGAAGTTAAAATTGGTCAAAGCATACGAATTAGACAAGATTAGTTAGAGAGAGAGAGAGAGAGAGAGTTAACGTGATAGAGATATGTGTATGGTAGTGGGGTATGTGAGAGGAGAATAATCCGCTTTGTAGTAAGATCCAAGTGCTTGCAGCCAAAAGCAGTTAAAATATATATATTGCTCATCTAATTCTTTATTATAGATAATAATAATAATAATAATAATAATAATAATAATAATAATAATAATAATAATAACAACGTCTATTATAGATCACTAATATTATTTCTCCATTTGATCAGAAATATATTACAAATATACATAGAGAGAAGAGGGATCATATAGTACTTGAGCCTGAAATAGTATGTAATACTCAGTCCCATCTATTAATCTCATAAATCATATGGTGGATATTTTTTCGGATCTTTTAAGCTATTTTCGATAATTTCGCTACAGTAATGATAGATTAGTAATTTGATTTGTTATGTGATTTCCAAAAACAAATCATGCATATAGTTGAACTAAACTATGCATTTAATGAACACAAAAATACATGCAGTTGAACACAAACATGCATATGAGTTTCGATTTTAATGTATGTTGGAAACGCACTACCAACGCTCGATCGCGCTTCCCCTGCATCTATTAGCCAGCGCTTGCTCATTCGCACCCAGCGCCGGTTGGGAGCGATGTAGTATTATGTTATTTTAAATACAATGTTATATTATTTTATATGCATTATTTGTGTTTTGTTGTGACTCTCCCCATACCCAGCGTCGGAGCGCACCCAACACCGGTTGGGTACGATACAATGTTATGTTATTTTGTATGCATTATTTGTATTTTGTTGTGGCTTCCCCAAACCCAATGCTCGCAGATACTCCAACACTCGCAGACTCCCCTACCTAGCGTTGGCGGCACCCAAAGCCTCTGGGTGCCTTTCCATTTTGTCCCTGAGCGAAAAATGAGCTGTCACGTGTCAAATTTTGATACGTCAACGTTTTCAAAATGTTTGATCTAGATTAGATACTACATACTACCTAAGGATTGAGCACTATAGGAATTAATATATATATATATATATATATATATATAGGGGTTGGTTATAGAGGTAGTTACCTCTTAGATAAGAACTAAGAACCAATAACCACCGTTAAATTAAATAAGATCGGATGACTCATAATTATTTAATGATAATAATAGTCAAATCCCTAAATTTTAGCAATTTGGATCTTTCACATTCTATTATTCGTTGTTCGTGTAGTTCATGTTGTTATTCATGTAATCGTAGTTCTTATGTATGCTATCACATTCCAATTAATTGTCATGTTCATGTAATTAATGTTGTTGTGCATGTAATCGTAGTGATTGTGCATATATGAACAGTTACCGTAAATGAATATATAAAATCCCTTGATTATAGGGCTAAACTGTTACCATTAAAATTCAAAGATAATAAGCGACCTATAATTAATCTTGACAGTTAGATTATAAAAAATGGATGGACCACATTAATTCTTAGTTTTCGAAAAAGTTAAAGTTCTCATTTATTCCAATATATATATATATATATATATATATATATATATATATAGTGGTTCAAATAAAAACCAATTTTAACGTGAGAACTAAGAACCACGAAAATTCTTTACTTAACAAAATGAATTTGCTATGAAAGTTAATGAATCACTGGAAAGTTATTGAATCCAAAATTGAATTTTCACCTGTGGTTCAATCCCATGAGAGGCAAAATTTCATTTTTGGATTCAGTAACTTTCCCAGCAGATTCATCAAGTTTCACACTGAATTCATCATTTTTTTGTTCTCACGTTCTCACAATAAAAATGGTTCTTACGTTAACTCTCCCATATATATATATATATATATATATATATAGGGTTAGATTTTCGTAGTGCCCGGTCCCTAGATATTATGTAGTACCCAATCTAGACTACATATTTTGAACACGTAGCCACACCACAAGCTGACACACGTGGCAGCTCCTTTTCTTTTTTAATTTTCGCAAGGGGCAAAATGGAAAGAAATCAAATCAGACTTCTTCTTCTCCTCCTTGGTGGTAACGGACGGCGCCGGAGACGACGACGGCGGCAACGGTAGCGGACGGCGTCGGCGACGATGGCGGCAGCACCGGCGAACATCAACAATATAAACAAACAACAACAAACAATAGATTTTGAAAGAAAGAAAAAGAAAAAAAAATGACAACAAAATTGATGGATTTCGAGAAAAAATAGAAGATAAATTTGATAGATGATTGAAGAATCGAGAAATATGGTGGCTATGGTGGTGGTTCACTTAATTCACCGTGAATCGGGAAAGAGACAGCTAAATTGATGAAAATGATGGATGGGAGATTTGCTGTCGAAAACCATAAAAATGCATTAAACAAAACATGACAATGCATTGAACAAAACATAAAACTGTATTTGCCACAAAACACAAACATGCATTGAACAAAGCACGCCCATGCATTGATCAAAACATGTCAATGCATTTAACAAAACGTAAAAATGCAGGCCAACCGGCAAGCTGAGCTCGACGCCGAGCACGAAGGCCACTGGCGCTTCCAAGCGTCAACCGCATGCATTAGTGTTCAACTGCATGCATTTTTTATTCATTTGAATGCATTGTTCAGTTCAACTAAATACATAGTTTGTTTTTGCAATCACATAACAAATCAAATTACTAATGTACCTTTACTTTTGCGGAAACAGCGAAATTAAAGCTTAAAAAGTCTGAAAAAATCCCAACCATAATCTCAACCATAGGATCTATGAGATGAGTGAATGAGATTGAGTACTACATACTATCTCAGGCTTGGGTATTTTTTGACCCTCCTCTATATATATATATATATATATTATTAAGTGAGAGAATTGAGATCGATGGACCACATCTATATGGCATATATATATTATTAAGTGAGAGAATTGAGATCGATGGACCACATCTATATGGATACCCCAGTCACGATATGATTCCTCTCGATTAGGTTCAATATTTCATGAACCACAAAATCTAAGAGGAAATTCAGGCTCTGTTGAAAATGAATAAAATCGACGAGTATCTAAATTATAATATTAGGGAAACGGAAGTGCCGTTATACGAATTCTGAAGATTAATTATTTAGTTATCTCTTCGTTGAATAAACTCAAGCTTGAAATGTGTGTTGTTCGATAAGCTTTGAAATTTGTCTCAAGTTCCACTTGTAAGAAATAAAAAACATATATAAAAGAATCAAGCTGCTTAATCGCAAGCACATTAAAAACGTTCAACTCAAAAGAAATATTCTAAATTTGGTTCAACAAACAATCAAGTTAATTTCAAGTATAAATTTGTGTAACTTAAAATAAATTAACAAATTCAAATATAGTTAATTGTTCGACCTAATTAGACCCTTTCCCACATAAACATAAGGTTCTTTACGTAACGCAGTAACTTTGTATTTTGGCAGCAGTTTATTCTTCGGAAGCAGAAACCAAGCAATTTTCGTTCTAGTGTATTATGACAAGCTTAATAATACAGATATATATGTATAAATTAATATATAAGTTAATTATATATTAATAATCTAATTTTATGTCTATGCTAGTCAACGCTAACGGTAATGTAATTCTTTGTGTTCACGCTGCTAGTACGTTTATGTTCATGTAAAATTTGAAAAAATAATTTGAAAACAATTTATCTATTATTTTAAAGAAAATATGTGATGGTATATGGATGGAGAATTATTATTGGCAAACATATACTTTGGAAAGAAGTAAGTCATTGCGGCAATATAACCTTTGAAATGTTTTCCAAACGATGTAACGCGCCATCTGTCTATCAATCATCATCATGCCATGATGTGATATTAGTACATACCGCATATACCGCATATATACTTGAAACGGCAAACACGGCCTATTCGATACTTGGCGTCGATTGTACCTACTTATTATGGTCTACTCTACTATAACTATAAGGGTTAGTTATAGTACACTATACCTTTTTATTGGATTACAAAATAATTTGATTTTTATACATGAGTTGCAAATATTGTTGAGGTCTAGCTAGAAAATTTCACGTGAAAGACTCAGAAGTTGACATGGACATTTTGATTCATTTTTAAAATTACATTGAAATATATTTTCGAGTTGAGAATTAGAACGATGTCAATTATGAATATATTTTTGACATCGTTCCAGTGCTAGAATATATATTTATGGGCATTAAAACGAAGTTGTTTTGATATCAAAAGACTTCACTTAGATATTTAAGTGGAAAATATATTTCCACGTAATTGACAAAATAAATCGAAACATTCATGTCGGCTTCAGGCCTTTCACGTTAGAGTTTCCAGCTCGAAAATATAGGTCAAGGCCATATTTTCAACTCCACCCAACAATCGAGCTATTTTGCGATATTTCGAAAATTAGACTTTTTCAGAACTTGTCCAAAAGATCAGGCCATAAGCTATAATTAATCTTAATTACAATATGCTCCCTAATACAGAATATAGTAACAATGAGCATTAACTATAGTTTGGTGGTATTTCTCTCTTTTACAATGGTGAGAGACCATAATACCAATATCAATCACAACCATCCCCTGACTAAAAAAATAGATAATATATATAATATAAAATATAGTACAATTTGTAGATAAAAAAGTTACAAACAATTAATGAAATTTAAAGTTTTAAATTTTTTTGTCTTTTTGGATGTGGTTCTTTTGGGAAAACAATACTATTGCTATATTACGCATTACTTGTAACATCTAGTATTCTTTGTAGAGGCGGTTGGTTTGGTCGATATGATACATAAAGTTAATTGGATAGAGTAGAATGTGATTATTTAAATTATTTAATTTTGTATTCAGATTGATTGATTATTATATGTGATAAATTGAAGGATTATGAATAAATATACTATAATATTGAAATTATTTTTGTTGTATAGTAGAAATACAAAAAGTCGAGTCAAAGATGACTAAATAATCAAGCCAAAATTGAATTGATAAATTATCACCAAAATAGATAATTGGAGTATGGGCAGTCATCCATCATATGCCAAATCATACAAACCAAACACGTGAAAAAAATATAGTTATTTTATCAATCAAGCTTTATCAATCATACCGAACACCATATGCCTTATGTATACCTTTTATATCCTTAATTATAAAACCTTATGTGATACATAATGTTTGTCCTTTTTAAAAAGAAAAATCTCACAGCTTCTAAGGTTATCGTTGAGAAAATTCTATCAATACTTAGTATTTTGATTAGATTCCAAAACCTATTTGATGGCTACCCTGCTGATGTAACATAGTGCTACTCACATATTAGGGAATGAACTTTTTATGTTTATAGGTTTAAACAGAAAAACCATTAGTATGATGGTTCTAATACTGAAGGAGTTCAAGAGCAATGTTGAAATCAATTATACTGATAAAAGATTCATCACAACACCTTAAAGAAGTATTGACTTAGTGATACTGAAGTGAATCACTATTAAAGAGAAGTGCTACATGAAGACTGAGCAATACTGAAGACAAATAAGTCGAGAAAATGACCAAGTGACATTTCAGCAGAAGAGAAGACGAAGCTGCTGAAGAACAACGTCTGCTGAAGTGTCAACTGAAGAAACACGGAGTCTCTCTACTGAAGAAACACGAAGTTGATTCTACTAAAGAGATCAAAGTCAGGCGTACTGAAGAAACACATAGTCGATTCTACTGAAGAGACCTAAAGTCAACCGTACTAAAGAAGCACTGGATATTTTAACACGTTAGTGTTTGACTTTAGACATGTCAGAGCGAATCTGCAGAGAATCCTATCATGCCAGAGCTACATATCGGACCTGCTGAAGCTTTATGTATGATGTTGCAAACATGGAAAGTGATATACTAGGATTTAAAATGGAAGAATTCAAATGACAAATGGAACGAATGTGATTGATATTTCCTCCAACGATACTATTTATCGCCCTCTATAAATATCCACGAGATTCAACATTTGAATGTTACCTAAAAACGTTGAACACACAAGTCAACAAGCATTCAAGTTCATATATTTAAACACACAAACAACGTATTTTCGAATAAGAGAATTCCAAGTATTATCAGAAAATCCTAAGAGTAAAAATATAATTATTTACTTAGAATTTCAGCATACATTTTCTTAGAGTCTATATATTCTTTTGTAATATTTTACACCGAGATTTGGTTGAAGTTGTTATCTGTAACAACTTAAACCATAATTGAAAAAAACTCAAAACCCTCTACCAAACACCTGTAATATGAAGTACAAGTAGAAGTTGGCAAGTAAGCAACATAGTGTTAGTTGCTGAAAGCTAGGTTTTCTTACACCAGTAAGCAACAAGTTAGGTTGCTTGCACCCGTAACCAAGCAAATATTTTATTGCACCAATAAGCGGATGAAGATACGACAAGTAAGTCAGTGTACATATAAATTGACCTTTGTATCTAGGTTTTCTTGCACCCGTAAGCAAGACCAATCCCAAGAGTAGATTGACTGATTTATCAGTCTGTGGACATATGGGTTGATCTTTTGAAACCACGTAAAAATATAAGTGTGCTTCTTTATTTTTAATGCTATTAATTATATGCTATTGAACTGTCATCGCTCAGCACATGTAGCACATTATATCCTTTGAAACCTCCATTGGTAGCACTTTACTGTTGAAAAAATTATCTTAACTGTGTGTTTTGATTAGATCCCAAAACCCGCTGATGATTGTCATGCTGATGTAACATAGTGTTGATCACGTGTTAGGGAGTTAGCCTTTTAGGTTACAGGTTTCAACAAAAGAACTATCAGTTTGAACATGCCCAAGACTAGTGGAGTTCAAGCAGTACTGAAGTTAGCCGTACTGAAAGAAATTTCAGTACTAGCGTAGTTGTAGAGAAGCACTACTGAAGATCAGCAGACTGAAGATTGAAGTCTAACAAACTGAAAACTAAAGTACAATGATACGATGAACAATACTATTGGAGAGTAAAGTCAAAGATTGAAGACTAAAGATCATAGATTGAAGAGTCAGCGCTGCTGAAAACAAAGAAGTCAAAAATATGGCTGTCATTCTAGAAACTGCAAGGTGAAGCTGATGATAACTACATCAAAGCTGAAATATCATACAGACTTAGGGTCACCAAACTAATAAAAGATGGAGTCAAGCCTACTGATAAAATTCGGAGCACACTCAATTGATACGACCTGAAGTCAACGTACTGAAAAGACATAGAATCAACCCAACTAAAGAAACATAGAGTTATTTAAACCTTGAATGTTTGACCTATCACGTGTCGTAGCGTATATACAGAAGATACTGACATGTTGGAACCACTGTTCAGAGTTGCAGAGCTACAGTTTACAATGTTGCAGACCCCACGAGACGCACGGGATTTAAAGGGTAAAATTCAAATAACAAATGAAATGGATGTGATTGGTATTCCTCCAACGACACTATTCATCATGCGCCTAAATAAATGCGTAATCCAATCTTTGAATGTAATCGAACGTTGCACAATCAAATATTCTAAAGCACTCGTAACTCATATCTCAAGAACATTTACCCAAGGATTTCGAAGAAGGGAGTTCCAAAGTGTTATCAGAAAATCTTTAAAGCTCAAACATACTTATCAGCTCGAGATTTTAGTATACACTCTCTTACATTCTAGGTCCTTGCCTTATACTCCCCCGTCCCATTATTGTTGTCCCGTTTTTCTTTTTGGGCTATCCCGCTATTGTTGATCCGTTCCAAAAATAAAATAAAATTTTACACTAAAAATAGTCTCGAATTTCATGCTACACACTATTTTACACATAAAACACAACTCTCATTAATTTACGTATAAAAAAAAGTGCTAATAATACCAGGATGAAGGTAGTAATATTTTAAACCTAGATATATTGTTGTCGCCTGCAACAACTCAAGTTTTAGTACTCAAAACCCACGACTCTAAACCCTCAAAGTTTAAGTAAAAGTTGGGCAAGTAAGCAACACAGTGTTAGTTATTGAAAGTTTGATTGTCTTGCATCTATAAACAAGAAGTTAGGTCGACTACATCCGCAAGCAATCAGAGGTTTCCTAGCACCAACAAAACGCAGGAAGAAAGCCAAGTTATGCAAGATACAGAAAAAGTTAAAGTCTATATCTAGGTTTACTCTTGTACTTGTAAACAAGATAAAATCCCAAGTAGTGGATTGATTGTTTTATTAGTTCGTGGATGTAGGAGCTAATCTCTCCGAACCACGTAAAAAATCAAATGTTATTTACTTTCAGTATCATATTTACTTTGTATTTTATTGATCTGAACATCACCAGCACACGCAACACAACACTATTTTCAAACACTCTATCAGTATCAGTTTGATACTAAAGAGGTAATCCAAAATTGATTAACCAAGTATTTTTCATCAGTTTAAGTTTTCAGTAAAAGCAAATACGTAACCATCATATTTCGAAAGTACATCAGTTATCATGTCACCTGATCAACTGTCTCAACAGTCAGTAGATTTGCTAACTGATATCATTCTGAACAAGACTCCTCGTACTGAACTTATCAATAGTACTAACATCAGTATTGATGTTTACTGACTAAGTAGAAGGTCCAACCTTGTAAACGATTTTTTTTTAATTTACCTTAACTGACGTATCTCCCATATATTAATACGAACACCTAGGAACCATCAAAAACTAATACTGACTAAATCATCGTTCGATTGAATTATTTTCAATATCAATTTCAGTAAAGACAAAACGTAATCAACACTTTCTGTACATATATTAATTCTCAATCTAACTAAATAAAAGTACACGAGCAATCTAATAATTATTCAAAATTAATGCATGACTTTTCGACATTTAATAGTCGACTAGACTCACGGAGGTGGAATTACAGCAAAAATTTCAGAATCACTCATAAAATCTAATAATCAAAACAACATCGGTTTGCATATTTTTCCACCTTCTTCGCTACTTTTATGTAACAAAATTTTCCATCTCTCGATTCGTAATCCAAAGCTCTCTTAAAACTCAAACATTTCATAAATTCACCTCACTCAAATCAAATAGAGGCATGCAAAACACACAAGATGAATGGATTAGTTTGAGACTTACGGCTCCAAAATATAATCAATTCATCTTCTCGCTTTTTTTTCCGTTTGTTTTGTAGAAATTATACAATTATGTTAAAATAAACCTATTCCACGGAGTGATGAAAATGAAGAAGTAATGCGAAGGATCACGTGGAATAAGTACACGTGGAGTATTCGAGCGTGGTCAAGAGTATTCGAGCGAGTCAAGCACGCGGAGTACGTGGAGTTGCGTGGAGCTATATGTTGCACATGTGGTTAAATAATAAGCGTTAACACGCTTCTTGATTTTCTTTTACGTTAGAATGCTAGTTTACTAGCTTATAAATACTTGAATGTAATGTACGCAAAATTGAATTGAGTTGAATAATAACAAACTCCTTTTCCCGCTTTCATATCTTTTGTTCTCTCGATTATACACGATATCATCTCAAAGATTGAGATTTAATATGGTATCGAGCTCTTTCGTTGAGATATCTCGAAGAACAATGGCAAGAGATGACGATTTGGATGGAATATTCGGCGTATGAGGAAGCGGGAAGCCGTGATGCTCGAATGAAGAGCATCAAAGGAATGACGACGCAATGAAGCAGAGAAGAACCGAACCGTAAACGCAGAATAATCAAATCGGTGAAACACTGCAGCCTACAAAGTGGGATCATCCGGCATGCAACTAGTTTCTAATCAATTAAGCGGTAGCAACTTTACGAATTGGAGCAAATCGGTTAAAAGAGCCTTAGGAGCCAAAAGTAAACCGGAATTACTAGATGGCGTTTACAAAACCAAACATCATATCACCACACTATAAGGCATGGATCGGTGACTACATGGTATCATCGTGGATAATCAATTCTATATCAAAGGAATTTGTTGATCGTTTGTTCACAGAATCAACTAAATTTCTATGGGATGCGTTGAATCGAGGTTTGGGTAAGTAATGGACCAAAGATAGCACGTCTGACGTGAAATTGGAGGTTATACTCAAGGTAATCAAAGCATACTTGTACTTCAATAACTCATCGCTATGTGGAACAATTGGATACAATCCTACCTCCGTTGAATCAGCGTGTGGAGCTCGGGGTACGACCGTGGAAAGAGAAGAAAATCAAAGGTTAATGCGTTTCAATCGGGCTTAATGGACGGTTCGAACACGCACGGAATCAAGTGTCGTTCTTAGAACCTCTACCCAATGTGAATCGAGCTTATTCGATGATCTTACAGTTGAAGATTAGAAACTTACCACAGAAAATTACGGTGATACAAGTGGTCGGTTGGCTATGAATGTTGGACAACAATGAACATGAAGCAAAACACTTATGGAAACAATATGACTTCAAAGGAAGGAAACCTAAGAAGGAAAAACAAGCATGTACTACGGCATTGCAACAAAACCGGGCATGAGGAGAAGGACTTTTCAGATTACGGGTTTCACGATTGGTATAAGAAACTAAAAGAAATCGGAGGAAAATGAAGGTGAATTTTGTAGAAACGCCATTTGAAGCAAGCGTGCAAGTTGAAGATATTGGTGCACTTGAACGTGAATCTAACTCGAAATTGGAAAGATAATCCAAAGTGAGGTAGCTAAATGCAGGGCAGTTGGTGAACAAATGAAATGTATCTACGTAAGCTTGATGCTAATATGATTACGAATGGGCAAGTTTACAAGAAGACTTTGATGGTCATTATGCATTTAAGCGTGCTTGAAGGAATGGAAAAGAAACACTTGGATTATAGATTGGTGCTAGTGCGCACATTTGTTGTAATTCGAATTAATGACTAGTATTGCTAAGCTAAAGAATCACAAGACATATACCTTCCGGATGGATCTATTAAAAAGTGTTATATCAAGGGACGCTCATGTTAATGAACACATAATTCTTTAAATGTTCTTCTCACACCAGATTTTACTCACAACTTGATCTCGGTGGCACAGTTGGCAAGAGATAGTTCGGTAAGGTGTATGTTTTTAAGTACACATTGAGTTATACAGAAGGGTAAATCTGAAAGTGTAGTGGGGATAGGAAAGTTGATAAGGAATTTGTATGTGATACATGGAGGCATCAACTGCAACAATATATCAACTGCTACTTTGAATACGATGGAATGGCATAAAACACTGGGGCATCCATCTATGGAAGTAATGAAGTGCATGACAAAAGCAAAATTCAAAATAACACAGAATGATATTGAAACCGTGCAAGGATGTGAGGTATGCGCTCGATCTAAACTCACTCGAATGCCATTTCCTTTATTACATAAAAGATCTGCATCGATGTTTGAATTGATACATGCGGATGCATGGGGGCCTTATAATTGCGTGAGCATTGCTAATGTTAGATTTATGCTTACGATAGTTGAAGATCATAGTCGCATGACATGAACATATATGCTTAATTCGAAGAAACAAGTCTTTAATGCCCTTAGACAATACATCTTGATGATCAAAACTCAATTTGAAGTAACATCAAGAAAATAAGAATGCATAAATGGATCGGAATTTATAAATAGAAATCTTGCCAATTTATTTTACGAGCATGGTATTCTCGCATCGAAAACATGTGTGCATTCTCCACGAGAAAATGGAATCGTGGAGATGAGACATCGAAGTTTGTTGCGATTGCTCGAGCTCTAATGTTTGAGAGCAATCGCGAAAAGAATCTCGGTCATACTCATTGACGAGTGCTACTTGGTTGTTCAATCGGTTACAAGTAAAGTCTTGAACCGAAATGCCCTTATTCTATATTGTATGAGAACAACCATCTCTTGGAAGTATTCATCCTTTTGGGTGCCTAGCTTATGCTAAGAATTTGTTACCTTCTAAAATGAAGTTTTATACTAGATGCTTTAAATCCATATTTCTGGGATATGCCATGGGTCAAAAGGGATATTTGTTGTATGATATGGACAATTGTCAGGTTCTTACATCACGAGATGTGAAGTTTGTGCACAATACTTTTCTTTTCCAAACTGCCCAGCACTCAAATATGAATCCATATCCTATATCCTATCCCATAATCAGTGATTCCTCTTTACAAATGCCTAGCTCATTAACACAGCCACTTGAATCTTCAGATTTCATTCCTTCTGCATCAGATAACTCTCATTCTACCTCAGAAAATTCTCATTCTGACTCAGACAATCCTCATCCTACATCAGAAAATTCTTCTTTATGTGAACCTATCCGGAAAAGTGCTAGGACATCTAATCCCCCAGCATGGATGAATGACTATGTGGGTGTTATTGATATGGTGTCCTCATCTCATAAAGATCCTAGTCATAATTTTACCCCTCTTACATTTCCATTTCAGGAAGCTCACTGCCTCACTCCTTGCTACACTGCATTCCTCATTAATGTCACAAATATTCATAAGCCTTCCTCTTATCAAGTAGCCAACACATATCCAGAATGGAGGGCAGCCATGGATAAAGAGATCACGGCTTTGGAGGATAATCAAACATGGCTTATCACAGATTTACCACCTGGTAAAAGACCCATTGGCTACAAGTGGGTTTACAAAGTAAAGATGAATTCGATGGTACAGTTGAAAGGTTCAAGGCTGACTTGTGGCGAAGGCTACAATCGTAAATATGGTATTGACTACACCGAGGTATTCTCTCCGCTTGCAAAGCTTGTGATATTCTTTTTTTGATTGCTATGGCAACATCTTATGATTGGGCTATCCATCAAGTCGACGTTAATAATGTGTTCCTTCATGATTTTCACATGATGAAATATACATATCTCCTCCACGAGGATATACGAAGGCAAACCGGTCAAGTATGTAAGTTGGTGAAAAACTTGTATGGATTGAAACAAGCATCTCGAGAGTGGAATGCTGAATTTTGCCAAACCTATTCAAGTTTGGTTTTCGACAGTCTTCACATGATCACCGCTTTTCTTGAAAGGAACATGTTTATCATTCGTTTGTCTTCTTGTTTATGTGGTAAGTGTGCTTCTTTATTTTTAATACTATTAATTATATGCTATTGAATTGTCATCACTCAGCACATGTAGCACATTATATCCTTTGAAACCTCCATTGGTAGCACTTTACTGTTGAAAAAATTATCTTAACTGTGTGTTTTGATTAGATCCCAAAACCCACTGATGATTGTCATGCTGATGTAACATAGTGTTGATCACGTGTTAGGGAGTTAGCCTTTTAGGTTACAGGTTTCAACAAAAGAACTATCAGTTTGAACATGCCCAAGACTAGTGGAGTTCAAGCAAGATCGAAGTTAATCGATCGAAGAAATTTCAAGACTAGCGAGTTGTAGAGAAGACTCATCAAGATCGCAGATCAAGATTGAAGTCTAACAAACCGAAAACTAAAGTACAATGATACGATGAACAATACTATTGGAGAGTAAAGTCAAAGATTGAAGACTAAAGATCATAGATTGAAGAGTCAGCGCTGCTGAAAACAAAGAAGTCAAAAATATGGCTGTCATTCTAGAAACTGCAAGGTGAAGCTGATGATAACTACATCAAAGCTGAAATATCATACAGACTCAGGGTCACCAAACTAATAAAAGACGGAGTCAAGCCTACTGATAAAATTCGGAGCACACTCAATTGATACGACCTGAAGTCAACGTACTGAAAAGACACAGAATCAACCCAACTAAAGAAACATAGAGTTATTTAAACCTCGAATGTTTGACCTATCACGTGTCGTAGCGTATATACAGAAGATACTGACATGTTGGAACCACTGTTCAGAGTTGCAGAGCTACAGTTTACAATGTTGCAGACCCCAACAGAGACGTACGGGGATTTAAAAGGGTAAAATTCAAATAACAAATGAAATGGATGTGATTGGTATTCCCTCCAACGACACTATTCATCATGCGCTCTAAATACGTGCAGAATTCAATCTTTGAATGTAATCGAAACGTTGCACAATCAAATATTCTAAAGCACTCAGAACTCCTATCTCAAGAACATTTACCCAAGGATTTCGAAGAAGGGAGTTCCAAAGTGTTATCAGAAAATCTTTAAAGCTCAAACATACTTATCACCGAGATTTTAGTACACACTCTCTTACATTCTGTGTCCTCGCTTTATACTCCTCCGTCCCATTATTGTTGTCCGTTTTCTTTTGGGCTGTCCCGCTATTGTTGATCCGTTCCAAAAATAAAATAAAATTTTACACTAAAAATAGTCTCGAATTTCATGCTACACACTATTTTACACATAAAACACAACTCTCATTAATTTATGTATAAAAAGAAAAGTTCTAATAATACCGGGATGAAGGTAGTAATATTTTAAACCTAGATATATTGTTGTTGCCTGCAACAACTCAAGTTTTAGTACTCAAAACCCTCTACTCTAAACCCTCAAAGTTTAAGTAAAAGTTGGGCAAGTAAGCAACACAGTGTTAGTTATTGAAAGTTTGATTGTCTTGCATCTATAAACAAGAAGTTAGGTCGACTACATCCGCAAGCAATCGAGGTTTCCTAGCACCAACAAAACGTAGGAAGAAAGCAAGTTATGCAAGATACGTAAAAGTTAAAGTCTGTATCTAGGTTTACTCTTGTACTTGTAAACAAGATAAAATCTCAAGTAGTGGATTGATTGTTTTATTAGTTCGTGGATGTAGGAGCTGATCTCTCCGCACCACGTAAAAAATCAAATGTTATTTACTTTCAAGATCATATTTACTTTGTATTTTATTGATCTGAACATCACCAGCACACGCAACACAACACTATTTTCAAACACTCTATCAGTATCAGTTTGATACTAAAGAGGTAATCTGAAAATTGATTAACCAAATATCTGACTAAGTATTTTTCATCAGTTTAAGTTTTCAGTAAAAGCAAATACGTAACCATCATATTTCGAAAGTACATCAGTTATCATGTCACCTGATCAACTGTCTCAACAGTCAGTAGATTTGCTAACTGATATCATTCTGAACAAGACTCCTCGTACTGGAACTTATCAATAGTACTAACATCGGTATTGATGTTTACTGACTAAGTAGAAGGTCCAGCCTTGTAAAAGATTTTTTTTTAATTTACCTTAACTTACGTATCTCCCATATATTAATACGAACACCTAGGAACCATAAAAAACTAATACTGACTAAATCATCGTTCGATTGAATTATTTTCAATATCAATTTCAGTAAAGACAAAACGTAATCAACACTTTCTGTACATATATTAATTCTCAATCTAACTAAATAAAAGTACACGAGCAATCTAATAATTATTCAAAATTAATGCATGACTTTTCGACATTTAATAGCTGACTAGACTCGCCGAAGGTGGAATTACAGCAAAAATTTCAGAATCACTCATAAAATCTAATAATCAAAACAACATCAATTTGCATATTTTTTCCACCTTCTTCGCTACTTTTTATGTAACAAAATTTTCCATCTCTCTGATTCAGAATCCAAAGCTCTCTTAAAACTCAAACAGTCGTTCACAAATTCACCTCACTCGAATCAAATAGAGCCGTGCGCAAAACACACAGTATGAATGGATTAGTTTCGAGACTTCTGGCTCCAAAAATATAATCAATTCATCTTGTCAGTTTTTTTTCCCGTTTGTTTTGAAGAAATTATATAATTATGTTAAAAATAAACCTATTCTACGGAGTGATGGAAATGAAGAAGTAATGTTGAAGGATCACGTGGAATAAGTACACGTGGAGTATTCGAGCGTAGCTGAAGAGTATTCGAGCGTAGCTGAAGCATGGAGTACGTGGAGTTGCGTGGAGCTGTATGTTGCACATGTAGTTAAATAATAAGAAGCGTTAACACGCTTCTTCAGTTTTCTTTTTCTGTTAGAATACTAGTTGTACTAGCTTATAAATACTTGAATGTAATGTACGCAAAATTGAATTCAGTTGAATAATAACAAACTCCTTTTCCTGCTTTCATATCTTTTGTTCTCTCGATTATACACGATATCATCTCAGCATTGAGATTTAATATGGTATCAGAGCTCTTTGGTTGAGATATCTCAAGAACAATGGCAAGAGACAGACGATTTGGATGGAATATTCGCGTATGAGGAAGTTAGAAGTCGTGATGCTCTAAATGAAGAGCATCAAAGGAATGACGACGAACAGCAGAGAAGAACTGAACCAGAAACGCAGAATAATCAAATCAGTGAAGCACTGCAGCTACAAAGTGGGGATCATCCGGGTATGCAACTAGTTTCTAATCAATTAAACGGTAGCAACTTTCTGAATTGGAGCAAATCGGTTAAAAGAGCCTTAGGAGCCAAAAGTAAACTGGAATTATTAGATGGCAGTTTACCAAAACCAAACATCATATCACCACACTATAAGGCATGGATCAAGGCTGACTACATGGTATCATCGTGGATAATCAATTCTATATCAAAGGAATTTGTTGATGCGTTTGTTCACATAGAATCAACTAAATTGCTATGGGATGTGTTGAATCAGAGGTTTGGGCGAAGTAATGAACCAAAGATAGCACGTCTACAGCGTGAAATTGGAGGTTATACTCAAGGTAACCAAAGCATACTTGTGTACTTCAATAACCTTACTGCTATGTGGAACGAATTGGATACAATCCTGCCTCCGTTGAACTGTACGTGTGGAGCTCGGGGTACGACCGTGGAAAGAGAAGAAAATCAAAGGTTAATGCAGTTTCTCAACGGGCTTAATGACGGTTCTGAACACGCACGGAATCAAGTGCTGTTCTTAGAACCTCTACCCAATGTGAATCGAGCTTATTCGATGATATTACAGGTTGAAGATTAGAAACTTACCACAGAAAATTACAGTGATACAAGTGGTCAGTTGGCTATGAATGTTGGACAACAACAGAACATGAAGCAAAACACTTATGGGAAACAATACAGCTTCAAAGGAAGGAAAACTAAGAAGGAAAAACAAGCATGTACTACAGGCATTGCAACAAAACCGGGCATGAGGAGAAGGACTATTTCAGATTACACGGGTTTCCTGATTGGTATAAGAAACTAAAGGAAATCAGAGGGAAAATGAAGGTGAATTTTGTAGAAACGCCATTTGAAGCAAGCAGGCAAGTTGAAGATACTGGTGCACTTGAACGTGAATCTAACTCAGAAATTGGAAAGATAATCCAAAGTGAGCTAGCTAAATGCCTGGGACAGTTGGTGAACAAATGAAATGTATCTACACAGAAGCTTGATGCTAATATGATTCTGAATGGGGCAAGTTTACAAGAAGACTTTGATGGTCATTATGCATTTAGCGTGCTTGAAGGAATGGAAAAGAAACACTGGATTATAGATTCGGGTGCTAGTGCGCACATTTGTTGTAATTCAGAATTAATGACGAGTATTGCTAAGCTAAAGAATCCACAAGACATATACCTTCCGGATGGATCTATTAAAGAAGTGTTATATCAAGGGACAGTTCATGTTAATGAACACATAATTCTCAGAAATGTTCTTCTCGCACCAGATTTTACTCACAACTTGATCTCGGTGGCACAGTTGGCAAGAGATAGTTCGGTAAGGTGTATGTTTTTAATACAGAAGGGTAAATCTGAAAGTGTAGTGGGGATAGGAAAGTTGATAAGGAATATGTATGTGATACATGGAGGCATCAACTGCAACAATATATCAACTGCTACTTTGAATACGATGGAATGGCATAAAACACTGGCGCATCCATCTATGGAAGTAATGAAGTGCATGACAAAAGCAAAATTCAAAATAACACAGAATGATATTGAAACCGTGCAAGGATGTGAGGTATGCGCTCGATCTAAACTCACTCGAATGCCATTTCCTTTATTACAAAAGATCTGCATCGATGTTTGAATTGATACATGCGGATGTATGGGGGCCTTATAATTGCGTGAGCATTGCTAATGTTAGATTTATGCTTACGATAGTTGAAGATCATAGTCGCATGACATGAACATATATGCTTAATTCGAAGAACAAGTCTTTAATGCCCTTAGACAAGACATCTTGATGATCAAAACTCAATTTGGAAGTAACATCAAGAAAATAAGAATGTATAATGGATCGAATTTATAAATAGAAATCTTGCCAATTTATTTTTCGAGCATGGTATTCGCATCGAAAACATGTGTGCATTCTCCACAAAGCAAAATGGAATCGTGGAGATGAGACATCGAAGTTTGTTGCAGATTGCTCGAGCTCTAATGTTTGAGAGCAATCTGCCAAAAGAATTCTGGTCATACTCATTGATGAGTGCTACTTGGTTGTTGAATCGGTTACCAAGTAAAGTCTTGAACTGGAAATGCCCTTATTCTATATTGTATGGAGAACAACCATCTCTTGAAAGTATTCATCCTTTTGGGTGCCTAGCTTATGCTAAGAATTTGTTACCTTGTAAAATGAAGTTTTATACTAGATGCTTTAAATCCATATTTCTGGGATATGCCATGGGTCAAAAGGGATATTTGTTGTATGATATGGACAATTGTCAGGTTCTTACATCACGAGATGTGAAGTTTGTGCACAATATTTTCTTTTCCAAACTGCCCAGCACTCAAATATGAATCCATATCCTATATCCTATCCCATAATCGGTGATTCATCTTTACAAATGCCTAGCTCATTAACACGACCACTGAATCTTCGATTTCATTCCTTCGCATCGATAACTCTCATTCTACCTCGAAAATTCTCATTCTGACTCAGACAATCCTCATCCTACATCAGAAAATTCTCATTCTACATCAGAAAATTCTTCTTTATGTGAACCTATCCGGAAAAGTGCTAGGACATCTAATCCCCCAGCATGGATGAATGACTATGTGGGTGTTATTGATATGGTGTCCTCATCTCATAAAGATTCTAGTCATAATTTTACCCCTCCTACATTTCCATTTCAAGAAGCTCACTGCCTCACTCCTCGCTACACTGCCTTCCTCATTAATGTCACAAATATTCATGAGCCTTCCTCTTATCAAGTAGCCAACACATATCCAGAATGGAGGGCAGCCATGGATAAAGAGATCACGACTTTGGAGGATAATCAAACATGGCTTATCACAGATTTACCACCTGGTAAAAGACCCATTGGCTACAAGTGGGTTTACAAAGTAAAGATGAATTCTGATGGTACAGTTGAAAGGTTCAAGGCTAGACTTGTGGCGAAAGGCTACAATCAGAAATATGGTATTGACTACACTGAGGTATTCTCTCCAGTTGCAAAGCTTGTGACAGTTCGTTTTTTGATTGCTATGGCAACATCTTATGATTGGGCTATCCATCAAGTCGACGTTAATAATGTGTTCCTTCATGATTTTCTACATGATGAAATATACATATCTCCTCCACAAGGATATACGAAGGCAAAACCTGGTCAAGTATGTAAGTTGGTGAAAAGCTTGTATGGATTGAAACAAGCATCTCGAGAGTGGAATGCTGAATTTTGCCAACACCTATTCAAGTTTGGTTTTCGACAGTCTTCACATGATCACTGCCTTTTCTTGAAAGGAACATGTTTATCATTCGTTTGTCTTCTTGTTTATGTGGATGATATTCTTATCACCGGACATGATGAGAAGCTGATTAATGAGGTCAAACTCTATTTGGATGCAGCTTTCACAATTAAAGATCTTGGTGTAGCAAAGTATTTTTTGGGGATGGAGATTGCGCGTGGGATATCTAGGACTTCTCTCAATCAGAGAAAGTATGTTCTTGACTTACTTGCCTTCAGTGGTTTATTGAGCTGTCGATCTGTTGCTACGCCCTTGCTTCAAGGTATGGTGTTGTCTGCGACAGGATCAACCTTACTTCCTGATCCAGAATCTTATAGACGCCTAGTGGGTAGGTTATTATACCTTAATCTAACGCGTCCTGATCTTAGCTATGCAGTCCAACAGCTAAGTCAATTTGTTAATAAGCCATGCAAGCATCATTGGGATGCTGCTATGCATGTACTTAAATACCTCAAGGGTTGTCCTTCCTTTGGCTTGTTCTACCCCGCCAGAGAGACGTGTTCATGCGACACCATGTTGATGCGATCGGGTACTTGTATTGATACGAGAAGATCTTTGACTGGTTTTTACGTGTTTCTAGGTGGTTGCTTGATATCGTGGCGTTGTAAAAAGTAGACGACTGTGTCGGTTTCTTCGACGGAGGCATAATATCGTGCACTCAATGCCACCGTGCGAGAACTCATCTGGATTACATATCTCTGTGATGATTTTGGGATATCTGCTGTCTTACCTATACCTCTCCATTGTGATAATCAGGCCGCAATCCATATCACGAAGAACCAAGTTTTCCACGAACGAACTAAACACTTGGATATTGACTGTCATTTGGTGAGGACGATGATATCACCGGTTTCTCGATTCCACAACACATTTCTACTACTTTTTGACACCAGACTTATTTACCAAGGCTCTATCTGGACCTCGGTTTCGCTTCCTTGTGTCCAAGCTTGGATTGGTAGACATCCACCACATCCAGCTTGCGGGGAGTGATGGAAATGAAGAAGAATGTGAAGGATCACGTGGAATGAGTACACGTGGAGTATTCGAAGCGTGAGTGAAGAGTATTCGTATGTGGTGAAGCATGAAGTACGTGGAGTTGCGTGGAGCTGCATGTTGCACATGTAGTTAAATAATAAGAAGCGTTAACACGCTTCTTTAGTTTTCTTTTTCTGTTAGAATGCTAGCTATACTAGCTTATAAATACTTGAATGTAATGTACGCAAAACTGAATTGAGTTGAATAATAACAAACTTCTTTTCCTGCTTTCATCTCTTTTGTTCTCTCGATTATACACAATATCATCTCAGCATTGAGATTTAATACGGAGCCTAAATTACAAATAGAGGAAGCAATTCATTCAGGTTTTGGTTTCACTATGAAACCTAAATGGACTATACACCAACCCCGATCTCGATGATCTAACTCATCGTAGAATTGGATAGGGACCGGGGGCGGTAGCCCCTGACGACGGGGTATTGTCTCGAGCCAAATTTTTGGGCTTATGTTTTTGAGCCCAAACGAAATTCTAATGGGTTGAGGATTTGATTATTGTCTATTTAAGAATCGTTTCTTCCTGTAATCTGTATCAGAAAAATATAGTGAAATCTCTGGCTTGGCATCACCCTTAGACGTAATCGCAAGACGAACTGGATAAATAATTTTGTGTTTTTTATTTTCTATCGTGATTTTGGTGTGGATTTTTTGCAACATCATCGCACTTTCAAGAATCACAACCGCGGTAAATGGAGTGGAAAACAAGCCTTAGTTCAAAACCCACATTCCCCAAGTACTTATCCAGGAATCCAAAAATGAAAGAATCCTAATTTTGAACCAGAAAAAGTAGGTAATAAGAATCATAAGATGGAGAAGACATACAATAGACGTCGTTTTCGTGACGTGTAATTACTTAATTATTTTAATTTTCTTGTTTGATAATTCCGCATTATCATAAGTCTTTCCTACTCAGGTTTCAGATATAGGAAAAAATCACCTGCCGTTAAATTTATATAGTTTTTGAATAGTTCAACTATTTTATTTACAAAATTATATCTACAAAGATATTTTGAAAACCAGATTCACAATTTAGGATATCATAATTTTCTATTTTTATACATAAGTGATGCAAATATACAGATGCGAAATGTAAAACCTCCTCATACGTACATAATAAGATAGAGAGAGGGTCCCATAAGTCAGTTTCAGCGAGACAGAAGGAGAGAGACAGGAGAGGGTCACGGGTGGCTGAGACCTCATCGGGAATTGCGAAAACTCTTTCTGACACCGTTGTTGCTTTAATAATTTATCTCCAAACACTACCATACATACTATTACTAATCTCATATGATCTCCCCTATTATATTTAATTTGTATGTACAATTATATCAAATTAAATATTCACAACTTTAATTATGTTGTAATGATTTTATTCCCCAACACACGAGCAATAAAGCTAACTCACTTTTTACATATATTACCACTACTGCCTTTTTCACTACTATTGTTTTTGGGGATCTAAAAGTGTGAACCCAAAAGTAGAGAAATAAGAAAAAACTATAGCCTATTATATTTGAAAGTTCACATTGCCCTATGTTTGTCAAAAAGTTGAAACTTAAAACCATTCCCCGTTTGACCTTTCCCACTCCACTTTAGGCCCACCTTTTTCAAAATTTGATTCCATATATTTATCCTTATCTATAATAGAAGAGATGCATCAAATGAGAGTTACTTTTTTTTTTGTGAACTCTGTAAACTATACATAAAATATGTAAAGATGATACATATAATGGTATAAAATTGTGTATAATTAAAAAAATTTAAAATTGTTTTGTTGTGCAATATTTTTTGAATGTTTTCGTGCACAACTTTATAGATTTTGTTCATCGACTATTTATGTATTTGCATAGTTCTCAAGTTCTTAAAAAATATGAGTTCTTACTTAATCCAATCCTTATAATGACATTTATACTTAGCTATTAATCATAGGTGTAGGAGTATCTTATGAGATTGGAGCTCAATATGAAATAGTTTTTAGGACTCTGAAAATTCACATGCCACTGATTAATATCTGGAGCAATATGAGAACTAAAATGCTTCAACTCGGAACAATTCCTAAAAAAAATAGGTGCAGCAATAGTAGGGAGCTGTATATTTGTGGGACTGTGGTCAAATATATGATTGCAGTTTGGTACTTAAAAGGATCGAATAGTTGTTATTCAAATAATTTACTAATTAAAGCAAACTATTGTTCAAATATTTTAGTAATAAAAGTGGAATGCATATCTTTTAATTCCTTGGTCTTTCTTTAATTGATTTAATTCTTTGGTCTTGATAATAGAGAAGTGAGCTCGAAAAACTACGGATGACACACAGCTCTACACATTCTGGTTACAAGCAGCATACAGCCAATACGTACGTACAAATAAGTGTATCTAGAGAGAGAGAAACACATACACACACAAACAGAGGTGGCCCCATCAGCTATTTCTATGGCTGACCGACTTTGAAATCAAGAGATAAAGAGATAGGACGTAGAAGGAGAAGCTTAATTGCCTCAGAGAGAGAGAGAGAATTTGGGTTGTTAGAAAAAGAGAGGAAATATTCTCTTTAGCTTTCAATGGTATTTTTTGGTGTTTTTCTCTTGAAATCAAAGGAAGCCTCCACCAGATCTCTCTCTGTGAAATTAAGTCTTACTCGATAAGTTATTCTCTATTGTATTCTTGTGGTGTGTTTCTCGGATTCAAAGCGTTAGTTAGAAATATAATTTGTTTGCTCTTTGTGTGTTTTTCGTCTTTCTTATTTTCTTCTCCCTTTTGAATAATACCATCTGTTTGTATTTTGTTTATTTTGTTTTGTAGCACTGCTCAAACCCTTTGTTTTTTCCCCTCCTCTCCTTCGCCTTCTCTCTGAATTCACACTTCGCAAAACCTACTTAATCAAATGATGTCTGGTGATGTGTTTTCTGCTCCCAATTCCCAAACAAACCCTAACTCCAACCCTTCTTCTGCAAAAAAGCGAAGAAATCTCCCCGGCACACCAGGTAATTAATCAAAATTCAAACATATATACGTAAAAATTCTTTTGTGATGACTATATATACATACAGATCCAGATGCGGAGGTTATCGCTCTCTCACCGAAGACGCTCATGGCGACGAACCGATTCATCTGCGAAATCTGCAACAAAGGTTTCCAGCGAGACCAGAATCTACAGCTGCACAGAAGGGGGCACAATCTGCCATGGAAGCTGAAGCAAAGATCTAAAACTGATCAAATCAAGAAGAAGGTGTACATCTGCCCGGAGAAGAGCTGCGTCCACCACGAGCCGGGCCGGGCCCTCGGCGACCTGACCGGCATCAAGAAGCACTTCAGTCGCAAGCACGGCGAGAAGAAGTGGAAGTGCGAGAAATGCTCCAAGAAATACGCAGTTCAGTCGGATTGGAAGGCTCACTCAAAAACCTGTGGTACTAGGGAGTACAAATGCGACTGTGGAACTCTCTTTTCCAGGTATTTAATTTCGGATCGATGTGTTTCTTCTTTTGGAATACTTGCTCGCAGGAATTTAATTAATGCGCTTTAATTATTTCGAATTTATTGCCTGCGAATGATTAGGTAATAAGTTATTTATCGTTTTTATGTGCAGAAAAGATAGTTTCATCACGCACCGCGCTTTCTGCGATGCGCTGGCGGAGGAGAGTGTCAGAATTACTACCGTCGGAAGCAACAATTTGAATTTTAGAAATGATTTGGGTGGGAATCCGATGAATCCGCAGACTAATTTGCAGCAGCACGGGTTCAGTGGCTCCGCCGGAATTCCCCATTTCAGGCCGGATTATGGCGGGATGTCAGCCGGAAATTCGACTTTGGGCGACCATCATCAGCAGAAGCCGAGGCTATCGCTTTGGTTGGATCAAGCGAATTCTCAGCTCAGTCACATTGATCAGAACTCCAACATTTTCATGCCTAATTCCGGTTCATCAACCGGTTTGACCGACATGATTCAAATGGCGTCCAACAATCTATTCGGCTCGAATTCTTCTATGGGAAACTACGCGAATCTATCCTTATCCCCGCTGCCAACGCCGCAGCAAGGGATGAAGGAGGAGCCTCTGAGCAACAAAGCAACCGCGACGACGATGGCGGATTCCCTCGCTTCGATCTACTCCGATAGCCAAAACTCGGCGAAACCCTCGCCCATGTCCGCCACGGCGCTGCTGCAAAAGGCAGCTCAGATGGGGTCCACCAAGAGCAGCCCTACGTTCTTCGGCAACACGGTCGGGGTGATGAACTCGTCCTCGCCGTCGTCGTCGTCCACCAACACTCTACCGTTCAGCACCAACCTGCCGCCGCCGCCGCAGAATAGGAGCGAGCTGCATCAGGTTTTCGGCCGGCAGCAGCCGGAGAATCCCTCCGTCAATGGAAATCCGATGATGAATTTCAACAACAATCTCGGCGGCGGGGCGCAGACTAGCCAGCGAGCGAATTCGGTGAGCTTGCATTCGGGATTGCATGGTTTCACGAGGGATTTTCTCGGCATGGGCGGAGAAGGCGGCGGTGCTGGGCTGTTTCTACCGCAGGAGCTGGCCAAGTTTGCATCGATGAGTCCGGCTATGGGGCTCACCCACTTCACTAGCAATCACTAGCAGCCAGCTTTCTTCGCCCCCCCTTTTTTTTACCCTTTCTTTAATTTGAGTTTTTGATTTTTTGTTTGTACCGTATAATAATAATACTATTGTTGAAGGCCTAAAGCGTAAACCTTATCGTATAGTCATTCTTCACTTAAAAATTAAAATCTAGTATTTCATCGGCACCCCGCCTACCAAAAAACAAACAAGAAATTCAGTTCAGCGTTATTTCATGGTTTCAGATAACGCATGAAAACAAATATATACTTTATTTCATTTTCTTGGAGTTATGCATTTCATGCGTATTCGAAACAGATTACCAATTAATGGAGTATCATTTTATTCGAAAAAAAAAACATTTATACAAGGTTTCAAAGATGAATATATTAAGAAACTATGTCACAATTCAAACATAAATCCACACGGGCGCGCCCGGTTTCAGCAAATGTTACTTGAATTGTCGCACGCGAGGGAGTAACAAAGAAAGAGAATTTTGCAGTTGGATTTTCGTATACTACAAATTATAAGTGATGTATCTTATATTTATTAAGTAATCCTACACATTTATGCAAAATTATGATATTCCAATATAAGTATCATGTATAGTTATATAGAATTGAAATTTAATATCATTCTATCTTATCCGAAAATTGCAAGACAAAGTTTGTGAATAGTGGTATAGTACTTGCTATTATATTTAGATATTGATATCATGTTTCGTCAGTGCAACTATTTTCTCACGTATAATTTTAATGTATATATGACACTGTAAATATTCATATATTGTGAATCAAAAGAATAAATTATAAAATCTATATATATCAAAATTAATAATGAATTCGAATTGGTATATCAAGTGATGGATACATGGAGAACTTGCATTCATGATGAACTTGAAAAGTAGGTACCTATAATTTATATTGTTGCATGAACAATGTGGTGTTGTACTGTGTCGTAATCATTTTGAATATTATTTGAATTTCGTTGTCAATTTTTCGGTACTTATATTTCCTTGAAACTGATGTGTGCGTAATTAATAATTTTTGCACCACTCATTGACTGCCGGTTGGAGCCTCGGAACTGCACGGTGACCTCGTCAACTTTGGTGGCTTTTTTAACCTTTTGTTTTGTTTGTATAAATGGGAAAATGATTAAATAGAAATCTCATTATTAGCTATTTAAAATTGACAAGTATGATTTTTAGACTTAAACCAAAATTTCTTTAAAATTAATACTCGTGCATTTTTTGAGTGATGATCTTGATTTACAATATTAAGCTTGAGTGTTATGATCCAACAAGTTAATTACTCTAAAATAACTCAAACAATCAAAGTAAATTGTAAATCGATTAATCTATATTATATTTTTATATATCCACTATATCAGAGAAGTGAACATTTCATCAACATAAAAATTGCTATAATCAAACTAGGAAGACACTTTTACACGTTTATTTTTATTTTCTCTGCTTGTTTGATCAATTTATGGAAATTTGCTGGCTTCCATCAATGAACATCATGGCGAGTTTGATTTGTCTTTCCTCGTTCGTTTTCCTTTCGCTCCTTTAATTAATATTTGTGCTAGCTAGAGACGAATGTGTATTATTGTTCAATTTCTTTTCCGACGAGATAATTGATCTATTTTGATTTTACTTTTTCTATCAGAAATCAATCATACATTAGAAAGTTATGTACACCGGTGGTATGGTGGAATGATTTTTATTTTTTACAGTTTAGTTTCATATTCTACTCTGTCTCACTTGTATTATCGAATATATTTGTAGGATGATTAATAATTTGTTCCCATAATATTGATTAGCATATTGCTTTCACAAAATTTAGAGCACGCAGTTAGTAATGGAAATTAGGGCAGAATGTAGGTGATCCAATTAAAAAAGGTATGGGAAGTATGAAAAGATTCTCGGAAGCCGACATACTTGTCTTATACATATGTTTTTCCTTAACCACTTTTCTTGAAAAAAATTGAAAGCACGAAGATAGAGACTTCACTCTTGAGATGGCCGATCATATGCGACTTACTATTAAAAAGAATTTTTATATGACTTTTTAGGTTGAGTCACAGGTTGAACTTCTGTAGCAGACGTTGACTACCCATATCACACTTTCTTTTCAGCATCTGCCTATTTCTTCTTACTCAAATCGAATCTTTTTCCACTTTTTAAATCTCCAATTATTTGGTTTGCATATCGGTTAGATATGAGCATAACTGAACACTCAAGACAACATTTCTACTTAAGATATATATAAGAGATGGTCTTCAGTACATTCGTTCGTATATACGGATTTTAATATATTTTCCTTTAATGTAAATGATATTTAAGTAAATGATATATATTTTTTATAACAAATTATATTTTAATCAATCTACATGATATGGACAAATACATAGCAGTTGTTGTCTGTATAATGATAGAAAGATGCTATTGAATTGACTGAAATTAAATTTTAACAATTTTGGTTCCAAACGGACATTAATGTATGCATAAGCTAATGATGAGATGATATGTAAGATTCGTGCGTGAAAATACATGTCGAATTGATATGAGAAATTTATTCACCTCAACACATTCGTAAATTTGTATAAGAAAACTGAAAAAGAATCTGGTGTTCTTTTATAAGTGTTTTTAGCCATAAAATTATACACATCAAGAAAATAAAGAAATTTACTTTTGTAACCTTAATAATTACTATAATAAATACAAATCGTCAAACTTCAAGAATATTCACGACAAGAAAGTCTCTCGGACACCGATGGAATCCCCGACGGAAAGGTCACCGTCGGTGATCGCCGACGGCTTGGCGTCAGAAAACTTATGATCACGTGTGTTGTTACGGGCACCGACGGATTATGGTACCGACGACAGTATAGTCCATCGATATTTTTTTCCCTTTTATTTTTTTTATTTTTTTTAAAAAAATCGTTAGTCCGTCGTAGTCCGTCGGTGATTTTAAAAAATAAAAATATAATTAAAAATCGAAGGTCTGTCGTTAGTCCGTCGTTGATTTTAAAAAATGAAATAAAAATAAAAATCGATGTCCGTCGGTATTCCGTCGTTGATTTTTAAAAAATAAATTAATTAAAAATCGATTATGAGTCGGTATTCCATCGTTGATTTTAAAAAATAAAATAAAAATCGATGGTCCATCGGTAGTCCGTCGTTGATTTACAAAAATGAAAAAAATAAATAAAAAATCAATGGTCCGTCGGTAGTCCATCGTTGATTTTTTTAAAAACAATAAATTAAAAATCGATTGTGCGTCGTTATTCCGTCGTTGATTTAAAAAAAATCGATGGTCCGTCAGTGTGCCCTGATATATGAAATCGGGTTTCCCCCCATTTTTTTCAATTTTGCCCTAAATTTTCCTCTCGCCTTCGTCGCGCCGTTTGCCTCTGCCGCACGCCATCGCCCGAAGCTTCCGCCACCACCACGGCCTCCTACACCGTCGAACCCTTCTTCGCTCTCTCTCACAACCTCTCTCACAAACTCTCTCTTATTCTTTCACCTTCTTTGTGCAGATCTCGTACCACCGCCACCGCCACCTTCCTACCGTCAGAGAGACGACACCACAGACGCCAACTCCGCCGTCGTCAGAGAGAACGACACCGCAAACGCAAAAGCCTCGACAAACAATCCTTGTGTTTCCAGGTGAATTCTGACGATTGTAGAGTATTTCTATGCTTCAAATAGAAAACGAGGGTATTTCTATGATAATCACGTGAAATAGTAGATTACGAAGACAGATTATAGTATAAGAGTTCTTATATATATGTAATATATTTGAAGTACCGAGATGCCCGAACAACATTAAAAATTGGATAAGGGAGCTCAACTCATTAACACAAACTAAAGTCCAACATTAATGAAAGGAAACAAGTATATCAGAACTAAAAAACATGGATGAAGATCTCCAGTCCACCCAAGGATGGATCTATGTACAGGTTAGGATAGGTTAAAGCCCACGCCTACTATTTGAGTTAGATGGCATTTCTTATATGTGATTTATTTGTTGTATGAGTTTAAGAATTATTTTGTTAGATAGTCAAATTATAGCTTTAACCATACATATAAATGAGGAGAGTTCCTTGAGTTAGGTTGTTATAGTGTTGTTCAAGAAATAATCTTCACTCAACTACTTATATGGTTCAATGAAAAAAATTAATGGAATCAAAAAAATTAAAAAAATGACACAAAACAAATCGAAAAGTGAAAGCATTAAAAAATTAAATCGATTCCTAACCTTTGGAATTGTCTTCCACAATTACAAAGATGATTCCATGGGAGCAAGCTAGTGAAGGAAACTACAACCAAGAAATTAAAATAAGTTCTATAAATTAAATTCACATAAAATATTACTCAAATAATTGGAGAATGACTTCCAATTCTTCATCAAGAAAAGAGGCAAAAAATGTTCAAGAAGCTTACCCGGAAGCAGTGGAGGTTTTTTGCTTATTTCCATAACCATGAAGGGGGGAAATTGGTATTAAAAAATAAAGGTACGTGAGTGTGTTTTTTCTTTAGTAATAATATTTATTAAAAGAAAAACACATATTATGTTTGTGATTGATTGGAGATGAACATGCACTGTAGAGTAGAATTTCTTGATTCATCAAAGTGGCATGTGTAAGACTGTATATTATATGTTTGACTGTTGATAATTTCATTGCTAAATGTGGAAGTAAGATGCAATTTATTTTCGTGTCCAGAAGCAAGCATGGATGCAAATGGAAATGACAAATTGAAATTGAAAATGACAAATGGAAATGATCTTGAGGAGGCAAAAGTATCATTGAAAGTGGTCTTGAGGATGCAAAGCATCATTGAAAAAGTGAGTATGTTGCTTTGCAAATTAGTGATGTAGTAATATCATTGAGTTTGTGCGATATGCATCGTTTTTCTACACATTTCACTCGTCATGATGTCATTAACGTTGAAGAAAAGTCTATCGTGAATGATCAAGATGCGCTAGAAGTGAAGAACGAGATCCTTAAGATTTTTCTACTAAAGTTGTTTGAGAAAAAATAGATGATGAAGAACTTATTTTCTTATTGTATTAATATTATCCAAAATTGTATTTGAATGTTGCAAATATTTTAGTTTTATTATAAGTTTATTTTGAATCTTGCATTGATTTTTGTTAATATTTTTTATTGAATATTGAAAATAAAATATGTAATTTATAAAAGGATAAAAAAAACTAAAATACTTACGGATTTTTTTTGTTGGTAATTCTGTCGGCCGTTTTGACAACGCCGGTGATGTAGGAAGACGATGATGGATACACCGTCGGGATGTCCGTCGGTGATCGCCGACGGGCTAAAAATACGTCGGTAAAAAATTTACCGACGTGTTTACACCGTCGGAGATCCGTCGGTGATAGAGACCACCGACGGAATTTTACGATTTAACGATGGACTTTTCCGTCGGTGTTCGGCTGAATTTTCTTAGTGATTAAATAAGGATAAAATAAAAATTTATCACAATTTTATTCTTAATTGCGGACTATGACACTTGTTACTTGTTAAAAGATAAAAAATTGTCAATAAGATATTTATAAAAACATAGGGAGTATATGATAGGCATTGATTACTGTTGGAAGAAAGGAAAGAAATCAATTAACAAGATTTAAGGATCAATCACAAATCAATCAAGATCCTTGAGGATCGTTTATTCTCTTTCCTTATACAATTGTTTCTAACCCTATAAAAGGACGTCTGTAATGAGAAATAATACACACAACAATTCAGCCTCTAATCCTTTCATCTATTCTACACAATTCAATATGTTTATACCATGTTTTTTACATGGTATTAGAGCAGGAATGATTCGAGGAACTCAGAACTAGATCATCATCGTTCCAATACCTTCATCGATCCTTTTCGAAACCAATCAAGGCAGAAGCCTTATCTTTCTTTTCCTGAAACAAAACAGATACAAAATGTCAAACGAGATACAAATAACCAACTCAAATTCAATAGCTCATAATGAATTAACTCTACAGATTGCAACTCTAGTGCGAAACTCTTACAATGTTACACTCGGATTCAAACTGGACGGAAACAACTATCCACTGTGGGCTCGCCTCATGAGGGTAGCCATAAGGAGCAGAGGCAAGTCCAGCCACATTACTGGACAACCACCACACCAAACAAAACAGACCCAGTCTACTACCAGTGGGATGAAACAAATTTATCTATTTTTTCATGGCTCATACAGAATATGGAGGGGAGGTTAGTTACAAATTTCACACAACATCAGACTGCCAAGGCTGTATGGGATAGCCTAGCAATCACATACGGAAGTGGAGCAGACCAGCTCAAATCTACGATTTGGAGGTTAAAGCTAACAAAGTCAATCAAGGGCAACTTAATTTGGAAGATTACTGGAATGAATTACTGACCAAATGGCTCACCATCGATCGAAGACAGCCAAACCCCCTCGGCTGCTGTGAAGAAGGAATCAACAAATATCGAACATTAATCGCAAACTGCCGGTTATACCAATTTCTCTCCAGATTAGATACCAAGTATGATGGTATCCGGTGAGATATTCTCAAGGAAACACCTGTTCCCTCAGCCGAATCGGCGTTCTCGAAGGTGAGAAGGGATGACATCCGACTACAGATTCTGCAACCGGCAACCAACCCCACCGACTCGGTTAACACATCATCGGGAGGAATAGGAGCCGAACTCGTCGCTCGTTATACCGTTCCACGGCCAGAAGGCTACCAACAACAGACCATTGCCAGAGGACCTCACACTCGCTCTGGAAACCCGTCATCAAGAAAGAAGGTAGACAAGTCGAAGCTTCATTGTACTCACTGAGGTATGCAGAAACATACCAAGGAGATGTGCTTCCAACTCGTCGGTTATCCCGATTGGTGGGAAGATAACCATAAAATCTCATAGGCGAAAGGAAAGTCGACGATTAGGGTAGATGGCCAGGAGGTAGCCGGATCTGCGGTGGCGATAAGCGGCCCAAGAGCAAACGAAAGAGGGAAGACGATGGGTGTAGGGTTTTGCGGTCCAAAGGCAGACGAGAGTGGGGAGACGGCGAATGAAGAAACATGTATAGGGTTTGGTGGTTTACCACTAAACCCTTCTTCTTCTCTAACTTATATACAACTTAACCCCCAACTTTTACATATACTAAAAATGACCATATATTATGTAACAATCCCTCAAGTATTTCTACTGCATACCAAGTATTATGTGATAAAAATGATAGGGATATGGGATGGATTTTTTTATTGTGGGGCCACAGATACGATGACTTTTGAGAAATCTGATATACTTGAGTCATCGAAATCATTCCGAACACATGTTCAAACGGTCAGTGGTGACTTGACTCGAGTGGAGGGAGCCAGGACTATAGAAATCTCTCCCACTTTACGACTTTCAAATTGTCTATATGTTCTGTCACTTTCTCATAAGCAAATGTCAATTATCCATGTAACAAAAGAACTCAATTGTACCATGCTGATGCATCCTCACTTCTGTTTTCTTCAGGATATCAGGACGAGGAAGATTATTGGGCGTGGCACTGAGCGAAACGGATTGTATTATGTGGATGAGATAGGTCAACAAGGCAAGGTGATGCTGGCTCATGGAACTCCAGACCGGGAAGCATGGCTTTGGCATCAGCGGTTAGGGTATCATTCCATAGGTTATCTTAGGATTTTATTTCCTAAATTAATACAAACTGAGACATTAACTTGTGAAAGTTGTGTTTTGGCTAAAAGCCACAGACAATCTTTTAAACCAAATAATACACAAGTTAACTCTATTTTTTCTTTAATACACTCTGATGTTTGGGGTCATTCACCTGTTGTGGGGAGTCAGGGTTTTAAATATTTTATGCTCTTTATCGATGATTGCACTAGGATGACATGGGTGTATTTTCTAAAACATAAATCTCAAGTTTTTGAAAAATTCACTCATTTCTATACTATGGTTCAAACTCAATTTCGTACTGAAATTAAAATTTTAACAATTTTGGTTCCAAACGGACATTAATGTATGCATAAGCTAATGATGAGATGATATGTAAGATTCGTGCGTGAAAATACATGTCGAATTGATATGAGAAATTTATTTACCTCAACACATTCGTAAATTTGTATAAGAAAAGCGAAAAATAATCGGTGTTCTTTTATAAGTGTTTTAGCCATAAAATTATACACATCAAGAAAATAAAGAAATTTACTTTTGTAACCTTAATAATTACTATAATAAATACAAATCGTCAAACTTCAAGAATATTCACGACAAGAAAGTCTCTCGGACACCGATGGAATCCCCGCGGAAGGTCACCGTCGGTGATCGCCGGCAACGGCGTCGAAAACTTATGATCACGTGTGTTGTTACGGGCAAGCGGACTATGACGGATTATGGTGCCGACGACGGTATAGTCCATCGATATTTTTTCCTTTTATTTTTTATTTTTTAAAAAATCGTTAGTCCGTCGTAGTCCGTCGGTGTTTTTAAAAATAAAAATATAATTAAAATCGAAGGTGCATCGTTAGTCCGTCGTTGATTTTAAAAATGAAATAAAAATAAAAATCGATGGTCCGTCGGTATTAAAGTCGTTGATTTTAAAAATAAATTAATTAAAAATCGATTATGAGTCGGTATTCCATCGTTGATTTTAAAAATAAAATAAAATCGATGGTCCATCGGTAGTCCGTCGTTGATTTACAAAATGAAAAAATAAATAAAAATCAATGGTCCGTGGTAGTCCATCGTTGATTTTTAAAAACAATAAATTAAAAATCGATTGTGCGTCGTTATTAAGTCGTTGATTAAAAAAAAATCGATGGTGCATCGGTGTGCCACGATATATGAAATCGGGTTTCTCATTTTTCAATTTTGCCTAAATTTTCCTCGCCTTGCCATGGTTTGCCTCTGCCGCGCTATCGCCCGAAGCTTCCGCCACCACCACGGCCTCCACCGTCGAACCTTCTTCATCTCTCTCACACAAACTCTCTTATTCTTTCACCTTCTTTGCGGATCTCGTACCACCGCCACCGCGCGCCCTGCAGTCGGAGGCGACACCACAGGCGCTTGACTCCGCCGTCGTCGGAGAAACGACACCATAAGCGCAAAAGCCTCGACAAACAATCCTTGTGTTTCGGTGAATTCGGCGATTGTAGAGTATTTCTATGCTTCAAATAGAAAGCGAGGGTATTTCTATGATAATCACGTGAAATAGTAGATTCTGAAGGCAGTTATAGTATAAGAGTTCTTATATATGTAATATATTTGAAGTACCGAGATGCCCGAACAACATTAAAAATTGGATAAGGAGCTCAACTCATTAACACAAACTAAAGTCGACATTAATGAAAGGAAACAAGTATATCGAACTAAAAACATGGATGAAGATCTCCGGTCCACCCAAGGATGGATCGTATACGAGTTAGGATAGGTTAAAGCCCACCCTACTATTTGAGTTAGATGGCATTTCTTATATGTGATTTATTTGTTGTATGAGTTTAAGAATTATTTTGTTAGATAGTCAATTATAGCTTTAACCATACATATAAATGAGGAGAGTTCCTTGAGTTAGGTTGTTATAGTGTTGTTCGAGAAATAATCTTCACTCAACTACTTATATGGTTCAATGAAAAAAATTAATGGAATCAAAAAAATTAAAAAAATGACACAAAACAAATCGAAAAGTGAAAGCATTAAAAAATTAAATCGATTCCTAACCTTTGGAATTGTCTTCCACAATTACAAAGATGATTCCATGGGAGCAGGCTAGCTGAAGGAAACTACAACCAAGAAATTAAAATAAGTTCTATAAATTAAATTCACATAAAATATTACTCAAATAATTGGAGAATGACTTCCAATTCTTCATCAAGAAAAGAGGCAAAAAATGTTCAAGAAGCTTACCCGGAAGCAGTGGAGGTTTTTTGCTTATTTCCATAACCATGAAGGGGGGAAATTGGTATTAAAAAATAAAGGTACGTGAGTGTGTTTTTTCTTTAGTAATAATATTTATTAAAAGAAAAACACATATTATGTTTGTGATTGATTGGAGATGAACATGCACTGTAGAGTAGAATTTCTTGATTCATCAAAGTGGCATGTGTAAGACTGTATATTATATGTTTGACTGTTGATAATTTCATTGCTAAATGTGGAAGTAAGATGCAATTTATTTTCGTGTCCAGAAGCAAGCATGGATGCAAATGGAAATGACAAATTGAAATTGAAAATGACAAATGGAAATGATCTTGAGGAGGCAAAAGTATCATTGGAAAGGGCTCTTGAGGATGCAAAAGCATCATTGAAAAAAGCTGAGTATGTTGCTTTGCAAATTAGTGATGTAGTAATATCATTGAGTTTGTGCGATATGCATCGTTTTTCTACACATTTCACTCGTCATGATGTCATTAACGTTGAAGAAAAGTCTATAAATGAATGATCAAGATGTGCTAGAAGTGAAGAACGAGATCCTTAAGATTTTCTACTAAAGTTGTTTGAGAAAAATAGATGATGAATAACTTATTTTCTTATTGTATTAATATTATCCAAAATTGTATTTGAATGTTGCAAATATTTTAGTTTTATTATAAGTTTATTTTGAATCTTGCATTGATTTTGTTAATATTTTTATTGAATATTGAAAATAAAATATGTAATTTATAAAGGATAAAAAACTAAAATCTTGTGGATTTTTTGTTGGTAATTACGTCGCCGTTTTGACAACGCCGGTGATGCGGGAAGGCGATGATGGATACACCGTCGGGATGTCCGTCGGTGATCGCCGACGGGCTAAAAATACGTCGGTAAAAAATTTACGGCGTGTTTACACGTCGGGAGATCCGTCGGTGATAGAGACCACCGACGGAATTTTACGATTTAACGATGGACTTTTCCGTCGGTGTTCGGCTGAATTTTCTTAGTGATTAAATAAGGATAAAATAAAAATTTATCACAATTTTATTCTTAATTGCGGAATATGACACTTGTTACTTGTTAAAAGATAAAAAATTGTCAATAAGATATTTATAAAAACATAGGGAGTATATGATAGGTATTGATTACTGTTGGAAGAAAGGAAAGAAATCAATTAACAAGATTTAAGGATCAATCACAAATCAATCAAGATCCTTGAGGATCGTTTATTCTCTTTCCTTATACAATTGTTTCTAACCTATAAAAGGGCGTCGTAATGAGAAATAATACACACAACAATTGACCTCTAATCCTTTCATCTATTCTACACAATTGATATGTTTATACCATGTTTTTACATGGTATTAGAGCGAGAATGATTAGGAACTCGAACTAGATCATCATCGTTCGATACCTTCATCGATCCTTTTCCGAAACCGATCAAGGCGAAGCCTTATCTTTCTTTTCACGAAACAAAGCAGATACAAAATGTCGAGCGAGATACAAATAACCAACTCAAAATTCATAGCTCATAATGAATTAACTCTACAGTTGCAACTCAGTGCGAAACTCTTACAATGTTACACTCGATTCAAAGCGGATGAAACAACTATCCACTGTGGGCTCGCCTCATGAGGGTAGCCATAAGGAAGCGAGGCAAGTCCGGCCACATTCTTGGACAACCACCACGCCAAACAAAAGCAGACCAGTCTACTACCGGTGGGATGAAACAAATTTATCTATTTTTCATTGCTCATACGAGAATATGGAGGAGGTTAGTTACAAATTTCACACAACATCAGGCGCGAGGTGTATGGGATAACCTAGCAATCACATACGGAGTGGGCAGAACCGGCTCAAATCTACGATTTGGAGGTTAAAGCTAACAAAGTCGATCAAGGGCAACTTAATTTGGAAGATTATTGGAATGAATTACTGACCAAATGGCTCACCATCGATCGAAGACAGCCAAACCCCCTCGGCTGCTGTGAAGAAGGAATCAACAAATACCCAACATTAATCGCAAACTGCCGGTTATACCAATTTCTCTCCATATTAGATACCAAGTATGATGGTATCCGGTGAGATATTCTCAAGGAAACACCTGTTCCCTCAGCCGAATCGGCGTTCTCGAAGGTGAGAAGGGATGACATTCGACTCTGATTACGCAACGGCAACCAACCCCACCGACTCGGTTAACACATCATCGGGAGGAATAGGGCGAACTCGTCGCTCGTTATACCGTTCCACGGCCAGAAGGCTACCAACAACAGACCATTGCGGAGGACCTCACACTCGCCTGAAACCCGTCATCAAGAAAGAAGGTGAGACAAGTCGAAGCTTCATTGTACTCCTTGTGGTATGCGAAACATACCAGGAGATGTCTTCAACTCGTCGGTTATCCGATTGGTGGGAAGATAACCATAAAATCTCATAGGAGAAAGGAAAGTCGGCGATTGGGGTAGATGGCGGGAGGTAGCGGATCTGCGGTGGCGATAAGCGGCCCAAGAGCAAGCGAAAGAGGAAGGCGATGGGTGTAGGGTTTTGCGGTCCAAAGAGCGAGAGTGGGAGGCGGCGAATTCTAATGAGAAAATATTCAAACTCCTAGAACCGATAATGGGGAGAATTTGTCAATAATTCTATGAAAACCTTTGCCACCAAAAGCGAATAATTCACCAAACCACTTATCCTCATACTCCCGAACAAAATGGTGTTGTCGAGCGAAAGAATCGAATTATTCTTGAAATGACCCGTGCTATGATGATTGAGTCTCATATACTACACATTTTGGCCCGAAGTTGTTGCCACAAATTAAAGTATTATGTAGATTGATTATTTGATCTTAACGATCAAAAAATTCTATAGCCATATAAAATTTGAATTATGTTATTATATATGCTACATTTTCATGTTATGTAGTAATAATGATTTTATGGATATAAGATTGGTATGTTATTAATTTTACTTACTAAAGTGAAGAAAATAAAACAAAGTAAGTAATATACATATACATATTAGCATTTAATAAAATACATATGTATATTATATATTAATATTAGTATGGATAAATATAGTGTGAAAGCATTTATGGAAGTAAATTCTAGAAATGGTGAATAAGCTAAGCATGCATTAAATTAAAACTTGGTGACCAAGCATGCATTAAATTAAATGTGGTGAATAATCATGTAATAAATTAAATAAAAAATGAAATGAAATTTGCTATAAATATATCACCTCCATACTATTCAACATTTTGCAAAAATCATCAAATTTCCTCCCTAAACTCACGGTTACACACACAAACACACACTAAGACAAAAATTTTAATTAAGCTATTTTCTTTGTAATTTCTACTTCTAAGTTTAATCTCAAGGGTGAAAGAAGGTATGATTCTAATCTTTCTTGAATCTTGAAGTTTAATTATTGTTTTATATAGGTGAAAATGTTGAAAATGTTAGGTTGAAGAATTTAAATCTTATGTGATGATTTTTTGTAAATGTTGATGATATATGATGATATTGATGAATTAGTATAGAAGTAATGGTGTATTGATGATTTAATTGTGAAATTTGTGTTAAAATTATAAAACCCTAGTTCATAAGTCTTATGTTAAAGTGATGCTATGTTGATGATATGTTGGGAATATGTTAAAATTATGTGCTAAGAACATGTTTAAGGAAGAAATTTGGAAAGAACATTAAACAAAATAAATTATAATATGTATATATATTTTCGAAAATTTCGAAAATATTGAAGTATATTATGTTGATTTTATTTTCTTCAATTAACTTGATATATTAGTTTACTATGATGATTTTAGCATATTGTGAATTTATTTGAATTTTCTAAAGTTTATATGTGAAAATGGAAAATTTTAGTTTAGGTGTTTAGTGGACTTATTTATGCTAAGGTTGATATATGTTATTATTATTGATGTTTAAAGTTAATATATGATAGTTAAATGAGAAATTGAAGGAAAGTTTAAGAGAAAAATAATTTATGTTCATTAGTAAAGTTTTCGAAAATTACAAGAAGAAAAAGGGAAAATTAAAGTTTAATGCTATTATGTGTGAATCATATGGATTATAAACTTATTAGGTGAATAAGTGCTAATGAAGCTTAATTAAGAATTTTAGAACTAAGAATGTGAAATGCTAAAGTTTGTGTACATATTTATGTTAAAATGAATCTATGATTTAAATAAGTTATATTATGTAATCTTAATTGATTTATAAACCTAAGAATATAATAGTAGTGAAATGAATGTCATTTAAGTGTGTTGATGACATATTGGTTCTTTGATAATGAAAAAGTTTAAGTTAAGTGACTAATTGAAGGATTATGTATAAATATTAAAGAAGAGAATATGAATTGAGTTCACTAATGTATAATTAGAAAATAATTATTAGTTGTTCCTTGAATATTCAGTGGACTTGTAAGAATCGAACAAGATAAATATGTGAAGAAAGTTAATGAATAAAAGGATGCAATGACCGAAAACTTTAAAATTCTTATAGATGAAAGTTTAGACAAAAGCGTCTAAACAAAACATAAGAAGAAAAGAGTGAATAAGAGGAAATTGATATCGTTTAATAAATTTAAAAAAACCTTTATATGAATACTAATATTATCGAATAATCTAAGGTGCGTCGAAAAGGCGAGAGCGATTAAAGAGGAAGAGGAAGAAGAAAGGAAAGTTTATTAAGCTAACAGAGTAGCTCAACGGTGAGCTTTACGAAAACTTATATACGTGTTAATTTATATTATTTCATTATCTATTGCATGACATTCAAAATTATTGACTTGCGAATGTTTGAGCATGAGCATAATGCATTACCTATCCACGAAATGAAAGAAAGAAAGAAATGATGAAAGAAAGAATGAAAGAATGTTACCGACGTCGGGTATGGCGTGGCTTGGTACCATTCGGACCATCAACACGGGTATGTAATGTTAAGGTGTTTGAGAAGGGCCTACTTCTCAACACAAAGAAAATCGTGGATATGGGAAGAAAGATGTCTGAGACAAAGATCATGCATGTGCATTTGTTTTAAAATTATGAAAATGAAAGCAAGTAAGTGTTTATTACGAAAAGCATGCGGGTTTTTCACTAAAACCCATGTGTATGGAAAAGTTATGGCAAGTCAATCTTATAGCTCTAAGAGAAAAGTTTTAAATATTTTCGGCATGTGTCCACTGAGTGCTTATGTACTCACGTCCTGCATATATTTCTAAACATGCAGGTTGAGCTGAGATCATGGAGATGGAATTGGAAGAACACTGTGGTTGTCGTGGTTTATGATTTCCGTCGTATGTGTTAGACATGTTTATCATCATTCCGTTTACTTCATATGTTGGTTGTGGTTGTTAAGGTTGAATTCCTTGAAATCCTTTGATGTTGGAAACTATTTTGGATAATGGCTAGTAGTTGTGAATTGGAGTCGAACTCCTTTATGTCTTTCGTTAGTTGAAGAGGAAATGGTTTGATGGTTATTGTAACAATGTCGAGAATGTTAGAGTCGAACTGGTCATGATATTATGTTGTTGGAAGTTTATCTCGAACCTATATTGATGCCTACTTAGTTTTTTTGTTAACTGAAACTTTGAGGTTTATTGTTGTAAGTAATTGCCCAGAGTTATATGTCCTCATACATATAACTCAACTACCTTTCTGTTGTCACACTCTGACCTGAATGATTGATATGTGATGGTTATATTTGTGAAAGAAAAACCCCTTTTTCGGAAAAAAGTCTATTGACGTCGATTATCCTATATCCATCATTCCATTTATTCATTCGACTTCATGAAAATGAATCATTTGGTTCTATTTGAATTCAATACATCATTTGATATCAATTATTATTGTCTCGTCATAGATGTTGTTATGTTATTGTGAACAATTCCTCTAGTCATTAGTCTTAATGGTTTGTCAAGAATGATTAGTCACAGCCTAATCTCTTGATTAAGAAGTTGGGATGTGACAGAGATCGACCTGCTAAGTTGGTTGCCAATGCGAGCCGAAGCGGATCAATGAAATAGTTAACCTTGTGTTGAGCACATCTCGAACACTCGAGAGCAATCGAAATTCATTGCGCAGAGCCCATGTCTCATCCATGCGATATCGAAGAGAATACATTAGATGGTGATATTGGGCGATATGTGCTGCCACCCAGGAGTAGTCGAGGTGTTCCTCCCAAACGATATACCCCAGAGAAGACTGCACGGAATACTCGGTATTCAGTTGGGAATGTTGCCAAGAGAAATTTATCAAAAAGTGCTATAGCCTATGAAGCAGCCTTATATGAAGAAGAGATCCCACAAAAAGTAGAACAAGCTCTCAAGTTCGAACATTGAAAGAACGCTACGAAAAAAGAGATAAGTGTGTTAGCTCAGAATCATATGTGTGAGAAATGCAAATTGCCAAAAGGGCCTGTAGGATGCAGATGAGTTTTCACAATTAAACGAAAACCAGACGGATCTATTGAACGGTACAAAGCTCGGCTTGTTGCAAAAGGGTACACACAAACGTATGGGATAGGCAGAGACTTTCTCACCGGTGGTAAAGATGAACACTGTCAGTGCTCTTCTCTCTATTGCTGCCAATTCTTCATTAGTTTGATGTTACAAATGCTTTTCTTCATGGGGAATTAAAAAAAGAGGTTTATATGGAAGCACCCCAGGGATTCTCGGATGAATTTGAAGATGGTGAGGTTTACAGATTGAAGAAAACCTTACATGGACTTACACAGTCCCTCAAGGCATGGTTTGGGAGGTTTATCACAGCTATGAACAAATTTGGGTACCAACAGAGCAATTTAGATCACACCTTATTTATAAAGCGAGGTAACCTTATTACTGTTTGGTTTTTTTCGGTTCGGTTTGAGTAAAATTTCGGTTTGGTTCGGTTGAAATTTTTTAACGGTTCGATTTTTTCGATTTTGGATTTTCGGTTCGGTTTTCAACCGAACCGACCGAATGCTCACCCCTAGTTATTTATGTGGATGATATGATCATAACATGAGATGACTCAGAAGAAAGCCAGAAGTTGAAAGAAAATCTGTTTAAAGAGTTCGAAATGAAGGATTTGAGAAATCTAAAGTACTTCCTCGGAATTGAAGTACTCAGGTCAAAGAAGGGAATTTTCATTAACCAGAGGAAGTATACTCTAGATTTTCTAGCTGAGACTGGAATGCTAGATTGCAAGCCAGCAGAAATGCCCATTGTTGTGAATCATGGGCTACAAATTGTGGAGGAAGCAGAATTAGCAGATCGAGGGCAATATAAACGTCTGGTAGGGAAACTTATCTACTTTTCCCATACTCGACCCGATATTGATTATGTTGTTGGTGTTATGAGTCAGTTTATGCACCGACCTCAAGCTGATCACTTAGAAGCCGCGCTAAGAATTGTAAGATATCTAAAGGGAACTTTTGGCTATGGATTGCTGTTAAAAAAACTGGACATCTAGAGATACAAGCCTACACAGATGCAGATTGTGCTGAAAATCCAATAGACATGAAATCTACAGCTGTGTACTTTACTTTAATTGGAGACAATCTTATCTCATTGAGAAGCAAAAAAGCAAACGATAGTGGCTCTCTCAAGTGCTGAAGCAGAGTTTAGAGGAATCAATTGTGGTCTAACTGAAGTCATTTGGTTAAAGAAACTATTGATGGAATTAGATCTTCATTCAGCAAAGACATGTCAGATGTTTTGTGACAACAAAGCAGCCATCAGTATCTTAGAGAATCCAGTATAACACGGCAGAACAAAACATGTCGAGGTTGATAGGCACTTTATTAAAGAAAAGATCGAGAGAGGAATTGTGGCATTACCATTTGTGCAGTCTGAAGACTAGCTCGCTGACATCCTGACTAAAGCCGTAAACTCCAAAAGTTTTGCAAAAGTTCTCGACAAGTTGAGTATCGGAGATCCGCCACTCAACTTGATGGGGAGTGTTGGAAAATAATGAAAGAAATCAATTAGCAAGACTTAAGGATCATTCACAAATCAATCAAGATCCTTGAGGATCGTTTATTCTCTTTCCTTATACAATTGTTTCTATCCCTATAAAAGGGCGTCTGTAATGAGAAATAATACACACAAAAATTCAACCTCTAATCCTTTCATCTATTCTACACAATTCAATATGTTTATACCATGTTTTTAGCAATTACAATTAAATTTTTGACAAAAGATTTGTACGACAAATTTTATTATGGCTAATAAGAATTTAGTTAGAGTAATTAAAATTAATTTAATTAGAATTAGTGTAGAAAATTAAAAAAAATTGTTAGCAAATAATATTACGTCACGTGTAAATCATAAATTAAATAATTAATTATATTTATATTTTATTAATGGAATTTATTCCAAAAATTAATAGATTAATCATAGTAATATTTAATTTTATTGACAAATAGGAAAATAACATGTGGCAATGACATATCGGATAGGAATAACCACTTGAATTGCACCACATAAGTCTTAATTGCCACATAAGTCCTAAAATACCACCTAGGCCCCAAAGCCCACTATCTCGTATCTATAAATATGGGCATTAGGGCTTCATAAGTGAAGAGGTGAAGTGAAGTGAAGAAGACAAGTGAAGTGATGAGAAGAAATGAAGTGAAGAATAAGAGAAGAGAAGTGAAAGCTTGTAGAATTCAAGATACTCGAAGAATTCTCTGCAAAGTCTCCTCCAACATTCAAGTCGTTCTTCGTGCAAATCACCACGTTCTTCGCCTAAATCATCCTCCAAATCAATCAAAGATGGCGTGCAATCCGGAAACAAGGTGAAAGCCCTCCACATTAGTGTTCAAAGTTGAAGACATTCAAAGCATTTTTTAACACATCAAACCAAATCTAATAGTTGCTCTGAAAACAAGACCAAGGTCCTTCAGATCAGTATCATCAAATTCAAACTTCTAGTTCAAGGTGATCAAGGAACCATATCCACTCCAACAACTCGAAGAACATTTCAAGAATTCAAGTCGAAAAGAAGAATCAGGGGATGAAATAGAGATCGAACTCGCACACAAATATATTAAATCAAAAATATATTGATTTTGTATACAATCGTGTTTATAGAATCAAATACAAATACAAAATTTGTATTACAATTAGTATTCCCAATCAGAATTACTAAAGTGGCCTCACATACGCGCAACCGCCTATCTGCCCGGAGTGCGGCCCCGAGTTAAATACTATAATAAAATTTGCCAAAATGCTCTCTACAAGCCATAAATTCAAAAGACAAAAATTTGGGTGAGCTCCGCCTCACCGTGATCTCACCCTTGTTTTTTGTTAAAATAATTATATATTAGTTATGATGAGTAAGGATAATTAGATATTATTAATTTATAATTAAATTTATTAATTTTAATTATAATTTATTAATTTAAAATTAAAATTTGTTAATTTACAATTATAATTTATTAATTCACAATTAAGGTTTATTAATTCAAAATTAGGGTTTCTTATTCAAAATTATGGTTTATTAATTCACAATTAGGGTTTATTATTTAAATTTAGGGTTTATTAATTCACATTAAAATTAGGATTTATTAATTCACAATCAGGATTTATTAATTCAAAATTAGGATTTATTATTCAAAATTAAGATTTATTAATTCATTATTAGGATTTTTAATTCACAATTAGAATTTATTAATTCATAATTAGAGTTTATTAATTCTAATTAGGCTTGATTAATTCATGATTAAGATTTTTTAATTCATAATTATTATTAATTTATAATTAAGATTTATTAAATTAATTAGAAGGTCTCGCTGTGTGTGCGTGCTGGAGACCACCCCAATTCAAAATTCATTATCCAATTGTATTTAGTTATCATTCTAAAAAAAATGTATTTCGTTATCAACAAACTAACAGCCTCATCAATGCATCGATATGGGCTTTTGTTGGGTCGTTAAATGAAATTTATTAAACCTACGAGGCCATGATTCCCAATATAGGCCCATTGGTTTGGGGCCTTTGGGCTATAACAGAAATAATTGATACCTCCAAATGTATCTTGTTCCAGTTTTCAAATTTTTAAAAAAAAAAAAAAAATTCCACGTGGCATATGTTAACTGGTGAATGGTCTCGCACGTGGCAAGCGATTATAGGATGATATAACGTGGCTATTGGAACTTTCCATCTTCCCACGCAGCTAAAATTACCATTTTATTATTTGCTAATTAAAATTCTCGACTAGCAACCCTTCGCATACAAGTACCTATAGTTATATCTCTGTTTGTTTCTCTCATTATAGATTTGTTACAATTACAAATATTGGAGGCTGCAACGTCGAGGTGGAGATGGGGATGAAGCTCTGTGATTTTGATTCAGTGGCGCGAAGAGGCTTTCTCTATGCAGCATTGATTCTCAACTTCGTGTTTTGCTGCCAGCTTCTCCTCCTCCAACCGCTCGTAGCTGCAGGTTTCTTCAATTTTTTCTGTTATATATTCAATTGGATTAATCAGTCCATTGATCTGCTTGTAGCATAGGATACATATTTTATTTAGATGCTGACTTGTTCTAGTGACAGAAATTATGAGCATTAGTTTCCGCAGTTTATGTTAGGATTAGGTATCTCTGAATGTTCTCTGTTTTCACATTATTTCAAATATCTTATTCTAGGAATGATTTTGATTGTTAGGGCTACATTTAGGTACATGAGGTGAGATCGTGGCTCGTTTTTGATATAATTATGGGACTTTGGACACAGTAACTAGTTAGAGATTAAGCTCCCAGGATCCTTGTGCTTCAGAGTCCAAAACATGTAATAGTTCTCATGTTTTCTAGTCCGTGGGAGTAGTCTAATTCCTGGTAATGATGATGATCCCTTGCAGCCCTGTGACTGAAAATTCGTTGTTGATTGATGTGAAATTAGATGAATGAGAACATGCTCAAAGCCCCTGCCACTTATTAGTGAATGACACACCATCTAGCCATCTCAGCAGTCGGTTAGGAATTATAAATCAAAGATGATGCGTTTCTGTCGAGGAGAAATACACTATCTTTCTGTTGTAACCATATTGGAAAATCAACTGAATGAATCCATTCAGTTTATCCTTTCATCTTGCATCACCTTCATGTTCTCTCTCTGCTATTCAATTCAAATTTAACGTATTTGTGTGTTGGATTCACCTAGAGTTCTATGAAAATGGAAAGTGGAAACCTTGTTGGCCAATGTTTGAGATTCCCCCATTGGGATTTATTTACTAGTTTTGGAAGATATGATGGTATCTTAACTTGGCCTTCAAATACATAAAGATCGGTAACATGTGTATTATTGCTTGATTGTTCATACGATATTGGTTAAAACACCACGTGCTCTAAGTGTATAATTTTATTCATGAGCAGATGGCAAAGCAGGTGGTGCTTCTCTCTTTGAGAGAGTTTCACAGAGTGTCAAAGTGAAGAAATACAGTGAGGCTCTCAGAGACCTAAATGCTGCTATTGAGGCAGATCCAGAACTTTCAGAAGCTTATTGGCATAAAGCTTCCATTCTTCGTCAGTTATGCAGGTCTTTTTGGCAGCTTTAGCTATTCAATTACTGTACTATTGTATGTGGGCAGATAAACATATTTTTTTTATCACTCCTATCTATTCTTCTGTTATTTCTGAACTCATTGCCCATTGGTAACTTAAGGATGACATCTGGTTCCTGTTACTTCTTCATTTCATTTTCTTGGCTCTGGTGGTGAATAAGATGCATCACTAACAGAATCTTTATGTTGGTCTCTCACCTTATACTCCCAAAAACTGAAATCTGCTTCTTCTCCAAGCATCTACAAAATGAAACCTTAGCCAAATTTTATTTTGGTCAGAGTTATTATATTGTTTGATTTGAACCTGATAATTTAATGTGATTGTTAAGATTTTATTCACTTTCACTAGAGATATAGTTATATATCATGCATTAAATGTTGGATAAATGAGGTTCTCTTTTCTGCATTCTTTTGCATCTGATTGATAAATCATATGATTCAGGAAGTTTTTGCTGATGTAGATATGAGGAATCGGAGAGAAGTTACAAAAAATTTCTGGAGATGAAACCTGGGAATTCGGCAGCAGAAAAGGAACTTTCACAGTTATATCAGGCTCAGAATGCCTTAAATTCAGCTAGCGACCTTTTTGATTCAGGAGATTTTACCAAAGCATTGGAGTATATTTCTAAAGTTGTACTTGTTTTTTCTCCAGAATGCTACAAGGTTTTTTTTTTACTTCGTCCTATATGAACAAAGGAACAATCATTTTGTTTCTGGTATAATAATTCCATGTAAGTTTAAGTCCTGCTACTTTATTTCAGGCTAAACTCCTTAAAGTGAGGCTATTGATAGCAGCTAAAGATTATTCAAAGTCCATATCTGAGACAGGATTCATTCTTAAAGAAGATGAAAATAATTTAGAGGCTCTGCTGTTGCGTGGTCGTGCCTATTATTATTTGGCTGATCATGACATTGCCACTAGGTCTGTCCAAAATCTTATAAATTATTTTCTTCACTCAGTCATCCACTTGTAGCATTGCATTCAAATTGTTATATGTTTTATATCGTTTTGCATATTTGTTCCCCAGGCATTACCAAAAAGGTCTTCGTCTGGATCCCGAGCATGGTGAGCTGAAGAAGGCATACTTTGGATTAAAAAACCTCCTAAAAAAGACAAAAAGCGTAATGGCTTGTTCTTTCTTTTGACTTGGCAATTGGGATTATTGTAGCATTACTAGGATCTAATCTCAATTTGCTTCATATTCTTGCAGGCAGAAGACAATGCTGGCAAGGGTAAACTCCGCCTGGCAGTGGAGGATTATAAGGCAGCCCTTGCTTTTGACCCGAACCATACTGCACACAATATACACCTTCACCTTGGACTATGTAAGGTCTATGTGAAGCTTGGTAAGGGAAATGATGCGGTAACAAGCTGCACAAAAGTACTTGAAATTGATGGAGATCAAGTTGAAGCTCTAGTCCAGGTATTAATCTTTCGCATTGTGCATGTTGTCCTCAAAATGGAAAGGGACTTTGGAAGGGTACACCTGAATGTTTTTCTTCTTTCAAATGTATATTTTAACTTCTAACAGAATCTTACAGAGAGGTGAAGCGAAGCTTTTAGTTGAAGATTGGGAGGGAGCTGTGGCTGATCTAAAATCAGCTGCTGAAAAGTCACCTCAGGTTTGTTACTTTACAGCGATACTCTGTTTTCTGCTTCATTTCTATGGACACTATTTCTGGCCTTCAAATAATAGGCATACTTGCTTAAACCGTAAAGAGGATCTAGAAAATTAACAATCATATTCATGGGTATCTTCTACAGTGCGTAAATAGATGGATATTGGAAAGATTAATTTGGAAATCTCATATGCAGCTTACAATTCATTGAAGCTTTATTATGTGTTTGAGGGAACTGTCTGATCTAAAATAAGTAGTTGTTGTTTTTGCGTCTTTGAGATTCATGTTTAGGGCTGCGGTCTTGACCCATGAGGAATCAAGGATCATCACCCTTTGATTCCTGGACTGTTCCCTTTTTCATTCAATCTATGAATAAAAAGTTCACTTCAGGCTTTCAACAACTTTTGCATGATGAGCTAACAAGGAATGCAAAAAGATAAAAGGAACTAGTGCTGAGCCTCTATCCTGTTTTTAAAGTATTTTGCAAGAGAAGTTCTTGTCTACTGCTATTCTTGCTTCAAAAGATACAGTTCTGTTGCAATGAGTTGCATCTGTAAAATATCCTAGCCATTTCTTCCACTCTAATGATTCCAACTTCAGCAAGAATGAATGGCATTTTGTTTTTGATTATATAACTTCTGTAACTTATGTGAATGATAGTGTTCTAGTTTGATACAGAAGATTTACATATGAACTCACTTTTAACTCATATGCAAGTGCTGCTAACTTTCAGCTTAGTAACTTGGACCTGTAGTTGCAACTGACTGTAGGCTATTTCAAATTTCTATTCTATTTGCTATCCATGAGGGGAAGAGATCTAATATCCATACTATGATATTTTATTTATGATGTACTGAGTTCCTATAGCTGTTGGTACAAAAGTTTTCTGCTCATAAAATGTGATAGTGTATTTCAACCTTCACATGTGTTTGTATAAATGACGACCTTTGATAGGATATGAACGTTCGTGAAGTGCTAATGAGAGCTGAAAGATCACTGAAGTTGAGCCAACGAAAAGACTGGTACAAAATCTTGGGAGTTTCAAAAAGTGCATCAATATCAGAGATTAAGAAGGCCTACAAGAAGCTCGCGTTGCAGTGGCATCCAGATAAGAATGTCGACAATAGGGAAGAAGCAGAAGCTAAATTTCGTGAAATAGCAGCTGCATATGAGGTAATAGCTCATTTCTGTCACACCGACATTTTGGTCATTTACACAGATCTGTAGTTGCCTAATGTATCAGCAAGATTTTAGAAGCCACTCCCTAGATGACTGAGTATATAGTATCTTTGCTCTAATGCTCAAAATTTTGCATGATGACCTTCTTCACCAATGAAGTTTATTGGATTTTGGCCTCACCTTGCTTATTGAGCTGACAGATGCCATCGTAACTTGAAAACTTGAATGTAATGAACAATTGCATAGTAGGAAAGGTCAAATGACATTATCAAATGTCTATGAAGTCAGGAACATATCTCCTGATGCAAATGCTTTATATCACGGATCAGGGCTAAATCATTATCCTCTAAAACCCACTTTTGCTGCTATTATCTATACTTAATCATAAGCGTAAGTATTTGATTGGGATAAGCTTCTTTTTCCTATTAATTTTTTCTCTGTGCACCTCATCTACTTATTTTTGTTAATTTTTCTGAAATTATGATGTGTGTTTTTCTCCACAGATTCTGGGCGATGAAGATAAACGTACCAGATTCGACAGAGGTGAAGATATTGATGATAATGGTATGGGAATGGGTGAAGGAGGATTTAATCCTTTTGGTGGAGGAGGCCAGCAATTTACCTTCCACTTCGAAGGAGGATTTCCTGGAGGGGGCTTTGGAGGATATAATTTCTAAACTTGGGAAATAATGAAAATGTGTTGGATGGCTTTACCAAGGATGACATGGAACCTTCATTTTCTTTGGGATAGCAATTTTTGGCTAACCGTTGTAGGTGCAATTCATTTTGATTTTATAGTCTGTTGTTAGTGCTAAAGGTTGTACCTTAAAAGCCGCGGCTTGAATTGAACGATGAACTATAATTATGTACAAATTTGATTCAACGGAAGAAGAGCAATTGCTCAAATGTTATGATCTCCAATTGATATTTGTGTATGAAAATATTGGCAGCTTTAGAAAAATTGCCTTCCTATATAATACACATCCAACTGTGTGTTCAAGTCCTTATTTTCCAATGCTCGAAACTTTCAATGAAAAACTATAACCAAAATATGACTGAAATGTTGTAGCTGATAATGCAACAGCATCAACTAGAAAAATAATCTTCAAGCGAATGCCGCCAAGAATAGGATCGCGCAGACGACCATCTTTGAAGTAATTACATTTGCATGGGAGGAATCGGGAGTGGCATCAGATCCAGCCAGAGAGTCCGGTGCCGGAGCAGCCTTGCCGGGCTTGGAAGGTGAAGGAGCCGGCGACGGCGTGGTGAAGAAGCTGAGAGGAAGCAGCACGTGGTCCACCTCGTAGATGGCGAGCTGGGCATCGGCGTAGACAGTGTTGGCCACCGTGGCGTTGGTGACACCGGTTGTTATGTTGATCTGGCTCCCCGACGTGGTGACATTGAGCGGGTAGGAGCCCTGGCTGCCGCCAGCCTGGGTGCGCATGGGGTTGCTGGCGGTCTGGAACTGCGAGGGGGAGAAGACGGAGGGGAGGACGTGGAACTGCATGAGCTCCACCTTCTGCTCGTCGGTGAAGGAGTTGAGTGTGCCGGCTTTGAGGCCGGAGAAGGAGCTGTCCGTAGGGGCGAGGATGGTGACGCCTTGCTTCGAGCTGTTGAGCTGGGTGTTTATCTGGTCTGCTACTTTGGTGTTCTGCATGAGACGGATGAATGTGGTGAACCTTCCGGCCTTCTCGAGGATGGCCGTCACATTCGTGGGGCCCGCAGGGGCCGGTGCCAGGGCTGGGGCGGCTGCCGGGGACTGCCCCCGTGTTGGGCTGCAGTGCATCAAGAGGAGGAGGAGAGGGAGTGTGGGGAGTAGTGGTTTCATTGCTTTGAGGAGTGTAGTTGAGAGTTTTCAACAAGATAGAATGTGAATGTGAAGACCAGCTTCTCCGTTGGATGGGGAGGGGAGAGATGGGGCTTTGGTTTATATTGAGTGGAGGCATTTGTTGTGTTCACTTTTAATATTCAATAAACGGTCACTTGGATTTCAATACTGTCGTCAGTACATATCGTATATATAGATATATGTTTTTTTAATATTATTATGAAAGTAGAAAATAAACATGATTTGAAATAGCTTGCAATGGTGGTGATTTGTGGGGGTAAGTTAGGTGAAGTAAACGACGCTTTAAGGTGGGAAGATATGTTGGGAAAATGGTGAGGCATCTAACTCGGTTGCTTGGTGTGGAAGATAATTGATGATATCAATCAATTTCTGCACATCTGGAGACACTTTTCCACAAACCTTTCAATTCAAGCATTCAGGCAAATATCATCACATTTACACTTTCTGCTTTCTCGCAAAATTTAACAAAAACTCACGGAATACAAAGGAAAGATTCATATGATGCCTGGGAATTTGGCACTTTATCTTCTGTAATCACAGCTTAGGCCCATCTAATTTTGGGTTAAAGCCCAGCTTTTTTTAGATGACCACTTAGTTACGAAATTGGGCTCCTAGAAAGATTTAGACATGCTTTAGCTTCTTCATTTTATCCAAATACTGACCAAGACCATAAGAGTTGGGCTTTCAATATCATATCAGAATTGGAAAAGAGTAAAAGGGTTAATTTTTTAAACTAGTTTTGGTTCTTTGTTGGCGAAAGTTATCAGACGAAATAAGTTATAAATAAAAAAAGTAAATAAATTATAACTACAACGAAAATAATAACAAGTCCCAGCTTGACTATTCCAAGTCACCTCACATCTAATTTATATTTCAGTGGGAGACATGACCGATGGATTCTCCATCATCATCACCACATCTCATTGTCATTTTGAATGTTTTGAACTCTCCAAGGGCCAAAACTCCAAATTCAAATATAACCTACAATCTCCATGCTTTCATATTAGACTACTTTTAGTGGGTGTTTGGCTGAGCTTACATTAGTCCAATCTTATTTAACCAATTATACTATTATCATGTTATGTAAGATATAATATATTATTAAAAGGCCTAGTAGTCATTTATACCCACAACATATACTATAAGCTCACACACATATCATGCTCACAAGAACTTAATAATCCGAAGAAAAGATATAAACAACTAGATACACAATATATATTTTTTATATTATAAGATACTCATGAATTATAAATATATGTTAAATGACAAAAATTGTTTTTTTTTTTTTTTGGTATCATGGGGAACCCGCACCGATACCTTAGTGCTTGCAAGACCGGTAAACCCCACGCCTCGCAATAGCCCGCAAACCACACAGATGTGTAAACCACACTTGAAAACCAGTGTGATGTGCTCAAACCCATAGAGGCGTTTGGTGGGGTTCGAACCGCGACCTCTCTACCACGTGAACCCACCTTAACCATCGGGTCGTCCCTAGGGACAATCAATTGCCGTTCTTAATTTATTTCACATTATCTTTGAATTGTAAACACCAAGTGGGGAAATGCAATAATGTTTGATTGATTAGAATAAGGGTTAAGTTGCATGAGTTATCTTTCGACTCTTATTAGTATAGACTTTGCTTGAGGACAAGCAAATGGATAAGTGTGGGGGAGTTGTTTGGTATGATTTTGTGATGATTCTTGGTATTGTTTTACGTGTCATTTTCTATGGTTTGTCCTATTTATGCCGTCGTTTTGATTAGTATTTATCGATTCGGACTTACTTCGTTGTTTCGATGTTTTGTAGAAAAACGGCATTAAAATATGATGAATTGGATGTGCCAAGGATCAGGTATATTGAAGAGCATCGAGACAGGAGTCCATAGGTGCAAGCGGATCGCAATTCGGAGTTCGGACGAGGGAGAACGGATCATTTCTTCAAAGTCGCGCACGTGCACTCCGCTCGCCCAAGTCGCGCGCCGGCGCTGAACACTTTCAATGGTTCTCATGACTTTTGGAGAAGGAATCAAGGATTTTGTCCTTCATAAGAAGTAAAGTACGTTGTGATAGGAGTCCGTAGGCGAAAACCGTGTGCAAATCGGAGTTCAGACGAAGGAGAAAGCGGCTAAAACAAAACACTGCGCAAAGCAGTGTCGCGCTTCGTCAGCAAGAAATGCACGTCCAGCGAACGCCGGTTCACATGTGAACGCCGGTTCACCTGCTGTCAGCCTCCAAAACTGAACGCAGCGCAGTTGGCTAGCGCGTAGGTCTCATAGCTTTCTTGACAAAAATCGTTATAGATGCCAAGGAAGGCAACAAGAGAGGGAAACTGCACTTTGTAGTTACCAACTGCTAAAAAAGTGAATACTCAAATATCTCAAATCTCAATCTTAGAGTTTTCCTTTCAGTTAACTCTCACACAAAACGGTCCTACTCGGTCCGTCCTGTTATTCATGGCTCATTTCTTTTTTACATGTAAATTAAGAAGAGTTATATTTTGTATGTAAAGTAGTAGGTGATACGAAATTCGAGATATTTTTAGTGTAAAAAGTGTTTCCTTTTTAAAAATAGACCAACTTAATGAGACAATCTAAAAAGAAAAACGTGCCATAAATATTGGGACGGATATAATTAAATACTCTCTTCACACACACACAATTAAAAGGTAAAAAACCTTTGATACGTACACACGGACGGACGCGCACAACAACACAAACTCTCTCCAAGACTCCAACCCCTAGCATTTTAAGCACAACGCAGAAACCCAGCTTTCTTTTTATTTATTTTTTAAATTAATTACTCTTCAAGAAAAAAGAAAGAAAAAGAAGAATAGATGAACGCTTTTTCGAGCTCATGATCTCGTTGAGTTTTTGACTTATAATCGGTATTCTGAGATTTATTAGTGGGTGATAAGAATAGGGATGATGAACAGTGGGGCGAGTAACAATATGATGTCGTCGTCGTCGGCCACGGCGGCGTCGGCGTCTGGGAGCAACGCGCCGGGGCCTGGGTTGAAGACGTATTTCAAGACGCCAGAAGGTAAATATAAGCTCCAGTACGAGAAGACTCATCCTGCCGGTCTACTTCACTACGCCCATGGCAAAACAGTCACTCAGGTACCTCAAATTTCCTTCTCTTTTTTTATCTAGGGCTTATTTTGCCCCAATTATTTTATTTTTAAATTTATTGTGTGAGGGGTTAGTTCAAGCCTTCAAGGTTTGCATCGTTTGGGCCAATGATTTTTTCTTGATTGTTTGTGAATTGTGGTTTTGGTGAATTTTGGGGAGTTGGGTTTTGGATTTGGTCAATCTGTTTCTGATAATTGCCCCCCGTAATTGAGGTAAAAATTTGAAGTCTTTGAATGGGTTATCTGACAATTAACAATGTGCGGGTTAGTTGAATTATGCGTGGAAATTGTGTTTTCGATATCTTCTATGGTTTTTGAGATTTACTATGGTATGCGATAGATATATTCTGACTGTTAAGATATTTGACTTTGTGTTATTAACTCGATAACTAGTAGTAAGCAATGCATAGGTTTGTGCCTCGTGTAATTGTAATGGGTGTGTTCACTATACGAAGAGGATATAACTTTTGTTTAATTCCAGCTTTTTGGTTTTCAAATTCCTTTTGATAATTACTATTCAACCATTCAAGTCTTTTTTCTGATGCTTAATAATTTGTTACAGCATCTGGTATCTACTTTGATCGTCTTTAGTTAAACATTGGGGATGTGTTATTTTCCTTAGGAGAGCAGACTGACATGTCAAAGTTTTTATAGATTATAATGCTATTTCATTAATTTTTGACCAGGTGACGCTAGCTCATCTCAAGGAAAAGCCAATGCAGGTGCCCTCACAATCATCATCTACTTTAGGTGTAAGCAGTGGTGTGAGGTCTGCAGCAGCTAGGTTTTTGGGTGGTGGTAACGGGAGTCGGGCACTTAGTTTTGTTGGAGGGAACGGTGGAAGTAAGCCTGTGGGTAGCAGCAGTACCAGAATAGGATCATTAGGGGCTTCAAGTTCGAATAGTGTGGTCGGTAATCCCAACTTCGATGGAAAAGGGACTTACTTGGTTTTCAATGTTGGAGATGCAATTTTTGTGAGTGACTTAAATTCTCAAGATAAGGTACTTATCTGGTTTTCCGCACTTAGCCTTTCATTTTGTTTCATAATTGAATTGATATCAAGAGGTTTTTTGTGCTGCATAGGATCCTATAAAGTCTATACATTTTAGTAATTCAAATCCTGTTTGCCACGCATATGATCCTGATGCTAAAGATGGGCATGATTTGCTTATTGGTTTAAACTCTGGAGATGGTATGCCTTAGTTCTCAGAATTTTAATTAGAATATAGTATCTTATGTTTTATATTATTTATAAAATATATTCTGTTTTTGGTTTTGCAGTTTACTCTGTGTCTCTTAGACAACAATTGCAAGATGTTGGGAAGAAGCTTGTGGGGGCTCAGCACTATAATAAAGACGGTGTTGTTAATAATAGGCAAGAAATTGACTCTTTACTTCACTTCACTTCCCTTTTGTTTTGCTATTTTTACAAATGTGTCTTGTCTTTTATGTTTCTTGTTCCCATAATTATAGAAAGGTTTTTGTCTTGCTCTATGAAGATTATTGCTTCGATCCTTTTTTTTAAGGTTATCTTATAATCCTTGGTTCTTAAAGTTGCTAAATTCTGTAAAGATTTAAACATCATCATTTGCAGAAAGGTATTGTTCGGAGCCATGTAAAAGCTGATATTGTGAATGAAGATTGCTTTTGTAATACTTAAAATATGTGAAAAATAGGAATCCAATTAAGAAAAATGACTAGAAAAGGGCATTAAAGTTTATCACTTATACTTGTGCAACCCCCCACAACCCGATTGGTTGTTATGTTTGGTAAACCATACATTGTGTTGCCTTTGGTTTGTAGTGCTTCATACATACTGGTTTAAGTTTATGAATAACAGTAAGAAACATAACTTTCTATGGAAGCCTTGACATTGTGCTTGTCGGTCCCATGGCATACATGTCCTTGCCCAAAATGCATGTCCCTTTTCTCTTGTCAAATAAATCTTGGTATATCTATCTTCCTAGTTCTATCTGAGTTGTGCTTACATATGAAAACAGAAGGGGTTTATAGTTGTCCTACCAAATTGAATCCGGAGTTAGATTTATTGGTAGAAAGCAAAGGATTCTGCTACCATCTGATGTACTTCTTTTACCTATTCAAACTTAATGATTGCACACATATTGCCACACTCATTGATTCACATTTCAAGCTAACCACTAGTAGATGTAGTTGTTAATGCACCTCGTCATCTTCAACCAATTGTGTATATAACTACCATGAGTTAGTGGTATAATCTGTTTCAACTAACTTCCCTAACAAACTAAAGTTTCCCATGGAAACACCCTATTTACTGAGAAGGATCTATAATTTTTTCTGTATCAATTGCTTTATTTTTTTTAACAGTCGCTGTACTTGTATTGCGTGGATCCCCAATGGAGATGGCTCATTTGTAGTTTCTCATGCAGATGGAAATATGTATGCATATGAAAAGGCAAGTTGTAGACTTCATTTTGAATGAATATAAATATGTGATTCTCTTGTTGCTTTACTTTGCAAACTGATGCATCCTCATCTTCTTTTTTAGAACAAAGATGGCTCTGGTGATCCTTCTTTCCCTGTGATCAAGGATCCGACTCAATTTTCTGTTTCACATGCACGGTATAGTAAGGTAGTCATGATTTTATGTCTTTTTTTTTATTGTATTCTCGAACTGGTTATCTTGGGAGAGAATGAGCTAGTGCTATTTGAGGTGAACATGTTAAAGATTTTGGACCAAGTACTTCGTTAAATTTACTAGATTTTGTCCCAACCGTGTTGGGAAGATTAAAATTTTGTTTTGTGAAGATAGATCAGAGTCATAATTTCTTTATCCTGTTAGTTAGATGGTCTCTAATTTTCTGCTTCATTTTTTGCTCCTTTGCTTTCAGTTTCATATCTTTGATTCCTGATGCTTGTTATGAGCAGTGAACCAATTACAAATGGATGTTTTGTAATGATGCCATTTGCATTTGATTGTCTGCATATTTACATTATCATCTTTTTGCCTGTCACAATTTGGAGTTCTGGTATTACCTCAGTGGTTATGCACATCTACATTGACCAGAAAAATTTCACTTGCAATTTTTCATATTTTCAGCATACTTTCTTTCCTGTATCCATCTTTTTCATGATTAAAGTATTGCTATTGTGTTGCATATCATCAGGTGATCAGTGAACTTCAGTAACTGGAATGGGAACTAGTACTAATGTAAAGGGTCGGTGAGGATTTAAGTCTGCGAACATGTTAACTTGTGGTTGATTTCCCATTCTTTTGGATGATATATGATTAGACTGTAGCTTTCAGGGAACAAGCCACTAATTTCACGTCATTATCAGATAAACGATTTATCTCATGGAAGAATTGCTACCCTGGACTTAACACAATTTTGCCATCCACAGTCTACATGGTTTTTTATCTAACGTCATTCAACCTTTTTTTGCAGAATCCAGTTGCTAGGTGGCATTTATGTCAAGGTTCAGTAAATGGCATTGCCTTCTCAGCTGATGGTGCTTATATAGCAACCGTAGGGAGGGATGGTATTGCCAATTTCCGTTATCCTTTCAGTGTCGAGATACTCTTTACCATTCTCATGTTGCCCCCCTGTTTCTCGATCTTTATTTATTTGGACGGGGACAAATTTTGACTACAGGTTACCTGCGAGTCTTTGACTATAAAAACGAACAGCTTATATGTGGTGGAAAAAGCTATTACGGCGCTCTTTTATGTTGTGCTTGGAGGTGTGTTTACTTAATTTTCTATCTAGATTCAATTTTCCTGATGATCTCTGAAGTCACGGTCTCCAAAATTAAATTCTTTTCTGTCAATGTTACATGAATATTAGCTAATGTCTAGTCAAACAACAGTATGGATGGAAAATACATTCTGACTGGAGGCGAGGATGACCTTGTTCAAGTGTGGAGCATGGAAGATCGAAAGATTGTAGCATGGGGGGAAGGACACAACTCATGGGTGAGTTTCAATATTATTGAATAAATTGTTTTGCTTAAGGAGATTTTTTCTTGATATTACTACTATTAATTTAGGACAGTTGTTTATGTGGATAATATCATAATTTAAATTTCTACAAAAATCTTTGCACCATTTTAGACTCAATGTTGATTTGTTGTCGGGGTGACAATTAACTTCTGGACACTAACATGTATTTACATGCATGGAAATACATGATGCTTGTACTATAATGGGGCGTTTACTTTGAGTGCTAGAATGGATAAATAATAATAATCCAAGCCAATCCACCATTTACTTTGATGGATTGATCAATTTTGAACTTGTTTGACTATCTTATCCTTCAAATAATCATATGATTTATCAATCTATCCTATTACGAAAAATAAACACCCCCCTAATAAGAATAGCACAAGATTAGTGTAGCTTTTTAGTGCTCATGTTGCTGTGGATAATTCTTTTATTTCATGCTCAACTTTTACAGGTTAGTGGAGTGGCATTTGATTCATATTGGCTTGCTCCAAATTCTGACGGTGTTGGGGAAAACATAGTCTACCGGTTTGGTTCTGTTGGCCAGGTACCTAAATAGTAAATTCATCTATTAAATTGTGTGAAGATATTATTATCACAAACTTGCTTTTAGTATGGGGGAATTGACTTCAAAAACTCCTAGTTTAGGTGTTTAAACTTAGGAAACTATTCTTTCAATTCTACATGTTACTTTCCAAACTCGATTTGACGTCAATACGAAAATTATGTCCCACATTTTTAAAACAAATATTAATTCTTATTCTCTCACACACACACACATATATATAGGGGTTGGTTATTTGTGTAACTATAATTTTTTTGCGAACCTGCGAACTATGCACAATGTGTATGAAGTTGATGCACAAAACTTATACATTCTGTACATCAACTTTATACATGTTGTGTATAGTTTGCATGTTCATAAAAAAATATAGTGCTCATTTATATAAGGGTTGGTTGTAGAGGGAACTACCTCTTAGATAAGAACTAAGAAGTAAGAACCAATAATCACCTTAGATTGAATAAGATCAGACAATTTGTAATTATTTAATGATAAAAATAGTTAAATCCATAAATTTTCGCTATTTGGATCTTTCATATTCTATTATTCGTTGTTCGTGTAATTCATGTTGTTGTTCATGTAATTGTAGTTTTTTTGTAAATGCTACACATTCCAATTCATTATCATGTTCATGGACTTCATGCTGTTGTGTATGTAATTGTAGTGATTGTGCATATGCGAACAGTTATCGTAAATGAATATATAAAATCCCTTGATTATAGGGCTAAACGGTTACCATTAAAATCTGAAGTTAATAAATGATTTATAATTAATCTTGACATATTATAAAAAAATGGATGGACAATACTAGTTCTTATTTCTCAAAAAAAGTTGGAGTTCTCATATGATCTACTCTCTATATACAAAGACTATTTGGTCGTGCTATATAGTTCTCCATCCGTTCACCAAGAGTGTCATTTGATGGACGGCACGAGTTTTAATAAAATGTTTGATAGATTATTATGACAAGTGACTCGATGGATCATATAATCAAGAGATTTATATATTCATTTATGGTAACTATTCTCATATGAACAATCACTACGATTAAATGTATAACAACATGAATTACATGAACATGACAATGAATTGGAATGTGATAGCATAAAAAAAAACTACATTTACATGAATTACACGAACAATGAAGAATAAAATATGAAAGATCCAAATAGCTAAAATTTAGGGATAAAATAGTCATTAAATAATTATGAATCGTTCGATCTTATTCAATCTAGTTCTTATCTAAGAGGTAAATTCCTCTATAACCAATCCCTACATATATAGGGGTTAGTTATTGTGAAAACTACATATTTTTTTTAGAACTATGCATACGATATGTAATATTGATGCAATAATTTTAGAATGTTTTCGTTGAGCTTACTTTATAGACTTTGTACAATTTTAAAATATTTTCGTTGTGCACAATTTTTAAATTTTTGCATCAACTTTATACGTCATATGCATAGTTCTCAAGTTCTAAAAAAAAGATGTAGTTCTTATTTGATCCAATCTCTATTATATATGAATCACTCCACTTGGCTCGGGGGGATATAGCTCAGTTGGTAGAGCTCCGCTCTTGCAATTGGGTCGTTGTGATTACGGGTTGGATGTCTAGTTGTCCAGACAGTAATGGTAGTATCTTGTATCTTAACCGGTGGCTCACTTCTCCCCCTCGTTGTGCTGGGGTGGTACGACAAACAACATTTTCCTTTCTTGTGATTAACATCATTAGAGATTACTGATCCGGAAATTTTTGCATGTGCACCTTTCTTACTGTGTATGTGCGAGTGTTAAGTTACTATTAGCAGTAATTATTAACTAATTTAATTCTGGCGGAGATTATCAACTAAACTAGTCTACATTGTTTCAAGTTTTACCTTTTGAACTAGACTGATTACTGTCAGGTAACTTCATTTTATCACTTGTGAGATACAAAGTTTTGGTGTATATATGAGAAATCGAATGCCATGCAGGATACACAATTGCTCCTGTGGGATCTAGAAATGGATGAGCTCGTAGTGCCAGTTCGCCGCCCTCCAGGTGGCTCCCCAACTTTCAGTACTGGAAGCCAATCATCTCACTGGGACAGCTCTTGCCCTGTCGGGACCTTGCAACCATCTCCAAGTATGCGAGACGTTCCAAAGCTCTCCCCGCTGGTAGCTCATCGTGTTCACACAGAGCCTCTCTCTGGTTTGTTATTCACTCAGGAATCCATCCTAACAGTCTGCCGTGAGGGCCACATAAAAATCTGGTTGAGGCCAGGTTTTGCCGACACCCAATCAACTAACTCCGACTCTTTCATGAATACTAACTTGAAAGAAAAGCCGCCAATAGCTGGGAAGGGAGGCGGTTCGAGCTACAAACAATGATGCGAGGCTGAGGTTGTGCATGAAGCTTTTGCTGCAATGCTGCTTTTGCCATTTGCACAGTTTTTTTCACTGAAATGACAAAGCATGTGATAAAAAGTCATGTGCTGTAAGATTTAACTGACAAAGAGCAATGTATAGGCAGAGAGGGCTAGAAGAGTTGCCTTTGGAGTCGCCATGATATTGTTGAGATAGAAAAAGCGCAGCCAAGTTTGTAAGTAGGAGAGAGCGGTCCATGAAAATAATTTCAAGTTGCGCCTTGGAAATTTCTCTTTCTTTTCTTCGTTTATCTTTGGTCGATTTTGCATGGCCATTTTGCCACACGATTTAGCTGGTCAATTGTTATTTCCAAATATTTTTGATTGGCCACTAAACTACTTTCCTACAACCATTTTGGATATTCTTTTCTTCACCATTTATGATTGATTCTGCATGACCGCAGCCCGCAATTTTAGCTGTGTTTTATAGCATATTATTTTATTTTTTTCTTATTGCGTATTATCAAAACAGACTGTTATATAGAGAAAAGATCACTTGATATACTTGTATAATGTACAATGACAATAGAAAGACTGTCTTCACACTTTCTCTCTCTCTTTTTCCCCCTCTTTTGTTTGGATCAACAAAATACGCGAAGATTCCTACGAGGATGTTTGAACTGTGTGGACATAAAATGATAATTATCCTTAAGGAAAGTAATAATAATCATGAAGAAAAATGACATTTGTTTTTTTACTCTAATAAAAAATAATAATTATTCTGAAAAAAAAGTGACATTTATAGAGAATGTATGTGATAATATTAGATATGTCTGCACCATACGAATGTTCTCACATGAATCCATCTCCAAAGTAAATCATATTTCGATTGCAATGGCCGACTAAAAATATGCAGTTATATACATTTGACGCTGACTACTCTTAACCAAGATTAAAGGAAAACAACAATCAAGAATGAATATCAAAGGTATAATAACATTTACAAAGATTTGAGCATAACAGGGAAACTACTCATGATGCCTTCTTTTCTTTGTCATATTTTGGGTACGATTGTATAAGCGTGTCAGCTGTGTTGGCCATTTCCATTCACTCTGTTTTGGGGTGCATCACCTGTCTCCGAAGCTTGGTTCGTCTGAGCAGCATCGTGTTGGGGAGTCAACCAATTGCTCCACTTTCTTCTCCACTTGAGTATCTCGAAAAGGATGGAAGTGCCACACATAGAACCTCCAAAACCAGCAAACGTCGCAAGAAGAACAGATAGAACTGCTTGCACATGAAGCTGTACAGATTTGCATAAGTAGAGGTTAATCCATTGTGTAGTATAGTCATAGCATCTTAGAGTCAGTGCAAGTATATTGTGTAAAATCACGTTACAGTGTAAGGGGGAAGAACTTACCAACGAATAAAAAATATGTCCGAAAAGCACCACCATTGTAAACTGAATAGTAGCATATACCCAAGCATATCTCCTCCTCACTACCCAAAAAAACAGAGCAGAAGAATGAATCAAAGGAAAAGGTCAAAATTCATTATTAAGTTTGAATAGTAAAATGGCACACCCATGGTGGTTGATGTCATTGATGCGAGGAGACCTAATATACACGAAAATGGTAAAGATATTGCAATTGCACTTGATCCCATTTTGTTGACCTACATTTGTAAAGAATACACAAATTAAATGGGGAAAAAAAATCATAAAAATGAGATTTTTGCCATAATATAGTCAATTTACTCACCAAAAGTTGCTCGAGGAAACAAAAATATGCAAGCATGCTAACAATCACAAGAACTGGAACATCCTGCCACACCCTATATATGATTGTAATAATTAGTTAACTTGGACTCTAGAGTTCAATGCCAAATTTTCTCTTTGCTTTTGCAGTTCGACAGATTCATATACTTACCTGTATCGACTGATTTCAGGTGGACGAGTTCCATGCCCTTGGGTCTCAGTGGTTTGGATACGTAAAAGTGTGACAGATAAATTTTTGACCTCTTGCTTGCAGATATCACAAGTCTTGTTGCCTTTTATGCTGAACCACTTAATGGCACATTCCTGGTGGGCTAGAGCAAGTTCTCCTTTACAGCTGCATTCTGTCTTCAGCGTGTCCGAGTCCTCACCGAGTTCAACAAAGCAGATTCTACAAACGGCTTCTTCTTGAGGGATGTCCTCAACATAATCATGGTTCCTATCTGAATACAAGTACTAAGATAAGTCGTGTGTCGGAAATCACAAGTTTTGAATAAGATTAAAATTTACATCGGTGGTATAGATAAGCACGGTCAGACTAGACTTTGGTCCCAAATGTCACTCTAACTTCTACAGTGTAGATCAAATTGGTAACTAAGCATTGAATGCAGGTCAAATAGCCCTAAATAAAACTAATTTAAGGACTAATAGCAAATGGGATAGACACCAAAAATATGTACCTGCACCGGTTGTTCCAACGGGCACAGATGCTTCAGCGGTTTGTTGAGTAACCCTCGGAGTCGTAGGCACCACACGATACACACTGCCTAAATAATCCATCTGTTTTAAACTTTCCTCTTTATTTAAAATGGGCACAGAGCGTGAACGATGCATTAGTAGCTGGTGCCCACCTTTCTGCATAATGATCATATCTGTAAGATCTAGTCAGAAATGAGGACAATTGATTTGATGAATATTGTTGGAATTATTCCATTACACCAACATAACAGATCATCTAGAACTTTCTCCACGCAAGGTAATAAGGTATGACAACTGGGACTAAAACATGACTGACAAATTCATATCTTCACTCACATTTTCCAAAAGAATAACAAGGCATGAATTATTCAAACTGAAAAGAGAAGTACTCACAGCTAAATCAGCAGCTGCAGCGCCGGCAATTCCTCCATGAGCAGACTCCGGATTCGAGTGGAAAATAGGTGAAGTTGGTAGAGATGATGTCCTCTTCATCTTGGGTGTAAAAATCCTCGTAAGAGAGAAAGTCCTAGGTATTGACGTCTTTCCCCTCATCTCAGGGGAGACTCTCAGTGCTATCATGGCAGCTTTTTCGATCTCTGAGTTTGTATTCCGAAATTTGAAGCTTAGTCTAGGAAGCAGATTTTTCATAGATGATTTTCCTTTGGTCGAAGGACCTGGAGATCCATTCAACTTTACCCTATTAGGACTAGGTAACGGTGAAAAGTTCACTCTTTTGGGAGTTGGGATTGGTGAAGGGGGCATGTTTACTGCCACGGAGTCCTCCACATATCCCTCAGCTGTTGCCTTGGGGGATATGTGCAGAATCAAGTCGAGCCCTCGATGCTGCCGACTGATCATCGGCTCCTCAACTACTATTTCACTCAATTCTTCAGCCTAGTAGCAATAAAGATAAACCTTATTAAATTTAAGCTTTTAAGTAGCAGAACTAGAGCCATGCTATGGTTGGAAATCAGTTTTTAGTGTTGTACCAGATGTGAAGAAAAGCATCGTTCAAATAAGATTGCAGAAATACCACATATAATTATGAAGTAACATGAATAAATATTTATATTCCTTGTTAATTGCCAAAATACCTTCTTCACAACAAAGACAAGAGCACATAGTTTCACTATCCGAAACCAAGAAACAAACGAACTCAAAATTCAAAGGTAACAAGGGAGACAACACTAATTATCACTATCAAATATTATCTTTCACGAATTTTCTTGTAACATAGTTAACATCTATAGAACTATATTCCTAATGGATATCACTTCCAATCGAGAACAAAGTCCAATCACAAAATACATCATTTTCAATTCTTGTTGAACGAAGTTACCCAATATTTCAAGTATCTAAAACTCATGTGTTCAACTTGTCTCAACGAGCTCCAAGAGTTGAATCATTCTTACAGTTCAAAAATCAATATAAAGCTGCAATCTTTACACTGTATCAACACTGAGACTCAATGATACAAACAAAATCCATATAAATCTTAGAAACAGAGAAATAACATGATAATTAGGACTATTGAATATTTCCAGAAAAAAAGAAAAGAAACATTATTCTTTTTAAAGGGAATGATGATAGATCATGGGAATGATGATAGATCATAGAAATAACAAAATGAGAAAAAATAAATTACCTTTGGGAGTAGATGAGGTGATATATTAACACACTTTTCGTTTCTAGAGCAGCCCTCTTCACTTTCTTTGGCTAAAGATTTTTCTTCGGTAGGCTCCATGATTGAGTATAAAGTTAAATCGGAATAATAAACTTTACAATAGAGAGAAATAGCTGAAGAACAACAAGGAGAGAGAGAGAGAGAGAGACTAGCACAATTCGTGTTAGTAACTGAAACCTTATTATGTGACAAGCGACAATTTGTTCTGTGATTTCTGCCTTCCTCAGTTCTGTAGCAGTAGGTGTACATGTGTTTATTTCGTTTTCACTATTACACTTTCCTTATTTTGTCTTTCTTCATTTTCTATAAAAATAGAATATTTACAATTGTTACTGAAACTAATACCAATTACAATTTATAGTTTGTGGGAGATGACTCGATGAATGTATAATTATTGTCATCTTCCTTAAATAAAACTATGGATTATGGAAGACATCTTGTTGAAATACCTGTCACTAAAAAAACAAAAAACTAAAGTTGAGATTCTTTTTTTGTTTTTGAAGTAGTAAAGTTAATAATTGTGTATATGTTTAGCTTATAAATATCTTTTGTCAACGGCCCTTTTATATTAGGATTTGGATTTGGTTAGGCATTTCACCTACACTACACTACACGGAGGCATGAAAAAAATACAAAGGTTAGCACTAGTTGAGGTTTTATATGTGCTTTTTTTTCAATTCGATTTCTGTCGTTCATGCTGACTACAAATATATGTGGGTATCATTAGACAGCAGATGAAGGAAAATTTGATGAAGAAGTTTCGGCTGCAAGGTCAGTTTCATGATTTTGTTCGAAGATCTGATTTAAAAATTTCATTATCAATTTGATGTTGAATATCAAATGGTTCGAGGCTTCGGAAGCCCAAAGTCGAAATTGTCGACGCCATCACAGGAATAATTTCATCGAGAATGGGCAACCCTAGTGACTAGTTGGGGTGGAAATCGGTTCGGTTTCGGTTAACCGAAACAAAACTACATCAAATCTATAAACCGAATACCGAATCGGTCGGTTAACCGGTTAAACCGATTAACCGGTCGATTAATCGGTTAATCGGTTCATTTTAAAAAAAAACTGAGTTTGCTTCAAGTGAGAATCGAACTCACAACCTCAATGAAAATAGAGGTGAACTTACCCAACTGAGCTACGATAATTTCTTATAATATATTCATTTTAACTATATTTATAATTAATCCATTATCTTAAAAATAAATAAGTTGGCTTTCGCGGGATTCGAACCCGGCAAAAAGCTTAGGCTTGCACCCAAACCAACTAGTCTACAATAAAATTTTATAGGATAATATTTTATAATATATATATATATATATATATATATATATATATTCGGTTTATTAAATATACCCATTCGGTTATCGGGCCATCGACAACCGAATTTTCTAAAATTTTGATTCCAAATACCGAATCGATCCAATTTTTTCGGTTATCCAATAACCGAATTTTCGGTTCAGTTATCGGATTATCCAATTATCCAATACCAAACTTCCACCCCTAGTGACTAGAGTTTTTTTCAAGATGAAATTTAAAAAAAATTGTTTAATTTTAAGATATTATAATAAAAAGAAACTCAAATTAACAAAAAATCTGCTATTCTAAGTTGTCAAGACTGAAAGATAAATTACCATTTCCACAGACGCCATATATAAGATATCAAATTCAATCTATATATCAAAATCAATAAGATGTCACACATAGGATAATACAATTTGCTCCTTTGTATCCAACTTGTTTCGATGTATTCTCTTATAGGCTATCAAAGTCAGTGTCAACAATACTCTAATGATTACATAGGATACCGCTTTTAAACAGAGGGGTGGTCTAACCTATAATAAATCCTAACTAATGATTATGAATTAAATTTTAAAATTTAGAATCTCAAAATTGGAATTTAAAAAGAAAAAGAAACGGAAAACAATAAAAATAAAATAAAACAATATAAATTCTAATTATGGAATAATAAACTCAAATCCATAATAGTTAAAAAAAATAGGCGAGAAAGATAAAAAGAACACGCACAACGCCAAAACGACGCAACTTAATTAGTGAATCCAAATCCACTACATATGCCTCACGAGTGTCTAATGGTTTCGGTTTTCGGTTTAACCGAACCGAACCGAAACGACAAATCGGTAACAAACGACAAATTTGGTTATCGGTTGGTTTCGGTTCGAGTTGAAAAAATTCGGTTATTGGTTAACCGATAACGAAACAGTTCGGAACCAAAAACCGAAAACCGTTTTATTTTTAATTATTATTTCAATTACTAATTAATTAATTAAAATTATGAAAATCAATTTTAATTCTTACTTTATTAATTATTGTTAAATATTTTATCTATTTTAATAAGTTTCAGTTTTAATTATTATTTTATTTGTTTTTATTATTATTTTATTTGTTTTATTATTAACTAATTTTAATTCGGTTTTGGTTAACCAAAACCGAACCGTCTTGAACCGATCGGTTTCGTTAATCGAAAATTTAAACGGTTCGGTTTCGATTCCACTTTTTCGGACAAATTTGGTTCGGTTAACCGAAAAATTCGGTTCGGTTAACCGAAACCGAACCGTTAGACACCCCTACTCACGACAATTTGGCATCCTAACTTTTGTCAATAAAAAACAGGGTCATAAAAAGGAAAACAAGTAAAAATAAATGAGGGGTGAAATATATTTTCTCTAAAGTTACATGTTATAAGCTCTTTTCGAGATTTAGTGGGTTTCTGATTAATTAAGTTTGGACCGAGATTTAATTCGGTCCGAATGCGATGGAAAGACTCAATAACAAACATGGATAAATTTTAGACCAAAATAACAAATATTATACAAAGTTTTATACTCAAGTAGCTTCCAATTAAGTTCATTAAGCAGATTCATAATTGAATTAAATTAAATTTAAATTAGTACCAAAATATAGCAAACAATGAGGTGCATAATGTAAAAGGGAAGTTCCAATTTGACTTAAAAGGAAAGAAGAAATATGTACGGAAGGGTGTAGATATTTCAGAACTTTGTTCGTGCAACCTCCTAAGTCCTTAAGCAATTAGGTAGTTATTTACTGAAGTTTTATTTTTATTTTGAAGGATTTTCAGGATTGTGAACGTTAGGTTTAACCAATTAGCGGGATGATGGGTTGAAATTAGAACTACGTACAAGGCGGGCTCCATACCACATCTTCAACAATTTAATGCTCCACCAAATGTAAACCAAATTCAAGTTCAGATCAAGTTTAAGTATAGTAGATTTTACATTTATGACTTTTTTCAAGCATGTACATGTTGGAAAATGTGTACAAACATTACAATACTTGCCGGGCGTATTACAACTTGAAAAGAAATGTAGAAGGAGAAGATCAAACTAACAATGAACTTAAAACAAGAAATAACATAAGAAACTGTAAAACCGTATTCTAAATGCCGAGTCGAGGATGCCTCTTTCAGGAGGCCTCTTTCTGCAAGACGATATACGCCCCGGTAGTGCTCTCGGTTCTGGCGTATCGTCTCCAAAGGTAAACGGCAGCGTCTCGTGGGTGGCAAGACAAGAAACCAACGAGCTCCGACGACCTGACGGAGGCGCGGGGCGAGCTTGGACACTAGCTATGTATGCAGAGAGTGCTTTGAGAGAATACATGAATGCTTTTTGCAGTAGGTGACTAATGTTGGGGAGACATATAGCGTCGTCCCCCTCATGGGGAGCATGCTGGAGTCAACACCCGCATTGATATCGGGTGTTACGGAGTTATGTCCCCATTGAGTGCAGATGGGTTACACGGCGGTTTCTGGAGACAACGTGCCCACGTTTCCCACAGAGCCTTCATGTCGGAACGTTACCGACAGTTACGACGAATCCGGACAACGCGTGCGTCGAGTTCGTTGGACGTATCCGGACGTCTCTTGAGTGCACAAAGCAGCCCAACGGATTGGGCTTACACGAGTTGGGCCTCGGACCAACTCCATCGCACAGCAGCCCAACGGATTGAGCTACACGAGTTGGGTCCGGACCAACTCCATCTTTGGGCTCGATCAAACATTGATCCAAAATATAGGCGATGGGCCACGGAACCGTGCCCACGAAGCAAGCTTCTACGAACAGCCCAAAGAACGCCCAAAGACCAATCGCAAGATCCAAGATCCAAGATCCAAGATCCACGATCCACGAACCGAATCGAACCGAACCGGAGCCGGGAGAGCCGGGCGGGCCCAAGGCATGGGCGCGGTGGGCGGGCGACGGGCGCCACGCACTGGGCACCGGCCCGGCACGCGTGGCGGCGGCGGCGGCAGTGGCGTGGACTTTCCACCCATCACTTGTGCACATAATTATACTAAGTGTTCAATGAACCACTTATATAGACAATTAACGAAGGTACATTAATCAATGTAATAACCCAAAAAATTTAAAACCTTAATTGGTGATTCTTAGACCAATTATTTATAGTATTTAGTCCTTAATTATGTTTAAGGAAACCAATGAAACGAATTAGAATCGATTCGAGATCGAATACTAAAGAAATCAAAAGCGATAACTAGTCCCACTGGGATTAGGGTTTTCGAGTAGCTGAACATAGAATGAAAGATCGAGAATGAATCTCCACGAACGGATTTCATTTTAGAATCCTCACACGAAAACATGTGAGAATGCAAAGAATGAGAATTTCTGGGCATACTTGTCCGGTCAGTCTTAAAAACACTATTTACGAGCCGGAACAACTTCTAGTCCGTGCTAATCGTAATAAATGATGATAAAAACCAAAATCATGAAGGAATAAGTTATTATAAATTTAGAAATTATAAGAATCAATTTCAAGGAATTCTCAAGAACTTAGAACAAAGGGTAAAATATACTGGAAAAATCCTAAATTGATCCGAACGACCGTAAACTCGAACCGAGGGTCTAAATCAATAAAATATGCTTTATAAGACTCAAATTATTTATGAAAGCTCAAAATTCAATAGAATTTTGAATGGGCATATTTTAATCGCCGAACGCTGCTTTTTCGCGATAACTCGGAATTGACTTATCGGACGACGTCCGAACTTCGTGAAATTTTATGAACATTAAAATAAGTCTTTAAAGGCTATTTAATAAGATAGAACCTTAAGGTTCCGAAATCGATCGAAAGTGCGTTAAAACTTAAAGAGTCAGTATTAACATACCAAAACGGTAATTTGACCAATCCACCTCCCAACTACCACCAAGACAACCCCAAATGGGCAATGACAGCCATTAGGTCTGTAATATCAGTAGAGAGACGTTCAAGGGCGGACCCATTTCACCTTGCACACTTTCTCTCTCAATTTTCAAATTCTCTCTACACTTTTCAAACTTTCAACCCCAAATCCTCCCTCCCCAACCTCTTCCACTCTCAAATAATACTTCTAAGACCATAAGAAGGTATTATTCATCATCCTCTTCCATCCTAATGGAGTGGAAAATTTATTTTGAATTTTTGGGTTTAAAAACCCTAGTTTGCTCCTCATTTATTTTCGTGACTTTAGAGCCTTCAAATGCTATTAAGCCATGAATGAAAAATGCTTATAATGATGTTATAAGGCTACTGTAAAAATTTCATAATTTTTGGAGCATGTTTATTTTTTTTGATTTATGCTTTATTTATTTTTAAATATGTTAAAGCATGATTTTGTGAATGTTATTTGATATTGTAACTTGCTAATGTGTTATAAGCATTTATAATAAATATCATGATTTTTCTGTAATTTTGAAATTTTTTAAAAAAACCGTGAGTCGTTTGAATTTTGTGGCTTTGATTTTAATTTTTTTTTTGTGAAATAGTTGAGATATGGTGTTTAATATATGATGTGAACATCATATATAAATCTTGGGATTTTGAAACACATCTCCTATTTATTCTTGAAATGACGAATACTATATATATATATATATATATATATATATATATTTGTTGTTTGATTTTGGTTGAGGAAAATAGTTGAGATATGGTGTTTAGGGTATGATTAAACATCATACATTAACCTTGAATTTATTCAAACACCTCTCCTATTTTTTTAAAGGAACAGTGGCTTATAAATATATATGTAGTTATTTATTTGATTTTATTGTTGAAAATAATAGGATGTGTAATATTATGAATATTGGTAAATGCTTGGTGTTAATATTACATGCTATTACATATATAACCATATTGTGCAAGATTGGAATTTATTCAAAATGTATATATATGTTCATGTGACTACCGAAAGGTTTTAGGGATGAAAGGCATGATCTTAATTTTTAATGCATGATATGAAGTGATATTTCATGTTTAGTATAAGTATAAGCATGAAATAATTTTTGTGGAATTTATTGAACACCAAAGCTTGTTGATTTGAAATTGCCGAAAGTTTTAAGAATTTTAACCTATTTAAAATTTTATATGATGATATTGAGTTGATAATTAAATTTTATAGTATGATAGGAGTATAACATGATTTTATTGGAATTTATTGGATACGTATGCTAATTGTTGCTAATTATCGAAAACGTAACAAAATGGCTAAGTATGAGTTCGATTCTAATGTTAAATAATGCTATGATAGTTAATTATAAACTTAGAATGAGTGGTTGTGATTAAGGTGGATGAATGTAACACTTATGCACACTTACACAATGATTGTGTATTACATTAGAAATTAGGGTTTTCTAATGCTTAGTATAGTTTATGTTGTGTATGGTTTTGTTGATGTTGAATGTTTATGTTTATGTTGAACCGACAAACCAAAACCCGAACGTAAACAACATAATACTATATGAACGAGAATCCAAAGAGATCGACCAATTTCGATAACTTAAGACGGAATAAACGAGAATCAAGTTAGACACAAATTAGGGTTTTATTAATGAAAGGATACTCAAATGTGAGTTCCTACGTTAGAAAAACCAAAAGTCGAGCTACAACGTTAATATTCAATAACGACAACTCAATACGATATTAGTTGGGCGTAAACACAAATCGATAATGAACAACGATTATACGACATATGTAACCTCCGGCGAGTTAAGTTAAATACACAATGTCGTAATGTGTAAGCAACGATTCGAACATAAGATGCCGATCCTTATGTCTCAAAAGCCGAGTTAATATTCCCAAAGTACTTCATTTATTCTTAAGTACTAATTACTTACATGATAGCATATGTCCACTGAATTGTAAGTCAATATTCCTCTTTTAATTATCGTACATCGACAAGTCGTCAAGCATAACCTACTAGGGACGTAACATAATTGTTAAATCTAGTTAGTGGCTTGAGAATATCCTAATTTACCAATCATAATTTGATTATCGATAACCTATAACGTTATAACGTTATAATAAAACTAAGGTTAAGAGTCGAGGATAGACTCGAATATGTGACTCATAATCAAGTTCACGTATGAACGATGAGGTAATATAGCTTGGGAATTAGGGATGTAAGATAATAAAATTATCTTAAAACAATCACATAAAATCATAAAGAAACCCTAATTGGGAACTTTAAGTCGTAATTTATAGCGACCATCGATCGATAGAAAGAACCTAAGAACGGCTATTTTCTTATGAAGGGTTCGATCGGGCGTAGTTGCTGAGGAAGGATACTCACCCCTGCTCATTTAGAACCACTAAGCTTTGGATTAGCAGGTGGACTTTTCTTGAAACAAAATGATTATGCATAACTCAAAGCATGATTTACAAAAGCTTTATGAAATATTATTGCATGAACTGTTATTGACTGCCAAATATTTACGTTTTGTTGTGTCCATATCTGAGGTTGGTTTGTCCAATGTGGAATGAGAATTGATTGGTATATCCAATGTGGTATGTGAACGAGTTGGTCCACCAACGTTAAAAAGGTAACGATCGGATCCGACTTAGTTGAGGACTAACTCGGATTGTGTACACGTGTGTTGTGTGTTAAGGTTAGCTACCTCGACCGGTCACGGCGACTATGTGTAGGTGGCCACCCATAGTGCGCGAATGAATGAATGAATGAATGATCGATATGAAACAACGTGAATGAAATAGTTCGACCGAACGCTTTTGAAAACGATAAAATGTTTGATAAGCATGAGTCTTTAACTAAAATCCTCATGCGCTATTGTGGGCGATTAATAACTTTTGACAAAGAAAATATTTTTGCAACGAGTCCACCGAGTACTTTTGTACTTAGCCCGCATTTCGTTTTTGACGTGCGGGTTCAGCAAGAATCGATGATGGGTGCGAGGTGGTGCAGTAGCGACTATTTTTATGCTTAATTAGAAAGGTTTCTAGAACCTTGGGCATGCATCGTCATACGCATGTCCACATGCTTATTTGTCGCCTAACTCGATATTATTAATGTTTTGATTATAACCGCTTATTTCAGTATTGAATTGGAGGTCGTACTGTACTTCAAATTCCTACCGATTGGGTTATGTTGAACCTTGAACCCCATTTTGACAAGTCCTTCTACAACTTGAGTTGGTATTGGATTGTTTATCCCTTTTAACCTATGTGTTATTAAGTAGTTGATTGGTTGATTGCCTTGATTAGCTATGTTTATTGCCGCTGCTTTATCATACCGGTGATGATCCATATGATCCGTACTTCATTGGAAAGTCGGGTCGTCACAATCAATGTGGGATAAGGATTAATTAATCCATGCTTATCCCCTTAATCACATAACTCCGTGTTTAAGTGACCAACTTTGATCCACTATTTCTCATTCACCGGAAATCGGATTTGAGAATGTGAATACACCACGATCATCTACTCAAAACGTAGATCGATCCTATGCCATTTAATTTCACAAAATTAAACGTTACGTCACTCAAAATCTTGATCAAAGTAGCTTTAACAACAACAATATATGATATATATATATATATATATATATATATATATATAGGGAGGGTTAACGTGAGAACCATTTTTATTGTGAGAACGTGAGAACCAAAAACTGATGAATTTACGGTGAAAGTTGATGAATCCGTTGGAAAAATTATTGAATCCAAAAAAATAGAATTTTCGCTCCTCATGGGATTCGAACCCGGGTGAAAAATTCTGAATTTTGAATTCATTAATTTTCTCAACGGATTCATCAACTTTCATAACTAATTCATTGGTTCTTAGTTTTAGGATAAGAATGGTTCTTATTTCAACTAAACTCTATATATATATATATATATATATATATACGCTGATTTCAACAATCCCCACATGAGTGGAAATAGCCATATGTATGTATGCGCACACATTTCGATCCTCAAGAGATGTTAAAATATTTGGACAGTGGTTTATGGCCTTGAACCTTCCATAGTTAGTACCATCGAGTACACAGGCGGATTAGTGGACACGATGCCTTGAACTATTCCCCCACAACGCAATCGAGACAATGGTATTAACACTTTAACACCTCAACCTCATCCGTTCTCACGTTTGATTCCATTTGGCCATGGACATCCACTTTGGATTCATAAGTGTTTTTTGAAGCGCCCCACTGCACTTACATAGGTGATTCTTTACCCAGTATCTTGCCATACTCAACCTCCTCGAGGTATCTTAGGAATCATTAAGAGTCAACGACTTATCCTCACCACTAGGTAAGTTTTTCAACACTCGTTTGCTTTCTAGGGAACATACTAACTCGAGTGTTTACACACGAACTCCTATAGCTTAGTTCTCCCATGAACCAAGTTCTTGGGATCTCAGGTCATCATGGTTGGGTTACCACTATGATTGTTCTTAAAATGTGGATTTTAATCCCATTCCTCAAGAACTTGATCATTTGATCCCGGCTCAACCATTTGGTTAACGGATCCGCTAGATTATCTATCGACTTGACATAGTCAATCGATATAACCCCACTGAGATCAAATGCCTCACAAGATTATGTCGCCGACGATATGTCGAGACTTATCATTATACAAACCACTTTTCGCCTTCCAATAGCCGCATGGCTATCACAAATGAATCATCACCGGTGGCAGTGTTTGACCAACATGAAATATCTTCCAAAAATTACTGAGCCACTCGGCTTCCTCACCGCCTTTATCCAAAGCTATGAATTTCGATTCCATGGTGGATCGGGCTATACACGCCTGCTTCGTGGATCTCCGTGAAACAAGACTCCCCAATCGTGAACACGTACCCACTTGTAGAAAGTGAATCTTTCGTGTCAGATATCCAATTGGCATCACAGTACCCTTCAAGTACCGGGGGATATCTCGTGAAATGTAGCCCATGATTTTGAGTATACTTCAAGTACCTCAAAACTCTCACTAGAGCCTTCCAATGCTCCTTGCTTGGATTGCTCGTGTAATGACTCAATTTATTCACGGCGCAAGCTATGTCGGGTCGGGTGCAATTTGTAAGATACATCAAACACCCGATGACCTTAGCATAGTCTTCTTGCCCAACAGGTTCACCCCTGTTCTTACTCAAGTGAACATTGAGCTCCAATGGGGTCTTAGCAAGTAAACTATCAACGCGTTGAATTTCTTAAGCACTTTCTCGACATAGTGAGATTGTGTCAAGACAATTCCGTCTGATCTTCTTAGAATCTTGATTCCAAGAATCACATCAGCTAAACCCATGTCCTTCATGTCAAAATTTCTATTTAACATGCGCTTTGTGTCATTAATGACTTGAGTATTACTACCCATGATCAACATGTCATCTACATACAGACACACTATAACATAACCATTATCAGTGTTCTTAACGTAGACACATTTGTCACACTCGTTGATCTTGAAACCATTTGCCAACATTACATTGTCAAATTTCAAGTGCCATTGCAACGATACTTGTTTTAAACCATATAGAGACTTTACGAGTTTGCATACCTTGCCTCTCGACTGTGTACAACAAACCGCGGGTTGCTCTATATATACCTCATCCTCGAGGTCACCATTCAAAACGCAGATCTTAACGTCCATTTGATGAATCTCAAGATTGTGCAAAGCAAAGAATTGCGAGAAGCAACCTAATAGACGTAATCCTCGTTCTGGTGAATAGGTATCAAAGAAATCGTATCCTCTCTTTGTTTAAACCCTTCGACAACCAAACGGGCTTTATACTTTTCAATTGATCCATCCGCTTGTACTTTCTTTTAAGGTGCATCCTAAGGGCTTACAACCTCTCGCAAATCAACCAAGACCCAAGTGTGGTTTTGTAGAATGGAATCAATCTCACTGAATGACCTCTCGCCGAGCATTCCGTCCGCCGAGCATAGGCTACTTTGATCGAAGTTGGTTCTTCGTCCAACATGAACGCAATATAGTCGGGACCAAAATCCTTTGGCGCTCGACTCATCGCCTCGTCTCGGTTCCGACCCATCCGATCGCACTCGATCGCTATGCGATATCGGTTCTTCCTCCAAAGGTTTAGAACTCGAAGCCACCATCGCTCTATTGCTGAGGCGGCTTCACTTTATCCTTGTCTTTACATGGATAAACACTTTCAAAGAATATAGCATTCCTTGATTCAATCGTCGCCCCACGGTCATATCCGGTACCTCGACCGCCGATCGAAAACGATAGCGCGCTGCTCGATGCATACCCAATAAAGATACAATCGACTGTTTTAGGTCCAATTGTAACTTGTTTAGGAAGAGGCACCTCAACCTTCGCCAAACACCCCCACACTTTGAGATATTTGTACGATGGCTTTCTTCCTTTCCATAACTCGTAAGGAGTGACTTCCTTACTCTTCAGTGGAATTTTGTTCAGTATGTAGTTGGCTGTCAAAACAGCTTCCCCCCACAAGTTCTGGGGCAACCCTGAACTAATCAACAAAGCATTCATCATCTCCTTAAGTGTTCGATTTTTACGTTCAGCAACGCCATTAGATTGAGGTGAATAAGGAGTTGTCGTTTGATGTATTATACCACTTTCGTTGCATAATGCCTCAAACGGAGCTACATATTCTCCCCCTCTATCACTTCGAACAGTCTTAATTCGACAGCTTAGTTGATTCTCGGCTTCGTTCTTGAAGTTTTTAAAAGCTTCAATAGCCTCGTCTTTACTTCTTAGAAGGTAAAGATAACAATATCTTGTACAGTCATCAATAAACGTGATGAAGTACTTTTTACCACCTCTAGTTTGTACAAACTTTAAATCACACACATCAGTGTGAATAAGTTCTAGAGGCTTAGTGTCTGTTCTCACCGAATGAATCGGTAACTTAGCCATTTCGCTTCCACACAAACCTCACATTTCGCTTGTGTATTAACTTCATTTAACTTTAGTAAATCTAAATTTACTAATCTTTTATTGCATTTAGATTAACATGTCCTAATCTACAATGCCATAAATCGAGCACTCGGTCAAGTAAGAGAAGTAGATGCATTTTCATTAATAGCAATCTTGGGTACACTACAAGATGACCATTACATTCAATTTGAAAAGACCCCAATAAGATAACCCCTACCAAGGAACTTCCCAAACTTAGTCAAGACAAACTTGTCCGACTCAAAACTAGTCTAAACCCCTTGTTAACTAGAATCGAGCCCGACACTAAATTCTTACGAATGTCCGGACATGCAAAGACATCCTTCAACGTGATCTCAATGCCGGACGACATCTTGAGCACCACATCACCAACTCCGCAACCTCGGACGAGCTTGGTTCCCCATGTTGAGCTTCCTCCCTCAACAGCTTGTAGGTGGAGAAACATCTTTTCGACGAGACGTGCGCAGATTGCACTGTGGTCGATGAACCATCCACCTTGATTCTCGACGTGGTTGACTTCTTCGGTCACCACAGCAGCCAAGTCATCCTTGTCCCATTTGTCGAAGTCCTTCTCGACAACATTAGCAACTTGCTTAGCCTTCTTCTTCTTAGGCTGACGGCAGTCCTTACTTGTGTGGCCATGCTTACCACAATTATAACAGTCCCCGTCAAACTTACGGGCAAACACCTTCCTTTGCCTTTGTCATTGACCTTGGGACTAACACATTTGTTGGAGGGACCGCCTCTCCAACAAGGTTATCCTTCGATCGAGCAAGCCTTTCATTTTAGATCTTGCTTCTTCACGCTCGACTCAATGCGCAGCTTGACGATCAAGTCTTCAAGCGCCATATCCTTTCGCTTGTGCTTAAGGTTAGACCTCAAGTCTCCACCGGAGGTAGCTTCAATCAATCATCGTAGCGACGATAAAGCCGTCCAAACATTGTACCCTTCGGCTTGAACCTCGTGTACAATGAGTTGAAACTCTTGCACTTGGTCCATGATCGGTCGAGAATCGACCATCTTGTAGTCCAAATATTTGGCTACAATGAACTTCTTTGTACCTGCATCATCACTACGGTACTTCTTTTCTAACGCATCCCACATACATTTGGATGTCGTTACAACATCATAAACACTATACAAACTATCTTCTAAACTACCAAGTATAAATTTTTACAAAGATAGTCGCCAGTGCGCCATTGTCATATGTCGCTTTTCGGACGTGAAAATCATTACCATCCCCGGGCGGCGGGCTCATCTTCCACCAAGAAGTTGGCGAAGCCCAACGTCGTGAGGTAGAATAACATCTTCGTTGCTATCTCAAGTCGGATCCTCCAAACTTGGCGGCTTGGCGGGCGGCATCATCCTTGCGGTATGAACAGCGCCGAGATCGATCCAAAATCGATCCACCAAAGCACCACTAGGGAGTCTGTCAAACATGGAACTCGAATGAGAACCACCGGTGTTAGATCCCATGGATCCAACAATGACCCAATCGAAAAGTGCGATCGTCGAACCACCGGAACCACTAAAAGTGGAACCAATTGTTGAACCACTAAAAGTGGAACCAACAATGACCCAAAGGGCCCAATGGTTGATCCCGAAGGCATCGAACCAAACATGACCAAGCCATAGTGCGTAATGGCAGCAGCAGAGGCATCATGAGGCGGCGGCAACAATGCAAGGCAGAAGCGAGTCATGCATTTGGAACAATGACATCTCCAAGCAAAGGTTTATAGTTTCGAAAGTTTTAAGTCAATTTTAATGTCTAACTCCTTGGCAAGTGATACTCATCTTGCGATTGTTGGAAAATGTGTACGAACATTACAATACTTGCCGGGCGTATTACAACTTGAAAAGAAATGTAGAAGGAGAAGATCAAACTAACAATGAACTTAAAACAAGAAATAACATAAGAAACTGTAAAACCGTATTCTAAATGCCGAGTCGAGGAGGCCTCTTTCCGCAAGACGAGATACGCCCCGGTAGTGCTCTCGGTTCTGGCGTATCGTCTCCAAAGGTAAAACGACAACGTCTCGTGGGTGGCAGCACCGCAAACCAACGAGCTCTGACGAACTGGACGGAGGCGAGGACAGAGCTTGGACACTAGCTATGTATGCAGGGAATGCTTTGAGAGAATGCAGGAATGCTTTTTGCAGTAGGTGACTAATGCTGGGGAGACATGTCCTATTTATAGGCGTCGTCCCCCTCATGGGGAGCATACTGGAGTCAACACCCGCATTGATGTCGGGTGTTACAGAGTTATGTCCCCATTGAGTGCGAGAGGGTTACGCGGCGGTTTCGGAGACAACGTGCCCACGTTTCCCAGAGCCTTCATGTCGGAACGTTATCGGCGATACGACGTAATCCGGACAACGCGTGCGTCCAGGTTCATTGGACGTATCCGGACGTCTCTTCAAGTGCACAACAGGCCCAACGGATTGGGTTTACACGAGTTGGGCCTCGGACCAACTCCATCGCACAGCAGGCCCAACGGATTGGGCTACACGAGTTGGGCCTCGGACCAACTCCATCTTTGGGCTCGATCAAACATTGATCCAAAATATAGGGGCAATGGGCCACGGAACCAGGCCCACGAAACAAGACCACAAACATGCCCAAAGAACAGCCCAAAGACCACCCAAAGACCAATTGCCAAGATCCAAGATCCACGATCCAAGATCTACGGAATCGAGTCGGCACGGCGCAGGCGGGCGGCGGCGGCACAGTATACGTGGGCTTTCCAGCCCATCACTTGTGCAAATAATTATACTAAGTGTTCAATGAACCACTTATATAGACAATTAATGAAGGTACATTATGTAGGGATGACATATGTCTAGCCCTCGCCCCGAGGATCTATCTTGGATATTTAATTCACCATACATTGATTATATTCCTAGCATGCGTCTATATAATTAATTGCAACACGTAGGGGTTTTCTCGTGTTTACCTTTGGATCTGAAGAGGTCGATGGAACGAGATGAATGGATCGAACGGATCGGACTCGTGCTTTGACCTTCTGGACCCTATCCCGGTTGCCCAATCTCCAACGTCGAGTGAGGACGATCTATGGAGAATGCTTCGGAAAATCACCCAATGCTCTCCACACAATTTTCGAGATTTACTCTCTTGAGCATGAGATGGACGAAAATTTGCTTGTGTAATAATGAGGATTAACCTAGACTTTATCTCTTACCTTATATTTATAATGCATTACCATAATCTCATAAGGAAAGGATCCATGCATATCCCATAAATATAATAATATCCTTATAGGATAAAGAGAATAAAATCTATCCTTAGAGAGACCTATGGGGCGCCGATTTTCTTGAGCCAACGGGCCTGGATGGGCCAGCCCAGGGATCAAATGCAAGGAATAAAGATGGGCCTCAAATAAATTAATTATCTTATGTTCAGCCCAGAACATAAATTAATTTATAAACATTCATTCATGCCACTAGAGAATAAATGCCGACTTACCCTTTATTACCAAAGTTGAGTCGGGCTTGCACTTAGACATTACGAATCCCGTATTTAAGATATCGAACGTCCATTAATTATTTATAGCATTCGACTCGCTTAAAATAATTAATATCTTTAATTCCTTAAGCAAGTACCACTCAACCTTATTATTGTACTTGAGCTAACTCAACCGCAGGTTTAGTACAATAAACCTTTGAGCTCCTTAAGGGACGCCATCTTCCTAAACGGATACGGTGACTCGATACGATAACTAGCATGACATACAAGCACCGCCACCACCCAAGATGCGGAGAATATTGGGTTAGAACATATAACCCTCACCCATAACAAGTCAAAGTGATGGTCGAGAACACATACTCACCTAATACCTTATCGAGGTTTAGATCATCGTAAGTCACCGAGATCTTGGTTCTTCACTACGGTCGATAGAAGAACACGCCTCACCGTGATCCTTCAATACGCCGAGACGCATCAAAGCATAGACAAGCAACTAAGTCAAGTTACTTTTATCTATATCGCAGCCTATACCGACAACTCGTCCTTAAGTTGTCTCACCGTGAAACTTTTATATCTCATTAAGCTTGACCAATCATACGGACTTTCGTGATCTTCACACATCGTATGATCTAACTTATATATGAGATAAGGGACACGATATATGCAATCAAGTATTCAATTCAGATAGGAGATTGTAATAGTGGTAACAGGAAACATTGTATACAAGCTCAACCAAACTGCTTTTAGTATACAAATCCAACAATCTCCCACTTATACTAAAGCAAACTTTTAGTATACAATGTGTCTCTACTAGCTATTACAAACAACCATCACTTTGCTTCTCCCACTTATACAAAAGTTTCCTTTCTAAGTGGGTGCCATCAAGCGCAATCCAAGTCCTCTAACGTGTCCATCGTAGACTTTTGCGGCAGCTCTTCGTGAATGGATCCGCTAGATTTTCCATCGATCAATCTTTTCAATTAGCACGCCACCTCGCCTAACGATTTCTCGTATGACATGGTACTTTCTCTCTATGTGTTTGGTCGCCTTGTGGGTCCGTGGTTCCTTCGAGTTTGCATCGCACCGAGTTATCACAAGAAACTATGATACTCTTGGGCAAACAGTACCACACCTAGATCCATGAGGTAGTTCTTCAACCATACACCTCCTTAGAAGCCTCAAGGCGGCTACATATTCGGCTTCCATGGTAGAGTCCGCAATGCATCGCTTTGCCTCCGCCAGATACGGCTCCACCTCCCAAGGTAAACACATAGCCCGAGGTCGACTTTTTCTCATCACGGTCGACTTGAAACCAGTGCAGATAACCCAAAGGCATTAGACTATCTCGCATGGTAAACTAGCTTATCATCTCGAGTCCTTTCGGTACTTGAGTATATGCTTATCGCGATCAATGAGCTTGTCCGTGGTTAGATCGATATCTAGCTACTATGCCTACCGCATAGTAGATATCGGCCTCGTGCAAGCATTGCGTACATGAGACTTCCTACGGCGAAAGCGTAAGGAACTTGTCTCATTTCCTCTATCTCCTTTGCGGTCATAGGTGGATGCGTCTTTAGATAAAGGAACGCCATGTCCGAAAGGTAGCAATCCTTTTTGGCCTCGCATACTAAAACGAGTAATCACAAGATCAATGTAAGACGCCCGAGATAAGCTCAATATTTTCTTCTTGCGATCTCGGTAAACCTTGATCCCAAGAATGTATGTGCATCTCCTAAGTCTTTCATTTGAAACGGATCGGATAACCAAATCTTTACGCCTCGATAATAGCTTCACGTTGTTGCCAACTAGAAGAATGTCATCTACATAAAGTGCAAGAAATACCACATCACCGTTGACATCTAACCAATACACACAACTCTCGCTAGGCAACTGGGTAAATCCATGGGACTTTACCACCTCCAAAGCGTAAGTTCCATGATCGGGAGGCTCGCTTAAGTCCATAAATGGACTTCTTAAGCTTCCACACTAGATGCTCTTCACCCTTTACCACATAACCTTCGTGTTGTCGCATATAGATGTCATACCTTCCTCAAGGTAACCGATTAGAAAAGCGGTTTTAACATCCATTTGCCAAACCTCTAGGTTCAAGTGGGTGCTATGGCCGAAGAATTCGATGGACTTGAGCATTGCTACAGCGAAAAGGTCTCATCGAAATCGATGCCCTCAACTGAGTGTACCCTTTCGCCACAAGCACGGCTTTAAAAGCGAAACCCTCCATCGGAATCTCTCTTCCTTTGTATATCCACTTACTACCTACGGCTTCCTCGCCATCCGGTAGAGGTGTCTTTCATATATATCCATAGCCGTTATGGACTCCATTTCTAAGTCCATAGCGGTGTGCCATGATCTTGCATCAATGTCTTGTATCGCCTCCTTGTATGTCCATGGGTCGATTATTGCTTGTTCGTTTCACGACTATATCCGAAGATTTTCCCACGAACATAAATCGCTCGGGTCGACGAACAACCCTCCCACTACGACGAGGTTCTACAGCACTATGGCAACGGTGGGTGCGTAAACTTGTGGTTCTCATCTGCACAACTTTGGGTAGGTACCACTCATGCGGTCGGTATCTCCGGTGAAACTCGACCCACTTCAATTTCTTGAAGTATCCGGTGTCGATCCTCCCACTAGACTCGACATCTCGCACCTTTCGCCTAATCGGTGGTGGAATACGATCATCTTCTAATTCTTGAAGAATGATTTCAACTTTGGATTTATGATTTTCATGTAGTCCTCTTCTAAGAATCGAGCATTAGTGCTAATAATGACCTTCCGATCCTTAGACTATAGAATAAACCACCTTCGCTCCTCTAGGATAGCCAATAAACAGCCTTGCGTCGGATCTAGCCTCCAACTTGTCGCCTTCTTGTTCAAAGACATGTGCCGGATCGCCCCATATCCTTATGTGGCTTAAACCAGGCTTCATACCAAACCACAACTCGAAAGGGGTCTTTTCGATCGACTTGAAGGTACTAGATTCAGCAAGTATGTCGCCGCTTTCTAAGGCATACCCCGTAACGAAATAGGCAATGTAGCATAACTCATCATAGATCTAACCATTTCCAAAAGAGTCCTATTTCTTCGCCTCGACACACCATTTTGTGTGATGTGCCCGGTGAAGTGTGTTGGGATGTAATCCCACACTTCACTAGATAGTCCATAAACTCGTTATCGAGGTATTCGCCACCGCGATCGCATCATGATGACTTGATACTCTTACCTAGCTTCGTCTCCACTTCCACCTTAAACTTTTGAATTTCTCAAAGCATTCGGACTTGCGGTGAAGCGGTATACGTATCCGCACTCGAGTAATCGCCAATGAAAGTGACAAAATACCGTATTCTCCACGAGCTTGTGTGGACATCGGTCCACACAGTCGAATGGACTAACTCCAACATTTCTTTGGCTCTATAACCCTTCGCTTTGAAGGGTCCGGTCGATATCTTATCTTCTATATGTGATTCGCAGACTCGGAACGGAGTAACCGTGAGATTACCCAATGCTCCATTCTTAGCAAGTCTTTGGATCCTATTTAGATTGATGTGACCTAATCTAAGATGCCAGAGAAAAGTAGTGTCATCTTGCGAAGAAAACTTTCTCTTTTTAGGGTTTGATGAAGATGCGATAGTTATAGGTATTATGTTTTGCGTAAATAGTATAAAGCTTAATTATATAAAGTGCCAACACGATAACTTCGTCATTTCTTATGATAGAAACACCACTATCAAAAATAATAGAATATCCATGAGTAAATAATTTCAAACGAAACAAGGTTCACCGAAAATCCGACACATATAAAACGCCTTTCAAAACTAAAACTGTTGTCCCAAAACATAAAGAAACATCTCCAAGCGCAATCGCCTCGACTTTCGCGTTGCCCATGGAGATCGTTATCTCGCCATCAAACACTCCCTTGTCCGCAGGAACCCGCAGGTGTAACAAACATGATCGCCATACCAGATCTACTACCTAAGAATGGGTAGAACAAGTCGCTAAACATGTTTCCGTTATTAAAGCAAACGACGACTTGACCTTGAGCATAGGGCACTTGGCCTTCCAATGCCCGATCTTACCGCACTTGAAGCACTTGCCCTTCTCCTTCGCTTCTTCAAGCCTCCGGTGGCAACCACGTTCTTGTTCCTATTACTCCCACTATTTGTCTTGCCTCTTCCACCTTTGGTACCCCTTTTTCTTTTTCCATTTTGCAACGAAAATTTTGGGCCCTTAGATGTGGTAGCAAGAGCATGTGCTCCTTTTCCCATAACTCCTTCCACAGCAACGAGATCATTAAGCAACTAACTAAGTGTAAACTCGGTCTTGCTCATGATCGTATTCACGCGAAAGTTCTCAAAAGACTTGGGCAGTGTATTGAGGATGATATCGACCTTGGCTTCGCCGTCAATACCTCCTCCCAACTGATCAAGACTATCCATGAGATGAGTCATGTGAGAGACATATTCATGGACCGAACTTCATTCTTCCATCTTACACGCCAAGATTTCTCTCATTGTGTGGAAGCGGACTGTCCGATCCGACTGCCCAAACTTACTCTCGAGACTTGACCAAATATCAGTCGCGTCTACCATCGACTGATGATGCAGCTGCAAGCCTTTAGACATAGTAGTCATCATATAGCATTTAGCCATATTGTTTGACTTATTCCAAAGTCACTTGACTCATTGCTCATTAGTCGATGCGTCAGTAAGGGCATCGGGTTTAGGAGTAGTGAGAACAAACATGTGTTCTTCAGCGATAAGAACATATTCCATGTTTCGTTTCCACTCGATAAAATTTGGACCGGATAAGGGATTTTGTGCGAGCATATTGATAATCGGTGTAAGAGACATATCTAAAACGATAATGAAAAAACACATAAGCATACGATCGCACATAATTCGTAACAATAATATTGTAACCTTTTGATAAAACAATATTAATTGAAACCTCCAATCGCCCAAGGAATCCCACATGCAAGCCACGCGTGTGGACGTTTACACGAACCCCTCGACCGGACTAAAATATACCTTTTAGTCGCTTAATTTCAATCCATGTCAACTTATCCTTACGACAAATGAAATTAACGATTGGACCTTACTAGACCACATCACTATCGCAAGAAGGGACTTCGGAAGTTGTACTCAAGGTGATGTCTAAGCAATGACCACATTTTAACAATGAAATGAATTCTTAAAATTGGCATACTCACTCGGACCATACCGCCCAATTCAAATTCTTTTGTTATCTTATTTTATATCTATCTCTAGAGAACTTATGAAAATCGCACATACAAGCCACGCGTGTGGATCGCCATACATGAAACTCTCACTTCTCAATAGATTTAAAATATTTTATTTAGAAATCTCATCTAACAAACTTATGATAAACAAGTGCAAGCAAGCCCGCGGGTGGGCGTTTACTCACAATCGCCTCACTTTGTTTAGAGATCAAAAGTGGAGGTCTTGACATTTTAATTTGAAAAAAAAATTAATTTGTCGGGTTGCTTCCTTAGTCTTTTTATTCAAAAGGTTTGTCCATGCAGATCACGTAATCCTAGCATGCTTGTTTATAGAACTCAACATGTAAAACATGCTCGCAGAATTCTAAAATATGCTTGAAAACGCGATAAACCTAGCATGCTCACTATGCGCACTTAAATACGTAAAACACTTAAAGGTTTGTCAACGTAATTTAAACATACATAGCATGCTATTGCATAATTTAAACATCCACGACATGCAATGAACGATAAAAATAAAATAAAACGTTCATCGTGGCCCACTCGTGGAACCTGCACTTTCTTGCCTAATCTATTACATAGAATTGCAAAGCATGTAATTAAACTTGAAAGGCCTCGCGTGCAGGCACGGACCGGATTCGTCAAAACTTGATTTGGGCGGATCGGTGGAACGGGCCGGATCGCCAAAACGGAATCGGCCGAAAACGGGTGCGGGCACGAAAATCGGTCTGGCTGGTCTGGGCGGGTTGGTTAAATGGGCTGGGCGCGCTGCAGGGCACGACCATGCGCGCGCCAAGATCCATCCGCCGCCCTATCTTGCGCCGCCGCCGAGGAGCTCTGCGCGGCGCGCAAGGGCTGCTGCCACAAGACGCTGCCGAGCGCCCGGACGTCTGCGCGAAAGTCACGCGCCCGGTCGCCCAGCTTTGCCGCCGCCGCCTCATTCGCGTGCGCTGGCGTCCTCGCCTCGCGGGCTGCTCGCGGTCGCGAGGACGACCGCGACCCGCCGAGCTCACCCGCACAAAATTGCCCCGGCGTCGCGTCTCGCCGAGAAGACGCCGCCGAGCACGTGTCTTGCTGCCGCCGGGCGCCCACACGCGATCGCGCGCTGCCGCCGACCGCCGCGCGACGCCGCCGAGGCTCCTCATTGAGGTTTCCCATGCGCGACCGCCAAGCGCCGGCGAGGCTCAGCGCGAAAGTCGCGCGCCCTGCGTCGCCCGATGCCGGGCGCCAACCGCCGAGACGCGTCTCGGCGCCGCCAAGGCCGCTGCCACGCCGCCGGCGAGTCGCCGCCTTTGCTTATGTCCGCCCGCGCCGCGATCGTCCACGCGACCGCGAGGCTAGGTCGCAAGAAACCGTGCAGGGGACACCCGCGTCTGATTTTCCCGTCGTGTCGTCTTTCGTGCTTTCGTCTTCGTTCTTCTTTTACAGATAAGATTTACAGAATAATAAATCTAATCTAACCACGGATTTTCTCGTGGTGAAAAACAAAACCCAACAAAAACAAAAACGAGCCACGATGAACGGCATGATCCAACAATTAATTAAGCACGTAATAATCAAACGTGAATTAATCCAGCAGAGCCAAGATTCGATCCCGTGCTCGATACCAATGTAGGGATGACATATGTTCAATTTCGCCCGAGGATCTATCTTGGATATTTAATTCACCATACAATTATTATATTCCTAGCATGCGTCTATATAATTAATTGCAACACGTAGGGGTTTCTCGTGTTTACCTTTGGATCCGAAGAGGTCGATGGAACGAGATGAATGGATCGAACGGATCGGACTCGTGCTTTGACCTTCCGGATCAGATCCGGTTGCACAATCTCCAACGTCGGTGAGGACGATCTATGGAGAATGCTTCGAAAATCACCAATGCTCTCCACACAATTTTCGAGATTTACTCTCTTGAGCATGAGATGGACGAAAATTTGCTTGTGTAATAATGAAGATTAACCTAGACTTTATCTCTTACCTTATATTTATAATGCATTACCATAATCCCATAAGGAAAGGATCCATGCATATCCCATAAATATAATAATATCCTTATAGAATAAAGAGAATAAAATCTATCCTTAGAGAGACCTATGGGCGCCGATTTTCTTGAGCCAACGGGCTGGATGGGCCAAACCAGGATCAAATGCAAGGAATAAAGATGGGCCTCAAATAAATTAATTATCTTATGTTCAAATTGTAACATAAATTAATTTATAAACATTCATTCATGCCACTAGAGAATAAATGTCGACTTACCCTTTATTACCAAGTTGAGTCGGGCTTGCACTTAGACATTACGAATCCCCGTATTTAAGATATCGAACGTCCATTAATTATTTATAGCATTCTGATCGCTTAAAATAATTAATATCTTTAATTCTTAAGCGGTACCACTCAACCTTATTATTGTACTTGAGCTAACTCAACTGCGGGGTTTAGTACAATAAACCTTTTGAGCTCTTAAGGGACGCCATCTTCCTAAATGGATACGGTGACTCGATCGAGATAACTAGCATGACATACAAGCACCGCCACCACCTAAGATGCGGAGAATATTGGGTTAGAACATATAACCTCACCCATAACAAGTCAAAGTGATGGTCAAGAACTCATACTCACCTAATACCTTATCGAGGTTTAGATCATCGTAAGTCACCGAGATCTTGGTTCTTCACTACGGTCGATAGAAGAACACATCTCATCGTGATCCTTCAATACGCCGTAGACGCATCAAAGATAGACAAGCAACTAAGTCAAGTTACTTCTTATCTATCTGCGGCCTATACCGACAACTCTCGTCCTTAAGTTGTCTCATTTGTGAAACTTTTATATCTCATTAAGCGACCAATCATACGCACTTCGTGATCTTCTACACATCGTATGATCTAACTTATATATGAGATAAGGGGACACATATATATGCAATCAAGTATTCAATTCGGATAGAGATTGTAATAGTGGTAACAGGAAACATTGTATACAAGCTCAACCAAACTGCTTTCAGTATACAAATCCAACACATTAATCAATGTGGGATAAGGATTAATTAATCCATGTTTATCCCCTTAATCACATAACTCCATGTTTAAGTGACCAACTTTGATCCACTATTTCTCACTCACCGGAAATCGGATTTGAGAATGTGAATACACCACGATCATCTACTCAAAACGTAGATCGATCCTATGCCATTTTATTTCACAAAATTAAACGTTACGTCACTCAAAATCTTGATCAAAGTAGCTTCCTGACAACTTGACCATATAATATATATATATATATATACACGTTGATTTCAACAGTACATAATCAAGAAAAACATTTGAAGTATCTTTGGATGGCCTAGTGGTTAAGTGGATTTATTTGGTCAAAGATTATAGATTCGAATGATATTTATCCGTCATGTGTGGTTTGCGAGATATTGCATAGGAATGTGGAGTTTACCCAGTGCGCACTTAAGGTAGCTTGCTATTGCACATGAACGTGGAGTTTATGTTGCGAAAAACACACACCACAATCACGACAGGAAAATAAAGAACACAATAATTGTTTACCCAGTTTTCTTGTGACTACGTCTGGAGGCGATGCCAAATCAGGGATTTCACTATATGTTTCGGATACAGATTATATGGAGAAACAACTATTAAATAGACAATAACCAAATCATAACCCTAAGCCCATTAGGGTTCCGACTGGGCCTAAAAAAACATAAGCCCAAAAATTTGGCCCGAGGCTACAACCTCGAACCCCCATCACCAGGGGCTACTGCCCCCGGAGCCCCGTCCAATTCTGCGGTGAGTTGGATCATCGAGATCGGATTTGAATGTACAGTCCATTCAGACTCCATACTCCAACAGTTTATCCTGTGTGTGGTTTACCCATAATATGTTGTTTGCGGGCTATTAAACATAAACATGGAGTTTACCCAGTGCATATCAAAGATAAAGCCCGCAAGTTCCCCATGAATTTAAAAAGAAAAAGAAAAACATTTGAATTATTATAAAATATTTTAAGTAGCTTAATCCTTACATGCATGAGTAATGTTTTGGGTTTCGCCTCTCGCCCCCCTCTCTATCTCTCTCTCTCTCTCCATTTGGAACATAATAGGGAAATAACTGTAACTTAACTAAAACTTATAATCTCATTGGAAGCATCACACCATTAATTCGTCTTTTGAAACTTACAAAGGGCAAGACCCATGTGCCTCTTGTATTGTTTCTTTTCCCTTTTTTAGTAAACATTATCAGTACCAACAATAACATAAATGTCAAACCCTCATGAAGTCAACCCTCTCGTCTTAGACTAATTATACCTTAAATTAACGTAATTTGTAAGATGAATATTCCAATTTGCATCCTTGTACAGATGCCCTAATTTGTCATTACACATTCAAAACCCTAATGTCATATAATCCGCACAAATAAACGGGGGACATGAAAACACATGCTCGTTTCATTTTTCCTTATTTAAATAAGACGAAAACTCCTGTGAGCGCGCGCTCACCATGCGCGCTCACAATTAAAGTAGCATTTAGTAATGATTAAGTATTAATTAGAGAATTAAGGATAATTAAGTGTTATTAATTATGATATATTAATTATCAATTATAATTATTATTTTTAATTAAAATTTATTACTTTTAATTAGGTTTTATTTATTCACAGTTTACTAATTTTAATTAGGATTTATTAATTTCAATTAGGATTTATTAATTCATAATTAGGGTTTATTAATTCAAAATTAGGGTTTATTATTCAAATTAGGGTTCATTAATTCATAATTAGGGCTTATTATTCAAAATTAGGGTTTATTAATTTCAATTAGGGTTTATTATTCAAATTAGGGTTTATTATTCCAATTAGGGTTTATTAATTTCAATTATGGTTTATTAATTCATAATTAGGGTTTATTATTCAAAATTAGGGTTTATTAATTTCGATTAGGGTTTATTAATTCAAAATTAGGGTTTATTATTAAAATTAGGGTTTATTAATTTTAATTAGGGTTTATTATTCAAATTAGGGTTTATTAATTCCAATTAGGGTTTATTAATTCAAAATTATTATTTATTAATTCATAATTATGATTTTATTAATTTACAATTAAGATTTATTAAATTAATTAATTTTAATTAGAATTAATTTAATATCAATTAATTAATAATTAATTAATTAATTAATTAAGTGTCTCACCTTTGCTTGTAAATACAAGCACAGAGACCACCTCTTTAAATAATGATTCGCAACTTTAGATCGCTGCGAATCCAAAATTTAATCTAATCTTCATTAACTTGATTGGAAACAACACCGATTAAATTAAACTTATTACTAATCGTGTGTGCTGACTCAGCGTAATAAGCACTTAAATGGCCGCTTTAACTTTTGTGCAATCATGAAACAGACTCAATTATATTTATTTTTATTTTTGAGTTAGACTAACAATATTAATTGGTTTGATCTATTGGTTTTGGGCCATTATCAACTGCTAGTCTCTTTCAATGGATAATTTGTCTTAATAGTAATGTCAACTAACTCTTGAGTTGAAAACTAGTGGATGGCATGCCATATATATTCTTGCTGAAAATCTTAGTAGCTGCTGTATTTTCTGGATATTGAGTTTGAGATTGGGAATGCATTTTTCCTGTGATTGAATTTAATGCTGATTATTCGATAAATTCATCATAACCCCCCTCCAACCCCACCTTGGGTACATGCCATGTGTATGTGTATTAGCCATATATATAGTGATTAGTCACTAGCGTAACAATGCAAACCTTCTTCATATATGTATTAAAAGTTAAGCAAGAGGTACTTGTATTTTAATGTTTTGTTCTATTATATCCTTGTACAATTTGTTTGTTTTATCGTGTTCTTGAAGTTCTATATTGAGGTGATCTCTTATATATTTGTTTGTATATATGGATTTTAATATTTTTATTCAGTGTAAATGATATTTTTCTTCAATATAATGATACTTTCTAAATTATAGGGAAAAAATCAAATGATATTTTTCTTAATAACAAATAATACTTTTATCCATTTGCATCGTACGGACGGATGTACAGGGTTTTTGTATTCTATATTTCAAACCATTGTATCCTTTTTTAACGGGTTGATTTAATCTATTAACTTTCATGTTATCTAAATTCCATAACATATTATCATTTAGATAAATTCCACGTCTAATAACTAATTGTAAATTTGATCAATAATAAATCCTACACAGTAGCGATACATCATTATTCATTTTCTCTTTTACAATGTTCGACCCAAGTCATACCCACTACTAGTGGTAAAACTTTAATTCTTATTAATAGGGATGTCAATTGAATCAATTCGTTTAAGTTCGGGCTAATTTGCATGGGTTGTTTGACTATTCAGTTTGAGTTATTCAGATTGATATTTTCCTTTGGGTTTGAAATTTCCAGACCTAACTCTAAACTTTCGGGTTTTAGGTTAACTCGTCAGGTTAATCGGGCTAGAAAGCTTACAAAAATAACTTATATATATTTCTTGATAATTACATATTTATAACAAATATTTTGTATTAAATTAGAGTAAAAAAACAAAGACACAATATGATAACTTCAAATATTAAACAAAAGCATATTTCACAAATATTTGAAAAAAATCTTATTATACTAACTTTCAAAAATAAGTAATGAAGTTTGAGATCATGTAACTAGGAAAAAATTTAGATAATTAGGTTAATCTAATCAAATTATGAGCCAAATAATTCGGATTTGGGTTATTTTCGAGCCAACACTATCGAGTTATCAGACTATTTAATTTGGGTCATTCGTATTATATTTTCGAGTTAAATTTTTCTACACTAATCATATCAAATTATCGATCTATTATGATTAATTCATGAATTTCGAACTAAAATAACATCCCTAATTATGAAAAGTCACAAAAATATTAAAAAATTTAAGTGCCATCGATGAGGTTTTCACAACCTAGTAACCTACACATTCTGCCTTCTTCTGTCAGCCATAACCAATACCATTAAAGTGGCGGCTGGTATGCATGAATGGAATAGGAATGGAATGGTGATTCCTGCGTCCATTCTCATTCCGATGGACTGGTAAGATTTTTACGTCAAGAATCACCATTCCTGAAAGAATGCTTATTACCATGAACATGTGATTAGTCATTCCTCCCCTCCCCCATGGTATTAGCTATTCCCATGAATATGGGATTAGCCAAATTTATTTATTTTTTCTGAAAAATTATTTTTATTTATTTTTATCTAGTAAAATTAATAATAATAAAATAATAATAATATTTATGATAATAAATAAATAATAGTCATTAATAATAAATAATTTAATATAATAATAGTGATAAAAATATAGTTAATAATAATATTAACATAATAAATAACAATAGATACAATAAATAGTAGTAATAATAATAATAATAATAATAATAATAATAATAATAATAAAAACGAATACTAGTAATAATAATATTCCTAAGTAATAATATTAAAATAATATTCCTAAGTAATTATATTAAAATTATATTATTATTAATATTAATTAATTAATAATAATAGTAATAATATTCCTAACTAATAATAATAATTATTAATTAGTAATAAAATTAATTATTATTATTGATATTATTATTATTAATTAGTATTAATAATATTCCTAAATATTAATACTAATTATTATTATTATTATCATTTTTATTGTTATTATTATTACGATTATAATAACATAAATTATAAAATCATAATTATTTTATTTGTTTTATTTCATTCCTATTCGTTCATTCCTTGTACATACCAGCCATAGGAATCACATATTTCATTTCATTCCATTCTTATCATCATTCCATTCCAAAATCCATTCCATTCCTATCCAATTTCATTCCTTCGTACCAGCTGTCAATGATATATTTCTCCGAAGTTTAGCTTGAACAGTTGGAGTGCCAATCAATTATTCTCTCTTGCTCGACCTCCATAGTTGCATCAATTACCAAGTTTGCCAAGATTTATCACTTAAGACATCACAGCGTCACAAAACTACATTATAATTTTCACTAACCATCAAATCATAATTCCAGCACTATCACAATTCAAGAAACTCCAGAAAATTGAATCTTATTCACGTTTCTACAATTTTTCCCCTTAGCGGCCTAGCCCATCGTCTGACCTGCAGGCCGCACGGACAGATATCAAATCGGAGTTCAATTTTCCGAGCTCCGAAGTGTTTCCGCCATTGATGGAGAAGAAATAAAAAATAAAAGTAGTTTCTCATTTGATACTGTTAGAAGTCTCGTGCAGATAAATTATATCAAATTTGAGAGATACTTAGCATGTCTGATTGAAGGGGTGACAAAGAATATGAACCGATTGAAGATCTCGAGAAACGAAGCTGAAGGCTTCGTGGTAGGGAAGAGTCAGAACAAATATTAGGCACAGATTGTTTCGACATATTCTCAGCAACAAGTTATGGAGATGGCAGTGGCACCATCCAACTCTCCCAATTCAACTATAATTTGACGTGAATTTAGCTTAATAATAATTGATTATGTGGAATTTAGATAATGGAAACGTTGGAAAGGTTTAACGGATTAAACCAATTCGTTAAAAAACCCATTGATTTGAAATTTAAACTAAGAAGACTTCATAAAACGAACAATTTGTAGAAGAATCTAACGAAACAAAATGTAGAACTACAAGGCTTCGTAGATGCGTTTTGCCGAAAGGTAATTAATATAAAACTAAATAAAGGTTAATTACTATGCACAACATTTTTAGGGCGCTTACATCCTTCAATTCACGAGCTAGATTGAATGTAGGCTTGTTCACATCCTAATTAGAATCAATAAATAAATATCAGTTTTTGCTATTGAACTATCATAAATCCAGACCAGACTATCAAACTATAAAAAATAGTAAATAACTTAATATTATACAAAAAAATCACAGACCATAAATTATTCAAGGTAAAAAAATGATTATCAAATTTTTAATAATTACAAATCACAGAATATAAATTATTCAAGACATATTAGACAAGTCTATAGTACACAAACAAAAGAGAGGATTTGATCGGGTTGGACCCGAAACAATGGGATTAGATCTGAACCTGTACGAATTTGAGAGGGTCTGGAACCGAAACTGAAATCATAAAACCGTTGTTTCATAATTTAATGGAGATTATGAACGATTTCGGATCCATACGAATTTTACTCCATCAACAAACCTAATTAAATGAATCCAACTTTTGGACTATATAAATAAGTTACTAATGAAATGATATCAATATATCTATAATTTTGAAACTCTCAAGCCAATTGCCGAGTTACATGGAATAGAGATGTCAATGGGTGGATTTTATCGGGATCAGAATCAATAAATAAGTAATAGTTCTGGTTCTGGAATCGATCTATTAATTACTGGATCCGGACCATCTACTATGAATCTTAAGTAGTCCGAATCTGAGCGAGTCTGGAATCAGAATCGGACTAGAACCAAAAGTGGAATCGAAACCGTTATTTTATAATTTAATATACTATTAGTGATTTCGGACCTGTATGGATAAAACTAGTTCATTAATAAACCTACTTAAACTTTAATTTGTCAATAGACGAGTTTTACTCATATCAGAATCAATAAATAAATATTGATTCTGGTTCTAAATGGTCTGGGTCTAAAGTGGGTTTGAAATCGAAATTGAAATCAAAATTATTGTTTTAAAATTTAATAAATTTTGAATAATTTTGGATTAGATTCGGATATAATTGACCTATTGACATCCTTAATATGAAATGCCAACGCCACTGAACGCGACAGGTAGGGGTGGCTAATCGGGTCGGGTCGGGTACCCTACCCGAAAAAATTGGGTACCCGACCCCGGTTTAGAAGCAAAAGATGCACCCGACCCCGATCCGACTTTTTCAATCGGGTACCCAAATACCCGAATCGGTTACCCGAATCGGGTATTCAGGTACCCGAATTACCGATTATATATTATATAAATTTCATATATCAATATTGAGTGTGGACGTGTAGCCTAGTGGTAACAAAGTTGGACTTGCCCCCTTTACAATCCGTTATGTCATGTGTTTGAAACCTGGCAGCTGAGCTTCTGTCTTTTTTTTTTTTTTTTATTGACCTTTTCAAAAATCTGTTTATACATATATACAACAATTATCGGAAGCGAACGTCAGTGCAATTCACTCACATTTAGGCAAGGAAACGTCAAGATTCGAAAACTCCCAACAGATACACAACCTTGCCAACAGAATCTGTAATAACAAATTTTTGAACCCTAAATTTAATACATAAGCACGCAATACACAAAGTTAAACACACAGAATGAGTTGTACCTTTTAAAGCAGCACTGCAGCAGCCAAACAGGTGGAGAGATAGAGAGAGAGGGAGGGAGAGAGGTGAGGGAGGAATGGGAAGGGGATTTCAAAGCGTTAGGTTTATCAAACAGAAAACACCAAAGCAGAATAGTTGCTTCAGGGAGGGGCGTCGCCGCGTCGGTGTGTCACTGTGTTGTATAATTGTATTGTGCACTTTGTGTAGCCGTGTGTGTGTACTGTGTAGGCGCCGCACTTTAGTGTTAATTAGGGTTCAATTAGGATTCAATCGGGTATCGGGTATACCCGATTACCCGACGGGTATACCCGATACCCGAACATACAATCTGAACAATACCCGACCCGTAGCCGATACCCGATTTTCGGGTAATCGAGTACCCGATACCCGATATTTTTCGGGTCGGGTATCGGGTACCCGATTACCCGACACCCTAATAGTCACCCCTAGCGACAGACAACTCACTAGCTGTCAAATTAGAAACTATGCAAGAGGAATAAGCTAGCTGTAAAAAAAATTAAATGCAATGAAATTGAAGAATTTTATTTGGATAAAGATTAGTGGCGTACGAAATTTCGTTGTTTAGGAGGGTCCCATCTCTCTACTCTTTCTCATATCTCTCTCAATAGATTTTCATAAATATACTCACTTATTCTTCTTCAAAATCGCCACATCTACCTTCTCTGATTTCCGATTCCTAGACCGCTCTGCCTCCATCTCTCCACACAAAATAAAGAAAATATTCTTGATGACATCAGTGTGTCCCCAGCTGTGTAGTTCCCAAGTTTGAATTGTATTCTGTAATAAATCGAAAATAATGATGAAAACCACTAATCTTTCTTTGCCGGGATTTCATTTATCATCATGAATCACTGACATAATCCAAGATACGAATCCTACCAAATAACTATTTTATGTGTAAACATATATTTAGTCACAAATCAATACAATTCTATTTTATCTTACAAGTGCCAGATTGAAATGAATACACAAAAAGTAACTAGCATCAATCATCTGACGTAGAGATGACGCACCGAACACAAAAAGAAAAGAAAATTCCAGTAGATTGACAAAATTATGATTGCGTAGGAAAGGGATATCAACCACCTAAAAGAGAGTTAAATAATTACGAAATTATTATAATGAAATCTTATTTAGTCAGATAGAACCATTATAATTTCACTCATTTAACTAAAAGAATGTAGTTTCTGGTTTCTACCCCCCAAAAAGTAGTTATTACATAAGAGTTAAAATAGGTACTGAGAAAATAAATAAAGATCTTAACATGAATTTTTTTAGGATGAATTAGAGATGGATGACGGTAGTAATTACAAAAATAACGTTTCAAATAAAAATATTTTGATATATTAAATAATTATTTAGTCAATTTTTTTTTAAAGAACTTGATTGAAATTCTATAGTAATTATTATTTGTCTGACATGGATTGAATATGAACCGAGAAATATGTAAAATGACCGGATAAACTAGTTGAAATGGGCCTACAAAACAGAACACGAAGGAAATTCTCCGAGGAGAGACTTCGACGCTCAAATTAGAATGTGTAAGAGTTTTGGTTTATGGTGTATTAAGGATTTCACGCGTACCTGATGTTGTAGGTATGTCCGAGTATTTATAGAAGTGTGTTAGTTAAGAATATCAAGATCATGATATCATGTATAGGATGATGCTCTGTGATTCTCGAAAGGTGGGCAACTTGAGGATCGCAATGGTTATGCAAGGGCTCTGCTCATAAGTGAAGATCTCCGGGTCAAGGAAAGCTCTAATAGAAAGTTATCTAAGAGATCAGAGCTCTGATGATGAGAGTCTTAGTTTGTAGGGCCCTCTTAAATACATATTTAGTCCTTATCAACTTTATGATTTTTTTTCTTTACATAATGCACCGACAATATTTGGATTATGACTTATGAGTGACTAGATTAATTCCAATACCATTAAGCCCACCATTGAAAGAGCTCATAAAGGGCCATAAATTATTAAGTTATATCCAATTTTTAGTTTAAATATGATTTACCAATTTAATCGAAATTAGACAAGAATTATAAATATTAAGCATTCGACATATCTAAAACCAAACAAACTACAATGGCCCAACTAAAATCACCCATAAACTAATTTGAGCATCCGTAATAAAACCACGATCCAAAGTACTGCGCCACACTTGCCACTTTTATAAATTTGAGGGATAGTTGTGAATAAAATCATAGACCTTGCCCTAGCGTATAAGTTCCCCGCGATTTCTAAAATATTTCAAGAATATAAGTACCTATCGATTTCTACCAAATCCAACATCCCCAACTATTTACATCTAAGTGACATCATCTCAAGGGAATAACAATATTGTTTCGACAATACATACTTAGCGGTGAGCATTCACTCGTTTCCGTTGAAAACCGAATTGGAAATACAAAATCAAATAAATCAAAATTTTCAAAAATATCAATAGATCCAACCAATCTTTTTTTTTACAAATCTAATTGAATTTTCAATTTCGATTTTAATTTAGTTTTCGGTTAATCAAAACTTTTTACCCCAATTTCTTGTTAAATCAAACCTATTATCGAATTATCTGAATTTAAAAAAAATAATAATAAATAAATCAAGCATCATCTTTCTTCCATATCCATATGTCGATAGCAAAAACAAAGTAAAAAAATGGAGGCGTGAGAGAGCATCACCTCAGACAATTAAAAAAGTGAAATTTCTTGAATAAGTACTACTTATTCGAATATGATTGACATTCCAGATCCACAATGCTTCATCAAGAAATACCACACCGGACGCTAAAATAACAGCCTACAAGGGCAGAAAAAAAACATCCCTTCATCTCTCAAATAATTTTCTATTTTTCTTTTTTAGTATGTCCCTCAAACTTCTTCCAATACTATTTATAAAAATTATTCCACAAAATATTCATTACTTATTACCATCAATAACACTATTTATTTACATTTTTTTACCATTCATGGCTAGAGATGACAAAATAGGTCTGGCCCGACCGGGCCTGGTTTGTGGACTAGGTTGGGCTCCATAAAATTAGGCACGATTAAATTTCGGTCGGATTGGATCCACCCATAACAAACCAAAGGTGGTGGGCCTGGATTGTCCCGACCCAAAAAATTTGTACTAAAAAAACTCTTTCCAACTTGGTTGTGCTTCAATTTTTCCCGCCCGATAGATTTTCAAGCCGGACTGGCCGACTGGGTCGACTCACCCATTTGCTAACTCTACTCATGGCCCACCACACCAATTATTTATACATTTTACCACTCACGGTCCACCACTAACCAACACGACACTAATATAGGACCCTTACTCCACTCACAAAACAACTTTTATTAAAACTCGTACTTAAGATTCTCAAGAAATAAATTGGGGGACAAATGGAGTATATATTTACAAGAGAAGGATGAGAAATGAAGCACTCACCTTGGGATTTCCATTAGAGAACATGAATGACAAAGCGAGGGTTGAGCATGCGAGCGACTGGATGACAACGAGAGGGGCAAGCGTGACTTTGCCTTTATGAGATTTGTAAGTCGAGTCGTAGATCTGAGAAGATAATTTAGGCAAGAATGGAAATAAGTAGGGCACGTAGTCTCTATGAGTTCCACAATGTGGATAAATTCTGGGTTTTAATTTCCAAATAGATTGATTCAATACAACCTATTAAAACTAATTATGAAAAATACTTAATTTTAATAGAACTTTTATCGATTCCATTTGGATCGAGATTTTGAAGGCTAGATCGAATAGAACAGAAAAAAGTTTCGATTTTAAAAAATTGGATCCAAACCTGAAACTGAACTTGCTAAAAATCGAACCGAACAAACCAAAATGTGACGGTTTAGTTCGGTTATGCAGTTCGGGTTCGGTTCTATTCACCCCTATACACATTGAACTGATTCCACTGCAAGAAATTGAGTATGCTCAATTTGTTACAAATCAAAAGATGGAGGTTTATTGAAATAATTTAGAAGTTAGCATTGAATTTACAAAATGAGGACCAAACTCATGATGGTATCCAGCTGAACAAACTGAATATTTAAAATTGAACTGAACCACTCTTAACTTAGGGGAGGTTCAATGCTTGATTGTCCCCGAAGGAAAGAATATTTAGTACATCAGATGAGACTATATATAAAATTTCATGAAGCAGCGAAAGCTGGATTTCTTCATTCATCACTCCCATTGCTCACCTTGATCTCCAAAAGGCGCTCAATCGGCTGCCGGCATATCGGACACCGGTTCGTTTGAAACCTCAGAACTTTTGCACACTCGCCGCACATGCACTGCACCGCAAAAAACGTATCACTCAAAAAAGTTGCTAACATTAGCCAATCTTATTCTCAGAAATCAAGGAGGGAGGTTACCATATGTCGACATGGAAGGACAGTGGTGTCTAGCGGCTCTGAGAGGCATACGACACATTCTTTTCCGGGATCATTCCCATCGAATTCATGCTCGACTGAATTCCCAATCCCGAAAATCTCCTGTAGTTCATACCTCATGCCATTCACCCATAGTATTTGTTTGACAACTTTAACCCGATATTCTTCTCTGTCCTTCTCGAACACAGCCAGAGTTATCTGGAAATTTGTGGGCCGACTATCCGTGTCTCCACTTTTATCAACCGACGAGGCCTCTGCCTTAATCGCCAGAGGGTACACGCCTAACTCGCTGTCGTTTAACAATCCCCCCTCTTGGAAATTTGATAGGTCTATCCCAGTTCCGGAGGGTTGTTTAAACTTCTGCGATAAACCTTTCTCAAACGGCACGGTTATGGGCTGATACAAGCTTTCTTTCATCGGAGTCAAGTGAGAATCTTCACCCTCCTTAGCACAGAACATTAAAGTTAAGCTGCATTAACATAGAAATTAGAAATCAAATTTCTTATCACCATTAAACCAAAAGAGGCAGCAGAGACTGGCATTGAAGAAAAATGAGAGAACTCCCTGCATTCCTCTCTACTTTCCGAGCCTTTTTTTTAAGTAAAAATGATAGCTGCGCATGATGGAGCAAAACGACAATGAATTAAATGACTCCATCCCAACACAATACCTAAGAGGGGCAAAAGATAATAACAATGACCTTGATCTCTCACCTCTTTCATTATAGTTACATTTAAATTAGTAAAAAATGTTGAGCTTGATCATGGAAGATGATACGATCCATCCCTTTCTCCTCCCATTCCTCACTCTTTTCCTAACTTTATTTTCCCATCCTTCCACTAAGCACCACTTGTCCCATAAAACTAGGTAAAAGAGCATTCAAATTTTATTAAAAATACAATTATACTTTTACAAGTCTCAGATAATATAACGATCGACAAATGGCCATTCAGTGACTAGTGATGTCCAACTACAGCTTAAGAAGTTTACTGAAATACAATAATAAGTTTCATACTTCATGTAAAAGGAAGGTAGTACACAAATGATGATTACTCATGAGTTACCATTAGCTGTCCGCTCCAACTCATTAAAAACGACAAGAGACGGGGAAAGCATGTACCGGATTGAGTCTTTTACAAAACATTGAATCACCATATTCACACATTCAAAAATATTGAATCAAGTCACAGTACTCTGGTTTTGAAAAACTCAAACAAAAAACAAGGTCACACTCAAGTCACTATGACAAATTCCTAAGGAAACCATCTTGAGTTAACCTAGCTACATGAAAGATCACCAGATACCAGCTAGGAAACAGAAACAAGGTTCCAGCTTGCTAATTTATTTATCAAGTTAAGCGATAATGAGATTCTCATCAAACTGTATACCAACAAAATCTTCAACAGCAAAGCTTATTAAACAAGACCAGTCAAATTTACTGAATCAATCGAATTTCAGTTTGTCAGAATTCTCAAAAGGTGCTTCAGTTAAATCGATCAAAGCTAAACAAGCTATTTGCAGGAAAAATTAAGCAGTAGGCAGAGTAGATAATGAAGCATAACCGCAAACATCCTCACTAGATTTATCAATAGATACAACTATTCCTATCAAATTTCCAACAGATTAAAAACCAGCACACAACGATTTGATATAAGCACCATATCGGCAAGAGTGAATTAGTACCTCCCCGCGACCGTGGCGTCGAACGAGAAGGCGACGAGGAACTTTTCAGGATCGTCTTCATCGGGCTCGATTCTGAGCGTCTCCTTCTTGACATTAACGTCGTTCCGAATGGTGACGGCCTTCTGATGCTCGGCCGCCTGAGGCGGCAGCAACGGATACCGTCCAGGAACCCAATTGGCATGCGGCGCAAGCATCGGCATCGCCGCCGGATGCGGGTAGAAACCCGGGTACTGGTGATACGGCGGGTTTGGGTTCGAATAGGGCGCCGAAGGCGCGAAAACGTTTTGCGGAGGCGGGGGATGGGAGCTTCTGCTACTACTGTTGCCCATACTGGTGATTAATCGCGAAGGAATTCGGAGGAGAGAAGAGGAGGGGCCTAAGAGTTTGGGTTTCAAACTGAATCAAAAATCTGGTTTTCCCTTACCCGAGAAATAAAGCAACAGATATTGTTGCTGGGGTTGGGGAAAGAGAAGTAGGAACAAAATGAATTATCTAATCAGATCGATCTAAAATTTATATTCCATCCGTTAAATTTTCTTTTTAGGATGTTCTCAATTTTTTTCCTACCTATTTACCATAATTATATTCTCAACTTATTACTTTTAATAATATTATTTATTTATGTTTTTTATTACTCATGGTCGATCCTTATTTTTTTTTTTTATTCTTAACAATCCATTTATTTATATCTTTTTATCACATATGACTCAGTATTAACTAATTTAATATTATATTATTCTAACAATTTTTATTAAAACCTATATCGAAGATTCTAAAAATAGATTTAGGGGACGAAGGGAGTATTATGTATGATTTAAATAATAATATCAAGTTAGGATTAGGCCAATTTGGAAATAAATATCCAACGAATTGAGCTCCTTCATGTCCGGCTATTAATATGAGTGACTGTTGAGATTTGAGGGCGTGTTAATTAGACTGTTGGATTAATTGTTTGAAATGGTGTTTTACTGTATTATAAAGGCGTGCCCACACAGGAATTTTTGTCAATAAATTATAATCTCTCATTCTATCATATATAGTCATTCTAATTCTATTTTGATATATCTAAAAATAAATTCACTTTTTTTATAGATATGAACCACATCTAAAATCAATAATTTTATCTACATTCAACTCACTTATTTATAAAAAAAATCATCAATAACCCATATTTTTCATTCAAATAATATATTTTATTATATGAGTCTTATTTTCTACTCACTTTATATTTATTGTATTATTAAAATTTATACCGAAAAACTAAGATTATATATTAAGGACGGAGGATGGAGTATATTTTAAGGTAGTTTTAATAAACTTTTAGCTTTATCAATTCATTCACGGCTTTTATTTTTTTTCGTTTATTTGATAAGTCTGGCATGATAATCGTACCTCGTGGCCTTTCTTTAACATGTGTTATTTATATCATATCATCAGCCGTACGAGTTGGCTTTTTAGCTTAGTTTTTTTTTGGTTAATTTAATACATATTTTAAAGGCTGTGTCACGGTGGATTCGAACCGAGACCTTTGGCCTCGGACATTAACCACTCTACCACTAGGCCAACACACACACACAAAGCTTTTTAGCTTAGTTTGTTTCAGTTTCAGACATCAAATTCAAATCTTTAGTTTTGCATATGGTATTAAAAAAAATAGTGAAAGATAACCAAGGTTAAAAGCCCTTATGATTATGTCCCTCCGAATAAGAACATAAAAATATTAAACACATAAAATATTGAGGGCAATATTTGTATCTAGACATTCATCAAATGGTAGGATAATCTCGAGTGAGACAAAGTGTCCAAAATTAAAATTGTGGTAGCTTTGATCAGACAACCCCCGAAAAATAGTCTTATAATCTCTGTTATAATTTATAGTGCTTTGAACAAATTAGTTTGATCTATTCTAATTGGAATACATGTATTGGTGTCGAAATTGGTGCACAAAATAAATAAATATAAGCATATTAATAAACTCTGTGAATTCATTTGCACGAGATCAAGTCAGTAGTTTTGAGCGTATGTTAATGAATTGAAAAAATTCTACTTCCTGGAAATTTGATATAAAAAAGTTATTCTTGCATTTGGAAATTTGCCCGAATTTTGTAAATGTTAAAATAATCATCCCTTGGACATTTCAAATACATTAATTGTAAGAAAAAAATGATAAAACTTGGATTTTAATAACACTTATTGCGTAGTGATGGTCAAATTATTGACCGATGAAGTGGTCTGGTTGTAATTCCTACGACCATCGAAACTCATTTGGACTTTGGAGTTAGATATATTTTTTGAGAGAGAGAGAGGTATATAACTCAATGGATTAATTAATAGAAAAAAATGGAATTGGTAGGATAGTGCATAATTTTGTGCGTATGTGTTCCGTGATTCTTCCTGTCTCTGTCGCTACCTCAGTAAAGGTGTAATATTTGCTATTAAATATTTGGTATGTGGCGCACTGTCAAATAAAATACAAAAGATTAATTATATTATTTTGGACGTCTGTGACAGTTGAGCTATATCTGCTCTATACTCCGGATAGCAAATAATATAGTGTAATAATTGATAAGTAGGCGGCATCTAGCCCATTAATTGTATATGGCTATAGTGATATAGGAGAAAGAAATATGATGCGAAAATTGTACTGAATATATAAAATTTTTGTACTGAATATATAAGATTGTTGTACAATATTGAATATATAAAATTGTTACACTAAATATAAAGTTGTTGCATTGAATCTAATGCAATAAGTTTATATATTCAAAATCTTAGTGATGAGTTAATACAATACATTTTCATGTTCAATGTAATTTTCTTATTTTCTAACAATAAATATATTCCTACCATAACTCACTCCTAATAATTTACTTATAAGTAGGCGGAATTAGGGATGTCAATGGGTGAGTTTTATCCGGACTGATCCGGAACCGCTCAAAACCCATTAAATTTTAAAGCAGCGGTTCTGATTCTGGTTCTAGTTCCAGACCCGCTTTAGACCCGGACTGTTTAGATCCATAATTTGATGGTCCGATCCGGTCTGGATCCGATTATAGTTCTAGAACCAAAACCAATACTTATTTATTGTTTCTGATCCGAGTAAAACCCGTCTATTGACAATGCTAAGTTTAAATAGGCTTCTCAATGAGCTAGTTTTATCCATGTCGATCCGAAATCACTCATAGCTCATTAAATTATAAAACAACGGTTTCGGTTCCATTCTGATTCTGATCCGGTTCTGGTTCCAGACCAGCTCAGATCCGGACCGCTTAAGACCCATAGTTGATGGTCTTGGTCCGATCCAGATCTAGTATCTAATGGCCGATCCTAGAACCAGAACCATTACTTATTTAATGGTCCTGGTCTGGATAAAACTCACATTTTGACATCCCTAGACGGAACAACAAGCAAGAAAAAAAAAAGTTTGCATAAAAATATTTGGACTTAAGTTATCTACTGTGGCTCCCTAAACTTCCAATTTCAATAAATTAATTAATTTCAACATAGCTCACCACCAAGTTACTTAGAGGGTGTTTGGCTGAGCTTATAAGCTCTTTAAAACAACTTATAAGCTGTTTATGAGCTTATAAGTTGTTGCAAAATATTTGGCAAAATAAGCTTATAAACAGTTTATAAGCTGTGAAAATAAGCTCCAACAGCTTATAAGCTCCCCTAAAAATAAGTTGAAAATAAGTTGGTCAACCCTAATTTATTTTTTCATAAACTTATAAGCAACCATGAATTTACCAAAATAACTTTATTATAGTTCGTTATTTCCTACACATACACTATCAACTTCACATTTCGTCAATTTTATCTCTCTAATTCACGATTCTTTCTCTATCTTACAAGATCAATTATCCAAACACTTTAACAACTTATAAGCACTTGAGACATTACCTCTTATAAGCTCTTGAAATATCTTATAAGCTCTTGGAGCTTATAAGAGCTTATAAGCTCTAAAATAAGCTTAATCAAACACCTCCTGAATACAGTATATCATTTTAAGTTTTAATATTATATTTCCACTCCTTCAGTTTTTCCTCAAGAAACTTTTTTCTTGTTTGTATTATTTTTTGTTTTTAAGTTCAACTCCTCCGATTAAACTACATTAAATATGAGAATTTCAATATTTAATCCAAATAGAAAGATAAACAACAACAGAGAAGATTTACATACAAATAATTCATTTATCTGTTAATATCTAATTAATCCGATACAAACTACATCACTTGCCAGTTTTTAGTGATCAAAATGGCCCTCGCCTCTTATATTCGAACAAACAAATGCAAAAAAAAAGAAAAAGGAAAAGAGAGAGACAGGAAAAATAAAAAGACACCTTAATCGCTAGACAACATAGAAACTGATACCAATATTTGAAGTAAATCATATGTTTATGACATGACAAAAGGATATGGAACAATACTTGGTCAACCATAGTGTCCTCTTTAAAAAATACAAAAATCCAAGATAGTTACAGCATTTTGAACTACCCATATGTGACACTTTAATTTACTTACAATAAATAAACTGTAAGTGTCTTTGCGTTGACAAGCTTATTTCTCCTAGCGTCTAACTGCAAAATTAAATAATAAACGCAAAGTGAAGATTTTAATGCATTTCAATCTTCCATAATCTTATAGATTTATGTAATCTTAATTAGCAATCAAATCATCACGATCGTGAAGTTTTCATATATGTTCATTAGAATTAAATAATAATTTATATCGATCTAAGAATTTCAAAACCGAATTTATTAGTATTCATCTAGTGATGCGTGGTTAGGTTAGGAAAAGCTCACGCATGAAAGACTAAGGCACGATATAATTACTGAATTACACATCTTAGACGGGCAAAACGCATGCTATATAATATACAATTATTAAAATAGTAAATCAAAAAAAATCACGCTATTTTATAGTATAATTTTTTTCACGTGATTTACATGAGAGGGTATTGGAAGTCAAAGTCAATCTCATGACTTTGAACAAACTACCATTTTGGTCCTAATTGCGCAAGAGATGATGGATCCAAATTCAAGATTAAATCGGTACATAATTATAAGTCGGGCGTTAGCGTATACTATAAACTCATCATCACTCATGTATTTCGTAAAAACATGATCCTAAATTTATTATGAATGTATGTAAACTAAAATTTGTTAATACATAAAAACAACTCAATCCATAACTTATATATTAAACTTACCATAACCTATTAAAATTAATCAATTAACTGAAAAACTCTTGTATGCACCGTGGGGAGTTGATTGTTCAGTGGTCAATGAGTTCTAGATGGGGATGATGGGTTGGCCGCTAGGTTTTGGAGGGTGGGGAGGGGGGGTTGGCCATTGGGTTGGGGATGAGTGAGGGAGGTTGATTAGGGGTGAGGAAAAAATCTGAAAATCGAATATCTGATCCGAACTCAATCGAAATTTAAAATTTGGTTCGGATTTTTGATTTTCGGATCGGATCGGATTGAAATTTTTCAAAATTTTGGATTTTCGGATAAGATCGGATTAGATTTTTTAAATCCGAAAAAATAAAAAATCCGAACTATATACTCCCCATCCCATTATTGTTGGCTCGTTTTACTTTTTGGGCTGTCCCATTATTGTTGGTCCGTTTAAAAAAAAACAATTTTGCCACACACTACTTTACATACAAAACATAATTTTCATTAATCTACGTACAAAAAGAAAGTAGCCAATGAATATTAGGACTGAATGAGTATAATTTATATATAAAAATAATATTTTATTTAAATATTTTTAAATTTAATATAAATATATATAAGAGTTAACAAAAATTGGTTTCGATTTTCGATTTTTTCATAATTTTGGATTTTTCAGTTTGGTTCGGATATTCTTATAAAAAATTCAGATTTTTGAATTTCGGATATTCGGCTCGGATAGAATTTTTTCTCTCTCAAAATTTGAATTTTTGAATAGGTTCGGATTAGACAAAAATCCGAACCGAAATTCGAATACTCACCCCTAAGATTGAACGTTGGCAGGGGCGGATCCAGAAGTTGATGATGGGGTGGGCTGAAGACGTATTAAATATCATAAATGCTAAAATATTTCTATGTTTTCATAAGTTGTCTTGCGAGATTTCAATATAAAAAATCCATCAATAATTGAGTTTATATATATATATTTTTAATAAAATTTCTTTCAATATAAACCATTCTTTAACGTAAACTTTAGGGAATCAATCAGCCAAACCACTGGCAAAATTTGGCTGTGATTGAACTTGAACTTTGACAGCTTCAAATGGACAGAGAGAAATATCAGCAAACACTTGAGCAGATGCATCGTTTAGGAAGAATATGATACCTTAGTTTGACTAATTTTCCCGACTCGTATGAACCTTTGAGAATGCAGATAAATATGGTATTCTAAAAGCATCAATATACGTCGCTCAAAACAGTAGAGCACGCAATAATAAGAAGACACAAAATTTTAACGTGGAAAACCTCTCAAAACGAAAGAGAGGAAAAAACCACGGGACTACTAGAGCCGTTTAAATCCACTATAATCAACAATGGAGCAGTATACAATCTTCTCTAGATTATATTAGATGCATAAAAAATATCATATACTCGAAAATAAGCACATCAAGATGTATGGAATCAAAATCGAGCAAAGATCAGAAAAAATATCACTACAAGAAATTAAGATTTTTACCCACACATGGATGTGTGGCTAAAAATATATTTATGTGCGAGTGTCGATTTTTAACCACACATAATTCAAATGTCATCAAGTGTGACAAAATCCATGTAAAGAAAAGGTTTTACCTACACATATATATATGTGTGGATAAATCATCAAACTTTTACTTACACATATATGTGTCATCAAATATAGGTCTTATATGTGGATGAATATATTTTTGCTCGAGTATAATGATAAGCTAGAAATGACGTGGATGATGACATGTATTATATGTGGCAATTTGTATGTGTGGTAAATGCTATGATTTATGTGTAGGTAATAATTTTTTTATAATTTAATACTGAAAAAATTAATATTCATGAATACAACTAAACTTAAATGTGGATACAACACATATGTTGTGTGGAGAATAATTTTTATATTTTTTCCAATTAGGAATATAATAAATTATATCTTATATTAGTCAAATATGAAATAGTTTTTAACTAATTAAAAGAAACATCAATTAAATACAATATTTACAACATATTAAAATATAACAAGACTATCATTAATAACATTCAATAGAATCAAAGTGCACAATATGAAAATTACAATTACAAAAATCTAGCACTTTTGATTTTTTTCCACTCTTTGATAACAAGCATCTCATCTTCACTAGAATACTTGGTTAACTTTATCTTGCAACGGCTAAGTATCAAGACTTGAAAAGATCGACTTCATCAACTCTATTGTTACCGGTCCGGCCGATTTAATCCAACAACTTGCACGCTTGATCGAGACATCTCGATTTTTGTTCCTTTTGCGATATTTAAAAAATGAAATAAGAGGTCTATATACGCATCGTCGGTGAACAAAGATAAAATCTCATCAAAGTGATTTTTAAGTTGATGCATCGACTTAAAACTCTCGATACAAATACCTCAGGAGATATACATCAATGCGGCCTGCCAATTCTGCCTTTCACAATAAGTATATGCTGCTTGTTAGAGAAACCAATGTACTGTGGAAAAGTGGCAAGATACCAACAAAAACAAATGTAAGAAACTTTATGAAAGATTGCAAGAGGAATCATCAAATTACCCACCTCATCAGGATCCGACACTTCCAAAAAGCTTGCACAGGGAGCTTGAATGGTGATATGATTTGATTCTGTAGTGGTTGCACACAAAAATGTCTCTCGATTGATTATATATTACTATAGAGTAGGAAATGAAAATTTCCCAAAGTCATGAGAGATCAAACCCTCAAATGTGGAAGACTCGTAATATCTTCCTCCATCAGAAAAAGATTCCTGCAGAAATTTAGATTATGAATAGCTAAGATACCAAATTTCACTACTAATATGCAAAGAAAATCAAGAGGTAAAATATACGCTTACTTTTGATAAAAGCAAGTCCTCTTATGTGGTCTAGAATCGACTTGCCTAAAATTTAGGCATTAGCAAAGCACCTTAGGCTTTTTAAGATTACGGAGATTTATTCTTCCTTTCAATTAAACATACCTAACTTATATATGCATTCATCTAGTATAGGATCTTCTGCATGTAGAAGTTCAACTTCAACGTGTCATGACAATAAATAAATTTCCTTCATTGACATTTGAATTTTGACGAGCAACATAAAGTTTATTTAAAGAAAGAAACTTATATACAACATTTACGCGCCTAATTATATCTAAATTTTCCATTAAATCACAATTGATTAGACCAACTATTGGCGATCTATAATATATTGGTAGGTGGCGTGTCTAACATTTACAAATACCACATGAATTAATCGTCCAAAGATATAATAATTATTGATTAAATTGATCATTACTTAGAAGTGTTATAGTTGCACCTTCAAGTAAAAACTTTTCATCTTCCTCTTTAGTTCCAAACTTCTCAAATCTCGTCACAAAGTCAAACATGGTTTAAAGGAAAAGAAGGAAAAGCATATGAGAAATGTACGAGTAAAGAAAGGTGATCATAGCATACTTCCAATGAATGTGAGTCTTGGTTGTTTTCAGTATCAAACTGATTCTTCAAATATGTAGGGCTACAACAGAAAATCGGTAAAAAAATATCACCAAAATATATCAGCACAGAAAGGAAAACTAAAGCATAAATCAGAAAAGGTGCATATTCGGGAAGTCAAATCTTACGCATCCAAAGGAAATCTATATCACAGTTCAAGGAGCAATTCCAATTAAAACTATCCACCTTAATCAGAATCCTGAATAAAATATTTAAAAAAACAACAACCAGAACATAAGTAAATAGACTATCATTTACTCAATCCCAAACAAAACCAATCAATCTTTAGAACTCACTCGATAAGATGGTACTAAATCAAGTCGGATCCTAATTTCAGCGTTTGTGGCCTCTCGAGCAGCAGTTGCAGAGCGCACGAACTCGCCTTCGTGCAGATCGCCATCTCCAGCAATAGTTTGAAAATTCGATGCACTGATTTTGCTCAGATCCACAATGAGATCTTGCGATTCTCCGAAAAGCCGAAATGGTGAAGCCGGCAGATGGTGGAGGATTCCCAACACCTCCTCGCATGCTTGATAATTGTAAGATCAACTAAAATATGAAGGTTTCTTTTTATGAGAATGGATTTGAGAATTTGGAAGAATGGTAAATGAAAACCGTCTGTTGTTCCTTAGATAGATTAGTTTAGATAAGTTTTTTTTTATGCAATTCATGGCGGGTAAATGGAAATTTTCATTTGGAGGGATTTTTTAAGTACGGGGGAAACAAAATGTTTTAAATGATAGATAATATTTTTTATTAATTTTCCACATAAGCATTGTAAAGTTAAAAGTAAAATCATAAATTTAAAATCAAAATATAAGTGTGACTAATTATTTTTTTCCACATGTATTAAGTGTCAATAATCAATTAAAATTATTTAATAGATTCTACCACATTTATTTAATTATGTGTGACTAAACTACCACACATAATTATATGTGGCAAATTATGTGTGGCTAATACTTCAATTTCTTGTAGTGTATCACTAGAAATTATCCTCTGTTCAGATTGACGAAATCCGACCTCCGAAACTCAAAGTTCGATCTTCACCGTCCACAACGTTGGCCCAGATGCTGTGAAGCTTCTGTCCAAAAATCACGGTAATCTAACGGTTCAATCTCCGAGAAACGAAATTTTTTTGAAGCTGCGGGCTGGAAATCCGAGAGAAGAAAAAAAAGGCTAAGAATTTTTCTGTTTTGACTGCTCCAATTTCTCCCTTCAAAAATGGTGACTGGTGACTGACCCTTTTCATTCTTATAACCTTCTCATGGGCTCATGGGTTTTTCTCATGAGTAAAAAATATAAGAAAACCCAACAATAACAATTTTTTTTAATTTTTTAATTATTTTATATTGAGCTAATTTTAAATTGGACTTAATATAATACATAGACGGAAGAAAAAGTTTGGGGCTTGCACCGGACTGAAGCCAATGCAGCCCCTACCTGGATCCGCCCCTAAATGTTGGGCTTTGGAAGGGGAGGGAGGATTGGCTGCTGGATTGGGGATGGGGATGAAGGTTGGCCGTCAGGTTCTGAGGGATGGAGGATTGGCTACGGGGGGAGAGGGAAAGGTTAGCAGTAGAGTTTTGGGGGTTGGGTGGTTGGGTAGGGATAGGGGTTTGGTACAGGTGGGGGCTAGGTTTTGAGGATTTTTTTATCATTTCATTCAATTTTGGGTAATTTTGATAATAAATTATAGATTGAAGATATTTTTAATATATATATTATGTATATGATTAGAAAAGATTTTCTCGGATATGTATTCACCAAGTATAGCTTGTAGTGTGATTGTACGATAAAGTGATTTTTACTTATGCAAGAAAAGATTGATTTAATCAGGTAGATGGCTATGATTGTATATGGTACCAAAGTCTTTTTTTTTTTTTGAATTTGATGATGTGGGGGGGGGGGGGGGGTGGGTTGAAACTTAAAAGAAAAAGGAAATCAAATTCATTAAGGACAAAAAGTGGCTAGAATTTGTATATTTTTACAAGAGTTATTAAATCATAATTGTCTCTTTAGAATATGTCTCTCAGGAGGGCAGTTTGGTGTACTGTGGGTGACGAGGTCGTATCCAATCATACTCTTGTAATTTTATAATTTTATTGATGTTTTTGTGGATTCAAAATTTTAAATTTTGACTTGTAAGAGGATTTCTTATAAGAATTTTCTTGTACAATAGAAGTTGCACACTTTGTTTGTTGCATAGTATCTTGTACATGCACAAACTTTGAGTAATAAGGAGATAAAGGAATTGGGATGCATACTCATATAACTTATTTCTTTTTAAAATTGAGGAATATCAATAAACTATAAGGTTTGTGGTATTTATATATGCACAACTAATTTCAAATAGTCATGCATGTTTGTTGCCTTGGCGACAAACAGGTGAAGAATTCAGAAAATATTCAACTTCCGCAGACAAAATACAGCGACTCGGGCATATTAGTCATCTCATCACGCGTAAATGAAGAAGTCGAGCAATAAACCAATTATGTACCCATTAATGCTCAGAGCAAGTGGCAAATGATTTAAACAATCAACAACTAAGAGCTGACTATTTTACAAATCTAAACTTTTATATCTTATCTTATTGTATTATTGTGCTAATACTAATATAAGTAGCTAAAAAATATTGACATAAATATGAACATTTTTAGCTATTTTGAGGGTTAAAGGACAAAACTACCCCTCTGATCAAGACATAAAGTTAGTGATGTTGATTTCTCTAAAAAATGAGAGAATTTTCGGTCAATTACAATTGTATCTGATTTTTTTGTAAAATTTCCGTATTTAAATTTTGTAAGAGAAGTTGGTAAATATTTATTAAAAAAAGTGCTGAAATTCAATTGAAATCACAAAAGACATTTTTATTTGTAAGCTTTAAAATAAAATAAAAAACATTCGAAATGAAAGAAATTTTGACAAAAATATCTATAATCCCAAAAAAGGGAATATCTTTGAATATGGATTATGGCATTTCGTGGTGTTAAGCTATGTAAATCATTTAGCGTTTCGAATCCGGAATATCGTCGCATGTTCGTGAGTACACGAGAGTGGACATGGTAGTACACAGTAGGCATGGTAACATATGAATCTAGGTCGAATCTTGCTAGACCCGGACTGACTTTTTTATTTCAAAGTCCATATCCGGTCTCGATTCGTCGAATCCATAAAAATGAGATTCAGATTCAGATCCATAAGATAAAATTCGTAAGTCTTTTTGAAGTCCACACACCATAATGAAAAGTGTAAGTCCATTCATACCCAAATGAAAACTTTTAATTTTTTTTTTGTGTTGGCAGTTAATGCCCGAAGCCAAATGTTTCGGGTTCGAGTTCACTATGCAACCTTTAAATTTCTATATTTAATTGATAAAAAAACTTTGAATATTTTGAAGTCCAAACCATATTTATCGAGTTGTATTTATTAATAATAAACTTTTTCCTTAAAATCACTTTCTATACAAAAAATAAATAATGTAATCTCACTATGAAAAAGTAAATAAAAACCTCTCGTTGTGACTTTTGCCTAAAATTCAATGCCAATTTCAAGTAAAATTACGAAAACAACTTTGTAGTGCCAATCAAACTCAAATCACTTTGTAATGCTTGAATATCGAGGAAGAAGGAACTAAGGATCTTCTGATTTTACAAACCAGATTATGCGAAAGAATGAATATGGATTTAGGGTTAGTGTTAGGATGAATTTAAGAATTAAATTAGAATAAAAATATACATATACATAATAATAAAAGATGGATCTACGGGTTGGATTTATATCTTAAAAATTAGAATCTAGATCCGAATCTAAAACTAAGGAAATTTTTCAAATTCAGTCAAGACCCGATCCAAATTTTTGAAGATTCAGATTTCAAAAATGGATCTAGTCCACGGGTCTAGACCAAGTCCAAATCCATTGTCATCTATGAGTACATGGTTGAACACAATTGTGAATTTATGCATCAATTTTTTTATATGTTATTGGAGTGATTAATTTAATGTTTATAATCATAATAACATATAAATTATCAATTAAACTAGGACACGAAAACTGCAAACGGTTAGGACATGGTTATATATATGGAATGGTTCAAATGAGAACCACAAGTATTTTGAGAAATGAAAACTAATCTAAAGTATTGATTTTGTCTGATCTTGTGGTCCTCATTTAATTTCGTAAGCAACATAGTTATTGATATTTTTTGTGGTGATTAAACATATGAGTGACTATAATTACAGGATTAGATATGCATAATTAATTGGATGTAATCTATGTGTATCTTTTTTGCTCAAGTAGTATCTTTTTCATTATGCTCCATGCATTTAATTTCATGAACAAGAGAAATGACGATGAAAGTTTTGTTTTGTGTTTTTATTTTTTTATTACAATCAATTTTTGTTTTTGTTTATTTATAATTTTTAAAATAAAATATTTGCATATTACGTTCATTATTTTTGTGCTTCCAAATGTTTATATTTGTTAACTTCAAGATAAATTTGTTAGAAACGGATATGTAGAAATACGAATATAACGAAAACAATTTAGGATAAAAATCGAGGCAAGAGTTGAACTCTTTCTCCGTAAGATAAATTTGCTCTGCTACAGTACACGTGGTTCTACAATAATTGTCTCCAAGATACAATGATTTAATAAATAAGAGTAGTTGCATTACTAGACGTATTTCCGATGAACTGATAGATACTCGGAACTAAAGGCTTTGAAGAATGTATAAAGTATATTGATTAACTTCGAATTAATGAGTTTAATCATCTTCTGCAGGATACCTTTATAGCCCAAGGTGGTTGATTGTGAAGTGGTGCGAAGGCCCAACTGCTGACCTGAACCAGTGCGTCGATTCATAACTGATAAGGTTGGCCCGAATCGACGTGATGGTTCGGCCATGCACAAGTCCAACTGCCCCGTCACGTGGTCAAGTCCTACGTGTCGCCCGAGTTGTCTCCAGGTGCCATGCTCGTAAAACTCTTGGCTCCTAAAAGCTCCCCGCGACGATGCGCACGTGCGAAGTGCAAAGTGCGCATCTAAAGCGTCCAATGCGACAAGTGAAACGTGCATGTGCTCATGCTCGGACTCAGATGGTGCGAAGCACCATCCTCGTAGGCATTTGGGTTAGCCATATAATAGCTAATTAAAAATCCACTATGGTGCACCATAGATGGAGCACACATAGATGGAGCACACTTGATTATTCATTGTTGGTGTGAACTCATTTATATATAGCTTAGAAATTCATTAATTTTCCAATGTGGGATAAAAATCATTCCCAACCATTAAGAAGCTAACTTTGTGCATTAATTGTCCATTCATCCCACATCGGATTTGAACATATAAATACACTAAATTGATCTACACAAAATCTAGATTCCAAATCAAGCTCATATGTAATTTATTCTAACAATCCCCCACATGAATGACGATTAATACAAATGCAAGTTTTTCAAAGTCCCAATGATCTATTATTGCATCAGGATAGGTAGTTGTTGGCTTTGAACCTTCTTTAGTATAGTGTTATTAGATTTACTCACTGCTCGGTGAACATGATGTCTTTAACCAGTCAGTTTTTGTTTATACCAAGACAATAACACATATACAATATCTTCCCTTCTTACGTTGTGCCCATTTTGGCATTGGACCATATCTTGATCCATAAGTGTTATTCATTTGAAGCGGCCCACACTTCACACTTAGATAAGTGATCTCATATGAAGAGTATCCTGCTATACTCCACCAATAAGGCTATAGGAATCATTAAAAGTTCTTAAAACTTGAACTTAAAAGTTATTGAGATTAAAAGTTATTGAGATTCCAAAGGTATAACTTGAACCTTCATAACTTAGTTATCTCTTTGAACCAAGTTTTTGAAATTTCCAATCATCATGGTTGAGTTACCATTATGAACGTTTTTTAAGCATGGATTTTAATCTCATTCCCCTTGCTGCATTGTATAATTTATCACAATTAATACATTTAGTAAACGGATCCACTATATTATATTTTGACCTTACATAGTCAATACACATTATATCAATCGTGATCGATTGTCTAATAGTATTGTGTCTTTGACAAATGTATCGAGACTTACCGTTGTACATGTTACTCTTAGCTCTCCCTATAGCTGACATGCTCACGAGTTTTTCCCAACATGAAATATCCTCTAAAAAAATTCTTAGCCATTCAGCTTCTTCTTCAGCTTTGTTTAAGGCAATGAATTCTGATTCCATTATAGATCGATCTATATAAGTTTTCTTAGAGGATTTCTATAACATTGCTCCTCCACCTATGGTGAACACGAATCCACTTGTGGATTTGGAGTCTTTTATGTCGGATATCCAATTTGCATCGTTGTATCCTTCCAAAACTAGCTGGATATCTTGTGTAGTGTAAACTAAGTTCAAAGTATATTTTAAATACCTTAGAACTCTAGTTAATGCGGTCCAATGATCCTTGCTTGGATTACTTGTGAACTAACTCAACTTGCTAATTTAATATGCTATGTCGGGTCTTGTACAATTTGCTAAGTACATTAGTGTAATACCCCGCATTCCTGTAGCAGAGATTAGCTCTTGATTAAGAGCTTATGAGAAGGGCATTGCATCCTTAAGAAAGAGTTGTTTAAGCTAGAAGCTTTTATGTTAAGCTTCAAGTCGGCAAAAACAAAATTTGAGATTTATTCGAGATCGATTCGAGAAGGAACCTAAGATAAGATTCTTAGGTCTTGTTTAGAATAAGAGACCTAGATTCCAAGGGTCTTGAGATGATAGATACATGCTCAATGAAGTCTTGATTTCAGAAAATTAAGAATTTCAAAATCTATGCTTTTGTGACATCGGTGTTTGCCGATTAAGCTCCGATTAAGAGCAAAATATTTAAAATGATTTTTGAGGACAAAAATGTTTTTATAATCAAATTTTGATGTTTATAATATGTTATTTGAGTTTTAAAAGAGGATTTCAAGTAGAGAGCATTTTATTAGAAATTGAGTTTTGAAATCGGAACGATATAGATTAATAGCATGCATTTATAACATTGGTATTATTGATAGAAAAGTGTACATTTTTGTAATTTGCTAGAACATGATTATTCATAATGTTTTAAAGAAAATCAAAAATGGAGAAAATTTGAGAATTTTCTAGAAAAATGGTGACTTTTCCACCATATTAAAGAAAAGGAAAAATATAATAAAATTTGTGGACATTATATATATGCTACTATTCATCATTTTCATGAAATTTTCTCCAAAATTTTTGAAATTTCAGACACTACACACACTAAAATTTTCCAAATTTCATGCTCCAATTTTGAAGGATCCAACCGTTGAATTTTCGACACATCTTCGAATTCAGGTATAATTCTATCTCTAGAACACATTTATGGATTGAAAATTTGAAAAACATGAACTTTGGGACATGCTATATTTTCGGTCATTTGGAGAATTTGTGAAGGGGTTATGTTTTGATTGATTAATTCTTGGTATATTGATGGATTCGTCGTCTACGTATTGTTCATCTTTGGAATTTTGATAGATTTTCGAAAATCATGGAGACCATGATCTTGAATATATGATCTTGAAACCCTAAAATGGCCGAAAACCTTAGCCTTGATAATGTTGGATTTTTGATTTTATTTGATCATTTTGACTTCATATTTGGATTCTATGATATGAATAAAGCCTAAAATGATTTATTCGGATTTTTCGGCCGACGTATTCGAAAATTGAAAAATTTTAGTTTGACGTTAAGTTTGAGTTTTCAATGCCAAAGCTTTGATCTTTGAGTTTTGATGTTAATTAGTGATATTTGATGATAGTTTAGCATGTATAGAGGTTCGTCTAAGATAGATAACGTCTTGCGTGATTTTTGACGTCGGACATAAGCCATGTCTTAAGGGGTCGTTAGGTTTTTGGCTAAGGTTGAATGGTTTAAGCTTGTTGTCGAGTTTTCTATGCTCGTTTAGACATACGAGGCTTCAGGATGTCTTGTTATATGTTTAAAATGTTAGAGGATGCAATGACCCAAGTGTTTATAGACCATAACGTCTTGAAATTGAGAAGATATAGTCGTATCGACAACTAAGATAAAAGTTATTTCTCGTTTGATTCTTGATAGGCTTTTATGCCAACCTACGTTGAGTGAAGGATGAAGAAGAAGAAGAAAGAAGAGAAAGACATAAAGTACAGTCCTCGAGTGACTGTCGCCAGGTGGGTATAAATATTTTCTATAATGATATGTTCTGCTTTGATATATATTTTCAAAATGATATGATATGCATTTACTTGTAAAGTTTCAAAGTTAAATGACTTGCCTGTTTTGAGCATGAGCATGAACACGATGCATTACCTATCCACGGAAATGAAAGATAGAAAGAATGAAAGAATGTTACCGACGTCGGGTATGACCGTAGTTGGTACCCTTCGGGTCCAATACGGGTATGTGATGTTAAGGTGTTTGAGAAGGAGGCCTACTTCTCAACACGCAGAAAGAATCCGTGGATATGGGAAGGAAAAGTTATTGGCCGACATGAGAACATGCATATGCATACTTTATGATGATGCTATGAAATGAAAACAAGTAAGTGTTTATTTACGATGCATGCACATGTTATTTCATTAAAAACCCATGTGCGTTGCTAATGTTATGGAAAGTCAATCATATAGCCCTAAGGGCAATGTTTTATGTTTTCGGCGTATACCCACTGAGTGCATTTTTGTACTCACGCCCTGCATATATTTCTAAATATGCAGGTTGAGCTCAAGAGGATGCTGGAATCGAATGCTGCGCCAAGAAGCTTCTCTAATTGTTTAACTCATGATGAAAATACTCATTTATTGATATGATTCAATTGATGTTGTCGTGTTTTGTTGCCCAGAGAGTTATGTCTTCATACATAATTCCCAGCCACCCTTCTCGTTGTCGAACTTTGGCCTTCACTTGTTGCTATGTTTTGTTATGCCGAATTGAATCAATAGTGATGATAGTCTTATTTGATATTGTGATTTCGGCATTGTTGTTATGACATTGATTTGATTCTGAGAACATGAATTATTGAAATGCCTATGCGCACAAGAATTTACTTGAAGGTCCAGAAATGTTGTTGTTAAATTCAATATGATGTCATTGAATCATTTTCTAACCATACTTTGGAACGTCATTTACTTGAAAGTTTAAAATTGTTTTGTTAGACCCAATAAGTTTTATATCATGGCTTGGAAACATTGTTAAAACTTGCTTTGAAACGTCAATCAATTCTTCATGTTGTAAAAGAATGTTTGAAAATGTACATTCTTGATATTGGTTATTCTGTTGTGATCAATTGTCATCAGCCGTTATTCTTCTTCATTCGATCTTTATTAGGATTTGAGGACCTAGAATCAACTTATGTCAAACTCAAATTTTACCTCTTTGAATCATAAATGTCTGATTGTTTCATGATGAAAGTTAAGGTCACACATTGTGATCGCTATGAATTAGTAGTCATATTTGATGTTATTGATTACAGAATATCTTTCTTAACCCAAGTCACGGTCCAATTACTTGACTAATTATGGTTAAGGAAATCGGGCTGTGACAATTAGACTTCCAATGACCCTAGCATAGTCTAACTGGGATACTGGATTTTCTCGATTTTTGGCTAAGTGTAGACTTAAATAAATAGGTGTCTTAGCTGGAGGTAGATCAAAAGCTTTGAATTTCTTAAGCACGTTCTCAATATAGTGAGATTGTGATAAGACAATTCCATCAAGTGTTCTAGAAATTTTAATTCCTAGAATCACGTTAGTTATCCCCAATTCTTTCATGTCGAAGTCATTTTCAACATTTCTTTAGTATTCATGATTATATCGTGATTACTTCCCATTATGAGCATGTCATCAACATAAAGACATATAATGACAAAATTATCAGATGTACCTTTAATGTACACACATTTTTCACGTTCATTAATTTTGAAACCATTTGATATAATCTCTTGGTTAAATTTCTCATGCCATTGTTTGGGTGCTTGCTTAAGTCCGTATAAAGACTTAACAAGTTTGCAAAGTTTATTTTCTTGTCCGGGGATAACAAATCCTTCAGGTTGTTCCATATAAATTTCATCTTCTAAATCCGCAGTTAGAAATGTCGTTTTTACATCCATTTGGTGTACTTCAAGGTTATGCAACGTAGCTATAGCAAGTAGCCTTCTTATGGATGTAATCCTTGTAACATATGAATATGTATCAAACTAGTCATACCATTCCTTTTTTTTTGTAATCTTTAGCCACCAAACGTGCTTTATACTTATCAATAGTTCCATCTGTTGGATTTGTATCTTCAAAGCAGTTGGTTGAGTTTGTATACAATGTTTCTGTTATCACTATTACGACTTTTCTCCTAGGTGGAACCCTCCTGAATCTCGAATTGTCTACTTGATTGCATATGTATGTTCATTTATCTCATACAAAAGTTAGATCATACAGTGTGTAGGAGATCACAGAAGTCTGTATGATTGGTCAAGCTTATTGAGATATAAAAAGGATCACAGCTGAGACAATTTGAGGATAAGTTATCGGTATAAGCTGCAGTATATATAAGAAGTGACTTGACTTGGTTGTTTGTCTATGCTGGTACGTCTCTGACGTATTGATGATCACAGTGAGATGAGTTCTTCTATCTGACCATCGTAAAGAACCTGAATCTTGGTGACTTTACGTTGATCTAAAGCTCGATAAGATTTTAGGTAAGTATGAGTTGCTGACCATCAATTTGACTTGTTATGGGTGAGGGTTACATGAGATAACTCAAGATTCTCCGCATCTTGGATGTTGGCAGTGCTTGCATGTCATGCTAGTTACCTGTATCGAGTCACCGTTTTCATTTAGGATGATAATGTCCCCTTAAGGAGCTCAAAAGGTTTATTGTACTAAACCCTGCAGGTTGAGTTAGCTCAAGTATAATAATAAGGTTGAGTGATACTACTTAAGGAATTAAAGAGATTAATTATTTTAAGCAGTCAGAAAGCTATAAATAATTAATGAACGTACGATATCTTAAATACGGGGATTCGTGAAGTCTGAGAGCATGCCCGACTCAATTTCAGTAATAAATGGGTAAGTCAGCATTTATTTTCTAGTGGCATGAATAAATGTTTATGAATTAATTTATGTTCTAGACTGAACATAAGATAATTAATTCATTTTAGACCCATCTTTATTACTTGTATTTGATCATTGGGCTGGCCCATCAAGGTCTGGACTGCTGTAATTTCGTCCCCCTCTAAGTAGAGTCCCACCGAGACTCTGTTCTGATTATCATATATCTAGATAGGTTATATCTGATATCATTAGATATCAAATGATATTATTCTAGATATGATTGTATTTATTAGATATGCAGAGATCATATCCTAATAAGATTCTAGGTTTGCATTATAAATACAAGGTGAGAGAAAATCAGTGGTATCATAATTCATTGTGATTTTTGAAAATTACAAGGTTGAGGAAGAAGACGAATTTTTGCAGTATTCTCCATAGATTGCTCTCACTCAGCATTAAAGTTTTGGCAAACGAGATACAGTCCAGAAGATCAAAGCAGGAGTCTTCACCGTTCTTATTCGAGAAATTCGTAGGTAAACACGTGTAAACACCAACGTGTTGCAATTAATTATATAAGTGCATGCTAGGTACATAATCAATGTATGTTGAATTAAAATTCCAAGATAGACCATCGAGAGATGGTAAAATCAGATTTTCCTACACCATCTGCGTTAAATTTCCTGTTTAGAATCCACTCACATCCTAAAGGTTTGCAACCATGAGGAAGGTCAACTATTTTCCAAATGTGATTGTTCAAGATAGATTCGATTTCATTATTGATAACTTCTCTCCATAGAGTATCATCAGGACCAGACAATGCTTCATCAATTGTCTTAGGATCATCTTCCAACGAATAAACCAAAAAATATGGATCAAAGAACTTTGCATTTTTTGTTTTGTTTTTATCGTCTTGGTTCGGGTGTTGGCTCAATATTTTTGTCAATATTTGGTCCAATATTTGATCCAATATTTTCTGACGAGTTTTCTTCATAAGTTCTCTTCCTAGAACTTACATCGTTCTTTTTTTCTTAGGAAATATAGCTTCAAAAAATATAGCATTTCTTGATTCTATGATTATTCCCTCATGCATGTTGGGTATTTCCGACTTTTGTACCAAAAAGCGATATGCTACTATTGTTTGCATATCCTATAAAGATGCAATCAATAGCTTTAGGGTCTATCTTAACTTGTTTTGATTTTGGTACTTCGACCTTTGCGAGACACCCCCACACTTTCGTGTATTTTTAGGAAGGTATCCTACCTTTCCATAATTCATATTTATCTTGTTTCTTTTTGGGTAACTTGTTTAATATTTTATTTGCCGAAAGGATGGCTTCCCCATATGTTATGTGATAAGCCCAAGTTAATCAACATAGCATTCATCATTTCCTTTAACGTTCTATTTTTTCGTTCGGCAACACCATTTGATTGTGGTGAGTAAGGTACCGTTGTTTGATGAATAATACCGTTTTCACGACGGAATTATTCAAAAGTGCAACATACTCGCCATCACGATCACTTCAAATCATCTTGATTTTGAGGTTGAGTTGATTTTCAACTTCACTTTTGTAACTTTTGAAAGCTTCGAATGCTTGTTTTTTTAGAACCTTTGCTTCTCAAAAGATACACATAAAAAAAATTGTGCAATCATCTATAAAAGTTATAAAATAATTCTTTCAACCTCTAGTTTGCATAAGTTTTAAATCACATAAGTCAATGTGAATCAATTCTAGAGGTGTAGTTGATCTTTCCACCGAATGAAAATGTTTCTTTGTCATTTTTGCTTCAACACAAATTACACACTTATTAGGTTGATCAAAAGATATTTTTGGAAATGACTCTAAATTCACTAATCTTCATAGTGTATTTAGATTTACATGTCCTAACCTATCATGCCATAAATTAGGAGACTCAATCACATACGCAACATCATTCTTATTTCATCATTGGAGATTACATTGAGTGTATTGAGCTTGAAAATACCGTTATCTAGATAGTCTTTTCCTATAAAGTGATCATTCTTGGTCATTACAACTTTGTCTTCTTCAAACACTAGTCTAAAACAAGCCTTGCTCAAAACATAATCGGAAACAAAATTTTGTGAATGTCGGGAAGATGTAGCACGTTGGTCGACGTCACTTTTAGTCCTGAAGTCATATTTAGTACTATGTTTTCTGTTCCAACGATCTTGCAAGTTGCGGAGTTGCCCATGTACAACTTCCTCTTTTCGGTGATAGGTTCATAGGTGGAGAACATTGACTTGTCAGCACAGATGTGCTTGTGGTACCGGTGTCAATCCACCACCCAGTTGGGTTGCCCATCATGTTGACCTCATCTACAACAACAGAAAAATCAAGTTCAGACAAGTCAAGGGGTACAATTTTTCCTCTGTCATGGTTGCTTGTTGACAACCATCTTTCTTCTTTGATTTTCGATAATCCTTCGCCATGTGCCCGAGTTTTCCATAATTGTAACAATCTTCTTTGATCATCTTTTGCTTCTTCGGTCTTGCTTCTTCCCGTTGAACTTGCGGTTCTTGTTGTTGGTGCTAGATTCAGCTAGATTCGCATTTGCCTCCATAGACGATGTCTTCGCCATGTTGTCAGATTTGCGGTTGTCTTCTTGAATCCTCAAGCGTACAAAGAGATCTTCAAGCCCCATCTCATTGCGTTTGTGTTTGATATAGTCTTAAAGTCTTTCCTCATTGGTGGCAGTTTTTCGATGATTGCAACAACCTAAAAGGATTCAGAAAGGTCCATACCTTCGGCGAGAATATCATATAAGATCAACTAGTTCTTCCACTTGTTCAAGGACCGTATTACTATCCACCATTTTGTAATCTAGGAAGCGTCTGACGATAAACTTATTTAGACCGACATTTTATGTCTTGTATTTTATCTCTAAAAAGATCCATAGCTTCTTTGACGTCTTGACATTAGAGTATAGGCTATAGAGAGTGTCGTCTAACCCGTTGAGGATGTAGTTGCGACACAAAAAGTCGTTGTGATGCTACGCATCTAAAGCATTGTGTTTTTGTTTGTCGGTCTCATCTTTCTCCACAGTAGGAGGTGACTCATTCAAGAAACGAGCCAAATTGAGAGTAGTAAGGTAGAAAAGCATTTTAGATAGCCAAAGCTTAAATTCAGAACTTGAGAATTTTTTGGCTTTTTGGCATGAAAATGGGCATTTGGAACGTTGCTTCGACTTGTCGTCATTTCCACAAAAAAAAATTGTTTTGTGATTGTTAGAAATGGATATGTAGAAATGTGAATATAACGAAAACGATGTAGGATAAAAACCGAGGTAAGAATTGGACTCTTTATTCGCAAGAAAAATTTGCTCCACTATAGTGCACGCGGTTCTACAGCAATTGTCTCCAATATACATCGGTTTAACAAATACGAGTAGTTGCATTACTAGACGTATTTCCGACGAAGTACTAGATACTCGGAATATAGATGCATTGAAGAAGTGCATGTGCTCGTGCTCAAACTCTCGGACTCGGATCGTAAGCATTTGGGTTAGCCATAAAATAACTAATTAAAAACCCACTAGAGTGCACCATAGATGGGCACACTTGATTATTCCTTGTTGGTGTGAACTCATTTATATATAGCTTAGAACTTCGTTAATTTTTCCAATGTGGGATAAAAATCATTCCCAACCATTAAGAAGCTAACTTTGTGCATTAATTGTCCATTCATCCCACATCGGATTTGAACACATAAATACACTAAATTGATCTACACAAAATATAGATTCCAAATCTAAGCGTATATACAATTTATTCCAACAAAATTATGTTTTGTTGTTCGATTATCTAGTTTGTAGACAATAAAATATGAAAACTAATATCATTCTTCTCACAAGGACGCTACATTATATCGTTTGTTCGATTATCTTGTTGATTTATTGGTCTGGTTGTCGAACGTCCATAATATTATATATTATATACGGAATTATTTTATATATGTAAATATAATTTATTTATCTATTTATATTTGAATATTAGATGTTTTTTTTTCAATCTTATGTATTTGTTGCATTTTTACACACCGTGTTATTTGTTAATTGTTTTTTTATTGTTTAACCTATCTGATTGTATTTAATTTTTTTGCATAAAAATCAAAACAAACATGCACAATAGTGTTACTTATACGCACAAAGATATTACGAGTGTCTATTCATATATTTTCTGCACACCGGCTGATCAATGGTGTATAATATTGGATAATGAATTTGATGGTGTGTAGTGCGATGATTGAGTTTTCCCGTTTTACGAAACACTTAAGCCCAAACCAGGTAGGACTTTTCCCAATTTGGAAGAGAGATGGGGAGAAGGGATTTTATGATGCCTATGCGACTGCTTGTGGATTTGGGACTCAGAAAAGCACTCTGAAACGTTCTAGAGACAATATGGTCATTCTATTCAGGTTCATCTTATGTATGCGAGGGGATTCGAATGATAACTCTAATGTTACATTATATGATAGTTCGTCCAAACAAAAGCATATCTGATTATCAAACAAGGTGGGATATATGGCTCATATTCTGCTAATGGGTTAGGTTACTAAGATTCTAGGAACGGTCCAAACTTAGTTTATCATGAAGTTTGTTTTAATTGTTCAATGTTTAGTTTTATATAATAAATCCCAAGGATTACATGTCTCATATTCATTGATGATATACATTTATTTTCTTTTTCATCCAATGCTTTGTTGTTTTTTGTCTAATTTTTTCTTAAATTATTTTGTACATTCAGTTTCATTCGTTGTGGTTAATTAATTATTGAGATTCACATATCAATGAGATATGGCTGTATTGTTTGCATATTCTTATGCATTTATTTGTTGTTCGTTATGCACAAAATGTATGTCTATTATTCATACTATTAACATTTTTTGTATTTAACTTTTAAGTGTCAGGCATATGAAACATATCCTTATCAATCTTGTATGGTGTATATCATTGGGTTTTGTGCAACTAGATACATTACATTTGAATTTAATTTATTAATTTTATATCGTTGAACAATATTGTCATATATATATATATATATATATATATGGGTTGGATCAAGTGAAAACACATCTTTTTTGAAGACTTGAGAACTATACATAAATGTATAAAGTTGATGCACAAAATATATAAAATTATGCACAATGAAAACATTCTAAAATTGTTGCACAACATAATAATTTTAGAATATTTTCATTGTGCACAATTTTATGCGTCCTATGCATCAATTGTACACGTCTTATGCATAGTTCTCAAGTTCATCAAGCAAGGGTATGAATCCACCTTAAATCTTCATGAATCAAGGACTAAAAATGGTTCATATTATACACTTATATATATCATCGATCTTGTAAAATATACGCATTAATTTGATGTCCCAATTTTCATATTAATTTGGAGCATATTAGACTAGGTTATCTTTTATCATCTGTTGCTTTGCATGAATTGTTTTAGTTTATAACAAACGTGTCAAATATAGTTATGTTTGGTTTATAATGTATTATGCGTTTTTTGTTGTTTAGTGTGCACGAATCTGAACTACATTTTCATACTTATAACATGATTATGTAATTGCCTTTAAGTATCACACATTTAATTTGTGGAGAATTATTGATATTAAGGATATTTCCCAACATTAACAATAAAATTGTTATCAGAGAATTGGCTAACAGATAGGAGATTGTGTTTCAGACCAAGAACATAATTGATATTAAAAAATTAGCATTAATGATTGAAAGAGTACCTTATTTGGTGTATCTGATGGAACTATCACCAAAAGAGATTTTCACGTGTTCCTTCTCCACATAGTCAGATAAGTATTCTTTGCAGTTAGTCATGTGTCTTAAACATCCACTGTCCAAGTACCATATATGCTTTTGGGTTGGAAGGTCATTTTTCTTCTTCTGACTGATTAACACAACCTGCAAAAATAATATTTTAAATACACAGTATGAAGTGGATCCTTGCACATCAGTGGTTACTTTGAAAACCCAGATCTACCTGATGATTCTGACGCTATTGTCAGGCCTGATCTGTCTTCTCTAAAAATCAATATAAACTGTAATCGGCTTCTTCTGGTGGGTCTTGGACTTCTGTGCTAATTGGGCAGGGGGTTTGGGCTTGTGTTTGTGTTGTTGTGGTGCACGAGTATGTTGTGGAAGTGTAAAGAAAGCTTTATTGTGAGAGGATGTCTCTGATAGACTAGGATGTATGCTGGAGCATACTTCCTGGTTAGAGGTGCTTTCAACATAGGCTTCATCTTGCTAGTAGGCTTGCACTCATAATATATCAGTTGTGTAACCTGGGATTGCCTAATAGGATCGAGTCTTCTAAGTAGTTTATACTTTAGGCCATGGGTTTGGCACATCTTGCCTTGTATCATTTCCTCCAGCTATTGAAGCTTTCAACTTCTCAGTCGACTTCACGAACACAGTCTTGGTGCCACTGGTGGATTCACCATTCAACTCTAAACTTGGATCATACCCTAATCCAATTCAGATCAACGAACACCTCTGAACTGATTGGATGGATTCTAGTTTCTTCGTCGTTCCGTTCAGAGTGTTGATCTTTGCTTGGAGTGAAGCCTCACTCTGTTGTAGCGTGCTGAACTTCAGGCTGATCTCATTTAGTTTAGTTCTCAACTAAAACTATTTCATTTTCTTGCTGAAATCGTTCAGCCTTCAGTTCCTTTATCATACTGGCTTGATTAACATGTTCTTGTTTCAACTTCATCAGCTCAACAGTGAGCTTCATCTCGGCTTTCGAAGGGACAATTGACTGTTGACTTTGCTTAGCAATCTGAAGCTTTTATGTCAGCTTGTAGTTCTCAGTCAATTCTCCATCATACATCTTCATGATTGTCCTGTAATCAACCATGATTTGTTCCATCTCGTCCCACTTAACTGAGGTGTCTTCTGAGTTGGACACCTGCTCAGATAATATAATGGTATGAGAGATATTTTCAATAGAGAGACATGAAGTTACCTCAGGATTGTCGAGGCCATTGTTGATTGCCACCATGCAGTTGTCCTCCTAGCTACTGATCTCTTTGACCATCAAGCACTGGCTTTCGTCGTCAGTGCTGGAAGAGCTGCTAGATGAGCTTGATGTATCGACCTTATCAGCAACTATCACCTTACGCGCGTTCAATTTCCTGTCACGCTTGGCTCGGAGAGATTTTCTCTTTTTGTGTCTTAGCTTAGGGCAATCGTGTCTAAAATGCCATTTCATGCCACAGTTGAAGCATTCATCATCTTTATACTCAGGTCAGCTAGGCTTCTCGTCAGATCGGTCCTTGTGAATTTTTTCTTTGTAGTTCCTGTCGTGTCGGCTTTTTTCCTTATGATACTTGTTGTATCTCTTTAATTGGGCTTCTATCTTCCCGAATCTTTCTACCATAAGCGTATACTGGGTCAACAACATGTCGTTGCAGCACTCAGCCCTTTTATTTGTCGTCTTCTTGGCTTCCTTGCTCTTGTCAGCTTTCAGGGCAGCGTCTTTGCTCGTGCTGACTTGAGCGTCTTTGATCGCTTATTTTCCTAACAAATAAATGATAGTAAAACAACAAGTATATTATCGTATCCACATGGACTGATACTCGAAAACACAATGAATAATTCACACATAATTTTGATTATTATTCAGGCAACAATATTAAGAGGGGTGATAAATAATTAAATAAGGAATAAAATCAAGAATAAAAGACTGACCATATGGATGTACTTAATCTAACCAAATTCACACAGTTAATCTATTAATCTGTTTACCATTTTAGTCCACATTCATATGAAGGATCACTAATATAACTACAGTCTTCCGCCAGGATAGCCTATAGTAGTAGGTTAGCCTAAACTCTATCTCCGCCAGGTCTCAAGAGAAGTAGGCTAATTACCAAAAGCACACAAAGGATAACCTCCTACAGTTCATCTATCTCCGTCAGGTCTCAAGGTAAGATCCGTATTATGTATTCAAGAAATCGACTATGTTATTAATTTCGACAGGACATCAACCATATAACTAGCATGCATCAATATTGATCAGATACCAACACATGAGAATTAAAGCCAAAAATCATAAATCATGAATGAGAAGTCAAAACAGTATCAACAGATAAATCACAGGAATCTAGTCAGACATACAAACCCTAGGATCAATAGAAGATTTAGCTACTCATAAATAAAATAAAAACAAAACAAGAATTAAATAAAGAAAACATGAATTGAATTGATTAAATAAAACCGTGAAAATCCACGACGAATAACGTAGTATCTTCGATCAACAAGAATTCTGAACTCTCAAAGTAATTAAAATCAAAAGCTGGAATGAAAAGAATTCTCTCAAAAGCTAAAGAAAAACGTCTCTAGTCTAAAATCTCTCTTAAAACGTCTTCCTTGGAATTCTCGACTGCTCCACCGTCTTTCTTTCCAGCCGCTCAACTGTTCGAGCGATTTGTAACCCTATTCCCGCATTGACTCGCGAGATTCAGTTCACGAGCAAATATCGCGAGCCAACGTCACGAGCCACAGTTAGAATGTGCGCCCGTCCTATCTCGCGATCCTTTTTCTCTCGAGACTTTGTCGCGAGTCAGTCTCGCGAAGCGTACTTCGTCTTTCCTCGTGAGTTTTGCTTGCTAGACTTCATCGCGAGAAAATGTCGCGAGACGTAAATTGGTTGATTTTCGTCTTTCTTTGCGAGCTTTGCTCGCGAGTCTTCTTCAGGTCGCGAGCTCTCATGGGATTAAAATCCCTCTTTTTGTGATCCACCTTTTTGACATCCAAACCTGTGCAAAAATGACACGAAATACACACGTCATAATATCTTTCAAGGTAAACATAAACATATCAAACGAAAGCTCAAATGACCACTTAACTATTATAAAATGAACGGAAAACAGTCTCAAAAACCAGGTAGAAATGAGATTTATCAATCTTCCTCAGATGCATCAGCCTTTGATGACTCTTCTGTACGCTTGATGTTTTACTCGTTAGCTTTAAATGCAGAGAAAAGTTTGTTAGTTGATGTCTCATTAAATCCGACTTTCTTCTGATAGGCTACTGTGTATACTTTACAGGTCAGTAGCAGGGAATGCCCAAAGGACTTTGAAATTAATCTCTCATTATGTGTACTTATTTTTCAGGGCTGAAATCTCATTGATGATTGTAGCGAATTTGAGTTTCATGTCATCAATGGATTCTCCTTTCTTCTATTTGAAGTTATCAAACTTATGACAAGCTATTGTAAGTTTTTTCTCCTCGATCTCCTCGGAGCCAGCACATAGGCTCTCTATTACATCCCACATCTCATTTGTTGTCTCACACTTCATCAGCTTCCCAATGTGGGAGTTGAGAACTATTTCAGAGATGATATTTGTTGCCAGGTTATTGAGCTCGTTTTGTTTGCATTTTTCTGAGGTGAAATCCGCTCGATCCTTTGACTTGTAGTCGTAGGTGGGATCCTTACCATATTCCGTGCTTATTTTCATGATATTCTCTCAAAAAATGATTAGGCCATTGGTGATAACCTCCCACATGCGGCCGTGCTGGGTAGTGAGATAGCTCTTGAGTATGAATTTCCAGATCTCAAAGTTGTCTACCGCAAAGGTGGGGAGAGAAGTTGACCTGCTATAATTAGTTTCTATCACAGCAAATATGCAGTAGTATGCAAAAATATATGATTTCAAATATCTATTAAAAAACAACGACAATGTGGAGTTAGTTGTTCTTGTGAACAACCTGCTCTGATGCCAATTGATGGGTTCCACTGGGTATGTACTAGTGTATGGGGAAAAATACACCAGTTAGGAAAATTGTAAAAAAAATTCTTTCAACATGACAGACTAGCTATATACAGTATCTGATCGGGTATCTAGAAGTCCGATCGATGTCGATCTTCTTTGGTCGGTCGGATAAGGGCATCTTGTCTTGAGTGATATCGGTTAGCAAACCCTCGACTCATCGAGGTAGCAAGTCAGTTGGACTAATAACTTATGTACGTGCGGAATGTGGTGGTTACCGTATTTGCCTTACTGAAAGCTTGAAACTGATTCGATACACTTAGTCAAGTATTGCTTAGTCAATTTTCAGTTATATCTTTTCAGTATCAAACTGATACTGAAAGAGGGTCCAAAAACTATGTTATGCTGATGTGTGCTAGTGATAATAATTCAATAACATTTTATTTAAATTGCAATACCGAAATTAAATAATATGTTGAGTTTTATGTGGTTCGGAAAGATCAGCTCCTACGTCCACAGACTGATTACTCAGTTAATCCACTAGCTTGGGATTGCTCTTGTTTACGGGTACAGGATATAAACCTAGATACTGAGTTAACCTTACAGTATCCCGTCTCACTTGGCATTCCTCCTATGTTTGCGGGTGCTAGGAAATTTTTTATTGCTTACTGGTGCAGTCAACCCAAAGCTCTAGCTTGCGGGTGCTAGATTACTAAGCTTTTAGCAACAGACACTTCATTGCTTACTTGTCCAAGCTTCAACACAAACTTTTGGGGGTTTTGTAAGGAGGTTTCCAACTAAGATTATGAGTTGATACAGACGTCAAACTCAGTGTGTCTAGACTTAAGATAAACAAGATGGATATCATAGACTTAAGGAAGTGTATACAGAAACCTTGAGCTGATAAGTATATGTGAGCTCTTGAAATTTGCTTATAACACTATGAACTTCCTTCTACAAAATCATTGTTTGATAGATTTGATCTTTTAGCTTGAATACTTTTGACAATTCAATTGCGCAGCGTTTTGGTAACCTTCATGGTTGGATTTCTGCGCGTATTTATAGAGAGGAATAAGAATAGAGCCATTGGTTGGACCACCATTCAAATCAATCTATTTTGTCATTTGAATTCTTCCTATTGAGAATCTATGTACGTCGCTTTCAGGGTCTGTATCATCGTACACTATAGCTCTGCAACTTCTGAAAATATCTTTTTTCATGTAAAGAACTTATACATATATGCTACCACAAGTGTCGAGTCAAACACTCAAGGCTTAGTTTCTTTCGTGTTTCTTGAGTTGAGTTGACTCTGTGTTTTATCAGCACGGTGATTTCAGGCTGGACCTGTTGAGACTGCTCCATCGGACTCCCGCCTTTTGTCAGCTTCGAAAACCTGAGTCAGTTTGATGCTTCCGACATGGCGTAGATATAATCAGTTTTGACCTTTTATCAGTCACCTTTGACTTGATATCGCCAACATTGACTACTTGTCGTGACTTTGACTTCGGATGCGGCTTTGACTCTTGACATGGTAGTGTTCTTTGGTATGACACTTGGTCATATCCTGACTCTTTCATCTCTTCAGTGCTGAGCCTTCAGTCTCCGATCTTCAGGTTTTAGTCTTCCGATGTCAGTCTTCGGTCTTCGACTTTACTCCAGTAGCTTTGTTCATCAGTATCGCTATACTTTCATCTTCAGATATCAATGGACCTTCATTCAGTCTTTAGTACACGATCCTTCAGCTGAGCTTTTATCTATTGTGTTTATACTGATACTCTGATATAGTATGACTAGCTTCAGTACTGCTCGAACTCCTTCAGTCTTGGGCATGTCCAAGCTATTAGTTCTACTGCTTAAACCTATAACAAACGCTCAACTCCAAAATAAGTCAGCAACATTAGCTATAACAACAGGGCAATCATCAAATGTTTTGAGATCTAATCAAAACATACAGTTAAAATAGACTAATTCCCAACAACTTAGAAAATTTTCCAACAAACTCATTTCGTCTTAACCAAGTATATCTTCATTTTTTGATACAATGTATCTATTTATCACGATAAGCTAGGTATTCTAAAAACATAGTCCTCTACATAAATGTGATCGATCATATTAGCATCCATATAAAAGAATGTATATTTGTATTTATCGGAGTTTGTTATACATACTATGCGTGTTGTTTCCGTTTTTATGCATAAAGTATAATAGAATCATGCATAAGTTGAAAACTTACGAGATAATTGCATACTTTTCCATATTTGTGAAATCACATTTTAGTCAATGATGTTATACAACATAAAGATTTTATCCTTCCTTATATTCACGCACAACACATAATATTTATTGTTATCGTAAATTCGGAAGAAAAACTGAAAGACAAATCATAGTTAATTGTATTAACAACAAAATACACATACATGAATGACTAAATCTAACACGAATTATTTTATCATTTTATACCATGTCAATTAGGCTCAATGATTTGCGAGAATCCATCACAATACCTGCATCAATATATTTATATTCTTGATCAGTGCCACATGTGGATCCACGAATTAAATTCAAAAAAAGCACAACAAACTTGAAAGCTTCTAGTAACACAAATCTAACATGTTTTGGTTTTTAAATTAATTAATTTAAGCTCATGTTCATCGCCAAAGTACAATATTTAAACATATTTTTCGTTGTGCATTTTTGTGATTGTTTCTTATTCAAACATGAATACTTGATTGTGCTTAAAAAATACCAATATCACACAATCATCAATTCTTCTTTGAATGCACAACATAATCAAACAACAAATGTTGGACTATGCATATACAACCTCATTATGCATAGATATTGTTATTCCTATAATAGCCCAGACATGAGCAGTACTATAAATGAGTTAGATTATCCGTGAGCTATTCGGAGCTCGGTTCGATAAAAGTTCATTCGAGTTTGTTTAGTGAAGCTCGTTAACTAAACAAACCAAGCTTGAGCATGGTAGTATTCGGCTAGTTAACCCGTGAACAAGTTCGTCAACTAATTTAGCTTGAAAATAAAAAAATACTAACTAGATACAATTATTTTCTTTCTATAATTAGTAATTATTGTGTTAAATCTCTAACTACTTTTATTTGTTGTAAGAAATCAATAAATATATTGTATTATTGTGGATAAAATAATTTATTTTCAAAATAAAATAATTATTATTCTACACATATATCTAAATTTGGAAGGTTTGTTTGGGCTCGATTAAGCTCGAATAAGCTCATAAGCTCGAAATATTTGATAAATATAGCTCGAGACTCGTTGATGTACACGATGATGTTCGGTTCAACTCGATTCAATTACACCCCTAAACATGAGGAACCACATAAAGGCATTACAATATCCCATCGAAATTAGTGCATAAATCTTGCGAACAAAAGTAAGTAGAGATTCTTAATAGTAGGGTTGATAAAGATTTGTTGTATTCCCAGTATCAAATGTGGATTTGAACAATTCCTAGGTATCCTCGAAGATTACGGAAGATAAAAGAGTAGGGAAGTGATAGAGAATGTAAAACAAAATTGATTATGGTAATTAAGGGTGGTGGGTGGTTTCCGATGGGTGGGTTAGATGCTGCAATGACTTAAATGCTCCTGATGCGTTAATAATATCAAAAAGAAGTGTTAAATCTGCTTAAATTTGAAATAATGCACACAATTAATCCAGATCATTAGATATATGTAGTGATGTTCAAATAAAAACTATTTTGAAGTGTAAATATGATAACTAAATGAATTCGTTATAGAAAGTTGATGAATCCATCGATAAAATTATAGAATTTATCATATATATATAGTGAGGCCACAACATTCGGGATTTTTGCCTGGCTTCGAATCCCATAAGGGATAAAAATTCTATTTTTTTGAATTCAGTAACTTTCTCAGCGGATTCATTAGCTTTCATAGTGAATTTATCATATTTTGGTCATCATGATAAAAATGGTTCTCACGTTAACCCTCCCATAAATATAGTGGATCAAATGAGAACTCCAACTTCTTTGAGAACAAATGACTAATGTGGTCCATCTATGTTTTTGTAATCTAACGATCAAGATTAATTATAAATTATTTATTATCCTAAGATTTTAATGATAATAGTTTCAGCCCTATAATTAAGGGATTTTATATATTCATTTACGATAATTGTTCCCACATGCACAATCACTATGATTACATACAGAACAACATAAATTTTATGAACATAACAATAAATTTGGAATGTGCTAACATGCACAAGAACTACGATTACATGAATAACACCATGAATTACACGAACAATGAAAAATGGAATGTGAAAGATTCTCGGGATAAGGATATCCAAATGGAATATGAGACATTTTCTAGATTTGGATCTCTAAAATACGAAAAATTAGAGATTCGACTATTTTATCATTAAAAAATTATGAGTTATCGTATCTTATTCAATGTAAGGATAGTTATTGGTTCTTAGTTCTTATCTAAGAGGTAGTTTTCTTTATAACTTATCCACACACACACACACACACACACACACACATATATATATATATATATATATATATGGGTTGGATCCAGTGAGAACTCATCTTTTTTGAGAACTTGAGAACCATGCATATGACATTGAAGATAATGCACAAAAGCGAGATAACGTTGTGCATAATGAAACTTTCTAAAATATTTGCACAACAAAATAATTTTAGAAAGTCTTAGATTATGCACAACTTTATACCGCTTTGTGCATCATCTTCAACATCTTATGCATGGTTCGCAAAGAGATGGTTCTCATTTGATCCACTCCTATATATATATATATATATATATATATATATATATATAGGGGTTGGATCGGTGAGAACTCATCTTTTGAGAACTTGAGAACCATGCATAAAGCGTTGAAAATAATGCACAAAATAGTGTAAAGTTGTGCATAACGAAAACTTTCTAAAATTGTTACACAACAAAATAATTTTAGAAAGTTTTCGTTATGCACAACTTTATACCGCTTTTGCATCATCTTCAACGTCTTATGAATGGTTCGCGAGTTCGCAAAAAGACGTGGTTCTCATTGATCCACTTGGATCGATGAGAACTCATCTTTTTTGAGAACTTGAGAACTATGCACAAACGCGTAAAATTGATGAATAAAACATATAAAGTTGTGCATAATGAAAACATTCTAAAATTGTTGTCCAACAAAATAATTTTAGAAAGTTTTAGATTATGCACAATTTTATACCGTCTTGTGCATCATCTTCAACGTCTTATGCATGGTTCGCAGAGTTCGCAAAAAGATGTGGTTCTCATTTGAGAACTCATCATTTTTGAGAACTTGAGAACCATGCATAAGACGTTGAAGATGATGCACAAAACGGTATAAAGTTGTGCATAACGAGAACTTTCTAAAATTGTTGCACAACAAAATAATTTTAGAAAGTTTTCGTTATGCACAACTTTATACCGTTTTATGCATCATCTTCAACGTCTTATGCATGGTTCGCAGAGTTCGCAAAAAAGATATGGTTCTCATTTGATCCACTTCCTATATATATTTATATAGGGGTTAGATCCAAAGAGAACTCATCTTTTTGAGAACTTGAGAACTATGCACAGACGTATAAGGTTGATGAATAAAATCTATAAAGTTATGCACAACGAAAATATTCTAAATTTGATGTACAACAAAATAAATTTAGAAAGTTTTTGTTATACACAACTTTATACCGTTTTGTGCATAATCTTTAACTTCTTATGTGTGGTTCATATAGTTCGCAAAAAGATATGGTTCTCATTTGATCCACTTTATATATATATATATATATATATATATATATATATATATATATAGGGGTTGGATCGGTGAGAACTCATCTTTTTGAGAACTTGAGAACTATGCATGAGCGTGTATAAAGTTGATGAATAAAACCTATAAAGTTGTACAACGAAAACATTCTAAAATTGTTGCACAACTAAATAATTTTAGAAAGTTTTGTTATGCACAACTTTATCTTGTTTTATGCATCATCTTCAACGTCTTATGCATGGTTCTGAGTTCGCAAAAAGATGTGGTTCTCATTTGATCCATCCCATATATATATATAGGGGTTGGTTATGGTGAGAAAGCTCCTTAATGTACGAAAATATGAATAGTAGCACATCTTTCATATTTATGTAGCACAATCAAAATTACTATATTTCACATGTTAGTTTAGCATATATTTCATCAATTCGTAGCACATATACTAAATATATTAGTTTAGCACATCTTTCATTGCGGCAGTAGTACAAGAAGAATTCTAGTGTTGCACAATAATCCGTGTAGCACACAAAACACAAAGCCAGAAGACACTTTAAAATTAAATCTCAACCATTGATTTAGCAAATCAAAGGCCCAGATTTATTCCTATTTCCTACCAAATTATCCTTTCCTACCTGATCCATCTCCTATATATATATATGTATATATATATATAGAGAGAGAGAGAGAGAAAGAGAGAGTTATTGTAAAAGCCCTCCTTAACGTATAAACTACGAACTCATGAAATCATTCGAATTCACCATCAAAGTGTCTGAATTCAAGAAAATAAAAATTTGTCCTTCATGGGATTCAAACCCATGTGTTTAAATTCATCAAGGTAATGAATCCACCATAGATCTTCACGAATCAAGGGCTGAAAATGATTCCTAGTTTATACTTTAAGATTGGTTTGCATTGATCCAATATATATCTATATATAGGGAATGGATCAAATGAGAACTACATCTTTTTTGCGAACAATGCATAAGACGTGTAAAGACGATGCACAAAATGGTATAAAGTTGTGTACAACGAAAACTTTCTAAAATTATTTTATTGTGAAACATTTTTAGAATATTTTTATATATTTTGTTCATCGACTTTATACGTTGTGCATAATTCTCAAGTTATCAAAATAGATGAGTTCTCACTGATCCAACCCTATATATATATATATATATATATATATATATATATATATATATATATATGAAGCAAAAAATCCTAATTTTTCAAGGCACATTGTCATAGTTTTTCAAGACTATTTTATATATGGCTGGATTTTTTTTGTACGGATGTGATTTCAGTAAAATTTTACAGTGTTTGTATTCTTTTGTAGTAGATGGTTTTGCTACGTATCATTATACGTTATGGAGGTCATTGGAATATAGCCGAGTACATGGACTACAATGAGGTTCTTGTATATATGGTTGTGGAATAGCTTGGTGGTGCTAGTCTAATACGAGAGATTCCTGAGCACGCAAACAAAAGCAGTGGATATGATTATATGTTTTTCTACACGACGAGTATCAGTGATGTGAGAAGAATGAATGTATCGTTGAATAAAAATATAGATTTGTTTCAATTACTCGTGGAATAAAGATGATCAATTGAATTCAAACGAGACAAATCCCTATACCCTAAACCATGTACCATAAAGCATCGATACACCCGTGTACTAAGAAATCAATCAATTCTATGCCTTTAACCTTTTGTGAGAAAATAGTAATCAATTCTTATTAAAAGAATTATAAATTTAATAAATGCATGGCCTTGTAATGAAAGAGACATGATTAACCGCTCGAGCACTAATTTTTTAGCAATAACATACCTCAAACTAACGGTATCTATTGTAGTCAAATAGTAAGTAGAGTATCGTATCCACATAGATTGATGACGCAAAAAATAACAAATAACAAATAACAAACACAACGTTTCCCAATTATCCAGGTTAAACAATGATGTACAGATTTGGATTAAAACTAAGAAAATAAATAATAAAGACAAAACTTAACAGAACAGACTCTAAAAAATATGAAAATAAAAGACTGATCATAGGGAATGTATAATTTAACAAAAAAACACACAATCAATCTATTACCTATTTGACCAATATAATTCAATTCGATGAAGAATCACACAATTAACCACGTCTCCTTCTAGACAACATGTGATAGTAGATTAACACAACTTCTATTTCATTTAGGTCTCAAGAAAATATATCAACTCCTAATAGCTCACAAAATTATTTATCCTACAATTAATACTAAAACAACCAATTATTTATATTAATCGTATTATAAATTCCTGAGTTCAATTGCTCGATTAAAATCACTATGTATTTAATCAAGGAACTGACATGCATCAATAATGGTCACTTATTTATGCATAAAAATAGCACCTAAAATTATAAATCATAAATTGATAGGTAAATAGGTTCAACAAATCAATCACATAAATTTCTTTAAATCACACAAATCCTAGAATCAATGAAAAATTAGTTACTCATAACTGAAATTAAATAGAATAAATAAAAGAAAACATAATTGAAATAAATAGATCTCTTACCTTTTGTAGGAAGCTCTAAAATAAAATAAAATTCTAAAAAATTTGAAAAAGGATCAGAGTGGGAACCCTAATACAATGTAAAAGTATGGTAGTAGGTGAAGAATGCCTATTGAATTCTAAAAGGAATATAAATCATATTATGGTTCAAAACACTATAAAAGTGATAAAAATAAAAAATATCAAGAAATTTCGGATTTGAGCAGCGTTTGGGCGGTCACCGCTCGTGACCAAGCCGACCGCGGCATTGGTCGCTTCTATAGCCTTAGTTGGCTGCGGGAAACAACCATTTTTGGCTTGCAAGCCTCGGCCGCAGCATCGTCTGCCGACTGCAAGGGCAGTATTTTTATTTTGCCTCGTTATCTCTCGTTCGAACTTCGATTTACGAACCATTTACGTCCATGGATTCCTATAGAGATGTAATTCAATCCTATCCGTTTTTATTCCTCAATTCATTCTCCATTATCCTGTAAAAAGGACAAAAAATGCCAACAAGTATCACTTCTTCAAATATAGACAAACCTAAGTAAATACTAATTTCAAACATGATTTCCACTAACAGATAAGTCACAAATGTACTTTAAAAACAATTGAAAATTTTTGAACGTGCAGGTTTATGTTATCTACATATATCAGTTTGTTATTTTATATGCATATTTGTGTTTCGTTGTGCTTCCCTATGTCCGCAGCGCCCCTACCTCACGAGCACCTAGCGCGTGTTAGGTGTCCTTCCTATTTTGCCCTTGTGCAAAATAAAAGAAAATAAAAAAATAAGCCGTCACTTATCAGATTTTAGTGTGTTTACATGTTCCAAATATTTGGTCGAATAAATACTGCATAGTATCTAAAAATATGATACTATCAAATTCAATTATATATATATATATATATATATATAAGGCGCCGCCTGACCTGGCATCCTGGTAAGTTGTCAACGCTAAATTCTCCAATTAATATTTTAGCAAAAAAGACCTATCACTCAAATCAATTATTGGAAGCCAAGTCAATACAAATCTATTTTCTCCTTCCTCATCTTTCCCTTTCTCCCGTTTTTTTTTTTTTTATTATTATTATTATTATTATTATTATTATTATTATTATTATACTGTTACTGGGTCAGTCGAGTTCTTTAATTGATATGTCATATTACGTACTATCACTAATAGATAATAAATGTATAAAGTTAATTAATTACATTTATTAAATTGAGCAAATGACGCGGTAGCTGAACCTAAAATTATCACTGATAAGAATTTATTTTCCCCGTTATTTGTACACATGATGATCAATACGGCATCACTATATAATAAATAGGTTGTTTTTCTTTTTATTTGAGGGGTAGCTCAACACTAAATTTAATTTTATTTTAGGATAATTATTTTATTAAATAATAATTCATCTTCAATCCATAAACTCATTTCTAATTTAAAAGAATATTCTTTATATATTTGTCCTCTTCAATTAGTGGATTAGCTTGAAATTTTCAATTAAAAAGAAATATATTTTTGAACAACGCAAACACATTTATGTATTTGGAGAAGAGAAAAAAGTCATAAACACCAAAATGTGTACGTGTTTATAGTTACATTCGAGCTATTTTTTTTATTACATTTTGAATTTACAGTAGAGTACTAGAGATGACCTTAATATGGAGTCACCACTAGTGAAAGTTGAACAAACATACTACTCATGGGCTCCTATTATTATTCAATTGATGTAAAATTAATTACTACATACTCTCTTTGTTCCTTTTTAAGTGTCTCATTGATATTTTTTCCTTATTTTTTAGTAAGTGTTCTAGTTTGAAATTTAAGAGTTAAATTATGATTAATTTATTATTTTAACCTTATTTAATATTGTTAGAATTTGATAATTAGTTCTGTTGGGAAAATTCCCAAATTATTGGGAATTAATCTATCTTAACTGTATGTTTTGATTATATCTCAAAACTTCTGGATGATCGCCTTACTGATGTAACTAATGCTAGTGATTTGTTTTGGAGTTGAGCGATTTTGTTACAGGTTTCAGTAATAGACTACCAGCTTGGACAAGCCCAAGACTGAAGGAGTTCAAGTAGTATTGAAGGTAGCTATACTGATAGGAGTATCAATATCAACGCAACTGATAAAAGCTCAACTGAAGGATCTCGTACTAAAGATCGAAGACTGACAGAAGACCAACTGACGTCTGAAGAACTTAAGTATGTCGATACTGATGAACAGAGCTACTGGAGTAAGTGGAAGACTGATGTCGGAAAACTAAAGACTGAAGATCAGAGACTGAGACTTAGTGTTGCTGAAAGAGATGAATGAGTCAGGATATAACTAAGTGTCATATCAGGCAGCCGATTGTCCCTGGAAAAGTCAAAGCTGGCATCCAAGAGTCAAAGCGGTCGTTCTGGAGTCAAAGTTTCTTATAGATAGTCAAAGTTGGTGACAAGTAGTCAATGCTGGCTATATCAAGTCAAAGATGACTGATGAAAGGTCAAAGCTGACTATATATCTACGTCTAGCTTTATACATCATGCAGACTCAGGTGTCCGTCGACAAAATACGGAGTCCAAATTTATTGATAAAAGATGAAGCAGACTCGACTCGCCCAACCTGAAGTAAATGTTGATAAAACATTTAGTCAACTCAACTGAAGAAACACGAAATAAATTAAGATTTGAGTGTTTGACTCGCCACATGTCTTATCATATCTCCAGAAGATCTTGTCTGCCAGAAGACATTTTCAGAGTTGCAGAGCTACAATATATGGTGATGCAGACCTCTGGCAGCGACGTACTAGGATTCTCAACTGGAAGAATTCAAACAACAAATAGATGATCTTATTAGTGCTCCATCCCATGGAACTATTCATCATCCTCTCTATAAATACGCATAGAATCCAACCTTCGAATGTTACCAAAACGCCGCGCAAACGAATATTCAAAGCAATCGAAGCTTAAAGCCTAAATACTTTCAAACAATGATTTCGAAGAAGAAAGTTTACAGTGCTATCAGTAAACCTTTAGAGCTCATATATACCTATCAGCTTAGGTTTTAGTACACACTTCCTTAAGTCTAGGATATCCCTATTGTATGTCTTAAGCCTAGGCGTAATGCGTTTGTTGCATATGACAACTCAGATTCTTAGTTGGAAAACCCCTTCTACAACCCCCCCCCCCCCCAAAGTTGTGTAGAAGTTTGGACAAGTAGGCAATGATGTGTAAGTTGTTGAAAGCTTGGTTATCTAGCACTCGTAAGCTAGAGGTTAAGTCGACTGCATCCGAAAGTAGTTAGTGGTTTCCTAGCACCAGAAAGCGTAGGATGAACGCTAAATTAGACGGGAGACTATAAAGTAAACTCAATATCTAGGTTTACTCTTGTACACATAAACAAGACTCAATCCAAAGTAAGTGGATTGATTGGACAATTAGTCCGCGTAGGATTTTATCTCTCCGAACCACATAAAAATAAACATGTCTTTTACTTTCAGTATTGCATGTTATTGAATTATTATCAGCAACACACATCATCACATCATTGTTTTGAAACCCTCTATCAGTATTCGATTGATACTGAAGAGATATAAATTAAAAACTAACTAATCCATAATCGACTAAGTATTTCAATTTGTATCAAGTTTTCAGTAAGGCAAATATAGTAATCACCACATTCTGCACGCACATCAGTTATCAGTCCAACTGACTAGCTGTCTTAGTGGTTAATAGGTTTGCTAACTGATATCATTCAGGACAAGATATCTCTTGTCTGAACCGACCAGCAGTACTGCATCACAACTAAACTGTCAGTCACTCTACCAGCTACTGCGTATAGCCAGTCAGTCTTGTTCAAAGAAAAAATTTTATTTTTTTTCTAGCGGCGTATTACCCGCATAACAAGACGTACATAGCGGGACCATCAAGTTGTAATTAAAAGTTACAAAAATAAATTTATTTATTTTCTTGGTTTGTATGAATTGGCGGCATGTGGCACTTAAAAAACAGTGGAATGAGTACTATTATCAACAAACAATTAATTTGGAAAGAAATTGAGACAATAGTTTATAATATATAAGGTTATTGGCGCCAAACTACATGAACTTTGGGTCAAGTGTAATATTACACGAACTTAAGAATATTGTAATTTTTCCCAAATTGAATACGGTCAAAATTAAAGCAGACATGACAATATATATGACACTATTTCATTAAAACGATATTGTTTTACTTTTACAATATGTAATTAAAAAAAATCTTAAATTCACCACACTCATCTCTCTCAAAGCCCATCTCACACTGCCCCTCACCCAATCTCTCTTTCTCTAACCCCAACTAACGATGAGGTTTGGGTTGGAGAAAGAAAATTGGTGTGTGAGGTAGATTTAAGATTTTTTTAAAGATACATTGTATAAGTAAAAAATACGTTATTTTGATGAAGTGGTGCCACGTTGATTACCAAACCAACTTAAATTTTGATTGTCATTCAACTTGTGGGAAAAGTTACAATAATATTAAGTTCATGTATATATTGATAATTTTAAAGTTCGTGGTAAAAACCAAAATGAGCCCGAAGTTCATATATTTAGACGCCAATTAATATATATTGTATAAGTGAAACGATGTTGTTTTGATGAAATGATGTCATGTCGACTGTTATGTCGATTTCAATTTTCAATGTCATTCAATTTGTGGAAAAATTACGATAATGTTAAATTAATGTATTTATCGATAATTTTTAAAGATCGTGGGAAAAACCAAAATCTATCCAAAGTTCATGTGTTTTGGTACCAGTAACCCTAATCTATAAATCCAGTTACAATTGTAAATTCCCCAAGATTTTCATATATGGTATGAGAATTTCATCTTTTACTAATTTAACATTTTCTCGATGCATTTCATTAAAAAAATGTTTTTCAATGCATATTCATTTAATAATAAATAAAAAAACAGAATACAAATCTTGCATTTTGCCATTTCATTTATGTTGCTATATGTATATATATGGGATGATTAGAATAAAAACTTTTCCTCGTGTAAAATTTTGAACATTGCTTCTTTAGATATACAATAACATTTTTTATGCATACATTCATACTTCTTTTACATTAATATTTTATATATTACATTACTATTTCTTTTGTGACAATTATGATCAAGTCAATGATCTGAATTGATTTTTTGATAATGCGGAAGAAAATATTTATTACAATAGCTAACCAAGTAAGTAAGTATAAAGAAAAAGACTTCCAGTGGTCAAATTGTTGGAATAACTAAAAATATGAATTTAAATTCTGCTAACAAAAATCATTTAAATATTATTTTGCAGACAGACTCGTTTCTTCGTCAGCGATTTTGGGGGACCAAATGTTGGATTGACCAAATTCTTGTTCAATTGAAAAGAATGTGATATTTATCTCAAAGAAAAGAATATAATATGATAAATTCTTGTTCAATTGAAAATATGATATTGTCAGCCTTGACATTAAAGAGGGGGGACGGTTGGCGACTGCCGTTCGTTAACATAAATTTTGAAGATTTCAAATCAAATAAATGGATTTTGCCCGCACGTCCGAATATCTTACCCAATCCATGTAATCTATTAACTCATCATTTCACTATTTTGTAGGACCCATCTCAACAAAGTCAATAAATATTGACTTTTGATAAGGGTGGATTAACGCATAAATATCATTGTCAAAAACATTTATTTGTTATTTTTCATTATTAATTTAGAAGAATTCTGCAGAGCCTAAGAGAGATGCATTTTGGGGAGGATAGTATAGGTTTAGACTTAGTGACGGACACGGACTTTTTATTTAAAAAAGTTTAACTTTATGCTCTTTTTCACATTCATCTTTCTATTAGATATCCACAAATACATTCCCTTATTCTTCCTCCAAATCGACGCATTTGCCTCCTATGCTTCCCTGTGCTCATCCATGCTTAGGTCGCCGCCATCTTCATCGGCTTCCCCGACTCCATCTCTCCCTCATCTATCTCCCCTCTCTCTATGTGACACCAAAAACACATCTCATTCCCATCCTTTTAATTTCTCACACGACCGGTGACGAGCTGCCTTGCCTCCTAGCGTCTCTCTCTCCTCCACCTTCCTCTCCTATCGCCCAAGAACCGATGACAACCTTGATGCCGTTGATGCCAACCCCTCTCACCCTTCCCTCAAGAAAAAAAACAAACAAAGTGGAGATCTTTCTCTCTCTAACGGTTCGAATATTCTTGAATTAAAAAAATCATCTTTTATCTATTAAGTTTGTTCTTTAAGAAATTCTTGTTTTATAACAATATTCACAGTAAATAAATATAAAATAATATTTATATATATATATACAAAATTAATATAAAATAATAAGTTTAATTATTAAATATGAAATTACTAATATACTTCTACTTATTTTTCAAATTTAGTGGGGCCTAGTGCCTCCACTGCACCCCTTGGGTCCGCCTATGTTTAGGCCTAACCTATTAAGACTAATATCGCACTCTAGTCATAACAACCAGAGATTTGTTAATTCAACTCCAATGGAAGCTTTTTGATTTTTTATTTTTTCCTTCTTCTATTAATAAAGAAAAGAATTATAAACGTATTTAAGAATAACAATCCCTATAAGATCAATGAAATACGACAAATAAATACGACAAACAATTCATGCACAGGTGGGAACGCCTACTCATACAGGAAACATCTACGCACTGGCACACACAATAAATCATATATATTTATGCTATTTAGAAGAACTCAGTTATTTAATAACTCTAAATCAACATTAACCAAATCATAATTGTAAACGAAATTTGGATGTCCTAATTAACTGTCATATGAAATATATACGATACAATAAACTATTTGAGCTTGTTATATCTAGATAAAGTCAAAACTCATTAAATATGTGCATAACACGCATCTAAAATTATGTGTGCATGCTGTCTGAATTTTCCTAGATAATCTTGAAACCAGTTTAATGTGTAAGCAGATGAAACCACGTCCAAATATTCTTGTAGATTTCCGCTTCTTTCTTTTGAAGAAAAATCAACCCACACGACACGAGGGTATAATGTCCGCTCTCAAGTAGAATTTACAACGTAAATAAGTAGAAGCAAATCATAAGTTGATTTCTGCATTGTAAAATAATAATAATCCTTTTCACATACAAGCGAAGCTCTAAATTATTAAAGTAATAATAATATTTCCATTGGGCTGCCGATAAATATTATTAGTTATACATATCCTTTTATGGTGATGGAACTTTGTGCTAATGAGTGATTTCCTCCCTCCCAACTTGTACCAAAGCAGTTGCAGAAACCAAGCACGTTAATTCAGACATGAAATTCTCACCTTCCTTTTTGGGATGTTTCAATCCCTCCACCGCTAAGTTTGCCGAAGCAACTGATGAAGAAGAAGAAGAAAAAGAATTAGGTGCATATGATCATATCCATGTGATTCTTTCCAACTCCTAACTTTTCTGCTATTATGATTTAGATCTTTTTCTAAATCATAGTTATACAACGTCAAGTGCAGATGGTGCAGCCAACGTTCCAAACCCGAATTTTCGTGTTTTCTCCTACGACGATCTCAGAGTCGCCACTCAAGGATTCAAGAACAAGATCGGAGAGGGTGGATTTGGTTCTGTTTACAGGGTTGCTCCCATCTCCACTTTTATTTTTCTAATGAATGTTCATAAACTTTTGTTTTTTTAATTAATTGTTGGTCAACTATTGTAGGGGCGGCTGATTGGTGACAGGTTTATAGCTGTCAAAGTTTTGTCTGTGGAGCTGGAATCGATGCGTGGTGAGAGGGAGTTCATATCTGAGATAGCAGCATTATCCGACATCAAGCACGATAATCTCGTCACTCTCAGAGGCTGCTGCGTAGATGGAGCTCAAAGACTTCTTGTGTATGATTACATGGAAAACAACAGCCTCGCTCATACATTTCTCAGTAAATTTAAAAGGATTAAAAACTATATATATTTACAATGTTTTGAAAATATCCTGAAATTGAAAATTCAATAACAAATGATGAGTTACCTTGTCGGATCCCTATGTGGATTTTACGAGGATTTTTTTTCCACCTAAGAGTTAAAAGCGAGATAGTTTATATCACAAACTTTGAAAAAGTTATAACTATGGTTCGACATCAAGAATCCAACAATGAAAGATGAATCACATCGCCAAATTCCATGAGTTGAGTATAATTTTCAAAAAAACATCGAGGTTCAGAACATAGATTATACTCTTCAATACTTAGGTGGTAAAGATAAATCCACGTAATTCACGCGAGAATCTAGCAAAGTGACTCATGATTCCATCGCTAGATTCTCGATTTGAAGACATTTTTAAATAACGCAAAATTTTGGAGGTTTTAAAAAATCAAAGAGAAATTGAGTTTGATGAATCTTGGTTTGCGACAGGATCGGAGCAGAACAGGGCGAGGTTCAGTTGGGCGCTGAGGAAGCGCGTGGCGGTGGGCGTGGCGCAGGGGCTTTGCTACCTGCACGAAGAGGTGAATCCTCACATCATCCACCGGGACATCAAGGCCAGCAACATCCTTGTCGATGGCGACTTCACACCTAAGCTGGCCGACTTCGGCCTCGCCAAACTCTTCAGGGACAATGTCTCCTACATCAGCACCCGCGTCGCCGGAACGCTGTGAGTACAAGTGGTTTAACTCTGACGCTTAATTGTGGTATTGTTTCTCTCTCATCATGTCCTTTGTTTGCAGAGGCTATCTGTCTCCGGAATATGCCTACAGCGGCCACCTCACCCGCAAGTCCGACGTCTACAGCTTCGGAGTGCTACTGCTTGAGATCGTCAGCGGCCGCCAGGTTGTCCAATACCATTTCCAACACGGGGAACAGTTCCTCGTGGAGAAGGTGATTAACAGATTTTGGATTTTATGTGTGAAAGCTTATATTTTGAGAGTGTAAGTTGTGGTGTGGCAGGCGTGGGAGCTGTACAATGCCAAAAGCCTTTTGATGTTGGTGGATTGTGAATTAAAGGGGGAATTCTCGGAAGAAGAAGCCCTTCGGTTTCTCAGAGTGGGGCTGCTCTGCGTGCAGGAGATCACGAGGCTCCGGCCTGCAATGTCTGCGGCCTTGAAGATGTTGAACGATGAGATGAGTGCAGAAAATGTTGAGATATCCCAGCCTGGCCTTGTTTCTGATTTCATGGAAGTTAAAATACGAAGGCGTGCTTCATCAAACTTTACTTCTTCCCCGGCATCCAGCAGCACCGGTAGTTACCAAGCGCGATAAACCAATAGGAATTGCAGATAGATTTTCAAAATCTTTAACTTCTTGAAGCGGATTCGTTGTACAAAAGAGGATGTCTCCAGTGTATATGTGTAACATTTTTTCTTCAGTCAGCAGCTGTGAATGACGTAACAATTATCTTCTTGATATTATGGTTGCAAGAATACGTTGACAAAATAAGGAAAGGAAAAATTACAGCAGAAAATTTTTAAGATATCATACTACTACTAAAGGAGGTGAAGGCGACAGGCATGTCTTAAAATCACTATCCATCTTTGACCATCCCCTGCAATCAAAGCACCCTAGCTAACAACATCCAATTCTCACAGATTCAATCATAGATTTATATATGATTCAGAAGCAAGAGAAAATCTAAAGATCAAACCAAACACTAACCTTCAAATCAGTTCCTGCAGACAAAGCCATTAAGGTTTTCAGTTGATGAGGTATATAGTTCTCTTGTGATTTCACTAGGCTACATGGGCCTCTGTGGCCTGCCTCATTTGACATGAAATCAGAGCTTTGAGTGCAGAATCTAACGCCTAGGTAATGATACGAACATAGCTCCTAGAACGCCACCCACAAAGGCCCCCATGGATGTACTCAGCAGATGGCACACAAGGAGCCAGGCATGCCTCCATATACATGCCTCAGTTGAAGCCTTTGGCTCTTCGGAGATGTTCCTGGGGCCGGGGCCATACAAGATAGGTCACCTTTTCTTTCACTGTGAGATGCAATGCTAAGAAAAGTAGAATGTCTAAAACAAAGCATTAGAAATTAAACAGACCTTGCCCAAATCCCAACTGGAATATGAGCGGGAAAACTTAGAACCATGATGTTATTCAATTCTTCCTGCTTCTCAGATTTAATGCATTTAGAGGAACATATATTGTACTCTTTTGGAACAACTCATATGGATGTGTCTGCATCATGCTCTTAATAGCTGACAACTACAGTGCAAAATAAATTTGTGAGAATCTGAAGTTGAAGAAAACATGATATAAGCTAAATTACATCTCTGACTTCCAAAAGAGATTGCCTACGTGACGTAATGGAGTCTTGACAGAATTCTCCGTACCGAATATGAGCTATTAGTAATACGAAACTAGTTGTTTTCCTGTTAGAAAAAATAGATCCTGATAGTGATACATAGGAATTCATTTCTGTAAACCTTCGTAAAAATCTGGATTGAACTTGGTAAGCAATACGATTTACAACAAGCTCAAAATAAAAATGTACAATTGCAGGATTATTATTACAGGCACACATTTTAACCTTTCACCTTTGCAGGAAGAAAAAAAAATTACACCAAAAAATTATAGAAAATCGAATCCGAAACTACAAAATCAATCCTTCCTTGACTAAATGGTCGAGCAAAAGAGCCAAATCCGACATAGAAGCCCTCTGATTAGGATCCTCTCTCAAAGCAAGCTCTGCTATGTCCGCGAGTTTCAGCAGAGGCTCGACGTTTCTAGGTAGAGCCACGTACCGATCAATCGTGGCAGCAGCCCTCCCCTGCTTGATCTGAGGCAATGCCCAGTCTACTATGTTAGGAGGGGAGCACTCCTCGTCGTAAGCTTTCCTTCCACTTAGTATCTCAAGAAGCACAACTCCAAATCCATAAACATCTGTTTTCATGTCTGCATTGGAGTCCCCTGCCTTGGGGGTGAGGAGCCCGAAATCAGATATCCGGGCTCCCCATTCAGCGTCCAAGAGGATCTTGGAGGTCCTAACATCGCGATGCACAATTGGTGGTACAACCTCCTTATGCAGGTATTTGAGTCCCTTGGCCGCCTGCATAGCGATCTTGAGCCTGAGGGTCCAATTCAGAGTCGACAGGCCTCCATGGAGGTGGTCGTGGAGAGTCCCGTGTGGCATGAACTCGTAGACTAGGAGGCGCTCCCCCATCTCAGCACAATAGCCCAGCAAGTTGACAATGTTGGCATGCCTGAGATTGCAGAGGATTTCAAGCTCACTTTCAAAGTCTCTGCTATTGGTGTGGATTATAGTAGCTGCATTGGCTCTCTTTACGGCTAACTGCCTCCCATCGGGGAGAACAGCCTTGTAGACGAAGCCGTAGCTTCCCCTTCCGAGCTCGTTGAACTCCTTGAAGCCGTTGGTCGCATCTTTCAGCTCAGATAGGCGGAAAACCTGAGCTACCCCGGGGCATGGGGCGACTGTTGCCGGAGCGTGCTGATCTGCACTGCCATCTGCTTCGAGATCAGCTGTCCTGATCCCGAAGCAGAAGAGGCAGTGGCGCGCCTTCTTCCCCTGCTCGTTGCTGACGCGGGGGAGAAGGCACCATGCGATCAGGATGAGGAGGAATCCGGAGGCAGAAGAGCCGATGATGAGGAGCAGCTGCCGCAGCTCATCATTATGGGATGACTGCGACTGCGGTGAATTCTTCAGCTTGCATACATCCTCGCACGTGCTGTTCTGGCAGAGCGAGCACGGTGTGCAGACTCGATCGGCGTCGGAGCTGCAGAGGCTCGAAGGGAAGAAGCCTTGGCTGCAGTTGACGCCGCAGGGGGAGCAGATTTTGAGATCCTTCCTCACGCACAGGCTCGTCAAATCCGGCTCGTTCAGGAGGCTGGCGTTGAAGCCGAACATCCCCTCGCCGCAACCGCCGGCTCTGCACAGCCCCGGGCTGCAGAGCTGCAACGGCGGATCGAAGTTCACTTGAGACGATACATTAGCGAACCAGCAGTCGAGAACGAGATCGTCTTCTCTGATTCCGCAGGTGAGCCACTCCGACGAGGAGATGGAAAGGAAGCCGGCGCCTCTGGGGATCAGCGACGCGTTGAAGCTACCCCAGCACTCTATCCCATGGTTATCCTCTCTGATTCCGCAGAAATGCTGCGCCCCCGCCGCCAGCGCCACCAGTCTGATTCCGGCTGGAGTAGTATCGTCGTACGAGTTACTGTTTCCCCAGCATTTTATCTCGCCGGACCTCTGCGAGACGCCGCAGATTGAGTCTACATTCGAAGCCAGCGCCAAGAAATTCTCCGATACGCCGGAGACGGTAAGATTGCCGGAGTTTGGTCCCCAGCACTCGATGCCTCCGTCAATTATCACGCCGCAGCTGAAGCCATCTCCGGAGACAAGCCTAGTAAACACAACGGAGCTAGCGTTCTGATCGTAGAAACGGAGGCTCTGCTTCGAGCTCAGACTCGTGTTCGACAGTTTGATGATATCCCAACAATCGACGGTGCCGGAGACGTTTTCTGCGAAATACGATCCCCGGATCGCACAACGTGATCCTTGCCGGAGGCGATGTGGGAGTACGCATTGAGCTTGAACGGATCCGGCACGAGATCGGAAGTTTTGGCGAATCCGATTGAGTCCCAGCACAAAGCCTGAGAGGTGTCCGCCATAATGCCGCAGAGAAAACCCTCCCCACCGGAGAGCGCGGCCATGGGAGGCAGAGCGGTGGAGTATTGCGACGAGCTGGAGGCCGTGGAGGAGCTGTTGTTGGCGTCCCAGCAAATCACGGCCTGCTTGCCGCTGGCGTCGATGGCGCAGAAGAGGAGTGGTCACCGAAGGAGGCCGAAATGGGGCCCATGGAGCCGAAGCCATATGCGGAGGAGGCGAGAATAAGGAGATAGAGGAGTGGGAGATGATGCGATGCGGGATTAGGCGAAGGCCGAGGAAAGAAGTTGGGAGGGATTTTCATGATTGTGATAGAGGAGAGTAGTACAGGAGAGTGGTATAGAGGACATGGATATGGAGTGAGAGAGATAACATGGCTGTTGCCATATTTACAGTTTTCTTCATTTCGGCTTCTGTTTTTAAGCTGTAAAATATTTTTCACGATTTTATTATATTCCCAAATCTGATATGAGAATCTTGTCTCGCAAATCTTGATATGTACATCTAATAACAAGAGAATTATATCTTTCTTTTTCTAAAATTCTTTGACGAATGATCGATCTTAATTTCGTAAGGAAATAAATCATGAAGAAACACCAAGGATTTACGTGGTTCGATCATGAATAAGATCTACGTCCACGGGGAGAGAGAGAGTATTCGTGTATTGAATGTGTAAGCGATTACAAAGAGTGTGAATGAATCTATTTCGCTCACTCTAGCCTCTATTTATACACAAACGATTGACCAGATCTTGAATCCAAGTCTTCTAACTAGGATTCGAGATCCTATCCTCTTGAATTAGGATTCTTTTAGATATGTCGAACTTTCTGCGTTCCCACCGATTTTAGGAGTCTTCATGGGCGAACTTGTCCGGCCGAGCTTGATGTCAAGGTTACTTGTATTGGGCACGATCTTGGGCGGGAGTGGTTGGGCAGTATCCTATCACAACCCCCCAAAAAGACGCGAAACGAGGTCATGCCGGAATGGGGTTGTTTATGACGAGCGGGTTTGGACGATCTTTGACATTCTTTTCTTTGTCGACTTTGTGTGTGTCAATAATTCGACGTCGTATATCGTATCTTTGTGCTCATGAGGTGTCTGCCGAGGTCATGTTTGTTGTTTGTATCTCGGCGAGGTGTCACGGCTTCGCGACGGGCGTTATGCCGAGGTCTTCCGACCGACTCACCGTCGGGCGTTTAGCCGAGGTCTTGTAAGCGTTAAGTCGAGGTCTTCGACCGCTTCACTGTTGAGGCGTTAAGCGAGGTCTTCGACCGCTTCACTGTCGAGGCGTTAAGCGAAGTCTTGACAGACTTCACTTGGCGGGCGTTAAGCGAGGTCTCTGACCGCTTCACCCGACAGGCGTTGTCGAGGTCTCTGACCGCTTCACCCGACGAGGCGTTAAGCCGAGGTCTTCTGACTCGCTTCACCCGACGAGGCGTTAAGCGGGTCTTCGACAGCTTTACCGCCGGCGAGTTAAGCGAAATCTTCTGACTGGCTTCTCCTGACGAGGCGTTAAGCCGATGCCGAACACGGGATTTTTCTGCCGTCATTGAGTACAGGACGCAGGATACGCATTTAATGCGGCAGCGGTTGGATTCCCGATAAAGCGTATAATAGGGGAATATCTTCCTTGATACGCCATTTCTCATATCACTTTTGCGATTTCAAAATTTCAGACTTCCAAAACTTCTGAAAAACGTATAACCGTCGCCATTGTTGTCTCGGAGTTCATCACCATCATCTTCGAAAAACCAAAAGTAAGTTATGGCTTCCTCTTCTTCTAAATCTTCTGAGCTTCGTATCGTGTCCGTGCCGCCGTCGGATTCGCCGGCGGTATTGCGCGCTCCCCCTTTTCGGGATTTTGGTAAAGTGTCTTCCTTTTCTTCCATTTTAACAACCTCCAATATAAAGGAGATTGTCTCTCAATACCGTATTTCTAATATAATTTATGTTGCCCCCCGTCCGGAGCATAGGGCTTGTTCTCCTCCGGAAGGGTTTGTCACTGTCTACGAAGACAGCCTCCGGGCTGGTCTTCGTATTCCGTATCCTCGTGTATATGTCGAACTTCAAGAGATGTTCGGCATATCACTTGCCCAACTTACGCCAAATTCTTTTCGGCATTTGGTGGGCCTAGGTGTCTATGCCTATCGGCATAATTTTCCTTTCACTTTGGGGCTTGTTCTCCGTTTTTTCAAGCGAAGGGTAGTTCGGGTGGTATTATTTATCACCCGTCGTAATTTCAAAGCCAAGATAAAGTCGAAGATCTCGAACTGGCAGAAGAAGTTTTCTTTGTCGATTCGATGGATCTCTTGAGTTTATATGGCGATCGGAGAAAGATCGCCGATGTGGTGGTTGACGAGATTGACGGTGGCACGGAGGAGGCCTTTGGGCAGTAGGTCTCGTGGATGAGGCCTTTACCGAGGCCGAGCTCGCAGCCGCGGGCTTAGCCCTTATGATCCCGCCACCGTGGTGGAGTCGGTGAAGGTGAGGCCCTCTCTCTCTCTGTCTTATGTCGCATGATTATTTGTGTGTACATGCGACCTCTTGTATTTATTTGCGGTGAACTTGATCGGGCTCAACCTGCACATCAAAAACGAAATGCGGGGCTAAGTACAAAAGTACTCGATGGACTCACGAAAACATTTTCTTTGTCAAAAGTTATTAAAGCGCCCACAATAGCACATGAGGATTTTAGTTAAAGACTCATGCCTATCAAATATTTTATCATTTTCCAAAAGTGTCGCCCGACTATTTTATCACGTTGTTCCATATCGGTAATTCATTCATCATTCATTCGTTCATTCATTCGCGCACTATGAGGTGGCCACCTACACATAGTCGCCGTGACCGGTCGAGGTAGCTAACCTTAACACGGTCCACGTGTACACAATCCGAGTTAGTCCTCAACTAAGTCGGATCCGATCGTTACCACTTTTTAATGTTGGTGGACCAACTCGTTCACATACCACATTGGATATACCAATCAATTCTCATCCCACATTTGGACAAACCAACCTCGGATATGGACACAACAAAACATAAATATTTGGCGATCGATAACAGTTCATGCGATAATATTTCATAAAGCTTTTGTAAATCATGCTTTGAGTTATGCATAATCATTTTGTTTGAAAAGCCCACCGCTAGTCCAACGCTAGTAAGTCTAAGTGAGCGGTGTGGTTGTTCTCCTCGCCGACTACGTGCGGTCAAACCCTTCATAAGAAAATAACATTTCTTAGATTCTTTCTATCGATCGATGGTCGTTTATAAATTACGACTTAAGTTCCCAATTAGGGTTTCTTTATGATTTCATGTGATGGTTTTAAGATAATTCTTATTATCTTACATTCCCATTCAACTATATTACTTCATCGCTCATAGGTGAACTTTGACTTATGAATCACATACTCAAGTCTATCCTCGACTCTTCACCTTAGTGCTCTTTTAAGCGTTATTACGTTATAGATTGTTAGTATTCAAGTTGTGATTGGTAATTTAGGATTATCTCGCCACTAACTAGACTTAACGATTATAGTTACGTCCTAGTAGGTTATGCTTGATGACTTATCGTATTCGCACGACAATTAAAGATGAGTCTTGATTTATGATTCAGTGAGCACATGCTATCATATAGCTAAGTACTTAAGAATAAATGAAGTACTTGAGAATATTAACTCGATGTTTGAGACATAAGGATCGACATCTTATGTTCGAATCTTCGCCACTCATTACGACATTGCTTATTTAATTTACTCGTCGGAGATTACATATGTCGATAATCGTTATTCGTTAGCGAGTTATGTTAACGCCCAACTAATTATCGTATTGAGTTGTCGTTATTGAATATTAACGTTGTAGCTCGACCTTTGGTTTTTCTAACTTAGGAACTCACGTTTGAGTATCCTTTTATTAATGGAAAAACCCTAATTTATGTCCAACTTCGATTCTCGTTGATTCATTCTTAATTTATCGAAATTGGTCGATTTCTTTTGGATTCTCGTACATATAGTATTATGTTGTTTATGTTTGGGGTTTTGGTTTGTCGGTACAACATAAACATAAACATTCAACACCCAACAATACCATACACGACATAAACTATACTAAAGCATTAGAAAACACTAATTTCTAACATGATATACCATCATTGTGTATGTGTGCATAAATGTTCCATTCATTCACCATAATCACAACTATTTATTCTAAGCTTATAATTTCACTATCATAGCATTATTTAACATTAGAAGTAAACCCATACTTAGTCATTTTGTTACGTTTTCGATAATTAGCAACAATTAGCATATGTATCCAATAAATTCCAATAAAATCATGTTATACTCCTATCATACTATAGAGTTTAATTACCAACTCAATATCATCATATATAATTTTAAATCATAGGTTAAAACATATAGTTTTCGGTAATCACCATTTAATGAGCTTTGGTGTTCAATAAATTCCAAAAATTATATCATGCTTATACCATATACTAAACATGAAATATCATTTCATATCATGCATTAAAATTTAAACCCATGCTTTTCACCCTTATATATTTTCGGTAATCACATATATATATACATACTCAATAAATTTCATTCCTTCACAACATGTTTATATTATGCAATAACATGTAATATTAACATTAAACATCGATTAATATTTATAATATGAACCAAATGCTTGGAATTCCTTTTGTCCTCACATATTTTACATATGTGTTCAATAATTCCCAACAATGCATATTAGGTTCATATTATTTCTACACATAACATATCCTATCATTTTCAAAAAATGAAATCAAATAAATCCTTAGATATATACATATAGTTTTCGGTATTCAAATGGAAAATAGGAGTAGTGTCTCAAAAATTTCAAGATTAATATATGATTTTCATATCATATATTAAACACTATATCTCAACTATTTCTCAACAATTAAAATCAAACAATGGCTTAAAAATACTTAAATATATTCTGCCCATTTTTGAAAATAGGAGTAGTGTTTCAAAAATTTCAAGATTAATATATGATGTTCATATCATATATTAAACACTATACCTCAACTATTTTCCAACAAATAAAATCAAAATACAAGAAAATTCCAAAAATATTCTAAAAATTATGATATTTATTCTACATGCTCCTAATACATTAACAAGCAATAATATCAAATAATATTCACAAAAACATGCTTTATCACATATAAAAAGAAATAAAGCATAAATCGGAAAAAAACAAACATGCTCCAAAAATTATGAAATTTTTACAGTAGCCTTAGAACATTATTCTAAGCATTTTGTGTTCATGTCTTGAGAGCATTTGATGGCTCTAAAGTCACGAAACAAAAATGAGGAGCAACTAGGGTTTTTAAACCCAAAAAAAATCAAACAAAAATTCCACTCCATTAGAATGGAAGAGGATGATGAATAATATCTTCCTATGGTCTTAGAAATATTGTTTGAGTGTGGAAGGGGTTTGGAAGGAGGATTAAAGGCTCAAGGCTTGAAGAGTGTAGAGAGAATTTGAAAATTTGAGAGCAAAAAGGGTTCTAAGTGAATGGGCTGCAATGAAACGTCTCCCCACTGTATTGGCAGATCTAAGGGCTGTCATTTCCCATTTGGGGGTGGTCTTGGTGGTAGTTGGGAGGTGGATTGGTCAAATTACCCGTTTTGGCGTGTTAATACCGACTCTTTAAGTTTTAACGCGCTTTCGATTGATTTCTCAGAACCTTAAGGTTTTATTTTATTAAATAGCCTAAAATGACTTATTTCAATGTTTATAAAAATTTCATGAAGTTCGGACGTCGTCCGATAAGTCAATTCGAAGTTATCGCGGAAAACGATGTTTGGCGATTAAATTATGCTCATTCAAAATTCTATTGAATTTTGAGCTTTCAACATTTATTTGAATTTTATAAATCATAATTTATTGATTTAGACCCTTGGTTAGAGTTTGGTCGTTCGGATCAATTTAGGGTTTTCCGGTATATATTACCGGCGTTCGGTTAAGTTCTTCAGAATTTCTTCGTAAATTGATTCTTATAATTTTCTAAATTCATAATAATTTATTCCTTCATGATTTAGATTGTTATTACAATTTATTATGATTAGCACGGATGGAAGTTGTTAGGCTCATAAATAGTGCTTTTAAGATCGACCGCAAGTATGCGAAAATTCTCATTCTTTGGCTTCTCACATGTTTTGTGTGGATTCTAGAAATGAAATCCGTTTGTTGAGATTCATTCTCGATCTTTTATTCTATGTTCAAAGCTACTCGAAAACCCTAATCGGTGGGACTAGTTACCGATTTTTGATTTCTTTAGTTTTCGATCTACGAATCGATTCTAATTCGTTTCATTGGTTTCCTTAAACTTAATTAAGGTCTAAGTACCACAAATAATTAGTCTAAGCATCACCAATTAAAGTTTTAAATTTTTCGGTTATTACAATTTTATCATTAAATAATTATGAGTTGTCTATCTTATTCAATCTAAGGATAGTTATTGGTTCTTAGTTCTTATCTAAGAGGTAATTTTCTATAACTTATCCACATATATATATATATATATATATATATATATATATATATATATATAATATAGGGTTGGATCCAGTGAGAACTCATCTTTTTGAGAACTTGAGAACCATGCATATGACGTTGAAGATAATGCACAAAGCGGTATAAAGTTGTGCATAACGAAACTTTCTAAAATATTTGCACAACAAAATAATTTTAGAAAGTTTCGTTATGCACAACTTTATACCGCTTTGTGCATCATCTTCAACATCTTATCATGGTTCGCAGAGTTCGCAAAAGACGTGGTTCTCATTTGATCCACTCCCTATATATATATATATATATATATATATATATGGGTGGATCGATGAGAACTCATCTTTTTGAGAACTTGAGAACCATGCATAAAGCGTTGAAAATAATGCACAAGCGATTGTAAAGTTGTGCATAACAAAAACTTTCTAAAATTGTTACACAACAAAATAATTTTAGAAAGTTTCGTTATGCACAACTTTATACCGCTTTGTGCATCATCTTCAACGTCTTATGCATGGTTCGCAGAGTTCGCAAAAAGATGTGGTTCTCATTGATCCACTCCATATATATATATATATATAGGGTTAGATCCGGTGAGAACTCATCTTTTTGAGAACTTGAGAACCACGATAAGACGTTGAAGATGATGCACAAAGCGGTATAAAGTTGTGCATAACGAAACTTTCTAAAATTGTTGCACAACAAAATAATTTTAGAAAGTTTTCATTATGCACAACTTTATACCGTTTTATGCATCATCTTCAACGTCTTATGCATGGTTCGCAGAGTTCGCAAAAAAGATGTGGTTCGCATTTGATCCACTTACTATATATATTTATATAGGGGTTAGATCCAAAGAGAACTCATCTTTTGAGAACTTGAGAACTATGCACGGGGCATATAAGGTTGATGAATAAAATCTATAAAGTTATGCACAACGAAAATATTCTAAATTTGATGTACAACAAAATAATTTTAGAAAGTTTTTGTTATGCACAACTTTATACCGTTTTGTGCAAAATCTTTAACTTCTTATGTGTGGTTCATATAGTTCGCAAAAAAGATATGGTTCTCATTTGATCCACTTTATATATATATATATATATATATGTATATATATATAGGGGTTGGATCCAGTGAGAACTCATCTTTTTTGAGAACTTGAGAACTATGCACAGACGTGTATAAAGTTGATGAATAAAACCTATAAAGTTGTGCACAACGAAAACATTCTAAAATTGTTGCACAACTAAATAATTTTAGAAAGTTTTAGTTATGTACAACTTTATCTTGCTTTTATGCATCATCTTCAACATCTTATGCATGGTTCACGAGTTCGCAAAAAGATGTGGTTCTCATTTGATCCATCCATATATATATATATATATATATATATATATATATATATATGGGTTGGTTATGGTGACAAAGCTCCTTAATGTGCGTAAAATATGAATAGTAGCACATCTTTCATATTTATGTAGCACAATCAAAATTACTATATTTCACATGTTAGTTTAGCACATATTTCATCAATTCGTAGCACATATACTAAATATATTAGTTTAGCACATCTTTCATTGCAGAGTAGTACAAGAAGAATTCTAGTGTTGACAATAATCCGTGTAGCACACAAAACACAAAACCAGAAGCTTTTCGAAAATTAAATCTCAACCATTGATATAGGAAATCAAAGGCCCAGATTTATTCCTATTTCCTACCAAATTATCATTTCTACCCGATCCATCTCATATATATATATATATATATATATATATATATATATATAGAGAGAGAGAGAGAGAGAGAGAGAGAGTTGTAAAAGCCCTCCTTAAAGTATAAACTACGAACTCATGAAATCATTTGAATTCACCATCAAAGTGTCTGAATTCAAGAAAATAAAAATTTGTCCTTCATGGGATTCGAACCCATGTGTTTAAATTCATCAAGGTAATGAATTCACCATAGATCTTCACGAATCAAGGGCTGAAAATGATTCCTAGTTTATACTTTAAGATTGGTTTGCATTGATCCAATATATATATAAGGAATTGATCAAATAAGAACTACATCTTTTTGCGAACAATGCATAAGACGTGTAAAGACGATGCACAAAACGGTATAAAGTTGTGCACAACGAAAACTTTCTAAAATTATTTTATTGTGAAACATTTTTAGAATATTTTTATAAATTTTGTTCATCGACTTTATACGTTTGTGCATAGTTCTCAAGTTATCAAAATAGATGAGTTCTCACTTGATCCAACCCTTATATATATATATATATATATATATATATATATATATATATGAAGCAAAAATCCTAATTTTCAGGCACATTGTCATAGTTTTCAAGACTATTTTCTATATGGTCGGATTTTTTGTACGGATGTGATTTGATAAAATTTTACGTTGTTTGTATTCTTTTGTAGTAGATGGTTTTGCTACGTATCATTATCGTTATGGAGGTCATGGACTATAGCCGAGTACATGGACTACGATGAGGTTCTTGTATATATGGTTGTGGAATAGCTTGGTGGTGCTAGTCTAATACGAGAGATTCCCGAGCACGCAAACAAAAGCGATGGATATGATTATATGTTTTCTACCGGCAGTATCGGTGATGTGAGAAGAATGAATGTATCGTTGAATAAAAATATAGATTTGTTTCAATTACTCGTGGAATAAAGATGATCAATTGAATTCAAACGAGACAAATCCTATACCCTAAACCATGTACCATAAAGCATCGATACACCGTGTACTAAGAAATCAATCAATTCTATGCCTTTAACCTTTTGTAAGAAAATAGTAATCAATTCTTATTAAAAGAATTATAAATTTAATAAATGCATGGCCTTGTAATGAAAGAAACATGATTAACCGCCGAGCACTAATTTTTAGCAATAACATACCTCAAACTAACGGTATCTATTGTAGTCAAATAGTAAGTAGAGTATCGTATCCACATAGATTGATGCGACAAAAAATAACAAATAACAAACACAACGTTTCCCAATTATCCAGGTTAAACAATGATGTACAGATTTGGATTAAAACTAAGAAAATAAATAATAAAGACAAAACTTAACAGAACAGACTCTAAAAAATATGAAAATAAAAGACTGATCATAGGGAATGTATAATTTAACAAAAAAACACACAATCAATCTATTACCTATTTGACCAATATAATTCAATTCTGATGAAGAATCACACAATTAACCACAGTCTCCCTTCTAGACAACATGTGATAGTAGATTAACACAACTTCTATTTCATTTAGTTCTCAAGAAAAATATATCAACTCCTAATAGCTCACAAAAATTATTTATCCTACAATTAATACTAAAACAACCAATTATTTATATTAATCGTATTATAAATTCCTGAGTTCAATTGCTCGATTAAAATCACTATGTATTTAATCAAGGAACCGACATGCATCAATAATGGTCACTTATTTATGCATAAAATAGCACCTAAAATTATAAATCATAAATTGACAGGTAAATAGGTTCAACAAATCAATCAAATAAATTCCTTTAAATCACACAAATCCTAGAATCAATGAAAAATTAGTTACTCATAACTGAAATTAAATAGAATAAATAAAAGAAAACATAATTGAAATAAATAGATTTCTTACCTTTTGTAGGAAGCTCTAAAATAAAATAAAATTCTAAAAAATTTGAAAGAGGATTAGAGTGGGAACCCTAATACAATGTAAAAGTATGGTAGTAGGTGAAGAATGCCTATTGAATTCTAAAAGGAATATAAATCATATTATGGTTCAAAAACACTATAAAAAGTGATAAAAATAAAAAAAATATCAAGAAATTTCGGATTTGAACGCGTTTGGACAGCAGTCACCGCTCGTGACCAAGCCGACCGCGGCATTGGTCGCTTCTATAGCCTTAGTTGGCTGCGGGAAACAACCATTTTTGGCTTGCAAGCGCGTCGCAAAGATCGTCTGCCAATGCAAGGCGCGATTTTTATTTTGCCTCGTTATCTCTCGTTCGAACTTCGATTTACGAACCATTTACGTCCATGGATTCCTATGGAGATGTAATTTAATCCTATCCGTTTTTATTCCTCAATTCATTCTCCATTATCCTGTAAAAAGGACAAAAAATGCCAACAAGTATCACTTCTTCAAATATAGACAAACCTAAGTAAATACTCATTCCAAACATGATTTCCACTAACAGATAAGTCACAAATGTACTTTAAAAACAATTGAAATTTTTTGAACGTGCAGGTTTATGTTATCTACATATATCAGTTTGTTATTTTATATGTATATTTGTGTTTCGTTGTGCTTCCCTGTGTCCGCAGCGCCCCTACCTCACGAGCACCTAGCGCATGTTAGGTGTCCTTCCCATTTTGCCCTTGTGCAAAATAAAAGAAAATAAAAAAATAAGCCGTCACATATAAGATTTTAGTGTGTTTACATGTTCCAAATATTTGGTCGAATAAATACTGCATAGTATCTAAAAAATATGATATTATCAAATTCAATTTTATATATATATATAAGGCGCCGCCTGACCTGGCATACTGGTAAGTTGTCAACGCTAAATTCTCCAATTAATATTTTAGCAAAAAAGACCTATCACTCAAATCAATTATTGGAAGCCAAGTCAATACAAATCTATTTTCTCCTTCCTCATCTTTCCCTTTCTCCCGTTTTATTATTATTATTATTATTATTATTATTATTATTATTATTATTATGATACTGTTACTGGGTCAGTCGAGTTCTTTAATTGATATGTCATATTACGTACTATCACTAATAGATAATAAATGTATAAAGTTAATTAATTACATTTATTAAATTGAGCAAATGACGCGGTAGCTGAACCTAAAATTATCACTGATAAGAATTTATTTTCCCCGTTATTTGTACACATGATGATCAATACGGCATCGCTATATAATAAATAGGTTGTTTTTCTTTTTATTTGAGGGTTAGCTCAACACTAAATTTAATTTTATTTTAGGATAATTATTTTATTAAATAATAATTCATCTTCAATCCATAAACTCATTTCTAATTTAAAAGAATATTCTTTATATATTTGTCCTCTTCAATTAGTGGATTAGCTTGAAATTTTCAATTGTTGAACAAACATACTACTCATGGGCTCCTATTATTATTCAATTGATGTAAAATTAATTACTACATACTCTCTTTGTTCCTTTTTAAGTGTCTCATTGATATTTTTTCCTTATTTTTTAGTAAGTGTTCTAGTTTGAAATTTAAGAGTTAAATTATGATTAATTTATTATTTTAACCTTATTTAATATTGTTAGAATTTGATAATTAGTTCTATTGGGAAAATTCCGAAATTATTGGGAATTAATCTATCTTAACTGTATGTTTTGATTATATCTCAAAACTTCTGGATGATCGCCTTACTGATGTAACTAATGCTAGTGATTTGTTTTGGAGTTGAGCGATTTTGTTCTGTGTTTGATGAGTAGACTACCACTTGGATGCCCAAGATCAAGGAGTTCAAGTAGTATTGAAGCTAGCTATACTGATAGGAGTATCAGGATCAACGCAACTGATAGAAGCTCAACTGAAGGATCTCGTACTAAAGATCGAAGACTGACAGAAGACCAACTGACGTCTGAAGAACTTAAGTATGTCGATCTCGATGAGCAGAGCTCTTGGGTAAGTGGAAGACTGATGTCGAAAACTAAAGATCAAGATCGAGATCGAGACTTAGTGTTCTTTGAAGAGATGAATGAGTCAGGATATAACTAAGTGTCATATCAGGCAGCCGATTGTCCCTGGAAAAGTCAAAGCTGGCATCCAAGAGTCAAAGCGATCGTTCTGGAGTCAAAGTTTTTATAGATAGTCAAAGTTGGTGACAAGTAGTCAATGCTTGGCTATATCAAGTCAAAGATGATCGATGAAAGGTCAAAGTCGACTATATATCTACGTCTAGCTTTATACATCATGCAGACTCAGGTGTCCGAAGCTGACAAAATACGGGAGTCCAGCTTATTGATAAAAGATGAAGCAGACTCGATTGGCCCAACCTGAAGTAAATGTTGATAAAACATGTAGTCAACTCAACTGAAGAAACACGAAAGAAATTAAGATTTGAGTGTTTGACTCGCCACATGTCTTATCATATCTCCAGAAGATCTTGTGTGCCAGAAGACATTTTCAGAGTTGCAGAGCTACAATATATGGTGATGCGACCTCACCGCAACGACGTACTAGGATTCTCAACTGGAAGAATTCAAACAACAAATAGATGATCTTATTAGTGCTCCATCCCATGGAACTATTCATCATCCTCTCTATAAATACGCATAGAATCCAACCTTCGAATGTTACCAAACGCGCAAAACGAATATTCAAAGCAATCGAAGCTTAAAGCCTCGAATACTTTCAAACAATGATTTCAAGAAGAAAGTTTACAGCTATCAAGAAACCTTTAGAGCTCACATATACCTATCGCCTTAGGTTTTAGTACACACTTCCTTAAGTCTAGGATATCCCTATCAGATGTCTCAAGCTCAGGCGTAATGCGTTTGTTGCATATGACAACTCGATTCTTAGTTGAAAACCTTCTACAAACCCCTCCCCCAAAAAGTTGTGTAGAAGTTTGGACAAGTAGGCAATGATGTGTTAGTTGTTGAAAGCTTGGTTATCTAGCACTCGTAAGCTAGAGGTTAAGTCGACTGCATCCGAAAGTAGTTAGTGGTTTCCTAGCACCAGAAAGCGTAGGATGAACGCTAAATTAGACGGAGACTATAAAGTAAACTCAATATCTAGGTTTACTCTTGTACACATAAATAAGACTCAATCCAAAGTAAGTGGATTGATTGGACAATTAGTCCGCGTAGGATTTTATCTCTCCGAACCACATAAAAACAAACATGTCTTTTACTTTCTGCATGTTATTGAATTATTATCAGCAACACACATCATCACATCATTGTTTTGAAACCCTCTATCAGTATTCGATTGATACTGAAGAGATATAAATTAAAAACTGACTAATCCATAATCGACTAAGTATTTCAATTTGTATCAAGTTTTCAGTAAGGCAAATATAGTAACCACCACATTCTGCACGCACATCAGTTATCAGTCCAACTGACTAGCTGTCTTAGTGGTCAATAGGTTTGCTAACTGATATCATTCAGGACAAGATATCTCTTGTCTGAACCGACCAACAAGATCGCATCACAACCGAACTCGGTCAACACCCTACCATCGCCTATAGATATCGATCTTGTTCAAAGAAATTTTTATTTTTTTTCTAACTGGCGTATTACCCCGTACAACAGTACGTACATAGCGGGACCATCAAGTTGTGATACATTTATTATGGTAATTAAAAAGTTACAAAAATAAATTTATTTATTTTCTTGGTTTGTATGAATTGGCGGCATGTGGCACTTAAAAAACAGTGGAATGAGTACTATTATTAACAAACAATTAATTTGGAAAGAAATTGAGCCAATAGTTTATAATATATAAGGTTATTGGCGCCAAACTACATGAACTTTGGGTCAAGTGTAATATTACACGAACTTAAGAATATTGTAATTTTTCCCAAATTGAATACGGTCAAAATTAAAGCAGACATGACAATAGATATGACACTATTTCATTAAAACGATATTGTTTTACTTTTACAATATGTAATTAAAAAAAAATCTTAAATTCCCCACACTCATCTCTCTCAAAACCCATCTCACACTGCCCCTCACCCAATCTCTCTTTCTCTAACCCCAACTAACGATGAGGTTTAGGTTGGAGAAAGAAAATTGGTGTGTGAGGTAGATTTAAGATTTTTTTAAAGATACATTGTATAAGTAAAAAATACGTTATTTTGATGAAGTGGTGCCACGTTGATTACCAAACCAACTTAAATTTTGATTGCCATTCAACTTGTGGGAAAAGTTACAATAATATTAAGTTCATGTATATATTGATAATTTTAAAGTTCGTGGTAAAAACCAAAATGAGCCCGAAGTTCATATATTTAGACGCCAATTAATATATATTGTATAAGTAAAACGATGTTGTTTTGATGAAATGATGTCATGTCGACTGTTATGTCAATTTCAATTTTCAATGTCATTCAATTTGTGGAAAAATTACGATAATGTTAAATTAATGTATTTATCGATAATTTTAAAGATCGTGGAAAACCAAAATCTATCCAAAGTTCATGTGTTTTGGTACCAAGAACCCTAATCTATAAATCCAGTTACAATTGTAAATTCCCAAGATTTTCATATATGGTATGAGAATTTCATCTTTTACTAATTTAACATTTTCTCGATGCATTTCATTAAAAAAATGTTTTTCAATGCATATTCATTTAATAATAAATAAAAAAACAGAATACAAATCTTGCATTTTGCCATTTCATTTATGTTGCTATATGTATATATATGGGATGATTAGAATAAAAACTTTTCCTCGTGTAAAATTTTGAACATTGCTTCTTTAGATATACAATAACATTTTTTATGCATACATTCATACTTCTTTTACATTAATATTTTTATATATTATATTACTATTTCTTTTGTGACAATTATGATCAAGTCAATGATCTGAATTGACTTTTTGATAATGCGGAAGAAAATATTTATTACAATAGCTAACCAAGTAAGTAAGTAAGTATAAAGAAAAAGACTTCCAGTGGTAAAATTGTTGGAATAACTAAAAATATGAATTTAAATTCTGCTAACAAAAATCATTTAAATATTATTTTGCAGACAGACTCGTTTCTTCGTCAGCGATTTTGGGGGACCAAATGTTGGATTGACCAAATTCTTGTTCAATTGAAAAGAATATGATATTTATCTCAAAGAAAAGAATATAATATGATAAATTCTTGTTCAATTGAAAATATGATATTGTCAGGCTTGACATTAAAGAGGGGGGACGGTTGGCGCTTGCCGTTCGTTAACATAAATTTTGAAGATTTCAAATCAAATAAATGGATTTTGCCCGCACGTCCGAATATCTTACCCAATCCATGTAATCTATTAACTCATCATTTCACTATTTTGTAGGACCCATCTCAACAAAGTCAATAAATATTGACTTTGATAAGGGTGGATTAACGCATAAATATCATTGTCAAAAACATTTATTTGTTATTTTTCATTATTAATTTAGAAGAATTCTGCAGAGCCTAAGAGAGATGCATTTTGGGGAGGATAGTATAGGTTTAGACTCAGTGACGGACACGGACTTTTTATTTAAAAAAGTTTAACTTTATGCTCTTTTTCACATTCATCTTTCTATTAAATATCCACAAATACATTTCCTTATTCTTCCTCCAAATCGACGCATTTGCCTCCTATGCTTCCCGGTGCTCATCCATGCTTAGGTCGCCGCCATCTTCATCGGCTTCCCCGACTCCATCTCTCCCTCATCTATCTCCCCTCTCTCTATGCGACACGAAAAACACATCTCATTCCCATCCTTTTTTAATTTCTCACACTGACAGCGGCGACGAGCTGCCTTTGCCTCCTAGCGTCTCTCTCTCCTCCACCTTCCTCTCCTATCGGCCCAAGAACCGACGACAACCTTGATGTCGTTGATGCCGCCCTTCAACCCCCCTCTCACCCTTCCCTCAAAGAAAAAAAAAACAAACAAAGTGGAGATCTTTCTCCTCTCTAACGGGTTCGAATGTTACTGAATTAAAAAAAATCATCTTTTATCTATTAAGTTTGTTCTTTAAGAAATTCTTGTTTTTATAACAATATTCACAGTAAATAAATATAAAATAATATTTATATATATATATACAAAATTAATATAAAATAATAAGTTTAATTATTAAATATGAAATTACTAATATACTTCTACTTATTTTTTCAAATTTAGTGGGGCCTAGTGCCTCCACTGCACCCCTTGGGTCCGCCTATGTTTAGGCCTAACCTATTAAGACTAATATCGCACTCTAGTCATAACAACTAGAGATTTGTTAATTCAACTCCAATGGAAGCTTTTTGATTTTTTTTATTTTTTTCCCTTCTTCTATTAATAAAGAAAAGAATTATAAACGTATTTAAGAATAACAATCCCTATAAGATCAATGAAATACGACAAATAAATACGACAAACAATTCATGCACAGGTGGGAACGCCTACTCATACAGGAAACACACAATAAATCATATATATTTATGCTATTTAGAAGAACTCAGTTATTTAATAACTCTAAATCAACATTAACCAAATCATAATTGTAAACGAAATTTGGATGTCCTAATTAACTGTCATATGAAATATATACGATACAATAAACTATTTGAGCTTGTTATATCTAGATAAAGTCAAAACTCATTAAATATGTGCATAACACGCATCTAAAATTATGTGTGCATGCTGTCTGAATTTTTCTAGATAATCTTGAAACCAGTTTAATGTGTAAGCAGATGAAACCACGTCCAAATATTCTTGTAGATTTCCGCTTCTTTCTTTTGAAGAAAAATCAACCCACACGACACGAGGGTATAATGTCCGCTCTCAAGTAGAATTTACAACGTAAATAAGTAGAAGCAAATCATAAGTTGATTTCTGCATTGTAAAATAATAATAATCCTTTTCACATACAAGCGAAGCTCTAAATTATTAAAGTAATAATATTTCCATGGGGCTGCCGATAAATATTATTAGTTATACATATCCTTTATGGTGATGGAACTTTGTGCTAATGAGTGATTTCCTCCTCCCAACTTGTACCAAAGCAGTTGCAGAAACCAAGCACGTTAATTCAGACATGAAATTCTCACCTTCCTTTTGGAATGTTTCAATCCTCCACCGCTAAGTTTGCCGAAGCAACTGATGAAGAAGAAGAAGAAAAGAATTAGGTGCATATGATCATATCCATGTGATTCTTTCCAACTCCTAACTTTTCTGCTATTATGATTTAGATCTTTTCTAAATCATAGTTATACAACGTCAAGTGCAGATGGTGCAGCCAACGTTCCAAACCCGAATTTTCGTGTTTTCTCCTACGACGATCTCAGAGTCGCCACTCAAGGATTCAAGAACAAGATCGGAGAGGGTGGATTTGGTTCTGTTTACAGGGTTGCTCCCATCTCCACTTTTATTTTTCTAATGAATGTTCATACACTTTTGTTTTTAATTAATTGTTGGTCAACTATTGTAGGGGCGGCTGATTGGTGACAGGTTTATAGCTGTCAAAGTTTTGTCTGTGGAGCTGGAATCGATGCGTGGTGAGAGGGAGTTCATATCTGAGATAGCAGCATTATCCGACATCAAGCACGATAATCTCGTCACTCTCAGAGGCTGCTGCGTAGATGGAGCTCAAAGACTTCTTGTGTATGATTACATGGAAAACAACAGCCTCGCTCATACATTTCTCGGTAAATTTAAAAAAGGATTAAAAAAACTATATATATTTACAATGTTTTTGAAAAATATCCTGAAATTGAAAATTCAATAACAAAATGATGAGTTACCTTGTCGGATCCCTATGTGGATTTTACGAGGATTTTTTTTTCCACCTAAGAGTTAAAAGCGAGATAGTTTATATCACAAACTTTGAAAAAAGTTATAACTATGGTTCGACATCAAGAATCCAACAATGAAAGATGAATCACATCGCCAAATTCCATGAGTTGAGTATAATTTTCAAAAAAACATCAAGGTTCAGAACATAGATTATACTCTTCAATACTTAGGTGGTAAAGATAAATCCACGTAATTCACGCGAGAATCTAGCAAAGTGACTCATGATTCCATCGCTAGATTCTCGATTTGAAGACATTTTTAAATAACGCAAAATTTTGGAGGTTTTAAAAAATCAAAGAGAAATTGAGTTTGATGAATCTTGGTTTGCGACAGGATCGGAGCAGAACAGGGCGAGGTTCAGTTGGGCGCTGAGGAAGCGCGTGGCGGTGGGCGTGGCGCAGGGCTTTGCTACCTGCACGAAGAGGTGAATCTCACATCATCCACCGGGACATCAAGGCCAGCAACATCCTTGTCGATGGCGACTTCACACCTAAGCTGGCCGACTTCGGCCTCGCCAAACTCTTCAGGGACAATGTCTCCTACATCAGCACCCGCGTCGCCGGAACGCTGTGAGTACAAGTGGTTTAACTCTGACGCTTAATTGTGGTATTGTTCTCTCTCATCATGTCCTTTGTTTGCAGAGGCTATCTGTCTCCGGAATATGCCTACAGCGGCCACCTCACCCGCAAGTCCGACGTCTACAGCTTCGGAGTGCTACTGCTTGAGATCGTCAGCGGCCGCCAGGTTGTCCAATACCATTTCCAACACGGGGAACAGTTCCTCGTGGAGAAGGTGATTAACAGATTTTGGATTTTATGTGAAAGCTTATATTTTGAGAGTGTGTTGTGGTGTGGCAGGCGTGGGAGCTGTACAATGCCAAAAGCCTTTTGATGTTGGTGGATTGTGAATTAAAGGGGAATTCTCGGAAGAAGAAGCCCTTCGGTTTCTCAGAGTGGGGCTGCTCTGCGTGCAGGAGATCACGAGGCTCCGGCCTGCAATGTCTGCGGCCTTGAAGATGTTGAACGATGAGATGAGTGCAGAAAATGTTGAGATATCCCAGCCTGGCCTTGTTTCTGATTTCATGGAAGTTAAAATACGAAGGCGTGCTTCATCAAACTTTACTTCTTCCCCGGCATCCAGCAGCACCGCTAGTTACCAAGCGCGATAAACCAATAGGAATTGCAGATAGATTTTCAAAATCTTTAACTTCTTGAAGCGGATTCGTTGTACAAAAAGAGGATGTCTCCAGTGTATATGTGTAACATTTTTTTTCTTCAGTCAGCAGCTGTGAATGACGTAACAATTATCTTCTTGATATTATGGTTGCAAGAATACGTTGACAAAATAAGGAAAGGAAAAATTACAGCAGAAAATTTTTAAGATATCATACTACTACTAAAGGAGGTGAAGGCGACAGGCATGTCTTAAAATCACTATCCATCTTTGACCATCCCCTGCAATCAAAGCACCCTAGCTAACAACATCCAATTCTCACAGATTCAATCATAGATTTATATATGATTCAGAAGCAAGAGAAAATCTAAAGATCAAACCAAACACTAACCTTCAAATCAGTTCCTGCAGACAAAGCCATTAAGGTTTTTCAGTTGATGAGGTATATAGTTCTCTTGTGATTTCACTAGGCTACATGGGCCTCTGTGGCCTGCCTCATTTGACATGAAATCAGAGCTTTGAGTGTAGAATCTAACGCCTAGGTAATGATACGAACATAGCTCCTAGAACGCCACCCACAAAGGCCCCCATGGATGTACTCAGCAGATGGCACACAAGGAGCCAGGCATGCCTCCATATACATGCCTCAGTTGAAGCCTTTGGCTCTTCGGAGATGTTCCTGGGGCCGGGGCCATACAAGATAGGTCACCTTTTCTTTCACTGTGAGATGCAATGCTAAGAAAAGTAGAATGTCTAAAACAAAGCATTAGAAATTAAACAGACCTTGCCCAAATCCCAACTGAATATGAGCGGGAAAACTTAGAACCATGATGTTATTCAATTCTTCCTGCTTCTCAGATTTAATGCATTTAGAGGAACATATATTGTACTCTTTTGGAACAACTCATATGGATGTGTCTGCATCATGCTCTTAATAGCTGACAACTACAGTGCAAAATAAATTTGTGAGAATCTGAAGTTGAAGAAAACATGATATAAGCTAAATTACATCTCTGACTTCCAAAAGAGATTGCCTACGTGACGTAATGGAGTCTTAACAGAATTCTCCGTACCGAATATGAGCTATTAGTAATACGAAACTAGTTGTTTTCCTGTTAGAAAAAATAGATCCTGATAGTGATACATAGGAATTCATTTCTGTAAACCTTCGTAAAATCTGGATTGAACTTGGTAAGCAATACGATTTACAACAAGCTCAAAATAAAATGTACAATTGCAGGATTATTATTACAGGCACACATTTTAACCTTTCACCTTTGCAGGAAGAAAAAAATTACACCAAAAATTATAGAAAATCGAATCCGAAACTACAAAATCAATCCTTCCTTGACTAAATGGTCGAGCAAAGAGCCAAACCGACATAGAAGCCCTCTGATTAGGATCCTCTCAAAGCAAGCTCTGCTATGTCCGCGAGTTTCAGCAGAGGCTCGACGTTTCTAGGTAGAGCCACGCATCGATCAATCGTGGCAGCAGCCCTCCCTGCTTGATCTGAGGCAATGCCCAGTCTACTATGTTAGGAGGGGAGCACTCGTCGTAAGCTTTCCTTCCACTTAGTATCTCAAGAAGCACAACCCAAATCCATAAACATCTGTTTTCATGTCTGCATTGGAGTCCCTGCCTTGGGGTGAGGAGCCCAAATCAGATATCCGGGCTCCCCATTCAGCCCAAGAGGATCTTGAGGTCCTAACATCGCGATGCACAATTGGTGGTACAACCTCCTTATGCAGGTATTTGAGTCCCTTGGCCGCCTGCATAGCGATCTTGAGCCTGAGGGTCCAATTCAGAGTCGACAGGCCTCCATGGAGGTGGTCGTGGAGAGTCCCGTGTGGCATGAACTCGTAGACTAGGAGGCGCTCCCCATCTCAGCACAATAGCCCAGCAAGTTGACAATGTTGGCATGCCTGAGATTGCAGAGGATTTCAAGCTCACTTTCAAAGTCTCTGCTATTGGTGTGGATTATAGTAGCTGCATTGGCTCTCTTCACGGCTAACTGCCTCCCATCGGGAGAACAGCCTTGTAGACGGCCGTAGCTTCCCTTCCGAGCTCGTTGAACTCCTTGAAGCCGTTGGTCGCATCTTTCAGCTCAGATAGGCGGAAAACCTGAGCTACCCCGGGCATGGGCGACTGTTGCCGGAGCGTGCTGATCTGCACTGCCATCTGCTTCGAGATCAGCTGTCCTGATCCCGAAGCAGAAGAGGCAGTGGCGCCTTCTTCCCTGCTCGTTGCTGACGCGGGGAGAAGGCACCATGCGATCAGGATGAGGAGGAATCCGAGGCAGAAGAGCCGATGATGAGGAGCAGCTGCCGCAGCTCATCATTATGGGATGACTGCGACTGCGGTGAACTCTTCAGCTTGCATACATCCTCGCACGTGCTGTTCTGGCAGAGCGAGCACGGTGTGCAGACTCGATCGGCGTCGGAGCTGCAGAGGCTCGAAGGGAAGAAGCCTTGGCTGCAGTTGACGCCGCAGGGGGAGCAGATTTTGAGATCCTTCCTCACGCACAGGCTCGTCAAATCCGGCTCGTTCAGGAGGCTGGCGTTGAAGCCGAACATCCCTCGCCGCAACCGCCGGCTCTGCACAGCCCCGGCTGCAGAGCTGCAACGGCGGATCGAAGTTCACTTGAGACGATACATTAGCGAACCAGCAGTCGAGAACGAGATCGTCTTCTCTGATTCCGCAGGTGAGCCACCCGACGAGGAGATGGAAAGGAAGCCGGCGCCTCTGGGGATCAGCGACGCGTTGAAGCTACCCCAGCACTCTATCCCATGGTTATCCTCTCTGATTCCGCAGAAATGCTGCGCCCCGCCGCCAGCGCCACCAGTCTGATTCCGGCTGGAGTAGTATCGTCGTACGAGTTACTGTTTCCCCAGCATTTTATCTCGCCGGACCTCTGCGAGACGCCGCAGATTGAGTCTACATTCGAAGCCAGCGCCAAGAAATTCTCCGATACGCCGGAGACGGTAAGATTGCCGGAGTTTGGTCCCCAGCACTCGATGCCTCCGTCAATTATCACGCCGCAGCTGAAGCCATCTCCGGAGACAAGCCTAGTAAACACAACGGAGCTAGCGTTCTGATCGTAGAAACGGAGGCTCTGCTTCGAGCTCAGACTCGTGTTCGACAGTTTGATGATATCCCAACAATCGACGGTGCCGGAGACGTTTTCTGCGAAATACGATCCCCGGATCGCGCAAACGTGATCCTTGCCGGAGGCGATGTGGGAGTACGCATTGAGCTTGAACGGATCCGGCACGAGATCGGAAGTTTTGGCGAATCCGATTGAGTCCCAGCACAAAGCCTGAGAGGTGTCCGCCATAATGCCGCAGAGAAAACCCTCCCCACCGGAGAGCGCGGCCATGGGAGGCAGAGCGGTGGAGTATTGCGACGAGCTGGAGGCCGTGGAGGAGCTGTTGTTGGCGTCCCAGCAAATCACGGCCTGCTTGCCGCTGGCGTCGATGGCGCAGAAGAGGGAGTGGTCACCGAAGGAGGCCGAAATGGGGCCCATGGAGCCGAAGCCATATGCGGAGGAGGCGAGAATAAGGAGATAGAGGAGTGGGAGATGATGCGATGCGGGATTAGGCGAAGGCCGAGGAAAGAAGTTGGGAGGGATTTTCATGATTGTGATAGAGGAGAGTAGTACAGGAGAGTGGTATAGAGGACATGGATATGGAGTGAGAGAGAACATGGCTGTTGCCATATTTACAGTTTTCTTCATTTCGACTTCTGTTTTTAAGCTGTAAAATATTTTTCACGATTTTATTATATTCCCAAATCTGATATGAGAATCTTGTCTCGCAAATCTTGATATGTACATCTAATAACAAGAGAATTATATCTTTCTTTTTCTAAAATTCTTTGACGAATTTAGTAAATATCACATCCCAATTTGGTCTCAAGATTACATTACTCAATCCGCCCGCCATCTCCAGATGAACATAAATAGTTTAATTAAGGCTTAATAGCTTCTATAACCATAAACTGTCTATTGTTTGTTTTCTCTCATGAACTTTAATGAATCTTGGTACACACTGATTAAGAAGAACAACATGTAGAGGTAGCAATGATGGAGGCTTAATATAATGATGAAGGCTTAGTTGATGAGGGATTGAGGTGGTCTAGTTGGTCAAAGTACCAACTAGCAAATACTGATACTTTATATGTTTGTAGCTGGCAAACTAGGATTCTGAACAAAAAATATAAAATAAAATTGATGGTGGGAATGGGATGTATGTATGAACCGTTGCAGATTGCGAGTACTTTCTCAAAATCCTACAACGTTTGGCTAGGGTTTCTTGTTGCCATGCACATGCCTTTCAGTTTGTCACCATAAATTCCCAATTTTCTGACCAATTACACTTTCTGTACTTGTCCTCTTCTTGCAACATCTTGTGCCTTTTGAATTTCGACCAATCCAGTCAATTATTACATATGTATTAGAAAAGGAAATTGCTTAAAACAAATTCAGCTTACAAAATAGTCTAGTATTGGAGTAGGGACATGGAGACCATGAGCATGCAGGTGTTAAAAATTGATATTATATTTTATGCAAACAATTGTGTTTATCTAGTATACGGTATATCCATTCTAATTAAGAGTTGATTAATTTGTAATTATAATTTATTAATCCCTAATAGAGTCTATTAATCATAATTATGATTTAATTAGATCATAACACCATGTTGTGCATCTGATTGCATCGAAGTGTACCTCATGAAAAGAATAACCATTTCTTGGCTTTATTAATTTGTTGGATGCAACTTGGTAAGTGACCCATTATATATTTATATAGGATCCGAGCAAGTGTTAAAAGTTGGTGGTTAAACTTAAACCTGGGATCAATTTAAATGGGTCATGTATGTAAAAAGGCAATGCATCATTCTTGGTCAAAGTTTACACAAAAACCAGTCCAAAAAAATAGAGAAATATGAATCTTTATAATCCATTAAGCATGTGAATGAGAGAAGTGTATGGTGTTATAGTCCAAAATGTGGTTGAGCCACATTATCAACCAAAATGAAAAGGTTCAATCATGCATGCATGGATTCTGGAGAAAGAGGACCCCAATCCCTTTTGCATTTTTCGTTATCATCGTAATATCCATATATACTCACAGACATTTTTTATCTGTACAAATGTCTATATAATAATTTTGTTGCAATTGGGTGCATATGGGACCTTTTTGGATCTGAATAATTATATCCCACTTGTGCTAAATAAATTTGAGGCTTCATGTGATTTGTCTGCGTACAAAAGACAGACAGATTCCGCATAGATTTTTCTGTATATATAACTAGAACCTTCCTATATGGAGTCAGAAATTCAGATACATGATTGTAGATTCGGAGGTTATGAATGAATCAAATAATTAATGAGTTATTTGATTTCAATTGGTTATAAACTCACAATGAGGATTAGAAAAAAATGAATCAATGAGTTAGCTTGTGAGGTAACTCATAAAATATGAGTGTATATATGACTTGTGATGTAGCATATGATTTTTTTACTTTTATTTGTATATAATACATATATGTCCTGAGTTAACTCATAATATGAATATATGGCTTGTGGTGTAACATGTGACTTTTGTACTTTTTTATGCATATTTTATTTAAAAATATCCGTCTCATTAAACTTATTTATTGGAAGAAAGTCTTATACTTTAGTAGAAACAAGTTCAACATATAATTTACTTTTTCAGTGAAAGGATGAATAATTCTATTTCTATTTAGAATTATATTTGTAAAGCCTGTTTAGAATAAGCTCTTGAACTTTAAAAGGATTAGGAAAAAATAAAAATAGCAATTATAATACTTTTAACACGTTAATTTACTTTTCTTTAACGAAATGATGAATAACCTAATTGAAAATAATATTTATAAAGTTAAACTCAATTCGATTTGAATAAATTTGCAAGATTTTAATGTATAAAGTCAAACTCGCTCGAAATTAAATACACAAATGAAACTAAAGTTGTTAAATAAAAGATTGACTAGATTCAACTGGAAATTTATGGTTCATGCACGTAAGAAACTTCTATGTTATGATGCATTCAAATAATTACTGCTACTACTTTTGGATTTATAGCTTAAGAAAGCATTTCCCAGCTATTTTTTTATTCTTGCTCCAAAAGAGAAGTCTATTATGGAACTCCACGCTCTAACCCTATGAAACTGTGAAATGATAAATTATGGTGACTCAACGGTTAAGTAATTAGGAGAATTTGTGCGTAGTGTCCACAAGGATTGGTGAAACTCCCACACCACTAGAGGTCGATTTTTGGTTCTTGCTTTAAATCTACTAATTCTTAACTAATTGAGCTAAACCCGTGGGGGCACTATTTCATTATTCTATTAATTATTTTGGTATATATATATAGTTAGGTTCAAATAAGAACTATTTTATCTTAAAAACTAAGAACCAAATGAATTTATTATGAAAGTTGATGAATCCGTTAGATAAGTTACTGAATTTAAAAATTCAAAAATTTTCACCCGGGTTCGAATCCCATGGTAGGCGAAAATTCCATTTTTTTGGATTCAGTAACTTTTCTAACGGATCATCAACTTTCACAGTGAATTTATTATTTTTTGGTTCTCACATTCTGACGATAAAAGTGGTTCTCACGTTAATTCTCCCATATATATAGGGTTGGGTTGGGTTCCCGTAGTACCCGGTCCCCAGATAGTATGTAGTACTCAATCTAGACCACTCATTTCGAACACGTGGACGCATCAAAATTTGACACGTGGCAACCCATTTTTCGTCCAGGGACAAAATGGGAAGGCACCCAGCGGGCGCTAGGTGCCCGTCGGCGTTGGGTAGGGGTGTCCGCGGGCGTTGGGGTCTCCGCGGGCGCTGAGTTTGGGTTGAGGCGCAACAAAACACAGATAATGCATATAGAATAACATGACAATGCATTTAAATGAACATAAAACTGCATCGCGCCCAACCGGCGCTGGGTGCGAGCAAGCGAGCGTTGGGTGGGCTCCGACGCTGGGTAAGGGCGCTGGGTGCACGCCAGCGTTGGGTAGAGACGTTAGGTTTGGAAAAGCCACAATAAAACACAAAAAAATACATATGAAATAACATAACACTGCATTCACTTGAACATAAAACTGCATCGCGCCCAACCGGCGCTGGGTGCGAGCAAGCGAGCGCTGGAGTGTGTTTTCGCGCGAGCACGAGCGCACGTTGGGCGCGCCCGCGCGCTAGGCGCGAGCTTCCAATCACATGCATTATTCTCTTCAACTGCATGCATTTTTTGTTCATTTTAATGCATTATCCAGTTCAACTAAATGCATTGTTTGTTTTTCGCAATCACATAACAAATCAAATTACTAATCTACCCTTAATGAAGCGAAAATTATCGAAATTAAGCTTAAAAAGTCCGAAAAAATCTGAACCATATGATCTATTAGATGAGTGGATAAGATTGAGTACTATCTCAGGCCCGGGTACTATTTGATCCCTTCTCTCTATATATATATAACAATGGACGAGCAATGTTTATCCGTTGAACTTCTTCGTTATACTTTGTACTACAAATATTCTAAAATAGACCAAAGAAAAAAAGAAAAAAGCATAGTAAATATGATATTGTCATCATAGTAATATAGCATTCAACACACATATCATACCCTATTAATAAGTAAAATCGTAGACAAAAACTTGTATGACCTCTTTCTCACTATATGCTCAGGAAAAAAAAGTAATAATTTCTACAAATAAAATTGATCATTGTTCTGAATAAAAGTGACTGTTGTTATAAATAAATTTAACAGTTATAAATAAAAGTGACACTTATTATGAATAAAAATGATAATATTATGAGAGAGCATGTAACACCCTAAATTCATAATTTAAAATTACTATATTTTCTTTAATAGTTAAAGCGGAAACATGTCAAAGTGGATTTTTCCCCTTTATATATATTGATTAAAATATTCAAATAACATATATAAAATAACTCAAATAAAATTTACTAAATAATGAGTCCCACAAACTCAACTCTAAACTTTGTACGACAGAACTGATGCCAACCAATGACCCAAAACAAATTACGCAAGACCTAATAACATGAAATAAGTTGGAGTTCTAGTAACTCAAATCCAACAATGATAATAAAGAAAAAGAAATTAAACAAAATAGCACAAGTCTTGAAAGGAACTAAAAGCGACATAACACCACTAGGCACACCCATACAGCCACGCCGCTCCACGATCACAGACCTGAAAATATTTTAGATAAAAGAGGGTGAGCACAAAAACGTACTCAGTGATGGAAAATAAGGAATATCATTATTTTTGTCCAAAAGTGTATACATCGCATGAAAGTAATAGCCAATCATATTCAGGCTCACCGGCATATCCACTTGCAATCTCATCGCATGCAATCAATATCATATCTAGCCTCACCGGCATAGGATATACACGTAGCCAATAACTCACGTCAAGGCTCAGCCTCACCGACTTAAAATCATGCATCACCGGTGTAGGATATACACATGGCCAATGACTCACCGCCAGGGCTTTCCACTTGTATACTCACCGCATGTAATAAATATCGTATCACAATCCAAACCACGACGTTGGACATAAAAGAATATTTCTCAAACCAATTCCATTTTCACAATAAATATGTTTATTCAAATCACATATTTATAAGTTAAAGAAGATTTCACCCACCTTATCTTATCGAGCAAAATAAATCAAAATCAATCAATTCTGAGACGAGGGTCCTAGTTGCACCATACCAGTTAAATAATACAAATTTATAAGTGCCTATAAGAATCTCTTGAAAAAAATCCTTAATCATAACTAACATTTATTTGAATCTATAGGGCCAACTTTACGAAACTTATTACCAATATAAATTAGCGTAAAAGTTCTGGAAAGACTCGACTATTAAAAATAAATCTTTAAACTAAACGAAGTCCAAAACTAAATAAAAGAAAAGTTCAAACCTAAAGAAGTCTACGTTTGTTTGATACAAACAATAATTTACTCATCTTGTTTTATGAAAAAAATAATTAGAATAGTGTTATCTAAATAAATAAATAAATAAACAAGGCAATCAACGTGATTTTTATGAAAAATAAAAAAAATGCAGCGTCATCTATCTTTGCAAATTGAAATTGGATAAATGGACTCATCCATTAAATTCAAATTTTAAGCACTGCAATCCAAGCTTCTTAATTAATCTTCAATAATTTATTAATAAGTATTTAAATTCTAAGTCTTATTAAATTAAAAGACAATATGATTTTCTTTTATCAGCAGAGAGCATGATAAGGAAAGTTACCCACAAACATTGACCTTAACAAGGTTATTATGATATGACATGTTGATAGCAAAACTCACCACGTTGATATAGCAATGCTTGAGAAGAGAGTAGTAGTTTTTTTGTTTGGGATATTCAATAGCAGTGGAATAGTGTGCTTACAAAATTTATATAACCTTAAAGATATCCTAATCCTATTAGAACTCTTGTAAATTAAATCTTATTCCTACATAAATATAAAATAGAACTTGGGCTCAATAAAATTATGTTTTACCAAGCCTAATTTGAGGATAAATAATATAATTTAATAATTATATAAGCCCAACTTATTTTATTACTTAACCATATATATATATATATATATATATATATATATATATATACTGAGGTTCAAATAAGAACCAATTTTAACGTGAGACCTAAGAACCACGAAAATTCTTTACGAACAAAATGAATTTGCTATGAAAGTTAATGAATCCGTTGGAAAAGTTACTGAATCCAAAAATTCGAATTTTTTACCCAGGGTTTGAATCCCATGAGAGGCGAAAATTTTATTTTTTTGGATTCAGTAATTTTTCCAGCGGATTCATCAAGTTTCACACAAAATTCATCATTTTTTGGTCTCACGTTCTCACGATAAAAATGATTTTTACGTTAACCCTCCTCTATATATATATATATATATATATAGGGAGGTTAGGGTGAAAGGTATTATGTGTAAGAAATAAGAATATATCCCATCCATTGAAATCAATGGAATCAAGGAACAAGATTTAATCATATATTAAATCATCCAAATATAAAAATTCTCTGATTTTTCCGCACATATCGAAAAGGGTAATTTTGTCAAATGTTATGTAGTATCTATTGCAAGATATGGTAATCTTCCGTAAAATCTGTTTCTTTTTTCGATTTTCAGAATATGGCAACAATTAATGAAAAAATTTCTTGATTCTCGTGGAAAACAATTCCTTCCCAAATCAAATATAATATCAAACTGTGTTCTTCTATCATTCCCAACTAAAACACATTGAATCTCGTTGAAGAAGCAGCGCATATCTGTATATTGAATCTCGTTGAAGAAGCGGCGCATATCTGTATAATATCAAACTGTATTCTTCTATCAAGGGATTTATTTATTCACAATTGCGTTGAAACTTCCTATTTGTTTTTTTCTACTTTTTTGAAACTTTTGTCATATATTGTTATGTTATTACGCAGATGAAATTATATATCATATATTGTTGTTGGTTTACCCATTGTTCTGTTATTACACATATGAAATCCTATATCATATTTTGTTGTTGGTCTACCCATTGTTCTGTTATTATATATATGAAAATCTATATCATATTTTGATGTTTGTGTGTCATAATTTAAATTGAATGTAACATATTCTAAATACGCATATGATCTGTGATGATTTAAAACGCATATTTGATATTGGTGTATCATATCTTATTGTTTATGTATCATATATTGTACACAGTGTTTTATTATTGCATATATGTAATATAATATCATATGAAGTTGTTTATGTATCATATAAATATATAAATATAGCACATTAATAACACATTTACAACTCATTGTTCTTTTATTACATATATGAAAATATCTATCATATTTTGATGTTTGTGTATCATAATGTAAAATGAATGTAGCATATTCTAAATACGCATAAAATCTGTGATGATCTAACAAGCATACTTGATATTGTTATATCATATCTTATTGTTTAATGTATCATATCTTGTAAACATTGTTTCATTATTGCACATATGAAAATATAATATCATATAAAGTTGTTTGTGTATCATATAGATAATGATATAAATATAGCACATTAATAACACATTTACAACCCATTGTTACGTTATTAGACAGATGAAATTCTATATCATATTTTGTTGTTGGCCCATCATTGTTCATTAGTATTTATAAAAAATTCTATATCATATTTTGTTTCTTGTGTATCATATATTTGGTTAAGTATATCACATTAATTGAAAATCTATATAATATATTGTTTTGTTGTATCCATTGTTACATTAGTACATATGAAATTCTATATCATATATTGTCGGTCTTTGTAAAATACGCTTTATAAATGTAGCACTTTTAAATGATACGAGATGAACAATAATGATCTTATTCTCATATTTGATATTGTTGTATCATATCTTATTATTTGATGTATCATATCGTGTACTCATTGTTTTTTGTTATTGCACAGATGAACTTCTGTATCATATATTGTTTTTGGTGTATCATACAGTTATAGAAATGTAGCACATAAAAAACATATTTACACATCCTTATAACTATTTATATCATATACTTTGTTAGGATTTTCATATCTTTGTACAAAAATATCTTATTATTGTGTACATCCGATAAAACAACATGATGGGTGAATAAACATATGATCTGTCATGTTGGTGTATATTTGTATCATATTTTGTTTTTGTTGTAGCATATATTGTTAACACAAACATATTCCAAAGAATTGGGTGTAGTATATATATAAAAACCTTTTATCGGTGATGTACAATACATTTAGCATATATCGTATGTTACTGCATAATTTTATTTTACATGTCATATATTGTTCATTCTATGTCATTCATTATATATATATGTATCACATAGTTATGTCATATATAATACATAAATATATTCACATACTACTTATATATTATCATCACTTATAAAATTTATATATCACATCGTGTTATATGAGTAGCATATAAATATATGAATGTATCATATCAAATATATATACACAACTTAATAAAATTGGATATCATATGAATTATTGTCATATCATATTACGGTAAATTTGTTGCATAAACGATTTTCATATAAATCTTATCATCGGGTTTGTATTGTATATATCATACATACAAACATCACTATTTCAAAAGATCGAGCTAATATAATCGCTTCAAGATCGATTTAATATCATTGTTTCATATATCATTAAGAATAAAAATAATAAACATTATATAGAATGATAAAGAACAACATACCCTTAATCTCATTTGTCATATGAACTTCGTCCATATGCGGTTGAGAATCTGTGACATCTGAAATGATATAAACCTTTCTCAATTAGAAACGAGTAAATACAAATTACATGAACACATATAATGTGCAACATTGTATTATAACATGCGATACAACTCGTGTAATATATGCAACATAATAAATTTTTATGTTTATGCAAGAACAATAAAACAAAACTAAAATCATGCTTCTCATAAAAAAAAACATACCATTAAATTCATTTGTCATATGAACTTCATCAATTTAAAACGAGTTAATACGAAATACCATGAACACAAAATATTGTGTGCAACACTACATTATATCATGTGATACAAACTTTGTAACATATGATACGTAATAAAGCCAGATGTTCATGCAATAATCATTAACAAAATAACAAAAAAATCATACTCATACCTAAACCCTCCATTATCTTCGTAATTGATTTGTGATATTAGTTGCAAACAAAAAAAGGGACGTCCAAAAGTACTGCGTTTTCTTTTCGCAATTTAAAAAAAAACATATCAACACATTAACTACCTAATCCCATAATTATAGCAACTTCCTTCTTTAAATTAACTGTAATTACAAAATTACCCTAATAAAAAACGATTGTAATTTAAAACGTTGCACACGGTATGAACAATTGCGAGATTCGTAATATCTAATCTTGCACGTCTTTTCTCTAAATAAAGGGTGGATTTCATTCTTATATTTCTCACACAATTATCTATTCTCATATGATCTCTCCCTATATATATATATATATATATATATATATATATATATATATATATCTTTGTAAATTAATTTACGAAGCGCTAAATAAATTTTGAAGTTCGTTTCTAATTAGGGGCGCAACTACAAACTCCCTCAAGTAACGTAAAAATCGAGCATGTCAAATATTCACAAATCCAATGTAAATTATTTAAAATTTAAATCAAATTAAAGTAAGTAAAAAATGGGACGTTACAACCCTACCCACTTAATAAAAATTTCGTCCTCGAAATTTTTCTTACCCTATGCTATTAGGGATGGGTACTTAGCTAAAATTTCATCATCACGCTCCCAAGTCGCTTCCTCGGGTTCATGGTGACTCCACTGTATTTTAATTAAATTCATGCGCCGGTTCTTTAACTCGTAGATTTTCGATCTAGAATCACGATGGATTTTTCCTCGTATGTTAGATCCTTATTAAGTGATATACCACTATACCACATGACTCGGGTGATGCATATACTTCCTCAAAAATCGAAACATGAAAAATCTTATGCACAAATGATAGCTCAGGTGATAACGCCAAAAGATAAGCAACATCTCCAATCTTTCCCAAAATTTCAAACGGTTCGATGAAACGAGGTCTTAACTTTCCTTTCTTACCGAATCTCAAAACTCCCTTCAATTGTGCTACCTTTAAAACGGGCTGGATCCCGAGGACTATGCATGACATTGTCACCCCAATGACGGGTCGAGCAAAGTCACGCATCCGCGTGTTTCCTTAGCTATTTCACAATTACTTAGCTATTAGTCGGAATGTTGGTCATTATTGGGGTTGCGTTGGGATCCACGGGTCATTTCCTATAAAAATTCAATTTCACTTTATGATGTTAATATTCTCAACTTAACTAACAATAAGCTAAAATATTTGACGACACTCGAGTTTCAAAAAATATCTTTCATATAGTCCAACTTTTTCATATTCGTTTATCCAAAATCTACTAACAAACCAAAAATAAAAAAGTGAACAACAAAACGTTCATGCAAGAAAAGAAACAAAAACATCAAAACTTAATTTTCCTATTCGTCGTCACTGCTAATCTCTTTATTTTCGGACTAGGATGTTCTTCGGGGTCCTCTTCCTTTTCGGGATCCTCATCTTCTTCTTTTATTCTCTCATTCTCTTGAGGTACTTCCACATTCTGCTGTGGGAGTGGTGACACACGACCTTCGTCATCTTCTATAATTGTTATGCCACGAAAAAGATCATTACATCTGCGAATAAGGTGCCATGTAATCCTCAAAGTTGATTTGACGCTGACCATTCTCCAAGATTGTCTCTCGATCTGTAAAGTCCTTTCCAGCGATAGCCTTAACTTCGTTGGGTGTAAGATAAATGACACTAGAGGTAACTTCATATTCAGGTATTGGTTGTCCGTACGTAATAATCTGCCATCACAACTCTCTCCAATCTACAAAGTTCTCTACGACGCCTAGAGTGGGATACCAAGTACGTTGCCAGAATTGAACTATGACAAGTGCATGCTCATAAACTAGAGATATATTATTGTTATTCTCCATCTAACCTACACAGGTGAGGCATAATAATAAAGCAACTAAGTCCCTTCTAATTTCAAGAACACACAAATAAGTAAAAATATCAATCAACTCATGCTCAAGTTCAACAATAATTTTTCAACAAAATGATGCACAACTCTCACATAATGCCATATACATATCTCCACCACATTTCATAATATCTGAGAAAGAATCTTCACTACGAAGTGTTCACCAAGATACTTTATCATACAAAAGCAAAGTAAGTTACCTCGATTAGGAGTGCGTATCGGGAATGGGTGGTGTCATTTGTCATAACAATATCATATAACAAATTATTTTTAAAAAAATATTTATAGTCTACAGAAACGTAGACCTGCTCTGATACCACTAAATGTAACACCATAAATTCATAATTTAAAAATGCTATATTTTCTTTAATAGTTAAAGTAGAAACATGTAAAAGTGGATTTTTTTCCTTTTATATCTATTGATTAAAATATTCAAAATAACATATATAAAATAACTCAAATAAAATTTACCAAATAATGAGTCCAACAAACTCAAATCTAAACTTTACACGACAGAACCGATGCCAACCAATGATCCAAAGCAAATTAGGTACGACCTAATAGCATGAAATAAGTTGGAGTTCTATTAACTCAAATCCAACAACGATAATGAAGAATAAGAAATTAAACAAAATAACATAAGTCTTGGAAGGAACTAAAAGCGACATAACACCACTAGGCATACACATACCGTCACGCCGTTCCACGATCGCTGACCTAAAAATATTATAGATAAAAGGGGATGAGCACAAAAACGTACTCAATGGTGGGAAACAAAGAATATCATTATTTTTATCCGAAAGTGTATACATCATAGGAAAGTAACATCCAATCATATTCGCCTCACCGGCATGTCCACTGCATACTCACCACATGCAATCAATATCATATTCATCATCACCGTCATAGAAATCCGCCTCACTTGCATAGGATATACATATAACCAATGACACACCGTCAAGGCTCAGCCTCACCGGTTTAAAATCCTGCATCACTGGCATAGGATATACACATGGCCAATGACTCACTGTCAAGGCTAGAGCCGGCAAAATGAGCTCGGCCGAAAAGCCCGCCCGGGGTACCCGGGGTTTGGGCCGGTTTGGGCTTCAAAATTAAAAGCCGAAAAAATTGGACCTAAAAGCCCACCGAAAAAACCCGGCCTCAGGGCTTTGAAAAAAAAGCCGGGGTTTTGGGCTAAAAAGTCCACCGATTTTTATTAAATATATATATTTATAATATTATTTAATATACATATCTATATTTTTTTAATAATATTAATTATATTTTAAATAATTATTTATTTTTTATGGTAACAATTTTCTTACTAATTCACATACTGGTCAGGAAAATAAATTCTGGAAAAAATAATAACCTCATAAATCATTCAAAAATAATTCCTAAGAGAAATTATCTCCAAAAATATATATACATTGATGATTAATGATCTTATAGCATGTAAAATCTATTTTGAATCATTGATCTTAAATATATACAGTATAATTAATTTATTTTATTCTATTATTTTATGAGTATAAGTCGGATTGACGTTTAATAATATCATTTATCTTTGATTTGTAATTACCGATTTTTCTCCTTAAATTAAAGAATTAAAATCATATCGCATTACAATATCATTGCATGAATACATAAATAGGTCAAGATATACAAGAAGCATTATCATAAGAAAAGTAAGCTCAAAATATTCTCATCATCGATTTTTATTTAAGTTAAGGAGTTATGAGATCTTAATTAAATAATTATTTTTAATTTAAAATATTAATTTTATATATTAAAAATTAAAAATTATCTAAAAAAGCCACCGAAAGCCCGCCCGGGATTGGTTTGGGCTTCATATTTTTAGGTCCGAAAAATTTCGGATCCGACCCGGCCCGGCCCGGCCCGAAAAATTTAAAAGCCTGACGAGCCCGGGGGTCGGGCCGACCCGGCCCGCTACTTTGCCACCTCTAGTCAAGGCTTTCCACTTGCATACTCACCACATGCAATAAATATAGTATCACAATCCAAACCACGATATACACGTTGGACATAAAAGAATATTTATCAAATCAATTTCGTTTTCACAATAAATATGTTTATTCCAAATAACATATTTATAAGTTAAAGAAGATTTCACCTACCTTGTCTTGTCGAGCACAATAAATCAAAGTCAATCGATTCTGAGACGAGGGTCCTAGTTGCACTGCACCTAGTTAAATAATACAAATTTATAAGGGCCTATAAGAATCTTTAAAAGAAATCCTTAATCATAACTAACATTTATTTGAAGCTATAAGGCCAACTTTACGAAATTTATATCAATATAAATTAGCGTAAAAGTTTTGAAAAGATTCAACTATTAAAAATAATTAAACTAAACGAAATCCAAAACTAAATAAAAGAAATGTTCAAACCTAAAGAAGTCTACGTTTGTCTGATACAAACAATAATTTACTCATCTTGTTTTATAAAAAAATAATTAGAATAGTTTTGTCTAAATAAATAAAACAAGGCAATCAACGTGATTTTTATAATGATGATGATGACGATGCCATCTATCTTTGCAAATTGAAATTGGATAAATGGACTCATCCATTAAATTTAAATTTTAAGCACTGCAATCCAAGCTTCTTAATTAATCTCCAATAATTTATGAACAAGTATTCAATTTCTAAGTTTTATAATTAAAAAAAACATGATTTTCTTTTAACAGCAGAGAGCATGATAAGGAAAGTTACCCACAAACATTGACTTTAACAAGGTTATTATGATATGACATGTTGATAGCAAAACTCACCACGTTGATGCAGCAATGCTTGAGAAGACGTGTGTACAAAATTTATATATATATATATATATAGAGGAGGGATCAAATAGTACCCGGGCCAGAGATAGTATGTAGTACTCAATCTCATCCACTCATTTCATAGATCTTATGGTTCAGATTTTTTCGGACTTTTTAAGCTTAATTTCGCTGAGTTTCGCTTCATTAATGGTAGATTAGTAATTTGATTAAAACAAAAATGCATGCAGCTGAACCGCATAATGCATTTAAATGAACAAAAATGCATGCGGTGAACCGCATAATGCATGTGTTTGAAGCTCGCGCGGGCGCGCCAAAGATGCGCGCGCGCCAGGCTGGCGTGCCCCAACAGGCGCCGTGCTCGCACGTCGCTCCGGTGCTCGTTCGCGCCCGTTGGCCGCATTTTTAAGTTTTGTTAAATGCATGAACATGCTTTGTTAAATGCATGGACATGTTTTGATCAATGCATGAACGTGCTAAGTTAAATGCATGTTTACATTTCGTGGAACATGCATTTTATGTTTTGTTCAATGCAGTTTCATGTTTTGTTCAATGCATTTTTATGGTTTTCGACACCAAATCTATCATCCATCATTCTCTAACAATTCCGTCGTCTCTTTCACTGAATATCGGCGAATTCGCCGTGAACCACCGTCATAACCACCATATTTCTCGATTCTTCAATCATCTATCAAATTCATCTTATAATTTTTTCTCAAAATCCATCAATTTTGTTCCTCAATTTTTTTTCTTCTTTTTATTTCTTTCAAAATCTGTTATTTGTAGTTGTTTGTGTATCTTGTTGTTGTTCGCCGGTGTTGCCGCTGTCACCGCCGGTGCCGTCCGTCGCCGTCGTCGTCTCCGGCATCAAGGAGGAGAAGAAGGTTGATTTGTTTCTTTCCATTTTGCCCCTTGCGAAAATTAAAAGAAAAAAAAAAGAAAATGAGTTGTCACGTGTCAGCGTGTGGTGTGGCCACGTGTTCAAAATGTGTGGTCTAGATTGAGTACTACATACTATCTGGGGACCGGGTACTACGGGAACTCAACTTATATATATATATATATATATATATATATATATATATATATATATATATATATAGGGATTGGTTATAGGAGAATCCTTCTAAGATAAGAAATAAGAACTAATTACAACCCTTTATTTCATCTAATCGATGGTCCATAATTAATTTGTGCATAAAGCCCAAAAAGGAAATATTCTAGATTAATTTATTGCATAAATGACGTGAAATGGTATTATAGTAATTAATCTCAAACCTTACACTACATTAACTACCCCTCCCTGAAATTACGCTAGTGAAGATCAATCTCTCTCTCTTCTCAAATCTACAAATGTCCAATGATTGAATTTTTTTGCACAATTATATTTCTACATATCTAATCTATTCCACATAGATGCATAGCATTTTGTTGTGCAAACCCTTCTTTGTTCTCCATCAGCAACCAACTTTTCTTGATTTTGTGAGAAAATCCGGCATCAAGAAAAATTAGGGCTTGGAATTTCTTTATAAGTTTCGTACAGACTATGATAGAATGTATTTGGGCATAATGATAGTAATACTTATGCGTGTGTTTAAATAACTATATGGATAATGTAATAAACCTCATGCATGTATGATTTGTTTTCCTTAATGCAGTAATCGAACATAATTATCACAAGCGACTAGAGTGTTTGAAAGTTTGTTTAATAGATTTTTTTTATTTTTACTTTTCATAAAATACAAAAGACATGTTATGTATCTGTGCATAAAGACCATGTCAGTTTTGCAAGATATTCTATTTTTATTTTGTAATGTTTTAATCGACATAAAAATAAATGTATTTATGCATAATGATTGGAAAACTTATGCATGTGTTTTAATAACTATATGCATAAAGTAATAAAACTCATGCATATATGATTGTTTTATTTGTAGCAACCATAGTACGTAATTACGATAAGTAAGTTTGTTTGCAAGATTGTGCATTTTGTTTAGTGTTTTTTACGTTCTATAAAACGAGAAAGACAATTATTATATTTGTGCATAATGTTCGCACCACTTATGCATGATTGTTACATAAATTATGCATAGTAAAATTTTCATATTTAATATAGCAGGAAAGAGTCGTGTGGTAAGTAGTGATGCCACAAAAGAAATCAAAGCACCCCCACAAGTTCTTGAAAAAATAGCAAGTATATGCATTAATGTGCATATTATTCAATATTGATAGAACAACTAAATTTTTTAATGCATAAACATATGAACACTACTTTTGGGAGCCCTTGGGTTATATCACCATATCTCGATTTTTCATATATAAATGTAATTAAAGTGGTATGCATAAACGTATGAATACGATTGGTGATATTTTGATTACTTTCGAAGTTCAATGACAAAATAAATTAACGGACATTACAAACATAAAAGAGACGATAGAATGATAACCAAATAGATATCATAATCAAAATAAATTTCCAAGTACATACTTGCTTACTTGCTACTACTTGACGTTAATGTGCACATCATTCAGTATAATATGCATAATTAGAATGTTTTAATGCATAAAAGTATGAACTCGTCTTGTTATATTCTAATTACTTTCGATAATCAATGATAAAACAAATGAACGGACATTACAAACATAAATGATAGAATTGAACAATAGTAGAAAAATAATCCAACCAATAAATAATGGATAAAAAATAACATCATAAAATAATTTATTTCAATATAAAACCTAATAGTAAAATTATAAATATAATGAAAACAAAAGAACATACATGATGATGCCATACGTATTTGGTGTAAAAAGAATGATACTGCAAAGTTATTGTATCTAAGGAATTATAGATGCATGGATTAAATTATTTGAGGATTTGGTGAACGATAATAAAGATTCAAAAAGATCAGCCAAATTAAAATAACCAAAAATATAAAAAAATGAATTCATTAAAACACTCTCATATTCGGTTACAAAATTTAAAAAATTACAAAAATAACCTTATTAATAAAATCTGAAAAATCAAATACCTAAAATAGCTAAAAATTCATGACCATAAGATCATAAATCGACGCACTAGATGAGTTCTTAGTTCTTAAAACATATATGGTTCTCATTTGATCCATTATATATATGTATATGTATGGGGTTGGATCCAGTGAGAACTCATCTTTTATGAGAACTTGAGAACTATGCACAAACGTATAAAGTTGATGAATAAAACCTATAAAGTTGTGCATAACGAAAACATTCTAAAATTGTTGTACAACAAAATAATTTTAGAAAGTTTTCTTTATGCACAACTTTATATCGTTTTGTGCATCATCTTCAACGTCTTATGCATGGTTCGCAGAGTTCGCAAAAAAGATGTGGTTCTCATTTGATCCATCCCCTATATATATATATATATATATATATATATATATATATATATACATGAATATAAGTATATTTTATGTTTTGTGTGTTACGCGGATTACTATACAACAATCTCATCTATATTATAGTACCCGAGCATGAGATAATATGTAGTACTCAATCTCATCCACTCATCTTATAAATCTTTTTTTGATATTTTTTCAGACTTTTTAAACTTAATTTAGCTGATTTTACTACAGTAAGGGTAGATTAGTAATTTGATTTGTTATGTGATTACGAAAACAAACAATGCATTTAGTTGAAATGAACAAAAAAATACATGCAGTTGAACACAATAATGCATGCGGTTGGAAGCTTGCACCAAGTGCACGGGCGCGCCCAGCGTGTGCTCGTGCTCGCGCGTTGCTCCGGCTCGCTATTGCTGTTCGCCAGTGCTGTCGTCGACACCGTCACTGCCTTTGTCGTTGTCGTTGCCGTTGTCGTCGTCTTTGGCGCCGTTCGCTGTCGCCAAGGAGGAGAAGAAAAAGGCTGATTTGATTTCTTCCAATTTTGCCCTTACGAAAAAAAATAAAAATAAAGAAGAAAAATGAGCTTCCACATGTCAGCTTGTGGTGCGACCACGTGTTCAAAATATATTATCTAGATTGGGTACTACATATTATCTGAGGACTGGGTACTACGAGATCTCAACCCTATATATATATATATATATATATGAGGGTTAACGTGAGAACCATTTTTATTATGAGAATGTGAGAACCAAAAAATGATGAATCCGCTGGAAAAGTTACTGAATCCAAAAAAATAGAATTTTCGCCCTTCATGAGATTCGAACCCGGGTAAAAAAAATTGAATTTTTGAATTCAGTAACTTTCTCAATGGATTCATCAACTTTAATAACGAATTCATTTGGTTCTTAGTTTTTAGGATAAAAATGGTTCTCATTTGAACCAAAGTCTATATATATATAGGGAGTGATTATTGTAAAAACCATCCTTAACCTATAAACTATGAATTCTTGAAACTGTCTGAATTCATCGTGAAAGCGTCTGAATTCGCCATGTAAGTGTCTGAATTCATAAAAATAAAAATTCACCCCCCATGATATTCGAACCCAAGAGTTTGAATTTATCAAGTAAGGTGATGAATTCACCGTAGATTTTCACGAATCAAGGGCTGAAAATGATTATTATTTTATACTTTAATATTGGTTTGTATTTGATCTCATTCCTATATATATATATATATATATATATATAGGGGTTGGTTATGGTGATAAAGCTCTTTAATGTACGAAAATAGGAATAGTAGCACATCTTTCATATTTGTGTAGCACAATTAGAATTCTCAGATTGCACATGTTAGTTTAGCACATATTTCATCCATTCAGTAGCACATATGCTAAATATATTAGTTTAGCACATCTTTCATTCAACAGAAGACAAGAAAAGTTCTAGTCTTTGCACAATAATCCGTGTAGCACACAAAACACAAAGCAGAAGACACTCGAAAATTAAATCTCAACCATTGATATAGCAAATCAAAAGCCCGATTCATTCCTATTTCCTACCAAATTATCCTTTCCTACTTGATCTATCTATATATATATATATATATATATATATATATATATATATATATAAAGTAATTCAAGGCGCTAAATAAATTTTGAAGTTCGTTTTCTAGCTGGGGCGCAGCTACAGATTCCCTCAAATCCAACGTAAAAATCGAGCATGTCAAATATTTACAAATCCAATATCAATTATTTAATATTTAAAGCAAATTAAAGTAAGTAAAAGTGAGGCGTTACAAGCATGGTGAAAGAGAGCTTACTGGAGTGTGCTTCATTAATAAAATATAGTTATGGAATACAAAAATCTCATACCATATTTTACGGGCTGAGGTACATAATACTCTCTTATTTATCGGCCCATTAAAGTATGCATGCGCTCGTGACCTGTCTATTGCTTGGTCGAATATTTATATGATTTAACTTTTCTTCGATTCAACATGCATCATCAATTCATCACAAGTAGTCATTAAGTAATTTAGAAATTAAATAAATAGAATTGAGGTTAAATTAATTATGATTCATATCGGATCCAACATGTGACGGGTAAAGTCAATTCTGACTGTTTCTCCAAATTATGATTTCAAATAATCTGATTTCAAGAAGATGATTTGTAGAGTAAGAAATTCAAATGATCTCGGAGTTTGAAAAAATAGAAAAGGAGAGTTATGGACTCCAAACTCTTCAGAAAGTAGAATCAGTGGAATAATTTATTTTTGTTATATAGTATAGATTTTGAAGCCTTCTATGTTATCTTGGAATCTTTGATTGTAAGGCAAAAGCTTAGAGAAATTAATCACGAATAAATGTAGGTGAGTTGTGGTGCAAGTACAAGGCATATGGGAGAGCAGTGAGTAGTAAAAAAGCAGCAGCATTATCATTAATCATTATAATATAAGAGACAGATAAGCAAACAGATCTTATGGAGATGGGAGAAAACGGCAGATACTGTCTTCTTCTGTCATTATCATACCTCACAGCATCCCTTCTCTATTTGTACTATGCCTTACTATTAAAATTAAATGATCAGCTTTATTTTGAAGCATGTTCCAAGAGAGAGAGCTTTGCCGAATTACTGGGTATATGGGCTAGATATGCAGGTACAAGATTGAGCTGAATGGATTCCCTCATTAAAAGGAATTAATGGTGTATTTTTGCAGACAGCAAATCACAAAGCTAACAAGTTTCTTCACCTTAATTGGCTGCAGTGTTATTTCATTCTAGCAAATAGTAAATAATACAATGGCCTAAATTGGTTTTTTGCAAGTAATGATGGCAAATTTGATGAGACCCTTGTTGTATCCTTGGATCATCAACGGCATGACGAGCGCTCCCCTTATAGTCTTCCATCCTGATTTAAACAACGAGGTGATGCCCTTCCATGTCAATGCTGATTTTATCACAGCCGGCCAAAATGGAGCAACGTAGTCAGACCAGTCTGCGGACTTAACATCCTGCACAAGCACAGCATCATCATATCATATAATTTCATTTTCCATTTCAATGAAATGTAAACTAGCTACCTCCATGGAGAGGGAGCGGAGCAGGCCGACATAATCAGCAGTCGAGCACCATTCAGGGAGATAGTAGGCGCGGCATATTCTGTCTAGCAAGTCTTTCTCCTCTGGACGCAGAGACTCCTCAGAGGGAGATAGGTCTCTGTGGCACCATGTCACCATGATTATTGTCCCACCGGGAGCAGCCACACGCACCAGCTCGTTCACAAACTATAGCCATCACAAATGCCATCATATATGTATGCATGTTGGTATAACATAATATGGGATCTGAGGCAAAACCTTTTTCTTATCAGGCATGTGCTCTCCACTCTCCATGGACCAAACCAGATCGAACTGGCCATCGGGGAAGGGTTGGTTCAACGCGTCAGCAACTTCAAAGGAAACCTGATGGATCATCATCATCATCATCATTCATGTTTAGCTAGCATTAGCAGTGATGGAAAAACAGAGTTTTTAATTGGTTGAATTAGTAAGAGTTGAGGCATACCTTGCCGTTGAATCCCTGAGCATCAGCGAGCTCTTGAGCTCTCTGTGCTTGGACAGGGCTGAGAGTAATGCCTTGGCATTTTGCCCCATATTTTCTTGCCAGATATCTAGAACTGCCTCCTATGCCACATCCCACATCCACGATATTCTTTGGTTTCTGCTTCGACCCATCTACCAAAATTTTCCATATACAAACAGATCATCAACTGCATTTTTCTTCTTTTCTCAAAATATAACCATCCTTAATTTCTCAACTCCCAAACCACCAATCGAACCTTCAAGAACTTAAACATTACAACAGCATTACACTATAGTATACTTCCAGCTACTAGTTTGATCAATCCTAAAATTGATGAATATACAAACCAAAACAATTTGATCCAAGATTTGTGATTATATAATATATATGAATCTACTAATAAGTAGTTTCATGTCTATAAATTGAGAGTGAAAAATATCATATTAGTGATCCACCATCAATATGTACACAAATCATACCCAGACCTCACACAACATAATTAGTCACCATATATAGAGTCTACTATGCCAGCAGCAAATTGATCTTCACTAGTAATGGACGAAAACTAACGTCTCAATCGCCCCATCCCCCGACTAAAAAAAAAACACCTAATATTTTGTCATACAAAATGTATTCCCAGCGAGTGGTCTCTTTTTAGTGGTAACAATTATTTCCAACAAGATTTTTTGTTCGTTTTTTGAAAAAGGGCACTGATAGTCATCACAGACCACTGCATAATATCATATTCCTCCCTACCTTAATTTCCTTTCTAATTTTTTTTAGTACATCTTCCAAATTTCTTGTTATTTCATTTATGAAAACTATCCCAGAAAACAATATTAGGTATTTACATATTTTACATTCATGACCCATTACTAATTAATTCAATATTAGAATTAAAATTAGACTCTTACTCTATTCACAATATTTTCATTAACTTCTATTAAATCTTGTGTGTGTGAAGATTATGGGAATGAAACTGGGAACAAAAGAAGTATCATTATCTATCTAGAGAGAGGCGAAGAGCTACCGGAGAGAGAAGCAAAGGCGAGGGACTCCTCGATCATGCGGATCTGGGCGGCGCGGTGGTCGGAGACGGAGACATCAGAGGCCGGCTCGTAGAAGCCGTGGTGCATGTGGTCGCCCCATATGTCCTCCCAAACACCCGACGACTCGTCGTAGAACTCCGCAATCCCCTTGCGCAGACTCTCCGCCGCCGCCGAAGCCGGTGCAGCGCTCGCTCTCATCGTGGGCCACCGCCGTCCGCGTCTGCTGCCACGTGTCCTAAGGGAGTTGGTAGAAACAGTCGCGTTTCTATCTATAGTGCGGCACCCCGACATAAGCACTGGCTTTATAGTATTGGTGGGAGCCGACGTGGCGAGGTAGCCCCCACCGCTGCTGCAGATACCTCCACCCACATGGCACTGCTGGATACTGACGTCAGGTTATTTAATTGAGAGTGAGAGAGCAGTATATATAAAAATATTAGAAATGAAGGACAAGTGTTTTTAATCCAATGGCACAGTTATCCAAGATTATGGTGAGGACAGTGAGTCAGATCAGTGATAACGGAGCTTGTTTGATTGGTAGATAGGAATCGTCCACGATTGCAAATTGACCGAGAACATCTCCATACAAAGAATTATTCCAACCATGTTTTTGCTGGAATGAGTAATGCATATACTAACTACTTCTTTTGTAAGTTTTAAGTTTATAATTTTGATAGATTAAACTTCATAAATCTAATACTCCCTCTGTCCCATTTAAAATGTCTTACTTTCCTTTTGGGTTCTCATTACAAATATCCTATTCCATTTTGTGAAATAATTTTCCTTTAAAAGTGTGGACCCTACCCACTTTTTAACACTTTAACTACTTTATACATTTCTCCTAAATACCCGTGTCCAAAAGAAAAGGGACACTTTAAACGGGACGGAGGGAGTATATAATAATAAAAGTATGTGTACTTGGTAATAAAACAATGATTCCAAACAGGGAATTAGAATATCGTCTTGTATAGTCGGAAGACATATAAATCAGAATAACTGCAAACATAGTCGAAGAGTGGTCTTCGGATAGATACTCTAACGCTTAAGTCAATAATGTATTGTGCTTAAGAGTTATTGAATGCTTAAGATTGCGTGCCTAATACCTTCAAAACAAAAGTATTTATAGATGTAGAAATAGTTTTAATCGGACTCACTCCTAATCCTTTAGGGAATAGGAGATAGGCAGATCTTTCAAGATCTGCACTGAATTTCTCGCACCAAGTCTCTTATGAAGACTCTTAGATCTCTTCATAAGACATGACTCCTTTCATGCTGTCGTTTTATTATCAGAGACCTGGACCTGAGCTTATGCATATAGGCTTTTTGGCCATCCTCAAGAGCTTATTACCTGTAGTAATCTTGTTGACTTGGCACCTTCGTACTCAATATGGTATACGTGTTTAAACCACATACACTTATCTAGTAATGAGTCATATATTATATTTTATTCCTTATCAACTGTTTCCCCTAACTCCAAGAGATCTTATCTAAAAAGAGTTATCTGATGGAGTTGATCAATTCTTCTTCAGAAATACAACCGAACCTGGTCTAGAATAGAGTTCAGATCTGTAAAAGTTTGATAACCAGATCTTAGACACTTGCACTTATCAGATCTCTCATATCCAGATCTCTCATGGTCAAATCTCTCATAGCCAGATCTCTGAACCTGATTTAATATCATCACTCACCTTAATGTCGTGACGTACTTTTTACACTTTTCTGAAAAGTGGGTGCATGCCCCCTACTTTTTCGCTTCAACTTCTCAACTTCCTTTTTAATCCTGCATGTCATTTTATTTTAAAAACATTTAACCTCCTTTAGTCCGGACCCTTCTATTTCACTGAGAAATTTCATATGTGGGGAGAGGGCGTCGTTTTCCTCATTCTTCCTCTGCTTTTCTGCTTTGGTATTCTCACAAGACTTTCCTCATATCTACACTCGAAGGTCCTCGCTTATCCCGTTAGGTATTTTTTGAGTTCTTCCCCTGCTATTGTCTTTTTTAGAAGCATTATTTTTTCATCTTTGTTGACTTGCTTTCCTTCTTATATATCTTCAGACATGTCTTGGCAAAATGATCTGATCTCCTGCATGCTTCGTCGTTCTGCAACAGTACCTTCTAGAGGTATTGGTTTCTCCCTGGACCCAACTTCTATCCCAGCTCCTTCCGACACTCCCTCTCCCATTCCTCGCCCTGTTCACTGACCTGACTGAGGATATCACCTCAGATCCCCTCCCTAACAATGAGCCTCAACAAATCATTATCGTTGAGGATCCTGAGGAGGATGTGGCTCAACCTTCTGATGTTGCTGGGGGAATGAGACATCCCTTTAAACATTTGAGAAGGCAAATTTTTCCTTCATCTCCCTCTTCGTATCTCACTCTGCCTGCCCCTTGTGATAAAACCAGAGTTGAAGATTCTGATCATGAGGACGCAGCTGCTGGAGGGGAGACTCTTCCAGGAAAGGGTTGTTCTTAACCAAGAGCTAGTCTGGGCATGTCTATTCATCCATTAGGTGATGCTATGAGCTTCTATTATGAGCAATGTCGTACCCTATTAGGGCACATAAGCACTGAGTCGGACATGGCTAACATAGCTCAGCATTCTATTTTGAGTTCCCATTCTATCATGTGCAGTCATTGATCAATGTAATGATCTAACTTATCTCATGTTTTACTATCCTTATATGGTATTTGACTTCTTTTTTCATGTCCTGGGTTATTTTGGGAGCACAAGTAGATGTTCTACGGTGTCTGATTATGATCGGGAGTTGTCTCTTTGCCAAGAGCGATATTGAGCTTGTTTTGACAAAAATGAGGCGAATAAACACCCTGGAGACGAAGAACAAAGATTTTGACCAGGCTTTGACTCGTACGACAGATCTAGAGAGATGTCTGGATGCTCTAGACTCTGCTTCTACTCGAATTCAGGAGTTGGAAAGGCATCTAGCTGACTCTGAGGCTCACTCCCAAATCTTGGAGGAGACTCCGGCCCATTCTTCCCGAGATCATGCCTCTGCTCTGGAACGGTGCATGATCGAACAAGATTTGGCCTTGCACATGGTTTCTTCCAATTCTCTTAAGTAGGGTCAAGAAGATGGCAAACAACAAGGTCTAGCGGCTGTCGTAAAATTTTGTCGTCAGCAGATCTTAGCTACTCTCATTGGGCAGCTGTTGATAAAATTATTTGATGTACGCAAGTGCACGTAGTCAACAAGTAATACACGGAAATATTCCGAGATCGAATCCACAGGGATCGCACTTTTTAAATCACGCCGACAAACAATTTTTGTTTAAGAGAACAACACAAGGGATTAAAACAGGAAATAACAATTTAATAAAAACAGACGAAAATCAAAACTAAGAGAATGTTACCACGAAGCGAGGTAAAATTTCAGACAAGTGTATGATTAAACAGCTGATAAAAGGATGAGAAATAGATTTGACCTCTCGATTCCACCCATGCTCTGTATTAAATATGCTACAACATTATCATCGCCTCATTACCATGACATGAACTTCTCCGATTCTTAGTATTTTTCAAATCTAAGATTATATTCTATAAGTCATTCGATATATTCCTATACCAAACAGCTCTTAGAATATCTTTACTAATCCATTCATTTATGTCACGCAAGGTAAACACATATTCCTATGCTATTCACACACATAATGTTTAAATCATGTTCTTACGTCACTCTCTTGTTTTCCACTCTATAAGAGCTTCCCAGAAATTACAGAGCTAAGATCTCACCCATGGTGATCAATCACAAGCAAGATAAATAATCTCCAAGAGAACAATAGCAATTTAACAAGATAAGCGTAGAAATAAGCTCGTCACGCGAGCATGGGTTTCATCAAAAGGTCGAGTCCTACAAATTTAGCTCATAGCGAGCTGCTCAACAATATCCAGATACACGAATGCCATAACAAGGTAAGAAGAATTCGAGAAGAAGAAAGTAAAACTCGTCGCCGGAATCACGTGCTCCTTCTTGGATCGTTGCCTCTTCCGATGGCTTCTTCTCCAAGTTGTCGCTCATCTGATTCCTCCTTCTTCCAATGATTCTGTGTTTTTCCTCAGAGTTGATAGAATAAACATCTTACATTGTCATCCCCTTTAATAACCAACTCTGGCTCTTTTTAGGGGTACAGACGGTGCACCTGCCAGCCCTTCAACCTCTGATTTTTCAGTCCTTTTCTGATGGCTCTGACAGATAACAACCCGGCGTCCCTTTTATGCCGTGGCGGATGCCACGTGGTCGTGGTCTGCAGATCTCCTCGTCTTTAGCCAAACCTTTCATACTTCGTCGTAGATCATCCATCAAGATAGCTCTTCTCTGTTTACGACCTGACTTCGCTCCAGATTTTGACTTTGGTTGCTAGCTCGACTTAATTCACGAGCTCGATGTTAGTCACGAACTCAACCTTGTCTGCTCTTCTCTCTTTCCTGGAATCCAGTTTCGCTTACGAGCTCGACTTTGGTTGTGAGCTCGGAATTCTTGAGCTCAGCTTTTGATTACGAGCTCGGTATTCTTGAGCTCAGCTTTTGATTACGAGCTCGGCATTCTTGAGCTCGGCTTTAGCGGCGAGCTTGAGTGTGGTCAGTTCTCTCTTCTGGAGCTCGGCTTCGAGACTTCGCTCCGGCATCCTCGTTTTCACTTTTCCTTTGAGCTTTGACTTCGTCTTTCGAGTTCGACCTTGCTCTCGCATTACTCCGGTCTTGTTCGCTCTCTCATTCCTCGTATTCAAGTCACGCTCACGAGTTTGGCCTTGTTTGCGCTGCTCGACACGGAGCTTGGCTTCGACTCAGCGGACTTCAGATCGTCTTCATTGCCGTTCTTCCTGCTACAAGCCATAGATTGATTAAATAAAGCTTTAAAAGAACATAAAACCCATTAAAGGCACCCAACTCAATCCTACACACGCACACACGAAAACACACCGAACAACACAAACTTACGAACAGATCATACAAAACTCAAGGTTATTATCATCAAAAAGGTCATATAATAACTCTTTTATAAGAGTTATCAGCAGCACTTCCTTCAGATCCTGTAGGATGAACTAGAGGAAGCATACCTTCGTACTCCGACCTTTATGTCTCATATGTGCGAGACCGTTTATCATTTTGAGGGTTATGCTATAGAAGCTAGGGGTGAGTATTCGGTTATTCGGTCGGTTTCGGACGAAAAAATAACCGAACCGAATTAACCGAAATTTTTCAAAAAATAAACGAACCGAACCGAAATAACCAAAATATATTTCGGTTATTTCGGTTAAACCCAATTTTTAGCAAAAAAAAAAACTTTTTTCAAATGAATAAATAAATAATATTATATATTGATATTATATATAAAAAATAGTTTATTTTTAGCAAAAAAAATATTTTTTCAAATGAATATATAATAATATTATATATTGATATTTATATATTTTTTATATGTTATATATATAAAATATTTTGTAAAAAAAATAATTGATAGAATTATTTAATAAATAAATAATATATTTTACAAATATTATATATTGATATAATAGGGAAAGAGAGAGAAATAATAGGATTAAGGATATTGATATATTAAATTATAATTATAAATAAATAATATTATATACATATATATAATTCGATTTTCGGTTAAAAAAATTTCGAACCGATCGAAAACCGAACTACCGAATTTTAATTCGGTTTTAACCGAATTAACCAAAATAACCGAATTAACCGAACCAAATTTGATTTTTCGGTTTGGTTCGGTTCGGTTATTCGGTTTCGGGGTATTTTGCTCACCCCTATTAGAAGCCACTCTTGGGGCTGCTCGCCAATTCTTGGGCGCCACTAGGGAGTTAACAGATGACCAAGTAGCAGATATTCTTAGTGAGACTCCTTCTTTCCTGGGTTTTCATACAGATGAGTCTTTACCCAAGAACTTTTCTTGGTGGTTAAAGCATATGCAATTTGTTGCTCAAGCCTTTATTCAAAAGCCACTTAATTCTCATGCTCTTTTAAGCCTTCGTCATATCATCAATCTCGTTGTTCCCTATTTTCTTACTGATCTCCAAATTTTTTCTTCTTCTCATTCTACTTTGGAGGAGGTTAGACGGATGGCCTAAACCTATCTTTCATCTGATTCGCCTGGTCTAGGTCCTATTTGGGGACAGCCTGGTGAGAGTTCGGGTCCTTCGGAGAAAGTACCTTCTGAGTTGGCATTAGGCCCTGTTAACCCTAACATAGGGGGAGTTGTAGCTCCTCAATTTATTTATCGCAATCTATAATCTTTTTAAGGATCACAATGTGAATTGAAGATTTCTTCCTGTCTTTATTTGGTGATCTCTTCTATCTTTTTCTGACTTGTTACTTCCCATCAAATCTCACTTTGTTTCCTTTCTTCTTACGGTTGCATATCTTTATCTATTTTTGATTCACATGTACATTTTCTTCTGAAGCTATATCCACCATATCTTGCTTTTCAGATGCGATATCTTGCTTTTCAGATGTGATATCTTGTTTTTCATAGCTGTATCTTGCTTTTCAGAGACACTGTTCAGTTTCATCAATGGACTCCCCCTTAAAGTTCATTACCCTATCTTGCAAGTATAAATACCACATTCTTCTTTCCTTTCTTACCATGGAGTTTTCATATCAGCTTTTCTTCTGATGGTTTCTTTGGTGGAGGTTTCATTTTTCTTTAAGTTTCTCTTCGAGTTTTTGCTCGTTCTTGCCTCGTTAATTTTATAGTAGTTGGTTTTATCTCGAGAAGAGCGTGCTTCTTCCTCATCCTTAATGAGTTGGTTATTATCATGTGTCATCTTCGCAAGTTCTTGATTCATTATTCGAATAACGGGACAGTAGCCAGAAGCACGGCGAGATCTATTTCCTTGCCGGATTCCCCTACTCTGCCCTCACCTGCAGGCGGAACTAGAGAGGCTTGTTCATGGATTCTTCCACTCAATGCCTCCTTTCGTCTTCCTATGTTTCTCCGATGGTCCACTCAATGCCTCCTTTCGTCTTCCTATGTTTCTCCGATGGTCCCTGAGAGCATCGGTGGAGTGGTTTTGCTCGTCCAGGACTTTCCATTTGCTCTCTGAGGGTTTTGGAGGGCTTACATTCTAGAGGGCTGGCAGATTCTGGATACTGTTTCAACCACAAAGCTTCTCCACTCAGCCACGCAGCTTCTCCACCTCTTCTGTCCAGCATGCTATTTTTCCATCTGTTCACCGGGCATCCTATTGCTTCTATGTTTGTATTTAGTAATTCCGATTTTGTCATTTCTGGCTTTGTAATAGTTTTCCACTTCTGGCTTTGTAATGTTTTTCCACTTCTGGCTTTGTAATAGTTGTCGTTTCTGGCTTATGTATTTCTTTCTCCATGTTCTCTTCTTTCCTCTTTGCTTGTTCTCAAGCGTGATTAGAGGGAAATTTGGAGTGAAATATTTTATTCTGCCTAGATGTGTTCTAGGGCTTTTTAGCAAGGTTAGTTGTGGTTTATTCAATAAACCTTCACAACTCATAACTTTAGCCACGAGTTATGTAGAGTAGTGGCTCCTGGCTAGGGAGATCCACACTACACATTGCTCTAAGGATTTTTTTTTCTCTGACAGATCCGTGCTCGATTTTTTATGCATAAATATTTTTACTTTGTATTTAAAGGAAAAAAAAGAATTAAATAAAAATCCTAATGCACCTCATCATAAAAAACAGATAAAAATTAAAAATAAATTAAAAACATAGCACTTATTATGGTGTTTCTAGACGAAGTATTTCTTCAAGTTGGTGATATTCCGTGGTCGTGGTAAAGTTTTCCATTCAGCATCTGCTAACTCGTATGCTTCCCCTTGAAGTACTCTTGTTACCACATATGGGCCTTCCCAATTAGGCTCTAGTTTTCCGGTTGGTCTTAGGGCGTCTGTCCTTCTTAAGACCAAGTCTCATTTGTCGAATTTTCTGATTTGTATTCTTTTATCGTATACTTCTTTTATCTGTTTTTGTATCTTTCTTATTTGATACGAACAACTTCTCTCTTTTCTTCTATTAAATCTAGGTTCTCCCTTAACAGACCCATATTCTGTTCTTCATCATAGGTTAGGATCCTGTGTGTCTTCATTCCTATTTCTGCTAGGATAATTGCTGGGGTACCGTGCACCAAGTTGAAAGGCATTTCTTCTGTTGCTATCTTTGGACTAGTTCTGTATGCCTATAGGACAAAGTCTAATTCTTCGGCCCAATTACCCTTGGCTTCTTCTCTACGTGATTTTAGACCACTTAGGATGGTCATGTTAGTTACTTCTACCTGTCCATTACCTTGGGGGTGTGCCATTGCCACGAAGCGCTGCTGTATTTTAATTTCTTGACATCATTTTTTTATTTTTTGCTCCATTAAATTGCGTACCTTTTTGGGTTTCAGGGTTCTTGGTATTCTAAATCTACAACATATATTTTTCTATAAGAATTTTTAGATTGCTCCTTCATCAATTTTAGCCACAGCTTCTGCTTCTAACCATTTGGTGAAGTAGTCTACGGCTACTATGATGTAGGCTCTTCCTCATGTGGCTTTTGGCAACTTTACTACTATATCTATTCCCCATTTGTCAAATGGGCATGGTGAATGCATTGTCCCTAGCTCGTCTGCCAGGATGTGTATTAATCTCGCATTCCGTTGGCACTTTGGACATCTCTTGACCAAATTTTTGGCGTCTTGATTCATAGCATGCTAGAAGTATCTGGCTCTTAAGGCTCTGCGAGCTATGTCTTTAAAACTTGTATGATTCCTTGCACATCCTTCATGTAAAAGTAGACACCACTGCTTGGAAGGAGTTCAAGGCTGGTCGTCCTAGGATGACATTATACACAGAAGGGCATCTATGATTAGGAACTACATAGGCATGACTATATGTGTCATCTTATCTCCTAAGGAGACCATAAATTCAGTAGAACCAAGTGGGGACACTACTTCCACTGCATAGCCATATAGGGCCGTGGCTGCGGGGTGTAATGGGGTCGTGGTAGAAAACTGGTCATAGAACCCTTAAAAAATTACGTTGACTGCATTTCCAGTGTCTACAAAGACTCGAGCTATGTCATATCCATCTATATCTGTCGTAAGGACTAGCACGTCATCATGAGTGTAGGGAAATCTGATTTTAACCCTCTCCCGAATATCTATCTTGGATGTTTAATTCACCATACATTGATTATATACCTAGCATGCACCTATATAATTAATTGCAACACTTTGGTATTTTCTCGTGTTCACCTGCGAATTTGTCGGACAAATAATATGATCAAAACTCGTGCTTTGATCTTTTGGACTGTATCCCATTCGCCAAAACTCCCCCTGCAAAAATTCACCTTCTTCCTCACACTTGAAAATCTCAAAAATCACAATATGCACACTATAATTTTCGAAAATCTCTTAGCATTCGAAACCACTGATTTTCTCTCACCTTATATTTATAATGCAACCCTAGAATCCTATTAGGATAGGATCTCTCCATATCTAATAAATATAATCATATCTTTTCAGATAGAGAGGATCAGAACAGAGTCCTAGTGGGACTCTACATGAGGTGGACGATTTTATGTAGCTCCAGGCCTTGATGGGCCAGCCCAGGGATCAAATGCAAGGAATAAAGATGGTCCTCAAATAAATTAATTATCTTATGTTCAGCCCAGAACATAAATTAATTCATAAACATTTATTCATGCCACTAGAAAATAAATGTTGAGTAATCCATTTATTTTCGAAGTTGAGTCGGACTTGAACTTAGACTTCACGAATCCTCGTATTTAAGATACGCACCTCCATTAATTATTTATAGCGTTCTGACTGCTTAAAATAATTAATCTCTTTAATTCCTTAAGTAGTACCACTCAACCTTATTATTGTACTTGAAATAACTCAACCTGCAGGGTTTAGTACAATAAATCTTTTGAGCTCCTTAAGGGACTTCATCATCCTAAACGGATACGGTGACTCGTCTGTGTAACTAGCATGACATACAAGCACTGCCACCGCCCAAGATGCGGAGAATATTGGGTTATATCATGTAACCCTCACCCGTAACAAGTCAAAGTGATGGTCAGCAACTCATACTCACCTAAAACCTTATCGAGGTTTAGATCAATGTAAAGTCACCGAGATCTAGGTTCTTCACGATGGTCAGATAGAAGAACTCATCTCACTGTGATCCATCAATACGTCAGAGACGTAACAGTATAGACAAGCAACCAAGTCAAGTCACTTATTATCTATACTGTAGCCTATACCGACAACTCGTCCTCAAGTTGTCTCAGCTGTGATCCTTTTTATATTTCATTAAGCTTGACCAATCATACAGACTTCTGTGATCTTCTACACACTGTATGATCTAACTTATATATGAGATAAATGGACATACATATGCAATCTAGTAAACAATTCAGATAGAAGATTGTAATAGTGGTAACAAGAATCATTGTCTACAAGCTCAACCAAAACTGCTTCCAGTATACAAATCCAACAATGAGGTCTGACTATATTTTATCGTCTGTAGGTCCAAAACAAATTTCAGGCAATTCTCTTACTCTTCTTCTATTTTTAAGATAGTGTGCCCGTTCCACGCTTTAGCCATTCTGAATGAGGACTTCCTGGCTCTATTGGAATCTCATTTTGTGGGTCCCCCAATGATCATGTTGATCAGACCTTTCTTCTTTTGCGGAGGAATATCTACTCTTGTTTCCACCTATTGCCTATCACCCTCATTTCTTTTACCTCGCTGCTTGTCATCCTCTGTCTGGACATATTCTAATAATTGTCCATTCTAGATGAGTCTTTCAATAGCATCTTTTAAATATTGGAATTCGTTAGTTTGATGTCCGTAATCATTATGATATTTGCAAAATTTATCAGACTTGGGTCTTTAGGGTCCATCTCTAGCGGTTCGCGGTAATCTAAACCCTGGTTTTTTTGCTGCTATTTCGAGTAAAGCTGCTAGTTCTCGTGTTACGGGGGTATATGCACTCAACCTCTCTGGTTTCTTCCTTTCAAAGCTTGGTCTTTATGTTCTCTCCCTTCTTTCTCATTCTTTTGCTTCATTCTTGACTTTCGATAATCCCTTTATCGTAGTGTTTTCTACATGTTGTTCCATAACTGCATCCTTCAGATGTATGAATTTGTCTGTCCGAGACAATAACTCATCCCAATTCCTTGATTGTTTTTTTAATCAGAGATGCAAATAGAGGCTCATGTTTTAGGTTGTGCGTAACTATATCAACTTTTACCACATACCTTATATCTTGTGATTCTAACACTGCCGCATTAAATCTCATTATATAAGATCTCAAGGTATTTTCTTTTCCTCTTATAATTGACCATAGTTGGTGAGTTCCATGGGCTGACCGACATGCACTTGCAAACTAATTTAGGAAAAGTCCTTGCAGATCCTCGAAACAATGTGTGGAATGAGGAGACAGCTGGCGAAACCATTGTTGTGTTGGGCCTGCCAATGTAGTCATGAAAGACTACAAATTCTACATTTGATTCCATCAGTATACTGGTGCAGCTGTGTAATATTTTCGAACCTCATCAAGTGTTCTAGAGGATCTGTGACTCCATGATATTCATGATTGATATGATGAAAGTTTTTTGGTAAGGGGTCTACCTGCACAGCTGACGAGAAATGGCTTATTGATATTATCCTTACATCGTGACCAGAGCTATTTTCTTTAACCAATGATTCTATCTTTGATTCATGACTTCTCTCGTCCTGACCCCTCTGACGCTTTTCTAGGGTTGTTAGCTCACTTTGTTATCTTTTTAAGTGGGCTAATTCATCTTTCATCCCATGCATTTCTTGTTGCTGCCTTCGCAGCAATTTCTACTGTTGTTCCCATACGCTAGATACGTGAGATTTAGTGTATGATCCATGTTGCTCATAGAGGTCCTCTTCAACTTCATATTCCTCGTCATAGCTATCTTCATTCTCCTCCGTGAAGGATAACTGTTGGGTATTTATTCTTGTTGCTTTATTTGGATACGTCTCTTATCGAGATTGATAGGGTTCTGCTCATGCGTTTCCCCCTTATCTGGTTTTTCCTGTATATTGTTGGGCAGGGGAAGCCCTCTTGCGTTTAAGGCCTCTTCTAGAAGCATCCTTACAGCAGCTACTAAACTTTCAGATGTTATAGGAGTGGACCCATGTCTATAGTTGACTCTTGATTAGGTGGAAGGTTTTGACCTCCATGTGGGGTGAATGTGGCCTCTTCCGAATTCCTTGAAAATTCCAACTGTATTCAGGACCCGACGTTCCATGTTATAGTAGAGAATTTTTTTTTGTGTGGGGATATCGGGTATTGTTTAAAGTACTTCGACGTCTTAACCCAAGAACTTTCCCACAGACGGCGCCCGTTGATAGATTCAACTTAATAAATCTAATAATAATAATAATAAAAGTATGTGTACCTGGTGATAATAATAATAATAATAATAATAATAATAATAATAATAATAATAATAATAATAATAATAATAATAATAATAAAACAATGATCGTGGATAGGGAATCAGAATATCGCCTTGTATAGTTGGACGATGTATAAATCAAAATAACTACAAAACAGAGCCGGAGAGTGGTCTCCGGGTAAACACTCCAACGTTCAAGTTAGTAATGTAGTGTGCTTAAGGCTTATTGAATGCTTAAGATTGCGTACATGATACCTTCAAGACCAAGGTATTTATAGATATAGAAATAGTTTTAATCGAACTCACTCATAATCCTTTTGGGAATAGGAGATAGGCAGATCTTTCGAGATCTACGCCGAACTTCTCGCACCAGGTCTTTTATGAAAAGACAAATCTCTTCATAAGACAGACTCCTTCACACTGTCGTTTCATTATCAGAGACCTGGACCTGGGCTTATGCATATAGGTTTTTTGGCCCATCCTAAAGAGCTAATTACTTGTAGAAATTTTGCTAACTTGGCACCTCCGTACTCAATAAGGTATATGTACTTAAGCCACATATACCTATCTAGTGATGAGTCATATATTGTATTTTATTCCTTATAAAATTTCATAAATTGTGTCAAGAATTTAAATCGTGTGGGATTGGAGAAGGCTAACACTTTGTTGATTGTTTATACAATATTCCTTTATTTTTGTATTAGCAATTCCATATATGGACCCAATCACTTTTCCTCTCAGTAACTCAACGATCAATCACCTTGCCTTTCAGGACGTGAGAGGGTTGAACTTGAATTCAAGTTGGGTTCCCCCCAACCTGTCCCCAACATAACATGGAACTGCCAAATCGATTTCATCCATACTAGCAAATGTTCCAAAAAAATAAAGAAGTGTATGGTACATATTATTTAAGTGTATTATCATATAAATATATTTAAAAAATTATTAAAACCAAATAGAAAATATAATGCGGCGCATTTTATTTTAGGGTGAGTCGCTCCTTGAACTATCATATGATGAAGAGCCAACGCCTACACTACTTTACTCCCGTGCGTATGGTAATATGGACAGTTTAAAAATACATCGATATGCCTGTATACCAGTCGGTAATCGGGTATACCCAATACCGAGCATTTCCAATTGAAAAAAACTATTTTTAGTATGAGCCGCAAATGCAATTCCTTGGCGTGCGGACTCTACTATTATTATTTTTATTAGATGGTTAGGTTTTTTTTGTTTTCATTTTCTAGCAATGGTTGGATCTTTTATTTTTTGGATATTGATGGTGATGGGAAATATGATTTTTCCTTGGTTCTAAGGATCTATCTTAGATGTTTAATTCATTAAATATTGATTATATTCTTAGCATATTACTATATAATTAATTACAACATATATAAGTTTTCTCGTATTTATCTACGAAATTTCTAATAAATCTTATCAATGGTTAACTCCAATTTTGATCTTATAGACTTTGTCCGGATGTCTGATCTCCAATACTGAATGAGAGTAATCTATGGAGAACACCAGAATTTTTACCATATTTCTTATGCTACTAATTTTCTTCTACCATGTATTTATAATGTTCTCCTTAGAATCCTAATATGATAGGACTCTGATACATCTAAATAATTATATTCTTCTCTGAAGATAATTCATTTCTAGAATAATTATTTTTCATATCTTTTTATATCATATAATATCTATATAGATTAGGAGATGTATTAAATAAATAATACAATAATCAGAAAATAGTCCCAGTAGGATTGTAAGGGGGTGCCGAAAATTACCTTGGTAATAGGCCTTGGTGGGCCAGTCCAGGATCAAATATAAGGAATAAAGACAGACATAAAATGAATTAATTATCTTATATTCAACCCAGAACTTAAATTAATTCATAAATATTTATTCATTTTACTAGAGAATAAATATTGATTTACCCCGTATTTAAAAAATTGTATGTCCATTAATTATTTATAGCACTCTGACTGCTTAAAATAATTAATCTCTTTAATAATTCCTTAAGTAGTACCACTTAACTTTATTATTATACTAGAGCTAAATCAACCTACATGGTTTAGTTAAATAAATATTTTGAGCTCCTTAAGGGGACGTCATCATCCTAAACGGATACGGTAACTCGATACAAGTAACCAGCTTGACAGATAAGCACTGCCATATCCAAGATGCGGAGAATATTGGTTTATCTTATGTAACCATCACCCATAACAAGCCAAAGTGATGGTCAGTAATTCATACTCACCTGAAACCTTATCGAGGTCTAGGTTAACGTAAAGTCACCGAGATCTAGGTTCTTCACGACGGTCAGATAGAAGAACTAATCTCACTGTGATCCATCAATATATCAAGACGTACCAGTATAGACAAGCAATCAAATCAAGTTACTTCTATCTATACTACAGTTTATACCAATTACTCGTCCTCAAGTTGTCTCAGTTGTGATCTTTTTTGTATCTCAACTAGCTTAACCAATCATACAGTTTTTATATCTCAACTAGCTTAACCAATCGTACAGACTTCTGTGATCTTCTACATACTGTATGATCTAAGTTTTGTATGAGATTATGATACAACATATGTAATCAAGTAAATAATTTAGATAGGAGATCGGAATAGTGGTAATAGGAAACATTGTATACAAAATCAATCAATCTGTTTTCAGTAAACAAATCCAATAAATGGTTAGATGTATAATATATTTATTTGATATGGAATAATGTGGCACCACAACACTTGGCCCTAACCCCAAATATCATGATAATACAAAGGAATGGCAAAGCCTATTCAGACTATGATAAGCACCTACCGACTACCAGCTAAGTTCATAGAGCTCTCCAGGGATGAGATTTCACGAACAGAAGTTCCATAGGGCATATTTGAAAGACATATATGCTCCCTCGCCTTCTCAAGCCAGAGCTTGAAGCGCCCTTCCTACACATCTCATAGTGGATGTCAATATTAGTATCGTGAATCAGAACTCACGAGCACACTCAACATGTTACTATTTTATAGGGAAAAGTCTTGATCAGGACCACTATATGTGTCATTTTCTCATTAGCACGCCTTCGAATATTGCAGAATGTCGAACACATTTCGAGGTAGCAGCTTTGCTACCAAAAAATGTGTCTCCTCAAAAATGACTTAAATACCCTCGAAAACAAAGGTGAAAGTCGAGTATAGTTTTCATGCAAATTCACTTATAAATACTCATTCCTTTTTTCTTTTTTTTGATGAATGAATAATTTTCATAAATAAATAAAGATGAATACAAGTGAAACACGGGCATACCCGAGGGATTACAACAGCATAGCTGCAAAGAGGACCTCACTCTGTGAGTGATCTAAAAAAAAGAGAACAGGCCAAACAGGCGGCCTAAAAAGAACAAGAATGTACATAGACATAAGTAGATGACAAAAGAGCTGTCCCGTCCACATTGCATCCCATTAGGCAAGCTATAAGCAAATAAAATACGACAGCCCATGGAGAACACGACAACTTGTGTAAAAACCACGAGTATAGACCCATCAAAAAGGAGCGGCCAAAACAAATCCGTAGGGCATAGAATATAAAACCAAAAGCACGATAAAGCCCACACTATTCATGCTTGAGGTTAATATTCACCCAAGATAAACATATAACATGCGCTACACAAGCTACAAAAATTTCAAGGGGAACGTGGGCAGGCCGAGTACAATCATTTTAGCACAACAGCCCAGATGTAACAAAAAAAAATTGTAAAGCTAATAACCTTGTCGGTATAGGCTGCGGTATAGATAAGAAGTGACTTGACTTGGTTGCTTGTCTATGCTGGTACGTCTCTGGACGTATTGAAGGATCACGGTGAGATGAGTTCTTCTATCGACCGTCGTGAAGAACCAAGATCTCGGTGACTTACGATGATCTAAACCTCGATAAGGTATTAGGTGAGTATGAGTTCTTGACCATCACTTTGACTTGTTATGGGTGAGGTTATATGTTCTAACCCAATATTCTCCGCATCTTGGGTGGTGGCGGTGCTTGTATGTCATGCTAGTTATCCAGTCGAGTCACCGTATCCGTTTAGGATGATGACATCCCTTAAGGAGCTCAAAGGTTTATTGTACTAAACCTGCAGTTGAGTTAGCTCAAGTACAATAATAAGGTTGAGTGGTACTACTTAAGAATTAAAGATATTAATTATTTTAAGCGATGTAATGCTATAAATAATTAATGGACGTTCGATATCTTAAATACGGGATTCGTAATGTCTAAGTGCAAGCCCGACTCAACTTCGGTAATAAAGGGTAAGTCAAGATTTATTCTCTAGTGGCATGAATAAATGTTTATAAATTAATTTATGTTCGGGTGAACATAGGATAATTAATTTATTTGAGGCCCATCTTTATTCCTTGCATTTGATCCTGGTCGACCCATCCAGCCCGTAAGCTAGGTAAAATCGACGCCCCTATGCTCTACAAGGCAAGGATTTGATTCTCTTTATCCTATAAGGATATTATTATATTTATGGGATATGCATAGATCCTTTCTATATAGGATTATGGTAATAATCCTTTCCATAAAGGATTATGGTAATTTCCATATGGGATTATGGTAATTTCCATATAGGATTATGGTAATGCATTATAAATATGAGGTAAGAGATTAAATCTATGTTAATGATTAATAATCATCATCATAATTTTCGAGACTCCCATTGTTCTTGGGAGAGAATTTTCGAAAAAGTGTAGAGAGGATAAAGGGTGATTTTTCCGAAGCATTCTCCATAGATCGTCCTCACTCGATGTTGGAGATTGGGCAACCGGGATACAGTCCAGAAGGTCAAAGCATGAGTCTCGATCCATTCCGCCTCGACAGATTTAAAGGTAAACACGAGAAAACCCCAACGTGTTGCAATTAATTATATAGGTGCATGCTAGGTATATAATCAATGTATGGTGAATTAAACATCCAAGATAGATCCTCGGGGCGAGGGCTAAACCTAGTTTTCCCTACAATTGGTATCAGAGCACGTAAACAATGTATGGTGAATTAAACATCCCATTGCACGTAACATGCTAGAAAAAAACATACACGATTGGGTTTACCTACCATAATTGGGGTTATGGGGAAGGAGGGAGGAACTCGTCAAACAAAGCCACGGGTCGTCCTCGCACATAACATGCATGAAGGAAGCATACAATGTTAGTGTTGCCTACCACTTTTGGGAACGTGGGGGAAAAAACATATAGCATATATAGCATCTCCAAAATCAGCTACTCGACAAGGATTGGGTCCTCACCGATGCCACACACCCACCCAACACAAAACCAACTAGTAATAAAGTGCAGTACAAGACATGGCAGCAGATCAGCTAGACAAAAAGCTGATGAGCCCCAAATAGAGAAATACAACAATTACACAGAGGAATGACAAAATGAATGACGAAGAACAGCCTTCTCCAGTGAGTTCCCATCAGCTTCATCGTTAACTTTATTTGGCTTGACACTCTCAGAAAAGGCTGGAATGCACCTGTTCAGATGAGGCTGCTCTTAACTGGACAAAGGGAGGCTAGCTTACGGTTGGTATATCCAAGTAACCCCGATCAGCCTGCATAAAGAAATCAAAAGCAGACAGGGTCATGCATTCACAGAAAGGCAGCAAACATTCTGGTAGCCTAGCAAGAAGGGAGGCATGCAATGACAAGATCAATAGGGAAAATGGAATATAAAACAGTGTAAACCTCCCTTTTAATTTTGCCGATAATCTGGTTTTGATTGAAAGGTGTCTGTTCAAACACTTTGGCGTTTCTTGCTTTCCACACATGGCTAACTGTAGTCATCAAGGCCAGCCTCTTCGCTTTTTGGAGAACAGCCGCACCTGACCTTTCGTTCATGCAAAGTGCGGTGTCTAGGCTTTATTTACTTGAGCACTTGGACAAAATCCAACTTGAACATTAGAGTCTTTTTCGAAGGACCTTTCAGCTCTGTTTTGCAATCTTTCCGACGATCATTTGAGTCATGTTCAATTGCGGTAGCTGAAAATTCAAAAGTACCAACATCCACCAGAGTTGCCTCCGTTCTACTTGTCATAAGGTAATTCTCAATCTTGCTGCCTAAATCTCAAACCCGGATATAATAAGTTAATTGTAGTTGGATCATTTTCTTTTGCACTGGATGTAGAATTATAGCATATGATGTTTTAATATATTCCCGTTTGATTATCCTATTTATTATTTGTTGGATGTTATCGTAAAAGTTATTGGGCTAACAGGCAAAATACCCCCAACACGTAGGTCAATAATAAATTCCATTACATTTTCACAAACCATAATGATAGAGTACGCAATACCTGTTTCCAGAGTTTAGTTCAATTTGTTAAAAGTTAGTAAATTTGAGACAAGAGCATTCAATACCTAACTAGATATTAAAGATTAAAATGACAAATCAAAAATATCCATGGCGAAACGTGATAATAAACTTTCGAAATAATGCCCACAAGAAAAAACTTAGAATAAGATATTATATAGGAGCTTAGTTACAAATTTGATAAAATCTTTATATACAAGTAGTTGAGACGCCAAATTGTAATATGATCGTTATGCAACATCATCCAAATCTCGTTAATGATGCGAGTGAGATCTACCATTTCAGTGTCCTTTCCCAGAAATTGATGGTGTTGAAGAGATTAGCAAGCCGGTGGTTTGAATCACCAACGAAGAGTAATTTATTGCTTCCAGAAATTGTTGCTGTTGCAAGCGACTCAAGAGCCAGTTTTCAAGCGAATTCCCATAAAATCATAGGCTAAACAGCAAAATATGATGCATAGTGATTGAAACGACATATTGCAATTGTAATCACAACAGAATTGGTGGCTGTCAGAGCGCGTATGGTGTCATCGGTGTCTCTCTCTTGTGTCAAGTTGAAGCGCAATTGCACATTTTCAACCTATGGCAATGTAAAATTAAGGTTTTACTCATCAGAAATTGCGGAGGTGCTGAATAACGTTCGAATCAAAAATTGGTATTTTAATTGCTAGCCCCTATTTTACTAATATTAAAATAACATAAAAAAGCGACTACTCATTATTTAATAAATCTTTAATAGAAAGTAATAACTGACCATTCAAAATTTTAAAAAGATTCAAGCGGAAAACACAGAATGCCAGAAACCCCTCTATGTTAGCAAAAGTGCAAAGAATGTGAATTAACATACTAGAAAAACAATGTATTTCGTAATCACCTAGGCAATCAAGTCTTGTCTGTGCCCACAAAATTATGAAAAATATCTGTTTTGCGGGTGAAAAAGACCTCTTTCCTAAGCAATAACTTTCAACCCTGAGTTTTCTGCTTTATAGTTTTGTGTGAGTTTGTACTGAGATTTTTCTCAGAATTTGACAATACAAAAATTGCATCTCAAATTGGAATCACATTTTAGGACACTAACTGCTTCTACACCTAAACTTTTTATATGGCGGAGAAAAATAGACAAGAATTAAGAGAAAGGAGTTAGCAACATACTTGTTCCAATTCATTCAAAGTCCGAAGGCCACTCTCTGCACGTAATCCGGGCGCCTTTTGCTGGGCATCCGAAGCAGCCCTGTGATCTGTAGCTCTGTTACTGCCCTGCAAAACTCTGCTCTTTGAAGCTCAAGTTAAGGACTACTTATATCAAACAATGTATCATCGGAGTATATATCGTATAACTTGGCAGAAAATGTAGTAAATCAAGTTGAATGGCAGAGGATACTGTATTAAAGCATCACTGTTGGTCTGAGCTTCTTTAGAGCCTTTTCGTTTTTTAGGTGATGGCGACAATCTCGATCTTTTCTTGGCTTGTATCGGTGGATTTGAAATGACTGCCTTGAAGGAGTGAAACCATTCATGAACATTGATGAGATCACCATGCTCTTGAGCCAGCGTGTACCTATAGCAGTGAAAAGTTAAACCAACTGTCAATCCAGCTTTCTGTGGAATGGTTATATAACTTATCACGGGACTATGGTGGAAGAGCACTGAATGTTCAACACGCAAAATTTTGTAGGATTGATACGATTTTATGTATTTCCAGTTGGTAACTGACTTATTGCATTGGTTGAGAAATTGAGAATTATAGAAGCACTAAAAAAAAGTGATCCAATTTGAAGGCAGACTAAGTGAAGGTGATCTTTGAACAGAAAAAGAGGTTGGAAAATGTAGTTGAAAAGGTTCAATGTCAAATCTCCATAAGAAGACGTGTGCACTTACACAATAGAGGTAGCATGCATAGATGGAACTAGAACACCATCATTCTTGCTGCAGCAAGAACACTTGAGAAATTTTCTTGAATCTAAGAGGTCGGCCTGGATTCTTCTTCTAGGATCTCCTATCAAAGCCTGATATGATCAAAACAGAAGGTTAACAAATTAAAATTGCGTACATTACCAAAACTTCAAACATCTTAAAAATCATTCTTTTATGTGTTCCAGAAAAGCCGATAAAATTTTCATATTAACCTTCTGTGGGTACTGACTTCATTATAAACAGCTCTACTATCGGCAAATTTTTAAAATAAAGAACGAATGCCACAGCTTATATTCTGAAGTCTATTCATTTGCAGAGTCCCTTGTTCTTTTGTCTTTCCTGTATATGGCTGTTCATATAAAACTATCAATACAGCTCTCGAATATATCGTTGATGTTTTCACTAGCATGTTGTGCCTCTATTATGTAATTATGTTAAGTGTGTTTCAGAGACTATGTTTATGTAACTGAGGTCAAGTTAACTAACCCATTTATGCATTCAAGTCCCAACAAATCTTATATCCCAAATTTTAGATACTGTTTTAATATGAATCAGCTTGGTAACCAAAGATGAAGAACCTGCAGTCATTGGCAAGAGACTGCAAGAAGCTCGATAAAATTACAAATGGAAGGATTTCCAAAATACTTAACTGTATGGAGATTGTCAACATTATCAAAGAAGATTATTTCATGAAGAGGTATACTCTCAATGATCTGAATAAATTCCCTGTAGAAATCAAACAGAAACAAGTTGCAAAGTATTTAATAGAAACAGAAATAAATATAAGGATCAGATAATTCAAGAATATGGACACTAAGATAAGCAAATATGGAAGATAAGCAGTGACCAATACCAGCAAATAGGTAGATAGAAGCTATCACTCCGCTTCTTCAGTTACTTTCTGTATATTATGTAAACTTTACTTGGGAGGTTATATGGTGTCTATGCTTCATGTTTCGTCTCACAAAGCATAATGCATGATGCTTGCATTTGAGATGAAGCAAGTAAAAGGTAAGTTGTTGTAATACTAGTAATTCATTCGGTCAAAATCTGGTGCATCATTGGAATCTCACCCATCTAGTCGTGACTACACTTTTCTTCAGAGTTTTGTATTGCATGTGACATTCAGTTGCAATGATACAGTTCGGGAAGTGAAAAGCCATGTGATTATTGTTCGTTTACAATTCTCAGTTCAAGTTTAATAATGAATTTATTGATACCAAAATACTGGTCAAATTTACCAAAGATATTTAGGAAATATACAATTAGAACTTGTACCTGAACATAGATTGTAGAAATGAGGCTACTTTTTCGTTGATTGTGGTTTTAGTTGTCCTGTCATTTTTATAAGTCCTGGCTGTAGGTCTCCTGATAAACAAAAAGCAAAAAGGTTGATTAGTACTACTAAACTAGGAAACAGAAAAAATTAACAAGATGAAGAGATTGGATGTCCTATCAGCTTCATTATACCCAATTTTTAGGATATCAATTAAAGCATCAATCTAACCATAAACCAACTCGTGTAAAGTAGGGTGGCCATATATTCAGTAACCAAACAAATTTAACCCAATGAACAACCTGAAGATGCATTGATGTTGTCCATAATATGAAATGTCACAATTCAGTGCAAGGGCAAATGGCAGGTTCACAAATGAACTAATAGCCTATATAACTTCACTTTTTCATTAAATGCAACTCCATGTCAAGAGGACCACACAGAAGAGTCAATCAGAGCATATCATTCAGTTATCAGAAAGGCATCGAGAAATACTTTGATTTCTCTCCCAAATCACGTCTTGATTGATTCTCCTCCAATGTCATTTGGGACTGTAGCTCCTTTACTTTTTCATGAATCTGGAATAATCAATGTTCAAGTGGGGCAATCAGATATAAATTCGATATACTGAATATATGGGTAATCATCAATCTGGAATCAGTGCTGCAATAAAAGCAATCACGTAGTTTTGCAACAGAGGCAAGGCAAACATAAAAAGGGGAAAAGGTGATTAACTATTAAAATATGCATTCTGGATGTAGCGCATACAATAGGGGTAAAGCAGCATCAGGAGAGACATGAAGCCAAAAGATAAAGCAAGCTATGACAAAGCAAATTAGTAAAACCAGTCATAGTCAACTGAAACAGAAAACTTTTCAACAAAACTAGCAATTTACACCATAGGACCATTTATATCCTCTTTTCTGCAACTCTGTCTAATCTCTTCATTATTTTACCTGTATTCATAGATCTCTTGATTCATGACATAAGGTACTTTTTCTATAGTTCCTAAGAGTAATTCAGATAAAATACACCATATTAGGGACTCATAACACTATAAAATGGAGCTTTTGAAATTGTGGTCATCATTCAACAGGCGGATAATGGACTTCAAGGAAAGCTCACCAATTAACAAACGAAGTTGATAAAAGTGAAGACATTACAGCAGATGTAATCATAATTTTGAGGGATTAGTTGCACATTGAAGTGCTAAGAAGTAAGAAACAACATAATAGAGTATACCAGCTAGCTCCCCGAGAAAAAAAAAAAACTATACCTCTGCTATGCCTCTGGTAAGCATTTCCCACCTGTCCAGCAATTTACGCAGCTCCGTAGCTGGCAAATCCCTGCACAAACAAAAGCCACACTGTTTGATTCCTTTCTTGAGGGAATCAAAGGAATATGACACGTGTTTAATATTATAAAGATACTTTCTGGATATCCATGGTTTGTAATATTAACAAGTGCAGCAAAGTAAACAATTTCCAACATATATTTATATACATGTAATCCCTTCTTGAAAGCTCCATCTTTTAATATCAACAAACTGTAGGTTATGCATGTGCAAGGATAATCAAGTGGCTACATGCAACCTTTATAAAGAATAAGTAAAATTATTACCTCAAAATCTGAAATACTCGAACAACGCAACCTTTATCTTGTAAGGAGCCAAGTGAATGATGATTATTCGCTGAGGTGTTATAATCTTTTTCCACTAGATTGAGACCAGTAGCACCAAAATTGTGCGGCTTAAGTTTGAGCATCTCACAGTATATATCTAAAAGGGAGATTTTGCGGCACCTTCCAACTTCATATAGGCACTGCAACATATCATATCAAAAGTACAAAATTCATCTCTTCGGTTAGTTTCACCATGAAGTTTTCCGCCAACTATTTAAAAAAAGACAAAGTATTACGTCTAAATGTTCAGGAATGGAATTAAACCTAAGAAGGCAAAAAAGTACAAAGGTCTCATCTTCCAGCAGAAATATGGTGGTCTCCGGAAAAGATAAATCAAATAACCAAGAAAAAAGCAGAAAATAAAAGACATAGCATCTTGTCCAGCAAATATAACATTCATTGCACGTAACAGAAACAAACCTATACATCAGAACGGCATATCAAGAAACTAGACTGGGGTTTTACTATAAGTCAAAAGCAATACTCAAGATTTCCAGAGCAAACTACCATTTCACTTGAAAACTGATGGAATTTTGTGGTTGTCTTATTCGGATTCTTACCATAACTAAAGAGCTCCAAAGCTGATGAAGTCTTTTCAGTTCTGACAAAGCATAAACCCAATCAATGCAGTTTTCTTTGGTCTCACAAAACCTATCATGAAGTTAGTAAAGCAATGTCAGGAATCTGCGTAACTCAATGTTAACATGTCTACTAAAATAAAAGATGTTTCTTGATTGAAAACCTTTGTAAGGATGGAAGTTCAAGAGCCCTCTTGATAGAAGGTTCTCTGAGTAAATTATTGTCTCCATCCATGCCCTGAAATTGTAAAAAGTGCATATCTGGTTGGAGCAGACCTTTCCCCAACTATAAAATCATATGTATATTGAGGAATTTAAAGAAAAGCAAAAAGAGGTGTGGAAGAAAACTCTGAGTTAGTGTGGAAAACAGAATCTTTGTAAGGAAGTTTATGAGAACATAGCAGCAGTTCCTAAGAACTATATTCTAGGGTTAATTCCAAGAAAACTCTGAGTTAGTGTGGAAAACAAAATCCATGTAATGACTAATGAAGACAATCATCATTTAAAGAAGACGGCACATATATAAAAATAGATAAGTTGATCTTGCCTCAGTGCCTTCTTCATCAACTAATTTCCTTAGAATGAAGCTTAAAGGTTCAGAGAAACCCGCTGTGCCGTAGCAATCTGGAAATAGTTGTTACAAACATAGTTAAGTAAAGTGAAGTTGTGAAAATAGGAGAAGCTCATTACCTCACCCAAAGATAACGCAAAAATAGCTAAGGCCTGTTACTCACCCTTAGGGCTTTAACAAATAAGGTCAGCGTTCCATCGTGTCTCAAGAAGTAGTTTCTTAGGAAAGCTGATGCATGTTTTCCAATATTAAAGCCCCGACAACTTCTGAGAAGAACAGCCTCAATGATAGCATCCATCCTTTCAGCTGGGGTACCCAAACTGAACTCGCGAACGGAGAGGTACAAGCATGCACTTGAGCACAGAATGTTCCTTAGAGCATCAACACTTGTTGCTACTCCTAGTACCAAGACTATTGGAACTTTTACTACCCATTCCCTGTCAATAGCAACATTGTTGCATTTGCAGGTAACAGGATATTCAAATCTCAGAATCAGCACTAACAAAAGCATATCAAGTAGTGAGCGAAATAACTATGGGCATTAAGGATGGTAATCAGCAGCCGCAAAGAGGACAGTCTGTCGTGCCTAACTCAAGAGTGGTCTGATTCAGTAAAAAGTTACAGAACATTCATAGCCCATCGACTGTAGTTTTGATTGCATTAGTCCTAAAAGATGAGCGGTTAGTCCTCATTTCATCATTTAAGAACTAGGAACAGTGATAATAGCCCAATTCACCTTTGCACTACAATGTTTCTCTTCCCTCCATTGCATCCTCCTAGAGAGCCCTCCCCAACCCGCCCAAAGCCATATCGTGGTAAATGGGATTGCTTTGTGATGGTCTTACAAACAAATATACTCCAATTTATTGAAGGACTACTTATATAAAGAGTTCATGAATATTAACAATTTTTCTAGTAAAGGAGTATCAAAGATGGTAATGGTATGGCTCGGTTAATTAATGTAACTATTCAATAGCATGCGTCCAACAACTAACTGAAGATGATATAGCCTAGCATGCTGTCCAACAACTAACTGAAGATGATATAGCATGGTATGAGAGAAAAATTGAGCTCATAAGTAAATAGACCTAGTGTATGCATGATTAGATGAAACTAAAGATTCAAACAACACTGAGAGGGTATCATTTTAGAAGCAAAAGAGCTGCTATACCTCAACATTACAATGAAATCGTTCAACACAGAACCGCTGCATCTTTCCACATCATCAATTATAACAATTAGCGGTTTGTCATGGTACTCTTGTTCAGTATACCATGACTCCAGAATGGACATCTCAGGTGCCTAATAAACAAACAAGAAAGCAACAAAAAATTTAGCTCTAGAAACCACTTCACATCACATAAAAACCCATAATCTCCCCCGGGCCAAAAAAAAAGAAGGGTAAAGAGTTGGCTGACATGCTTACATTAATGCTGACCAACAGAAACTGTCTTAACAACGTTTTAAGACAGCCGCCAAGTCCATTATTCTCACAGAAGTCAATCGATGTAAGATTTGCTACTAAACATCCATTCGATCTTAAATGTGTACCAAGGTCGGCAAATGTCGATATGTCATCAACAAATTCCACGTTTTCTGCAAATCCCTCCGATTAAACAACTGAGATGATTTGACCATAACACAAGATAGAGTAATTCGCTTAAATGTGGAGTCAAGACTTACTTGTAAAGAGCAATGCGGTGAAAATTTGTGCACCAATAGGCATGTTATTGGGAATAGGGTACATACACGTGGCTCTACTGAACTCAGGAGTTCGGCAGGAACGAATTGCGTCAAAGGACGCGTGAACCCATTTATCAATTTCATCAAACACATTAGTGTTAAGATTTTTCAAGACGTCCTGAAATTTAATGTGCAAAGTTTAAAATAGTTAGGCAATTGATGAAGAAGGAATGTTGTTGAACCTTGTTAATTAGAGAGAAGAAAACCTTAATAATGGACTCAGTGTTGGACCAGAGGAGTTTGAAGGTCTCAAATCGCGAGTTGTCATTGTATTCTTCGGCAGAAGCATCGGAAGGTTTGGGCGAGAGATCGATTCTTCGTCGGGTTTTAGATGCCAGTTGCCGCGAAGCGGCTTTGTGAAGAATGAAGCAAGGCTGCAGAGAAAGCACGAAGTCTAACAATTTGTTTCTTCCAATTCTCATCGATTATACTTACCTCCCCAAAGAAAAGGAAGAAGATATATAGTTAACCGGAAAATATACCTGGAGATCACTATTTGCGGTGAGAATAGGCGACGGTGTCGGTGGATCGGCTGCCGGCGCCATCCTGAATTTTCTTTTCTTTCTCTCTTCTCCTCGACGGCCTTTAGGTAATGCGGTTTAGGAAACCGCCTTTTTATGGCGGGAAACGTGAGGGTTAGTACGTGGATTAGGGACCGCATCCCCTCCCTCCACTCATTTAAACTTAATATATACTAGAGTTGTAAAAATATTTTGAAAATTTTTTCCAGCCCGATATCAGTGATTATATTCAGAGATATGTAACTGCAAAGTGTTGATATCTGTTAGCATTAGAAATAGAAATCAACATTTCCTTATGACATAGTACTATTGTAGTTTGGACTTGGACTCGCCATATTATATATTTATCATCTCTCTTGAAATAGGAAAAATTTTGAACTAACGGCCACATCCAACTACTTATTTTGAATGTCATACAAAAGAGTTCATTAAATACTCAACTATTTAAGTCTCTTCTAATACTACTTATTTCGATGAGCACGAAGACATATTATCAAGTCAAATCACCCAAAAGGAGAATAGTTATAAAAGAAACATTATCCATGAGTTAATATATAATAGTATCATGCCACTTTCTTTTGATAGACCAACTGTGACTGTTTATATCTATAACAGAAATGTAATAAATAACGAAGGTCTTAGACCCATTCTTTACAATATTGGCTCCTAATACTTGCAAAAGTAAATGAGTATGTTTAGTATCTTCAAGCATAAGCATGTGACAAGCCTAGTCAATATAACATAAAATATAAAATGGAAATGGAGTACCTCACATCTTAATTTAAAATGTGAATCTACAATTACTGAAGTTTTTGCTAAATATCAACGAACTTTGACTTTCAGGGTAAAGAAGCATATGACATAGATGATGAAGTTGTAGCTCCATCATTAATTCTACAAGAAGCTCTGTCTCATAGTCCTCACTTGAATCTTTATGGCCAATAATTCAAATTCATCTATAATGTTTGCAAAGAGTATCTTTGCAATGAGGACTACTGACAATGTATCAAATGAATATTAAATACAAAATAAATTCATCCCGAGCATCTTTTGCAAGCACATCTGAAGCAAATTGTGCCCTTAGCACAATCAAATTTTATTATGCAATTTGACTCCTATAATAATTAATCGAACACAAATTTGGGCTCAAAATAATAAATTAATTAAACTAATTTTAGCCTGGCCCAATTATCCTTTAATTAGGTCCATTCTTTTTATTAAATACTCAGTCCACCATTAAATTAATTGAGCAAGCCCATTAATAATTAGATTAAAGGGCTTGTATTAAAGCCCAATTCCACTCATCTCTTTCTTATGACATATACTGATACATACATACTATCTATTTCTTTCTTTCTAAACTAACAGGCAGACACCATCTGCTCTCAATTTCGAGGACATCATCTCCTTCTCTGCAAGTGTCGTTGTTAACAACCACTATTGATAAATCTGGTTTAGTGAGTGTGCGAGATTTATGAAAGCGATAAAGAACACCAGAAGCTTTTACGTGGTTCGATCGTTAATGAGATCTCGTCCACGGAGGAGTGTTTCCTCAATACTTTCACTATAATTCGGTGTGGTTACAAGCTCTTAGTATTCGATAAGTTGTCAACCCTCTAATGTCGATTTTCCTCCTATTTATCTGACTCTGAATCTGCAGCTGGGCGCGTCCGACCTCTCCATTGGTCGTGGCGTGACTCTTCCTCTGGCGTGCCTTCCATTGGCGGGCGAGGACCTTCGCCTTATGTGCGCCACGTGGAGGTGGCGCCTAACCTGAGTTACAGGCGTCTTCTCCATTGGCCGAGGTAGCGTCGGGCTTTGGCTCTGGGCACTGTCTTCCGTTGGCCGGGTGGAGGTTACGGGGCTGGGGTTTGGGCAATGATTAGGGCTCGCTTGGGCTCGGTCGCGTGGGCCGCTACCAGCGTTAGGCCCGGCTCGTTTGGGCATTAGTGGGCCTAGTCGGTTGGGCCATATCCCATCATAGCCCCACGAATAGCCGAGGGACAGCGAGGCCGAGTGGAGTGAAGAAAGCTTCACCGAGGGTGAGGTGTGGCTTGGTGAAGTTGTTTCTTGGGTTGTTGTCTTTTTAATGTGAGGTCTTACGGTGCCGATCCGAGTTGAGTTGTTTATTGTCCGTCGCTTGGAAAAGATGTGGCAGAAGGAAGTGAAGTCCGACACGGATATCGCGCCTCTGCGTTGGTTCGCCGAGGTGCGATGCGGAATGGTGTTACTCTGTGGTGGGTGCCGATGTCCGGCACGAGAGACCGACCTTTTAGAGGATGTGGTGGTGCGCCCGGGCCGCACCGTCTGCGGCTGGTTAGGCGAGGTCCGATTACGGATGTAGGCTTTCCGTAAAGGCGGCTTGGATTGGCAGCGAGGACAGCAGGGGTCCGGCGTGGATTTCCTTGGTATTTGTGGGAAGGACGGGGTGCGACCTGAGGCGCCGCCATCTGGAGGATGCCGGGGTCCGTATGATGATTGCTAGGTCGGTGGCGGTCCGTCTTATCTGGCGTCGTCATACTGCTGGCTGCGGTAGTTGGGCACTCGAGCAGCGTGCTGGCGTGTACGTACGTCAATCACGTGTGGCGCGTGTTGAATTTGAAGCGGCAATTTGCGGCGCCTAGTCTTATAAATAGGCGCAAAAAGCAATTGTTCACTTTCTTCTTGACGTTTAAAATTTACGAGAGAAAATTTACGAAATTCTACGAGTTGATCGATCTTCTTTGAAGGAGCCGTACACTACTTTGAAAAGTAAGTATGTTTTCTTCATCTTCTTCGCTCTGAAAGTTCCCTTTCGCCTCGGGTTAGGCGTGAGTTCCCGGCGTAAGAGATTATATGTGCTACAACGGTTTGGGTAGGTCTATAGAATTGAGCTCTAGTGTTCATGGTATCCTCTGTATGGGATGGTATGAGGGTGGGCGTGGCGGTCGGGTTTGACCTTGCAGGAACTTTGAAGTTGTGAGGAATCTGGGATCCGGAGGAGGCGTGGTGGTGTCTGCCGCATCCGGATGATAGGCGATGGCCCTCCGGGGGGTTTATTCTTGTTTATGTAGATAGTTTGAGGCGGTCTTAGGTACCCTCGGCCCCATTTATCTTAGCCTTGAGTATTTCGGATCCTATTTGTCGATTGACCGAATTCCGTTAGGTCGTTGGTGGGTGGGGCTCTCTTGTTATGGCATTCTTAGAGAGTTGTCCTTGAGGTCTTGATCTGTTTTAGCGTGAAGACCATAGGAGGGTGTACTATCTGTCACCCGGCTGAAATTTAAGGTGGCCGTCCTCCAAGGTGTCCCGTTGGCGAATAGGTATTTCTTTTCTGCGGTGAGGCGATCGAGGTATGAGTGGGGTATCGGCACGATGGCGGACCAGAAAATCAAGCCGTTGGGCCGTATGGAGGAGGTGTTGAGCGCCGCGGTGAGATCTTATCCATAAGTTACAGAGGGCGACTGAAGAAGGCCGGTGAGTGTGTTCTGGTCGGAAGCGTCGGGACCAAAGTGCAGGCGGGGTGAGGCATCCCTTCTTCTTAGTCCTTATTCGTTCGATTTTCTTTGTGCTAATGTGTCTTTCTCTTGTGATGCGGTGAAGTTGAGGATGGCGGGCTCGCCATCGCCGAGCGAGGCCGGCAAAAAAGCGGCGGTGGACCTAGTAGGGGCCGAAGAAGGTGGGCGGCATGGGCGGTGATGGCGGGCTCGGCGAGGTCGGCCCGGCATCGAGTCTCGGCCTCGGGGTCGCCTTGAGTCTGGTGCCGCCCCAAGTTTGGCCGCATCCTCCACGAGTGCGTGGGTTTCTTCCTATTTAGATTTGATTGCTTGGCGATCTGTTATTGACTCGTGCCTCTCTTTTTTGGTGGGAGCTCGATGATGGGGGGCCTGCTTGTAGCTTCTTGAGGGGGCTGCAGTCATGCCATGGACTTGTGAGAGCTCGGCCCGTGAGGCGCTGGGCAGGAGCTTGCTTGTGGAAGGCTGAGACCGCCGGCGTCGCTGCGAGGCGGGCGAGGCCGCCAGGCCACGAGGCTGGAGGGGCTGCTTGAGGCCGCCACCACGAAGAAGAGCCTTGGGCCTTTGGAGGCCGCCGGGAGGTTGAGAGCTTAAGGAGGGCTGGCCGGGCGAAGAAGGACCTTGCGAGACGAGAGGTGCTGGTGGCCGACCGAGGACCCTTGTTGAGGGCCTTTGCAAAGAGCTCATCAGTCGGGAGCTTCTCGGCTTTTATTGCCGAGCTCGCCGCCGTCTTGGCCGAAGGTGGTGTCGGATCACACAGGGAAGGTGGCGGCCGCCATGCTGACTTTGATAAGGTCGAGCATGGGTGGACGAGTCGACCCAGAGAGGTGGACAAAGCTTACGCCGGGTGATCTCTGGTGACTCCTTCCCGATCTTTGGAGGCTCGGCATCAGCTCTACCCTCACGGCTGCTTGAGGTCGTCGCCCGGTGTAAGGAGGACGAAGATCATGACCGGGAGCTCGCTGGCGAGTGCGGGCGGGCGAGGAGGGAGGAGGAGGCGGGGGAGGAGGCGGGGTTGGAGGTGGAGGTGGCCGCGGGGAGCATCGAGGTCGTCGAGACCGGCCATAGGCTGAGGTCGGTGGACTGATGTAATAGCGTGAGCTGCCGGGGTCGATAGGACCACAGGTCTGTAATAATTTTCCCTTTTTGAGTAATAAGCATGATATTTTTAAGATTTGTGTTGTCTTGTTTATTCTGATACTCACACTTTGAATGGATCGGACTTGACCATGAATTGTTGACCAAGTTAAAAGAGGTCCGAGGCGCCTTGGTGAGAAGGACGAAGAGGTGCTTTCTGGAGGAGCCGGTGTGCTGGTGACCCAGTTTTAGCCACTATGGAAGTCGGCTCGGCCGTCTGTGACACGAAGAGGAAGTTGGACGAGGTGATCGGGAAGTGGCCCGCCTCTGGTGAGCGAGGCCACGAAGTTTAGGGTCGCGCAGGCGGAGTCGAGGCGGACATATCTGCCGGCGCTATCGAGGGCGTTTGATGCGGTGTGAGGAACAACTTGAATTATTGCGGAGGCTCGCTCGGTTGTCGGAGGAGCATCATGCGAGTCTGAGAGGCGATCCGCCGAGTGGTGGGACTACCATATCGAAGGCGACGGCCAGAGTCGAGCTTCTTGGCGGAGGCATGGTCTTTGAGGATGAGGAGGGCCCAACGGCAAGAAGTTCAAACTGCGTCGACTTCGTCGTGAAGTTTATGGAGATGTATGATATCGTCCATAAGCGTCGCATGCCCGGCGGCGGCGAGGCCTGGCGGGCTCCGTGACCCGATCATAGAAGAACCCGCGGAGGGCGGCTACTCGATCATGCGAAGTGCTCGGGTTGATGGGTCGGCGGGCGGATCGTCGAGCGATCCTCACGGGGCGGTCGGCGACCGAGGACCTCAGTCGGCGGGGAGGCGGCGGGTAGGGGCGGTCGTACTCCGGCCCGGTGTCCGTCGGGGGTCGGGGTGTGACCTCGGGTGCGTCCCACTCCCGGAATGCCGTCTTGGCGCTGCGCCGCTTGAAGTGTCGAGGCGGGTGAAGATGACCACAGGTCGCCGCTCGCTTGGGCTGCCTCAGAGCCCGCGCCCGGCGCTCGGGAGCGAGCCGTGGTGATTCGGCCTTATCGGCGGGTTGAAGGCACGAGTTCGTTCGAGGCATACACCGTCGGCTGGAGATTTTGTAGAAAATTGGTGCGACTTGACAAGTCTGGCAAGCGGGCCGGAGGCTGAATGAGGCTATGTATAGTGTAGAACTTTGTATGTAGATATAAATGTATTTAGACTCGTTTGAAGTGTATATTTCCTCCTTGAGAGGTATAAACATAACAGGACTTCGTTTTGGTCGTAAATGCATTTACTGTATATAATTGTGTATTTTCCCAAATAAAGGGGTATAAACGAGCTCGGAAGCCGGTTGATTTGTGTATGGCTTGGTACTTGGTTTATAGTCGTTAATGCATTTAGACTTTGTCCGGGTGCATATCTTCCCAAATAAAGGGGTATGAGATGGCGAGATCGATGCGGATGTCGCGTGCGTGTAGGCGTCAACTTAATGGGTAATCTGTATGCTGCGTGTAGGCGTCCAACTTAATGGGTGTCATGCGCTGCGTGTGGGCGTCGACTTAATGGGTGTCATGCGCTTTGCATGTAGGCGTCAACTTAATGGGTAATCTGTGTCGTACCTACTTGGTGGGATTTTCATCTTCGTAAGGCGTCCCTTGTGAAGGTTTAAATGTGGTGTATCAAACGGATGTTCACATATGTATGAGGCAGTGAAATATTCATTATAAAAGCAGGTGTTTTATTGAACATGTAATCAACATCGTACTTTGGCAAAACAATTAAGGAACTAACATGATGCCGACTTTAAATCGAAGCTATGTAAAATACCTCCTTAAATGCATAATGTGCGAGTTCGGGATAAGTGCCGGACAAGTGAGCGACTTGTAAGCCCGCTGCTGGAGGTCCTCGTGAGCAGCGATGCGGGCGCTCCCGTGTCGGATCCGACTTGTTAAGGCGCTCGACTCTCTTGGCTTCATTATTTCTTAGGGCGAGTCGCCCACATTGGGCGCGGAGGCTTTGACCCGTTGTTGTGGTGCCGTGCGACACGGGCCTTGTACTTAACCGTTTATGAAGGCGAGCTCGTCTTCTCCTCGAGGCGTCGAGGTTGGCCCGCAGTCTTCCTCGTTCGGCACCGGTCGAAGTGAAGAGTGCGAGGGCTTGGCGCCGATCTCGGCCGGTATGGCGGCCTCGGTACCGTGAACCGGGCTAAAGGGGTCTCCCATCTTGCGCCGTCAGGGTGTGGTCTGTGGGACGAGAGGACTTGAGGAGATTTTCAGCCCGATCGCCTTTAGCTCGGTCCGGCCTCTTCTTCAATCCTTATGCGATCGTGCGGTTCGTCACCTCGATCGACCATTAAACTTGCGGGTGTGCGACCGAGGTGAGCGTTGATCGATCTGAAGCTCTTCGCACCACTCCTTGAAGTTTTGTCGACAATTGGGTGCGTTGTCGAGACCGGGATGTGCGGTATGCGAGCGGCGGACTATATTTTTCCACGAAGTGCGAATCATACGCTCGTGAGGCTCGAAAGTGGCTCGGCGACCCGTTTGTGAAGTAGTCTATGGCTACGACTAAGTATCGGTGACACGGTGCTCGGTCGAGCAGACCAACGATGTCGATCCCCCGCGCATGAAGGCCATGGACTCTGCGGTTGCTCCGTCGATCGAGGCGACTTTTGACGTGGGTGAATCGGCACTTTGGGCACTTCTTGGCGAGCTCGGCGAATCTTGTGCGGTGGGCGGTAATATCCGACCTCGGCGTCTTCTTTGAAAGAGCTCGCGACCCGATGTGGCTTCCACAAGACCCTCGGTGAATTCGTTGAGCACGTGGTCGAACTTCTTACGGCGAGGCATCTCGGGAGGGTTGAAGGTAAGACTTAGGTGAGGCGCCCTCGTGCATGAGATACTTACGGGATTTCGCCATCGTCTTTTTGGCTTCGAGCCGATCTTGAGGTAGTCTTGCCGTGTTCGGGTAGGCCTTGGGAGACATCGATTCGGCTCTATCTCGGTGATGATGCCGGCGTGGGACTCAGCGATGCTTGGAATGAACCTCCTCCTTTGGTGGACTTGTTTGTGCAGACTAACTTGCGAGGATGTCGGCTCGGTATTTTCCTCGGGATTCGGTGGATCTTGAAGTACTGAGCGAGTCAACATCTCCTTTGCCTTCTCGGTATTGTTTCATTCGGTCCTCCTTGGCCTCGTATTTGCCTAACACACAGTTCACGACGACACAGGAATCGTAGAAGATTTGGATCTTGTCCACCCTCGGCTCCGTGGCGGCGGTCAGGAGATTAGGGCCTCGTACTCCGCCTCGTTGTTGGTGGTCGGGAAGGTAAACCGGAGGCGTGGGTGACTTCTCGCTTATCACGGGCGAGGAGGAGGATGCCCGCCCATTGCTGTCTTGCGATGCTCGATCACGTACATCATCGGCCAACCATCACGGTGGTGCTAGGGCGGCTTCCTCCGCCGTGGGGCGGGGCTGGAGTTACCTCATTGGCGAGCCTACCTCGTGAATTGGCCTCAACCGGAAGTCGGCGAGCTTGCCCTTTATGGCGGCTGGGTGAGTCGAGATGTCGTGCTCGCCGAGCTCCAGTGCCCACTTAGCTATCGTCCGGACGACTCGGGTTTCAACAAGACTTGTCTCGAGGTAAGTCGGTTAGCACACAGACGGAGTGAGCTTGGAAGTAGGGTCGGGCGTCGCTTGGCGTTCACGGGGCGATCTACTTTTCGAGGCGGTGTACCTTGTCTCCGGTCCTTTGAGCTCGGTGATAAAATAGATGGGGAGTTGTCGTCCCCTCATCTCGTACCGATCTGCATGCTGATGGCCTCGTCAAGGCGGCCAAATATAGAGAGGATTCACCTTGCCGGGCGGACATGGTGGCGGTCGGCAAAGTACTCCTTGTTGTCTTGGCGGCTGGTGTTCTTCTGCCGGTAAGTCAGGAGCTCTCCTCGGGATCTTGAAGAATGGGGGCTGTTTCTCGGCTCGAGGCAATCTCTTGAGGCGGCTAGGCACCGATGAGTTTGTGGATCTCACGGATGGTCCTTGCTTTTGCATGTCGAACCTTGCCTTCGCCTTGGTGGGATTGGCCTTGAGCCTCACGAAACCAGCATCGAGAACTTGCGGTCTTCTCCATAAATGTACATTTACGGGGTTGAGTTTGAGGTTGGCCGACACGAGGAGTTGGAGGATGGTCTTGAGGGTCATCGGTAGTGACTCTCCGTTTTCGACTTTGACTACTATGTCGTCGGCGTAGACCTCGACGATCTCCCGATGTGGTCTTTGAATGTTGCATCCACCATCCTACGGTAAGTAGCCCGGCGTTCTTGAGGCGAAGGCGTCTTCGGTCTTAAAAGGCGAAGTCGGTGATGAATCACGGTCTTTGGTGCGTCCTCCGGACTCATCGAGTTTGGTGGTACCTTTGTATAGATCCGAAGTTGAACATCTCGTGGCCCCCAATGCCTCCACCTTCTTGTCGATGTCGGGGAGGGTAGCAATCTTTAGGCGGTCTTGTTGAGTCGGTATAATCGGCCATCGCGCCCCTCCTCACAGCTTTCGGACCACGATTGGATTAGCCATCCGGTCGGGTGTTGACCTCGAACAAGACCTTGGCCTTGAGTTGAGTCACCTCGTCCCTTATGACTGGTTGCGCTCGCCATGAATATCCTTTTCTTCTGCCGGATGGCTTGGTAGCGGGTCGATGTTGAAGCGGTGAGTTATGAGCTCGGGTGACACTCCGGTCATATCGGCGGGGACCAAGCAAACACGTCCTATATTCTCTCGAAGTTGTATGACATGCGCGGACGTCCGTTGGGCCACAGGTGCCGACTGGATGACCTTGAGGGGCCGTCGTCGTATAGTTGGAGCCTCGGTCGGTCGTCCGGGGTGTCGATCTCAGGGCTCGGTAATTGCTATGCACAGGCGAGGCCGCATCTTGAGTTGAGTCGTAGGCATTCTTTTCTTGCCGTTTGGTCCCCACGGATCTTTGAGCACTCCAGGGGTGGGAATCTTGACGGTGGTGGTAGGCCGAGCAGGCGGCCTTGGTGGCGTCTGACCAATCTCCCCGGGATGATGTTTATGCGGAGAGGACCTCGGACCGGGAAGAATCGGATGGCCTTGGTGACCGACACAGGAGCCCGCCCTACCGTGGCCGGAAGGGTAATGACCCCTCGGTGGGCTGCCTCTTGAGTGAAGCTCCGTGGCGGGAGGCGCGGGAAGTACACAGATGCCTCCGACCTCAAGCTTATCGAGGAACAGCTACGGAAGATGATCTTGACGGAGGCTCCGATGTCGATATAGACCCGGTGGGCGTTTTGTTGCCCACCGCGGCTGTATCGTGATGGCGTCTGGTGTGGCATGATCTTGGGCACGGGGTCCTCCTTGGAGAGCGTTATGTTCTCACCATCCGAGTCGCTTGTTCTTGACTCTTGAGGGCGGCCTCGGCGTCGTTCTTGAGGATGACCTCGTCGTCCGAGGCGATCCGGTAACAACATAGACACTGCTCCATAGCGTTGGGACCTTCGTCCTCGTCGTCTTGAGTTGGAGTCGCGGCGGGGGTCGGCCCGCGATTATTCCGCCTCCATTCATTCTGCGCTTCTGTTCTTGGACCGGCTCGTCGAGGTATTTCTTGAGGCTCCCTTTAACGAGCTCGTCGATCTGTGAGCCGGTTTACGCAATCCTCGGTGTCATGACCATACCCTTGGTGATAGTCACAATACTAAATCGTGGACCTCTTCTTGGATCCCCCTTTCATAGGGGCGGGCTTGAGGAAGAGCTCGGCGTGGGCTCGAATATTTCCGCCCTTGATTTGGCGGGGGGCGCTGCCGCCGAGGGGTTGGGCGAGTCCGAGCTGAACTCAGATGGCCCTCTTTTGATTACATCGAGAAGGCTTGCGATCGGCGCCTCGACTTGATCATCCGGCTTTTTCTCTCGGACTTACGCTCGTCCCAGTTTCCGCTTCTTCGATCGACTCGTCTCCCTTGTGCGAAGTTGTCCACGAGGTTCAAAGCTTACTCGCCGTCTTTGGTTTCTCTCTGGTGATTTCTTTGTTCGACACGTCGGGTCGGATCCGTTTTGAGCAGCGTTGATGATGTAGAGTCGTTCTTGTCGTCGATTTTGGCGACTCTTTGATGAACCTCGAGGCGAAGTTTGACATCGTCTCGTCCATATGGCGGATCGTGGCGGTCGGAGGAAGGCTGCTGGGCGGCGTCTTCGATAAGCGCCATTTGAGCGATCCGTGAGGTCACAGGCGGTGTATCTTTGTTACGGCGGGCGGGTGAACCAGCGCCGTGCGTTGGAGACCGGCGCCTCGGGAAGATTTTGCACATGTGAAAATCTTCCATTCCTTGATCGCCATGTTGGTGGTGTGGCGAAAAGGAAGTCGGAGGGTCTCAGGGGCCATCGTGAGCGTATATTGGGTGCCGTACCGGCATGCAGGGGGGGGGCGTGTCTAGAATCTCCACGGAGAAAGGGAGATGATCCTCCGTGCAGTCGAATCCCGGAGATCGTTGCCGTCTCTTTACGGAGGGTGGGGATCGATAGCGGCGCTGTCGTCCCTCAGGGGTTCGACTCGCCTTTCTTCCTCTGTTTTGCTCGGCTCCACAGTCGGCATGGCGAGGTGGAGGCGGCTCCGCGAGCAGCGAGGCGGCGGTGGTGGCGGCTCGCCCGTGGTGGCGGCTCCGCGAATGAGGCGGCGACTCGGCGCGGTGGCGGCTCCCAGCGTCGGGCGTGATCGCGTTCTCGGCTATCACGCCGAGGGTGGTATATTTGTTTCGGATGGGGGCGGCAGGCGGCCGTGGTGTTGATCAGGGGCCCTCGAGGGCCGCTCCTCGCTGGTCCTCTGGTTGAGGAAGCTTTGGAATTAGCGAGATTGGCGTGGAGGAACTCGGTCGCGGCTCGGCCGAGGACCTCGTGGGGACGAATGAGGCTGTTTGCTCGTCCTCGTTGAGGTCGACATCTTCCCTACGTTGGGAGGCGGTCTGAGGTGTATGGAGACATTTTCCATGTTGCCCTCGGGGTGTGGGCGCTCGTGGCGTCTGCGATCTCCTTCCCACGACGGCCGGTGACCACACAGTGCGTCCTCGGCCACGGTTGTTGCCAGCGTGGGCGGCGGTTGTGCGTGTTCTTGGCATTTAGTTGTAGAGAAGCGAAGCTTTCTTGTTGGATGTTTCCCAGGCGGCGCCGATGATAAATCTGGTTTAGTGAGTGTGCGAGATTTATGAAAGCGATAAAGAACACGAGGCTTTTACGTGGTTCGATCGTTAATGAGATCTCGTCCACGGATGAGTGTTCCTCAATACTTTCACTATAATGCGGTGTGGTTACAAGCTCTTAGTATTCGATAAGTTGCCAACCCTCTAATGTCGGTTTCCTCCTATTTATCTGACTCGAATCTGCAGTTGGAGGCGCGTCCGACCTCTCCATTGGTGGTGGCGTGACTCTTCCTCTGGCGTGCCTTCCATTGGCGGGCGGGGACCTTTCGCCTTATATGCGCCACGTGGAGGTGGCGCTAACATGAGTTACAGGCGTCTTCTCCATTGGTAGGTCCATTGGCGGGGTGGAGGTTACGGGGCTAGGGTTTTGGGCAATGATTAGGGCTCGCCTTGGGCTCGGTCGCGTGGGCCGCTTCAGCGTTAGGCCCGGCTCGTTTGGGCGCATTAGTGGGCTGGTCGGTTGGTGGAGTTAGATGTGAGATCTATACGACCATAAGAGCACGAAATATTTCTTTGAGCGAAAGATCTTAACATGAGGGCGTAGATGGTTAAAGCTAGTGAAAGATTACGACTGTGGTATCAATTACCACCCAGGCAAGGCTAATGTTGTAGCCGATGCCTTGAGTCGCAAATCCCACCCTAGTTTGGGATGTCTCCTCAGTCATGAGGAAATACTTATAAAAGAATTTCAGAGGATGAACATCGAAGTCGTAGGCCCGTCTCTGACGATAGAGGGCTGTATTGCAACATTGATTGCAACCCCCGACTTAAGAGTCCGAATCTTAGAAGCTCAGAGGAAGAGCAAAAAGCTAGAGGAAATGCGAGCTAAGATCAAGGACGATAAACACAAGAATTTCACAGAAGCAACAAATAATGTTTTGATTATATGACGGGAGAGTGTGCGTTCCAGAAGACGAAGAACTTCAGAGCGAAATCTTGAAGGAAGCCCATGAGACTTCTTATACCGCACACCCCGGCAGCACCAAAATGTACCAAGACCTCAAAGAGAAATTTTGGTGGGATGGAATGAAGCGAGATGTGGCTTCATTTGTGGAACGTTGTTTGACGTGCCAACAAGTGAAAGCACTCCACCAACGACCGTATGGGACCTTACAACCGCTAGACATACCGGAATGGAAATGGGATGATATAGCCATGGACTTTATTACCGGGCTACCCAAATCACAAAAGGGGAATACCGCTATTTGGGTCATCATTGATCGGTGACCAAGAGCGCATTTCTACCCATTCCAATAACACATGGGTCGAACATCAGACTTGCGGTTATGCGTTCGAGAAGTTATCCGTCTACATGGAGTTCCAAAGACTATCACGTCTGATAGGGATTCGAAATTTACGTCCAGATTCTGGATGAGTTTACAAAAGGAACCGGGGACACGACTACATTTCAAGATCCGCGTTCCATCGCAGACGGATGGACGGTCCGAGAGGACCATTCAAATGTTGGAAGACATCCGAGGACCGTTGTCCTCGATAGAGGAGAAAGTTGGGAACAAGTGTTACCACTGTGGAATTCGCCTACAATAACAGCCTACCAAGCGACTATTGGAATGGCCCGTCGAAGCGCTTTACGGAAGGAAATGTCGGTCACCACTTTCTTTGGGATGAAGTGGGAGAAAGGAGAGTGTTAGGACGACTACGTGGGAGAAATGATTGAGATCGTGCGACGGATCCGCCAACGGATCAAGGAAGCCCAGACCGACAGTCGTGACGCCGACAAAGTCGTCGCACAGAACTACATTTTGAAGAGGGAGACAAGGTCTTCTTGAAAATTTCTCCATCTAAAGGGATCGTGAGATTCAGAATCAAAGGGAAGTTGCGACCACGTTTTATAGGACCCTATGAAATTCTGGAGAGAATAGGACCAGCGGCTTACAGACTTGCATTGCCGCCAAGTTTTGGAAACGTGCACAATGTGTTCCACGTTTCACAACTAAGAAAGTACATACATGATCCCAGCCATGTGATACCATCGACAGATATTATCTTCGATGACAATATGAGTTACGTAGAACTGCCTACGGAAATCTTGGACCGACGTATCCAAAGGCTAAGGAACAAAGAAATACCGCTAGTGAAAGTTCTATGGAGACACCATGGACAAGAAGAAGAAACACAGGAGCTAGAATCAGCCATGAGGAGAAATACCCGGATCTTTTCAAGGTTAGCAAATTTCGGACGAAATTTTTTAAGGGATGGTATGTAATAACCGAAAATTTAAAACTTTAATTGGTGATGCTTAGACCAATTATTTGTAGTAGTTAGTCCTTAATTATGTTTAAGGAAACCAATGAAATGAATTAGAATCGATTCGAGATCGAATACTAAAGAAATCAAAGCGATAACTAGTCCCTGGGATTAGGGTTTTCGAGTAGCTGAGCGTAGAATGAAAGATCGAGAATGAATCTCAACAAGCGGATTTCATTTTAGAATCCTCACACGAAAACATGTGAGAAGCCAAAGAATGAGAATTTTCGGGCATACTTGCGGTCGATCTTAAAAGCACTATTTACTTATAGAACAACTTTCAGCCGTGCTAATCATAATAAATTGTGATAACAATCAAAATCATGAAGGAATAATTTATTATGAATTTAGAAATTATAAGAATCAATTTCAAGGAAATTCTGAGGAACTTAACCAAAAGGGTAATATATATGGAAAACCCTAAATTGATCCGAACGACCCGAAACTCGAACCGAGGGTCTAAATCAATAAAATATGCTTTATAAGACTCAAATTATTTATGAAAGCTCAAAATTCAATAGAATTTTGAATGGGCATATTTTAATCGTGAACGCTGTTTTTCACGATAACTCGGAATTGACTTATCGAGCGACGTCCGAACTTCGTGAAATTTTATGAACATTAAAATAAGTCTTTTAAAGGCTATTTAATAAGATAGAACCTTAAGGTTCCAAGAAATCGATCGAAATACGTTAAAACTTAAAGAGTCGGTATTAACATACCAAAGCGGGTAATTTGACCAATCCACCTCCCAACTACCACCAAGACCACCTCAAAATGGGAAATGACAGCTCTAAGGTCTGCAATAACAAGGAGAAACGTTCATGGTCAGACCTCATTCACCCTTTACATTTGCTCTCATTTTCAAATTTCTCTACACTTTTCAAACTCCCAACACTAAATCCTCCTTCCTCAACCTCTCACACACTCAAATAATCCTTCTAAGACCATAGGAAGGTATTATTCATCATCCTCTTCCATCCTAATGGAGTGGAATATTTATTTTGAATTTTTGGGTTTAAAAACCCTAGTTTGCTCCCCATTTATTTTCGTGACTTTAGAGCCTCCAAATGCTCTTGAGCCATGAATGAAAAATGCTTATAATGATGTTCTAAGGCTACTGTAAAAATTTCAGAATTTTTGGAGCATTTTTGATTTTTTTTATTTATGCTTTATTTCTTTTTAAATATGATAAAGCATGATTTTATGAATATTATTTGATATTGTTGCTTGTTAATGTATTATAAGCATGTAGAATAAATATGGTAATTTTCAGAATATTTTTGGAATTTTCTTGTATTTGTTTGATTTTATTTGTTGAGAAATAGTTGAGATATAGTGTTTAATATATGATATGAACATCATACATTAATCTTGAAAATTTTGAAACACTACTCCTATTTTTTTCAAAAATGGGCAGAATATATTTTAGTATTTTTAAGCCATTATTTGATTTTATTTGTTGGAAATAATAGGATATATGATGTTTAGAAATAATATGAACCTAATATGCATTGTTGGAATTATTGAACACATATGTAAAATATGTGTGAGGACAAAAGAATTCAAGCATTTGATTCATATTATAAATATTAGTTGATATTTAATGTTAATATTACATGTTTATTTCATATATAAACATATTGTGCAAGATTGGAATTTATTGAATATGTATATATATAAATGTGGAATTACCGAAATGATTTAAAGATGAAAAGCATGGTTTTAAAATTTTAATGCATGATATGAAGTGATATTTCATGTTTAGTATATAGTATAAGCATGATATAATTTTGTGGAATTTATTGAACACCAAAGCTTACTAATTTGAAATGACCGAAAGTTTGAGACTTTTAACCCATGGTTTAAAAATTTATATGATGATATTGAGTTGGTAATTAAATTCTATAATATGATAGGAGTATAATGTGATTTTATTGGAATTTATTGGATGCATATGCTAATTGTTGCTAATTATCGAAACGTAATAGAATGGCTAAGTATGGGTTTAATTTTGATGATGAATGATGCTATGATAGTAATATGAAATTTTGGATAAACGGTTGTGATTAGGGTGAATGAATGGAACACTTATGCACACTTACACAATGATTGTGTATTACATTAGAAATTAGGGTTTTCTAATGCTTAGTATAGTTTATGTTGTGTATGGTTTTGTTGATGTTGAATGTTTATGTTTATGTTGAACCGACAAACCAAAACCCGAACGTAAACAACATAATACTATATGAGCGAGAATCCAAAAGAAATCGACCAATTTCGATAACTTAAGGCGGAATAAGCGAGAATCGAAGTTAGACACAAATTGGGTTTTTATTAATGAAAGGATACTCAACGTGAGTTCCTACGTTAGAAAACCAAAAGTCGAGCTACAGCGTTAATATTCAATAACGACAACTCAATACGATATTAGTTGGGCGTAAACACAACTCGATAATGAATAACGATTATCGACATATGTAACCTCCGTGAGTTAAGTTAAATACACAATGTCGTAATGTGTAAGCAACGATTCGAACATAAGATGTCGATCCTTATGTCTCAAAAGCCGAGTTAATATTCCCAAGTACTTCATTTATTCTTAAGTACTAATTACTTACATGATAGCATATGTCCACTTGAATTGAAAGTCAATATTCCTCTTTAATTATCGTTAATACGACAAGTCGTCAGCATAACCTACTAGGGACGTAACTATAATTGTTAAGTCTAGTTAGTGGCTTGAGAATATCCTAATTTACCAATCATAATTTGATTACCGATAACCTATAACGTTATAATAAAACTAAGGTTAAGAGTCGAGGATAGACTCGGAATATGTGATTCATAATTGAAGTTCACCTATGAGCGATGAGGTAATATAGCTTGAGAATTGGAGATGTAAGATAATAGAAATTATCTTAAAACAATCACATAAAAATCATAAAGAAACCATAATTGGGAACTTTAAGTCGTAATTTATAAGCGACCATCGATCGATAGAAAGAACCTAAGAACGGCTATTTTCTTATGAAGGGTTCGATCGGGCGTGAGTTCTTGAGGAAGGATACTCACCCTTTCTTTTAGAACCACTAGCTTGGATTAGCGGTGGGCTTTTCTTGAAACAAAATGATTATGCATAACTCAAGCATGATTTACAAAAGCTTTATGAAATATTATCGCATGAACTGTTATTGATCGCCAAATATTTATGTTTTGTTGTGTCCATATCCGAGGTTGATTTGTCCAAATGTGGGACGAGAATTGAGTGGTATATGTGAATGAGTTGGTCCACCAGCGTTAAAAAAGGTAACGATCGGATCCGACTTAGTTGAGGACTAACTCGGATTGTGTACACGTGTGTTGTGTGTTAAGGTTAGCTACCTCGACCGGTCACGGCGACTATGTGTGAGTGGCCACTCCATAGTGCGAATGAATGAACGTATGATTGATGAATGAATTACGGATATGGAACAACGTGATAAAATAGTTCGACGACGCTTTGGAAAAATGATAAAATATTTGATAGGCATGAGTCTTTAACTAAAATCCTCATGCGCTATTGTGGGCGATCAATAACTTTTGGTAAAGAAATTGTTTTCGACACGAGTCCACTAAGTACTTTTGTACTTAGCCTGCATCTCGTTTTTGATGTGCGAGTTGAGCAAGGATCGATGATGGGTGCGGTGGTGCGAGTAGCGATTGTTTTGTGACTTAATTAGAAAGGTTTCTAGAACCTTGGGCATGCATCGTCATATGCATGTCCACATGCTTATTCTTGCCTAACTCGATATTATTAATGTTTTGATTATAACCGCTTATTCCGTATTGAATTGGAGGTCGTACCTCGACTTTAAATCGCCTTACTGGTTGGGTTATGTTGAACCTTGAACCCTTTTGACAAGTCCTTCTACGACTTGAGTTGGTATTGGATGGTTATCCTTTTAACCTATGCATTATTAAGTAGTTGATTGGTTGATTGCCTTGATTAGCTATGTTTATATCCGCCGCTTTATCATACGGTGACGATCCATATGATCCGTACTTCATTGGAAAGTCGGGTCGTCACTGCGTCTGAGACTTCTGTGATCTTCTACATACTGTATGATCTAAGTTTTGTATGAGATTATGATACAACATATGTAATCAAGTAAATAATTTATATAGGAGATCGGAATAGTGATAATAGGAAACATTATATACAAACTCAATCAATCTGTTTTCAGTAAACAAATCCAATAAATGGTTAGATGTATAATATATTTATTTGATATGGAATAATGTGGCACCACAACACTTGGCCTAACCCCAAATATCATGATAATACAAAGGAATGGCAAAGCTATTCGGACTATGATAAGCACCTACCACTACTAGCTAAGTTCATAGAGCTCTCCGGGGATGAGATTTCACGAACGAAGTTCCATAGGGCATATTTGAAAGACATATATGCTCCTCGCCTTCTCAAGCCGGAGCTTGAGCGCCCTTCCTACACATCTCATAGTGGATGTCAATATTAGTATCGTGAATCGAACTCACGAGCACACTCAACATGTTACTATTTTATAGGGAAAAGTCTTGATCGGGACCACTATATGTGTCATTTTCTCATTAGCACGCCTTGAATATTGCAGATCGTCGAACACATTTCGAGGTAGCGACTTTGCTACCAAAAATGTGTCTCCTCAAAATGACTTAAATACCCTCGAAAACAAAGGTGAAAGTCGGGTATAGTTTTCATGCAAATTCACTTATAAATACTCATTCCTTTTTTTTGATGAATGAATAATTTTCATAAATAAATAAAGATGAATACAAGTGAAACACGGCATACCGGGGATTACAACAAAGATAGTCAAGAAGAGGACCTCACTCTGTGAGTGATCTAAAAAAGAGAACAGCCAAACAGTGCCTAAAAAGAACAAGAATGTACATAGACATAAGTAGATGACAAAAGAGCTGTCCCGTCCACATTGCATCCCATTAGGCAAGCTATAAGCAAATAAAATACGACAGCCCATGGAGAAACACGACAACTTGTGTAAAAACCACGAGTATAGACCCATCAAAGAGGAGCGGCCAAAACAAATCCGTAGGGCATAGAATATAAAACTAAAAGCACGATAAAGCCCACACTATGCATGCTTGAGGTTAATATTCACCCAAGATAAACATATAACATGCGCTACACAAGCTACAAAAATTCCAAGGGGAACGTGGACAGGCCGAGTATAATCATTTTAGCACAACAACCCAGATGTAACAAAAAAAAATTGTAAAGCTAATAACCTTGGATAATGTGCCCTCACGGGGGAGGAGGGCAGCCACAACAAAATGAGACGAGTATAAACATCAAACCATCAAAAAACCCTCCAAGGGAAGGTGGGGGTGCACCCAACCACTTCACAAGCCATTAAAAATATCATGCTCAAAGGATAGATCAAATCAGCCCACCAGAGAGGGGCGCCCATCAAAAAATATGTACAAGCAGACACGCATGTCAAGTTTAGAAGTCATCATGCTGGGGGTATCAAAAAATATAGGGTTAACATTCTTTATTCTCTCAGGCCAAACAGATAGCCTAAGAGAACAAAGAATGTAAAACATAGGTAGATTCAAAAATTTTCCCCCATCCACACTATATCACATGTGCTACGCACAATATGCCCTCCGGGTGAGAACCAGGGAGCGGGGAAAGCCTGACAATTAAAGCACAAATCTCACCAGGGAATGGGAGATTCTGTCAATTAAAGAACATAGACACTTGAGAGAGGAGGGAGAGCCCGTCAATTAAGGCACATAGCCCCACCAGGGGGGAGCCCATCAAATAAAGCACATAAACCCACCAGGGGGAGCCCGTCAATTAAAGCACATAAACCTAGCAACCCACCCGGGGGGTACCCATAAGACACACCAAAGATATTATAACATAAATGGATCATGGTTCCCAACATCCTGGACAGATCAGATTCAAATGACAAATAGCACGAACAGGCATATAATATACACACAAAACCCACTAGGGGGGAGCCCGTTATATACAGAGAAAAAGCATATAACCCCACCAGGGGGGTGCCCATCAAATATCAGCATAGAAAAGCCCACCAGGGAGGGGCGCCCATCACATAAGAGGCCATCAAAACAAACCTCAAACACAACAAATAAGTCCAATCTGTAATACCCCGGATGTTTAAAATCAATTTTTGAATTATTAAAGGAATTTATTTACAATGAGTTCAAAAATAAAAATGAAAGTCGAGAACTTCCGACTTTAAGTGAATAGAAAATTCTATTAAATTTTTTGCTTATAATGGATCATAATAACAAAAAATTATATTTTTAAATAAATATTGATTATTAATTAGATAATTATTACACTAACAAAGAAAAAAAATATCTCTTATTATGTTCACTATTATTTTCGAAAATGAGAAAAAAAAAGGGAAAAAGAAAAGAAAAATGATATGTACATATGGTTAATTTGTGATCAAGTGTGAGATCACTTTATTATTAAATAGATGAGATATTTGTTTTTGTTTGTTTGTGGAAGATATTTATTTTAAAGGATAAGACAAGGTATGATAATGACATTTAATTAAAGGTAAGATATGATAATGACATTTAATTAAAGATAAGATAAGGTAATTAATTATGTTTGACCAAGAGATGATATTTATCTCTTTTAATGCTTTAATAAAGTAATATCATCACAAGTTGATAAAATTTTGTCTCTTCTATTAAAGTTTTCGAAAAAGAGGGAATTATTGCTAGAAATTTTCCAAATAATTTATTTAATTGCACAAACTTTAATACTAGATAAATATCATGGAATCAAGACCAATCTCTTATCTTAATTACCATGTGATTTTCGGGAAAAAAAAGGGAATGGAAAAGTAGAAGGAAAATTGTTATTTAATTTCTAGTTTTGTAATTTTCGAATAAAAGGGGAATTTTGCTAGATTTGTCCAAGTAATTTATTTTATGAAACAAGAACAATTTATTTTATATATTCATTCTCTAAAATATTTTTTAGTTATTGAAGAAATGGAGTTTGGACAATTTATTTCTATTTTTCTATAAATAGTTCGAAAATTTCATTTAGGAACATAGAATTGTTCTTATTCATTTTTCTCATGATCTATATTATCATATTGGTAATAAATGAAAAAAAAAAGACATGTGGTATATTATACCATAATGGCCGAAAATTTAGGTAGTGTGAAAGGAAGAAAATGTTTTCAACTTGTATGATAGTGATGTGTAATTATTTTGAGAATGAAAGGTAATTAATTTAGAGATAAGATATGATGATAAATTAATGTAGTAATAAGGTATGATTTGTTTAGTAGTAAGGGTGTATATTTTTAAGAGATAAAGTAGTGTATTTTGTTGACTTTTCTTTAGATATTTTTCTGTAAGTATGATTAATGTCTCATATCATCAAATAAATAAATATCACTTCCTTCTCATGCTCATTGTGACCGAAAATTTGCGAGAAAAAAAAGAGAGAGTGTTCTTCAAATTTTCTCTTCAATCTTGTGTTAGAAAAATGTTTTCTTCGCCGATCGACTCCGATTAAACGGTTAGAAATTATACAAGCTTCTTAGATATACAAAAATATTAGAAATCCATCCATGAAAGATGAAGTTATATGTTTTTATTACTTCACGTGAAATTTGAGAAATTTTGTTAAATGTTTAAGTTGTTAATTAAATATGTTTATATGATGTTTGTAAGCTTATATTACGAATTTGGTACAAAGTTGAGCATGTTATAATTTTTCTTATTAAATTCGAAAATATGTGAGAATCATATGTTGATGGAAATGAATTTTGATTGTTGTTTTGAGCATGGATTGATGATAGTTAATATTGTTTAAGCATATAAGAATTAATTCATAATTTTTGAAAAAATATTGGAAATTGTTTCATAAAATTTTCGAAAACTATAGAGCATGGATTATTGAGTTATAAGTTGTATATGATGGATGTTAAGGTATATTGTTGATGTATAATGATAAAATTGTATGGTGTGAATTAATTAGAATTTTTGAAAATTGTTTAAATAATTTTTCAAAAATTTCGAAAACCATAAAGTATAGGGTTTTGATGTCAAAATTTTCTATGACTAATGTTATTAGATATTATTGATCCTATGTTTATATGGTGTGCTATGTGAATTTATAGGAATTTATGGATAAGTTTTGAAAATATCTTCAAAAGGGCCGAAAATATTAAGGTTGGAAAGTTAGAGTTTCAAATTTATTTTATGACATGTGATTGCTTATTTAGTCCCAAAAATATGTTTAAGATATGCTATGAATTTATGGGATTTTTTAAAATAAGGTATAATATTTTTACGTTGAAACGTTTTGTTAAGTGACGTAAGATTTTGAAAAAAATAAAGAGTTATGATTAAATTAGTTTCATGAATATAATTGGGCATGAGTGAATGTTAAAGTGAATTTATGAGATTTATTGGAGTATGTTAAATAGAAAATTAGAATTAGAGAATATTATGCAAGATTAATGGTTTTATATGTTCTAAGGTGAATTGTGATAAATAAGTTAGTTTGAAATTTGAAATGACTTGATTAAAGTATGAAATGCATGAAATATGTTAGTATGCGAGTAGAGTTATGTAATTTCCTTAGCTAAATGTGAGTTTCTCGGATAGAATGAATAAGACGTGTAAGGTGAGAAATGAAGCGAGAAAATATTACTAATAAACCAGAGTTGTTGAAATTTCATATTGAGAATACGCGTTAGTGCGCTAAAAAGTTAGTTATGAAATTAGAGTTCGTAATTTACACGAAATGATGTGGACTGAAGAAAAGAATGTAAGGATGGAGTATCATCTCTCTTCAAGACGCGAGGAATCTAATCAATGTAATATAGTTGTTAAGTGTGATAAAAGAATCCTTTAATGTTAAAAAGGTTGATGTTAGTAAGTCCGTTGTTTCGGATCGATGATTTTCAGAAAAGCGCAGTGATGTACTAAATTTTGTTTCTTACGTTGATAAGGTCCGACTCAGAAGTGAAAGGAGACGGCAAGTGATCACTAGTGACATAAGAACAATAAGTTCTTAAGGTGGACATTCTACTCTAAGAAAAATATGGGCTCTCTTGGAAAATGAGATTTTACGAAAATATTTACTGTTATTAATTTACTGCTTTTCTTATACTTCAAATGTTTAAATACGATATTGTCTGTCAAAATATTTTATGTTTTGTATATTATCCCTTCGGGTTGGCAGCTGACGGAGATTACTGGTCGGATCCTACTGGTGAGATGCTAGTTAGGATTGTGTACACTTAACCTCTGAACTGTTCGCGATCAGTCATGCGTCCGTGTGAAGGGAGGCCTCCATCCCGGCGCGTTCCATAGCCGACTTGGAATATACGTTGTGAAAACGCTGGCCGTAATGTTGCGAAAATAAATGGAAATGTTTAGTAAGCAGGCCTTTCAAATAAAACTCTTGTGTCTTCTTTGTGATGATGGCGATCAATATTTCTTGAATGAAATGTAAAATGTTTTTGGCATATGTCCACTGAGTACTTTGTACTCAGCCCTGCATGTTTGTTTTTAAATGTGCGAGTTGGTGATGATGGAGCAGGCGGAGTTGAGTGGAATTCTTTTGTCAACCTAGTATGGAACATCTTTTGGTTCACCTTGAGAATGTATCTTCATATGCATGTCTCACACGTTTATTCCGCTGCAAACTCTTGAAACTCTTTTGAATTCTATAACTATGTTAAGTCCTTGAATGTCTTAGTAGAAACTTCGTAAAAGCTACTGTTTGTCAGAATCTTCGAATCGACCCTTTATTTAAATTATTTTCTTCTATCTTTAATCTCGTTATGCTTTGCAACATCTATGATTCCTCATAGGTGAAATGAGTTGAAAATCTCATTCTTTTAATATTTACTTAATCCAACCCCAAGTCGCGATCCGATAAGGCAGTCCTTCGGGATTAGCCGAGTCGAGCTATGACACAATCCCACCCGTCAAAACATAGCCCCGCCAGGGAGGGGGGTTGTCCCATAGCATGTAATATGCAAGCAACAAACAGCATGGTTGAGGTTATCAAAACATAGCCCTACCAGGGGAGGGTTGTCCCATTGCACGTAATATGCTAGAAAAAAACATACACGATTGGGTTTACCTACCATAATTGGGGTTATGGGGAAGGAGGGAGGAACTCGTCAAAACAAAGCCCCGCCGGGGGGCTGTCCCTTGGCACATAACATGCATGAAGGAAGCATACAATGTTAGTGTTGCCTACCACTTTTGGGAACGTGGGGGAAAAAACATATAGCATATATAGCATCTCCAAAATCAGCTACTCGACAAGGATTGGGTCCTCACCGATGCCACACACCCACCCAACACAAAACCAACTAGTAATAAAGTGCAGTACAAGACATGGCAGCAGATTAGCTAGACAAAAAGCTGATGAGCCCCAAATAGAGAAATACAACAATTACACAGAGGAATGACAAAATGAATGACGAAGAATGCCTTCTCCGGTGAGTTCCCATCACTTCATCGTTAACTTTATTTGGCTCGACACTCGGAAAAGGTGGAATGCACTGTTCGGATGAGGTCGCTCTTAATCGGACAAAGGAGGCTAGCTTACGGTTGGTATATCCAAGTAACCCGATCAGCTGCATAAAGAAATCAAAAGCGAGTGGTCATGCATTCACAGAAAGGCAGCAAACATTCTGGTAGCCTAGCAAGAAGGGAGGCATGCAATGACAAGATCAATAGGGAAAATGGAATAAATATAAAACAGTGTAAACCTCCCTTTTAATTTTGCCGATAATCTAGTTTTGATTGAAAGGTGTCTGTTCAAACACTTTGGCGTTTCTTGCTTTCCACACATGGCTAACTGTAGTCATCAAGGCCAGCCTCTTCGCTTTTTGGAGAACAGCCGCACCTGACCTTTCGTTCATGCAAAGTGCGGTTTCTAGGCTTTATTTACTTGAGCAATTGGACAAAATCCAACTTGAACATTAGAGTCTTTTTCCGAAGGACCCTTTCAGCTCTGTTTTGCAATCTTTCCGACGATCATTTGAGTCATGTTCGAATTGCGGTAGCTGAAAATTCAAAAGTACCAACATCCACCAGAGTTGCCTCCGTTCTACTTGTCATAAGGTAATTCTCAATCTTGCTGCCTAAATCTCAAACCCGGATATAATAAGTTAATTGTAGTTGGATCATTTTCTTTTGCACTGGATGTAGAATTATAGCATATGATGTTTTAATATATTCCCCGTTTGATTATCCTATTTATTATTTGTTGGATGTTATCGTAAAAGTTATTGGGCTAACAGGCAAAATACTCCCAACACGTAGGTCAATAATAAATTCCCATTACATTTTCACAAACCATAATGATAGAGTACGCAATACCTGTTTCCAGAGTTTAGTTCAATTTGTTAAAAGTTAGTAAATTTGAGACAAGAGCATTCAATACCTAACTAGATATTAAAGATTAAAATGACAAATCAAAAAATATCCATGGCGAAACGTGATAATAAACTTTCGAAATAATGCCCACAAGAAAAAAACTTAGAATAAGATATTATATAGGAGCTTAGTTACAAATTTGATAAAATCTTTATATACAAGTAGTTGAGACACCAAATTGTAATATGATCGTTATGCAACATCATCCAAATCTCGATAATGATGTGAGTGAGATCTACCATTTCAGTGTCCTTTCCCCAGAAATTGATGGTGTTGAAGAGATTAGCAAGCCGGTGGTTTGAATCACCAACGAAGAGTAATTTATTGCTTCCAGAAATTGTTGCTGTTGCAAGCGACTCAAGAGCCAGTTTTCAAGCGAATTCCCATAAAATCATAGGCTAAACAGCAAAATATGATGCATAGTGATTGAAACGACATATTGCAATTGTAATCACAACAGAATTGGTGGCTGTCAGAGCGCGTATGGTGTCATCGGTGTCTCTCTCTTGTGTCAAGTTGAAGCGCAATTGCACATTTTTCAACCTATGGCAATGTAAAATTAAGGTTTTACTCATCAGAAATTGCGGAGGTGCTGAATATTAACGTTCGAATCAAAAATTGGTATTTTAATTGCTAGCCCCTATTTTACTAATATTAAAATAACATAAAAAAGCGACTACTCATTATTTAATAAATCTTTAATAGAAAGTAATAACTGACCATTCAAAATTTTTAAAAAAATTCAAGCGGAAAACACAGAATGCCAGAAACCCCTCTATGTTAGCAAAAGTGCAAAGAATGTGAATTAACATACTAGAAAAACAATGTATTTCGTAATCACCTAGGCAATCAAGTCTTGTCTGTGCCCACAAAATTATGAAAAATATCTGTTTTGCGGGTGAAAAAGACCTCTTTCCTAAGCAATAACTTTCAACCCTGAGTTTTCTGCTTTATAGTTTTGTGTGAGTTTGTACCGAGATTTTCTCAGAATTTGACAATACAAAATTGCATCTCAAATTGGAATCACATTTTAGGACACTAACTGCTTCTACACCTAAACTTTTTATATGGCGGAGAAAATAGACAAGAATTAAGAGAAAGGAGTTAGCAACATACTTGTTCCAATTCATTCAAAGTCCGAAGGCCACTCTCTGCACGTAATCCGGGCGCCTTTTGCTGGGCATCCGAAGCAGCCCTGTGATCTGTAGCTCTGTTACTGCCCTGCAAAACTCTGCTCTTTGAAGCTCAAGTTAAGGACTACTTATATCAAACAATGTATCATCGGAGTATATATCGTATAACTTGGCAGAAAATGTAGTAAATCAAGTTGAATGGCAGAGGATACTGTATTAAAGCATCACTGTTGGTCTGAGCTTCTTTAGAGCCTTTTCGTTTTTTAGGTGATGGCGACACTCTCGATCTTTTCTTGGCTTGTATCGGTGGATTTGAAATGACTGCCTTGAAGGAGTGAAACCATTCATGAACATTGATGAGATCGCCATGCTCTTGAGCCAGCGTGTACCTATAGCAGTGAAAAGTTAAACCAACTGTCAATCCAGCTTTCTGTGGAATGGTTATATAACTTATCACGGGACTATGGTGGAAGAGCACTGAATGTTCAACACGCAAAATTTTGTAGGATTGATACGATTTTATGTTTTTCCAGTTGGTAACTGACTTATTGCATTGGTTGAGAAATTGAGAATTATAGAAGCACTAAAAAAGTGATCCAATTTGAAGGCAGACTAAGTGAAGGTGATCTTTGAACAGAAAAGAGGTTGGAAAATGTAGTTGAAAAGGTTCAATGTCAAATCTCCATAAGAAGACGTGTGCACTTACACAATAGAGGTAGCATGCATAGATGGAACTAGAACACCATCATTCTTGCTGCAGCAAGAACACTTGAGAAATTTTCTTGAATCTAAGAGGTCGGCCTGGATTCTTCTTCTAGGATCTCCTATCAAAGCCTGATATGATCAAAACAGAAGGTTAACAAATTAAAATTGCGTACATTACCAAAACTTCAAACATCTTAAAATCATTCTTTATGTGTTCCAGAAAAGCCGATAAACTTTTCATATTAACCTTCTGTGGGTACTGACTTCATTATAAACAGCTCTACTATCGGCAAATTTTTAAAATAAAGAACGAATGCCACAGCTTATATTCTGAAGTCTATTCATTTGCAGAGTCCCTTGTTCTTTTGTCTTTCCTGTATATGGCTGTTCATATAAAACTATCAATACAGCTCTCGAATATATCGTTGATGTTTTCACTAGCAGGTTGTGCATCTATTATGTAATTATGTTAAGTGTGTTTCAGAGACTATGTTTATGTAACTGAGGTCAAGTTAACTAACCCATTTATGCATTCAAGTCCCAACAAATCTTATATCCCAAATTTTAGATACTGTTTTAATATGAATCAGCTTGGTAACCAAAGATGAAGAACCTGCAGTCATTGGCAAGAGACTGCAAGAAGCTCGATAAAATTACAAATGGAAGGATTTCCAAAATACTTAACTGTATGGAGATTGTCAACATTATCAAAGAAGATTATTTCATGAAGAGGTATACTCTCAATGATCTGAATAAATTCCCTGTAGAAATCAAACAGAAACAAGTTGCAAAGTATTTAATAGAAACAGAAATAAATATAAGGATCAGATAATTCAAGAATATGGACACTAAGATAAGCAAATATGGAAGATAAGCAGTGACCAATACCAGCAAATAGGTAGATAGAAGCTATCACTCCGCTTCTTCAGTTACTTTCTGTATATTATGTAAACTTTTACTTGGGAGGTTATATGGTGTCTATGCTTCATGTTTCGTCTCACAAAGCATAATGCATGATGCTTGCATTTGAGATGAAGCAAGTAAAAGGTAAGTTGTTGTAATACTGGTAATTCATTCGGTCAAAATCTGGTGCATCATTGGAATCTCACCCATCTAGTCGTGACTACACTTTTCTTCAGAGTTTTGTATTGCATGTGACATTCAGTTGCAATGATACAGTTCGGGGAAGTGAAAAAGCCATGTGATTATTGTTCGTTTACAATTCTCAGTTCAAGTTTAATAATGAATTTATTGATACCAAAATACTGTTCAAATTTACCAAAGATGTTTAGGAAATATACAATTAGAACTTCTACCTGAACATAGATTGTAGAAATGAGGCTACTTTTTCGTTGATTGTGGTTTTAGTTGTCCTGTCCTTTTTATAAGTCCTGGCTGTAGGTCTCCTGATAAACAAAAAGCAACAAGGTTGATTAGTACTACTAAACTAGGAAACAGAAAAAATTAACAAGATGAAGAGATTGGATGTCCTATCTGCTTCATTATACCCAATTTTTAGGATATCAATTAAAGCATCAATCTAACCATAAACCAACTCGTGTAAAGTAGGGTGGCCATATATTCAGTAACCAAACAAATTTAACCCAATGAACAACCTGAAGATGCATTGATGTTGTCCATAATATGAAATGTCACAATTCAGTGCAAGGGCAAATGGCAGGTTCACAAATGAACTAATAGCCTATATAACTTCACTTTTTCATTAAATGCAACTCCATGTCAAGAGGACCACACAGAAGAGTCAATCAGAGCATATCATTCAGTTATCAGAAAGGCATCGAGAAATACTTTGATTTCTCTCCCAAATCACGTCTTGATTGATTCTCCTCCAATGTCATTTGGGACTGTAGCTCCTTTACTTTTCATGAATCTGGAATAATCAATGTTCAAGTGGGGCAATCAGATATAAATTCGATATACTGAATATATGGGTAATCATCAATCTGGAATCAGTGCTGCAATAAAAGCAATCACGTAGTTTTGCAACAGAGGCAAGGCAAACATAAAAGGGAAAAGGTGATTAACTATTAAAATATGAATTCTGGATGTAGCGCATACAATAGGGTAAAGCAGCATCAGGAGAGACATGAAGCCAAAAGATAAAGCAAGCTATGACAAAGCAAATTAGTAAAACCAGTCATAGTCAACTGAAACAGAAAACTTTTCAACAAAACTAGCAATTTACACCATAGGACCATTTATATCCTCTTTTTCTGCAACTCTGTCTAATCTCTTCATTATTTTTACCTGTATTCATAGATCTCTTGATTCATGACATAAGGTACTTTTTCTATAGTTCCTAAGAGTAATTCAGATAAAATACACCATATTAGGGACTCATAACACTATAAAATGGAGCTTTTGAAATTGTGCTCATCATTCAACAGGCGGATAATGGACTTCAAAAGGAAAGCTGACCAATTAACAAACGAAGTTGATAAAAGTGAAGACATTACAGCAGATGTAATCATAATTTTGAGGGATTAGTTGCACATTGAAGTGCTAAGAAGTAAGAAACAACATAATAGAGTATACCAGCTAGCTCCCGAGAAAAAAAAAACTATACCTCTGCTATGCCTCTGGTAAGCATTTCCCACCTGTCCAGCAATTTACGCAGCTCCGTAGCTGGCAAATCCCTGCACAAACAAAGCCACACTGTTTGATTCCTTTCTTGAGGGAATCAAAGGAATATGACACGTGTTTAATATTATAAAGATACTTTCTGGATATCCATGGTTTGTAATATTAACAAGTGCAGCAAAGTAAACCATTTCCAACATATATTTATATACATGTAATCCCTTCTTGAAAGCTCCATCTTTTAATATCAACAAACTGTAGGTTATGCATGTGCAAGGATAATCAAGTGGCTACATGCAACCTTTATAAAGAATAAGTAAAATTATTACCTCAAAATCTGAAATACTCGAACAACGCAACCTTTATCTTGTAAGGAGCCAAGTGAATGATGATTATTCGCTGAGGTGTTATAATCTTTTCCACTAGATTGAGACCAGTAGCACCAAAATTGTGCGGCTTAAGTTTGAGCATCTCACAGTATATATCTAAAGGGAGATTTTATGCACCTTCCAACTTCATATAGGCACTGCACCATATCATATCAAAAGTACAAAATTCATCTCTTGGTTAGTTTCACCATGAAGTTTTCCGCCAACTATTTAAAAAGACAAAGTATTACGTCTAAATGTTCAGGAATGGAATTAAACCTAAGAAGGCAAAAAAGTACAAAGGTCTCATCTTCCAGCAGAAATATGGTGGTCTCCGGAAAAGATAAATCAAATAACCAAGAAAAAAGCAGAAAATAAAAGACATAGCATCTTGTCCAGCAAATATAACATTCATTGCACGTAACAGAAACAAACCTATACATCAGAACGGCATATCAAGAAACTAGACTGGGGTTTTACTATAAGTCAAAAGCAATACTCAAGATTTCCAGAGCAAACTAGCATTTCACTTGAAAACTGATGGAATTTTGTGGTTGTCTTATTCGGATTCTTACCATAACTAAAGAGCTCCAAAGCTGATGAAGTCTTTTCAGTTCTGACAAAGCATAAACCCAATCAATGCAGTTTTCTTTGGTCTCACAAAACCTATCATGAAGTTAGTAAAGCAATGTCAGGAATCTGCGTAACTCAATGTTAACATGTCTACTAAAATAAAAGATGTTTCTTGATTGAAAACCTTTGTAAGGATGGAAGTTCAAGAGCCCTCTTGATAGAAGGTTCTCTGAGTAAATTATTGTCTCCATCCATGCCCTGAAATTGTAAAAAGTGCATATCTGGTTGGAGCAGACCTTTCCCCAACTATAAAATCATATGTATATTGAGGAATTTAAAGAAAAGCAAAAAAGAGGTGTGGAAGAAAACTCTGAGTTAGTGTGGAAAACAGAATCTTTGTAAGGAAGTTTATGAGAACATAGCAGCAGTTCCCTAAGAACTATATTCTAGGGTTAATTCCAAGAAAACTCTGAGTTAGTGTGGAAAACAAAATCCATGTAATGACTAATGAAGACAATCATCATTTAAAGAAGACGGCACATATATAAAAATAGATAAGTTGATCTTGCCTCAGTGCCTTCTTCATCAACTAATTTCCTTAGAATGAAGCTTAAAGGTTCAGAGAAAACCCGCTGTGCCGTAGCAATCTGGAAATAGTTGTTACAAACATAGTTAAGTAAAGTGAAGTTGTGAAAATAGGAGAAGCTCATTACCTCACCCAAAGATAACGCAAAAATAGCTGAGGCCTGTTACTCACCCTTAGGGCTTTAACAAATAAGGTCAGCGTTCCATCGTGTCTTAAGAAGTAGTTTCTTAGGAAAGCTGACGCATGTTTTCCAATATTAAAGCCCCGACAACTTCTGAGAAGAACAGCCTCAATGATAGCATCCATCCTTTCAGCTGGGGTACTCAAACTGAACTCATGAACGGAGAGGTACAAGCATGCACTTGAGCACAGAATGCTCCTTAGAGCATCAACACTTGTTGCTACTCCTAGTACCAAGACTATTGAACTTTACTACCCATTCCTGTCAATAGCAACATTGTTGCATTTGCAGGTAACAGGATATTCAAATCTCAGAATCAGCACTAACAAAAGCATATCAAGTAGTGAGCGAAATAACTATTGGGCATTAAGGATGGTAATCAGCAGCCGCAAAGAGGACAGTCTGTCGTGCCTAACTCAAGAGTGGTCTGATTCAGTAAAAAGTTACAGAACATTCATAGCCCATCGACTGTAGTTTTGATTGCATTAGTCCTAAAAAGATGAACGGTTAGTCCTCATTTCATCATTTAAGAACTAGGAACAGTGATAATAGCCCAATTCACCTTTGCACTACAATGTTTCTCTTCCCCTCCATTGCATCCTCCTAGAGGAGCCCTCCCCCAACCCGCCCAAAGCCATATCGTGGTAAATGCGATTGCTTTGTGATGGTCTTACAAACAAATATACTCCAATTTATTGAAGGACTACTTATATAAAGAGTTCATGAATATTAACGAATTTTTTCTAGTAAAGGAGTATCAAAGATGGTAATGGTATGGCTCGGTTAATTAATGTAACTATTCAATAGCATGCGTCCAACAACTAACTGAAGATGATATAGCCTAGCATGCTGTCCAACAACTAACTGAAGATGATATAGCATGGTATGAGAGAAAAATTGAGCTCATAAGTAAATAGACCTAGTGTATGCATGATTAGATGAAACTAAAGATTCAAACAACACTGAGAGGGTATCATTTTAGAAGCAAAAGAGCTGCTATACCTCAACATTACAATGAAATCGTTCAACACAGAACCGCTGCATCTTTCCACATCATCAATTATAACAATTAGCGGTTTGTCATGGTACTCTTGTTCAGTATACCATGACTCCAGAATGGACATCTCAGGTGCCTAATAAACAAACAAGAAAGCAACAAAAAATTTAGCTCTAGAAACCACTTCACATCACATAAAAACCCATAATCTCCCCCGGGCCAAAAAAAAAGAAGGGCAAAGAGTTGGCTGACATGCTTACATTAATGCTGACCAACAGAAACTGTCTTAACAACGTTTTAAGACAGCCGCCAAGTCCATTATTCTCACAGAAGTCAATCGATGTAAGATTTGCTACTAAACATCCATTCGATCTTAAATGTGTACCAAGGTCGGTAAATGTCGATATGTCATCAACAAATTCCACGTTTTCTGCAAATCCCTCCGATTAAACAACTGAGATGATTTGACCATAACACAAGATAGAGTAATTCGCTTAAATGTGGAGTCAAGACTTACTTGTAAAGAGCAATGCGGTGAAAATTTGTGCACCAATAGGCATGTTATTGGGAATAGGGTACATACACGTGGCTCTACTGAACTCAGGAGTTCGGCAGGAACGAATTGCGTCAAAGGACGCGTGAACCCATTTATCAATTTCATCAAACACATTAGTGTTAAGATTTTCAAGACGTCCTGAAAGTTAATGTGCAAAGTTTAAAATAGTTAGGCAATTGATGAAGAAGGAATGTTGTTTAACCTTGTTAATTAGAGAGAAAAACCTTAATAATGGACTCAGTGTTGGACCAGAGGAGTTTGAAGGTCTCAAATCGCGAGTTGTCATTGTATTCTTCGGCAGAAGCATCGGAAGGTTTGGGCGAGAGGTCGATTCTTCGTCGGGTTTTAGATGCCAGTTGCCGCGAAGCGGCTTTGTGAAGAATGAAGCAAGGCTGCAGAGAAAGCACGAAGTCTAACAATTTGTTTCTTCCAATTCTCATCGATTATACTTACCTCCCCAAAGAAAAGGAAGAAGATATATAGTTAACCGGAAAATATACCTGGAGATCACTATTTGCGGTGAGAATAGGCGACGGTGTCGGTGGATCGGCTGCCGGCGCCATCCTGAATTTTCTTTTCTTTCTCTCTTCTCCTCGACGGCCTTTAGGTAATGCGGTTTAGGAAACCGCCTTTTTATGGCGGGAAACGTGAGGGGGATTAGGGACCGCATCCCCTCCCTCCACTCATTTAAACTTAATATATACTAGAGTTGTAAAAATATTTTGAAATTTTTTTCCAACCCGATATCAGAGATTATATTCAGAGAAATTTTTGAGACGCATATGTAACTGCTAAGTGTTGATATCTGTTAGCATTAGAAATAACATTAGCTTTAGAAAATCAACATTTCCTTATGACATAGTACTATTGTAGTTTGGACTCGCCATATTATATATTTATCATCTCTCTTGAAACAGGAAAAATTTTGAACTAACGGCCACATCCAACTACTTATTTTGAATGTCATACAAAAAGAGAGTTCATTAAATACTCAACTATTTAAGTCCCTTCTAATACTACTTATTCTGATGAGCACACGAAGACATATTATCAAGTCAAATCACCCAAAAGGAGAATAGTTATAAAAGAAACATTATCCATAAGTTAATATATAATAGTATCATTCCACTTTCTTTTGATAGACCAACTGTGACTGTTTATATCTATAACAGAAATGTAATAAATAACGAAGGTCTTAGACCCATTCTTTACAATATTGGCTCCTAATACTTGCAAAAGTAAATGAGTATGTTTAGTATCTTCAAGCATAAGCATGTGACAAGCCTAGTCAATATAGCATAAAATATAAAATGGAAATGGAGTACCTCACATCTTAATTTAAAATGTGAATCTACAATTACTGAAGTTTTTGCTAAATATCAACGAAACTTTGACTTTCAGGGTAAAGAAGCATAGGACATAGATGATGAAGTTGTAGCTCCATCATTAATTCTACAAGAAGCTCTGTCTCATAGTCGTCACTTGAATCTTTATGGCCAATAATTCAAATTCATCTATAATGTTTGCAAAGAGTATCTTTGCAATGAGGACTACTGACAATGTATCAAATGAATATTAAATACAAAATAAATTCATCCCGAGCATCTTTTGCAAGCACATCTGAAGCAAATTGTGCCCTTAGCACAATCAAATTTTATTATGCAATTTGACTCCTAAAATAATTAATCGAACACAAATTTGGGCTCAAAATAATAAATTAATTACACTAATTTTAGCCTGGCCCAATTATCCTTTAATTAGGTCCATTCTTTTTATTAAATAATCAGTCCACCATTAAATTAATTGAGCAAGCCCATTAATAATTAGATTAAAGGGCTTGTATTAAAGCCCAATTCCACTCATCTCTTTCTTATGACATATACTGATACATACATACTATCTATTTCTTTCTTTCTAAACTAACAGGCAGACACCATCTGCTCTCAATTTCGAGGACATCATCTCCTTCTCTGCAAGTGTCGTTGTTAACAACCACTATCATCTCTCTCTCTCTATCGCTCTCGCTCTCTTTCTCTAGAATCACACCAGCAGATCCCCAATTTACTGGATCCCTAATTAGCACCACATATCCTTCGATTTTTGTTGAGATTTGTCACCTTCAACCACCACTGTCTCCATCGACAGCCTATCCCTCTCGTCTATCCATTTTCACCGGATGGTGCATGGATTAAGAAAAGTTATGATCAATTTGCTACAGTTGAGTGTTTTCTATGGTTAAGGTGATTGGTTAAGACTAAATTTTTTAGTTTATTGCAACTGAGATTTCTCTTTGTTGGTTGTGTAAAACACATGCTCTCAAAGTTTGGTATTTGTTTATAACTGATGCATTAACTGTTGCGTGAGAATATATATATATATATATAGGGGTCGGATCCAGTGAGAACTCATCTTTTTTGAGAACTTGAGAACCATGCATAAGACGTTGAAGATGATCCACAAAACAGTATAAAGTTGTGCATAACGAAAAATTTCTAAAATTGTTGAACAACAAAATAATTTTAGAAAGTTTTCGTTATGCACAACTTTTATACCGCTGTGATCATCTTCAACGTCTTATCATCAGCTCGCAGAGTCAAAAAAGATGATTCATTGATCCACTCCTATATATATATATATAGCATATGAACTGTGGGAACCATGTCCTGAATCTTGAGTCTATTCGTATGTTCTCCTCTGTTCACAAAATTGGACACAATTGTTGGATGCACTTTAAACTTTGTTCCTCAGGTTCGGAAAAAGAAAACTGGGTGACAGCGATAGTGAAGAAGACGAGGAGGGTACTGGAGTAGAAGGAGGGAAAATGAGGGGAAAATAAAGGATCTGTAATAATAGATATCGGGAGTCATTCAGATTCAAGCAAAGAAGTAGTAGATGCAAGTTCAGGTTCAGTTGTTGGTAGGGAACTTCGTGCTAGATTTGTTGAGCAAGGTTCCTCTGGGAATGGCTCAGAGTAACAAGGTTCCTTATATATTCATTTCGATATCATTTTTTTACTTTTTCACTCATAATTTTTCTAAATTACATATTGGCCCACAAAACTTTTCAACTAATTCCTATAAAATTAAACAATATATCGAAATTTAATTATTAATAAATAATTATATCATTTATAGTTATAATAATAGTCTAATTGGACTAAAATATAGTCTACATTGAATTTAATAATTTTGGACCTCTAACTAAATTAAATAGCCCAAAGTTAAAAATCCTAACTAAAAATTACAAAAATAAAATAAAAATAATTAGAAACAATATGAAAAGGAAAATAGTAGAAGCCCTAATTTATACTCCATTTATCCCATTTAAAATGTCTCACTTTTATTTTTGGGTTATCACATTATAAATGTCTCATTCTATTTTATGAAATAATTATCCCTTCAAAAAGTGTGGATCCTACCTACCTTTTAACACTTTAACTACTTTATACATTTCTCCTAAATACACGTGCCCAAAAGAAATGAGATACTTTAAACGGGACGGAGGGAGTATCATTCATCTAGCGCCACTCCTTTTGTCTGTTTCTTCATTCTTATTCTAATATTCTACATCCTCTTCATTCTTCTTTTCATTATTCTACATTTTTCTTTAATTCTTATATACAAAAGGGTTCCAAGTTGCAATTTTTAGAAATGCATAAAGTGGTATGCGTCCATCAAGAGTCGAAACGTAAAATGAAATCGAATTTCCTGTATGGTAGGAGTCGGCAATTTCCATTTTGCAGTAGGGTGAACTGTATGATTGGGACAAAAATGTTGTTGCATTTGGGAATTTGCATAGAGATATTGTGAGGTAAGATTCTATACGCTAATTGTGTGTGCGCACACACATATATATATATATATAGGTTGGTTATAGGAGGAACCACCCCTAAGATGAGAAATAAGAACTAATCAAGACCTTAGATCATGTATTAACTAATGGTTCAGATTAAATTAGTGAATAATGACATGTTTTGACTTGATTAATCAGATTTTGACTATTTAAGTGCGTTAAGGGTGAATTGGTAATATTAAAATTTATCCCACCCTATCCAAACCACCCACCCTCCCAAAATTTAGGCACTAAATCGTTTCCCCTTCTTTCTCTTTCATAACTTTCTTTCTTATCCTAAAAAGTCAATCTCTCATAATCTCTGCAAATTGGATAAAATATACAAGACCTCCTCAATCGAGTGTTCGTCCCGAAGTCTCGTTGCATAAGCAAGCATAAAATTGTGGACATATACAAGGTTATTCAAACGGTAAGGATACTTGTGCACAGATCTGGGTTTAATCAATTTTTGCATCTGCGAAGAACATAAGGTTTGGTTGCGAACAAGACTTAACGCTTCGATTTTTTGCGTAAGAACAATAATACGCACCAATTTTAAGTTTCATAAATTATATAGAATTTTTTCAATGTGTAAAAAAAAAATGTTAATGAAATAATTTTGCTGGTATTTTCAAGCTTTTGTTTTTCAGCATTTTTTTTTTGTGAACTAGGATTGTATTTCATTAAAAATTTACTCTTACGAGTTTGTAGGTGCACACCTTATTAATATCGATTTTGGGATTTTTGGAATACATGATTTTAGATTTTGATGAAATTTCAAAAGGTTTCCACTGTAATATGGATTTTGTAGATACAAACCATATTTATATGAGTTTTTGGAATGTTGTCTTAGTATTATCATGGTCCCCCACAAGTTGTTTCTGTTTTTTTATCATTTTGTACTCCAACTGTTATTTGTATTATGTATTTTATGTTTGTTTTGTTTATAAAGGTGATGTACTTTTTTCCGTGTTTTAGTGTTGTGCACTTTGTTTAGTACTAAGACAATGTATTATATAGATATGTTCCTACAATTTTGTGCATAAGATATAGAGATCTGTGCATAAGCACAATTTATAGCCATGTTTTTTATGCACTTTAAAATTTCGTAGTTGTTTTAGTGATTATGCAGATAAGTTTTTAAAACATACAGATGTGAAATCTGGAATTGCTGGAAGGAAGCAAAGCGCCATCTTACGTAAGATTTTAGTAAAAAAAATGTACATTGGTATTTGATTTCATGTTCATATAAGTATAGTGATGGATGTGACAACAATATGTTCAATATCGTTCATCCTATTATGCATACTCGTGTTGATATTTATGCATTCCAATACATTTTGTATCGGATGTGAATTAATTTTCTAAACAGGTGTTAATTATTAATTTATAATCAAAATGGTGCCACGACGGGGTATGACAGTAGCAACAAAAGGTTTTCTGGTGAACAACGTTGAAGGTGAAGTCCAAGGTGTTTCTGGTGAACATGTGGGAATCTCACAATATTTTTATTTAACTCAGACTGTGCACATCACTATTCCAACTAGGGATATTGCATGATCTTCTATGCACATTGTAATATATAATAACATTGAGCACAAAAACATGCATCGTGCGCAAATCTTGTTCACGAAATCAATATATTTGTGCATAACATACAATGTACTGCATCATATCATTACTAAAATATCTTTGTAAGTAATATTTGATAACAAACTAATGGTATACAACCTTACTTGTAGAGACCCATGCTGATAGAATATCTTGAACATCGTGAAGAATAAATTAAGGTTGGCGTTGTTTGAAAGGAAAATATGCATTTTATGAAAATGAAATGGGCTGATAAACAAAACAGTGTAGATATAGGTGTGTACCTAATTTTGAGATATCTTGAAATATTTATGGGCAACAGAAGTTCAAGTTGGAAGTGTGATTTGACAACAAAAGCAACACATCAACTTATGCATATGGGAGCCAAGTATTGTATTTCCATAATCAATTGTCATCTTAATATCGTTGAAGACTAGGATTGTATTTTTCAAAGTTGTCACTGACAATTATTTTTTATTATGAACCTTTCACTTAATAATTTTATATCTCAACTTCTCTACAAGCTGACTTTCTTATGCACATGTTTAAATAAATATATGCATAGGGTTGAGAAAAGAAAATATTTGTTCAATTTTTTAGAGTCAGTCATTGATAATTATTTTTTATTATGAACCTTCCATTTAATAATTATATCTCAAACTTCTCTACAAGTTGACTTTCGTATGCACATGTTTAAATAACTATATGCATAAAGTAATAAATCATATGCATATGTGATCTGTTTTCCTTATTATAATAATAATACACAATTACCACAAGCTATTAGTTTGTTTGCAAGTTTTTGTAATATATTTTTTGGTTTTTACGTTTTATAAAATGCCAAAGACATGTTATGTGTTTGTGGATAAGGATTACGTAAGTTTGGCACTGAGCAAAATCCAATCATTACACTGCGTAATATCGAATTCATCATCGATGTCTGCTACCAATCCAAAAAATATCATATTGTTAAAACTCAATTGACAATATAATTCACTAACACTAAGTGGGAACTATTTGTGCACAAATATCTTGTCATTATTCACAATATACAACGCACTTGTGCATAACTACGACGAAACACATGACAAACACTTAATTACCATCAATTTCAAAACAATAGACAAGCACAATTTTTTTATAAAATATGTCTATGGATAGAAACACAAACAAAATCGAGAACACAGACACAAGATGAAAATGTCATGGAATAGTTTGAGTAACAAACAAATATATTCATAAACTATTTCAACAATTAAAAAAATATAAATAACTCACATGTTGACACCATTAATATTTGTAGAATGCTAAAGGATTGATAATAGATGCTGCACTATCAGCGCAAAAAACGGACAGAATCAAAAAGCATGGAAACAATATATATCTTTAGTTTATCTAACCAATAGGAAATATACGTAAAAAAATAATAAAATCTAAACATTCCAAATATATTAAATAAAACCCCTATAATCACTCCAGTAATCAGTTACAACAAAAATTAAAATTACAACTCTAGCCTTAATATAAATGCTGGAAATTAAAATTCCATAATATTTGCACAAATCGTGACCTTCAGATCTGGCCAAATCAACGAATTAGATTAGTTCTCGTTTCTTAAAATATATAGGGTTCTCATTTGATCCAACCCCTATATATATATATATATATATATATATATGTGTGTGTGTGTGTGTTTATTGTACACATCTCTAGCTTACTAATTTATTTGTATTTTCTTTTCTGATTTGTTAAATAGTCGGACAAAAGGGTGGAGACCGAGAGCTATACATACACGAATGTACGATGTATTAGTAGAGGTCCTTCTAGCAAATAAATAAATAATTTCCTACTTGGTCATCTCGCTCGTCTCCAGCTAAATCTGCTCAACATGTCTCAATCTCTCTTTAATTCATTATTCCTCTCAAAATTTCCAGCGAAACACACCAATCTACCGCCACTACCGCCGCCTCATCCCCCTTTATTCCTTATTCGCAGACCGACTATCAACAAAATTGGCGTCGTCGCCGCCGTTCACTCGTGCTAGCACGTCAGCTCCCCATTGTTGCCGCCACTCGCCCTCTTTTCTCAAACTCAACTCAACAATATCAAGACGCTTTGTTTATGTCAAGGTTTTCTGAAAAATGGGATATCCAAATAAAAGATTTGAACCTCCTATTTATATCAGTAGAAAAAAATTCAAATTATGTATTGACTCGAAACTTTCAATTGAAGATTGTTAGTAATCAAAAAGCAATTTATTATTAAAAAATTATGTATCTTAATGAGCAAGTTTTGGATAGATATTGAATTTTTAGGCGCCAAAAGACCACTCTTTGGCTTTTATAGTAGTATAGATACCATCCGTCCCTATTTTACCTTTTAGGAATGTAAGAAATTTAATACTCCCTCTATCCTCCAAATATAATCTTAGGAATCTTCGATACAAATTTTAATAAAAATTATTGAATGTAGTGGAGTAAGAGTCCCACAATAATATAATATTAAATTAGTTAGTGGTAAGTCATAGATGGTAAAATATGTAAATAAATAGATTGTTGAGGATAAAAAAGGGAAATAGTGATGGACCATGAGTGGTAAAATGTATAAATAAAGAATATTATTGAGGATAAAATTTGGAAGATAGTTACCATAAATAGATATGAATGAAATGAGGGGATGTCCCAAAACAAAAAACTATGAAAAAATTGGAGAACGAATGGAATATAAGTTACTAAATGTATCATGAGTTGAGTAAATATCTCATATTAGTATAGTATTAAATTAGTTAGTAATGATTATAGATGGTAAAATATATCAGAAATGGAAATAATGATAGACTATGGATGATAAAAATGTAAATAAAATATATTATTGAGAATAATAAGTAGAAATGATAGTTACCATAAATGGAGTATGAAGAAAATTAGAGGATTTTCCGAAAAAGGAAAATTATGAAGGAAATTTGAGGACGGATGAAGTATATAATATTATATAAGAAAAAAAAAATTTGTTTAGCATAAAATACTTCAAAAATAAATATTTTGCTTTAAGATTAAAACCAAATTGCTAACATAAATAAATATATATTTTTATAAACAAATTTGCAATATTCATCAAGACTTGAACTTTTTTTTTTACTCTATTTATTTTATGTTGAGAAAATTGCAATAAACATCAAATTATTGGGAGAAAAAAATGAAAATTAGTATACTAAATTAAAAACGAACAAAATTTATGTATTTTAAGACAATTATTGTCTATTTATAAACCGATTCATTAAATAGGGAGGTCAATGCTGTGAATTGGGCCTGTGTGGACATATTTGGCGACTCTATTATTTTTCAAAATTTATGAGGCAAACGAAACAAGTTCGGACAACTTCCATACGGACTCGTATGTATCGATTTGGGGGCGTCGGCCTATTTGCACTTTCTTCTCAAATCACATCTGCCGAAACTAAATATTCGGACTCGCATACATATAAGCTTTCATACCATTAGAGCCGGCAAAATTGGCACGGCCCGGTGGGCCGACCGGAATACCGGAATTGGGGTCGGGTTGGGCCAGAAAATAGTACTGAAAACAATCGGCCTAAAAAGCCTCATCCACATAGCCCGACGGGCCTATCGACTTTTGGGCTAAAAAGCGGGGTTTTCGGGCTAAAAGCCGGGTTTCAAGCTAAAAGTTCTACCCACATTTAAAGTTTTAATATTTTATATTAGTAGTAAATACTAAATAGTAAATATAGAAAATAAAATGAATGACTATTAAAAACTCCTCCTTTCGTCCATCCATCCCTCTATTACATTTCTTTAAGGTCGATGTTTGATGTTTGATGATATTTGTAACTTTAAGTTTATCTTATTTACGTTGAAATTGATATTAGAATTGTTAGTAGATTTAATTAATTTATTTATTTTGGAATTGATGTTAGTTGACGTAATTTATCTTATTTACTTTGAAATTGATGTTAGTAAATTTAATTTATTTATTGTTATCATATTTTTTGAAATTAAAATAATATCTTATTAAATTAAATATCGGCGGGTTTGGTCAGGTGACGGTGGCCCAGATAAATTTGAAATTTCAATGAGCTGAGCCACATTTTCGGATCGATAGCATTTCGGCCGGGCCAACCCAACCCGGTAAAAACCACAAGCCTGTTGGTCGGGCGGGCCACCCGACCGCCCCTTTTGCCAGCTCTACATACCATTCATCAACCCCAAAACCAACTAGGCATGAGCCAAATTTCTAGATAACACAAACTCTGTCAGCAATTGATGTTTTGTTCTTGCTTGTTGAAAAATAGCTATAAAAAAAGAGTTCAAGGTTGTGGGGCCCTTTCTACATTTTATAACACGTACATATAGGGGCAGATTTATTAATGGGCTGCATTGGGCTCCAGCCAAGTGCAAGTCCAAAATTTCTTCTTATATTTATATATAGCCCAACTTTAATTTAACCCACCCCAAATAATTAAAAATTTAATTTAAAGCTTCTAATCTTTACCTGATATGAAGCAACAAATATGAACAAAATTACAAAACATATTGAATTTATTTTTGGTTAATAATTTTCACGATTTTGAACAATGAATTGATCACTTTTCTTATAGTATAATTATGCGAATGGAAATTTTGATTTTTTGTTCCAACTCTCAATTGTTCCATATTCATTAATCATAGTTCTAATACTTTAGAAAGTTTCTTATTACTATTTTCGCAAGACTACGAATACTGTATATATATTTTTAAGTTGTAATAGTTAGTTTAAATCACATTCTTTATATACTTTTCATAAGTTTTAAATATACAAATTATATAATATTTTGTGTAGAAAAGTGATAAATTTTGGAAAAAAAAAATCCTTTAAAAGTGCTATATAAAAATCGAGACATTAACATCATTTAGTTAATTAAGAATTTTAATTATAATTAAAATTCTATATTTACAAATATTAATATAACCAATAATGCATGAACTCCAACTCTAAATTCTCATATTTTTCACAAAAAAATATTTGTATTCGAGATGATTTTGTATAATGGGGTTAGGGGTGGGGAAGGAAAGAACAAGTTGAAAGACATCTAAAGAAATTAAAAAAATAATTATCGAAGTAGGGAATGAATATATACTTAAATAAAAAGTGTATTTTGCACTCAAAGGATACGACACTGCCAATCTCCCATGACCATTCTCTTAGAGTATAAAGTAAATACAACTAGTAAAACTTCTACGTCCATCCCCGACCACATACGTATTACACTCAGCCCTCCACACTAAATTCATGGATACGCTCCTGCGTACATGATTTCTTTGTATTGTTAAAAAAATTAAAAGCATGTGACATAATATATATACACCACATGATAAAGATCAACAGTTCAAACTACATAACAATGAGGCAACTTAAAAATTTCCCATATCATCACATACAAAATAACATTATTCAATTTGCGTTGGCCATTTTCATTAAATTTAACAGTGAGTTAATTTACATGTTTCCCAAATTATAGATTTGCATGTGGCGACACCAAAAATATGTTGTCAAATATAAAGATTGTAACATAATCGAATATTTATCTAATCAAATTAGAGTTGAACACATATATGTGCATAACGGCTGATTTTATAAATATACGAATTTCTGAATATGCCCGACAATAATTCTAAGTAATAACCAATATATTTCACTCTCAAACAATTTCTATTTATACTCCTTAATCCTCACCCAATAACGTCTTATCGTAGTAGCAAAGAAGAAGTGTAGTCTTTGTAGTATCTTGTTCATGTTTGTCCAGCTCTACATTGCCTAGAATTAGGGTGTAATCGAATCGAGTCGAGCCGAACACTATCGTGCTCAAGTTTGGTTTGTTTAGTATTGAGCCGAGTCTCGAGTTTTATTTATCGAATATTTCGAGTTCACGAGCTTATTCGGGCTTTAATCGAACCCAAACAAGCTTTCTTAATTTAGATATATATTTAAAATATTGATTATTTTATTTTAAAAATAAATTATTTTATCCACAATAACACAATATATTTATTGATTTCTTAGAACAAATAAAAATAATTAGAGATTTAACACAATAATTACTAATTATAGAAAAAATAATTATATTTAGTTAATAATTTTATATTTTCAAAGTAAATCAGTTAACGAACTTGTTCACGAACTAACGAGCCGAATATTATCATACTCAAGTTTGGTTTGTTTAGTTAACGAGTTTTACTAAATAAACTTGAACGAACTTTTATTGAGCCGAGCTCCGAATAGCTTTGTTCATATACAGCCCTACCTAGAATCATTTATAGTTGTAGTTTTTCTAAATAAAAAATAATTAGAAATAGGTGAAATAGTAAAGTTTATTAGTTTGATGCACAAAGCACTATATTAGTGCTAAAGTAGGAGAGGAGAAACCATACACAAGAGAAAAAGACAACACCAAATTCCGGCACGCTTTAAAATAAGTGCCAAACTGACACTCCTTAATTATATGAAGAGCTCCGGAATGATCCCAGAGCTTTCACTGCTCCTGCCCTCAGCACGAACTGGTGGTAGATTGAAGCAATGGCGGCACCGACGAAGGGTCCCACCCAGAAAATCCACTGTAATTACACATCAAATCAAACAAGTTAAACATCAACTTCCTCGATTATAAAGCATTTAGTTGAGGTATATAATTGACTAGTACTTACCTGGTCGTCCCATGCCTTATCTTTGCCGTAAATCACGGCGGCGCCGAAACTCCGGGCCGGGTTGATGCCGGTGCCGGTGACCGGGATTGTGGCCAAGTGAACCATGAAAACGGCAAATCCAATAGGAAGTGGCGCCAAAACCTACAGGTTCGAAATAGGATTAGTTTAAGGCAGAAACTTATATACATCTGGAAGTACCACCCCATTAGAATTCACCAATTCCAATTAAAATTTATTAATTTTCAATTAAGATTTATTAATTCACTATCTCTTACAGGGACGTGGGAGTCTCTGGCATTTCTCTTGGGGTCAGTGGCGGAGAAGACGGTGTAAACGAGAACGAATGTGCCGATTATCTCGGCCGCCACTCCGGTGCCGGTGCTGTAGCCGTCGCTGAGTTCATTGGCGCCGCCGCCGTACTGAACGTAGTACGTCTTCTGGAACGCCTTCACCAGCCCACAACCGCAGATGGCACCCAAGCACTGCGCCACAATGTACAGCACGGCCCGAACCAACGACACCTTCCGGGCCAGGAGCAGCCCGAACGTCACGGCCGGGTTGATGTGTCCCCCTGCACACAATTAGGATTAACCAATTTTCAATTACTAGTATCTATTAAGCACAAATAGGACTTAATCAGAACAGATGTACTGTGCTATCCATAAACAAAAATGTTGGATTTTCGTTATTAGTTATATGCTCACCGGAAATACCGGCGGTGCAGTAGACGAGGACGAAGATCATGCCACCGAAGGCCCAGGCGATGCCGAGGATGCCGACGCCGCCGCACTGGTCGGCAGCGCTCTGGCTCTTGTAGCCGATGACGGTGAGGACCGTGACGTAGAGGAACAGGAGGGTTGCAATGAATTCGGCGATGGCGGCTCTGTATAGTGACCATTTGCCCAACTCCTCCATGTCGATTAGCTGCGCCGGCGGCGGGTCTTGGTAGTCCTTGGCGCCATAGTCGTGGCCGCCTACCGCCTCTACATCCTTGGTCATCTGGATTTCTCTCGGTGACAACTGTGAGGGAAAATGGAATGATTATGGGAGTGGTGGTTTGTTGAGCTGTAGGTAATGATGAGCGTGATTGGGATTCGGGGTCTATTTATACGAGGGGAGCTCAACTGATCAAATGATAAGAGCTTAGTGCTGGTGGAATGATTGATTGAATTCAGTTTTGCCGCCCCAATTTGGCAATTTGACTCATGATTTCTATCGAGCTGGTCATAATACTATTTTCTAAAAATAATAAATTATAAACCTTAATTTTATGTTGTCAAGATTAATTATTAATTATAAAATTAAATTAAAATACACAACATAAAATTGAAGACAAAAAAATGTGGGAGGATCGCAAGTGGACGTTTTTATACTCAAATTCATTTGTATTTTATCTCTTTATTTCATTTTTCAAAACGGTATTAATAAAAATATAGGGTCGCATTAACATGTTGAGGATTAAATACGTTCAGTGATAAACTCATTTAATTGGATGTGTTACTATTACTCAGGTAATTATTTGAAAAATGTATAGTAAATCTGCGATGCTTTCCTGTAATGCGAGCAGATGGAATATTTGTGTGGTAGCTTTCCAGTTGAAGCTTCTAGGTCTTGGTCGCATTAATTCATCCCTTTCACTTTCACTTTCACAATAATCTATGTATCTCCCCACCTAGCTAACTTTAACTGTGTGATGAACATTTAAGTGAATCTTTTGTGTCCATCTTCACATTTATCGTCTTCTCATTGTCCGATTAAAGAACAATTATCTATTTCGATATCACTAAATTTTCAAATAACTGACTACATTTTGTGTTAGTACATACTCTCATCAAATTATATATATTATCACAATAAAGATATACAAATAATTAATTATTAATTATGAAAAATATTTAAAATGTGTAAAACAAAAAATATTTATAGAAAAACAAAGGAAGCATTAGTAATTCAATACAGCACAATAAAATTTAATTTTATAATTTGAAAGCAAAAAAAACGACGATAAAATCAACGGAACATGCAAAACATATGTATAAAACCATGATTGAAACGCAAATAAATAAATATATATGGACGACATATCATATCACAGTGATAGTGTGACAGAACCGACCATAAATTATCAAGGGAAAAAAATGGAAGTGGAGGGCGCCATCGTCAGCACCACCGCCTCCTGGCCCACCACCACCCTCACAAGTCACAACCACTGGATTCCGGCCACCTCACTTCATTATCACCCAACAGTAATTTGGGCTAAACGCTAATTAACAAAGCTTAACCAGCCTAAGCCAATCATATCTTTCTGAATACAGCCAAGGCAAACAGCTAAAAGCAGCTGTTATACTGCCACGTTTCACGAGGATAGTGGTCTTATCTGATTTTTCTTTTTTTTTTTTTTTGTTATTTTATAGATGTGGACTAGCTTATTTGGTCGGTCCACGGTAGTAAAATACCATTATCCTGCGACTTCTGGAGGATGAGCCTGCCACATAACATTTCCCTCTGCTTTTTATTCGAAACTAAATGCCAATAAATAAGTACTTCTTATGTACCAAAAATATTGTCTAATGTCTTTGGAGTCATCTCATTATTATTGATTTATTTTTTAAAAAGATTACTTTTACACACAAAAATATTCAAAATTCAGAAATCATACTTCCTCCTTCCCTCAAATGTAATGTTATGAATCTTCGGTATAAGTTTCAATAAAAGTTATTGAATGTATTATGAATAGAGTAAAGATTCAACAATAATGTAATATTAAATTAGTTAGTGACGGACCATAGGTGGTAAAAGGTGTAAATAAATAGGTTATTGATGGTAAAAATGAGAAATATTGATGGACCATGGATGATAAAAGATATAAATAAAGAATATTATTAAAGGTAAAGTTGGAAAGATAGTTTCTATAAATAGATAGAAAGGAAATTAGGGACATCCCAAAAAAGAATAATTAAGTTGTTTGAATATGATGGGGCCTTTAAATACATTCTCCCCAAAGTGATGATATACATGTTTGTGTGTTGGGCATCAACTTAAAGACCAATATACTTCTTGAAAAGAATAGCCCAATATGCACATGAGTTATTTTTTATGGAAATTGGTGCGAACTGCTAGTCAGCTACAACTTTATCCATCTTTTTAGATACAACATACAACTATCCATTTTTAAATAAAAGAGGAGCATACATAATTTCAATGTGTATTATATTAGACATTTTATATAATTTTTAGTAGGTATTGTAAAATTACTTTTTCAAAAATACGGATACATGAGACAATAATATTTGTTAATTGTATTTTGTAGAAGTGAGTGATTAGATAACAAGAAAATATATCTTAAATAGTAAATGACATATTTGTACTATATGAATTTCAAAATTGTAAGATTTATTATGGATTTACTTTCGCTATTCTTTTCAACACATCTTAAACGGGACTAGTCACCAACTTCTACATAATTTTATTTAATATTTTTATTTGAATATCAATAGTACATTTTTTGTAAAACATAAACTCTGCATAAAAATTCTTATACATCAGCCCTCACGGTGCGAACGAACAAAAATATCATTTATTCTTAATAAAAATATCATTTACATTGAAGAAAAATATCATTTATTTTTGACACTATTAATTCATAAGTATTATATATATTAAAAATAATTATCATTATCCGTATATATGGATATCCGCACAATATACTACCTCTAAACTCTCAAACCCAACTATTGCACTATGGCCCATTAAAAATCCTTCTGCTCTTTAACCATAATCTATCATCAGAAAAACCCTCAAAGCCAATCTTAAAACTGCCCCCTTATATACAGAGACAAACACGATAAATAAGCCGTATAAACAAAATTTAAGAGAATATTTCAATTTTTTTATCTCATCAAATATCTACACACATATTTATAAGAAATATTACTAAAATCAATTATAATGGGGAGATTTTTATACTTAAAACGAGCTGATCAATTAACAAGCGTAGTAGGCTGGTGAGAAACAACTAAAATTTCCAAACTTTGGAGTTTCGGAAATTTCTCCAGAAATATAGATTATAGAAACAATAATCATTTCAATGATAATTACATCTTTCGGTGGATATACAATTCTAAAATATACTGAAGAAAACTCTACAGATCGCAAAATTACACCCCCATATTGATTCCTTTACAATTTCTCAATAAAAAATATGTTGATCATCAGGAATCTGATCAGAATCGTCCTCCTCTATTATGGTCTCCAGAGTGGGAAGGTTTGTGTGGCTCTGTGGAAATATAATGAGAGCGGGTGCAACCTCCATCCAAATACTCATCAACCCGACCCGCTTCGCCATCGATCTCACCTAATTCACAAACTAAAATAAATGCTTTTTTTATCTTCTTTATTAATCAAAAAGGCTGAGATGAAAATCAGACACAGGAGTGGCAAGTGTGTGATGAGGTAAAAGTGGAAGCCGCTGAGTGGATGTGTATTTATAGCTCGTAAGGTGAGAAATGAAGATTTGAGGGCAGAAGAAGTTGCATTGCTAGGAAGCATCGTATACGCATGTGCACAATGTGAATTACTGTAAATATATTTGGCATATACTCAACACGTTAAGACAAAAACCACACGAGATTATTTATTTATTTTAGAGAGAAAGAGACACAGAATGAAATCATTGAATTAGACATGCAAATTTATGCTTCAATTTTTTGTCAGGAAATATTTTTCAAAATTTGCACTTTATTTATTTCATTTGTATTTACCCCAAATGCTTAGCAGATGTTTTAAATTCGCTAAATCCTAGTTAGCGTGTAAAAACAAAATAAAAATTGTAGATCATATGTTCAAAAAGTCATAGGTTTAAATCTTACTAATATTTCTATAGATCTGAGTCTGTCATATTTAATTTTTAAAATATAATTTATTCGTCATATTTAATTTACAGACTATTGTAAAAAATATGAGATTTATAGCCATTGCAGTTAAAACGGTGAATCCATCTCATTCCGTATGATCAGCTACTGATACAGAAGTAATATATAAAATTAAATAAACAATTGAGGGTAGTGCAAATACATCAAGACAAGACATGATGCAAATTGAAAGAAAAAGACAAAAGTTGCTCCATCAAAGGAGAGGGCAAAATCACCTAATCAAAAGTATATTAGTTAAAAAACTTCGCATAGGATTCTAATATAAAAAACCTCGCATATTAATTAAAATGAGAAATGAGTGCGTGTAAAGTAAATTATAGACCACTTCAAATCTTCGTTTTGGAGAGGGATAATCAATTCTACAAATATCGATCTATGTTTAGAACCCTTATATAGGTATGCAATTGCAGAAAGCATAACAAATGAAATGGATAGTCCGTATTGGTATCAAATCTATTCCCATGTTACGATCTTTTCATTTTTTGGAAAAAGCGCAGCTATTTCTGCTATTGGAGAAAAACATCTCTTTTTCTTTCGAGAGGGGCATAGGAAGTGAAGATCTTAGATTGCATTACATAATCTAAAAGAGCGAAAGACGGTATAATTGTAGTGGAAGCAAACTCGATTCTGATAGTGCTGAGAAAAGGAACACGCAAATAAATTAGTTGTACATGCGTTGGGCATTTGCAATATGTAAGACTGTATTGATGGGTATATTAGGTAGCATTTCACCTAATTATACTTGGATTACTCTGCTTTTGCCAAAATTACTCAAAATAGTTTGGAACCTTCATACCATTTATACTAGCATAGTATACTTGTATGTTTGTTTGCAGTGACTGTTACTAATGAGTGACAGAAAATTTCTTGGATTTTTTTCCTTCATTTATTTATATTTTTTCTTGGATCCTTTTACCTAAAATTTGGGACACATATTAATTTATGACATAATTTCGATAGAAATCTCTAGAACGTACACGAACTCAATTGAAAGCCACCTGATCAATATGACAAATTAAAATGGGCCGTAGCTGTAGCAATCATGCTTTTTACTCATAGGCCTCCCTTTCACAATCGGGTTGTCTATTCGTGATAATCAAAACGTGAAAGACATCCAATATTACATTCACAAAATCATCTCAAATTGGGAATAACTATTACATTAGTTCTTAGTTGTGCTATTTAAAAAAATGAAGAGAAATTTGGAGAAATTTTAGAAAATGATTTTAATTTGTCTTTTTTTTATTTATCTCAAACGCTGTAGAAATTTTATATTTAACTAATAATTGAAAATTTAGTGTCGGAAAGTTGAACCAGCATGTCAGACTCAGGAGTGAATAATACAACAAATGATGAGTTGGAAATTAAATTGACTTTGCAATTTTATTCTTCCATTTCAAATAATGTAATTGCATTCATTTATTAAATATTGAACGCGATAATCATGCGATCTGCTTCAGCTTTTTGACGTTTCATTCTTGGTTAATGACAAAAATTGATAACTTTCTCCAAAGTTGAAAAGTCTCAAAAATAAATAAATGTTTAGATTATTTAAAAAATATATATATTCTCTAAAACACTTTAAAAATATTAAATAATCATTCATACAAACAACAAACGTAGCATTTATCCCGAGGGAAGAGTTTTGAACAGTTGATTTCTTGTTTGCTTTCCCAACATTAACTTCCTCATTCAATTGAATCCATAATTCCGATAGGGAAATGCTATTTAGACATATATGTCTTAAGACATAGAGGGATATTCATGTAAAAATACATTATTTATGGAAATTAATTATTTAATGTATTAACTAAAAATTGTTAATAGACTCATATACCCTTACATCTATTTTTGTTATAGTTGACTTTTTCAATTCAAGTATCTTTTCCATATCTTATCAAACTAATTAAATATTTGTATTCTATATCTTATCAAACAAATTAAAAATTAAGTATCAAAACAAATTAAAAATTAAGTATCAACTAATCAATAGACTCATATACCCGTCTGCATATTTTGTCCCTTTCTTCCGTTCTAGTCTCATATTTCATAAGCTGTGAACAATAATAATATAGATATTCTTGGATATATAACCAATCAAATGTTATATATAAAAAAAGATTTCAATATCTTAATTTTTTTTGGATAGGTTTGATCTGGATTCATTTATCTCGAATGGAATTCATTCCAATTCTTATTTTTATTTTGAAATTAATCAATCAAATTCTATAGGAAAGGATTTCAATCTCTTTCTTTTTAATAACAATATTCTCACGATAAGTATATCATAATTAGCTTATTCGGTGTTACGAAAAATATATTACATTCACTAATAATTTTTTTAAAATTTATACAATCCACAAGCGATACACTTATTATAAACGGAGAAAGTATTATTTTATTAACTTTTCCAAAAGCATAAAATTTTTCTTCCTTTTGTTTAATTCTATAATACCCTTACTCAATTTTCAGAAAAAGAGAGAAATTATTTGTCTTCCACTTTTGAAGGCACGTACATTTACATATTCTTATATTTTGCTTCTTTTTTCTTCCACCAATATTTGTAAATCTGCTGCAAGTTTCACCAATATTTGTGATAATGCTTTGAGTAATGATAAAATTAGATGATTTGTTATATATATATATATATATATATATATATATATATATATATATATATATATATATATATGTGTGTGTGTGTGTGTGTGTGTGTGTGTGTGTGTGTGTGCACATTATTGATGGAATTATTTGTATTAAAGTTTGGCACATTCCAATAACCACTACTTTGTTTAAAATTAGATGATTTGTTATACATATATGTACGTTATTTAAATCATCCATCTTGATATATGCATGGATTATCTAGGTGAGTGATTTGGTGAATAATTTGATATCATTAATTGGTTAATTTCTTTATATAGACTTTAGTTCCATAAATAATATCTAAAGGATTAATTAGTCCAAACATTAAAATCCACAAATCAAGGAAAACCGGTTTAATTAAAACCGGTTCATGTAAACCGATTTAATTAAATTATAAGGGTATTATGTCTAGACATATATGTCTAAATAGCATTACCCATTCCGATATATATTTTCATTTCTGATATTTTATAGGTTCTAGGCAAAAAAAAAAAAATATAGATCATTTTTTTAAAAAAAAATTATAGAAAATAGTCGGTCATTATCTTCTATGCACATTAGGTAAAACTTACATTACTTTATAATAGTTTGCAAACCATACATAACGATTAAACCACACTTGAAAAACTAGTTGTGATATGCTTGAACCTATAGAGGCGATAGTGATGTTTGAACTCGTGACCTTTGGCCGCATGAATTCACTTTAACATTAGACCATCCAAAAGGACCCCTTACATTATACTTATAAAATAAATCGAATTTATAAATTTACGTAAAATTCAAATGATCTACAAATAAAAATAGATGATAAAAAATTATCAAAAACATATACAACTTACTTATCATCTTTGTTATATTTATATATCTCAACTCTCATCTACAATCCGATATCATAAAAAACAATTTATTCTTTAATATGATACGATATTTTTTGTCATTTTCTGTCATCTTCGTTATATTTCTACAACTCTCATCTTCGTTATATTTCTATTTTCTATCATTTTTTCTTTTTGTTTACTGTTAGAAAAAAATTGAAATATCTGTTGTAAGTAAAAACTAACCATTGAAATTTAACCGTCGCCTGGCCCCCCAGCCCCAGTTCCGGTTTCGTGGTCCGTGGTCCGTGTCCGTGGACTTGGATCTTGGCAATTGATCTTTGGACTGTTCTTTAGGTCTGTTCGTGGGCCAATACCTGTATGTTTTGGATCAACGTATGATCGAGCCCAAAAACGGAGTTTTTCGGAGACCCAACTTGTGTGGCCCAATCCATTAGGCCTGTTGTGCACTTGAAAAGACGTCCGGATAAGTCCAATGAACCTGGACACACGCGCTGTCCAAATTCGACGTAACTGTTGGTAACGTCCCGACATGGTGGCTATGCGGAAAACGTGGGTGTAACTCTCACCTTGTCTCCAGAAACCACCGCGTAACCCCATCTGCACTCAATGAGGGACATAACTTCGTAACACCCGACATCAATGCGGGTGTTGACTCAGCAGGCTCCCCATGAGGGGAACAATGCCTATAAATAGGACATGTCTCCCCAGCATTAGCCACATACTGTCTAAAGCATTCCAGCAATTTCTACAAGCACTCTTTGGATACATAGCTCGTGTCCAAGCGATGTCCCGCCTCGTTCCAGTTCGTCGGAGCTCGTTGGCCAGCGGTGCTGCCACCTTCGAGACCCTGCCGTTTTATCTTTGGGGACAATACGCCAGAACCGAGAGCACTACCGGAGCGTATCTCGTCTTGCGGAAAGAGGCCTCCTCGACTCGACATTAGTATACGATTTTGTTTTATTTCTTTTCCAATACAATTTAGTTCATTTTTAGATTGATCTCATACTTCTACATTTCTATCAAGTTGTAACACGCCCGGTAAGTTGTACTGTTCTGTACTCAATTTTTCAACAATCGCAAGACGAGATAAGACTTGCCACAAGGAGTTGAGACTTTTAAATTAACTTAAAAACTTTCGAAACTTAAACCTTTGCTTGGAGATGTCATTGTTCTTGCCTCGCCACGACCGCCGCCGCTACCGCCGCCGCCTCCGTCGCTGCCTCTGCTGCTGCTGCTTCCACTTTTGGCACTATGGCGACGGCCATGTTTGGTTTGATGCCTTCGGGATCAACCATTGGATCAAGACCCTTTGGGTCGATTGTTGGTTTCACTTTTAGTGGTTCAACGATTGGTTCCATTTTTAGTGGTTCCATTGGCTCGACGACTATACTTTTAAGTGGGTCGACTGTTGGATCCACGGGATCTAACACTGGTGATTCTCATACGAGTTCCATGTTTCAGCATACTTCAAGTGGTGTTGGTGGATCCGGTTATGGATCGATCTCGGGGCCTATTCATACCGCGAGAATGATGCCGTCTTCCGAGAAACCGTCGAAGTTTGGAGGATCCGACTTCAAGAGATGACAGCAAAAGATGTTGTTCTACCTCACGACGTTGGGCTTCGTCAACTTCTTGATGGAAGATGAGCCCGTCATACCGAGGGCTGAAGTGACAGACTTTCACGTCCGAGCAGCAAATGACAATTGGCGCACTGGCGACTATCTTTGTAAAAACTTCATACTTGGTAGTTTAGAAGATAGCTTGTATAGTGTATATGTTGTTGTAACGCCATCCAAATTTATGTGTGATGCGCTAGAAAAGAAGTACCATAGTGATGATGCAGGTACAAAGAAGTTCATTGTAGCCAAATATTTGGACTACAAAATGGTCGATTCTTGACCGATCATGGACCAAGTGCAAGAGTTTCAACTCATTGTACACGAAATTCAAGCCGAAGGGCACGCTATTTCAGATGACTTTATCGTCGCTACAGTGATTGAGAAGCTTCCCCGAGGTGGAGAGAATTCAAGGTCTACCTTAAGTACAAGTGAAAGGATATGACGCTTGAAGACTTGATCGTCAAACTGCGCATTGAGTCTGACGTGAAGAAGCAAGATCTAAAAGCGAAAGGCTTTATCGATGCTAAAGTCAACCTGTTGGAGAGAGGCGGTCCCTCCAACAAACGTGTTCGTCCCAATGTCAAAGACAAAGGTAAAGAGAATGTGGTTGCCCGTAAGTTTGACGGGGACTGTTACAATTGTGGCAAGCATGGCCACACAATGAAGGACTGCCGTCAGCCGAAGAAGAAGAAGGCTAAGCAAGTTGCCAACATTGTCGAGAAGGACTTTGACAAATGGGACAAGGATGATTTGACTACTGTGGTGGCCGAGGAAGTCAACCACATCGAGAATCAAGATGGATGGTTCAACGACACTGGTGCAACTGCGCATGTCTGTGCCGACAAGAGGCGTTTCTCTATCTACACACATGTTGATGGGAGGAAGCTCAACATGGGAAACCAAGCTTCGTCTGAGGTTGTCAGAGTTGGTGATGTGGTGCTCAAGATGTCATCCGGCATTGAGATTACGTTGAAGGATGTGCTGTATGTCCCGGACATTCGCAAGAATTTAATGTCGGGCTCGATTCTAGTTAATAAGGGTTTTAGACTAGTTTTTGAGTCGGACAAGTTTGTCTTGACTAAGTTTGGAAAGTTCCTTGGTAGGGGTTATCTCACCGAGGGGTCTTTTCAAATTGAATGTAATGGTTGTGCGCCGTGTACCCAAAGTTGTTATGAATGAAAATGCATCTACTTCCTCTTACTTGACTGAGTGCTCTGATTTATGGCATTGTAGATTAGGACATGTTAATCTAAATACAATAAAAATATTAGTAAATTTATATTTACTAAAGCTAAATGAAGTTAATATACAAACGAAATGTGAGGTTTGTGTGGAAGCCAAAATGACTAAGTTACTGTTTCATTCGGTAGAACGGAGCACTAAACCTCTAGAACTTATTCACACTGACGTGTGTGATTTAAAGTTTGTACAAACTAGAGATGGTAAAAAGTAATTCATCACGTTTATTGATGACTGTATAAGATATTATTCTCTTAACTTCTAAGAAGTAAAGACGAAGCTATTAAAGCTTTTAAAAACTTCAAGAACGAAGCCGAGAATCAACTAAGCTGTCGAATTAAGACTGTTCGAAGTGATAGAGAGGAAGAATATGTAGCTCTGTTTTAATCATTATGCAATGAAAATGGTATAATACATCAAACGAAAGCTCCTTATTCACCTCAGTCTAATGGCGTTGCTGAACGTAAAAATCGAACACTTAAGTAGATGATGAATGCTTTGTTAATTAGTTCAGGGTTGCCCCAGAACTTGTGGGGGAGAGCTGTTTTGACAGCCAACTACATACTAAACAAGATTCAACTTATGGGTAAGGATGTCATTCCTTACGAGTTGTGGAAATGAAGAAAGCCATCGTACACATATCTCAAAGTGTGGGGGTGTTTGGCGAAGGTTGAGGTGTCTCTTCTTAAACAAGTTATAATTTGACCTAAAACAGTCGATTGTATCGTTATTGGATATGCACTGAACAGCAACGCCTATCATTTTTTTATCCACAGGCCAGAGGTACCGGATATGACTGTGGGGACGATGATTGAATCAATGAATGCTATATTCTTTGAAAGTGTTTATCCCTGTAAAGACAAGGATAAAAGTGGAGCTAGTTCAAGCAATAGAGTTGATGGTGAAGCTTCGAGTTCTAAACCTTTGGAGGAAGAACAGACATCGCGTAAGCGATCAAGGTCTAATCTGGAGGGGTCAGAACCGAGATGTGGCAGTAGAGTCAGAACGCCAAAGGATTTTGGTCCTGACTATATTGCGTTCATGTTAGACGAAGAACCAACTTCAATCAAAGTAGCCTATGCTCGGCTAGACGGGATGCTCTGGCGAGAGGCTGTTCAAAGTGGCATTGACTCCATTCTACAAAAATACACTTGGGTGCTGGTTGATTTGCCAAAAGGTTGTAAGCTGTTTAGTATGATTTTTGTTTATTCTTGGTATTCTTATGCATGTCGTTTTCAATGGTTTGTCCTTTTATGTCGTTGTTTTGATTAGTATTTATCGATTAAGACTAATTTGGTTTGTTTCGATATTTTGTAGAAAAAGGGCATTAAATAGGATGAAATAGATCTTCCAAGAGTTATTCTATATTGAAGAGCATCTCGATAGGAGTCCGTAGGCACAAACAGATTGTAATTCAGAGTTTAAACGAAGGAGAACGGAGCGAATCATCAAAGTCGCACACTGTCTCGCCTCATGCACCTTCGCGAGACATCAGCGCCCGTCGCACGCCCTCGACCACACAGCGTGCGCCATCTCACACAGTGCCGGCTTCACCATCCCCAGCGTGCATCGCCTCATCAGTCTAGCGCCCGTCCGCACGCCTTGTCCACCACATGCGCCGCCGTCCCCGAAGCATAAGCCGCCAGCCCCAAAGACGCATCACCACAATCCCAATAGCGTGTCTCGCCCCGACACAGCCGCCTAACGCCGAGCGCTCAATCCGGATCGCTAGACAATAATCGATCCGTGTCTTGCACCGCCGTGCAATGGCTTTGCCAACCCAACCGATTCACACAATTAACCTATTAACTGCTTACCAATTTTACCTAACGCCGCCGATGCCCAGTAAAGCTCATCCGATGCTAATTATGGCCTCTCCATCTCCGCGGCCACACAGATATGTATTCAAGATATCGATTATGTAATTAATTCCGCCAAGACATCAATCACATAACTAGCATGCATTAATATCGCCGACACAAACACATGAGAATTCAAGTCCACGGCAAAATAGTATCAACAGATCAATCATACAAATCTAGTCGATATACAAACCCTAGGATCAATATTTAATTTAGCTACAACCACATTGCCGCACAAGACTAGCCACCCCGCTCTTCCTCGCGAGTTAGCATCGCGATCACGGCTCATGAGGCGAATTCCTCGCTGCTTCTCGCTGCTCGCCTCCGCTCTCTCTCGTCCGGACTTCAATTACGATCCGCTTATACCACGGACTCCTATCGAGATGCTCTTTAACATAGTCAACTTTTCAAATCCATCCTTGTCAAATCCATTACGTCATATTCAATGTTGTTTTCAAACAGCTCTTCGCACGAGCTCATGACCGAGCTAGTGATTCCTCTTTATCATGATCCACCTTTGACATCAAACCTATGCTAAAATGACATGAAACACACACGCATAATATCTTCCAAGGCATGTAGACATGTAAAGAATCGAACGACAAAACAATAAGCCTCGTGAGCAATGAGCGCCATAAGAAAACTCAAACACTCAAGTGTATCACGCTAATAACGAATTACTGGAAAGATAAAACCCGAACTCTTACCAACACATCCTCAACTACTCCTTAGGGTATGTGACCGACCGTCACCATCATTAATGAAATGGACGCTTTCATTTTATCCACCAAGCGGTTGAACATGATAATGGCATCGTGTTTATGCTCGCCCTAAATCACACAACACGTGGGAACGATGCTCGGCGCACATATTCAAGAGCATCAAAAGAGGTATATTAATGTTCACGAATATCTCTTTGAATCGGGCGAACTCCTCGCCATATTTCATCTTCCCAACGCGCCGAGGGAATGGAAGTCGGCTTGGAAGAGTCAATGATCCTTCGCGTTTACCGCGAATGTTCACCCTTTCTTCCTCGCGATGTCTCACCCACGCCCGTGTCGCAATCGCCATCGATTCTTCTGACACGAATTACCGCCTCCGCTTACTCCATCACGAACCGGATGACGCTCATCCTATTCCCAAGTTGTTGGATCTCGAATATTTTGTCGCAATTTGTTGGTGACATTTGCCGAGACACCGCCTCGCTTCGGGCTCCCAACATCCGAAACCGCCCATCACATTCCGACTTTGCCTGACCATCCTTTGGTTCACAAATTGAACCTCCTCGACATTCTCGCGCCATGGCCACTGGGCATTTCGCCCTTCCTCCGCGATTTCCTACAGATCATCATATCTCATATCCAACTCCAGCCACCTTCCGATCATTGTCTCTCCATCACCATTGATAGCTATTGATGCCATCTCATCAATAATTTCAATGCTCGCCTATTCCACGATTGAGAAGGCACGATGATCTACAATGCTACGGTGTTAGCATCGAGTCCACCGAAATTGTGTTACTTGTCGCCCGTGAAACCCCGTTTCAGACGCCCTGTGCTCAATAACGACTCATCTCCCAATTATGGAAAATGGGAGATCTCGCAATGATTTTCTGCGCGCTTGGCAGCGGGAAGTATTTGACAAATTTCGCGATAATCGCTTCCCACGTGGTGATTCTTGATCCGTCCATGCTCAACCACTCTTTCGCTGATCGCCAATAAAATCCGAACATCCGTGATCCGGATGGCATCACCGGCACTGCTCGCTTGATAGTATCATAGATATCCAGAACGCTTAAATGTGCTGGGGTCTTCAACACCCTCCCCAAAATCCGCCCGCTGATCATGCTGACGAGGCGTGCTTTAACTCAAAGTTATTCGCGACATTCGGCCCCATCCTCCACCTCGAACCGATCCGTAGGTGGTCCTGCATGTGGTCGAGCGGTGTGGCGTGTTTCACCACCCATCCGCCCATCTCGATTATTCAACGCCGCCATGCTGATTGTCGCTAACATCTCCTCCATTTCGCCATCCGATCGCGTCTTGGGCCGCCTATCATCGCCATTACTTGTCTCCTTTCTCGGCTCTCTTATGGGATCTCTCAATCTCAAGATCCAAATGAATAATTTATCTCCTTCAGATCTCGTATTCATGCACTACACAGAGAGATAAAAATCAAGTCAGATCTGAGAAGCAACACATAAATAAATAATTTTTTTTATTTTCTATTTTTATGAATTTTTTTTTAAACGCCTGAATTAATAACTACAATCCAGAAAATTATCACTATGCAATCTAAACAGTCCCCGACAACGACGCTAAAATTTGATCGCTATAAATCCTACCAAATAAATGATAGCAAAAACAGCAAGTATATATATCGTATCCACAGGGACTGCGACTCGAGAACACAACAATTAATTAACACATAATCTTTATTATTATCCAGGCAACAATACCAAGAGAGAATATTATAAAACTAGAATAAAAAATAAAGAGGGAATAAAATCATATATGAAAGACTGACCCTAGGGATGTATTTAACCTAACCAGATTCACACAATTAACCTATTAACTGCTTACCAATTTAATCCACATTCATATGAAGGATCACTAATGTAACTATAGTTTCCACAGATGACCTATAGTAGTAGGTTAGCCTAAACTCTATCTCCGCGGGTCTCAAGAGAAGTAAGCTAATTATCAAAAGCACACAAAGATCGAACCTCCTACAACTCACCTATCTCCGCTTGGTCTCAAGGCAAAATCAGATATGTATTCAAGATATCGATTATGTAATTAATTCCGCCAAGACATCAATCACATAACTAGCATGCATTAATATTGGCCGATACCAACACATGAGAATTAAAGCCAAGAATCATAAATCATGAATGAGACGGCAAACAAAGATCAACAGATCAATCATACAAATCTAGTCAGACATACAAACCCTAGGATCAATACGGAATTTAGCTACGCATAGTTAAATTACTAAAGCAATAAATAAATAAAGAAAGCATAAATTGAAATAGATAGATAAAACTGTAAGATTTCACGATGAACAATGTAGCACTTGAATCCGGAAGAGAAACTAAAAGTTTTAATAAAAGAAACTATGAAACAGAAATCGAACGACAATTGAAAAACAAAACTAAAGAAGTATTTTGGAAAAACGTGCCAAAAGAATTAAAAAAAGAAAAAGCAAAAAGGGTTCTGTAATCTCTCGTCCAACTTGTGTTAATTGTCAGAAGCTCTCGTGAATCCCTTTTCAATTCTGTGCACAAGATGATTATATAATATATACGCAGCCCTAGCGCCTCGCGAAGCGCGCTAGCCACCTTTTCTCGCCAAGGAAACTCGCGAAGCGTCCAAAAATTGCTGCCAAACTGCTCTTCCTTGCGAGTTAGCATCGCGATCACGGCTCGCGAGGCGTAATTCGCTGCCTTCGCTGTTCAGCCTCCGCTTCTCTCGTCCGGACTTCAATTACGATCCGCTTACGCCACGGACTCCTATCGAGATGCTCTTTAACATAGTCAACTTTCAATCCATCCTTGTCAAATCCATTACGTCATATTCAATGTTGTTTTCAAACAGCCTCTTCGCACGAGCTCATGATCGAGCTAGTGATTCCTCTTCCTTCAACGCACAACGTCCATTCAGCGCTGCATGTCTCCAGTGCCCGCCTTGCCCGTTTCATACACATGTCCCGTCCGACGCTTCGTCCTCGTCCGACGCTGGGGTGTTCTTTCTGCCTCATTCCAGTAGCCGTATGCATCCGGCACATCGCCCCGTCCGGCGCTGGGTGTGTTTTTAAGGCCCAAATTCGACTGTCTTCGTGGCCTTTTCGAGGGCTTTATTTAAAGGAATGATCAGCCTCTTTTTGGAGACAATTCTACAAAACTCACGCACGTGATTTTTATTTCTTTTTCCTTTATTTTCTTTTTCTCTTCATTTAATTCTTGCATTTGGATTAACAATTGGATTGTGTGATTCCGGATTTTGGAAGACGAATTTATCTATGAATGGTTTGTAAGTTTTTCTCATTCCATTATGTCTATGTAATAGTTATGGGGATAATTTCTACCATAAGATGGATTATTGATTTGTAGAAAAATAAATGTTGGATTTGTTCTTGTCTTGAATCGTGATTGCTGGGTTGATGATTTGTAATTTTCTTATCCATATAAATTGATTATTTCATGATCTTCATTACGGTGTTCGAAAGAATAGTATAGGTTGATTATGTGCTTATGTTTGATTATGAAGTAATGCGAGAGTAGATTTATATTAGATATAAGTTGACAGTGAACGGGGTCGATAGATTGATTTGTTGTTGAATAATTAATATATATGGATAGGGTTTTTGCTAACATGTGTGTTTGTATTTAAATATCCTTCGTAGTTGATGGTGGTAGGTTGAGAGATTCCCCGCTATTAATTTCGAGTCTAACATTGATGGGGTCGAGAGATTAGTTATTGTTGAACGCTAGGTGAGAAGCGTGGGTGGTTTTATGCATTGTGTACCGGTCCTTAGCTCATTAATAGCGATGATAGATTTTGAACCCTAGAACACCGTCTCCAATTCCGTGTATCTGTCAATTCCTCTTGTTGTCCAAGTGCATCCATTTTACCTAATTTATTTTATTTCCTGCTTTTTGTCCGTTCCGTGACAACCAACCTTATTTTAGGACATTAGTATTTCCTTCTGTTTTTGTATTTGACATACAACCGTAGCCCTATTAAGCCTTACTCGAGAGATTCGACTTGGGTTGACCTTACCGCTCTATAAGGACCTCGTATAATTGGCGAGCGACTTAGAAGAACAATTTGGTCGGAATAAATTTTGGTGCCGTTGCCGGGGAAGGCTTTAGGCTTTAGGTTTTGTGTTGCTTTGTTTTTCGTGTTTCCTTTTATTTTTCCGTTTCTCCCTCTGTGTCTCTTTTTATTTTTCTTTTTCCTTTTTCTTTTTCTTTTTCTTTGTTACTATTTTCTCTCACGTGTGCGTGTGATCTTGTTTTTGTAGTTGGTGTCTGTTAATGCAGGGTTATCAGCTATACGAATATGGTCAGACAGACCTGAAGGAGGAAAGCTCATCGTATTGGGCAAATTCTTCTTACGAAGAATGAGCCGAGTTCGACTATTTTGAGGGATACGTTAGGCTGTGAGCATCAAGTTTATGATCCATAGTGGAGGCATCCTCCGAGTTTCTCATATAGTCAGAACCTCTTGTTCCAGCAACATCCTGTTCAACCGACATTGGAGGATACATTGTAGGCTTTCATTCAGGCGAGCCAGCCGGTGAAGCCGACATTGGAGGATACACTGCAGGCTTTCATTCAGGGGAGTCAGTCTTTTATACAGGTGAGTCAACAAAGGTTCGAGATGGTGGATGCATCTATCGAGCGTGTATTGATCCAAGTGAGTAAGTTAGCCAGGACAATAGAAGAATTGGTTCACAACCAAAATATGGAGGAGATGCCGAGTCAACTGCAGTAGATTTCTTATGTCATATTCCTTGAAGATGATTAAGTGAATGGAAGAATCAGTGAAGATGAAATTAAAGAGTCAAGGTTTCATCAAGCCGAGACTAAATATGAACAACCTTATATATTTCCGAACCAGTTGGAGGATGAGGAAAGGACAAACGTTGAGGTAGCATCTATAATTTTTCAACATCCTAATTCACCAAAGTATTGTGCTCTAGGAGTTGAGGTTATCTATTTTTCTTTAAAGAATAGGATGTTCAATTTAAGCTTAGTTGATTTATTATTTGCTGCCCTGACCGTCCTTTGTGCTTACATTGTTACTACCGATGCTCTGGTTGAGATGATATTCCTACAGGTGAAGGACTATGGATAGTCTGTTTTTCATTGGTGGAGTTCATGCCATTGAAACGAGCATTACGTGGGAGGCAACCCACGAGTTTATTTATTTTTTCTGTTTTGTTTCTTTTATTTTTCTTTTCAGGTTTTTAAATAAGAGAGATGAGAATTGTGGCGAACTGCATAGTATGAACACTCAAGCCACTGGACGTCGTCACCGCCGTATCTAGTTGACATGCTCCCCCAATTTCAGGGAAGTTAACTTTTACTTTTTGGTTTTTGTCTAAAGTGTGAAGACGTGCTTGACGTCTTTGTGTGTTTGCATGTGACTTGTGTTTGTTTGGGTGTGTCGTCCTCCCTTTTTATACATTTTGTTTGGATTTGAGTATGATTTATCGTCTAGTATACGAGTAGAGTTGAGTGAGCATGATGTGATTGGGTATGCACGTCGGAACTGACTTCTTGTAATTCTTGTCGATTTCGTGACTTAACTTGATAAATATTGATGATTGATCTAGCCGTGGGGTACGTCAAAGTAAATTGTAATGAAATGATATGTCCCGTAGATTGTCGTTGCTATTTATATGGTTCCCTTGCGTGTCTTATCTCGAAAAAAATATATGAAAATATGAATGAGTTTGTTATAAAAATAAAAACAAAAATAAAAGAGTTGGAATAAGTTGTTGATGGGTTGAATAAGTGAGCTTAAGGTTGGAATAAGGGGTTCTACTCCTCTCGCTTTATGTTGCTTCTCGAATGGAAGCTCAAAAGTGATGAGTATGGAAAACCACATTAGGATACTCGGGTTTTCAACTCGAAGGTTTGACTTAATGAATATTTTCCTATAATCCTCCTTAAGTCGTCACATCTGGTATTGGTGGCTGTGTATTATGTTGAAAATGAGATGTTTTATGTAAGGGATCTATATGAGTTGACTATTCGATTATTAAGTACATGTAGATCAGATTTGTGATTTACTTAGATTAAGCAGCATACTCAATCAATTATATTCATTACCATGTTAAGAAGTGTATCGATTTAGAAATTCTAGGATAACGCGATGTCATGGTATGATCCACTTGAATGCATGTTTTCTCGATTTCTTTTCTCGTGTCATGGTGATAATGTTTGCTTGAGGACAAGCAAAGGTTTAAGTGTAGATGAGTTATTTAGTATTATTTTGTGTTTATTCTTGGTATTATTATATATGTCGTTTTCAATGGTTTATCCTATTTATGTCGTTGTTTTGAATAGTATTTATCGATTAAGATTAATTTGGTTTGTTTCAATGTTTTCTAGAAAAACGACATTAAATAGGATGAAATTGATTTGCCAAGAGTTATCCTATATTGAAGAGCATATCGATAGGAGTCCGTGGCACAAACGAATTGTAATTCGGAGTTTAGACGAAGGAGAAAAGAGCGAATCATCAAATCGCACTCGCCTCGCCTCGCGCACCTTCACGCGACATCAACGCCCGTCGCACGCCCTCGAAAGCACAGCGTTCGTCGTCTCAAGACAACGCCGGCCGCCAACCCCATCGCAGATCCTCGTCTCGTCCGCCCAGCCGTCGACGCCTCACCCCGTCGCCCTCGTCCAGACAATACAAGGCGTGCCCCCGCCATGGCGTCGGCTTCGCCAGCCCCAACGCGCATCACCTCGTCAATCCGATGCTCGACCATAGCTCCGCGTCTCGTCCGTACATTGCCGACTTCGCCAACCCAGTGCTCGTGCGTAAAGCCCATCCGGCGCTGGCCTCTCCAGCGCCACACCATGCAGGGCCGTTTCAAGTCCACCCGGTGCTCAACCACATCGCCGCGTCGCCCCGCATGCCCAGCGCCCATTCACGCTACTCTCCACCCGACGCCCACGTCCAGCGTCGCACGCCCCACCACACATCTCACTCCATCGCGAACCGCACCACGTTCGGCGTTGGGCATCGTCTAGCGCCCAACGCCCACACCCGACACTTACACAACACCCACCGCCCGTATCCAGTGCCCCATCACACCCGATGCCTCGTCCAGCCTTCAATGCACAACGTTCGTTCGGCGTTGCATGTCTCCAGTGCCCGCCTCGCCTGTTTCATCCCCACGTCCCGTCTGATGATTTGTCCCCGTCCGACACTGGGGTGCTCTTTCTACCTCATTCCAGTAGCCGCTCGAGTCCGACGCCTCACCCCGTCCAGCGCTAGGCGTGTTTTTAAAGCCTAAATTCGACTGTTTTCATGGGCTTTTCGAGGGCTTTATTTAAAGGGATGCTCAGTCGTTTTTCCGAGACAATTCCACAAGACTTACGCACGTGATTTTTATTTCATTTTCCTTTCTTTTTTTTTCTCTTCATTTAATTCTTGCATTTGGATTAGTAATTGGATTGTATGATTTCGGATTTTGGAAGACGAATTTATCTATTAATGGTTTGTAAATTTTTCTCGTTTCATTATGTCTATGTAATAGTTATGGGGATAATTTCTACCATGAGATGAATCATTGATTTGTAGAGAAATAAATGTTGGATTTATTCTTGACTTGAATCGTGATTGCTGGATTGATGTTTTGTAATTTTCTTAACCATATAAATTGATTATTTCATGATCTTCATATACGGTGTTCGAAAGAATAGTGTAGGTTGATTATATGCTTATGTTTGATTATGAAGTAATGCGAGAGCAGATTTATATTAGATATAAGTTTGACAATGAACGAGGTCGAGAGATTGATTTGTTGTTGAGTGATTAATATATATGGATAGGGTTTTTGCTATCGTGTGCATTTATATTTAAATATCCTTCGTAGTTGATGGTGGCAGGGTTGAGAGATTCCCCGCTATTAATTTCGAGTCTAACATTGACGGAATCGAGAGATTAGTTATTGTTGAACGCTATGTGAGAAACGTGGGTGGTTTTATGCATTGTGCACCGGTCCTTGGCTCATTAATAGAGAGGATAGATTTTGATCCCTAGAACACCGTCTCCAATTTCGTGTATCTGTCAATTCCTCTTGTTGTCCAAATGCATCCATTTTGCCTGCTTTATTTTATTTCCTACTTTCGTCCGTTCCGTGAAAGTCAACATTATTTTAGGATGTCAGTATTTCTTTTCTGTATTTGTGTTTGACATAGAACCGTAGCCATGTTAAGCCTTCCTCGAGAGATTCGACTTGGGTCGAACTTACCGCTCTATAATGACCTCGTATAATTGGCGAGCGACTTAGAAGAACAATTTGGTCGGAACATAAGCCCTTAGGATGCAAGTGGATCCTTAAAAGAAAGTACAAGGCAGATAGATAAATTAAAAAATATAAGGCCCGTTTGGTTGTCAAAGGGTTTAAACAAATAGATGGATACGATTTCTTCGATACCTATTCACCTGTGACGAGGATTACGTCTATTAGGGTGTGAATACATCCGGAACCCGTCGTTAGAGGTCCCAAGACGCGTCGAGATACATATATAATCTCCTCAAACTTGAACACATAGTTAGTATATGGCAAGTTGGGGTCGAACCAAGAAATTTGGTTGTGTTGTTACTCGAGTTGCCACAGTTTGAGTAGGAGGATGCCCAGAGGGCAAGGTGTCGATCGGTGACGGTCTCGATGAGATGTCTTGGGAGATAGATCTTGAGCAAAAAGTAAAGCTGAAAACGTAAACACAAGATAAAAGATTAAATAACCAGTAGTTGGGCCAATGGTTCCATACGTTGAGATCTTGGTCAAGAGCGACGGTCATAGGTTGAGGTTTCCACCCCGAGTGTATGTCGTTGGTTATAGGTACCAAGGGTAGGCGCCACTTTTGGTTGTCACGTACACGAGCCCCCACCCAAGACTGCCCGTAGATTTAAGGCGAAATACGGGCCACCCCTGCCTTGCTTGCAAGGCGATCCCAAATGGGTTATCCCGTCCCAACGACTGACTACTAGACACCCAACTAGCCACTGGCCGGTCGAGGAGTGGCTCGCACCATTGCCCAAGGCCGACGACTACAATCACCCACCCGGCCGTGCTTCCGGGATAAAAAGACACTCGATGTCTTACTCCGGCTATTGCTGCTAGCTATCCTCCCCTGAGGCTCTTGGCGAGTTAACGCTCAAGGAAATGAATAACATAGGTATAAATGCCTAGAGCTCGGAACACCCACTCAAGGTTCTAAATGCGTTTAGACCTCACGACTCGTATGACCTCGACTCAACGTGTTTCACCCCGAGCCCAACCAAACCGACTACTCACGCATAATCGACATAAACATATACGCAATAAATAAGAGCATAATCGAAACCATACTTGAATAGAAAATCAAACTGGAATTAAAGCGGTCTACGCGGCGATTGTTCGGCAGAGATCATAAAATACATATAATAAACATTTGCCCGTAGGACTTGTTTCTTCCTCACCAATCACTCATGAAAGCAAAGAGAAAATAAAAGAAAGGTTGAGAGAATTTTGATCGATGTTCTCACTCCCCACCGAATGTGTCTCTCGAATAATTGTTGTATGGAGTTGTTATGTTGGGAGCCTAAGTGCATCATCCTTGTCTTGGCAGCGCATGCATCTCGAGGCGGCATGTGGTGGTCGGCGGCTTGCTCGGGCTCGGCGCCGATGGAGTCTCCTCCGCTTCGATCTGGATAGTTTGTCTCGTCTGCGACCGCGGGTTGACCTTTCCTTCGGCAAAAATCAAGCAGTAGCGGAGGAGGACCTGCCCGAGAATCTTCCCATTTGCGTGCAAGTCGGCGAGTACTGTCTGCGTCTCCCACCGCATCCCGAGATTACCCCGTCCCATGCGTCATTCCTCGTCCTTTTCCCTCTTCCTTGTATCGATTATCTTCTTGGCTTCACGTCATTTCGTTGATCGGGCTCGGCTCCCATGCGGTACAATGTCTTGGCAAGATGTCGGAATGCCTTGCAAGGTAGTCTTTGATTTTACCTCTCTCACGGAGGTGGCACGATCTTGCCAAGGTCCGTCTCAACACTGCAACTTCCAAGCGTGTCCTCCGAGACACAAACACACGCATAAAGAACACACACAAAATGCACTCTTTCTAAGGCGAGGACTACCCCAAACAGCACGAAAAATGGGCTCGTCACACTCACACTTGAACCACGGTTGTCTGCAAGCGTCTGCAAGCATTCCTTGCCTAAAGAAAAACAAACACACAAACAACACACGCAAAAAGACCAAAGAAGGATAAGATGAAAACATAACAAAGATAATCCGCATAGCGATTAATACTGACTATGTATCAAGGTTAATCAAGATTGGGGTAAAGCAAGTTTGTGAAGATCATCTCAAGCACTCAAACACTCTGTGTTTAGGGTTTTCACGCTCGATGATGACTTGATTAAGGAAGTGCCATAGCAAACTGCGGTCGTCACTGCATCTCGCCCCTATAGCTTGGTCTAAGTTCTCTATCCTTAGGTCTTTTAGGGTTGTATTGAGTGGCTTCTTGGCAAAGTTGGAAGTATTTAAGCTTTGGGTAAGGTTGTCTTGACTTAGGTCTTGGGCATAATATTTTCTCATTTCCCTTGGCAAGATACTTACAGGTCTGAGCACACTTTATATTTTTGGGAGAACTTCTTTTTCCTTTTATATCTTTTTTTTTCTTTTTATCTCATGTTCCCCACCCTTTTCTTTTCTACACCTTTTAATTTAAGCTCATTATGCCCGTAGAAGGCCAAGGTTATTGATTTGTATCTTGAAAGCGGTTTGGTTGAGCTTGTATACAATGTTTCTATTACCACTATTACAATCTCCTATCTGAATTGAATACTTGATTGCATATATCGTGTCCCCTTATCTCATATATAAGTTAGATCATACGATTGTGTAGAAGATCACGAAGTCTGTATGATTGGTCGAGCTTAATGAGATATAAAAGTTTCTGGTGAGACGACTTGAGGACGAGTTGTCGGTATAGCTGCGATATAGATAAGAAGTGACTTGACTTAGTTGCTTGTCTATCTTTGTGCGTCTCGGCGTATTGAAGGATCACGATGAGATGTGTTCTTCTATCGACCGTAGTGAAGAACCGAGATCTCGGTGACTTCGATGATCTAAACCTCGATAAGGTATTAGGTGAGTATGAGTTCTTGACCATCACTTTGACTTGTTATGGGTGAGGTTATATGTTCTAACCCAAGATTCTCGCATCTTGGGTGGTGGCGATCTTATATGTCACGCTAGTTATCATGTCGAGTCACCGTATCCGTTTAGGATGATGGCGTCCCTTAAGGAGCTCAAAGGTTTATTGTACTAAACCCCGCGAGTTGAGTTAGCTCAAGTACAATAATAAGGTTGAGTGGTACTACTTAAGGAATTAAAGATATTAATTATTTTAAGCGATGATTGCTATAAATAATTAATGGACGTCGCGATATCTTAAATACGAGGATTCGTAATGTCTAAGTCAAGCTTGAGCCACCATTGGTAATAAAGGGTAAGTCAACATTCTTTCTCTAGTGGCATGATCGAATGTTTATAAATTAATTTATGTTAAGGTGAACATAAGATAATTAATTTATTTGAGGCCCATCTTTATTCCTTGCATTTGATCCACGGGGTGGCCCGTCCAGCCCTTAAGCTAGAGGAAAATCGGTAGCCTTCTTTGCTCCACAAGGCAAGGATTTTATTCTCTTTATCCATAAGGATATTATTATATTTATGGGATATGCATGGATCCTTTCCTTATGGGATTATGGTGATGCATTATAAATATAAGGTAAGAGATAGAATCAAGGTTAATGCCCATTATTAACAAGCAATTTTCGTCCACCTCCATAGAGTGTTTCTCGAAAATTGTGAGAGCAAATGAGTGATTTTCCGAAGCATTCTCCATAGATCGTCCTCACTCGACGTTGGAGATTGGGTAGCAGGGATACGATCCGAGAAGGTCAAAGCACGAGTCTCGATCATTCTTTCCGTTCGACCGACAGATTCAAGGTAAACACGAGAAAACCCTACGTGTTGCAATTAATTATATAGGCGCATGCTAGGAATATAATCGATGTATGGTGAATTAAATATCGAGATAGATCCTCGGGCGAGGGCTAAACCTAGTTTTTCCCTACAAAGGCATCTAATGTTTGTGTTTGCCCAAAATGATGCCCAAGACATATATATCCCTCCCCTATTATTCCTCTCTCAAATCCCAGGTCAGGGAAGAGTACAAGGTAATTTTAAAAGAAAACGAACAGCTCAAAGGGGGCTTGCAAAGGATACATATATCTGGATTTATTTTCATTGTTGACCATGACTACGAAAGAAAGCCTAAATCGTCTAGAGCACTTAGACCTACAACGGTTGGGCTTTGATCGAGGCAATGAGCAAGTTCTAGCACAACCAAGTCAAGCATTCGAATATCACGAGAATAAAAATCATTCTTGCAATGATAAAGCATATAGGCTCAATTTCTCACGGTGTGCATGCTATGCCCTTTTTCGTCATACTAACCTTATTGAAACAAGCTAAACATGTATTACAAAGCTATGCCGAGATCATAATTATCATGCTCGTCTCAAACGTCTTTGGTTAATACACACAACAAAAATAGGGGCCTCCACACTCTTTTTCTTGTGGCAAAGTGTTGGGCGATTATGGTCCCGAAAAACATAAACACAAAACGCACAACAAACAAACACGAAAAACATAAAAGAAAAACAAAACAAATAAAAAAAAACACAAACAAAAAGGGAGGAAAAGCTTAGGGGGATGCAGGTGGGTACCTGAATCCTTGGTGGGTGAAAAACGTGAGCTGGACGGTCTGGATCTCAGTCAAGGTTTCTTGTATTCTGGCGAGGGCGGCTTGAGTGTCGTCTTGGGCAAGCTCCGGTGTTGCTGAAGGTCCTGCCCTTGCCTTAGCCTTTGAGTGTGCTGGCTTTGCAACTGGCCTCTCAAGCTCCTGCAGGATGGTGAGCTTACCGTCCTCGTCTTCCACTATCTTGAGCATCTTCTTGAGCACTTTGGTCAAATCGTCCTCTCTCTCGGGGGTCATGGCAAAGTTGGGGCCGAGCAGATCGTTCTCCTTGGCGAAGTTGGTGGCAAGTGGCACAAGGACAACCTCTGCTTTCCGCCCATGATGCTCTTCGTGTGCGAGATGGCAAAGGCGCAAAGTTGAGCCTTATCTTCTCGTGCATCGCCTGGAGGATGTCTGACTCGCTCTTTGACATCATCGCTCTTGTCCTTCTTGCCAAAGAGGTTATAGGAGAGGATCCGATGGCACACTTGCATGGCCAGGTCCTTGAGTGCGGTTCCCTTGGCGTCACAAGATTTAAACTGTGCGCTATCTTTCCCGACCAGCTTTGACCAGATCCCCGACCATTTTTCATCCGTGAAATTGGGCACCACCTTGACTGCCCCCTTGTAACTTGCCCCCTTGACTTGACCTCCATCAACGTCACCATGTTTAAAGCTTGGTTGAGATCGTCGGCCGTGAATTCTCTCCTCCCCACAGGTGTGGTGAATCAGATTCCCACCGCACTCCGCGTCGTGGTCGATGTCGAGATCTCCGTAAATTCCTTCACCAAATGCGCGTGGTGTGGTATCCCATTCAAGAAACTTTCCTACCCGATTCTTTAAGCGATCGTTCGGCGTCCTCCTTGACATCAGCTGTTGCTCGAGGCGGGATCGATCGCTTGGGCACCACCATCTCCTTGTTCTTGGCGAGCTCCTTGGCGGCGACGGTGTAGCCTTCCTCGCTCGACGAGGCGTGTCGCTATTTTACCTTCTTCGCGGTCGTTCTTCGGTGAGGAGGACGTCTTCTTCCTCGATCTCTTCCGCTGGGTCTTTCCCTTCATCTTTGTCTTCTCCGAGCGCATCGCCGGAGCTTCCATCCTCGGAGACCTCATTCTCCTCCACCACCTTGGTTTCTGTGCCGGCGAACTCAGTGTGAGAGGGGGTCGGCGGTGTCTTCTTCGAGGTGGAGGTGGTAGGAGTCTCCTTCATCTTTTTCTTTTCGATGGAGGAAGACCATTCTTTCTTTTTCTCCGGCGTCTTCTCCGGCGTGGGCTGCTCCTTCTTGTCAGTGTCCACCTCCATGTGAATGTCATGGAGGGTGGGCTCTTCCTCTGCTTCTTCGGCGAACTCAGTGAGGAGGGCTCCATCGCCGGATAACGGATTCCCTCGGCGGCGGGCTCGGCTAGTGCTTTCTCCATTTTTATCGTGCGGCAGTCTTCTTGAGGTTGGTTCCGGAGTTTTCTTTGGACGTGTGTGCACCATGGATGGAAGGTTGGGGTCTTTGTGCTTTGGTTTGGGGAAGTTTTTGGGTGAGGTTTGAATGTGGGAAGGTGGATAGGAGAAATGAGGGGTAATTAGAGCGTGGGGTTGGGGCGGTTATAGGGTAGTGGGGCGTGATGGGACGTCTCTGCGTGACCACGAAGTCGAATGCCGTCTTGTGTCTCGTGTCCTTGGCAAGGCAGCGCCACGCCGGTGCAGTAGCCTCCATTTCGCCTCGCCTTGAGTTCCTCCGGACATGCGGTTAAGAAAAATCGCTCCTCGAGGAAAGCAGTTCTTTCGAAGCGGTCGAAATAACGAGGGTGGGCTTCCCCACTCACACACTTTGCTTGAGGTAAAGTATTAAAAGTGGTCAAGACCACCCCCTTGACAAAAAGGAAATAAAATGTAAGCGATCAAAATCGTACCCCACCGGATTGCCTCCCGGGAACGCTGTTGTTTAACGTCGTTAGCTCGACGTCGTCCTTGAGCGTCTTGAGGATCCTCTTGAGGAACCTTGTGAAGCTCATCTTGCTCAACTTCCCATTCTCTAAGCCTTCGGTCGTGCCCATGGTAGGTCTTGAGCCTGCTTCCGTTCACCTTGAACACTTTCTTGCCGTCCATGTCGCTTATCTCTAAAGCTCCATTCGGATGTTGGGCGTGCACCATGTAAGGTCCCACCCACTTGGTGGTCAGTTTGCCAGAGGCATAGCGGAACCTATTTTGATAGAGTAGCACTACTTGCCCATTTTTGAACTTCTTTTCCTTGATCAAAAGATCATGGGCTCTCTTGAGCCTATCCTTGTATATAGCGGCATTGTCATAATCTTCGAGGTGAATCTCCTCGAGCTCTTGTATATCAAGCTTGGGCTTCTCTCTTGCCTCATCCCAATCAAAGTTGAGCTCGCGGATTGCCCAGTATGCCTTGTGTTCCAGCTCGACAGGCAGGTGACACATCTTGCCAAACACCATCCGGTAAGGAGACATTCCAAATGGCGTTTTGAAGGTTGTCCGGTATGCCCATAGTGCATCGTCGAGGTGAGTGCTCCTCCTTCTTGCTCTCTCCCAAGGCCTTCTCAAGATAGTCTTCACAATGCGGTTTGAGAGCTCGGCTTGGCCATTGGCTTGAGGATGGTATCACGGTGGACATCGGTGATGCCCATCATTCTTGAGTAAGCTTCAATGGTGGCATTGTAGAAGTGGCTACCGATCGCGATTATGACTCTTGGCACACGAACCGGCTAAAGATGTTTAACTTGAGAAAAGCGGCTACGGTCCTTGCGTCGCCTGGCTATGCCATGGCTACCCGTTTGACCGTAGTCCCTGCTAGGGTATGTATTGATTTCCTTTAGAGTTCGGCAAGGGCCCATGAAATCCATGCCCACATGTCGATTACTTCCAATGGCAAGATAGGTACCAAGGGCATCTGCCTCGGCGAGACATTGCCCTCGCGTTGGCACTTATCGCGCCTCGGCACTTCGTAGCTATCCTTGAATATAGTGGGCGGTGAGAACCCACAATCAAGGATTTTCCTTGCCATTCTCTTGTGCCCAAAATGTCCTCGCACTCCTTCTCATGGAAGTGCTCAAGGATGCTTGTTTGTTCGCCTTAGGACGCATCTCCTCAAGATCAAGTCTGAGCATTGCTTCCACAAGTATGGGTTATCTCATACGTATTGTCGACTTTCCTTCTTGAGTTTGTTCCTCGATGTGTTGGCATTAGCACGGCAACACTCGGTCGCGATGTAGTTCACCAAGTCGATACCACGGCTCCTTGGTGTAGATCTCGAGTAGCTCCTAAATGGAAGCGTTGTTAGGATTGGATCTCGCCGTCCTTTCTCAAATTATGCTCAAGTGGTCGGCCACTTGATTTTGAGATCCACTCTTGTATTTGATCTCAGCGTCGAACTCACGGAGGAGGAGTATCCACCGTGTCGATCTTGGCTTTGTGTCCTCTTTGCCGTGAGATATTTCAAGCGGCATGATCGGTGTAAACCACCGTCTTGCTCCCAAAGAGGTAGGAGTGAAATTTCTCAAAGGCAAACACCACGGTGAAAGCTCATTCTCGTGGTTGTGTAGTTGATCTGCTGACGGTGAGGGTCTTGATGCATAGTATATGTGAAGCTCTCGCGCGATTTTACGCCCAAGCACCGTGCCATCGGCTCGAGGCATGCCCGTTCGGTGGCCTTATGATGGGCGGCGTGACAAAGTGCTCCTTCAATATCTGGAAGGCTTCTTTACATGCGTCGTCGAACTCCCACGGTACATCGTTACGGAGGAGGCGGTTCATCGGTTGTGCTATCTTGGCGAAGTCATCGACAAACCGTCTATAGAATCCAGCGTGGCGAGGAATCCCAGGTTGCTTGATGTTGGTGGGATAAGGCATCTTGGTTAAGTTCTCCACCTTGGTTTTGTCTACCTCAATGCCCTTCTCAGAGATAACATGCCCAAGTACAATTCCCTCCTTGACCATGAAGTGACATTTCTCATAATTCAGCATAAGGTCCTTCTCCATGCACCTCACACTACTACAAATATCACTTTTCTCTACACCTTATAGACTACGCTTTTCGTAAAAGCGTAGTCATATAGTATAGACTCTGTTTTATCAGCGTGGTCATGTCTTGATTTTTGAAATATAGACTCACGCTATGCCGTCGTAGTCTATATGAACATTAACCACGCTTAAAAGCGTAGTCTATGTCGTGTTTTTTTTAAAAGCGTAGTCTATGTGAATAAATTAAAAAAAAAAAAAATCAATCCTCAATTACCTAAGCGGCGGATCCTCTAATTTCTCTTCCGCGAGGTGAGAATGCCTACTAGCCGTGCTTGCCCCAATTCCAAAGTTCTTGAACCAGGACTGATGAGCGACCACCGGACGGTCTTTGTCGCGCCTCCATGACATGGCGAAGCGGTAGCGGCGGGGGGAGAATGTCAATCGAAAATGGCCAACCTTGACTTGAACAATCGCTTGAATACATTGCCGGTCTTCGTCGTTCAACACGTGGATGTTGATCTGATTTGAATAATTTAGTGGGCGGGTTGCGCGGGATGGGCGTGGAAGAGGAGGGACGAGTGAGAATGAGGCGGTGGAAGCGAGCGACTAGTGTGATGGATTCGGGTTAGGGTGGACTAGGAGAAGCGGGTTCGATTGCGAAGAGTATTTGATTCGTTCGATGGCTACCTCAGGCGGAGCGGGCTGGTGGCGGCGATGGTGGTCGTAAAGTTGTCAAAGCAACAAATGAAAACAATGGGACGGTAATTATTTTGCTTTATATAGTTATACTATTGTGGTATAATACATCATATGTTGGATTATGCTAGCTTTCGTTTACTATTGATTTGCGACAAGAAAAGTGGTACTCTTGAATGATTTATGTATGACATTCATTCTTGTTGATATTTGTGAGGCGTTTAGTCATTTACCTAATAAGCTGAATCAGAGTTTGTGAAATTGTTACACAATTTTATAGCAAAGGAATATTAGTTGTTTTGGTCAGAAATTTTCTTGTTTTATGATCATGTTCATTTAATGGCTGCATTATGGATTGTCTTGGCTTTTTCCCTTCCTAAAATATCTTTATTGCCTTTTTATCTAAAATCTAATTGGTGTTCTCAACAAATTAGTCTAATTAGTGAAAGAAGTATCGAATCCCATCTTTTCTTGAAATCGGTCGCCTTACGAGTATCTTCCGATTCATCATCCTGCTATTGATGTGGGCAAGTCTTGTATGTCGATGCGAGAAAAGGTATATGTTAAAGGCGGTGAAGGAGCAACCGGTCGAACTCAAGTGTACAATCGAGGCATGTTCAAGATTGAGATATGCAACAAATGGCAACAGATGGAGCTTGCCCTTATGGAACAATGTCATTTGCTCATGGCATTGCGAGCTCGGCGATCCCCGCCCCGTTATAAGACCGAGGTGCATCGCATGGTCTTGAAGGTGTTCCTTGCCCTTATGGCCACCGCCGCCACTTCCGCCACACTCTCACCGAGGAGGAGCAGCTCGTGAGGGCCATAAATTCCAACTCTCTCCAAACTGTGAGCTCTGGTAACATCTTAATGTAACTACTCTTTATCTTATGGTTAAGCGTGTTTTGCATGAAGAGTATGTTACTCGATGAGAATAGGATCCGATTTTGTAAGTAAATAAGCATCATAAGAGGTTTCTTTACATAGAATTTAGAATGGCTTAGGATACGAATAGAGAACGTTTGCTTTCATCATTTTGTTACTTTGCTGCGCTTAAATGTCATTATTCATAAAATGCATTGCCACTACGATTATCTCGTGTGAAAACTCATTTGCATATTTTTAATGATTTGTGGTCACCGTTTGTTGTATCTCGTTTATTAGTACACATTGATACTATTGTTAAGCTTCGTGTCTCCAATTGTCTGTCGTCACACTCGTCTCTCTTCACAAAATTTCTTGTCATTCGAACCCATTATTTCCTTTTTTTTCCTTGTGTTTCATTGCCTCATGACAACTTGGCAAAACCATGGCGCATACTCCCTGTAGCATCATTTACTGTCTCCACAAATGCAACTCGATATGAAGTACTTCATCAATATTTATGTAATTTTCATTTTTATAGTTGCACCAAATTACATTTCGATGGTTGGGAACTTTGGCTATTGTAATTTTTGTCTTTATGTTCATTTAGCAGGTTGAATTTACTCATATGTTCAAGGAGCTTTTTGTTTGTCAACATACCATGCTTTGGGTCATCTGTTATTGTTTATGTTGACTTTTGCATAAATTGAGGTGATGGATATCATGAAGTAGAATCAAACAGAAAATTGAATTCTTAATATTAACAACTAAATCATCATACCATATTTATTGTGTATCAAGACAATTTTGAGTTATCTTTTGTTGATGTTATTGCCTTCCAGAGTACTTGGAATTGATTCTAGGGTTAGTGAAGAAAGGAAAATATTGTATCTTATACCAAATTATGTATAAATTTCCCGGCATTGATTTGTATTTGAGTTATGTGATATCGGTGATCTTGAATGCGGTTTGTGATGATTCTTACGAGGTAGAGTTGAGATTGGAACTCGGGAAGAAAGCAAAATCGAGGGAAGTTTATGTGGATGCAAGTGAGAAGTCATTGGTAATCAGTGCGGATTGCGGATACAAAACTCTCTTGAATCTTGATAGTCTATATGGAATGATAAAGCCTTACGAAGCAGGCCGTACAAGTGTAATAAATAGCACCATTTGATCACTCCTTGTGAAACAGGTTTAGCCGTTTAGTCTCTCGAGCACATTTTAACACTAATATCCCATCTATGACATCTCGTTCCGAGAAAGTTTGTTTCTTTCTTTTTAAAGTTCTACACCGTATGCGTAATATTACGTGGTGCTCCTCAAAAAGATCTGATGAGGTAATGAATATTACGTATGTTACATTGCAATATTACGTGTGTGGGCTGATTCCATACATATGTACATAGTTTGAATACTAAATTCGAAAAGATACAGTATGTTACATTGCAAATTCTATGTATAAACTATACTTGGAATTGTGATGTTGTTACTGCATTTCCATGAACATAATGTTTGAGCATTTACTGATACTGTTTATTGTACTTTGAAATGTGTGTATTTGTTGTAGTATCTAATTACTATTAATTGCTTGAATGACAATTTTTATGTTTAATGCAAAATTGGTGAAAAGAGGGAAGAAGCAACCAACTTGGAAAATTGTAAAGGTATTTTCATTTATCAAATCACATTTGTTTTATGTTGGATTTCATATACATCTAGATGTTGCTAATATTTGATATTTTAAAAAGTGTCCAAGACAACCCGATTCCAAGCAATGCGGGTTCTTTGTACTACGCTTCATGAAAGATATAATTGAAGAAGTTATGAAGAGTAGTTCCATTTCTTTACGTTCACATGTAAGATTAACACCACTGGAATTGAGCTTTGTTTGTTTTTATCAGGTGTCCTCCCTACTATCATTTAAAGTTTGCATTTCTTATGTGGCTTCAACTGCCACCTTTTGAGGTAGGTTTGATCAAGATGCTAGGATGATATACCTTTGTGATGATTTATGAATGTTTATACCCTTTAATGTCGTATTATGGTAGGGGCAAGTGTGTTGTATATGAATCATCTGCGGCCTTTCCTCCGGAAGCATCGGGCGGACTTGATCAAATTGTGAATTTCTTATCGGTGAAATCGTAAGACCCTTCTCCGAAACTTCTAGCATTGAACAATTTTTATAGCTCAAGTATTAATACATGTTGTCTGTTCTGCGGTGAAATTTGCCAAAAACATGAAGCGAAATTGAGTTCGAGGACAATCCTTATCAAGATTTTGTTGTCGGTGCTTGTTTTACGTTGTTACATTAGCATGTCGTATGAGTATATATGCTATTGATGAGACTCTTCTTTTAATAGCAAATCAAATGGTTAAAGAAATCATGCAAAATGAAGCTTTCTACTTTGTTTTGTCTTGTTTCACCGATTTGACTCTGAAGCGACTAGCATTCAGCTAGTATGATTTATGAAACTCATGTGAGTACTCTATTACAAATCATAGAAAGGCGCCATTTTCTTATTGGATCAATACTCAAATTTTGGAATGATGTGTTTCCCGGACTAGTTTTGGCGATCATCTTGATGACAATAGAAATCGATATTGGCGAGGTTTCAAAGAAGACTACATTGCGGGTCGATCATTTGCTGAGTTGTGCGGGTCTTTACGAGACATTGCAAACTAAGGGTGTTACTATTTCTTTGTTCGTATAGTGCATGTGATGAACAAACCATGAGTTAATTTAACAACCATTTGGAATGGGCTATAGAATTTACACAGTTTGCCTGCCATCATAGACTGCAACCTTGATGCCATGTTAATGTGTTTTTCCATGACAGGCAGTAGTTCTGATTTGCATAATGAAGAAGATTTTCCTGAAGTGAAAACAGTGTTTCAGGTTAATTCTTTTGACATAAATTACTTGTTTTTATGACAGAGTTAGACCTCTATATGAACCTTTTCTTTATCTTCAAATTGATTGTCCTCATATACTTGTTACAGAGGATACATTCACAGGCCACACAAGTCGATCGATTTGTAGGCTTTTACGCTTACGGCGACAATATAGCAAGTGCTTCTGTGGATGGCACAGTCAGGTATAAGGGAGAGAAAACCTCCTTTTAAACTCTTTTACTTATGAAATTATTTAATCAATATAGCAAATTGATTAAATAAATTATGAAATTCATTAAAATGTTACTAAGTGCTTCTTTTAAACTCTTTTACTACCCCCCCTTCTATTGACAACCTTAATCCTGTATAAGGGAGAGAAAACCTCATTTTTAGTGATTTTCATGTGGCATATTTGTATAAGAATTCTTTTGCGTAACTTTTCAATGTGATCTTCTAAAAGACACAATTGTAACAAGGAAACTAGGACGGCTAAAAGGATGTTCTTCTTGACCTCTTCTTTCATTTGTGCACACACTCGGTAGAATATAATGTTGACTTTTGACAGGAAACATGCAGTCTAGAAGTGCTTAGGGATAGAGGTATCGATAATGATCTTTAGTTTATTGTTTTACTCACAAGATCACAAATAAAGAGTTGGAAGTTCTTTTAGCAGAAACTAAAATTATGAACTTGATCTTGATGCATTGAGCTTTAAGTAGTCGCTCCTATCTTACGGGAAGTCTATGGAAAGCATAGTTTACAATAGAATCTATAATATATGCCCTAATGAAACATAATTTTAAAGTTTGAGATTCAAGTCGAGCATAGTTGAGTTGGATGATTTACGCTTTCTGAGTGTTGCGGTTCGATCGGAAACTTCCGTCTCTACCGTGTTTGTGCACAAGGAATGGGCTTGACCCCGAGTGATCGAACATGGAAGCACGGATAGGCATGGGCGATGCCATCATTGCCATCATTTTGTGTGATTGGTAATGTCGCATCTGCGCTCTTTCCCTTTGTGAGCATTCGGTGTCCACCCGAGGCTTGTGGTGTAGAACTTACGCATGCGAAGTTGCAAGAGAAAACCTTGGCGAAGCAAGTCTTGATTGTACCTCGGGTTCTTTGGATGCTCGTGATGGATCCTCAGAGGCTCAAATTCAACCACTCTCCGGATTGATTACGGTATGCCTTGATCACCGTTCTTCACTGGCATCTTATTTTTTGTAGCGCCAATTCCTTCCTGAGAAATCTTCTCTTCCCAAGTTAGTTCTTTGGTTGGTGTTGAAAGCACAGAGGTGAATGGAGGTGTCTGTTGAACCCTTCTCTCGACTCTTAAATTGGTTATATATATGAGGATGTAATAATTTGAGGCCGACAAGATGAAGCATGTGGTATAAGACATCTTAAATTTATCATATGTCTCTTCACCTTTGTCCCCGCTGGTTGATGCTTGGGTCTTCCCAAGAGGGATGGTTACGTCATCTTTAATCGTTGCCTCTGTCGAGTTTAAGATACCCCACTCACCATTTTGTTCTCCTTATCTGTTTAAAGCACTTCAACTTTACTTGGTTTCTATTGGATCGTTTAAAGTAAACTAATGTTGCCACTCCTATGACATTTCCACTTCGGTCAAATCAAATCCTTATTATTTTCTTTTATGCCTACCATGATTTGAGCAACTTCAAATTTATTTCAACTTTATCGATTGATGATCTTGATCGCTTTAGAAAACGATCTTAAATCAAAAGTTCTCGGAATAAATTTCACTATTATTCGGATCTCTTCTCGGAATCAAATGTTGAGCTTATTTTATGTAGATCTAGATGGAAGCTTGCTCTAGTCTGACCCTTATCTTAAGTTTTTGAAGTTGAAAATAATTTATGAATTGTTGATACATGTTTCATGTAGGTTTGCACCGATACTATGATCGTCATTGTCTATTGTCTTATGGTGAAAGCCTTGACCGATCTTTGGACTCATTTAAAAGCGCAATTGTTGTTGTGGTTCCATTTCTTTACGTTCACATGTAAGATAAACATTTCATTTCTTTAATATAATCATTTTTTCATACAAGAGTGCTAATATTCTATTTTGAATTGTTAATAGTTACAAAATCGGTCTTACTCTCAAGAGGACATTGATGAAGTTCGCGTTGAATGGGCAAATTTCATGCTTCTTCACATATAGTCTTGTGATGTTTTAGTTGTAAGTTATTGATCTTTTGAATTATTTTGTCTTGTGTTATGGAGAATACGGTCTTATTGTTTTGTTAAGTGATGTGCATAGTATTTTGTATAGTGATTTTGTAGTGTAATGAAAGCAGTTGTATATTTTGTATAGTGATTTTGTAGTCGTAATGAAAGCAGTTGTATATTTTGAATAGTGATTTTGAGCGTAGTCGCAAGTATATTTTAATCTCGTTTGCTTGTGCGTTATTAATTATGCGAGGTTTAAATAAAGAAATTAACTACGGTTGAAATTGAAAAACCGTAGTTGTTATTAAATTGACTACGGGTTGTAATAGAAAAGCGTAGTAAATTTGGCATTAAACAAGTAGTAAATAAACTGAAACCGTAGTTAATACATATAGACTACGCGTAAAAGCGTAGTGTATGTGCAAATTTTGTGTAGATCTGTTGGTATAGACTACGGCGTAAAAGCGTAGTCTATGTGCGGCGTGGTCTATGGTGGGTATAGACTACGCATAAAAGCGTGTGTGTGCGAAATTTTGTGTGGTATGTGGGTATAGACTACGGCGTGGCGTGGTCTATGTGCGGCGTGGTCTATGGTGGGTATAGACTACGCAAAAAAGCGTGGTGTGTGTGCGAAATTTTGTGTGAGTGCAGCCGGTATAGACTACGGCGTAAAAGCGTGGTCTATGTGCGGCGTGGTCTATGGTGGGTATAGACTACGCGTAAAAGCGTGCGTGTGTGTGCGAAATTTTGTGTGATGCATGGGGTATAGACTACGGCGTGGCGTGGTCTGTGTGCGGCGTGGTCATGGTGGGTATAGACTACGATAAAAAGCGTGGTGTATGTGCGAAATTTTGTGTGTGCGTGGGGTATAGACTACGGCGTGGCGTGTAGTCTATGTGCGGCGTGGTCATAGTGGGTATAGACTACGCGCAAAAGCGTGGTGTGTGCGGCGCTATTTTCTCTCACACCACTTTTGTCACGCTCAAACGACGCGCATAGACTACATATTATGTGTAGTCTATATCTTGATTTTTCTAGTAGTGTCGAGATGCTCTATGCTGCAGGTTCAACGTCTTGCCATACACGGTAAAATCATCCATGAACACCTCGATGCATTGCTCAAGCAAATCGGAAAATATACTCATCATGCATCTTTAAAATGTCACGGGCATTGCATAAACCAAATGGCATCTGACGATATGCAAATGTGCTAAGCAGGCAAGTGAATGTAGTCTTATCTTGATCTTCTAATGCCACACAAATTTGCATATAACGAGTAACCGTCGAGAAGCAAATACATGTTCGTGAGTCTCTCAAGCATCCGTCGATGAGCGGTGGGGAAGTGGTCCATCGGTCACCTTGTTGAGCTTTACGTAGTCGATGCAAACCTCGACTGTCTCGAGTCTCGTCGTGACCAGTTCCTTGCCTTCATTCTCGACCACTGTCGCGTATTTTTGGCACGGCGTGGATTGGGCTGACCCATCTTTGTCGAGATAGGGTAAATGAGGCCTGACTCGAGGGTTTGAGTATCTCCACCTGACAACTTCCTTCGTCATCGGGTTGAGCTTATACGGGGTCTCTAACGGTATGGCATCGTCCTCGAGCAAGATGTAGTGTTGGTAAACAGTAGGGCTGATGCCCTTGAGGTCGGCTAAGGTCCAGTCGATGGCCTCTTTGTACTTGCTCGAGATGGCTCTCGTCTCTTCTTCTTTGATCGTCAGCTGATAAACGCGCATTTTACACGTTTATTGTTGATATTTAAAGATGAGTTTAGATCATTTAATGTGCGTTTATGTATCGATTTTTAATGTTTTATCTATTTCTAGAAGATACGCTCTTGGGTGTTCCTTTGACGCTTTGTAGGTTTTATGTTGATAATCGAAGCAAGGAGCGAAGGCGAGCAAAACTATGTTACGCCGGTTCGGCGACCATCCTAGCGGTCGCTAGGTGGCGGCGAGCACCAATGGCGTCGAGGAGAAGGCGGCCGCGGTCGCGGTAGCGGCGCCCAAAGAGCGAGATAGCTCTTACGATTTCGCGGCCCTTGCTGGCGGTCGCTAGCCAGCCGCGAGGCTACGGCGAGCGAGAGAGACCATAGCGAAGAAGAGCGCACGGGAGATGCCTCACGATCGAGCTAGCGACATGCGGCGGCGATCGCGAGCAGCAGCGCAGATGAGAGTGGGGTTTCACACTTTTCTATAAATAGGGATCAACCCCTCGCGCCTCCTCAGCCCCCAGACGTCCCCGAGAGCTTTTTATTCGTTTTCCTCGGTTTTTACCTTTCTTTAGCTTCCGTTAAGTTCTAGATTTAATTCTTGCATTTTCTAGTTTAGTTCTTGGCTTTGTTATCGATCGGGCGTTTTGTCCGATCGTTTTCCGCTTATCCGCTTGGGATGGATTGAAGACCAACCATTGTTCATCAACGCTTCATCACGGGTTTTATATATTTATTTTCCATTTTTATGGTTAAATCGTATTTTATTCCGTTTATTATGTCTGGCTAGATTTTCGTTCTAATCCTAGGGTTTGCATGATCCGATCCTATATGTTGTGATTCCTGTTATCGCTATTTACCTTCCAGGCATTGATTCATGATTCTTGGTGCTTTATTATATGTGTTGATTTCTGATCAATCTTGATGCATATCTAGTTGTCGGTTAATTACGTAATTGTATTAATTGTCAATCGATCTTGAATGCATGATACGAATAAGCCTTGAGTCGTAGCTGAGATAGGATATTCGTAGGAAACATTTTCTTAGTAATCCTTTTGGAGTTACTTGTTTTCACCTAGAATGATAGGGAAAACTCGTAATCTCATTGCCGCAATTGTCGAATGGCGAAGTTGTTGGTTATATATGTGATCTTCCGTCTTATGCGGATTAAAATTGGCTAATAGAACAGGATAAACATACGTTGTGGATAGGATTAATGCATCCCTAGGGTTAGTCTCTCTTATCTGTTTTTACCATCCGACTGTTTGGTTACATCTGCTTTGGATTAAATTCCGAAGCCCTTAAACCTTTCACCTATTTTCTGTGCTTGAATAATGATGAATTATCATTGAGCTAGCTTCTATGTTTTCGTGATACAATCCATGTGGATACGATACTCGACTTACCTTCTATATACGCCTTTTACGTGTGAAAAATGGAGCGATCATCAGCTCGGAGCTTATGATTACCGGCAACGTCTCGTTGGCTCGAGGTAGATATACTTCAAGTGCTTGGTGGCGTTTGAGTTTGTAGCTTGGGGCTTTCTTGAGGAAGGTTGCATCATTTCCTTCACGCACTAGCGGTGATTGATAGCTTGGTTGATCGTCCCCGCCTTGGTCGGCTTCTACCTCAAGCACTTCGGTTGCCTTGACCTCCTCCTTGTCAAGATATTCTAGGTCTTCAGTGTGTCCTTGGATGATTACTGTCATAGACGTCCTTGATCACTACGTTGGCAGGGTATCTCTCAACATCCTTCTCGGAGATCGCGCGAAGTCCACCATCTCGGTGTCGATCGGAAATTGCTCGGCTTTATAGATGTCAAAGGTGACCGTCTCCCCAGCAAATTTACATGTGAGCTTCCCCGTATCGCAGTCGATTAAAGTCCGGGCCGTCTTGAGAAACGGCACGCCTAGCGACAGACGCTTCTTGGTCCGTCTTGCCCATATTTAGGACATAGAAGTCGGCTAGGAAAATAAGGTCATGCACCTTGACGAGAACATCATCAACGATCCCTTCAGGATAGACACTCGACTTGTCCGCCAGCTGAATCTCAACACAAGACGGTCGGAGTGGTCCGAGTTTCAAGGGGCATCACATTGATTGATGCCCCGAGATCGAGCATAGCTTGGTCTATCCTCGTTGTCCCGATCACGCAAGGTATATAGAACATCCCGGGATCGGTACACTTGATTGGGAGGTCTCTCTTGAGCACGGCTGAGACATTCTCCCCCATTTGGAACTTGGCATCGTCCGTGTACTTGACTCTCTTGGTACACAGCTCCTTGAGGAACTTGGCACACCTCGACATCGAGGTCAAAGCAGTGATCAAAGGTATGTTGATCTCTACCTTCTTAAAGATCTTGATCATCTCATTCATCTCTTCGGCTTCTTTGTTCCTTGCCAACCTTCCGGAGAGGAGGTCGATCTTGATCTCTGTTTTTACGCTACCTTGGGCGAGGAAGCCTTCACCTGGGTTGGGTTCCTTGACCAAGTCCTCACTTCCTCGGTTATGTCTTACTGCCATTGGTTCCTTGACCGGGTTTCTCCTGTCTGCAAGTTCTTGCCGCTCTTGAGTTGATTGCGTTGACGTGCGCATTGGGTACATGTTGCACTGAGCATGAAGTGTCCCTTTCTTTTGGTTGATCTTTGAGATCTCTTGCGTCGATGTGTTCGGTGGGTCGGCCGATTGCGGGACTCCCCTTGTCTCTATTTTGAACTTGTCGAGATCTTGCACTATCCTCCCTTGGGTAGCTCCTTGATTGTGCACTATCTCGGCTAAAGATGGCCAAGCTTGAGGTGCGTTCTGCCCAGGAGGTGCTTGATAGTGTGTGCCTTCGTACCTCAAGTTCTCATGATTTTTCCATGGTGGGTTGTAAGGGTCGAAGCAGGGCTTCTGACCTTAAGCGTTTCCTCCACCACCGTTGTTGATACGCCCAAAGGCATTCACCTCTTCTTCTTCGGCTACTTGTAGACACTCGTCCGTGTTGTGGGTGGTGGCAAAGCAAAGTTGACACGCTTTGACATTCTTCTTGGCCATAGAGGGTCTCATCAGGTCCATCATTTGTTTCATCATGACCTTCATATCCTTCATGTCAGATCCATTTGAAGTGGTGGCTTCTTGGGTGGGCATCGTCTTGACTATTGCGTTGGCATCATCTCGAGATTCTTCAGCCAAGTCCGCGAGTAATTTGAATGCCTCGCTGGGTTATTTGTTGAGGATGGAACCTCCACACGCAGCACTCACGAGCTGCCTCTGAGTCGCCCTCAAGCCATTCACATAGTATTGAATCAAGTCTTGGTCAGAGATTTGATGATTGGGATACTTTGCCAAGATGGACTTGAAACAACACCAATAGTCATACACCGTCTCGCCATTCCCCATCCAGAAGGAACTCATCCTTTTCCTCACGCTTTGTATCCTTGAGATGGGATAATATCTCTCAAGGAACTTGTTGAAGCCACCGAGGTGACACTACCGTAGGCAAAGTGTCTGACCACTCTCGAGCACCGTCGTGGAGAGTGAATGGAATGGATATGAGTCGGATGTACTCCTTCTTGACTTCATCCAGACACCTTATGGTGCTACACACCATTCGAAGTCCGGAGATGGCGGCGGGGTTCTCTCGCATATCGTGAAGCTTGGCAAGATCTGCATGAAAGAGTGCCTCGGCTCCCGGTTGTCCTCGATCTCGGGCAAAGTGATGTCAAGGGTGGAGGCTCGTTGTTGTTCGGGAACATCATCTCCAAGCATCTTCTCTCCGGAGGTGGTGGGTTTTGGATTCCTCTCTCCATGTTGTCTTGCCTTGGTCCGTGCCTCCTCAAGGCAGGCGTTCCCTCGCCTGCCTCTTCTTCTCCGAATGGTTCTCTCAATCTACGGGTCGAACAAGAGCTCTCAGTCCACGCTGCAAGGTTAGGTCGGAGCATGCAATCTAGCAGTTCCCGACAGCGGTGCCAATCGGCGACCTCAGGAACCCCGTTAGAAGTCCCAAGAGCGTCGAGATACATTTATAATCTCCTCCAACTTGAACACATAGTTTCGTATATGGCGAGTTAAGGGTCGAACCCAAGAGAGTGGTTGTGTTGTTACTCGAGTTGTCACGGTTTGAGTAGGAGGATGCCTAGAGGGCAAGGTGTCAGTCAGGCTGACGATCTCAGTAGAGATGTACTGGGAGATAGATCTTGAGCAAAAAGTAAAACCGAAACGTAAACACAAGATAAAAGGTTAAATAACAAGTAGTTGGGCCAAGAGTTTCGCACGTTGAGATACTGGTCAAGACGTCGGTCATAGGTTCCAGGGTTTCCACCCCGAGTGTATGTCGTTGGTTAAATGTACCAAGGGGTAGGCGCCCTTTTGGTTGTCACATATACGGGCCCCACCCAGCTTGCCCGTAGATTTTAGGCCGAAGTACAGAGGCCCCTTGCCTAGCCCTCTTGCCAAGACGGTCCCCAAAATAGGTTATCCCGCCCCAACAGCTTGACTCATTAGATGTTCTGACTAGCCGGTCGGTCGAGGGTGGCTCATGACCCTTTGCCCAAGGCCGACGACTACAATCACCCACTCGGCCGCACTTCCGGGATAAAAAGACACTCGATATCTTACTCCGGCTATTGCTTGTAGTTACCCCCCCAAGGCTAGCGGTCGAGTTAACGCTCAATGAAAGGAATAACATGGGTATAAAGGCCTAGAGCTTCGGGAACACCCACTCAAGGTTCTAAGTACGTTTAGACCTCACGACTCGTATGACCTCGACTCAACGTGCTTCACCCCGAGCCCAACCAAACCGACTACTCACGCATAATCGACATAAACATATAGGCAATAAGCAAGAGCATAATCGAAAACATACTTGAATAGAAAATCAAACTGAAATTAAAGCGGTCTACGCGGCGGTTCTCGGCGAGATCATAAAATACATATAATAAATGTTTGCCCGTAGGACTTGTTTCTTCCTCACCAATCACTCATGAAAGCAAAGAGAAAATAAAAGAGAAAGGTTGCAGAGAGAATTTCGGACTGATGCTCTCACTCCCCACCGAATATGTCTCTCGAATAATTGTTGTGTGGAGTTGTTATGTTGGGAGCCTAAGTGCATCATCCTTGTCTTGGTCAACGCACGCATCTCGAGGTGACAGCTGGTCAGGTCAGCAGGTTGGCTCGGGCTTTGGGCGCCGATGGAGACTCACTCACGGCCGATCTGGACAAACTTGTCTCATCTGCAGACCTTGAGGTTGACCTTTCACTTTCGGCAAAATCAAGCAGTGCAGAGGAGGACCTTGCCCAAAATCTTCCCATTTGCGTGCAAGTCTGCCAGAGTCCCTGTCTGCGTCTTCCAACCTGCATCCTAAGATTACCTCTGTCCCCGCATCACTCCTCGTCCTTTTACCTCTCTTTGTCTCGATTATCTTCTTGGCTTCACGTCGGCTCGTTGATCGTGCTCGGCTCCCATGCGTGCATGGTGTCTTGGCGGGATGTCAAATGCCTTGCCAAGGTAGTCTTCGGATTTTACCTCTCTCACAGGAGGTGGCCTGATCTTGCCCAAGGTCCGTCTCAACCTGCAACATCACAAGCGTGTCCTCCCAGACACAAACACACGCAAAGAACACACACAAAATGCACTCTTTCTAGGGCAAGGACTACCCCAAAAAGAGCACGAAAAATGGGCTCGTCAGGGTGCTTCTCGCAATTGTTGCTTTGCACAGTCTTGAGATTTATCAAATGGACGTTAAGACTGCGTTTTTGAATAGTGACCTCGAGGATGAGGTATATATAGAGCAACGTGAAGGGTTTATAGTACCTGGTCAAAAGGGAAAGGTATGCAAACTCGTGAAGTCTCTATATGGTTTGAAACAAGCGCCGTTGCAATGGCACTTGAAATTTGATAATGTTATGTTGGCAAATGGTTTCAAGATCAACGAGTGTGAAAAATATGTCTATGTTAAGAACATTGATAATGACTATGTTATAGTGTGTCTGTATGTAGATGACATGTTGATCATGAGTAGCAATAGTCAAGTCATTAATGACACGAAACGCATGTTAAATAGAAATTTTGACATGAAGGACATGGGGTTAGCTGATGTGATTCTTGGAATAAAGATTCTAAGAAGATCAGACAGAATTATCTTGACACAATCTTACTACGTCGAGAAAGTGCTTAAAAAATTCAACGCGTTTGATAGTTTACTTGCTAAGACCCCATTGGAGCTCAATGTCCACTTGAGTAAGAACATGGGTGAACTGTTGGGCAAGAAGACTATGCTAAGGTCATCGGTGTTTGATGTATCTTATAAATTACACCCGACCCGACATAGCTAGCGTCGTGAAAAATTGAGTCGTTACACGAGCAATCCAAGCAAGGAGCATTGGAAGGCTCAGTTAGAGTTTTGAGGTACTTGAAGTATACTCAAAATCATGGGTTGCATTTTACGAGATATCCCCGGTACTTGAAGGTGCTTGTGATGCCAATTGGATATCGACACGAAGATCCACTTTACAAGTGGGTGCGTGTTCACGATTAAGGGAGGTCTTGTTTCTTGGAGATTCACGAAGCAGACGTGTATAGCCCGATCCACCATGGAATCGTAATTCATAGCTTTGGATAAAGGCTGGTGAGGAAGCAGTGGCTCCGTAATTTTGGAAGATATTCCATTTTGGTCTAAACTATGCCACCGGTGATGATTCACTGTGATAGCCAATCGGCTATTGGAAGGATGAAAAGTGGTTTGTATAATGGTAAGTCTCGACATATATGTCGGAGACATAATACCGTGAGGTATTTGATCTCAAGTGGGGTTATCTCAGTTGACTATGTCAAGTCAATAGATAATTTGGCAGATCCATTGACCAAAGGATTGAACCGGGATCAAATGATCAAGTTGCTAGAGGAAATGAGATTAAAATCCACATCTTAAGAACAATCATTGTGGTAACCCAACCATGATGACTGAAGATCCCAAGAACTTGGTTCAATGAGAGAACTAAGCTATGGGAGTTCGTGTATAAATACTCAAGTTAGTCTGTTCCCTAGAAAGCACACGAGTGTTGAAAATTTTGCCTAGTGGTGAGGTTGAGTCTTCGACTCTTAATGATTCCTAAAATACCTCGAAGATGTTGAGTATAGCAAGATAATCGGTAAAGAATCACCTATGTAAGTGCGAAGTGGGGTCGCTTCGAACAAAACACTTATGAATTCAAAGTGGATGTCCATGGCCAAAATGGAATCAAACGTGAGAACGGATGAGGTTGAGGTGTTAAGTGTTAATACCATTGTCTCAGTGCACGTTGTGAAAGAATAGTTCAAGGCATCATGTCCACTAATCCTCCTGTGTACTCGATGGTACTAACTATGAAATGTTCAAGACCATAAACCACATGTCCAAATATTTTAACATCTCTTGAGAACTAAGTTGTGTCTGCATACATGTATATGACTATTTTCACTCATGTTGGGGATTGTTGGAAATCAATGTATATATATACACACATGATCAAGTTGCAAAGACTCTACTTTGACCAAGATTTTGAGTGACGTAACGTTTAATTTTGTGAAATTAAATGGCATAAGATCGATCTACGTTTCGAGTAGATGATCGTGGTATATTCACATTCTCAAATCCGATTTTCGGTGAGTGAGAAATAGTGGATCAAAGTTGGTCACTTAAACATGGAGTTATGTGCTTAAGGGGATAAGCATGGATTAATTAATCCTTATCCCACATTAATTGATGTATCTTCATTAATTGTCTATATAAGTGGTTCATTGAACACTTAGTATAATTATGTGCACAACTGCACAAGTGATGTGCTGAAAAGCCCACGCGCCTACGTCTGCAGCCGACCGTCGCCCGGCCTTGACCCGATTCCGTTTTCGGTTCCGAATCTGTGATCCATGGATCTTGGCAATTGGTCTTTGGGTGGACTTTGGGTTGTTCTTTGGACCTGTTCGTGAGTTTGTTTCGTGGGCCTGTTCCGTGGCATAATGCCTGTATGTTTTGGATAAACGTATGATCGAGCCTAAAGATGGAGTTGGTCCGATGTCCAACTCGTGTGGCCCAATCTGTTGGGCCTGTTGTGCACTTGAAGAGACGTCTGGTACGTCCAATGAACCTAGACACACGCACTGTCTAGATTCATCGTAACTGTCGGTAACGTCCCGACATGATAGCTCTGCGGAAAACGTGGGTGTAACTACCACCTTGTCTCCAGAAACCATCGTGTAACCCCCTCTGCACTCAATGGGGGATATAACTTCGTAACACCCGATATCAATGCGGGTGTTGACCCCAGCAGGTTCCTCATGAGGGGGACGACACCTATAAATAGGACATGTCTCCTCAACATTAGTCACCTATTGTCTAAAGCACTCCAGCATTTTTTACAAGCACTATTTGCATACATAGCTCGTGTCCAAGCTTTTTCTCGTCTCGTTCCAGTTCGTCGGAGCTCGTTGGTGTGCGGTACTGCCACCTTCGAGACGCTGCCGTTTTATCTTTGGGGATGATACACCAGAACCGAGAGCACTACCGGAGCATATCTCGTCTTACGGAAAGAGGTCTTTTGACTCGGCATTAATATACGGTTTTATTTCATTTGTTTTTTCAATACAATTTAGTTCATTTTTAGTTTGATCTTCTACTTCTACATTTCTGTCAAGTTATAACACGCCCGACAAATTATATTGTTCTGTACATATTTTTCCAACACCAAACATGAAATGAAACATTACTACGACTAATATAATTGAAAATATTCAGTTGTGAACAAGTGAATCCTTCTATAAAAACCACCTAATAAAAGAAACATAGTCATAATAATGTGGTAAGCATAGTAAATACAAAAATATGATTGTAGTCTCGCTTAGAAAAGTGGGAAAAGAGGTGTCGAAATTAAGCTGCAGCTAGCATCATCAAAAACCTCATCGCCCTCCTCTTCTTGTATGGCCTCGAGCCGTGGAAAATTGGAGGGCTTCTGAGGAGAAATAACAGAAGCTGCTGCTGCAACCCACAGACTTTTGCCATCTTAAAGAGACAGAGAGATATGAGGTGGTTGGGAACCCCACCTTGATATTCATATATTATTTTGCACGTGCAAAATATGATGGATACATTTAAATTGTTCAATCGATACATTGCTTTCAGATCTCCAATTTATTCTCATTAACTCCAAATGGAACACACTCTATACATATAGACTTTGAAATAATAATTGTCAGGTTGATGGAAATATGCTCAAATATATAGTGCCTGGTTTTTTTATGGTTACCATTTTTCAAAAAATACGTTAAAAGATACTAAAATGAGTTTGTATGTTGATGTCGGTCAGGCCCGTCTCATTAACAGTGACTTTTCACTCTTGATATTTCATATATTTATTATATACGCTTACCCATTTTGATTGGCAGAGCTGCAAAGTAATGCGTCTGTTGCACACTTGATTGAAATTAAATAATATTACGTGTATCTCACCCCTGAATTCATTAGTACAAGTTGTATCAAATTGAGTATAAACAATAAACTTGGCCCACCAAAAGCTTTTGTTAATAGTAAGCAAGAAAAACTTATTTCATTAGTCCAAATAATCAAACACATTTACACACTAAACCTCAAATCGAGGCAAAATTAATAATGCGAGCAAAAACATAGAAATGAATCAACAAAGAATCCACTAAACATCCACCGCCTACTTATAATTATTTTTAGTGAAATTAGGACGACGGTGCTGCACCCTTAACGGGTTGTTGCTGAGAATCCTCCTCTGCAATGGTCTCCAGCCTGGGAGAAGTGGAGTGGCGGCGAGGAATAACGACCAGCGCCGGTGCAACTTCGATCCAACAACTCAAGAATCCGACAGGCTTCGCCATGGATCTAGATTTTGTATTTCGGGATGGTTTTGGAAGGTGAGTGTGAGAAATATTGGAGGAGTTTAATGGATTTATAGGGGGGCGAAGATGTCGGCAAAAGGTGGAGTGGAAGCAGCAGTCTGCTTTGAATGTACAAAAACACGTGCAACGCTAATAGCCACAATTATCTCACCCTTTTCTTTACTCTATTGTTTTTGTGCGCGTCGATGTACAAAGCCAAGATGTGGACAAGTCAAAGTTACTGTGTACAAAATAGAAAATAATTCTCTAAATTTTAGTGTGAAGAAAAATAAGACGACTAATTCATTTTAGGAAAATTCCAAGAAAAGCATGTTATTTAGGATTGTATATGTATCATTATACATGATTCGATAAATTTTATATCATGATTGATTAGTACATTAAAGTGGTCAGCTTTTTGCTTTTGCTTATTATTATTATTATTATTATTATTATTATTATTATTATTATTATTATCCTATGAATGATATTCATTAAGAAGTAGATAAAAATAATAATTCAAGTTAAATCTATCATTTATTTTGATGGATCGATGATAGATTGATTAATTTTGAACTTATTTGATTAATTTATCTTTTGAATATTCAATTATATATTTTATTAATCTATCTTATCATAAAAAATAAAGGCCGAAAATCTAATATAACACATATATTAAGTTTGTTATCATTTTTATCTCATATGTTAAGTTGCTATCATTTTTAACCATTTGTACAATTTTATCCTTAAATATAAAAAATCACATGGATTCACATGCACAGACACAATCCCGACGGCCAATCCTCCCTCCCCATTCCCATCTGTTTTCCGACGGCCAACCATCCCTCTCCCTCTGCGCGCCAACCTCCCTCTCCTTTTCTCGTGGACAATCTCCTCCCTTCCCATCTGTTTCCGTGGGCAACCATCCTCCTCTCTCGCCGACGGCAGTAACCTCTCCCTTTTCCGGGGCAACCCTCCTCCCTTTCCCATCGGTGTCCCGGCGGTCAATCCGAAAAATTGCAAAGAAAATTGGTTGGCTGTCGGAAAATGGGTTGACCGCGAGTTGGCCGTCAGGAAACAGATGGGAAGTGGGAGGGAGGGAGGAGGGAGGAGGGAGGCGGCCGAGAAAAGGGAGATGGAGGGTTGGCCACCAGCAGAGGGGAGGGAGGGATGGTTGGCCGCCGGAAAATGGGTTGGTCGCGGGTTAGGAAGGATATTTTTGTAATTTTAATTAAAATGGGTAAAAAAAAATAGCATATTAGTATATAAGTTAAATTAGATAGCAATGTTAAGACTGTTGACACAAAAATAAACGTGGCTAAGAATTTGATTAAGGGGATGTGGAAAGAAAGGAGGAGTTCGAAGATTGTGCAAAGTGCTAGAAGGCTTGCTCTCACAACAACAGTCTGTTTCATTTGACGTGCTCGAAATGACAATATTTTTATAGGAAAACTACCTGATGTGGAGACTCTTGTGAGAAAGATCAAAACGTGTCTATCAAATACTTTATTCTGAGTTATCCTGGCTTAATGTCTTATATTACTTCCCTTGAGGTTCCTTATATTTGGGTCTTTTAGTAGATTTTGGTTTTAACTTTAAGTTGGTTTTTGTGATTTTCTTCTCTTACCGATCAGACTTTCTATTACTTTATGGTACTCTTTTTCCTTCCTAAAGTTTTCTCCACGCGGAAAGTTTTACTTAAAAGTTTTAATGAAGCCCTAGAGTTCCTGTCATTTAAAATTTGTTACTACTAGGTTGTATCTTTTCTTTCTTTATTTATTTTGTTTACCCACCATAAAAAAATTGGACAGCAGAGTTTAGATAAATCCCGTGTATTGATGATGCTATGAACTGGATGGATTTGGGAGTTTCCATGGTTTTCTTGTAAGTGATCAATAGGGTTCTTGAATCAGAGTTTGAATGATTTTGAAGAATGGATGCGAGTAATGGGAAAATTGAGTTATAACTTTTAAGTTTCAAAAATCGTGTGAACATTTTTGGTTAGAAATTGTTGCAGAAAACAAAAATATGCCCGGAGGGTGGAAAGAGAATTAAAAATTTGGAAGGCCAGAATAAAAGAAGAAAATATTTGAAGATTAACAAAGCATCCGATTTGTTAAAATAAAATTCAATAAAAGAGGAAAACAGAACAACCACACGGTCCACACCATTTAGATCCTCATAAAGATATGTTAAATTGAGAAATAAAATAAAATAGGAGAACATATTAACAACACTATTAAGATCCTCACAACGATCAGCTTAATAATGTAATAAAGACCTGCACAGAAATCTCATTAATAAATATTCTCTCCCTACCAACCAAAAACAAATATGCTTCTCGTTTTCACTAAGACATGTCGAATGCAATCCCAGTGTACGTTAGTGCTCACGCTACAAGATTAAGTGCAGGCGACAAAAGAAAGCTTCGACCATACAAAATCTAGTAGAATGTAATCCCAATCTTAACATAGAATTACTCAACTAATAAGGCTATAATCTATATCAAGTATCAACCATTTACTAAACAGTTTTAGGCAACTCAGCGGACATTTACACTGAAATACCATTGATGCAACATCCAATGACCCTGCTTGCTAATTAAATGAACAGTATACCAGATCTTTTGAATGACCAAAAGATTTTTCCATAAAATCTATAATCAACTGTAAAATGCATTTTAGTAACACGAGACAGTAAAAGCAAAACTATCAACTAATGAAAACAAGGTCTATCAAAATTAAACTTGGGTCTCATTATATCCGAGTTAAATCAGCTGCAGAAACCGTCAACTAAATCACTCGATCAAAACAAAATTAAAACGTACAAAAGCAAGCTAAAATAACAAAATCCAAACCGAAAAGATTGAGCTTCAAAACCAATCCGCCAAAACTCGATCAATCCAGAGCCACCTCGACGTCGCCGTCGGTGATCTCCTGCTGCAAATCCTTCGGATCCTTCCCGTCGACCGTACAGCCCACGGAGACGCAAGTCCCCAAAATCTCCTTGACGGTGCCGCTCAAGTCCTTGGCCATTGACCTAGGGCTCATGACCTTGGCGATCTCGATGACGTCGTCGAGGGAGATGTTACCGTTGTGTTTGATGTTTTTCGTCTTCTTGCGGTCGCGCTCGGGCTCCTTGAGCGCCTTGATGACCAGCGCCGCAGCGGAGGGGACGACGGTGACCTTGGCCTGACGGTTCTGGACGGTCAGCTTGACGGTGACGCGGAGACCCTTCCAGTCCTTGGCTGTTTCCTTGGCGATGTCCTCACCGATCTTCTTCGGGGAGAGACCCAGGGGACCGATTTTGGGGGCGAGGGAGGAGGCCGCGCCAACTTCGCCGCCGGTTACCCTGACGTAGACGTCGACTACTTGGGAAGGGTCGAACTTGGGCGGCATTTTGACGGATCAGGCGGCGACTGGGTGTAGGGTTTGCGGAGGAGGAGCGGCGAAAAATAGAAGTTTGCTTGGGTTGGGATTTAAAGTTATATTTAGCTAGGGTTTTGCGGAGATGATGGAGTAAAATGACGATTTGCCCATTGTAGTTGGTTTGGGCTTCGTGCATATAGTCTCCTGGCCCAGTATTATAATGGGAACTAATGGGAGAATTTTCTTAATTAATGAAACGGGCCCAAACAGGGTCCGTTATGTGCTCGTCGATTTATATTTTAAATAATCAAACATTTTACAATCCGTGCATTCATATCAACACAGCTAGCTTTGATCCGAATTCGCACAACCAACTAAACTTACAAGTATATATTATTAGTGCTAGTTTGGTTCACTAGATAAACCCAAGATAGCGTAGGTATCTTGGCTAATCCACCTGTTTGGTATCCAAGTTTCAGATCTGGGGAGCCCACGTTGAAACAGTCGGCCCGGGGCTAAATCACTTTTTCAAGCAGCTTACCCATCACCAATGCGACTCAAGATAGCGTATCTTGCCATTTATCCTATCCGAACGTATGACTATTGTACCCCTATTACCTCTGTTTCAAAAATTATACGCGACAGCCCCCATCTTCATTATGAGATTCAAATGCCCTAGCTCTGTAACTTTTCCTCAGCACTCAGACTCCATTACTTATTTTTGGAGAGTGCCAAACTAGTCCACATGGTTTCAAAATGCTTCTTGCTAACAGAAGAAAAGAAAAGAAAAGTGTAATTTAGTCCCAGGGACGCCCGATGGTTAAGGTGGATTCGCATGGTAGAGGTCACGAGGTTCAAACCCTCCAAACGCCTCTATGGGTTTGAGCTCACACACTGGTTTTTCAAGTGTGGTTTACCTATCCTGTGTGGTTTGCGTGCTATTGCACATGACCGTAGGGTTTACCAGTCTCTTGCTAAGGTAGCGGTGCATGTTCCCATGATACCAAAAAGAAAAAAAAAAGAAAAAAGAAAAAAGAAAAAGAAAAGTGTAATTTAGAACCACAAAAGAATGCTCGTTTGGGCAACACAAATGGGACATTTGATTTTTCCTAGTCTTAGAACATCTTGATCTGGAAAGCAAGAAAAAACGTGCATTTGTTCATATGTGTATATTATCACCTTCCATCACTCACTCCTCTGTTTTTTAAAACACTAATATACACGCTGCCATATTAGATGGCACACCACCACCATTGATAGCATCAGAAGATCGAACACCTAGATAGCAAATTAAATCCAAAATATCTCATGTATTTCAACCTAATCGATGAACCCTAGTTTCCCAAAGTTGCTGATTTTGGGAATATACAGTAGAAGCTAACCTTCATGCGTAGAACTCATCCAACTGAAGAACAGAACGAAGCTTTCGATCTTCTCGCAGCTTCAGAGTGGACGGCCCCTTTTCAGCTCTTCTGCGCATAAAAGCCTCTGTGGTTGGAGAAGAAAGTGTGTATCTAACTTCTATGTAGTACCGTATGGTAGAAATCAAATGTTAGGATTTTTTTGTCATTTTTTATTTCTCATAAGGTTACTTTTGTCATAACTAATCTTTATCTATAGTTTTAACTAGTGTATCAAACAAACAAGTTTGCTATCTATATTTTTATATCTTATCTATCAAACACTAAAATACTATACCAATCTAACATTATCTACAAAACATATCTTATTTTTATCTATCTTGACATATCTAAACATATCTATGAAACGAGCCCTTACTTGCTTCATCATCGGTCTGCAAAGTTTATCAAATGAATATTTATCTACCTGATAATTTATAATTTGCTTTCTTTTATTCTATCCTAGTGAGGCATCAAACAAGTTTTATCAGTGCACCACCCAAGTATACCTAAATATGAATATATTCTCTCCATTCAACAAGTACATTTATTTAATTCTATTTTGGTTCGTCTATAAAAATATTTTTTTTGGAAACATTACATCATAATTTTTTACTTTAAATCTACTGCCTTATTTAAAAAAAATCATTCATGACCTAACTTTTTAATCTTATTATCTATTAGTATATTTATTTGTTATCTTCATGGTCCACTTTTTAATCTCACTATCCATTAATCTATTCATTTATTACTCTACTCACTTTACACTAATTATAATTTATTAAAACTCATACCACCAAAATTAAAGAATAAATATGGTGGATGGAGGAAGTATCTTTTAAAAAAAGTTTAAATTTACAAGGTTGAATCCTATTAGCTCTTGATTTCATTTCACTTTATTGATTTTGCAGATGGTCAAGAATATGGGTTCATAAATCTTAGCTACTTCAATGTGGGTTTGAATCCTAATAATAATAAAGGTATTGATAAATTTATATACTATATATGTATATGATGAGGAATTTTTTTGATCATTTTCTAATAATTTTGAAATTGCCGTAATTAATTTATTTATTTGAATTTGGAATTTACATATTTAACCGTATCGTTAATTTGGGAATAAATATATTCAAATCCCTTAATTTTTGGAATATATATTCAAATTCCTTAATTTTCAGAATATGATATATATACATGATTTGTTTTCAAAATTATCTACAAATAATAACAAAAAAGGGTTGGGCTTAACAAAAAGTTGAGACATGTCTTGCAAAATCATAATCATTAACCATTTTGTCTATCAATGACAACTACACTAATTTATTAAAAAATATTTCTTTTATACATTTCGTGAATATTTGCTCTTATGTTTAATTATTTTGATTTCAAATGAATATTCAATTAATCGACAAAGTTAATAGGAAGCTCAATGATATTCTTAAATAATCAATGAATTGAAATAAGTATAGGCTTAACAACTTCATTTGTTGAAATATTTGAAGATAAAGATTATTATAATGAAAACATAATAAATCACTATTAACATAATTATAGATATAGATATATAATTATTATATTTTTAATTCAACTTTTACATATTATTATTATTATTATTATTATTATTATAGGGGTCTAAGTATTTAGAGGTTTAAAGGCTAAGGGTTTAGGGTTTAGGGTTTTAGGGTTCAGAATTTAGGGTTTATGAGTCTAGTGGTTTAAGGGTGTAAAGATTTAGGATTTTCATATATGATGTATTTGCACGATCATGATAGTTTCTTTCAATTTTCTTTATTGTAATTTCAATTTTTTAATCCCCTCAAATATTTTAAATACATTAATAATTATTAATTTAAACTAGTTATCAATACCATTCAACTCGATCTTAGATAAAATAATCAAATAATGTGACCAACATGTGACACTATTCTCACAATTATAATTGCTTCTTTCTGTTTTTCTTTTATGAAATAATCGAGTAATGTGGTCAATATATATATTCTCACAATTATAGTTGTTTTCAATTTTCTAAATTTTAGCATCAATTTCACTAATATCTTATTATTTTTATACTATACTATATGCTTTTATGAAATAATCGAATTAATATGGTCAACATGTGACACTATTCTTACAATAATAGTTGTTTATATCAATTTATTTTCTATTTTTAGCATCAATTTAACTAATATCTTATAATTTTTATACTACAATATATTTTTATGAAATAATCGAATAATGTGGTCAACATGTTACACTACTCTCACAGTTATAGTTGTTTCTTTCAAATTTTTAATTTTTAATATCAATTTCACTAATATCTTATTATTTCTATACAACAATGTACTTTCATGAAATAATCGAATAATATGGTCATCATCTGATACTATTCTCACAATTATAGTTGTTTCTATCAATTTATTGTCTAATTTTTAGCATCAATTTCATAAATATCTTATAATTTTTATACTATAGTAAACTATTGTGAAATAAGCGATCAATGTTGTCACCGAGTGATACTTGTAACAACCGAATTTCTGGGTTTAAAAATTTCAAAAATAAAGAAGGAATAGTACGATAGAAACGAAAATAAAAAGTGAACATTGGTAATTGTCGATTTTGAGTAAATCGAATTTTCTCTCAAAAATTCGAATGAAATAATTTTTAATAGTAAATAAATATGTTTTAAGTATATTTTGGATATTATTTACACTAAGAAAGAAAAAGGAAATATTTTCCTTATTTGTTTGTTATTTTCGAAATTCATGAGAATAAGTGATTAAATTATGAATTAATATGTGATCACTTGATTTTATGTGATGAGTTGTCATGTTTATCTTGTAGTATATGATAAGATAATTATCTTGAATCCAAGTGTGATTTTGAAATTCATAGGTTTATATGATAAGGTTTGAAAATGACATTTTATGTGATAAGTATGCTATGATATTTTATAAAATGATAAGATAAGGTTATGACTAAGCATAGATAATGTTTCTCATAAAAATATGTGATAATGTGATAAGTATCATAGGAGATAATATCTTGGTTCTAGAAGCTCATTAATTTCGAAATTTAGGTATGATTTCATGTGATTTTCGAAAATCACAAAGCTTATGTGATAATTGTATAAAATAATTTATTTAATTATATACTTCATAAATATCATGATTTCTAGATCAATCTTATCTCCTAGAAATTTTACAAATTTCGAAATTAATAAAATAGGGTAAGAATGAAATTTTATAACATTTAATTCCTAGAAACCTTAGTTTTCGAAAAAATTGGGAAAATGCTTAAAATGTTCCAAAAATTTATTTTATGATATAATATCATTATATTTATATAATTACTCATGAAAATAAGATTGGTTATGAAAAGAATAATAGTTGGATAATTTATCCTTAATTTCGAATTATTTGCCGATTACTTTACTTTAGTACATAGAAATGATCTTAATTAATTTTCCTATGATTTATTTTATCATCTAAGATCTATATTATGTCACATAGATATTAATTAAAGAAAAAAATAAAATATGTAGCATATATTTATAAAGGGGCCGAAAATTTAGAAATTTATAGTGTGAAATGAAGAAATATCATGCTTTAATTAATGCTATGTTATTATTATTTGGATAAGATATTATTATAGGATAAGATAGACTATGTATCCAATTTGAACAAGTAACTATAGCATTTGTCTTGTAATAGGCGAAATTGTTGAAAATTAAGTGTGAACAAATGTGAAATCAAAATAAAAATCATAGTGTAAAATGTTGACTTTTCAAATATGTTGTTATCTTATAATATTAATATAGTATATAATAGTATAAAAATAAAATTTTCTTCCCCACAATATGAGAGCGCCGAACACACATAAATATATTATATAAAGTAATAAATTATTTATTCAATGATAATTATAAGCTATATTAATTAAATAATAAAATAACATAATAAACTATAGGATAAAATAAAATATTTATCTCTTATGAAAGGAGGTGGCCGAAAATTTAATGTAGATAAGGTATGAGTTGTAATGTTGATTTTAACAACTAGATATGTTATAATTTCAAAAAGATAAAGTATGATGAATAATTAAAGTATAAGATAAGAACAAAAATGATTCATTGACAACTCATAGGGTTCAAAAATTTAGAAGATAAAGGAGTTGTAATTTTTGACTTTATATTAAGATATTTTATAAAGTAATGATTAAATACACTTTATAACATCTATAAATATGAAACTACCCCCATTAATACCATACCAACCGAAAATTAGTGAGAAATAGGAAGAAAAATAGAGAGAAAAAAATAGAGAGTGTTTCCAAAAGTTCTCTTCGATCGTAGATAGAAAAACGTTGCCGACGTCAACCGAAAACAAATAGAAGGTTAGAAACCTTACTACTCTTATTATTTTATGCAAAAATATTAGAAAATCATATGTGATATGTTTTGTTACATGCTTTCGAAAAATATGTGACATTCGTGAAATTTATACTATGTGTCGAAGTTATGAATTAAATATGTTTATATAACGTTTATAAGCATGAATTATGATTTAATACAAAATTAAGCATGTATTACAAATACTATGTCATAACCGAAAATAGGCACAGGTTATATGTTGATGTACATGAATTTTAATTGTTGTTTTGAACATGAAATAATGATAGTTATTCATGTTTAGAATTTTATGATTTTATGTGGAATTCTTTGGAAAAATATGAAATAGTATGAGATGATGATTTCGAAAAATAAATAAAGAATGAAATATTGATGTACAAGTTATATATGATAAATATTATATCATATTATTAATATATGATAATAATAATAATAATATATTATGTAAAAAAAATTCGGAAAATATGTTGAATTTTTCGAAAATTGTGAAGAAAAGAATTTGATGTCTCGTGATGTGTGATATGTAGATCATATGATATGATACGTGAAACGTAGAGACATATAAGTACGTGACTGTGAAATACGTAAAATTTAAGCGTATATGTAAACTAAGAATTAAAGTCAGTACGTAACGACGTTAGGTATGAAATTAAGATTCATACGTCACGCCGAATGGTAAAAATAGGATATTATATCTTTTCAAGACGCAATAGGTATAATAGTAGTTAAGGTATGAAAATAGGATCCTTAAAAGGATTGATGTAGTAAGTCCGTTATTTCGGATCGATGATTATCGGAAAAGTATAACGATGTACTAAACCTCGTTTCTCACGTTGAAAAGGGTTCTGCTCAGAGGAGAAAGAAGACGACAATTAAGTACTAGTGACGTAAGAACTTTAAGTTCTCGAGGTGAGCTTTCTTATCAAAATCATTTACGAGCTTTCTTGGAAAATCATTTACTGTTATTGCTTTACTGTTTTTCTGCAAATGATAAAGTACGATATTGTCTGCCAAAAATGTTTTATGTTTTGTATATGTCCATTCGGGTTGCCTGGGGCAACAAGAAAAGTATTACGAATTCGGATCCTAAGTTTGGAGGTGAAGGCGGAATCCTAGCTTAGGGTTGTGTACACTTGACACGAACCGAGTTACGGTCAGTTGTTTGACCTCGAACCGTTCGCGGTCGGTCGTGCGTCGGGTGAAGGAGGCCTCCTCCCATGCGTTAATCCATAGCCGACTTGGAATATATGTTGTGATGTGAAAATGCTGCTTGACGATGTTTTGTGAAAGTAATGAAAATGTATTTAGTAAGCATAAGGCCTTTTCAAACAAAACCTTGTGTCTTCTTGTGATGTAGGCGACAATATTTCGTAAAGTATAAATGTTTTCGGCATGTGTCCACCGAGTGCATTATTTGTACTCACCGCATGTTTGTTTTAAATGTGCGGAGTTGAGCGGGTGATAGAACGAGCGAGAGTTGGCGGAATCTTTGTTAAGTATGAAGTATTTTGGTTCACCTTGAGAATGCATCTCCATATGCATGTCTCACACGTTTATTCATTGCCAAACTCTTGAGACGCTGTTATCTTTTGTTACTATGATCAGCTTTGTAGAAGCTGCTGTTTTGTTGAAACCTTGGAACCATCTTATTTATATATAAACTATTTTGATCCGTCATGATTCTCGTTTCTGTTTGGAACATCTATATTTCTTCGTAGATGAAATAAGTTGAAACCCTTATTCTTACATATTCACTTAAACCGAACCCCAAGTCACGGTCCGGTAAGGTTTAGCCAAACCGGGTTGTGACAATACTATTCACACTATTATAGTGGAACATTACACAATTCTTAGTATTAATTTAGACAATTGTACATTGCACGACCATTGTACATTGCACGGCCATTGTCGATGCAGGGTGTCACCCACTCCTTGTCGGATATCATGCGTCTGACGCATATATCATATTTTTCAACCGTACGTTTTATGTCATTTGTCAGGTGCAGTGCGTTGGACGCCCATTGTAGGGTGTCATGCGCCAGACACATGAGGCCGAGCGTAGGACGTTAGGTGTTAGATGCCCTTATCGGATATCGTGCACCCCACACATAGTGTCGGGCATCGGACGTTGGATGATAGCGCCCCTTGTCGGGTGTCCTGCAACCAACGCATGATGTTAGACGTCGGATACCATTTCTCTAATATCTGATATTTCAACCGAACAAATTGTAGAATATATATAATATTTATATTATTTTCTTATCATTTGAATTAATGAATAGTGATACATATTTTCTTACAATATATAATTAAAATAATTTAAGACTTATAAAAAAAACTAGAATGCGGCTATTTCATAGTTCATATTTTAATCAGGATAAAAGAACATTTGTTAAAAAGAGATTAAGTATCCCCACAAAAAATATTTAGAAAAGAAAAACATTAAAAAAGGAAATAAAAAGTTGGAAAAAAATAGTGTACAAAAAATTGTGCACAATGATTGCATTATGAAAACATCATAAATCTTATCCTAAAATATAAGATCAAATTTGTTATGATGAATTAATAAGAGATTTATTTATAAAATAAGTCAATCATTTTTTGAGGCGTATGAAATAATCTGTTAAAATTAGGATGAATAAATTAAGGCAATTTGTTAAATAAATTACGGATGAATAACAAATTTTGATGTAAATATGTTAAATGTAATAGCAAAATTAAGAAAATTTGTTAGGATATACTTCATCCGTCCACCAAAAGTTTGCATTTAATTATTTTTTAGGAAGTCCATCAAAAATTTACTTTATTTCATTTTTGAAAACACCAACTACTCACAATCTACCATTTATTTATACAAAAAACACATGCCCCACCTTTTTACTCCAATTATCCATTAATATATACATTTATTATCTTCACTCATTTTACACTAATTATAATTTATTAAAATCCATGTCACCAAAAGCACTTTTGATGGACGGATGAAATATTTTCTAAAAAACGTGTATAAAATAGCAAGAAATAATTGCTTAAAATATGTAACGGGCATATTAATCATTAAATAATATAATTATAAAATGATTTATCAAAATCAAACTTTTAGGGATATTATGTAACTACATAATATATACAAAAATCATTATCCTAATAATAACAAAGAAATTAATTGTCCACTTGTTATATATCCATTGGAATTTTCACTATCTCGACGAGATATTAAGCCCGTTGAACTAATTAACCTTTTTAGCAAATTCTAACTGGACCTTTAAATTTACGAAAAAACTTTTATAACATTTCAACTAGTTATTCGGTCCAAAAATGTTACACGTTTTCTCGGGAATCTTTTTCGATTTTGTGATGGTGTTTTTTTCAAAATGATCTCCTTATATTGACCTTTATTTTTCATTTTCTTTTCACCTGGGCGTTGGGTTTTTTAGCACAATGAACACAAACCGTCGACGTTATTTCATTTTTTTTGAATTCATGAAAAACTCACAACGGTTACCTGGATTGTACATAGGATAAACCCTATGTTACTATGGAATAGTCTACGAAAACCTGAGTTTTTTAGCACAATTAACACACATCACCGATGTTACTTTTTTTTTAATTCATGGAGAACTTACAGCCGCTATTTTAGATACGCATTGGTAAATCCACGTTCATATGGAATAGTTTACAAAAATCAAATATGATAAGCTTAGACCTATAGAGACATTAGTAAGATTCATACATGTGATATTTTGGTCACATGAACCCACTTTACCACTAAGTTATCCCAAAGGGACTCCAAACGCTACTTTTTGCTCAATAATTGAGTTGCCATATTGAAAATTCGTGTTTGTTTCTATTTCGTAAATTTCGTATGTGCTTTAGTGTCTGTACTCATACACTAAAATTTGCATTATAACAACTCAACAAGAGAGATGAGGAAGTGCTCTTGTGCGAGACACGCCTAGCAATTTTCTTTTTAATTTTGAGGTCCAATTTCAACGGTTTTTGGCCCGAAACCTATAGGTTTGACATATTGTAATTTACTCGGCCTCTCGTAGTAGGGGTGAGAATCGGTTGGTTCGGTTAGCAAACCAAATTTCGATTAATCAAACCGATTAACCAAAATAGATAACCGAACCGATACCAATCGGTTAATCGGTTAACCGATTAACCGATTCGGTTAGTCGGTTCGGTTATCGGTTAACCGAAATTAAAATTAAATTTAAAAAAAAATAAAAAAAAATAAAAATTACAAAAATTAACCGAAAATAACCGAAAATAACCGAATTAACCGAAAATAACCGAAATAACCGAGATTATTTCAAATATTACAGAAATTATAATATTAAATTAAATAATTTTTACCTAATAATTAAATAAATAAATTAATTAATTAATTTCGGTTAATCGGGTATAACCGTCGGTTAATCGGTTATACCCGATAACCGAAATTCACTTGCAATGGGAACCGATAACCGAACCGAAACCGAAAAAATCGGTTATCGGTTAACCGATAACCGACTTTTTCGGTTTCGGTTATCGGTTAACCGATAACCGATACCCGTTTAAGCACCCCTATCTCGTAGTATAAATATTACTATTGTGAAACCTAAAATTGTAATTTTACTTTTTTACCACAATATATGTGGCCATGGTAATAGTGGATAAACATATAGAACGACACAAGTCAAAAGTAGTTAGGCAGCCCTATAAGAACTAAAGAAAGTTAATTCGTGCAAGAGGTGAGCTAAGCCAATAATATTACAATGTACTATTATATAAGAGGCTATAGTCATCCATTCCGGCATATCAATCAGTACTGTGTGCATATATATACATATATAAAAAATAATGTTGCATCCATGCCACGTGAATCTGTATATCAATTTAATATTTACCACATGATAAGTTTTATAGATACATATACCACGTCACCGGTCACCCAAACAATATCCAGATTAGCCTTTTCTGGTTGAAATCCAAAATTAATTAAACTTTGAAAAGACTGAGCCTCTAATTTGAATAATTTTGATATCCATATTTTTCTGCAGAAAGTGATATTGGGTATTCAATTTGATGTAAAAGCAGGGTTGTAAGTTATAAGATTCTTTGTAATTTCTGTATAGACTGATAAACATAATTTTTCTCTCACAGCATGCACACAAGTGGTAGTCTGGTTCATAATACCTAACTATATATATATATATATAGAGGATAGATCATATAATCATGCCCAATGAGATAGTATGTAGTCTCAATCTCATCCACTCATCTCATAGATCCTATGGTTCAGATTTTTCGGACTTTTTAAGCTTAATTTCGCTGATTTTCGCTTCATTAAGGGTAGATTAGTAATTTGATTTGTTATTTGAGTGCGAAAACAAAAATGCATGCAGTTGAACCGCATAATGCATTTAAATGGACAAAAATGCATGCGTTGAACCGCATAATGCATGTGTTGAAGCTTCGCTGGCGCCCAAGATGCGCCGCGCCCAAAGACGCTGGCGTGCCCAACGTGTGCTCGTGTCGCAGCGTCGCTCCGGTGCTCGTTCGCGCACCGTTGGCTCGTATTTTTACGTTTTGTTAAATGCATGAACATGCTTTGTTAAATGCATGGACATGTTTTGATCAATGCATGAACGTGCTAAGTTAAATGCATATTTGCTTTGTGAGAACATGCATTTTATGTTTTGTTCAATGCAGTTTCATGTTTTGTTCAATACATTTTTATGGTTTTCGACACCAAATCTATCATCCATCATTCTATAACAATTATGTCGTCTCTTTCACAGGTTATCGGCGAATTCGCCGTGAATCACCGTCATAACCACCATATTTCTCGATTCTTCAATCATCTATCAAATTCATCTTATATTTTTTCTTAAAATCCATCAATTTTGTTCCTCAATTTTTTCTTCTTTTTATTTCTTTCAAAATCATTATTTGTAGTTGTTTGTGTATCTTGTTGTTGTTCGCCGGAGTTGCCTCCACATCGCCGGCGGTGTGCCGTCAGTCTCCGTGCCGCCGTCGTCGTCTGCCGCGTCAAGGAGGAGAAGAAGGTCGATTTGTTTTTCCATTTGCCCTTGCAAAATTAAAAGAAAAAGAAAGAAAAGGCTGCCGCGTGTCGTCACCACGTGGTGTGCCACGTGTTCAAAATGTGGTCTAGATTGAGTCTACATACTATCTCGGGACCGGATACTACGGAACCCAACCCTATATATATATATATATATATATATATATATAGTGATAGTGAGGTTCAAATAAGAATCATTTTAAAGTGTGAATATAAGAACTAAATAAATTCGTAGTGAAATTGATAAATTTACGGGAAAAGTTACTGAATCTACAATATTCGAAGTTTTCGCTTGGGTTCGAATCCCATGAGGAGCGAAAATTATATTTTTTTTTATTCAGAGTTGTTTTCCCGACGGATTTATCAACTTTCACAGTGAATTTATCAATTTTTGGTTCTTACGTTCATACTTTAAAAATAGTTCTCACGTTAACATCATCTCTATATATATATTACACAAGTGAGATTCAAATAAAAATCATTTTTAACGTGAGAACTACAACTACGAAAATTTGTTATGAACAAAATGAATTCGCTATAAAAGTTAATGTATCTACTGAGAAAGTTACTGAACCAAAATGAGCAAAATTTCACTTAGGGTTCAAATCCCATTAGAAACAAAATTTTTATTTTTTTAGATTCAGTAACGCTTTCAACAGATTCATCAACTTTTACACTGAATTCATTTTATTTTCGCGATAAAAATGATTCTAAAGTTAACTCTCCCTTATACATAACACTTTACATATTGCCATATATATAAGCTAAATTATATCATTTCTCATACATTCTTCCCAACCACCTAGCACAGAAGATAATGTTACGGTAAACCAAAAAACACTCGTAAAAAATCAGAGTAGGTTTTAACTGCAAGCTTTGTAATTTAGTGACGTATATTTCATTTGGAAGGTTAAGAAATTAGAGTACGATAAATCAATATTATCCCAAACTCAAAAGAAAATGGAAAATGAAGTGGTCTAATAATTGGTATTAACCTAAGAGAACACATATATACATGTTATATTAATCTAAAATGTGACGCTTCCACCAAAGACCATTCTGGGAACTTCAAGATCAACGTTCTTCTTTTCTTTAATTAATTAGTTATATTTTATTCAGATGGCTCTAAAATATGTACACTCTTGAAGCTGCTGCACATGCATCATCCTATCAGCAAAGTCTATCTTGCAGCAAATCTTCCTCGTGATATACTTGCAACTTTTGATAGTTGAATAAGTGAGAATAATTAAGTTAGATGATTGCTCACTTATTGTGATCAATAACATGTTGCTGATTGATATGGGGATTGAAATGTCTAATTTTGCACACCTTAATCCCTAATTATGCATCGTTTTGTTAAGTTCACTTCCCATTGACATTAGAGTTAATTTTGTGTTTGATGTTTCTGCTATATATTGATTTCGGAAACTAAAAGGTAGGGGTGTGCACGAGCCGAATCGAATCGAACCGTTCAGTTTCGGTCTGTTCGTTTCGTTTTTTGAGAAAATCGATTTTCGGTTCGGTTCAAATTTTCAATTAAAATCGGTTTTCGGTTTTATATTTTAGGTTCGGTCGGTAACCCAGCCGAAAATATTATTTTTATATATTTATATATTTTATATAATGTTTAATTAATATTTTACTTAATAATTAGGATTAAAATATATATATATATATATATAATATGTTTTGGTCGGTTTTTCAGTCCGACCGAAACCGCCGAAATTATAAATTGGTTCGGTTCGGTTCAAAAAAATATGTTCGATTCGGTTTTCGGTTTGAAAAATTTCGGTCGATCGGTCGAACCGATCAACCTGAATACACACCCCTACTAAAAGGCGAGACCTAAAAATCGGTAACTAATTAATCATTTTTAAATTTAATGTTTTTTAGATAAGAGTTGATTAATCAGTTACTGTGCTTACTCAACTTATGACCGTCGCAGTGGATTAAAGTACCATTTTAACTTCTTTTTTTGTTATTTCGAGATTCTTGATTGTATATTTATCATGTTTTTCTTTTAGCTAGTTATGTTCTTTTAGTTTTTGAATTAGTTGATGTCAGATCAGTGGCGGAGCCAGGAAATATTTTCTGGGGGTCCAATTAATAATAATTTTAAAAGATAATAAAATAAAATTATAAAATAATAATAATTTAAATAGTATAATGAGTTTATTATAATCCTTTTAGAATTTTGATTGATAATATTAATTCACATATAAAACTTTATTATTTGCATATATCTTTTATTTTATCAATATAAAATAAATTATAGAAAAAGAAAAGAAATAGCATTTTATCAACATAAAATAAATTATAGAAAAAAGAAAAATGAAAGAAAGATAAAGGAAAATAAGTATAGGAAAAGAAAAAGGAAAATATGTAGCTAAGAGATATCTAACCAAGATCTCCTAAATGAGAGATGAAAATCATAACCTATTAGATTACAATAGATTTAGTTATTAAATGTTAAATATCTATAGAAAGAGCATATATGTTTAGCTAAGAGTTAATTCACATATATAGTGTTATTATTATATATATTTTATTTTATCAAAAGAAAATAAATTATATAAGAAAGAAAAATGAAAAAGATCCTAAAATGAAGAGAAAAAAAGGAAAGAAAGAAAAAGAAGAAAAAAACAAAAAGAAAGAAAGAAGGAAAAAGAAAAGAAGGAAATAAAGAAAGAGATGGAAAAAAGGAATAGAGAAGATAAAAAAAGGGGGGAAAGAACGCAGAACTTCCGCCAGAAGAGAAAAAGGAAAAAGGAAGAAAAGAAAGAAAAAAAAAAAAGGAAGAGCGCCGCCAAGATTCGAACTCGGGACATTCCTAAAATATAGATGAATCCTAACCAGCAGACTAAACAAACTTCTTTAAAATGTTTTAACATATTAAATATATAACTAGTTTTGCAAAAAAGTTGGGGGACCCGCCTCAGGCCTAACGCTCCGCTCATCGTGTCGATGATCTCATCAAATTAATTAATATGACTTCACATTCTAATAATTTTTGTAGGAGTCTCATGCATGAGGTCAGTGAGGATCATTCGATCATTTATATGCATTAAAATATGCAAAACGTAAATATAATGTGATGAGAGATCAAAGTCTTTGAATAAAATCCAGTAATTACATGGATTGTGTCCGTTAAAGTATATCGCATTGATTAATTTAAAGAGTAGGGCAACATATAGCCAGTTTTGGCATGATTATTATAATAGAATGGCTTGAAAAGACGGGCATCAATAATTAAGCCCATTCTCAATTTAAAAGGGATAAAAGTTGAATCACAAGTGATAAGATAATAATTGAGGAATATCCACAGCGGTTATGGATTCCCATGATATAAAAAAAAAATATGCATGTCCACACATACACAAGTCACGTGACTGTTTACTAAGTGTGATATAACAAAATAGATAAAACAAAAAAATTATAATCCAATTTTTACAATTTATTTTGACAAATCAATTAATTTTGAATTTATTTGATCATTTAATCAGTTCAATCATATACGTGTAATATCTATCTTATTATACTTATTAATGTCTCTTTACAAAAAAGTACCTCTCATTGATGCAATAATGTGATTTTTATTCTTTATGAGATCCAGAATAACTAGACAAAATTATACTTTGGACAAATCCCTACTTCTATATCTAACAATCAAAACATATGCATTTCTTATGTTCCATAAAACGGAAAAAAAAAAGAATTTATACAGAAAACTCCAAACTTGAGGCGTATGCTTATGCGGAAGAGTAGTAACTATTTGATAGGTTTGAGAAGTTTCAACGTGGCACAAAAAGTGTAGGAAAATCTGATTTTAACCATCTCCCGATGATTTATCTTGAATGTTTAATTCACTATACATTGATTATATTCCTAGCATGCACATATATAATTAATTGCAACACGTTGGTGTTTTCTCGTGTTTAACTGGGAATTTGTCAGGCAAGAATTGGATCAAGACTCGTGCTTTGATCTTCTGGATTGTGTCTCGATTGCCTAAACTCCAATGTCGAGTGAGGACAATCTATGAAGAGTGCTACAGAAATTCGCCTTCTTCCTTCCCTAGAGATTCTCGAAAATCCTCACTATGTGAATAGTAATTTTCGAATTTTTCTTCTTTAGATCATCGTTTGATTTTCTCTCACCTTATATTTATAATGCAACCCTAAATCCTATCGAGATAGAATTTTGCATATCTAATAAATATAATAATATCTCTTAAGATAGAGAGGATCAAAACAGATTCCCAATGGGACTCTAAGGGAGGTGGACGAAAATCATCAAGCTACAGGCATTTGATGGGCTAACCCAGGGATCAAATGCAAGGAATAAAGATGAGCCTCAAATAAATTAATTATCTTATATTCAGCACAGAACATAAATTAATTCATAAACATTTATTCATGCCACTAGAGAATAAATGCTGACTTACCCCTTTATTTTCGAAGTTGAGTCGGGCTCGCACTTAGACATAATGAATCCCCGTATTTAAGATATCGCACGTCCATTGATTATTTACAACGTTCTGACTGCTTAAAATAATTAATATCTTTAATTCCTTAAGTAGTACCATTCAACCTTATTATTGTACTTGAGATAACTCAATCTGCAGGGTTTAGTAGAATAAACCTTTTGAGCTCCTTAAGAGGACATCATCATCCTAAATGGATACGGTGACTCGACACAAGTAACTAGCATGACATACAAGACTGCCACCACCCAAGATGCAGAGAATCTTGGGTTATCTCATGTAACCATCACCCATAACAAGTCAAAGTGATGGTCAGTAACTCATACTCACCTAATACCTTATCGAGGTTTAGATCAACGTAAAGTCACCGAGATCTAGGTTCTTCAAGACGATCAGATAGAAGAACTCATCTCACTGTGATCCATTAATACGTCAGAGACGTACCAGCATAGACAAGCAACCAAGTCAAGTCATTTCTTATCTATACCGCAACCTATACCGACAACTCGTCCTCAAGTTGTATCAGCTGTGATTCTTTTTATATCTCATTAAGCTTGACCAATCATACAGACTTTTGTGATCTACAACACACTGTATGATCTAGCTTATATATGAGATAAATGGACATACATATGCAATCAAGTAAACAATTCAGATAGGAGATTGTAATATTGGTAACAGAAAACATTGTATACAAGGTCAACCAAAACTGCTTCCAGTATACAAATCCAACAATCTCCCACTTATACTAAAACAAACTTTTAGTATACAATGTGTCTCTCTACTAGCTATTACAAACAACACCATCACTTTGCTTCTTCCACTTCTACAAAAGTTTCCTTTGTAAGTGGGTGCCATTTTGCGCAATCAAAGTCCTCGAATATGCTCTTCGTAGATTTTTTGCGGCAGGCTCTTCGTGAATGGGTCAGCTAGGTTATCTGCAGTACCAATCTTCTCAATCAACACATCTCCTCGTCTAACGATTTCTCGTATGACATGGTACTTTCTATTTATGTGTTTAGTTGCCTTGTGGGCAAACCAGGTACCACATCTAGATCCATAAGGTAGTTCTTGAACCATACAACCTCTTTAGCAGCCTCCGAAGCGGCTACATATTCGGTTTTTATGGTAGAGTCCGTAATGCATCGCTGCTTTGCACTCCGCCAGGATATGTCTCCTCCTCCCAAGGTAAACACATAGCCTGAGGTAGACTTCTTCTCATCACGATTAGCTTGGAAATCCGAGTCTGAATAACCCAAAGGCATTAGACTATCTTCTTGGAAAACTAGCCTATAATCTCGAGTCATTTTCAGGTACTTGAGTATATACTTTACCGCAGTCCAATGAGCTTGTCCAGGGTTAGACTGATATCTAGCTACTATGCCTACCGCATAGCAGATATCGGGTCTTGTACATAGCATTGCATACATGAGACTTTCTACAACGGAAGCGTAAGGAACCTGTCTCATTTCCTCTATCTCCTTTGCAGTCATATGTGACTGCTCCTTAGATAAAGGAACACCATGCCTGAAATGTAGCAATCCTTTCTTGGCGGTCTGCATACTAAAACGAGTAATTACAGTATCAACGTAAGACGCCTGAGATAAGCTCAACATTTTCTTCTTGCGATATCGGTAAACCTTGATTCCAAGAATGTACGCTGCATCTCCAAAGTCTTTCATTTGAAACTGATCGGATAATCAACTCTTTACGTCTGATAACAGCTTCACATTGTTGCCAATTAGAAGGATGTCATCTACGTAAAGTGCAAGAAATACCACGTCATTGTTGACATCCAAACGATACACACAACTTTTTCTAGGTAACTGGGTAAATCCATTCGACTTTACCACCTCGTCAAAGCGTAAGTTCCATGATCGGGAAGCTTGTTTAAGTCCATAAATAGACTTCGTAAGCTTCCATACTAGATGCTCTTCACCCTTCACCACATAACCTTCGGGTTGCTGCATATAGATGTCTCTACCTACTTCAAGGTAACCGTTTAGAAAATCGATTTTCACATCCATTTGCCAAACCTCAAGGTTTAAATGGCCTGCTGTGGCCAGAAGAATTTTGATGGACTTGAGCATTGTTACAAGCGAAAAGGACTCATCGAAATCGATGTCCTCAATCTGAGGGTACCCTTTCTCCACAAGCCTGGCTTTAAAAGCCGAAACCTCTTCATCTGAATCTCTCTTCCTCTTGTATACCCACTTATTACCCATAGCTTCCTTGCCATCTGGTAGAGGTGTATTTTCGTATACATCCATAGCTGTTATGGACTCAATTTATAAGTCCATAGCGGTGTGCCATGATCTTGCATCTATGTCTTGTATCGTCTCACAGTATGTCCGTGGGTCGATTATGTCTCGTGGGTCGATTATAGCTTGCTCGAACAACCCTTCGACAAGGCACGGCATAATGGCAACGATGGATACAGTAACTTGTGGTTCTTTATCTTGTACAACTTGTTGGATATGTGCCACTTGTACGGTCGGTATCTCCAGTGGAACTCGACCCACTTCAATTTCTTGAAGTATTTGGTGTCGATCCCTCCCACTAAACACGATATCTCGTACCTTTGGTTTAATCGGTGGCGGAATACAATCATCTTCTAATTCTTGAAGAATGATTTCAACTTTGGATTTATGGTTTTTCATATAATCATCTTCTAAGAATCGGGCATTAGTGCTAATAATGACCTTTTGATCCTTAGGACTATAGAAATAACCACCTTTCGTTCCTTTAGGATAGCCAATAAACAGCCTTGCTTCAGATCTAGCCTCCAACTTGTCAGCTTTCTTGTTCAGCACATGTGTTGGACTGCCCCATATCCTTATGTGGTTTAAACTAGGCTTGCGCCCAAACCACAACTCGAAAGGGGTCTTTTCGACTGACTTGGATGGTACTAGATTGAGCAAATATGCTACTGTTTCTAAGGCATACCCCGAACGAAGTATGCAATGTTGCATAACTCATCATTGATCTAATCATTTCTAAGAGAGTCATATTTCTTCGCTCTGACACACCATTTTGCTGTGGTGTGCCCGATGTAGTGAGCTGTGAGGTAATCTCACACTGCACCAAATAGTCCATGAACTCGTGACTGAAGTATTCACCACCGCGATCTGACCGCAGTGGCTTGATACTTCTTTGGCTCCGTAACTTGAGTAATCGTCAATGAAAGTATACTTGAGATAACTCAACCTTATTATTTTACTGAGATAACTCGTTACTAAGGTTACCACTCAACCTTATTATATAACTCAACCTGCAGGGTTTAGTAGAATAAACCTTTTGAGCTCCTTAAGGGGACGTCATCATCCTAAACGGATACGGTGACTCGACACAAGTAACTAGCATGACATACAAGCACTGCCACCACCCAAGATGTAGAGAATCTTGGGTTATCTCATGTAACTCTCACCCATAACAAGTCAAAGTGATGGTCATGAACTCATACTCACCTAATACCTTATTGAGGTTTAGATCAACGTAAAGTCACCGAGATCTAGGTTCTTCACGACGGTCAGATAGAAGAACTCATCTCACTGTGATCCATCAATACGTCAAAGATGTACCAGCATAGACAAACAACCAAGTCAAGTCACTTATCTCTACATGACTATACCGACAACTCGTCCTCAAGTTGTCTCGGTTGTGATTCTTTTATATCTTATTAAGCTTCGACCAATCATACGGACTTACGTGATCTACAACACACTGTATGATCTAGCTTATAAATGAGATAAATGGACATGCATATGCAATCAAGTAAACAATTCAGATAGGAGATTGTAATAGTGGTAACAGGAAACATTTTATACAAGCTCAACTAAAACTGCTTCCAGTATACAAATCCAACAAAAAGTGCTTACACAGAGGAAATGAGTAAAATCCTTATACGCAACAACGACTCTTGGTTCTGGTTAGGGTGTGTATCAACCGAATCGAATCGAATCGAAAAATCGATCGAATCGATAATTTTTAGTTCGGTTTTTAAGAAATTCGATTTTCGATTCGGTTCAAAATTTTAATTAAAATCTATTTTCGGTTAGGTTATCGGTTTTGTATTTTAGGTTAGGTCGGTAACCGAACCGAACCGAAATATTTTTTTATATATTTATATATATTATATAATAATTAATTAATATCTTAATTAAATAATTAAGATAAAAATATGTTTATTTAGAAAAAATATATGTTTTCGGTTTTTGGTCCGGTTTTTTGGTCAAAAATAAACCGATTTTCAATTTGAAGAATTTGGATCGGTCGATCGACCGACCGACCTATGCACAACCTTAGTTCTGGCGGGGCTTCAATGTGTTAGTTGTACCACCTCACCTTTCAACATTTTAAATTACAATTATGTCCTTCCATCACAATACATTGTCATTTATATAATTTATTTTAAATGATACCATATTTAGGGTTTAATTTTATAATATGATAGATTATAAAATATATATTTAAAATTTGAAGAATAGAATGGTCAAATAAGTTCTAAGTTGGTTAATGTATCAAAATAAACGATAAATTAACTTGAATTAATGTTAGTTATGCATCCCGCTCTCCTAACTAAATAAAACTAATAATAATAATTATAATAATAAAATATAACACAATATATGATTCATAGTTCTAAAAATTAAATTAAGATTTCTTAAGGAATAAGAATTTAATTTCTTAAAATTAGTTAATAATAATAATAATAATAATAATAATAATAATAATAATAATAATAAATGTATAAGACACAACAAAAAAACACTACTAAATTAAAATTACAGTTTGCATTTCTATAAAATATAATATTTCATTCGTCCCGTTAATATTGGCTCATTATTTTTGGATATGTGGATTAAGAAGAGTTGCATTTTATGTATAAAATATAATGTTGTACAAAATTCGAGACACTTTTTAGTGTAAAATTATTTCCTTTTGTGGTATAGGCCAATAATAATGGACAACCCAAAATAATATATAAGTCAATATTAGCAGGGCGGGGGGAGTATTAAATATGCAAGTATGTAAGAATTTTAAGAATGAAAATTAAAGAATACCTAATTAGAAAAGCTTGAAAATAGTAATCTTAGAAAAATGCACTTCTTTCCTTGTATTCAATATTCTTATTACTTTCTTTATTTTTTATAATTTCAACCAAATTTTAGAATTTAAAATTTTAGAATCAGATTACATTATGAGAACAAAATATGTGCCAATTAAATAGGCACTCACAATATTATAATTACAACAAATAAGAGATACATGGTATTGTTAGTTGCTACAATTTTAAAATCATATTATAATGATAAATCAATACAAATATTATGATATATAAATTAATGAGTCATATGTGAAGGGAAATCTTATATGTGAAGGGAAATCTTAGTTTACTCATATTTTCGAAGATCTATCTTGAATGTTTAATTCACCATATGTTGATTATATTCTTATCATGCTTCTATATAGTTAATTGCAATATATAGGTGTTTTTCGTGTTTATCTACGAATTTGGGAACAGTAAATCAATTGCAGACTCCAGCTTTGATCTTCTAGACTGTTTTTCAGATGCTTATTAATCTCTGAGTTAGAGCAATATATGGAGAACACTGTAAAATTCCATCTCCTATTTTCTTCTTGTTATTTTCAAAAATCAGTACATAATAGGATAATCTGATTTTCTCATACCTTGTATTTATAATGTTTTTCCTAGAATCTATTTAGATAAGACTCTTGCATTTCTAATAAATACAATAATTATCTCAAATCCATGAAGATAATTCTTATTTAGAATAATTATTTCTTGATATGTAATAATATCTATGTAGATATAGAAGATATATTAAAATATTACATAAATCAGAACAGAATCCCAGTGGAACGCTATATAGTGTGGATGAAATTCTAGTAGCCCCGGGCCTTGATAGACCAATCCAGTGATCAAATACAAGGAATAAAAATTGGCATATAATGAATTAATTATCTTATATTCAGTCTAGAATATAAATTAATAGATAAAAATTTATTCATCCCACTAGAGAATAAATACCGACCTATCTTTTTATTATAGAAGTTGAGTCGGCATATACTTGACTAACGAATCCCCGTATTTAAGATATCGTACGTCTATTAATTATTTATAGCATTCTAATTGCTTAAAATAATTAATCTCTTTAATTCCTTAAGTAGTACCACTTAATCTTATTATTGTACTTGAGCTAATTCAACCTGCATGGTTTAGTACAATAAACCTTTTGAGCTCCTTAAGGGACCGTTATCATTCTAAACAGATATGATGACTCGATACAAGTAACTAACATGAGATACAAGCACTGTCACCATCGAAGATACGGAGAATCTTGAGTTATCTCATGTAACCCTCACCCATAACAAATCAAAGTGATGGTTAGTAACTCATACTCACCTAAAACATTATCGAGGTTTAGATCAACGTAATGTCACCGATATCTAGGTTCTTCACGACGGTAAGATAGAAGAACTCATCTAACTATGATCCAACAATACGTCAAGACGTACAAGTATATACAAACAACAAAGTCAAGTTACTTCTTATCTATACTGCAGCATATACCAACAACTCGTCCTCAAATTGTCTCAGTTGTGATCTTTTTAATATCTCAACTAGCTTAACCAATCATATAGACTTTTTTTTTAACTTTCACACACTGTATGATCTAACTTTTGTATAAGATAATTAGACAATATATACAATCGAGTAAACAATTTAGAGAGGAGATTGTAATAATGATAATAGGAAATATTGTATACAAACTCAATGATTTTGTTTTCGGTATATATATCCAACACTATGTCACTGACTATGTTGCAAACACATGACTAGACAATATTTGATTGAGTCGCCACTTGTATCTGTTTTGCATATTTTGTCTTGTTTCACCTTGTTTGTTTTTAACGATTTGATTCCTTTTCGATTTAAATTTGAATATCTTTTATTGGAATCATGTTCGTTTTCGTTTTGTGTAGGGAATGTTCGCGTTGAACCATTTTGTGCCTAAAAAGCGCACCCAAGCGCCGGACTCGACGTAGCCGGCGCTGGGTGCGCATCGCGTCGCAATGAAGTGAAGTGAAGACCCGCGTCCGGCGCTACGACGCGTCCGGCGCTGGGTTCCTGTCTAGAGAGTGCCCGCGTCCGGCGCTGGCTCGCGTCCGGCGTTGGGTGCCCGAAGCTGAAATCGTCCCGAGACTCGTCGCGTTCGGCGCTGCGTTGCGTCCGGCGCTGCCCAAGTTGGAGTTCGTCCCGAGAGCTCGCGCGTCCGGCGCTGCGAATGATTTGAAGTTAGTCCAGAGACTCCACGCGTCCGACGCCGGCTTCCGGCGTCCCGAAGTCGACGAAGTTCGCGCTCGCGTCCGGCGCTGGGCTGCTAGCGTTTCGCTTTGTCTTTGAACGCGCGCGTCCGGCGTTGCGCGTATTTTTTTCGAGCGCTATATATATGATTTAAAACGCGGAAAACCTAGCTTCTATTTTTTATTTCTTTCAGTTTTTTCTTTCGGGCGCCTCCCTCCTCTCCGAGAACAATTCATCCTTTTAGTTTCCTAAGTATTCCTTTGCTATTGGTAATTCAAAATTATTGTAAGGATTATTGTTATTGAATTTCAACTCCTGAATATCAATTCCATCATTCGTTCCTTTTCATAAGATTTCTTTATCGCTTTCCATCATTTTCTCGTATTTCTTTGATTATGATTTCTATGCTTTGAAATTGATTAATATTGGTATTGATTTAATTATTCTTGTCTTGTCTTTATTCTCTTCGATTTATGCCTAGGGTTCATCATATTGATTATGTGTTCTTAAATCTAGGGTTTAATTATTGTCTAGATAATTTCTTAGCTTTCGTTATTTTCGTCTAGTTAGTCGGTAGTTAAAGAGTGACATCAGTCCCAAACCACAATTAGAGTGTTTAGTTTTTTTTTTGTTTTGTGTGCGATGTCGATAGAGCCCTGTTTAGCATTCCTTGTGAATACGACTTAGGTTAGTTTATTAATCTAAAATGACTTCATTCTATTGCAAGCAAGTTAGGTAAAAAATAAGTTGGAACAGTATCCACAAATGTGTCCCAACTCCTAGTAACTATACAAGTGCAACAAGTAAAAGATACACGGTATTGTTAATTGCTAACTTATGATCAGACACGTCCTATTTGATTTAATTTATAGTAAATAGGATGTCTGGCGTACACATTGTTGGTCAAATTTAATATCGTGCCACATCACTATTATTTTATAATATTAAAGAATGAAAAAATAATATGTCCCCAATCCCATTCCCCCTGCTTGTTATTTTGTATTTTGTCTTAATTGTTTTATCTCCCCACTGCACTACGAACCACCAATTTTTTCTGCAATGTAAGTTGTTTCTGTTTTGTTTATAAATTTAAGATTGAATTGGCCACAAATAATGCGACTTTCACGAATTTTTAATTCTCAGACAATTTTTTAAAATATTGCAATTGCATTATTATCTTTTATTTTATTATTTTTGCAATCGAGTATACCTCAAAATGTCGCAAGTTTTCTGATGGTTACTACTAGAACTGCATGTGATTGCCGCAAAACTAGGATGTTATAATCTAAAAAACATGATGTTATGATCGTAATGTTATGATTGTAACGTTATAAAAATTATGTGAAATTTAAAAAATTGGACAAATACTACGCCTTTTCACCATTATTATATTTAATGTGGTAGAAGTATTGGTAAATGAACTTTTTCCAACTTAATAAAAGAACTTTTTTTCAACTTAATAAAAGAAGAACTTTAGAATCAAGTGAAAGCGTAATTCAAGTGATCTGTTGTGCCATGCATCCACATATGATTGAGCTTTTGGCCTTTTGGGCAGATGGCTGCCTTTCGTTTTTATTTATTTTGTTATTTCGAATGAGAATTAAAGACAGAAAAGTAAGGAAAAAGAAAAAAAGGTATGGTTGTATTGTATTAGCGCAGTTGCTGATAAATTATAAGTGCAGGACTGAGACTTATTAATACTTTCACACTTTGCTTGTGATCTAGATATGGTGGGCTTATCCTTCTATTTTCTGTTGTGTTTTTTTTTCTTTCCTTTTACTTTTTGTGGATTTGAAGTTTAGAATGTGAAGATTCTACAATGAAGTGTAATTAAAGTTTTTTCATCGATGAGAAAAAGACCTACCTAAGAGCATCCCAAATTGGGGATGTTATATGGATGCATCTCCTAGACATACCATTGTGGGGAGGAGAGAGAAGAGATGGTGTACGAAAAGTTCATAGAATTTTTTATATATTATTATTATTATTATTATTATTATTATTATTATTATTATTATTTTATTATTATTATTATTATTATTATTATTATTATTTCTATTTTCTTTTTCTTTTACTGCATTTTGCGTGTGTTTTATGTATTTTTCTTTCTTTGCTTTCTTTTTTTTGTTCTATTCCTAATTATGCATTAAAAATATTAATAAATCAGAGATACAGTTAAAAATAAATAAAATTAATATTCAAGTATAAAATGACTGTGGTTTTCCAAAAAATAGGTTAGTTGTCGTTGAGCACAACAGCGGCTAACCTCTCCGACGGCAACTTCGACGTCGGCTAACCTATTTTTTGAAAAGTCGTCATTGTTTTATACTTGAATGTGAATTTTATTTATTTTTTAATTGAATCTATGATTTATTAATAATTAATTATGATTTTGTTATGTATTAGCTTAAAATTGAATATTATAATTTTGTTAACTAATAATTAATTTATTTTATAATAATTGAAAGTAACTATCAAATTGATTTATAATTAATTAAAAATAATAAATGTAAAATTTAAAATGTGAATAAATATTGAGTGAGTTAAAATGAGTGAAAATGATATGTATAATAATTTCAGTAAAAAATTGAGTTTGATGAAGTATTATCGAAAGTGAAAAAAGAGAATGAAAATATAATGATATGCAGGAATGATGTCAGCAAAAACTTAAAAACGGAGAGACACCGCTGGAGATGCTATAATAATACTCTCTAAATAATATCACATCAACATTAATGGCATCCGTAAAAGTTTTTTTTACTAATACGTATTTTCTCTATCCCATTATTGTTGACACGTTTTCATTTTTTGGACTGTCCCATTAAGTTGGTCGTTTTCAAAAAAGGAAATACTTTTTACACTAAAAAATATCTCAAATTTTGTGTCATCCATTAATTTACGTACAAAACACAACTCTCTTTAATCTACGTGCAAAAAAAATGAGTCATTATTATTAGGACGGATGAAGTATAACATATATGTTACACCTGTCAGTTAACAAATTAAATACGTATCCCGTAAACACAGATTTATTGAGTATACGATTTAATCAATCAAAACTCCGAAACCCGATCCTAATAAAATATTTTTCCCCATTCGAATATTCAATTACCTCCTAAAACTCTAACGTAACTCCTCTTATTGGTAAGACAAAAAGAATTAATAAAAAAAAAAGCCAGAATTATTGGCAGAGCTTATCCAAAACAAAACATTATATATTCGGACCATAAGAGAGCCAAACTCTTACACGTACAAACTCAAAAAAAAAAAAAAATTCCTCCGCTCCAACATTCTCAACCCCAACAACTGCAATGGCAGCAGCCAAGAGCCACCGCTACCTCGGCGGCGCAGCCAGGCTCTCCTCCACCGATAAATTCGAGTTCGACGAAGCCGACATTTGGAACAACGATACAAACAACAACAACAGCGACGCCACCAACCAAATTACCGAAACCAGAAGATCCATTTCCATTTCCAACCCGCGACCGCTCCGAAAACCGCTCCGGAAGGCCGCCGCCGACCCGAACGGGCCGAGATCGCTGCCGGTGAACATTCCGGACTGGTCGAAAATCCTCAGGGGCGAGTACGGGGCACGCGCGGGCGGCTGTATGGACGAGGAGAAGGAGGTTGACGACGACGGAAATGACCGAATTCCCCCTCACGAGTATTTGGCGAGGACGAGGGTGGCGTCGCTGTCGGTGCATGAAGGGATCGGGCGGACGCTCAAGGGGAGGGATTTGAGCAGGCTGAGGAATGCCATCTGGAAACAGACCGGCTTCGAAGATTAATTAGCGTTTTTTAAGGTCATCTTGATAAATTTTAGGACAGGAGCATTCATCATATCCTCTGGTTTTTGGAGTGCCGTTTTTTGTTAGCTTTGATTTCAGAGGATTGATTACTAATACTAATTGATCTTTGCTTATGAATGTTTAACTTCTGATTGTTTTTAGGAAAGGTGGGGAACTAAAATGGCGACATTTTGGAGCCATTATTCCACACATTAGCATGATTTAGGGGTATTATATGTGTTTTGGAGGGTCCAGAGTAGTGCTGATAATTATTTCAATTTCTTGGCTAGTGTTGATGTTGTTTTTATTTTAAATGTAAAATGTTTATGGGAATAAATTTATTAGTCTTGGTGGCTGTTTCTTGGTGTTGTCGTTGAAGACTATTGAAGTTTAAATTTTGTCAAGTGGGGTTGATCAACAGATAATGTATTTAGGTCACTACTTAATAATAATAAGAATTAGACTTGTTCGTCCCACTCAAAATGATATGTATTCCATTTTGAGTTGTCCCATTTAAGATGACATATTTCCTTTTTAAGAAATAATCATCTCTTCAAAAGTTATAGTCATATCTACTTTTTATCACTTTAACCACTTATCTATTTTCTTAAATAATCGTGTCGAAAAAAAATGAGTCGTCTTGGATGGGACGGATGGAGTATAATTTAACATATTTTTTATTATCTTTAAATGCTAAAGTTTCAAATGTTCCCATTTATTATTTGCAATGTGGTTGACATAAAATTTTGAATATAATTAAATTTCATGATAGATTGCAAAAATAAAGACAATTGTTTGTACATTTATAGATTACAATAAAAAACAATCCAGCACAAAACGAATATGCACACACTCATATTAATAAAAAAAACTTTACATCTCTACTAAAATTAAGTACATAATATGGTTCCTGAATAGGAAATGTTTGCAGTCAAGTTTAAAATGGCGGATTTAATCTCAAGTAGAAAAGGAGGTTTGATTTTATATGGAGTCAGTTATTACATATTAGCATTATTGGTAGGTAAGATAACAACTGGCTAACTGAAAACACCCCTTCGAACAAAATCCACTCATTTATTAATGTGGTCTACTGGTGCACAGTGAGAGGTCACCCTTAATTAATTAATTAATAGATTTATTTATTATTATTATTATTAAATTAATTCTAATTAAAATTAAATAAATTAATTAGAATTAATTAGTTTAATAAACTTTAATTATAAATTAATAAATAATAACTTTGAATTAATATATTTTAATTTTAAATTAATAAACTATAATTTTGAATTAATAAACCCTATTTAGAATTAATAAACCTTAAATAAAAATAATAAACCCTAATTTGAATAATAAACCCTGATTTTGAATAATAAACCCTAATTATGAATTAATAAACCCTAACTTTTAATTTATAAACCCTAATTATGAATTAATAAACCATAATTATGAATTAATAAATTCTAATTTTGAATTAAAATTAATAAATTTAATTATAAATTAACAAAATCTAAATATCTTTACTCAACATAACTAATATATAATTATTTTAACAAAAAACAAGGTTGAGCTCACGGTAAGGCGGAGCTCACCCAAGTTTTTGTCTTTATTAATTCACTTATGTGTCAACCTTTGGTTCAATTTTACGTGTGTGTTTTCATTTCCATTAAAGATATATAGTATATTTTTCTTTTCTTCTTCAAATTTGCGTGGCCTTGGGCATCCATAGGGAGTACTATATAGCACGACCAAATAGCTATAGAGGCGGATCAAATGAGAATTTTTTTTTTTAAATTAACAATTTAATATGATTTGTTCATTTTTATAATCTAACGGTCAAGATTAATTATAAATTATTTATTATCTTTAGATTTAAATGATAATCGGTTCAGTCCTATAATCAAGGGACTTTATATATTCATTTACGGTAATTGTTTTTACATGCATAATCACTACGATTATATGCACAATAATATGAATTATATGACCATAATAATGAATTGAAATGTGATAGCATATACAAGAACTGTAATTACATGAACATCAACATGAATTACACGAACAACGAAGAATGAAATGTAAAAGATTTCGGGATAAGGATATCCAAATGGAATGTGAGAGACTTTCGAGATTTGAATCTCCATATAACGAAAAATTAGGGATTTGATTATTTTTATCATTAAATAATTATGATTTTTCCAATTTCATTCAATCTAAAGATAGTTATTGGTTCTTAGATATTATCTAAGAAGTAGTTTCATCTATAACTAACTCATATATATATATATATATATATATATAGAAGAGATCAAATAAAAACCTATTTTTCGTAAAAACGTAAAAATCAATGCACTTTACCTATAAGTTAATATATTTTATGTATAAAGTTACTGCACTTCGAAATATTGATGAATATTATTATCTTTTACCGGAATTCAATGGTGCATTAGCTTTATACATAAAGTACATTGACTTTATATATAAATGCATTAGTTTTTAAGTTTTTACGAAAAAATATGTTTTTATTATAACTCAACCCTATATATATATATAGTAATTATAATAATAGTATTTAACTTTTTTGGGTGGAAAATACCACTATGTTACAGTTCTAATATTAGGTTTAGAATTTATGAATCACCGCAAGGTTACAATCATGTCAATTATTTTCTTGAATTTGGAAGAATGTTGGATGAGATTTATTGGACGATATCGAGCATCTTAATCTCCATTTTGGATGCAAGAACACTAACATAAAAGTGTTACAAAATTCTAACTAAACCTTGGGAAGACAATTTCTAAATGAACATAAATCAATCAGTACGTAATTATGTTACTTAATGTTCTTAGTCTTACAGACACTATCTATCATATTAATAAATAATCAGTATATATATATATATATATATATATATATATATATATATATATATATATATATATATATAGTTATCACATTCCCTATAATTAAGGGACGATTATTTTCGTAATATCGTAATTACCATTATACCCTAATTTGATTTAATCACAACCACACATCTTCAAAAATCAATGGTTCAAATTTGTTCCATTTCTTATTTTTGAGCGTGTTTTTAAAACTCCTATAGTATATAAAATATGAATAGATATATAAGTCCTTAAATATAAAATATGAATAGATATATAATATCTTTCATATTTGTGTAGACAATCGTAATTACTATATTGAATATGTTAGTTTAACACATATTTCATCAATTAAGTAGACATATACTAAATATATTAGTTTAGCACATATTTTATAGTAGCGTAGCACAAAAAGGGTTCTATTGTTGCACAGTAATCCTCGTAGCACACAAAACACAAAATTGTAACAAAACCGAAATTAAATCTCAATCATTGATCCAGTAAATCAAAGATCCAGATTCATTATTATTTCCTACCAAATTATCATTTCATACCTGAACCATTTTCTCTCTCTCTCTCTCTCTCTCTATATATATATATATATATATATGAAGTTAGGTTGAAATGAGAATAATTTTTATACTAAAAACTAAGAACCAAATGAATTCGTCATGAAAGTTGATGAATCCATTGAAAAAGTTGTTGAATTCAAAAATTCAGAATTTTTCACCTATGTTCGAATCCCATGAGGGGTGGGAATTCTATTTTTTTGGATTCGTTACTTTCCCAACTGATTCATCAACTTTCACAATGAATTCATCATTTTTTGATTCTCACGTCCTCACAATAAAAATGGTTTTCACGTTATATATATATATATATAGTGCATATATTAGTTGGTCCGGGAGTAAAAGATAAAATGCATTTATAACTTCAAAAAGAAAATGCCACAAAAGTAAGATACATCTCTTTTGGACAGTTTGCTGTGAGAAAAGAAAGTAACATAATTCACAAGATTGTGCAATCATAATCCTATACTAGAAACAGGGGGCGCTAACTGATTAACTAAAATTTGAATCCATAGTTTCTCCCATCTTATTCTTTTAACTCGACAATAAAGTCTAATTAATTCGATAAAAACCTGGGGCGCTAACTGATTCATAACAATTTGAATTCATAGTTTCTCCCATCTTATTCTTTTAATTCGAGAATAAAGTCTAATTAATTCGATAACAAAGTTTTAGATATGACTGATACGCATGAATATAATGAGAATGAAATAATAATTCTTATATTTATTCTAAATCTTGTACCTGGTAAAATTTTTACAATAACAATCATCATTCAGAAAGGGGTGCTTATTCCCATAAATATGAAACTAGCCATTTTTTTATCTAGCAAAATTATTCTTATTTTTTTATAAAATGAATAATCATAAATAATAGTATTTATAATAATTAATAATCAATAATAATACATAATCATAATAAAATAATAGTAATAATAATAATAAATAATTATAATAAAATAATAGTAATAATAATAATAATAGTGATTAATAATTTTAATAAATATATAAATAATAATAATAATAATTACTAATAATAACAACAACAACAACAATAACAACAAAACTAGTAAAACACAATAATATTTACTAATAGTAAATGTATTAACATTACAAGAAAATAATACAATAAAATAAAATAATAACAATAACAAAGCTAATAATAATAACATTATAAAAATAATGGTTATTCCATTTAATTCCTATTCGATCATTTTCATGTACATACCACTTATAGTAATCACATATATATTTCATTCAATTCCTATCACCATTCTATTTCAAAGTCCATTAATTTCTATTTAATTTTATTTATGCGCACTAACCACAATCTTATAATTAAAAAGCATGCAAACCCAATGCAATTATTGTAGGGAAATCTGATTTTAACCCTATCTCGAGGATCTATCTTGGATGTTTAATTCACCATACATTGATTATATTCCTAGCATGCACCTATATAATTAATTGCAACATGTTGGTGTTTTCTCGTGTTTACCTGCGAATTTGTGTGGTAAGAATTGGATCAAGACTCGTACTTTGATCTTCTGGACTATATCCCGATAGCCTAAACTTCAATGTCAAGTGAGGACAATCTATGGAGAGTACTATAGAAATTCGCCTTCTTCCTTCTTGAAAGTTTCGAAAATCCCAACTTTGAGAAGAGTGGTTTTCGAAAATTTCACTATTATTAGGGTTGATTTTCTCTCACCTTATATTTAGAATGCAACCCTAAATCCTATCACGATCACTACAAAAATACAGCCGAACAGCGACGGAAAATTCCATCGCAAACCCTGTCTGATCCGTCGCTAAAATGGATTAGCGACGGATTAGCGACGGAATAAGGGGTCGCCGGAAACTGGTTGCTAAAACGCTTAGCGACGGAATTATGTCCGTCGCTAAAAATAGCGACGAACAAATGACGGAAAAGTCGGTCGCTAATGCGACCCAAGAACGGTCGTCGATATAAATACCGTCGTTAACGCGATGTTAATCCGTCGAAGTTAGCGACGGATTAACGACACAACTATTCCGTAGCTAAACGTCCGTCGCTAACTGTCGCTAATTAGCGACGGTATAAAGTCCGCCGCTAAATTTATAGTTTTTTTCTATTGCGTAAAAATATTCCGTCAGAAATCCGTAGTAGGCGCCTCTATTCCGCCGCAAGTCCGTCGCAATTTATCGTTGGTTCGCTTATTTTACGTTGTTAATCCGCCTCTAAACCGTCGCTAATCCGTCTTTAATCCGCCGCTAATCCGTCGCTATGTTTACTGATTCTCGCGACTTGATTTCAATTTTTGACACCAAACTGCTTTCAAACAACCAACCCAAACAAATATACAAACAACCAATTTCATCCAATTCAATCTATTCAATCCAACCAAACAAACCAATTCCAACCTCCAACCAATTCCATCCATACAATACAAACTATGAAAACAAACCAATTCAATCCATATAATACAAACTATCGAAATAAACCAATTCAATCCAAACGGCGCATTTCAATCCAAACAAAACATTTCAATCCAAAATACAAGAATATCCAAACAATCCCATAAAAATAATTCTAAATCATGCGATAAGTTAACAAATTCATAATACAACCCGAATATGACGAGGTGAGGGAACGGAGCTCATATCACGAGGGGGGAAACGGAGCTGGCCATGAAGCGCTCTAGGCCTCCCGCCGAGCGCCTGAGACTGAGCTCGAATCGTTCTTGCACGCTATCTCGCTCTCGGCTCGGCTTGCATTCTCGCCTCAGATGCTGCTGCCGCCACCGCCAATCGGCCTCGGATCCAATATCCGTTGTTGATAAGCGGTGGGATCAGCAGTCGGGCACTCTCCACCGAATGAGACGACGCTTTCCGCATGTATGCCGTGATAGAGACCAGCTCCAAACATCCTATTCTTTTTCTTTGAGGAGCTCCCAAGGACATTTTTGAGAATTTGAGTCCTATCTCGGCGGCCTCATCACTCCCCTGATTGGCTCAACTGGGTCTGTTCCTCAACCCGCCTCGTAATATAATTTCATACAATTATTATTTAATTAAATGCTCGTTGTTGCGCTAACGAATATACTTACCGCGATACTCCGAGCTTTCCGTGCTCAGATAGCTCCCGTCGTCGGTGGCATGATACTCGAATACATCCCTTTGGACATCTTCTACGGCCACTCCACGCTCTTCGCCTATAAATAAGTCAAACAAATTAAATAATTAATAAGTATCACGATTCTTAAATAAATTTACTATATCTAAAACTTCAAAGTATTTTACAATCTCTCTCGATACTCGAGTGCGAGCGTGAGCCACCCCGATGCTTGACTATCCCAAGACCCTCGCCATCCGGCTCGGACATCCTGCTCTGCGGGCCTTGCCGCCTTCTCTTGGACGTCCGTCCGAGCCCAATATGCCTTCCAATTATCCCAATCTCGCCGTGGATAAATGGAGGTGGGTTACAGTCCTTACCGCTTGATCTTGTGAACAAGATCTTTATAGCGCTCGCGGCCTTGCGCACAAGAGGAATAGACCAGGGCATCATCCATCGTATCATCCCAATAAAAATGTTTCTGCAAAAAATATATGATTACAATATGCAAATTAAGGTCAAATCATAAATTACTTCGTATAAACAACACGAACCTTGAATTGATCGAAATAAATCGCTTGAACTCTTGGGGTACCAATTTCCAATTGAAGCCGTTAGATTCATGAATCTACTGAATGACTCCGTAATCACGCGGGCTATATCATTGCTCGGACACAAAATACTTCAATTTATAGGAAATAAAGACATCAGAATGCTACAATTTATTTAAACTGAGACATACAAGAGATAACGTCATACCCATTCACAATGGCTATCTTCTTCATCCTCTCTAGATGGCACTCACCACCTTTCGAGGGGGGGATCGTGAGAGAGTGCCTCCATGCCTTCTTCTAGGTGGCGGGTGAAAGCGGACGGCGTGTATGATCCCGAGTGCCTCCCACGTGATGACATCGCAAACAAATGTAAAAAATCTTGTATTAAAATTCACAAATAATACATATCATAACGTTTTGTGTGCATACTAGAAAATAAACGTTTCTTGTGCATACTAGTGACAATTATCGTCGTCTTCATCATAACGTTTTGTGTGCATACTAAAAATGCTATAAATTCACAAATAATGCATATCATAATATTTTGTGTGCATACAAAAATGCTATAAATTAAACCCTATTCATCGTCGTCGTCATCATCATCATCCAATGTATGATTATCTTCGACTCGACAATTCAACTTCATCATCCTCATTATCGGATGTCTCTTCAATGTCTATGAGTGTACCATCGGGATGAACTAGTGTCGTGTCCTCATCCACAACGACATTAGTAATCGAACTAATGCATCCTCTTGAAAAAGGAAGGTACTATCGATCGAGAACTCTCATCCGAAACTTCCACATTAGATCGAGCTTAATTTTGCATACTTCCCACCACTCTTTCTTAGATTGTTTTAAACTTGGATATGCACAATAGTATACTTGAATGGCTTGATTGGCGAGGATAAACGGTTCGAACTTGTTATATCTTCCGTATGATTTACGAAACCAACTTGTACTCGGAATGAATTGATAACCCCAATCGTGAAGGATCAAACCACTCGCATCTAAACAATGTTGTGGTCTTCGTTGGTAGCCCGTGATATTCCAACTCACAAACCTCTAATAATCGCCCATAAAAATCGAGTTCTTCGTTGGTACCATAAGTTTCACCTTTAATGCACACTCCACTATTCATAGTTGATCTTTGTGACCCATGTTCTAATGTGTGAAATTTGTAACCATTTATATAATACCGGCACGCCTTAATTAGAGTGAAGGCCCTTTGGCAAGAGACAATATGAACGGATTCACAATGTTGTTAGTATGATCTTTGACCTATTATTAGTAAAAACGATTAGAATGACTAAACGTATATATTAAATATTTTCTACTAATAATCATCGTAACACTCACATATGCCTCAAACCAAGCGGGAAGTCTCTTTCAATCGACCTTTGAATATCGTAGCTAGAGATCGGTGGATTTGATCTTTTCACATCTTCGTGAATAAACCACATCAACATATATTTACGAGCCTAGTTAATAATAACAATAATAATAATAATGTGGAATGAATTCTAAGAAAACTCGACACTTACGCCTGTAAATGTCCGCAACTTCAACACAGTTGAGCAACACGATAAACGAGCAAGATCATATTCTCTACTATCCAAATATCTCGTTGACATATTTCCAAAAGGTCCGCCATCTTGCTTGAAGATTTGAAGCATATCCGGATAGTCTTCGTGCCTAATCTCCGCTTGACCATGATGCAAATCTCAACTTCGTTCTTACGTGATCATCAAAATAATACGAGCAAAATGTCGATGCTTCTTCTACTAAGTAAGCATTGCGATAGAACCCTCAACCCGGCTTTATTTCAGACGTTGTTCTTCAACTTACGTAAGTATCTACAAAATTTAGGCGTTGTTCTTCAATTTTATATATATATATATATATATATATATGTGATAATGTACGAGCGAAGACTTTCAAATGGATACATCCATCGGTATTGAGCAGGCCGCAATACGGGCTTCATCGCCTAGATGAACCGGAAGATGTTCCATGGAGTCAAGAAACTAGGGAAAATGCGCTCAAGCTTGCATAAAATCACCGAATATTTTCTTGGAGCCCGCACGCATCATCGAGCCCTATGTTTCGAGAAGTTAAATCTTTGAAGAATAAAGATAATTTCACATGACTTTCCAAACATTGGGTGGCGGTTCGCGAAATGCAATCGGTAGAATTATTTGCATGAAAATGTGATGATCATGACTCTTCATCCCAAACATCTTCGGTTTTGTCATGTCTACACATCTACCCATGTTCAAACGTACCCATCCGGAAATCTTAAACCTCTTACCCACTCACATAAGACTTTTTCTCACGATTGTCAAGTGTATAAAAGCTTTCGATATTTTCTGTTGATTCATTCATCGTCAACTCAGTGCAGAAAGATAAATTAAGTTCTTCTCTAGATTTGCTCGTATCTTTGTCTTCCTGGACATTCATGATCGTGTTGAAGACATTATCGAACACATTCTTCTCTATGTGCATGACATCCAAATTATGCCGAATCAAAAGAGAACTCCAGAAGGTAGATCCCGAAAATACTTTTCTTCCATCCAGGCCCAAACCGCTGATATTCTCGCTATTTATTTCATCATCGCCAATCTCATTACGGAGACTAGTCCCATACCCATAATTAGTGATGTAAGCTCATCTCCCGATCGCGCTTACGTGGATCGTTAGTAATCACCGTGTTCTTTCTGAAACCTCTTCGATCCCTTCGAAATGGGTGATTAGGAGCTAGAAATTTACGATGGTTATCAAACCATGACTGCTTACCACTTTTAGCTAAAGTAAAAGCATCGGTATACTCCATGCAAGGCGGACAAGCTAATCTTCCAAATTGCACTCCATCCGCACAACATAGAGTATGCAGGGAAGTCACTAATTGTCCAAAGTAATGCAGCGTGCATTTGAAAATTTCGCTTCAACGATACATCATAAGTAAGAACGCCGTCATCCCACAAATCTATTAACTCTGCTATCAATGGTTGCAAGAACACATCAATCTTCTCCTTCGATTACGCGTCCGCACTAAGATCGTAAGAAACATGTATTGCTCCTTCATACACAACCACGGGAAGATTATAAGGGTCGATATAACGGGCCATGATGAATATTGCTTTCCGATCGATCGAATGGCTGAAAACCGCCGCTGAGAGTCCCAATCGCACGTTACAATTTCGATGCAAATAAGGAAACTTCGTCTTCAAATGTTTCCATGCAATTGAGTCTCGCGGATGACGATGACCCCATCATCGACCGACGATGCATGCCAACGCATATTTTCCATTGTAGCATTCGATGCATATAATCTCGTAGTCGAGGAGTTAGAGGAAAATAATACATCTTTTATATGCTACTTGTGCTTTCCGTCGACTTCCACCAGCTCGAGTATTGCTCTTGAAACGAGGATGGTTACTGTAATTTGCATTTCGTCAATTCGTAATCTTCGCGCCAATAAATCATGCAATTAAATGGACAACAATCAATTTTGTGTACAGCAACCCCATGCCACGCAACAATCTCTTCGTCTTGTAGAAGTCATCAGCACGCAATTTCCATCCGATGCGACTCTTTCATCGATTCGATATTTGATCAAAACCCTTCTCGGTAATGTTGTTCTCGCCCAACTCGTAAGTCGAGCCACAAATGATAATTGTGTATGATCCGAGCAACCCGCCACAAAGGTTTATCAAAGATTCAACATATCGTAAAATTTTTTGCATCGAATTTGGCTCCTCTTCGATCTCGTCAAATTGAACGTGGACCAGCAAGATCCACTACCATCGTATGATACGATTTGGTTGACGGTTAACATCCGAATCCACAACATTGTGCCTACTTGTGGTTGTCTCTCCTTGAAATATCCATGTGTGATAATTTGGAATAAATCCAAATTTTGATAAGTGAAATCGCACGATATCTTTCTTCGATAAGGTATATTCTTACACTTCTTACACGGACATGATTTTCTCTCCATCCGCGAATAAAAAGCGAGCACTAGCGAATTCAATAAAACTTTCAAGTCCATCTCGAAATTAATATTTAATCCACCAACCGAACTAAACCTCTTATACATCCACTCACGATTGTCATTCATTCTTCAAGCTCCTAATTATAAATAATTAATTAAATATGTTCAACATAAGTTGTACAATATAAACTAATTATACACTCATAACTTAGGAATATGTTAATTCATCTATGAAGTAGTTTCTTGTGATGACATCCTCATACAAGGACATATATGGACCACACTCATTTAGAAAATATGATCACACTTAATTATTAAATAATTATGAAATATGAAATTTATTATGATGGATTATGACGCTTAAGGAAGAATAAGGAGATGGGTTTGTTTTATTTAAAAATGGAGATGAGTTTGGGTTATTAATTCATAAAATTTCAAGACCCAAAATCCTTTCATCGTATATGAGTAAGAAAATTTATTTATTTCATGTTTATAATTATAAGGAAAATTGCGTTTAATATCCCAAATTATTGACCTTTTAATAAAAATATATCGAATTATTCACAATTACAATTAAATTTTAAACTATCACAAAATGATAAAATGTCCCTAAATTCAAGTTTTTATTATTGAAAATATTAAAAACGAGCTAGTATTAAATGAACGTCGTTTGTCGCCTATAATATAAATTTATTTAATCCTAAAAATATTGACTACTAGCTAGGTGGCAACTATACAAACAAATTGGTCAATATTTTTATATGATGAATAAACACTTATAAAACATTTTATTCATATAACAATTCTAACAAAATTTCGTGAGTAAGTTTTATAAAATTAATCGCCATTTGATTCCTAATTCAACCAAACTCATCCAAATTTCACCAATTCATCACCATATGCATAATTTCACAAGCCCAAATCACAAGACTAACATTCAATGCATCATATATAATATTTTCACTATCAATTCAATATCATATATAATATTTTCACCATCGATTCAATACATCATATAATAATTTTAACTATCAATTCAATATATATAACAAATATATAACAAAATAAAAATAAAAACAAACAAACCAACCAGACTGACGACGGGGAGATCTGGCAAGAATGGCCATGCATGGCGGGCAGCAATGCAGCCAATGGTGTGGAGGGGGTAAGGGCTGAGGGTCAATGGGGTGGGGCTGTGGTGTGGGGTGGGGCTGTGGTGTGGGGATGGGGCATGGTGTGGCGGTGGGGCGGTGGGTGGGTGGGGCGGTCATGGGGTGGGCTGACAGCGGGGGTGGAGGTGGAGGTGGGCGGGCGGCGGGCGGGGGTGGGGTGGGGCAGCGGCTGGGCTGGGGTCGGGGGGGTGGGCGGCAGCGGCAGCGGCAGGCGGCGGTGGTCGTCGCACGGCGGGGCGGGTGTGGGTGTAGGATTTGGGGTTGGGAGGATGCGCAATTTCGGATATGAAATTAAAGAAAGCCCGCTTGTAATTAAACTTTTAGCGGCGGATTAGCGACGGAATTATCCGTCGTTATATTTAAAACCCTGTAACGACGGATTAACGACGGAATAATGCATTTAACGACGGAATAAGTTTAACGACGGATAAATATCCGTCGTTAATTTACGTACAGAATATAAAAAAATCAAAAACATTTTAATTTAACGACGGACTACAATCCGTCGTTAAATTAGCGACTACATTACGACGGATATTCCGTCGCTAAAATTTTTGGGAATAAAAAAATTCAAAATTAAAATTAACGACGGATTTTGTCCGTCGTTAAAATAAATTAAAAAAAAACTAAAAAAAATCCGCTTATTTTACGACGGATTAGCGACGGATTTTTTATCCAATTTAAAAAAATAACAAAAAAAATTAAATTTAACGACGGATTGTGTCCGTCGTTAAATTTAACGATTTTAATAATGACGAAATGCCGTTGTTAATATTTCGCGAGAAATCCCGCCATGTTACGTCTCGATCCGTCACGATCCGTCGTAAAAAAAATTCCTTTTTAATCCGTCTCTAATCCGTCGCTGATACACGACCCGCATTTCGGCCGTCGCTAATCCGTCGCTGATCGGCTGTATTCTTGTAGTGGATAGGATTTCTGCATATCTAATAAATATAATAATATCTCTTCAGATAGAGAGGATCAAAACAGAGTATCAGAGGGACTCTACAGGAGGTGGACGAATTTCATCAAGTAACAGGCTTGGATGGGCCAGCCCAGGGATCAAATGCAAGGAATAAAGATAGGCCTCAAATAAATTAATTATCTTATGTTCAGCCCAGAACATAAATTAATTCATAAACATTTATTCATGCCACTAGAGAATAAATGCTGATTTACCCCTTTATTTTCGAAGTTGAGTCGAGTTTGCACTTAGACTTCACGAATTCCCGTATTTAAGATATCACACGTCAATTAATTATTTACAGCGTTCTGACTGCTTAAAATAATTAATTTCATAAGTAGTACCACTCAACCTTATTATTGTACTTGAGATAACTCAACCTGCAGGGTTTAGTACAATAAACCTTTTGAGCTCCTTATGGGGACGTCATCATCCTAAACGGATACGGTGACTTGATACAGGCAACTAGCATGACATACAAACACTGCCACCACCCAAGATACAGAGAATGTTGAGTTATCTCATGTAATTCTCACTCATAACAAGTCAAAATGATGGTCAGCAACTCATACTCACCTAATACCTTATCGAGGTTTAGATCAACATAAAGTCACCGAGATCTAGGTTCTTCACGACAGTCAGATAGAAGAACTCATCTCACTGTGATCCATCAATACGTCAGAGACGTACCAGTATAGACAAGCAACTAAGTCAAGTAACTTCTTATCTATACCGCAGTCTATACCGACAACTCAGCTGTGATTCTTTTTATATCTCATTAAGCTTGACCAATTATACAGACTTCTGTGATCTACAACACACTGTATGATCTAACTTATATATGAGATAAATGGACATACATATGCAATCAAGTAAACAATTCAGATAGGAGATTGTAATAGTGGTAACAGGAATCATTGAATACAAGCTCAAACAAAAATGCTTCCAGTATACAAATCCAACAATCTCCCACTTATACTAAATCAAAATTTTAGTATACAATGTGTCTCTCTACTAGCTATTACAAATAACACCATCACTTTTCTTCTCCCACTTCTACAAAAGTTTCATTTCTAAGTGAGTGCCATCTTGCGCAATCCAAGTCCTCGAATATGCTCTTTGTAGACTTTTTGCGGCTGACTTTTCGTGAATTGGTCAGCTAGGTTATCCGCAGTACCAATCTTTTCAATCAGCATGTCTCATCGTCTAACGATTTTTCGTATGATATGGTACTTTCTCTCTATGTATTTGGTTGCCTTGTGGGTCCGTGGTTACTTCGAGTTTGCCACTGCACCTGAGTTATCACAGTATACTATGATACTCTTGGGCAAACCAGGTACCACATCTAGATCCATGAGGTAGTTCTTGAACCATACCACCTCCTTAGCTTGACCTCCTGAAGCGGCTACATATTCGGCTTCCATGGTAGAGTCCGCAATGCATCGCCGCTTTGCACTCCGCCAGATCGGCTCCTCCTCCCAAGGTAAACACATACCGAGGTAGACTTTTTCTCATCACGGTCACTTGGAAATCCGAGTCTGAATAACCCAAAGGTATTAGACTAACTGCTTGGTAAACTAGCCTATAAGCTCTAGTCATTTTCAGGTACTTGAGTATATGCTTTATCGCAGTCCAATGAGCATGTCCAGGGTTAGACTGATATCTAGCTACTATGCCTACCGCATAGCAGATATCGGGTCTCGTACATAGCATTGCATACATGAGACTTCCTACGGCGGAAGCGTAAGGAACTTGTCTCATTTCCTCTATCTCCTTTGCAGTCATAGGTGATTGCACCTTAGATAAAGGAACACCATGCCTGAAAGGTAGCAATCCATTCTTGGCGATTTGCATGCTAAAACGAGTAATTACAGTATCAATGTAAGACGCCTGAGATAAGCTCAATATTTTCCTCTTGTGATCTCGGTAAACCTTGATCCCAAGAATGTACGCTGCATCTCCTAAGTCTTTCATTTGAAATTGATCGGATAACCAACTCTTTACGTCTGATAATAGCTTCACATTGTTGCCAAGTAGAAGGATGTCATCTACGTAAAGTGCAAGAAATACCACGTCACCGTTGATATCCAAATGATACACACAATTTTCGCTAGGCAACTGGGTAAATCCATAGGACTTTACCACCTCGTCAAAGCGTAAGTTCCATGATCGGGAAGCTTGCTTAAGTCCATAAATGGACTTCTTAAGCTTCCATACCAGATGCTCTTCACCCTTCAACACATAACCTTCGGGTTGCTGCATATAGATGTCTCTACCTTCTTCAAGGTAACCGTTTAGAAAAGCGTTTTTTCACATTCATTTGCCAAACCTCAATGTTTAGGTGAGCTGCTATGGCCAGAAGAATTCTGATGGACTTGAGCATTGCTACAGATGAAAAGGTCTCATCGAAATCGATGCCCTCAATCTGAGTGTACCTTTTCGCCATAAGCCTGGCTTTAAAAGCCGAAACCTCTCCATCTGAATCTCTCTTCCTCTTGCATACCCACTTACTACCTATGACTTCCTTGCCATCTAGTAGAGGTGTCTTTTCGTATACATCCATAGCTGTTATGGACTCAATTTCTAAGTCCATAGTGATGTGCCATGATTTTGCATCTGTGTCTTGTATCGCCTCCCTGTATGTCCATGGGTCGAATATAGCTTGCTCGTTTCTTGAGACTAAATCCAAAGATTCACCCACGAACATAAATCGCTCGGGTTGACGAACAACCCTCCCACTACGACGAGGCGCTACTGGCACAATGGCAACGGTGGATGCAGTAACTTGTGGTTCTCTATCTTGCACAACTTGCTGGATAGGTTCCACTTGTACAGTCGGTATCTCCAGTGGAACTCGACCCACTTCAATTTCTTGAAGTATTTTGGGTCGATCCCTCACACTAGACACGACATCTCGTATATTTGGTTTAATCGGTGGTGGAATACGATTATCTTCTAATTCTTGAAGTATGATTTCAACCTTGGATTTATGGTTTTCATATAATCATCTTCTAAGAATCGGGCATTAGTGCTAATAACGACCTTCTGATCATTAGGACTAAAGAAATAACCACCATTCGTTCCTCTAGGATAGCCAATAAACAGCCTTGCTTCAGATCTAGCCTCCAACTTATCAGTTTTCTTGTTCAGCACATGTGCTGGACTACCCCATATCCTTATGTGGTTTACACTAGGCTTGCGCCCAAACCATAACTCAAAAGAGGTCTTATCGACTGACTTGGACGGTACTAGATTTAGCAAGTATGCCGATGTTTCTAAGGCGTATGCCTTAGAAACGAAAAAGGCAATGTTGCATAACTCATCATTGATCTAACCATTTCTAAGAGAGTCCTATTTCTTCGATCTGACACACCATTTTGCTGTGGTGTGCCTGGTGTAGTGAGCTGGGAGGTAATCCCACACTGCACCAAATAGTCCATGAACTCGTTACTGAGGTATTCACCACCGCGATCAGATCGCAGTGACTTGATACTTTTGTCTAGCTTCGTCTCCACTTCCGTCTTAAATTCTTTGAATTTCTCAAAGCATTCAGACTTGCGATGAAGCAGGTATATGTATCCGTACCTTGAGTAATCGTCAATGAAAGTGACAAAATACTCGTACCCTCCACGAGCTTGTGTGGACATAGGTCCACACATGTCAGAATGGACTAGCTCCAACACTTTTTTGGCTCTATAACCCTTCGCTTTGAAGGGTCTGGTCGACATCTTTTCTTCTATACATGATTCGTAGACTGGGAACGAAGTAACTGTAATATCACCCAACGCTCCATTCTTAGCCAGTCTTTGGATCCTATTTAGATTGATGTGACCTAATCTAAGATGCCAGAGAAATGTGGTGTCATCTAGGGAAGAAGACTTCCTCTTCTTAAGGTTTGATGTAGATGTAACATAATTAAAGGTATTATGCTTGGCAGAAATAGTATAAAGCGAATTATATAAAGTGCCTCCACAGATAACTTTGTTATTTCTTATGATAGAAACACCACTATCAAAACAACTGAATATCCATGAATAAATAGTTTGAAAATCGAAATAAGGTTTCGCCGAAACTCCGGCACATATAAAACGTCTTTTAATACTAAAATTGTCCTATCAAAGCATAAAGAAACATCTCCGACTACAACAGCCTCGACTTTCGCCGCGTTGCCCATGGAGATCGTTATCTCGCCATCATGCAGCTCCCTTGTCTGCAGGAACCCCTGCAAGGTGTAACAAACATGATCAGTCGCACCCGTATCTACTACCCATGAATGAGTAGAACAAGTCGCTAAACATGTTTCCGTTACTAAAGCAAATGGCATATCTTAAGCCTTGAGCATAGGGCATTTAGCCTTCCAATGCCCAGTCTTACCGCACTTGAAGCACTTGCCCCTCTCCTTTGGCTTTTTCAAGTCTCCGGTTGCAACCATGTTCTTGCTCCCACTGGTTCCTTTGCCTCTACCACATTTGATACCCCTTTTTCTTCTTCCATTTTTCAACGGAAAATTTGGGCCCTTAGATGTGCTAGCAAGGGCATGTGCTCCTTTTCCCACGACACCTTCCGCGGCCACGAGATCATTTAGCAACTAACTAAGTGTATACTCGGTCTTGCTCATGATCGCGTTCACACGAAAATTCTCAAAAGACTTGGGCAGTGTGTTGAGGATGATATCGACCTTGGCTTCGCCTTCAATACCTCCTCCCAACTGATCAAAACTATCCATGAGATGAGTCATGTGGGAGACATGTTCATGAACCGAACTTCCTTCTTCCATCCTACATGACAAGATTTCTCTCATTGTGTGGAAGCGGATTGTCCGATCCGACTGCCCAAACTTACTCTCGAGACTTGACCATATTTCAGTCGCGTCTACCATCGACTGATGCTGCAGCTGCAAGCCTTTGGACATAGTAGTTATCATATAGCATTTGGCCATATTATTTGAATTATGCCAAAGTCTGCTTGACTCTCGCTGCTCATTAGTCGATGCGTCAGTAAGGGCATCAGGTTTGGAAGTAGTGAGAACAAACATGTGTTCTTCAGCGATAAGAATATATTCCATGTTTCTTTTCCACTCGATAAAATTTGGACCGAATAGAGGATTTTGTACGAGCATATTGATAATCGGTGTAAGAGACATATCTGAAAAGCAATGTAAACACATAAGCATACGATCACACTTAATTCGTAACAATAATATTGTAACATTTTGATAAAACAACATTAATTGAAACCTCCAATCGCCCAAGAAATCCCACATGCAAACCATGCGTGTGGACGTTTACACATGAACCCCTCGACAAGACTAAAATATACCTTTTAGTCGTTTAATTTCAATCAATGTCAACTTATCCTTATGACAAATGAAATTAATGATTGGACCTTACTAGATCACATCACTATCGCAAGAAGGGACTTCGCGGGAAGTTGTACTAGAGATCGATGTCTAAGCAATGACCACAATTTTAACAGCAGAAAATGAATTCTTAGAATTGGCATACTCACTCGGACCAAGCCGCTTCCAATCCAAATTATTTTGTCTTCTCATTTTAATTCTATCTCGAGAGAACTTATGAAAATCACATATGCAAGCCACGCGTGTGGACATTTACACATGAAACTCCCACTTCTCAATAGATTAAAATGTTTTATTTAGAAATCTCATCTAACAAACTTATGATAAATAGTACTATCAAGCCACGCGTGTGGACGTTTACTCACAATGCGTATCACTTCATTTTAGAGATTAAAAAGTGGAGGTCTTGACATTTTAATTTTAGAAATTAATATGTTGGGTTTCTTGCTTAATCTTTTTGTTTCAAAATGTTTGTCCATGCAGATCACGTAATAGCATGCTTTCTATAGAACTCAACATGTAAAACATGCCGCAGAATTCTAAAATATGCTTTAAAAACGAGACAAACCTAGCATGCTTACTATGCTCATCCAATCACGAAAACATATAATATGTTTATCTACGTAATTAAACATACATAACATGCTTCTGCATTATTTAAACTTCCACGACATGCTTTGAACGATAAAAATAAAATAAATTCGTTCATCACGGCCCGCTCGTGGATCTGTACTTTCCTGCCTAATTTATTACATAAATTTGCAAAGTACAGATCTTCAAAAATCTCGAAACGGGCCTCGCGTGCACGGGCACGGACCGGATTCGTCAAAACTAGATTTGGACCGAAAATTGGAAAACGGGCCAGAACAGTGAATCGGGCCGGGTCGGGTCGGAAAAACTGAACCGGATCGAAAAATGTGCGGGCAAAACGGGTCGGGTGGGAAGCGGGCGGGTCGGCCCAGTGGATTGGGCCGTGCGCTAGGGCACAACCCATAGCACGCCCAGCCGCACTCCGCCGCCCTACAGCTCGTGCCTCCTGCCGAGAGCTACCGAGGAACTCGCGTCGCCACCCCTATCGAGACTTGCTTCGCCTCGTCGAGAAGATCGAGCGCCATCGCTCAGCCAGGCCGAGAGCTGCTGCCGAGTCATCTGCGCGCAGGTGCCGGAATCTGCCGAGAAAACTGCGCGCGACTCGCGCGCCATCGCATGATGTGCCGCCGAGACGCCCGCATCGCCTCGCCGAAGATGCTATCGAGTGCGTCCGGGCGTTGCTCGCCCGCCTGGTGCCGAGAGCGCCGAGCGTTACGCGGGCGCTGCCGAGAAAACCGAGCATCGAGGCATGCCGAGGCGTCCGTACGAGAATCGTGCGCCCGACGCCCGGCCGCCGAGACACATTGCCGAGGTGCGCCGAAACTTAGACTTGCGCTGCCAAGCCCTGCTGAGAGACGTCCGGACGCTGCCGAGCGCTGCTTCCCGCGACCCGCCGAGGCCTGCTAGCCCGATACAGCCGAGACCTGCGGAAGCCATCCGCGCATGGGCTGCAAGATTTGCCGAGAAGCTTCCACCGACGTCTTCCGATAATCTGCCGAGACGTACGAAGGCATCTGCGCGAGAACCACGCACCCCGCACGCCCAACTGCCGACGTCTGCCGAGAACTCCGCCCAGGCTCCCGCGTGCCCTGTTCGCCCGCACATCCAGCATGGTCGTGCGCCTTGTCGCGCGACGTGCTGCCGGGGTGCCTCCCGTCACGCCGTGCGACGTGACTCTATCATCTCGTTCTTCGTGTTCTTCGTCTTCGTTCCTCTTTTACAAGAAAAAATCCTAATTTAACTACGGATTTTCTCGTGGTGAAAAACGAAATCCGACAAAAAATAAAACGAGCCACGATGAACGACAGATCCATAATTAATTAATTGTGCACGTAATAATGAAACGTGAATTAATCCAACAGAGCCAAGATTCTGATCCCAGGCTCTGATACCAATTATAGAGAAATCTGATTTTAACCCTCTCCCGAGGATCTATCTTGGATGTTTAATTCACCATATATTGATTATATTCTTAGCATGCACCTATATAATTAATTGAAACATGTTGGTGTTTTCTCGTGTTTACCTGCGAATTTGTCAGGTAAGAATTGGATCAAGACTCTTACTTTGATCTTCTGGATTGTATCCCGATTGCCTAAACTCCAATGTCGAGTGAGGATAATCTATGGAGAGTACTGCAGAAATTCGCCTTCATCCTTCTTGAAAGTTTTGAAAATCCCAACTTTGAGAAGAGTGGTTTTCGAAAATTTCACTATTAGAATTAGGGTTTGATTTTCTCTCACCTTATATTTATAATGTAACCCTAAATCCTATCACGATAGGATTTCTGCATATCTAATAAATATAATAATATCTTTTCAGATAGAGAGGATCAAAACAGAGTCCCAGATGGACTCTACAAGGAGGTGGACGAATTACATCAAGTAACAGGTCTGGATAGGTCAGCCCAGGGATCAAATGCAAGGAATAAAGATGGGCCTCAAATAAATTAATTATCTTATGTTCAGCCAACAAAATAAATTAATTCATAAATATTTATTCATGCCACTAGAGAATACATGCTGACTTATCCATTTATTTCCGAAGTTGAGTCAGGCTTACACTTAGACTTAACGAATCCCCGTATTTAAAATATCGCATGTCCATTAATTATTTACAACGTTCTGACTGCTTAAAATAATTAATTTCTTTAATTTTTTAAGTAGTACCACTCAACCTTATTATTGTACTTGAGATAACTCAACCTGCAGGGTTTAGTACAATAAATCTTTTGAGCTCCTTAAGGGGACGTCATCATCCTAAACGGATACGGTGACTCGATACAGGCAACTAGCATGACATACAAGCACTGCCACCATCCAAGATGCGGAGAATATTGAGTTATCTCATGTAACCCTCACCCATAACAAGTCGAAGTGATGGTCAGCAACTAATACTCACCTAATACATTATCGAGGTTTAGATCAACGTAAAGTCACCGAGATCTAGGTTCTTCACGACGGTCAGATAGAAGAACTCATCTCACTGTGATCCATCAATACGTCAGAGACGTACCAGTATAGACAAACAACTAAGTCAAGTCACTTCTTATCTATACCACAGCCTATACCGACAACTCGTCCTCAAGTTGTCTCAACTGTGATTCTTTTTATATCTCATTAAGCTTGATCAATCATACAGACTTCTGTTATCTACAACACACTGTATGATCTAACTTATATATGAGATAAATGGACAAATTATGCAATCAAGTAAACAATTCAGATTGGAGATTGTAATAGTGGTAACATGAATCATTGTATACAAGCTCAACCAAAACTGCTTCCAGTATACAAATCCAACAATTCTCATGCTATTTTTGAAGAAATAAACAATCAAACCCCAAAGTTTCATGAAAAGGGTAAAAGTCGTGTGTGTATTTGCCTAGAGATATAGTGGTTAATTTCTGAGGCCAAGCTCTCTAGTTCGAGTATATCATGATACGACTTTTAAATTTTTATATTTAATTAACCAAAAAAATGGCAAAAGTCTTATTTTTCAACAACCAAATCCTCTACTAACCATAGTTGATAATTACGAGTTTGATTCATACTAACCATCTAGCTACATAAAATTGTCTTACTATATAGCTGTAAATTTCTATTATCTAAACAAAGTGTGTAAATAACAAGTCATGGACGAGGGTAGACAATTGCACCACTAGATTAACTAGTATAGCATTTTCTTAGTTTGTTTTGTTAAAAAAAATAGAAGAGTTGGTACAAAGGTTTCTAGTGGTTTATTCCGTAATTTAATTTTCCCAAGGATTTCAATTTCGGGGAGAACAAGTACGATTCCTTTTACGTTCAACCAATTCATTAATGATTCTTCAAGATTTTCGATAGAATTACATTATATTTACAAGATCCTCTGTTCTAGATAGCATTTTCACGTTTGACATTTTACGTAATATACAAGATGAGATCACCAGCATATGAAATCATTTAAGTGCCCTATTAGATATGCTTTCTATACATACAATTATAAAATAAAAAATAAAATTAGCAGAGGTTGTTATAACTTCGAATATGGCCTCTAACTCTTTATTCCGATATACTTTTTTTTTTATCAATTTACTATAAAATTTTAAAGACCGTGTCACGGTGGACTCAAACTCAAGACTTTTGACATCAGGTATTAATCACTAGATCACTAGATCAATACGAGCACACAAAATTTGAATTGATTAGATTTATAAACTAATGGATATCCTTTTTTTTGTCAACCGTAAAACATAATATAAAACGAACAAGATATTACAAACCGAATTCAGGCAATACCCGAAGGGGATACAACCACGGCCGGAGCCTAGGGCGAAGGGAAGGGAGCAAAAACTTAACGGCCTACACAGATAGGCCAAATACTCGCTCAATCTAAGAAACCGGTAAAGATGGATAGGATCAGAGCTCCTACCCTTGCCACATGCGAAACCCCTTAGTGACGAAGAGGGGCGGACTCATTAAAAACCACGTGACCAGCGAAAAAAAGAGTATCCTAGGGCAATGCATACCCAGGGCACAAGTGATGGGAAACGTGATCACATGTAAGATGAACCGGTTGGGCATAGGGCAGCCCCTCAACACACGCACACAAACCACACTATCAATGTGATATAAAAGCGGCATCCCAAAAGTGGACCCAACAACAAGATCAAGACACCACTCGACCGACTACAAGAAAAGCTCAAAATACAAAACATCAAGATCAACAAGATACAAGAAATATAAAGCAGAGAACACATCCTCTTGAATGACCTAAACAATACTCTTAACATCAAAGGAGTATCCTCAAAGATAATCTTGTTGTGCACGTACCAGATATGGTTGACTGTGGCAACAAGGCCGATCCGCTTGGCTTTAAAAATGATGTTGAACCTACTTTGTTCTCTCGTTTGATGTGCTTGATAGCACTAGCAATGGTAGTCATCCTCATCGGGAGATGAAGCAACTCACGAATCAGAACCCACACAGCGTATGTAGCCTTACACTCAAAGAACTAATGACCATGAGATCAAATGAGTATTACATGTGGTGCAAACCTGAGAAACGCCCATATGTCAAAGTCGGTCCACAGTCTTGAGTCTTCCTCGAATAGCAAGTTACATGGTAATGGAAAACTTGGGTGGAATATAATTCTTCCAGATAGCCGTGTGCTAGAACTGCATCTCACACTTCTCACGGAGATGGTGATAAGCAGCTCCCATCCCCTTGGTGCCAAACCATTTCTCAAGTAACTCAGCTGCACTGTGATAATCTCCCGAACAATCTTGCAAAATATGATCACGAAGAGTGAGGATATTCTTTAGAAGATGGGTTAAACAAATATGAGAAAGAAACTCCTAGATGGTGCTCTCGCTGAGATACTTGATGTGTATCCACTGAATCCGTAATGAGTCATTCTTGGTATGGATGTTTCACAAAGTCTTGTCGAGTAAGGCTTTGTTCCAAGTCGAGATGTCACGAAGCTGGAGACCACCTTTATCCTTCGACAAACAAATGTCTTCCAAGCAACAGGACAATGCATCGATCCTCAAAGAAACCGTTGATCCATCATATTGATGCGATCAATACGGTGGCTGGAAGAGGCAGAACCTGCAACCAGAAACACTCGATTCCCTGAAGCACCGAACGAATCAGCTCCAACCGTCCTTCACAAGATAAATTCAAGTTAGACCAATGGTTAATACATTAATCTATCTTATCCACAAGACCACTATATTAAGTCACGCCAAGCTTCCTTGAAGCCAGAGGGATGCCAAGGTATCTCGTAGGGAGCTTGCCCAATGGGAAGCCAAACAAAATCCAAGATTTCTTGCTTCTCAAAAGGTTGAACATCCGTCATAAAGATCAAGGACTTCTGGTTGTTAATCTTAAGCCCTGATGCACGTGCAAAGTCTCCCGAGCATCAACCAACACCTCCATGAACGATACATCACCCCTACTAAAAAGTAAAAGATCATCAACGAAGGCAAGGTGTGATAAAGTAGAAGCACTACACTTAGGATGAAATTAAAAATCCAACTCCCTTGTTTGTTTCTTCAATAATCTCAAAAGGTACTCCATGAAGTACAGGAAGAGCGTAGGCGACATCGGGTCACCCTGACGAAGCCCTCTCTTCTTCCTGATGAACCCATACGTGTTGCCATTGATAGCTAGCGTGTAGGTGGCCGACGCACATACAGGTCATGATCCAATAGGTGAAGCACGGGTGGATTCCCAACTCATCCAGAGCTTGCTTAAGGAAATCCCAATAGATGGAGTCATAGGCCTTCTGAAGGTCAATCTTAAGTATACATCTCAGGGTGATCTGCTTCCTTTCATAGCCTTTGAGTAGCTCCTGCACTAAAAAGATATTGTCTTTGATGTTCGTCTCTCATAAAGCCAAATTGAGCAGGATCAATGATCGTGCCCATCATAGACATCATCCTCTTAGTTAGAATCTTTGTGATAGTCTTGTAAAAAATTGGTACATGTAACCGGCCTAAAATAAACCATCGTAGGATTGTGCTGCTTCTTAGGGATAAACGTGACGACTGAGTGATTTAGCTGTCGTAACATATTCCTCTTTTCAAAGAACTTGCACACAGCCAAGATGACGTCAGGGCCCAGGATCTCCTAGTTCTCATTGAAGAAGGTGAGAGGTAGCCATCCGGACCTAGTGCTTTATCACTCGTAATGTCGAACAAAGCATTCCTAATCTCCATGTCAGAAACCTCCAAGACCATGTCTATCCTATCAAGTGTAGTCAAGCGAGGCCCTTCCTCAAAAACCATAGGATCAAAACCATGGGTAGGCATCGTAACACCAAATAACTCGATGTAGAAGGTTTCAAAGGCAATGATGATCTCATTCAAGTCATAAGTAGGCTCCTCCGTGTCCATGTATAAGAAAGAAATGGTGTTATGCATGTCGTTGTTTTTACCATGGAGTGAAAAAATTTGATGCATCCATCAGAGAGATTGATGTGAAGGTTCTTAGTCTTTTGTTGGAAGAAACTATGCTACGTCTCCTCCAAAAACTTCATCTTCTTTCTCAGATTGAGCTTCGTCTCCGCATCGCACTATTCAGAGGGTCGCTATCCAAAACCGATTGTACAACATGTAAATCAGTCCTTGATAACATGGTCCTATCTGTCAGGTGGCTAAAATCTTTAAATTTGAAGTTTTTAAAAACACATTGCAATTTTTTAAGCTTCTCTGAGAGCATCCACTGCGGCCGACCATTCTCTTGTCCACTCCAATTTTCCTCAAACATGCGTTTGAAGTCAGGATACTTCATCCACATGTTGAAGAATTTGAAGGAAAGATGGTACTGTTGGAAAATTTTAATTTATCCATGCTCCCGATATCTATCTTGAATGTTTAATTCACTATACATTGATTATTCCTAGCATGCTCCTATATAATTAATTGTAACACACATGGTTTTTCTCGTGTTTACCTATGAATTTATGACACAGTAGATCAATGGAAGACTCCAACTTTGATCTTCTGGACTATGTCCCGGATGCCTGATCTCCAATACTAAGTGAGAGTAATCTATGGAGAACACTAAAAAATTTATCCCCTGCACTGGTGATTAGTGATTTCAAAAATCATAGTGTTGGAATGAATAATATAATTTTCTCCTACGTGTATTTATAATACTTTCTTTAGAATCATATTGTGATAGGACTATGGCATGTCTAATAAATACAATAATTATCTTCTTCCCTGAAGATAATTACTTATTTATAACATCCTGACTGCTTAAAATAATTAATCTATTTAATTCCTTAGGTAGTACCACTCAATCTTATTATTGTACTTGAGCTAATTCAACATGCAGAGTTTAGTACAATAAACTTTTTGAGCTCCTTAAGGGATCACTATCATTCTAAACAGATACGATGACTCGATACAGGTAACTAGCATGACATACAAGCACTGTCACTATCCAAGATGCAGAGAATATTGAGTTATCTCATGTAACCCTCACCCATAACAAGTCAAAGTGATGATCAATAACTCATACTCACCTGAAATCTTATCGAGGTTTAGATCAACGTAAAGTCACCAAGATTTAAGTTGTCACAATGATGAGATAGAAGAACTCATTTCACTGTGATCTATCAATACGTCAAGAGTACCAGCATAGACAAGTAACTAAGTCAAGTTACTTCTTATCCTACTGCAGCGTATACCGATAAATCATCCTCAAGTGTTTCAGTTGTGATCCTTTTTATATATCAACTAACTTAACCAATCATACAGGTTTCTGTGATCTTCTACACACTGTATGATCCAACTTTTATATGCAATCAAGTAAACAGTTCAGATAGGAGATTGGAATAGTGATAACCTAAGCATTCTATACAAGCTCAATCATTCTACTTTCAGTATACAAATCCAACAAGGACAAAGTCACCTCTCCAAAAAGAGTGATTAACAAAGGTGAATGATCCAATAAGGTGTCTCTTGTGAGAAAATTTACCTTGCAAAAAAGATTAAGCATTGTTAATCAAGACCCTATCAATTTTAGAATACTTCACCTTGTTAGTCCACATAAAGTGGCATCCCGTCGAAGGCGAGTCCTCAAACCCCAGAAGTGCACAAGTGTTGGCAAAATCCTTGTACTCACGCTCTAATGGTACTCGACCTCCAATCCTTTCGTCCAAGTCAAGAACACAGTTGAAGTCTCCCGCAACAATGTAAGATCTTGAATGTAACACATGCAGAATCAATAAATCCCACAACTCACGTTTATGCAAAACCTGACAAAAACCATAAACAAACGAAAGCAAAAACGAAATATTGGTAATAAGACAAGTAAAATTGGAATGGATAACCTATTTCTCTCGCTTGATGACATCAACTTTGACTCGGTTTAGATTCCAAATGAGAAGTATACGTCCCTCTTTGACCTCATCAAAATTGTGTGCATGCTCCCACTGACTGAAATGCTTCGCCAAGAATGTCCATGAGTTTGATCTTTGTGAGTTTGGTCTCAAGGAGTGCAATGGCATCCAACTTGTATTAAAACACATAATCAGCTATTGCAGACTGCTTGTGAGCCTTCTGGAGGCCTCTAACAATCCATGTTGTAAAGATCATCAATGATAGTGGGTTCTAGTATAAACCAAACTCCTGTTCCTCTTAACGTGGGATGAAGGTCGGTTAGTTAGCACTTGAAACTCGTCCACTTCTCTACTCTTCAGATCATGACGTTCAAAACTCCATTCTCTTGCAAGGTTAGTCACGTGATAATCATCTAAGGAGCTATAGTTCACAAAGTGTACCATATTATTCGTGGTTGTATTGTGCGGCGCTACCAACCCTAGTACGACGTCGGCATAAGATCTTTGGCTGGAAGCAGGGCTAGATTGTTCGGCACCAGGCGATGGATCATGCTTGGTGCTGGGAAACAGGTAGCGTGTGGCCACACTAGACTTCGGGTTGCATAGGGCGTTATCGGGTGTTCCTGTACGTGCGCGAGGATTGGTGTCCTCGGCACTCGACATGTCGTTAGCCTCGACGTGCAACACTTGGTAGCCTCGAGCAACGAGGCATGCAACACTCACGATAGGGGACGAAGCACTCTCGACAGTGGGGGACGTGGCATGGCGAGTGCTCTAGCTGATGTTCGTGGGTACTATCGGGCTCGTCGGCTTGCTCATGCGCACGATCGATGATTCTTTCTCACTCGAGTCACATCCTTCAAACAACTCCACACCCCCTCTCCAAATCTCTCCCCCGACAAACTTTCGAGTTGCAAGAGGTATTCATACTTTGCTCTTTTTCTTGCAAGTTAGTACTAGTTGAAGTCTTAAAACGAATATAGGTATTGAGTAACTCGAATTTATTTGTAAGAGCAATGTCTCGGGTTTGAGATTGGGGTTTCTTGCCATGGTCAATGGTTGTATGCTTGAAGCATTCTATTTCCTCCATTGGGGGCGAGTATTTGAGATGTGCGAAGGGCGACCCCGATGCTCTCTCGATCTCGATCTCGACCTCGGGTCACGGCCTCGAGCTCTTTGCCAAGTCTTTTCACATGTATTCACACCATTCACGAGTCCTTGTGGGGGGACGGGTTATCGGCCCTATGAGGTCTATCAAAAGTATTAACACAAGCAGACGCCAAATGACCAAGCTTCCCACAAGATTTACACATTCGTGGATTTTATTTTTTTGGTCAATTAAATACATAAATTTAATGACTGCACTACGATGGACTCAAACTCGAAATATTTAGCCTCAGACATTAACTACTATATAGCTAGGTCAACACATGCACACATATGATATACTTTTTTTTTTGGTCAATTTAATACAGAAATTTTAAAGGCCGCATCACGGTGGACTCGAACCCGAGACCTTTGGCCTCGGGCATATATGATATACTTTTACTATTTAATGATGTAAAGTAAGAAATAAAGTCTATGAAGTGATGGTTGGTACGTATGTATGTATATGAAATGAATGGATAAGAATGAAATGAAGTTAATAAAATAATCATTATTATTATTATTATTTATATTATTATTACTATAGTAACAATAATAATAACAACAACAACGGCAAGAACAATAATAATAATAATAATAATAATAATAATATTAATAATTATTATTATTATTTATGTAATTATTATTTACTATTGCTATTATTATATTGCAATTATTTATTGTTATAAATATTACTCCATCCGTCCTTAATATTTGTTCTTTTGATTTTGGTGGCACAGATTTTAGTACATGTAATGAGTATAGAGTGTAGGGGTGTGCATCAACCGAATCGAACCTAAAAAATCGAATGAACCGATAATTTTCGGTCGGTTCGGTTTTTGAGAAAGTCAATTTTCGATTCTATTCAAAATTTTATTAAAATCGGTTTTCGGTTTGGTTCTTGGTTTTACATTTTAGGTTCGATCGGTAACCGAACTGAATCGTAGTTACTATGTTTATGTATTTATATATTTCATATAATAATTAATTATTATCTTAATTAAATAATTAGGATAAAATATGTTTATTTAAAAAATTATATAATATATGTTTTCGGTCGGTTTTCGGTCCGCCGAAACCGATCGATTTTTTGGTTCGATTTTCAGTTGGTCTAAAATTATAAATCTGTTAAATTCGGTTCAAAAAAATACATTCGGTTCAGTTTTTCGGTTTGAAAATTTTCGTCGACCGACCGATGCACACCCCTAGTAAAGTGAGTAGAGAACTAGATCCACATTGTAAGATATATTATGCGAATGAAAAATATGTGTCATGAGCTTTTTTTTTATTATAAATAAGTGGATTAATTATGGATAAAAATTATGGGATTTACGTGGGGGTCATGCCTCTAAAAGAAAACTGAACGTTTTTTATCGATGTAGCAAAACGGAACTAAGTGAACATTTTTCGAGGACGAAGAGTATATTATTATTATTATTATTATTATTATTATTATTATTATTATTATCAATTTTTTAGGTAAAAAGTAAATAATAGTAGTTTTGTAGAAAAAATAAATATATTTAACTAATCTCATGTTCATAAAAAAATGTAATACCATAAGGGAGGGAGAAATGACTAATCTTATATTCATGAAAATGATTATTCCTTCAAAAATGATGATTTCTACCGTAAAAACCTTATCAATTATGTATTTAGAAATAGATGCAAAATCATCATTTTTATGCATACATAACAAGCAACCATCACCTGTATGTATAAAAGAAGATACATATTTATATAAAATATTTGGAGACCAGCTTTCAGGGATCCGAACACACCCACGACCCCCACTTGGGCATGGTGTGAACTGGGTAGGGCCGATAGGCCCAATAGGCCTATATTAGATTGCTTTTCACTATTTGAGGTCAACAAAAATGGAATATCTTAGTCAAAATCGGAATATCTAGAAAATATCCTTGTTATCCAGAACCATCATCCTAACTCTATTCTGTAATTGAGATTCAGAGTCGTGGTTACAATTGATAAATTATGGACTTGTGCAAGATCCATAAAGTTACAAATATATTGCTAGATATACATTTGTATAAGGATATAACTACTATTTTCTTCATCTACCAAATACGTTCATTCAATTTCATTTCAATATGTTCAAAAAAAATATTCACTTTTATCTTTTGAAAACATCAACTTCATAATTTTACCTTAAATCTACCAACTTGTTTACAAAAACCACCAATAGTCTATCTTTTTACATCCACTATCCATTAATATATTCATTTATTATTTAATATGGCCCACCTTTTAATTCCACTATATATCCAATAATTTATTCATTTAATATCTCTACTTACTTTATATTCATTACAATTTAGTAAAACTCGACTTATCAAAATCAAATAACAAATATGATGGACGGAAGGAATATTATTCTATGAATCTTGACTCGTGACATGGTCTTAAACAAACTTTTGTGCTAATTAATTTAGCGCGAGAGGAAGAAAAAAGGATAGAAAAGAGTATGGGAGAGTTAAATTACTTTATCGGTCAAGATGAAGTCTTATAAAAGCCAGCCCCATCTGAATTGTTGTTGATATTTTTAACCCTACAAATTTTGCAATATCCTAAAACTTTCCTCCAAACATGTTTGGTTGAAGTGATTAATAGAGAGGAAAAGAATATTTTTGGAGGCAATGGATGGTTTTAGATCTACTTTATGTGATCGACATTGATCCAAGGTTCAACAAAATTGGACAAGTATTTGAGTTCGAGGTCTGAATGAGACATGTAATTTAAATAATACACTTGTTAAAAATATTTTAGTAAAACATGCTCCTTAATACAAAGTGTAATTATTGACGTATGTAATTAATTGGAAACATTAACTTGGCCGTATTCAATTCTACCGGCATTCTTAAAGTACGTATGTCTAGTACACAAAAATTAAATTAACGTAGTCTGCATGCTATTATATATTGGGAAGATTTATTCATTGAATATCTTCATTAATGGCTTCGAGTTATCAGTGTCATAAAAAAATTGAATATCTATTTGGAACAATATAGTGGTAAAGTGAGTTTTATGTAGGCAAAATGTCATAGATTGAATCTCACTAATGTTTTTATAGGCCTCGTTAGATTTGTATACTGAAAGTAGATTGATTGAGTTTGTATATAATGTTTTCAGTTACCACTATTCCGATCTCATATATGAATTGTTTACTTGATTACATATATTGTCTATTTATCTCATATAAAAGTTAGATTATACAGTGTATAGAAGATCACAGAAGTCTGTATAATTGATTAAGTTGATTGAGATATAAAATGATTACAACTCCAACATCTTGATGACGAGTTATCGGTATAAGCTGCAGTATAGATAAGAAGTAATTTGACTTGGTTGCTTGTCTATGCTGGTACGTCTTGACGTATTGATGGATCACAGTAAGATGAGTTCTTCTATCTGACCGTCGTAAAAAACTTAGATCTCGATGATTTTACGTTAATATAAACATCGATAAGATTTCAGGTGAATGTGAGTTACCGACCATCACTTTGACTTATTATGGGTGGGGATTAGATGTGATAACCCAATGTTCTCCATATCTTGGGTGATGACAGTGCTAGTATGTCATGCTGGTTACCTGTATCGAGTCACTGTATCCGTTTAGGATGATAACATCCCCTTAAGGAGCTCAAAATATTTATTTTACTAAACCCTGCAGGTTGAGTTAATTTAAGTACAATAATAAGGTTGAGTGGTACTACTTAAGGAATTAAAGAGATTAATTATTTTAATCAGTCAGAGTGCTATAAATAATTAATGGACGTACGATATCTTATATACGGAGATTCATAAGTTTAAGTACAAACCCGATTCAATTTCGGTAATAAATGGATAATCAGCATTTGTTTTCTAGTGGAATGAATAAATGTTTATGAATTCATTTATATTCTTGACTTTACATAAGATAATTAATTCATTTGAGATCCATCTTTATTCTTTGTATTTAATAAATGGACTGATCCATCAAGGTCTTGAGCCTATTAACTTTATGCCACCCCTAGGAATCCAACTGAGATTATGTTCTGATTATTGTATTATTTATTTAATACATCTTTTAGTCTATATAGATATTATTAGATAGCAAGAGATAATTAATCTACAAAGAAATTATCTTCAGGGAAAAAATAATTATTATATTTATTAGATATGTCAGAGTCTTATCTCAATAGGATTCTAGGGAGAGCACTATAAATACAAGTTAGGAGAAAATCAAATCATCCATTCCTCATAGTGATTTTTGAAAATCACAGTTACATCATAGGGGACGAAAATTGTATGGTGTTCTTCATAGATTATGCTCCAAATATTGAAGATCTGACATTCGGGACACAGTCCAAAAGATCAAAGCTGGAGTCAACCATTGACCAGATTTATCAAAAATTTACAGTAAACATGAGAAAACTCTTATATGTTGTAACTAATTATATATGATTATGGTAGGAATGTAATCAGTGTATGGTGAATTAAACATCCAAGATAGATCATCTGGAGTACGAGTCAATTAAGATTTTCCATCATGTCCGAGTCTGTTACACCAGATTTTCTAAGTGTAGTTTACCATATATGTGGTTTGTAGGTTATTACATGTTATTCTATAGGTCTGACTCTATCAAAGATTAATTTTTCATGTGTGATTTATCTGTCCTGTGTGATTTGCAAGCTATTGCATAGAAATTTGGGTTTTACCCTATAAGCACCAAATACAACGAGTTTTCCATGAATTAAAAAAAAAAACAATTAAATGTGGAATATTGAATTAAATTAAGTATTTTCACATTACATTCATTGTTCATTTCACTATTCAAACAATTCGTTCCTCTATTGACTCTCAATAAGTGAAGAAACTCCATACATAGAAACACCGTGATTTTCCAGCTCAATCTCACGTGAAATCTCAATTGGTATTTGATGCTCTATGCAATAAAATATCACAAGATAATAAACATTATCTTATGGGCTTATACTGACGTGATGAAAATATCTTATTTGTCTCTTTTTTGAACTGAAGATAATCTTATCAAAGTCACTTTAAATAAAATAGAAAGTCCGAAGGTATTTCTCTTATCCACTCTCCCATTTGTCCCTTTTCCCCCTTTGAGATCGAGATAGAATATCTTATCGAAAAGTGATTTTAGGGATATTCAAAGTCCAAATTAACTTGTCTCTCTCTTATGGCTTAGGATATTTAACAACAAACGCTTTTAGACTGTAGAAAGACTAAGCAGCACAAGGTTGCAAACGTGAGAATCTCATTCAAATATTACACATTATTTTCACAGTTCACAGGAGACTCCCATCCGAAGCAAACGTCGACGAACAACACAAATTAACAAAAAGAGCAAATTTAACCACAGAAACAAATTCGAAAAATTATTAGGGCACAACAAGAAAAAACCAAACTAGCAGATAGGCAGAGGCTCCCCATTCCACCCTTGAAGGCACTCCAACAGTGGATCAATAATGAGGCCATTGCTCAACGCCGTGAACACCTTGTCACACTCCTCCCCCGGCGACACCGCCTTCTCCCCTGTCAAGAATCCGGCGCCGAGCTCCTTCCTGATGAACTTGTACAACGGGTACGACCTGCATTCCGCGATCCGGTTGGCCACGGCCGGACTCCCACTCTCGAGCGCGATTCTAGCACTCTCAACTTCCTTAGGCAATAAAGCCTTGAGCTCCTCCTCGAACGCCTCGATCTTCTGGAAGATGGAGGTGCTCGCGTTCTTCTCTAGATCTCCGTTTTTGAGCGCGTGGTCGACGAGGACTTGCCTCAGCTTCTGCATCAAGGGGTAGGTGGCGAGGCACGGGTCATCTATATAGGTGAACACGTATTCGCGGTCGACCACACGGATCAAGTCCTTCTCGCAGAATCTAGAAGGATGGAGCTCGCCGTTGGCGCCCATTGTTAGAGTTCTTTTAGCAACTTGGCTCACTGTGTTCTTCACTGCGTGCTTTAAGTTCTCCTCCAAATGTCTTAAATCAATGGCTTGGCATAAAGCAACCAAGTAGGTTGAAGACATGAGTTTAAGAATGTCCAAAGCTTCAACTGTCTTTCGTGAAGAAATCAAGCCCAATGAGTTCACATCCTGGTTGTGCTGCTCCGCGCTCTGCACGTGGTTCGTGACAGGGTTCGCCAGGAACTGGAGCTCGGAGCAGTACGAGGCCATGGCGATCTCGGACCCCTTGAAGCCGTAGTCGAGGCTAGGATTCCGGCCGCCGGACAGGTTGGAAGGCAATCCATTGTTGTAGAAGTCGTTGACCAGCTCAGACAACTGAGCGAAGAGAAGTTTCCCAATTGATGCAATGGCCAGCCTGGCATTGTCCATGGACACTCCGATGGGGGTTCCCTGGAAGTTTCCACCATGAAGAGCCTTGTTTCTAGAAACATCGATCAAAGGGTTGTCGTTGACGGAGTTGATCTCCCTCTCGATCATCTTGGTGGCGGTGCGGATCACCTCTATCTGCGGGCCGAGCCACTGGGGCGAGGTCCGGAGTGCGTACCTGTCCTGCTTCGGCTTCTGGAGCGGATCTTGCTCGTGCAGCTTCTGCGCAGCCTTCACGTAGCCGCTGCCGTCGAGGATGTGCTCCATGATCGCGGCTGCCTCGATCTGCCCGGGATGGTGTTTCAGCTTGTGCGTCAGATGGTCGGTGAATTCGGGTTTTCCGTTCATGACCTCGGCGAAGACGGCGGACATGATCTCCGACAGGACGGCGAGGATGTTGGCGTCGAAGAGGGCGATGGAGGCGAGGCCGGAGCCTACGGCGGTGCCGTTGACGAGGGCGAGGCCTTCCTTGGGCTGCAGCTCGAAGAAGCCGCCAGCGACGCCAGCGAGCTTGAAAGCCTCTTCGGCGTTCAGAGGCTCGCCGGCGGGGCCGACAGCCTTGGAGTTGGGGCGGCCGGTGAGGAGGCCGGCGATGTAGGATAGGGGCACGAGATCGCCGGAGGCGGTGATGGTGCCGCGGAGGGGGAGGCAGGGGGTGATGTTCTGGTTCAGGAATTTGGTGATGGCTTCCAGGATTTCGAATCGGATGCCCGAGTAGCCTTGGAGGAGGGTGTTGATCCGCACCAGCATCGCCGCCCTCGTCGCCGTGTGCGGCAGCGTGTGGTTGGATTCTGTTCCATTTCCGAATATTCCGGCGTTCAAGAACCTGTTGCATTTTTTTAAGATTTCATCAAAATTTGGTTACTACTAAACCTAATTTCCAACTATTTTCGACTTTGTTGAATTTTAAAATTCCCACCAAATTGTCTGTGTATCCGTTAAGAGACAAAATATGACTAGTAAGATCTGCGATCTATAAATTACTAATATCTTTTGCATAACAATTATTTCAAGCTGTTATTACTCATTCTTTTATGGCCGGCAATTCAGCCAGCGGTCAAACTCGTGGGTAGCTGGATTTATGTATTTTGTTGAATAAATACATTTAGTGCACCCACGTTAAGAGTTCACCTAACACTCCAAACCTTAGTTACAAGATGTATATTTTAAAAAATGGTCCTTGATAATATTGCAATTCATTTACACTTCTCAAGGCTACAGAACAAAATGATTAAAACAGAAATACAACTATAAGACAAACTCACCCTGTTTCGCTACATCACAGATTCACAGGGAACAAAATTGTACGCATATTTCTAAGAAAGGAAAACTCATAAACACAGAAAATTGCAGAAAAAAGAGTAGAAAAAGAAATCAGTGAGAGATACCTGATGAGCTCCTTCTGAAGAGCGCCGCCCTGCTTGGTCCTCCGATGTGACGTGGCACCGAATCCGGTGGTGACGCCGTAGCTGTCGGTGCCTTTATTCATGCTCTCCATGACCCAATCGCTGCTGGCCTTGACGCCGGCCCTGGCCGACTCCGCCAGCTCCACCGCCACCGCATTATCCTTGGCCGCGATCGCTGCCACCTGCGATATCGTGAGGGTCTCCCCGCCGAGCTTCACCACCGGCTTCCTGAACTCCTCCACCATCCGCTTCACCTCGTCGAGGTGGCTCCCCTTGAGCGACTCTGCCGCCGCCACCCAATTCAAGGGATCGTTCTGCTTCACGCAGAAGCCGTTGGAGCCATGATGGCCGTTCTCCGCCGCCATGAAAATGATGATATAATTAGAGACGCACACACCAGAAACCAAAGATGGAAGCAAGTAAAGTTGTGCTGTTTTAGTGCGTGTGTTGTGTGTGTGAGCGTGTTGTATAGAGTAGGGTGCTGAATTGGGGTTAGTAAGTTATGTGGTTATAAATAGAGAATGGAGAATGGAGGAGGTGTGTGACATGTTATGTTTAGATTTTGGTAGGTGAACAGAGCGGGGCTGCAGACAGGTCAATGTGAGAGGGGGTTTGTTGAGGATTATTATGGGCCGTTGGTTGGATCTGATCCACGGTCCTCATTCGCCAGATGAGGCTAAGTTTGTGACTAGCAAATTTTAATTTTTTTTTCCATTTTCTTGTCCGAAAGGTTGCTGGTGGTTGGTGGGGAAAATGGGATTAGCAAGTTGGGGAATTAGTTAGAGCAAGCGAGTTTTCTTCTAACCATTTTGCCCCTTTCTAGAGTTAGATAGCCTCACTTTATACTTTTTTCAAATATTGTTTTGGAACACGTCGATAATGAGTGATAATTGGGGGAGGATTTAATTTGGTGGACTAAAAAATAATTACCACTCCGTCCCTTTCAAGACGTTTAATTATTTTCGATACAATTATTTAGGAGAAGAGTATAAAGTGATAAAGAGTAGGTAGGTTCCACAACTTTTGAATAGATAATTATTTACTAAAAAGAAAACAGATCATCTTGGATGAGACAACCCAAAAAAGAATACATGTCATCTTAGATGTGACGGAAGAGAGATTTCGATCTATTAAATTTCATAAATACCAAAATATTTTTATGTCTACATAAATTATGTCTTGTGAAATTTTAAGACATAAAATCCATTAATAATTGAGTCTTCATCTATAATAAAATCTCTTTCAATATAAATCACCAGTTAATAATCAAGTAAATCATAACCCATCTTGTTATGAAGTGTCATCTTCATATGTTTCTTGATGAAAATATTTATTCAGTTATAGCAGTAGAAATAACCAACGTCAAAATTAGATGAATTAGTATAGTTAACATAAAGTATTTTAGAAACTTGAAGCTCTTGCATCACTATCACATTATGCATCAATATCATTACTATTAAATGATTTGAAAGAATTTAAAGGATTTAAGGCAACATTGAGAAAAAACAATTCAATGAATAAAATTATGTTTTAATTTTTTAATTATTCTAGCCTGAGCTAATTTTGGATTGTGTTTAATATAACATATTGACAGAAGACAAAATTTGGAGCCTACATTGGGCAGGAGCCAGAGCAGCCCCTAAATAGATTCGCCCATGGTGATAACCAGGGTTAGGCATAATAATATAAAACCAATACTCCCTTCGTCCTAAAATATATTTTTTAGAATATTTGGTATGGATTTTAATAAAAGTTGTTAAGTATTTTATAAGTGGAATAAATATCTCATATTACTGTAGTATTAAATTAATTAATGGTGGATCTGGATGATAAAATATGTAAATAAGTAATATTATTGAGGATAATAAATAGGGATAATGATGGGCTATGAGTGATAAAAAGTGTAAATAAATAGTATTGTTGGATGTAATAAGTAGGTAGTAATTTGTGAGATAGTTTTCATAAATGAAAAAGGAACAAATTTGATAAATGTATCAAAAAGAAAAATTAGGAACAAATTCTAGGAACTGAAGAATATATTTTAGGCAGTTTTTTTTTTATATAATTTTTAATAATAATGAATTTTTTTTATTAAAATTATTTCAGGGCCGGTGTCGCCTTGGTCCCCTCTAAAGTCCGGACCTAATGGTTAATTAATGTAACTGTTTAGTGTTAAGTTTTTAGTAGAACTCCATCCGAAATGCAAAAGAAAATCATTCTAACTATCCAAATTGGATGAGATCTCGTGTTCCATAATTTTATGCGTATTACCGTATTTTATTATTATATTTATTATTTTAATAATATTTTTTATCAAACTAAATTTATTGTAATATTATGTATTATATATAACTTTTATTTTAAAAATAAATTTTTACAAATCATATACCGTAACTTTAAATTTATCAATCCTAATAAAAATTATTAACTACTAAAAGTAAAATTAAATGATAAAGTTAATTATATATCCTAACTCAGTGGAATAAATCCTTAAATATGATTATAAAATTAAACTAAAATATAAAAAATCAAAATTTAAAAAAAAAAAGATAAAAAAAATACTATAAAAGTTATAAATACTATATTTTCAATTGTCAAAGAAGACGTTATCACCAAGTTGAACTAAATTGAACTTTACTTTCTCAAACACTGATTCTCAATTGTCAAATACTTTATTTTCAATTGTCAAAGAAGACGTTATCACCAAGTTGTAAAACTAAATACTATAAACACTGATTCTCAACTCCCAAATTGAACTTTACTTTCTACTCATTTTCAATTGTCAAAGAAGACGTTATCACCAAGACTTCCCGTTATTTAATTGCGTCCGTGTAATTTCATAAAGTTTTGGAAATGTATTTTCTCCACCCATGAATTAATATATTCGTATATGAGTTTATTTTACTAAATTCAAATTATATAGTTTCAGAATAAAAAAAATGATATGCATTTGAAAAGGACATGATATTATATCCAAAAATAAAAAACATTTTTAATTTATTCAAGTGAGAATTTTGATCTATCTGCCAAAGCTATTTCAATCAAGAGGTGGACGTTGTCAAGTGAGACAACATGAGAATAACATTTAATTATGATTAAAAAGCTCTAATTGAGATTAATAAATCTAGGTTGAATGAGATCCCAATACATCTTCATGTAAGTACATTCCCACAAGAGACTTCATTTTTAAAATAAATATTACAATTATCCCTGCATCATCTCTGTTATAATAAAGAAAATTTATATAAATGCTTAAAATATTTTCACAATATCTTTTAGACGCTTGCAAACCACTACCTATGAAGATTTGGAACAATTTCTAGCTTGAAAACGTAGGTGAAATTGGACACTTACTTTTTAGAAATTAAATTTATGTTTGAGATTTAAACATATAATCTAATATGTAATGCATTATGTCGTTCTTAAATTGTTCCTAAAACAATTAAATCCTTTGTTCAAATTATATATATGGAAAATGCTAAAAGGCAATGGGGATAACTTACACTCTCTCTGTTCATTTATAAATGTCTCCAGTCGGCATATTACACATACTAAGAAAATAAAAAAAATAATTACTTTTTTAACCTTATTAATTGTGATAATAAATGCATACAAATAACTAATTATCAAATTCTAAAAGTATTAAATAAGAGTAAAATAAAAAGTTTATTATAATTTTACTCTCATATTGCGTACTATGACACTTATTAAAAAAAGGAAAAGCGTCAATGAGACACTTAAAAAGAAACAAAGAGAGTATCATTTTCGACAATTATGAATTTGTTTATGGTGATTCATATTAAATGCATGAATCAGTACAATCTAGTAAAAAGTATATATTGGTTTTTTTTTGTAGTATAATTAAATTTGCTTATTTATAAATGGAATATTCACGTGCCCAAGAAAATTGCCAACCGGTGAAGTGGAGAATATGAGCCGAAAGATCTTAAATTTGAATTATACCAAAATATTGTATAAACTGAGTCTGTCACCCTAATTTTTTTCAATATGAGTTATCTGTTTTATATACATAGTATGCAGGCTATTGACCTAGAAATATAATTTTACTAGTAACGCTCCCTAGGTGGCAACTGCGTACTTTCTTATCATCCAAAAATCACAAAAAATTATGTACATCCGTTGTTATTAAGAAAAACATCATTTACATTAATGAAAAGTATCATTTGTTTTTTATCCTATAATTTAGAAAATATCATTTACACTGAAGAAAAATATCAAAATCTACATATATGGACTGATTTACAGGAGACCACCAAAAAATATGTGGTAGATTTCAACCACCTCGATTAGTTTCCACATAAAATTGGGCTTTACGCAATTACTACATTAATAGATGGCTTTTTGACAATTTATTTTTGATTCTATTATACGAATCGTTGATTTTCCAAAATAAATAGTCGATAATAAAAATCTATCAGGCGTGGAACACAAATAAAAACAAGAAATTGCAACAACTTCTCGCAGGAAACGTTTGTTGAGGATATGAACACCTTTTTATATTGAATAATCTCAATTGAGTCACGACAAAACTATATTCCTATCAATATGAAAGCGCTGTGGCAAAGGCTGGCCTCACCTTCGCAGTTCACATGCCAATTATTTTACCTTTTTGTCATATTAATAATACAATAATATCTTAGTACAATATATTATATCCGTGCAAATAAAGTTCAATAGATTGTCACGTATTTTCTCTTCATATTTATGATTCGGAACTATTTTAATTCTGCTGAATGTTTCACTTTGGATTCTAATTAATATACTATACTTATATGTACGGACACTATGTATAAATTCTGCTGAATGTTTAATAGTCTATAAACCATTAAAAGATGTCAACTGTAGCATTGTACTAAAATAATTTGTGCGATAGTTTAACATTTTAGCCATAAATCCCCGCCTCCACCAAAGGCTATTTCCAGAGAATTAAGGTACATAATATTTGGTTAAGCAAAATGCGGTGTTAATTGCTTTAGATACTACCGTGCTTGCTTCATGAAAGCGAGCCTAATTTCTCTATTTTAAATATGTAATAAAAGTTAAAATTCATCCATAAATAAGTACAAGTAGAACTATATTGACCTAAACTAAAGCAAGCTTTACTAGCATATAAAATTGAAAAAAACCAGAACGTTTCTACAATGTCATACACATATATTAGATTATCTATACATAGTAAACTCATTAAAAATAAGAAAATGAAAAAGGCCCTCTATTGAAATACAAACTCACTTATTGTGGAATGTTAAGCTAAGTTTACTATTTAGTAGTTTTATTTTAAAAATAATAATTTCCTAACAGGATTATGAGTCTTCTGAATATAAGTTTATATCGTACATATTATATTGGGTTTTTGAATAAAAAGGGGGTTCTTTGTCATTCTGCGAAAAATGTGCTGTTTTCCTTAAGAACCGTTTGGAGATAAATTAATTAAAGTTTTGTTGGTTGATCCTCATACCAACTTCGAGTATGAGTAAAGTTTGAATTCAAGATTTTGCTTACTGCTCAGTTGCCGTGAAATTCTGTTTTACAAATTAAAAGTTTATGTTTTTATTCTTTTCATTTGAACTATAGTTTATTTTTGACGAACACTTGTTCACATGCACGATGCATCGTACTAATTTAATCTTAACTGTAATTAAAAAAAATTCAAACTACAGATTAACTAAATTCTAATTAATAATTGATGAACTTTAATTAGAATGGATGTACCGTACATTCAAATATACATAAGTATTTCAAGTTATATTTTGGGTCCAATATTTGATATCTAGAGTTTGGCTTATGATTATAGGGAATTATGACGATGGTGAATATTACTTGTTGTGTTTCCAAATTGATGAAGTTGTGCAAAATGTAGAACAGTTTGGGGCTATTACAGATAGACCAAGGAGTTTCAATGGTGATGTTTATTATGCTCCTGCCATCTTAATTTGTTAGACTTGGCCATCATTAAGAGTATAATTATGATATTAAAAAGGTTTTTACACTGTTTGTGATGCAAGATTAGAAGAAGAGGGTGTTTGGCTGAGCTTATAAGCTCTTTAAAACAACTTATAAGCTGTTTAGGAACTTATAAGCTGTTGCAAAGTGTTTGGCAAAATAAGCTGTGAAAATAAGCTCCAACAGCTTATAAGCTCCCCTAAAAATAAGTTGGTTAACCCTAACTTATTTTTTCATAAACTTATAAGCAATCATGAATTTACCAAAATAACCTTATTATAGTTTGTTATTTCCTATACATACACTATCAACTTCACCTCTCGTCAATTTTATCTCTCTAACTATGATTTTCTCTCTCTAACTCACGATTCTTTCTCTAGCTTATATGATCAATTATTCAAACACTTTAACAACTTATAAACACTTGAGACATTACCTCTTATAAGCTCTTGAAACATCTTATAATCTCTTGGAGCTTATAACTCTCTAAAATAAGCTTAGCCAAACACCCCCTAAATTAGTAGCAAACGTATACATGAACCATAGTAGATTATTTCCTATTACTTTCGAGTATAGGTAATTTAGATTGCTATAGATCTTGTACTCTTGATGTAAGTATGGTTGCAAGTTTATTGCTAAATTAATGTGGTTTATGGACTCCATTATTTATTGTCTATATTCATAGAAGAAAAAAGATGAACAGACACAATAAGATTGTACTGTGGCTACCAGTAATCGTCTACAAAAGTAAAACATAAATAAATCAATAGATATGTACCAACTTGTTTGCAGGATTACGTGATCGGTGATTGTTGATGAGGTTGATAAATTTTGAATGTGATATGTCATTTAGGGTACGTAGAAATGTAGTGACAAAGAAATGATGTAAGATAAAATCGAAGCAAGAGTTAGACTATTTCTCCGTAAGAGTGCACGTGATTTAATAACATTTATCTCTAAGATACAATGACTTAACTAATACTGAGTAGTTGCAGCCACCTCCAGGTGCCATGTTGGCAAAATTTTGGCTCCTCGTGACGATGCGCACGAGCCACCTCAAGTGCAAAGTGAACATCTAAAGCGCCCAATGCATAAAATACAACGTGCATGTGCTCGGATGGTGCGAAGCAATTGGGTTAGCTATAAAATAGTTAATTAAAAACCCACTAGGATGCATCATAGTTGGAACACACACTTGATTACTCCTTGTTGGTTTGAACTCATTTATATATAGTTTAGAACTTCAATATTTTTCCAATATGGGATACAATCATTTTCCACCATTAAGAAGCTAACTTTGCGTATTAAATGTTCATTAATCCCATATCGGATTTGAACAAATAAATACACTAAATGTAGATTCCAAATGTAAGCTCGTATACAACTTTTTCCAACATGATCTTATTGATTACGTTGTGTTGGATAAAATCTATAAAAGGAGAGATCGTTGTGATTAAGAACAATAATACTTGTGACTTCACAAATCTTACAACGGGGAAGATGCTCATTGTGTTTATAAAACAAAGGTTTGTCCAATGCATTCCTGAAACAACGCATCATTCAAAATAGAGTTACGCGTGAGAAAGCAGAAAAGCGGCAGTCATTCATGTTTGGTGCTCCTAAATGGCGAGAATTAATGAAATAAGAAATTGAACTTTAAATTTAATGAGGCAATTGTGCAAGTAAATAAACATCGTGTGGCAATGTTGTGATTTAAATTTAATCCCAAACTAATTCCACGATCAAATTAATGTTTGTATCAGAATGTGGAGCGCCGCTGCCACACCTTGTGCACGTATCTCTTCCTTCAAACATTCGCAGCATTTGTTCGGAGAATTCGAGGTCGAGTTTCTCCATCAGATTAGAGCTTACTACAACCTACGTCACATTTTTGTAAGACTAGGAACGCATTTGTTTTCCCTAAATCCTCCATTTCGATCTTCAAAACCCATTGCATGGATTGGATGAAATCGGAATTATCTCATCAGATTGTGCCTTCTCAAGGCTTCTGTGATTCCCAGAACTTGCCTCCTTTGAAACATCGAATGATGGACGATAAAACTGTTTAATTAACTTTTCAAAAACATTTTTTTTAATTCATGGTGGTCTTGTCTGGCGGCTGGAGTTAACTTCACCAACCTAACCCATCCTCCACCCTTCATAGGCTTTGCCCATTTCCACTCTAATCGCTTCGTTTCAACATTTTATTTATTTTGCAGTAATAGAAAATAAAATTGACTACTGTTATAAATTGCCTTAATACTATTGCCTAAAACTAGGGGTGAATATTCGGACGGTTCGGTTCAAAACCGAACCCGAAAAACCGATTTTTTAAAATCCAACTGAACCGAAATATTCGGTTTGGTTCGGTTTTAACCGAATTTAAATTATAATTAATATAAATATTATAATATTTATATTAATATATATATAATATTAACCAATTTAAATATTAATAATATAAATAACATATATAATATATATAAAAAAAATATAATAATAAAAATTAAGGTTCGGTTTGAAACCAATTTTTTCCCAAACCAAATCGAACGAATTAATTTTGGTTTCAAATTTTGAAACCGAACCGAACGTTTCTTTATCAGATAAACCGAACCAAATCGCTAATTTTGGTTCGATTTGATTCGATTTTTCGGTTCGATTCGATTTTGCTCTCCCCTAGGCCTAAGTAATTGTATAATATATGGATAAACTGTATTCAACATATTCATCCTTGGTCAAGTGTACATTTGTATACATAATGCATATCAATTTGAAAGAGATTTTTAATATAAACATAAATTGAATATAATTTTAATAACAGCAAGCTAGAAAAATAAGTCTCTTTCATCAAAATTTGTTATGTTTCTTGTCGTGGTGGGCCAACTTTTTCTATATTTTTCCATAACAAGCAGTTCATTTCACGTGGCCGATAATAATTGTCTTATTTTTAAATAAAAATGTATATTACGGTGTGTTAGTAATAAAAAATTTTGCTTCAAAAAGAAGTAGTATTAATTTTTATGAAGTTAGTAAATTAAACTACTATGGTTACCTTTAATATTAAAAGCTTTGGGACCATTGATTTCTTATATTCTTCTGTTTTTATTTTGTAAAATCAGTAACTATATCTCTGCGCGCGGATGAAATATTTTTGAGATAAAAGCTTGAGCCTTAAAAAAAAGAATAAGTCCAGTAAAAAAAATAGTAAGTAAAACCTTGAGTGTGAAAGTATTTTATTAAATTAAAAGGGAGAAAGTATACCTAATTAATGAGAGTTGGTGGACGCAATATACAGTATTCATATATATCAACCACCTCTCCTCCAACCGGTCTACATCTATCAAATAAAGTAACAAATTAGGAAACTCAAATATTAATGGCCAACTTACAACATAATTCCTATATTAGTGGCGTCAAAAAGGTGTCACGCACAAAGTGATTGGATTTACATTTTAACCATTTTTGTGAGAGAATTTGACACATTTGTGAAAGAGAAATTTTAATAATAAATATATTACACTCAACTCTTATTAATAATATATTATTAATTTAATATATATTAATAAGATATTATCATGTGAGAAAAAATATAGTAAACCTATATGTTCTATAAGATTTCTCTGAATTGCGATTTGGTCGTCACTACCATGTCACCAATGTAACACCCCGAATTTTTAGAAGCCCAATTTAATAATAATAATAATAATAATAATAATAATAAGGTTAAGGTTAAGAATAATGTAGCATTTAGTGCTTGTGTTGGGAAAATTCTGTCTTAACTGTGTGTTTTGATTAGATCCCAAAATCCGCTGATGATTGTTCTATTAATATAACATAATGCTACTCACATGTTAAAGAGTTAACCTTTTCGGTTACAAGTTTTATCAGAAGATCTATCAGTTTGGATAAGCCCAAGACTGGTAGAGTTCAGCGATCTTGAAGTCGGTTGTCTTGATAAAAGTATCGATCTAGCGCAAGCAACGATAGCACTCGAAGATAACGTACTGAAGACTAAAGTCAGACGAACTAAGATTGAAGACTAATGTACAACGATAATGATGAACATAGCTCTTTGGAGTGAAGTTGAAGGCGATGGCGATGTCGAAAATGGCGAAGATCGAGACCGAAAACTCCCCGACTTGAATCGGCGGCGGTACTAACACCGATCTTGAACTTACTTGATTAACCGCGATTCATCGCCACGAGAGATAGTCCAATCTTGAGAGAAAAAAAAAAGTTTTAAATTTACCTTAATTGGTGTATCCCCCCATACACCAGTACGTATCCCCATGGACCATCAATTGATATCAGAGCAAGTTGTTTGCAAGAACTACTGACTTCCCTAGTGGTCGTTCTACCCGAACAAATCTTTTAAACTGATATATTTTACATACACTACAAGAATTTAGGTTATAGACCACGGGGAATCCCCATTGTCTATTACAAAAAACCCCGTTGTCTATCAAGGTATAGTCTATTAGGGCTGGCTATAGACCACGGGAAAATCCCGTCGTCTATCACAATATGACAACGGAAAATCCCGTGGTCTATCATGTTATGAGCGGCGGGGCCTATAATATACAATGGATATTCCCCGTTGTCTATAGCATCATAGACAACGTGAGTTTACCCGTTGTCTATGTTGTTATAGACAACGGTGTTCTAGTTTTATACAATGGTTAAACCCCGTTGTCTATTGATCAGTCAACGAAATAAATTTATTTATTTATTATATAATTCAAAATACATGTTTCTGCCATTAAAAAACAATAATACAAAAAAGATATAAAATATATATTGTCTCATAAATGGAGAAATCAAGGTACAATACATAAACGTTATATACCGGGAAAATCCACAATCAACAATTGTAGCACAACAAATATTGTCTACCTAACTAATTAAATTCGTTCACAAAACATCAATTTCATCATCTTGAACCTTTCATTTCACCATCTCTGCTCCAACATCAATCATCTTGAACCTTTCATTCCACCTGCTCTTTAAAAGACACAATAGCTGCAACAAATATTTTATATATTAAAAATCATAGTACGGATTTTATTAGTAGCAAGATAACGATTATGAATAGGCTGTCTGCTTTATAGGATGCGGCAAAGAGTTAATTTGTCCGTCAATTCATACAAACGCTTCTCAGCAAGTGTAATACTCTAACATCATGTACACTATAATTATTAGCATTAGCTGGCACAATCAGAAAAGATCAATAAATAAAAGAGCACATAAATATTCACCAGATTAAGCAACAGATCAAGAAAATAAAAAATAAAAAGGTAGGATATGAGGACTCATCTACACCTCAGATACTATTATCGCTAGAAACAACCATGACAAATTGATCATATTCAAGCAAGTGCAAAAGGGGTAAAATTTTATCCTTAATAGCAAAACGAAAGCACAAAACAAGCAGGTTCTTGGCTCCATAAACTGGCAAATGTTGGAGAAAGATAACTAAGACACAACAATACCATACTAAAGTTGCTGAATCCATAGAAAAATCAGGAACTAGAAAAGGAGACCACCCATTGCAAAACTAACATTTCTTCCACAAGAACATATTAAACATTGCAAAAACATTGCTTGTGTAAAGACATGATAGCCATTATGTCCAATCATGATCTCATAGAATGTGCAGATACGAATTAAGATTACTACTGCTTTAAAAATTGTATATGCTTAACCTTAATTTTCGTAAAACATTGTCCCAGAACAGAAGCACAGGTCAAGAGTTATTTTTCTAAGCATACTTAAGCATCAGAGCCAAAAAAGATTGTTTTGTCAAGCAATAAATTTCTATAACAGATGAGATATTGGTTCAAAACCTCAGTTGAGCAAGCTAACATGCAGTCCTAGTTTTTTGTAAGCTGCAAATCATATAGTTGAGAGATAGGTTTTCACACAAAGATGTGGGAAACAATGAAACAACAATGCAAAACCATAATTTAAGGGGAAAAACTTGTGTAAGTATGACCTAATTAAGCTAGTGTCACAAATTATGCCAAGCAGTAATTAGAAATGTAACCTTCAAGCCGCTCTTTCCACACAACACTCTTAAGTTGAGTGATTGTCTCTACTTGAATAAGGGATCCTAATCTGCTCTCAATCTCTTCCAAACTCATTGCTGTTGGCTGTAGAGATAATTGGATAAGTTAAGCAAAAAAATGTCATCTTACTGTCCATAATAATCTACTCAGCCATCACACAACAGGTAGAGGGGAAGAGGAACATATCAGCTCAGACCTCGACATCTTCATGCTCCACGGGCTTAGAAACTTTTGTTTGTCCTCCTGCATCACCCTTCTTGTTGGTACCAGATTTTCCAGACGTGAATTTCTTAGTGGCAGCTGGCTAAAAAAAGATAAGCATACAACAAGCGAAAAATGAGAGTCAACAGTGATTAACCATATGTGTATTTGAAGTAGCAAGATATCTTGAAGAAGTGATAATTTTCTTCTCTAATAATCTTTTAAATTATACTTACAGCGGCAGCAATAGGCTTCTTTCCACTGAGGATGCTAGCTGCTGATTTTCTAACAAATGATAAATCAGAGGCCTGTATAAAGGGATAGAAAACAGAACGTAATCAACATAAAAACAGCCCAGAACATACCTCATTGACTGTTCAAGCAATAAAAATAGTTTCTAGCAATTTATATTTCCATTTCCGGCACAATTTACATTCAGCAATAATTTCTTTATCCACATCCAGTGTAATTCACGATTGTCAATTAGGATTATTAATCAGACTACAAAATAACATTTTCCCTTAAAGCACAGACATTATACTTGCACAAAAGTTTACGTACATTTCAACATAACTAATGGCTTTGGGTTTGGGCTTGTTCTCAGCCTTAAGATCCAACTTGGCCCAGTTGAAATTTTTACAGACTCGATCCTTGCGGCGAGGATCATGGCTCGACCGGAGGAGGAGGAGGAGGAAGATTTACTTCCTGATGACATCTGCGATATCATGCGAGTGGCTAGAGATAATCATCTGATTGGTGTCTTCCATATGTACAGAGAGGCTAACCGAGCCGCTCACAGTCTGGCGCATTATGCGGCCAATTGTTCCCAGACGATTGTCTGGCAGGAGGATTATCCTCAATGGTTGTTGGATATTGTTTTTTCTGATTGAATAAAAATATCCTTTTCCTTCAAAAAAAAATAAAATGGCTTTGGGTTTGGTAAAACAAAAATTGATAAGCTCACTAAAGCTTTCTGTAATGCTATAACGAATAAATTGATAAAGCTCACTAAAAATTAGGAGTTATAAGGACATATAAGGATCTAATTTCTAATAGTATATCAACTTTTTTTTTATTATATTTTAAAACAAAATGCTATGACGAATAAATTGAGGGCTCTATTTAGAATCACCTATAGAAAATATATGTATGTTAAATTGAGGGCTCTATTTGTGAAATACAGAGGGCATTAGAATCTCCAAGTTGAGACTCAATTCTATAATGGCCATTGGCCGGTCATCTACCAGATTTTAAAGGCAATTTCAGAAATTAGAAAATATAAATTGTAACAACAGAGACGCTTGGCTCGTGTCAACCAATTCAAGAAATAGCACAGCACAGTGTAACAAGATTGAATCCCTACTCCCTTTTAACAACACAGTGTTAACCATTAACGTATTGCAATTAATCTTTTCATCATATTTAGGCATGATAAATCAAAAATCTATAAACAACAAGATGCTAATTGAACACTGGAAACTTCGAAAATCCACCAAATATGCAAATCATCAATATTGGTAAGCATCAATGCATCATAAGTGAAGCCAAAGTATGTTGAACTATAAAGGAGTAAATTCACGCTAGAAACTCAAATCTGTCTCACGCCAGAATCACATACCTGTGCAGCTGTGCTCTCACGCCAGAAACTCAATTCATGAAGTGGCGTGAATCGTGAGTGGAGTGGCGCGGTGACCGGGAGAGGAAGGGCGACCGTCGACGACAGAGCAATGAGGGGGGCTTTGTTTTTTACGCCGGCGGCGACCGAACGAGGAAGGGCGACCGCCGACGTTGGTGGCGACAGAGCGAGGAGGGACAACAATGGTGGCGACCGAGCGAGGGGACGACCCTGGCGGCGATCGGGTGAGGAGGCCGAGAGGCGGCGCTGATGTTGCCCAAATTCTAGGGTTAGAAGAGTGTGGGAGAGGGCCGAGAGGTTTGGGGCCTGGGGTATCAAAATTTTAAATTTTAGACTTAGGCTGACAACGTGGCTAATGAGGCGATAGACCACGCGGTTAATGACCCGTGGTATTTAATCAACACGAGAGAAGGCGGCGTGGCTAAAGCCCATTGTCATGGAATTTTTTGCTAATAGACCACCGGAATGAACCCCGTGATACATAATATGAAACCACGCTAATAGGCAATGCGGTTCTCAGCGCCGTGTACATAATCGTTTAAAAATATGGTTATAGACCACGCGTTTCACCACCCGCGTTGTCTATGTCATAATAGACCACTTTAATACTAATGCGTGATCATAACGTGTGATCATGAGCAAAATTCTTGTAGTGATCTTCTTTGCATAGTTGTTGTGATGGAAACTAACTACAGAAGGTCGACTTCTCTCTCCACGTTCGCGGTAGATAATTATGAGATCTGAAAATTCAAAATCAAAATCTATCTCACTACACAATATTGCCGGATGTGAGAGGCCATCACTAATAGACCAATCATCATCAGAAAAAAGATTACAAAAGTGAGCACCGAACTAGGAAATGATCCGACCTATGAGTACATGCCAAAGAATCGAGCTAACTTCACTGTTTAGTATATTTTTGTGCCCACTTTTGGTGTGATATAATGTTTTTACCCGTTATTCGTCATCGTTTTATGTCTTATTGGTTGATATTTGTCGATCCATGCTTGTTTAGTTGTTTTTATATTTTCGTAGGAAACAACGTGAAAAATAGACAAAACAGAATAGACAAGCATGTACTTTTGATGGATAATGAAGTACGAATTGAAGAGTGAAAATTATACATACTTGAACTATATCTCGATAGGAGCTCGTAGGCACAAACGGATAGCAATTCGGAGATCGGACGAGGGAGAACGAAGCTAAACAAAAATATAGCACACTGCAGCAAACACCGCTTAGCGCCGGCGGCACCGCGTCCGGCACTGGGTGCATATCTTCGTGCGTGAAAGAAAACACACCCAAGCACCGACAGCACTGCGTTCGGCGTTGGGTGCACAGGAACAACAAGCACAACCTAGTGCCGGCGGAGCCACGTCCGTCGCTGGGTGCACACACAACAAGCACCACGCAGAAGTGGACACGCCACATTCGACGGACGCTGCACTGACATGATTTTCAATGATATAAATAGGGTTTTAACCCTATTTTCTCACACACTTCATTCTCCACACACATCCCACAAATCATAACTATTTTTCTCTCAATTTCTACCTTAGAAAATGATTGATTTCACTTTATCTAAGTTTATAACAACATTGGATTATAGATTCAACATTAAAATTAGTAAGAATTTCTTCTATTTCTCTTTAGTTTTTGGGGTGAATAATTCTTGCCTATTGATGTGAATGATTATGTTTGGAACTAATTCTCCATCTAGGATTAGGGGGAATTGAATTGTGTATTAATTAATTACATGTCATTTTGAAGATATTTATCTAATTGAATTTGTTTTACTTGCAATTGAACAACTTGATCACTTGTTTGATTATGTTAAATGTTGATTGAGGTCGAAATTCTATCTCAATATTGGATTTGTGATTTAATCGAGTAAATTTTACCATAAACGAGTGATTTATTATCGGGATCGAATAATTGATTAATTGAACACATGTCTAGGAACGAGAGATTAGGTTAGGTTTTGATTAATAGAATCGTTTAATTTTTTATATGCGTAATGATATGTGATTAATTAATATATGAGAAGAGAAACTTGAAGCTCTAGTTCTTTAATCCAATCGAATTATTTGTGTTTCCCTACGCGTTCTTGTTTCCTGTTGCTTATTTTATGTTTTTCAAGTTATGTGACAAAACTCCTAATTATGTTAGGACGTTAGAATTTTCTTTTTTATTTTTCTTTTTACACGAAATACAAACCCTACAAGTCTTCCGCGAGATATACGACTTGGATCGACCTTACCACGCTACATAGGCCTCGTACTATTGCAAGAACCTAGATGTGTAATTTAGGTTGAATAAATTTTTGGCACCGTTTTCGGGGAAGGCTTTCGGCTTTGTGTTTTTTTTTTTTCCTTCTCTTATTTTGTTCTTTTCTTCCAATAGTTGCGCGTAACCCTTTTTCTTGTCTTGTGATTGTGTATGCTAGGTCGTCGAAACCTTAACAGAAAGTTGGCACTAGTGTTTGATGACATTCACAGGGTGAGAGATTTGGATGTTTCGGACTTGGAGGAAGAGAGCTTCTCAGAAAGTGAGAAGAGTATAGTCGCGTCTGTGTATGAGGAAGCAGAGACTCAAGTTCCTAGTGAAGAGTCAGTGCATGAGAAGATGACGGCTAATGGAGTAGTTAATGAAGAGAAAGTGAATCCGAGGAGCGTGACTTTGCTCGACCCATCATTGGGGCGACAACGTCATGCATAGTCCTCAGGGATCCGGCTAGGAACTACGAGTTGAAGCCCTTTAATTTCAACCTTTTACAATCTTTTTATGGGATACTAACAATGATGTCTTAAACTTCATCCAGGAGTTCTACGATGTCGTACATACTTACCCATTGAATGGGTTGACTGATGACACTTTGAGGATGAGGTGTTTTCCATTCATTTTGAAGGACAGGGCCAAGACTTGGTTTTGGTCGCTGCAGCCTGGTTCGTTGATTAGTTGGAGTGTCTTGTATGAAAAGTTCATGGCCAAGTACTATTCAAAAATTTGCGAGATAGCTACTAGAGTATGTTCGGATAACATCTTTGAGTACTTGCTAACTGGTTGAGGAAGGTCGTCTTCAAATCCTCAAAACAATGTATGTAGTGGGGCGCTAGTTGTTTGAATCATCGTTGCGCAGGTCTTGCGAGTGTTGTAAGAAAAACTCTGCATTTTACCTCATTTGAATATTGATGTAATAGGGTGATGTTTTCGAATCTCATTAGATGCTCTTGGGGGCCGTGACCTCATGGTACTCGTGACTAATGTATCTGAAGGTTTTGGGTAAGGGATTTACATTTACAGCTGCTAAAAGGGGGCTGTTAGATATTATCTTTAGCCCATATCCAAAATTATCCGATTTGTATGACGTTCCATTTTAACTCATGCACCGGGTCATCATGCATTTTTCGATAGATCTCGGAGATAGATATCTCTACTTGTTACTTTATTAAACTAGCTAGCTCCGCTTTCGTAGCGTCCATCTCTTATTGTTGTCAATGTAAAAGTTCTCTTTGTTGTTCCAATATGTTTGGGGCAATAGATCCGGGTATATGATCATCGATGTTCATATGGATTGGTTTCAGCCTCATATTCTTTATCACATCTGTATTATGTTCTCTCTGTGAATGACGAGTGTCTTGTATCTACTCTGGCCACCCTACTAGGATTATATCTTCTATTGAGACCTGCGAGGGTCTGTTGTGGTACCCTTATGTTATCCAGATTTTCTCCCATATCCAGATTGATGGGTTGTGATGTCGCATTACTTGGTGGGAATTCCCTAGCATTCAGAGCTTCCTTCAACAACACCTTGACCGCTGCTATAAAAACTTATTGTGCTACAAGTGTAGGTTTGTGTCCTATAACGGATTCTTAGTTGACCGAATGTAGGGGATTTACACCTCCTTGAGGCGTAAGGGTCGCGTCTCCCGAAGTTCATGCGTTTGGAAATTCTCCTACCATATCTAATATTCGGATCTCGTTCTCGTGATCCTGTGTGAATGAGTGTGAGATTCGAGTTGATTTGTTTTGACCAGAGGAACTCGTATTTCAGGGAAACATCAACGTCTTAACTCGTGAAATTTCCCACATATTCAACTTATAAATCTAATAAATAATTATAAAAAAAGGCCTACCTCATGGTAAATGACTAAGTGATAATTATGGACACGTGGTTAGAATATTCTGTTAAACCGTCGGAATGTATGATAATCGAACCAACTACAAAACATAGCTTGAGGAAGTCTCTGGTTAGACACTCTGACGCTCAAATCAGTGATGTATTATGCTTAATGCTTATTGATTAGCTTAAGATTGCGTACCTGAACCTTGAATGATGAAGGTATTTATAGATGTAGATATGATTTTGAGATAAGGTCATTCGAAACTTTATTGGACTAGGATATATACAGACCCTCAGAGACATGTGTCATGTATTTCAGAGCATGAGCATATGAGTATGTAAAGAGTCAATTTCTATCCAAAACATATGATTATGTAAGATTGCATAGTTGTGTAGGGAAATATTAATTTACCCTCTTCCCGGGGATCTATCTTGGATGTTTAATTCACCTTACATTAATTATAAACCTAGCAAGTACATATATAATTAATTGCAACACATATGTGTTTACTCGTGTTTACCTACGAATTTCTGGGATATGAGATCAACTGCAAACTCTAGCTTTGATCTTCTAGACTATATCCCGGATGCCTATTCTCCAATACTGAGTGAGAGCAATCTATAAAGAATACTGTAAAATTTTGCCTCTTACTTATCTCTATGATTTTCGAAAATCTCAAACAAATGAATATGATTATTTCTGATTTTTCTCACTTTGTATTTATAATGTATTCCTAAAATCTTGTTTAGATATGATCCGTGCATATCTAATAAATACAATAATACTTTTGCAGATAAAATATATCTAGAATAATTATCTCTTGATATCTAATGATATTAGATAATATCTCTTGATAACTAATAATATAGATAATATATATCTAGATATTAGAGATGTATTAATATAAAACATAAATCAGAATAGAGTCTCAGTGTGACTCATATAGGTAGTGGACGAAATTCTCAACCGCTACAGGCCTTCATGGGCTAGCCTAGGAATCAAATGCAAGGAATAAAGATGGACCTAAAATGAATTAATTATCTTATGGTCAACCCAAAACATAAATTAATTCATAAATATTTATTCATTCCACTAGAGAATAAATGTTGACTTACCCATTTATTACCGAAGTTGAGTCGATTTGCACTTAGACTTACGAATCTCCGTATTTAAGATATCGCACGTCCATTAATTATTTATAGCATTCTGACTGCTTAAAATAATTAATATCTTTAATTCCTTAAGTAGTACCACTCAACCTTATTACCGTACTTGAGCTAACTCGGCCTGCAGGGTTTAGTACAATAAATCTTTTGAGCTCCTTAAGGGGACGTCATCATCCTAAACGGATACGGTGACTCGATACATGTAACTAGCATGACATACAAACACTGCCACCACCGAGATGCAAAGAATCTTGCATTATCTTATGTAACTCTCACTCATAACAAGTCAAAGTGATGGTCAGTAACTTATATTCACTTAAAACCTTATTGAGGTTTGGATCAACATAAAATCACCGAGATCTAAGTTCTTCACGACGGTCAGATAGAAGAACTCATCTCACTATGATCCATCAATACATCAAGACGTACCAGCATAGACAAGCAACCAAGTCAAGTCACTTCTTATTTATACTGCAGCCTATACCGACAACTCATCATCAAGTTGTCTCAGTCGTGATCCTTTTATATCTCAATTAGCTTAACCAATCATACAGATTTCTGTGATCTTCTACACACTGTATGATCTAACTTTTGTATGAGATAATGAGACAAACGTATGCAATCAAGTAAACAATTCAGATAAAGATTGTAATAGTGGTAACATGAAACATTGTAAACAAACTCAATCATTCGCTTTCAGTATATAAATCCAACAACTTGACCCTTGAATGATGAATGTATTTGTAGATGTAGATATGGTTTTGAGATAAGGTAATCCGAAACTTTATTGGACTAGGATATATATACATACCCTCAGAGACATGTGTCGTGCATTCCGAAGCATATGAGTGTTTAAAGAGTTAACTTATATGCGGAGACATGAGTCCTTACGATTATGGTTACTACATATACGACGTCGTTTACCACTTAATAGGAACGGTTCTGATTATTTGAATCTGAACCTGCAAGTCTAGTTTTCAGGCCTGCATCATGTACTTGTTGTAATAGTTTGGCATCTTCGTATCACAACATGATACACATGAACAATCCACATATATATATTTTGATAACTTAAATAATTGATATTTATTCCATATTAAATACATTAATTTTTTCTCTTTCTCCAGGTGGAAAAGTGTTCTTGCTTCCAAAATGTAGACATGTAGCTGCCAACATTTCATCCGGAAAAGGAAAAAGAAAAAAACGCATTGTTGTTCTTGTTTGGATTTCTCATGCCTAAATTGATGCAAAGCAAAAGAGATGCTGAATCGTGCATCGCCAAATAAAAGAGGTTTTCTTTTCTTTATTGTTCTATTCTCAATCGTCATGGATGATCGATGAAATTTAGCAAATAGATAACAAAAATCAACGATTAAATTAAATATCTCAAGTTACCCGTACGGCCTATGAGGAGCGGTCACTTGATCGAGTGGTACTAGTAAGGGGGTGTTTGTCTAAGCTTATTTTAGAGAGCTTATAAGCTCCAAGAACTTATAAGATGTTTCAAGAGCTTATAAGAGATAATGTCTCAAGTGCTTATAAATTGTTAAAGTGTTTGGATAATTGATCTTATAAGCTAGAGAAAGAATCGTGAGTTAGAGAGAGAAAATCATAATTAGATAGAGAAAATTGACGAAATGTGAAGTTGATAGTGTATTTATAGGAAATAACGAACTATAATAAGGTTATTTTAGTAAATTCATGGTTACTTATAAGTTTATGAAAAAATAAGTTAGGATTGACCAACTTATTTTTAGGGAAGCTTATTTTCACAGTTTATAAACTGTTTAGGAGCTTATTTTGCCAAACACTTTACAACAATTTATAAGCTCCTAAAAATTATATAAATTTTTTAAAAAACTTATAAGCTCACCAAGCCAAACACCCTCTAAGTAGTAACAAACTAATAAGGTCGTATCTAGGGATGTCAATACGGTTGAAACCGTGGGTTGGCCGAATAACCCGATAAAATTAATAGGTTGGGCTATAAAATCATCACCGAATATAAAATCGGACTATTCGGCCAGACCCATTCGGGTTGACGGGTTAATCGGGTGGCCGGTCGGGTCATTGGTCACCCATTGGTCGAAAAAAAAAAAAAAACTCAACTCATTTTTTCCTTTATCTAATAGTTAGAAATTCAAAATTTTTATTTCAAAATTTACTTTTCATGTTTAATTATCTTAACTTTTGTAGCTATTATAGATTGATTGTTTATTTAGTTATTTATAGTGATTTTTTTTCAAATTATAAATTTTAATTGGTATTATAGTAAATTAACTTATAAAATATTTATTAAATATTGAATTAGCTATTATGGAATATGAATATTCAGATATATTAAAAAATAATTTAGTTGTGAGCATTATTTTTATTTTTGATATTGTAATATAATTTAAATAGTACTATTATATTGAATTAACTTATTAAATTTTTTCTATATATAAGTTTTAACTCATTATAATTGTATTATATTATTTAGAGATCATTTAGTTACATGGAATACTGAATATTACTGACATATTGGAAAAATGAATTTAGTCATGAGCACTATTTTTAATTTTCATTGTTTGCTCTTCAAAGTTAGTATAATAAGATTTTAAAAAAGAACTTGTGGAATGTATTATACTCCTCCGTCCCCCATATTCCTTCCTAGTATTCCATTTTGGGACGTCCCCCAAAATTCTTCCTATTCTATTTATGGAAACTATCTTTCCAACTTTACCCTCAATAATATTTTTTAATTACACCTTTTACCACCTATGGCCCACCACTAACTAATTTAATATTATATTAATGTGTGACCCTATTCCACTCACAATAACTCAACAACTTTTATTAAAACCATGACCATATTCCTAGGAAGGAATATGGGGGAATGATAATATTATTTTCACTTATTTGTTTTTACTCCAACGCTTAATATAAAATATTTGTTATAAATATTATTATTATCAATAATATATATATATATATATATATAGTTTTTTCTTAAACTTTACGGCTCGATTGACCCGATGGGTTGGCAAACCCGAGAGTTTAGGGTTAGGGTTGAACATTTTAACCGAAAAAATATCAACCCGAATAACCCGATAACCCGAGTGGATTGACCCAAACCCGAGCGGACTGACCCGATTGACATCCCTAGCCGTATCACCCATTTCTTATTTCTTTTTTATTTCAGATTGCTATAAGGTCAACAACATATGAGGGATGGAATCATGTTAATTGGGTTGAGTTTGGACTTGGGTAACAATCTTTTATGTATTAACCTAATCTACATAATAATATAATATATTATAATATAAGATCTGCTTTAGTATGGAAGAACTAGATAGATCGAGGATTTCAAAAACGTTATTCCTGTCTATATTAAGTGCTCCTATCTCTTGACTACATGTATATTCATATATATTTGCTGAAAACCAACGGATTAATCAAGGTCGGATTTATGCCATAAAACACGACCTTATTCAGCTTTTAAAGCACTATCGCATCATTACCTAATTTAATAATAAAACAAGGGAAATCAGAATATTTAGGTCAAGAGAGAGAGAGAGAGAGAGAGATAAAGGGAAACACCACCATTCTCCACAAAAGGTTGCAACTTTGCTTGGTTTTTATCTACAGTCCACATGCTAAAAGTTGAGGAGCTAACCGTAAACTCATAACTAAGAGGAAACAGTTCTAATCTATCATGAACATGGGAGTTGGAGAGACCTCTAGCCATTACTAATTTTGGAATTTAACTACTACAAAATGTGAAGTGGGAGGTTCCTGTAAAGGAAAAGTGTAAGAAATTAAAATCTTCAGCAAGCCAGCTAGCTCTCTGCAAATATTGCATCACCAATCCTCCATGAACAATTATATACTACAGTTACTGTGCTCAATTAAGTTAAAACTAGATTCCACTTTCAATAAAAATATACTTCCACCTTTCTTCTACCCGTTTTCATTTCCTTCTGCAGATGCGTTGCAACCGCCACCATAGTTTTATCCTATGTATACACGACAAAGTACCAAAAGAAACTAAAAGTGCAGTGAAGATTTTAATACACAAGGGAAGGGGGAAGGGGACTGACTGCTAGTTCATACCAGCTGAGTGCATCTCCTCCAGAATCGATGCGAATAAGCATTCCTCCCAGCGCCCATGAACTTAACACATGGGCTACAACCCCTGAGGAGATGATAATGGAGATGATAAACCGGCTACCTTGCGCAATCCATGTCCAGCTTCTGGCTTGTCACCCACTGGTTTATTTGACAACCGGCGCTTGTATCTTTTGAGAACAGATGCCAAATTTTCTTTACCTTTAGGGAAGGCAACCTCGCCTGCTGCAGTGCCTGTTCGCCCCTTGCGGCAAGATATAGCAAGTTCAACATCTTTGGCTATGTCTAGAAGCATTGCTGCAGTTGTGAATTTTCCCCTGCCTAACTTTGAAGGAGGTGGCAAGCTTCCATTTGAAACAGGGGGGCTCGACTTTTGCTGGTATCCGACAGGAAGCTGAAGGCAGAAGCAGGGAGCCATTGGAGAACGAGGCTTTGAAAAAGCTAGATCAATAATCCCCTACAGAAGAGAATACACATTTAGGATCAAAATGGGAAACTGACGACAGGAAAAAAAAACTTATGTAACTGATCAGATATTAGAAGTGCTCCACTATCCGTCGGTAATGCTGACACAAAAAAAGTCCATAAATGTCAACAAAACAAAACCGAAAAAAGATTGTCCAAGAAAAAAATGAAGTTTATAATAGAGTGTGATTCTCAGGAGAATATATAATAAATAGTAATGTTTTACCTGAAGACGATTTAGTACATAGGTGTATTTTCCCCAAAGTTCAGGCCTGCTTTCCATGAGGGAAAGTTCAAGAATCCTATGGATGCACCAAACCCCAAAGCTTAGAATGAGATCTACTCGCCAAACACATCCATCACCACAATTAGGAACTGACATAAACTTTGACAGGTCTGTTTCATCGATTCTCATAGCAGTAGCAAGCTTTCTGTCTACAGTCCTAGTTTCAGCTTCATAGAGGATCATTTCCCTTGCAGCTACTCGATCAATAAGGTCCTCATCAGCTCCATCATTTTGTCTGAACAACCAGTCAGATCCTTCCAGCTTCAGAAGTCTCATGATGCAACTTCTGAAAGACTGCAGAAGCTTTGCTTCCATTTCAATAACTGATGCAGCCTCTGGAACTTTTGAGGGTGATTTATCGGCCACACCAAATTGTTCATAAGGCTGCCTAGACCACAACGAACCAGCACTTGAACCAGAATTGAATTGCAACGAAAAAGCATCTCTACAAACCTTCGGAGGAGAAAATTCATTAACTCCTAAAGCAGTGCCAGCCCATGAAGAAGCACTTGAACTCATCTGCTCCCGAGCAGGGCGGTTAATGGACTGCCCATAGCCCATAGAATTATCCCATTGAGAGCTTTTATCAGAGGAGGAATCTGGGTGAGGGATATAAAGTCCTGATATATCCGGCAAGCTGTAAAATTTCTTCACATTGGGCGAGTTGTTATTGTAATCCACAGGTTCATTTGGGCTAATGTCCTGAAAAGGTCTCTCAGATTTTAATGAATTGATTCGAGACACAGGAACATTGTGGAAACCAGGTGGCTTGCGCAACCCATTTTGCGGCTTCTGCCCTGATGGCCGACTATACGAATCTATAGAGTTCGACTTAACTGAGGGTACGGAGGCTTGTTTTAATGACTCCAACTGACTTATTTTATAATCAAAACCTTTTTCTTTGGCACTTCGACCCAGATATGATGCCATATCATAACCATGAATAGTTGCTGGTTGTTGATTATGACCATCAGATGATGACGGGATATGCACACTGTGATAGCGCCTCTCACTATTGTCGAGGGTATTGTGGCTGGAATTTCTCACATATGCATCTATTAGATGCATTTGATTAGACCACATTGGTGACCCCTGCTGAACCCCAAGAGGTGAAGCAATGTTACTTGGTGCAATATGTTGCATCGATGGACTGTAAAAGCTAGAAGTTCTTAAATGATCAGGTCCTCTACCACCAGGAGAAGGGATGTATCCAATAGAATCTTTACTGATGTTTTCCACTTTAAGTGAAGCCAACGAAGATTTTGAGTCTCCCTTAGAATCAACCCCCAACAAAACATCCAATTTCTTAGCCTTGGCTTCATGCGTAACTTGTCCATGAAAATCAAACAGCTGTCCCCAGAACTCATCAAGAATGGTAGTTAACTGGCGCCTTGCAGCACGGCCTAACCCTGCTATTCTTGAAAGACTTCCCGCACCACTTCCTACATCATCATTTTTTCCACTAACACTTCTGAAAGAGCCTGGACCATCAGAAGACAAAGACAGGCCACTCTCAGAAATATCTTTGATTGATTCCTGAGGCTTCCATTGATCTGCTTCGTAGTCCTTCTCATTCTGGACATCTCCCTCAATTTTCAACGTCGTCTCCACCATGTCTTTTGATTCGGTGTTCAAGTCAACATCAATCGATGATTCATTTTTATCAATCACACCAGATCCAGGAAAGGTAGATTCTGGAATGGTTGCTGGTGCCTCAGGATTACGTGGAGCAGGCTTCAAAAATGTAACATCAGATGTATTCTCCTGAATTGTAGTTAGGTCGAGATTGATCTCAGAATCCAGAAGTGTTTCAGGCAAATTCAAATCTGGAGTTGGAATCCGTAAGTTCTGATGGCTCCCAGAGAATCTCTCAGATGATAATGCATCTTCCTGCTTTTCCACACACTTTTCCAATTGATGTTGGACTTCACTAACTTCAATTGGCCCTCTCTCGACAGATGGATCAATCACAGCAACTTTACTATCCCACTTCAATGGCTGTGTATCTACACTAGAACTTGCAGACTTCAATGGGGTAATTGCCAGCCAAAGCGTCAAACACAAGGAGGTAAAAGCAACTTTGAGAAGAATGATATATGAAATAGGCACACTACTTCCAATGTTCCACCTTAAACTAACAACCCAATCACTACTTCCAAATACCAGTTCAATGATAAACACAATCTTCAAACCCAGCATGCCGATAAAGGAGACTAGAGCAAAGAATTCCACCATAAGAGAACTTTTGTAGACTCCCATAATCGATCTGGAGGAAGCCACTCGAAATAAAGGGATGACAGAAGCTGGAAGCAGAAGAGCAACCACAACCTGTGTAAAGATCAGCAGTTGAAATATACCTTCAGCTCCTGAATTCCAAACACAAAAAAGTGCAGGAATGACGGCAATTATTCTGATAGTGGCTCGGTGAAGCCAATCAGGAATCTCCAATCTGAAGAAATCGGGGGTAGTCACTTGTCTTCCAAGACACCAAGATACAGCTACAAGTTGATTGGAGACGAACATTATGCATATTAAAGCAACTGAAGCTAACGTACTTCGAAATCCCTGCATCACCAACCAGAAATTTTCAATACTATCTGAAATACACCAGAAACGAATGCATTAAAATGATGGATAAGACAACACTTAGCAACTCCTACTACCAACCTGATCAAGTAATGATAATGCATCCTGTGAAGTGAGCGAAATTATTCCACTACTGTAAAACACATTGGCAGCCAAGTTCACTAGCATGGAGTTCACCAGGAAAATGCCACTGAAGATGCATAAAGTGGCAAAAAAATGGTCATAACACAATGCCTCTTTAGGAACATCTATTTGCCCCTCACCCTGCAAAAAGAAGTTAAGCACAATCAGCATAGGTTTAGAAACAATCAGCATAGGTAATGAGTTTAGAAAATCAGTAAACAAAACTACCAGAAATTCACAGAACGACGAACTCAAAAACACTGTACACAAATGAAACTGTAGAACCATAAAAGGATTGTATTGGAAACCTCCAATAGGCTCAAAGCACGTATTTGCAACAAAAAATGCTAACATATGAGAGAGATTTCAGACCTGCACAATAGAAGAATGGAGGTATAGGTTGTGGGGCATGATATTTGCTCCAACGATGCTCATGAGTGTGTATACATTTTCTCCGGTCAGCTTACTAAGAATCCCACCTGTGGAGAATGAGCTTTCTGATTGACTTACTAAAACTCCCGAGCCATAAGATGCTAGTACGAAGCATGCCAAGCATATGGTTAAGATCTTTGCCCTGGGATTTCCCTGGAAAATAGTTGCACCATAACTAATATAATGCAGGAATCCAATTAAGAAATCGTAGCAGAATGAAGCATATAAACTTACAAGGAAGCTAGCAAGAAATGGAAACAGGATGGCATCAAAGCCAGTCAAGAAAACACAATTAAATAGGTCGATTCCAAGGACAGCATTGAGGCCATAAGCAGTGCCCAGGATCTACCAGAAGAAACATTTGTACAAACAGAAAGAGCGAATGTTAGAAGAAATAACTAAATCCAAAATATCTGCTGAAGGAATTAAATTACCATAGTGAGATCTAACACGATCATGGAGATCTCTGCTTGAATTCCTAAAAGTATGCATGTCAAATCATTGTATTCCTCGCTGCAAATCTACGATATCATCAACACTCACAATAAGTTCACATTCTTCTTTTGCGGTGTATAAAGCACAAGAAATTCTATGAAGCTCTACAATACAGTGCACTAAAATGAAGTTGATACAATTCCAAAGCATATATTAAAAAACAGAGAAGCATTGAAGACGAGGAACGGGAATTGATGGTGTCTATTAGTTGATGATATTTAACTTGGACACTAAGGCAATCCTGACTAAATAACAGTCAAACTATTCAAGATTGCCAACTAGGCATAGGGAAATAGACAACTTTCAGACAGTAGAGTTATCAGAATGATAATTATTATCTTGAAAATTGATGACAAAAAAAAGGATTCTGCTGGATGGTTTTCGTCAAGAATTGAAATAGAAAATTTTGGACAGCTCGATAGTTAAATCAGTTGGATAACCAATAAAGTGTAAGTATATTTGAGAATATAGAAGCAGATAATCTTAAAACTAAGCAATCAATCTCCTTGATTGTATGATGCTTGCAAGGGATCAAATTTGAATACACCCTAAACAATTTCACATTTAATCCATTTTCTCAGATTTTAGCTATAACAATAATGTTACAAATAAACATATCCACCTCATGAGTGACAAAATGCTGAAAGGAAACAAACCACCTGTGCAAGAGTCTTTCCAGTGGCAATTGCTATGCGTGCAGACAGGTACTGACATAAAATAGCAGCACAATTTACAATAAGAACCAATAAGGACAAATCAAAACCAATCCGAGCACCCCCCTCTATAGATGCTGCCCATTTTCCAGGATCTAAATAGCTGATAGCAATCCAAAGCACCGGTCCAACAGCAGCAAGCACTCGACCTCTAGTTCTTGGCTGATAATCAGTTATCAGCGTCTCATATTCCATTTTTTTCTTTTTCTTTTGTTATTCAGATATATAAGACGAACTGCATTATCCTCAAGTGTGAAGCAGTTGCAAAGTAGTTCAAAACCAAGCTTGACTTAACCTTGAGATGAGCAGACTGTGAAGTTAATCAGGAAATCCTTTCAGCACTTGAAAAGAAATAAACAATATAACTTCATCAGCATCAAGTAGTTTCAGTTCACAACTTAGCATGTGTAGCTTTCCTCCCAATTTCACTGTTGTTGGTTAGTAAATGCTGACTTGACACCATGAAATCTCCAACTAAAACCATCTTCATCCCGACGCTCAATCAAGCCCATATCAAAGAGTTGACCTAAGCTATCAGAATTTTCTCATACTAGCAATCACCAGATAACTTCTGGTTGAGTTAAACTCTGCTCAGCTGTACCAAAGCCAGAGAAATTGGATTTTGTCTCAATTAATATCCACAGCTCAATTAGATATAAAATGCTGAAACTTCATCGTGCTGCACTTTGCCGATCCTGATACCTATAATAAAACATTTGTAAATAAATATACGTGTGAATATCCATTGCCGGAACTATCTCTAACAATTTTAGCATTTTAACATTTTCAGGTGATATAAAACAAGAAAAAACTGACAGTTCTACATGTTCAACTTCAACATTTGATGTCATACAAAGAACAAGTAGCTAAGCATAATAAATCAAAGCACTTGGTAAATTGGCCAAAGCCCTCATATGGATCTCAATATTGGTGTCCAAATTAATTGCTCGCCTTCTAAAAAAACTCGGCCCTGTGATGCTATAAGGTCACCCACTAAATTAAACAGTACACTCATTCAGAAAATTCCGGAAACATGCAAAATTAAAAAATCACCATCAATACAACTCTTTTCCATTAGTAATAGGAACAAGAGGACACAGGCTAATCGACTACAATCCATAAGCCGCCATTAGGAATGTTCATGGAAGCCTAAAAAGCAAACCTCCCAACTAAAGCAAAATTAAAGTAGCCATCTCCACCAAAACCCATCTTAAATTCTAAGCCATACAATTAATGGAAAACAAGATGCCAAATTGGACATCAACATCTTAACGAAAGATGATGAAGCAAAAAGACGAAATTCAACAACTGACAAACAGCAGCACAATTAAGACTTGACAGATCTCCCACTTGACGACTAATACCACTAAAAAATCGCATAGAAGACACAGAAGCCCCAAAATAGACCTAATTCAACAAACAACTATCTGAACCCATAAACCAAGAACAGGAGCCGAAATATTGCATTCAGTGAAAGCTGACAAACAATCACAACAATCATGCAGATAATTCACTGCAGCCAACAATGGATCTGGACCTGATTAGCAACCAAATACCCACAAAACAAACTGCGAATCGTACTCATACCGAAGACAAGCAGTGAACACGCGCATTACACGCAATTAACCGCGTAGTTATCACAGAGATTGGAGCAAGGCGAGCACAGATATTTAGGGTTTTTTCATCTCTTCCCACTTTATTACCGTAATCCCTTAAATTTTTACCTTTTCGCGTCGTGCTTTGGTCGTACGTGCTCAGAGTTTAGATCAGAGACTTTGAAGAAAGCCACGCGTGTTTATTGGCATATTTACTGAATGGAAAGGAGAAGCAAAAAGAGAGATGTAGATAGAGATAAAGAGGAGTGTGAGCTGGGAGAGTGTAGATAGAGAAGGAAGAGAACATTTATTTTATACATAAATTAATTGCATACATGTTTGTGTGTGCAAAGCCTTGGGGTTGGGGGGTGGGTGGGGTAGGGCTTTGCTTGGAGATGACCAAAAATCTTTGGGGAAAGGGGGGAAATGGTGACTGCCAAGAAAAAAGTTCTTCAAGTTTTTCTTCTCTCTCTGAAAAACATTAACACTAAATCAAATTACCAAATAAGAGTAAAACGTTAAATGAGTTGGAAAAATTGTAGAGAGAGAAAGAACAAGAATAGGCTGTTGCATGTTCCATTTATGACCACTGAACTGTGCGTGGAATTGGAATTTGATTTTATTTTATCTATTGCTCTTGCTTTGGATTTTATTTTTTCATTTTACTTTTCTTGAGGGGAGCTCTTGCTTTGGAATCTAGAAGATTTTAGACTAAATTTTACTTGACAAGTTTCCGATCACGTGATTTTTCTTTTCTTTCGGCTATTTTTAAATAAAGTAATAATCTTTAAGTGCAATTTAATCTCAAATTGTTGATTTTATTAGTGTCATACATAAAATTTCGAATTTCTGCAATTTTATACATTATTATGAATTTCAGTGAAAGGTTTTTGATATTGGAGTTTTAATGGTTGATCTCTATTTAATGTGTTACATCATTGAATGCATAAAATAATATGTGTACTGTGCGTAAAGTTCGTGAATTTTAACGCATAAAATAGTATGTATATCTGTAAATAAATTCATCAAGAACGTGTGGGACAATTAAATGCAATAGTATTGACATTTTTGCAATTCCACACACAATTGTAAATGGACGCTTGGTAGCTTGAGTTTAAGCTATTATCATTAGAATATTTTAATTTAATTTTAAAAGATAATTTGTAAATTTAATTAAAAAATATCATCCCATCGACTGAAAATAAATTACAAATAACGAGTAGCACGCTCGAAGAAAAAAAGAACCTTTTAATTATGGCCATCGTTTGTCTTTAAAGTCATTGATTAAATTGAGTAATATTGATTGTGTAAACTTCAAAAGAGAAAGAGGAAATGATTTGTTCATTGAGTGAGTTGTACTCCAACAGAAGTCAATGTGATTGTTTAGCTCGTTTTGCAGATTCACCTGAATCGGAAAATTGGCTAGCTAGTAGGAGTTGAGTAAAATATTCGAAAATCGAATAATCGAATCGAATCAAATTGAAAAATCAAATGTGGTTCGGTTAAAACTAAATTAAAATTCGATAATTCGGTTTTGATCGATTCGTAATTTTTAACCAAATAACAAAAACCTAATTATTTTATATATATATATATATATATATATATATATATATATATATATATATATTTATTTAGAATTATAATTTTAATATATCAATATCGTTAATCCTATTCATTTATCTCTTTCTCCCTATTATATCAATATATAATATTTACAAAATATAATATTATTTATTTATTATATACTATTAATTATTTTTTTGCAGAATATTTTATAAATATAACATATAAAAATGTATTCTTATATACTCCATCCGTCCACTATAAAAGTGTATTTAATTCATTTTCGGTCCGTCCACCAAAAATGTGCACTTTCTTTTTTTAGAAACATCAACTTTATATTTTTACCCTCAACTTATCCACTTATTTACAAAAAAAACAATCATGGCCCACCTTTTTACACTCACAATCCATTAATATATTCATTTATTATCCCAATGACACACCTTTTTATACTCATTTATTTTACACTCATTACAGTTTTCTTAAAACCCGTGCCACCAAAACCGATGCACGTTTTTGATGGACGGAGGAGTATATTATATCAATATATAATATTATTTATTTATTTATTTGAAAATATATTTTTGTTAAAAATCGGTTTAACCGAAATATATTTCGGTATTTCAGTTCGGTTACCGAATAAAATTCGATTCGGTTCAATCATTTTTTAAAAATTCGATTAATTATGTTCGATTATTTTTTCTTCCAAAACCGATGGAGAGATTGCTATTTTGGCTATTAAAAGGGGGATCTCGTGGGTGAAGGATTTTTGAGAATAAAAGGGGCCATGCAGCAGGAAAATGAATAGCTGTCAAAACGCTCCATACTGAAAAGTGGAATTGATATTCTCTCTGTTTGGTTTATATATTTATTTACTTGATAATTTATTAATTACCTACAGACTATAGTAAATGTTTTCTTTTAGTCAAAGTCAAGACAATCGATTGTGGCTTTTATTCAAAAAATTTAAAATTTATTAGTAATACGTTAAAAAAATTAAGGTCTGGCCCCTCAAATTTTACATGACATGCCGGAACTAATATGACAATTGACAATGCCCTTCTAAATTCATCGGCCCTTTCCCATTTGTGTTGGCGGCCGCGCCCGAAGCACAACTGAAACTGTAATACTAATAGACACCAATTATAATAGAAACAAAGTGAATCAGACTTTGGGGGTGTTTAGCTGAGCTTATAAGTTCTTTAAAACAGCTTATAAGTTGTTTAAGAGTTTATAAGTTCAATCAATATATTTGGTAAAATAAATTGTTAGAGAGCTTATAAGTTTTCAAAATAAGTTCTAAGAGCTTATAAGCTCTATTAAAAAAAGCTTCAAAACTCAACTTATTTTTTAATGATCTTATAAGTTACAACAAAACTACAAAAATAACCCTGATATATTTTCTTATTTTCATTTTTACCCTTGTTATCCAAACACTTTAACATCTTTAAGCTCTTAATACATCATTATATAAGTTCTTAAACATCCTATAAATTGTTATATTATAACTTAGCTAAACACCCTCTTTATACAACCACTGTTCAGCAATATCAAATTGAAGCAAGAAAAATGGGTTGTATTTGACATGGTGTGGATCCGATCATTAATATTTTCCAATATTTGATTGAACATGGGTTTTGTTGTTTTGGGTTCGTGTATTTTCTTTCTTTTTTGTTCGTTTACATTACTTTTATACATAAATCAAAGCTTCATGATATGTGGATACAACCATACAAATATAGGAATATATAGAGAGAGAAAGAGAATGTGTCATTTTTAGAGGAAAGAGACGGAGACCGATAGGGGATGAGAAATCGTCGTGGGCGATGGCAAGGGGGAGGGAGCAAGCATGAAGAAGAGATCACTATGAAAATTAATTTTTGCAAAACTTTCATAGAGGTTGAAACAAAATTTCTATAATTTAGTCGTGTATTTTCGTATCAATTCCAACATGTTATGTAGAACTTCAAGTACCTCTTAATGTATGGAAAATTAATTGACCGTTCTTGGAAATAATTCAAGAAGTGTCAGCTCAACTTAATGTAGGAAAATTAAGTTCTAAAGTGTCACTGTGACAAAATTCGTCTATTTACAAACTCAACGAAAACATGCTACTCAACTCTCAACAGTTACGTCATCGTATTTAAGCACTACAATTATGAAAAAATAAGAATCAAGCAAAACCTTTTGGTTCATCATTGCAGACACTAGCCATCTCAATAATTATCCTTTTTAAAATGCGTTTGTTAAAAAATAAAACACATTTGCCTGAGTTAATTAATTATTAATCTATGAGTCATACTTTGAAGGACTTAATCAATTTTTTGTAGATGGAATGCAATTAAATAAATCTGGAACGGAGTCAACCATTCTTTGGCTATGTATCGACTATCGAGTGTTGACATTCATATGTTGGAGAAGCAAACACTTTTTCTAAGTAGTGCGGTCCCAAAAAAATCTTGAAACGTGTAATGAAACTAGGAATTGACCCTTTAATTAAGCAAACTCGGTTTTTTAAATATCTTTGACTTCTTGATTATCTAAAAAAATAAGGGTGATGTGCCATTTCTAGTGCTGATAATAATAATAATAATATTCCCTATAACATTAATAATATTAATGGGACACTTCAAAAATAACAAAAAAATACTATTGCAGTAAGTATAAATAAATTGATTGTTAGCACACCAACTTACTTAATAATTATATTCGAGTACGAGTAACATTATTTAAAACATATCGTTATATAAGGACTTAAACATTTGATCTAACAAAAGTCTAATAATTATCAGATAATTTTGGCAATCAAATGAAATTTTTTGCTACTGATGAACGAAGCGAAAATTAAAGGATAATGAGTGGGAGAATCGGGTGAGGAATGTGAATGTTTAAGAGGGTTAAACTTGCGTGCATTGACCTATCCACAAATAATTATTGAAATTGGTTGTGTTGTACAACAATGACATTTTCTATATTTAATTAAGAAGAGGGGAAATCCTTTGACTTTTTATAAAGTGTCCTGCTGTGCTATCGTCTCTATTATTATTCAACATATAATTGGGCTTGTCTTGATTGAATGGAGTCGTTAACGTACATATCTATAATTCTGGGAGAAATGCAAGTGGACATAACTGAACCATAAATGTCATAACTAAAAAGGATTACTTTAGGCTGATCAAACGAATATTGGATATCGGTTATTACTGAATCGAATCGATGTCGTCGATCGGTATCCAATAATCGATTAATTCGGTTATTAGATCGGTATCGATTAGTGGTTTAATATTAATTTCGGTTATTGATGGATATATCCGAATAACCGAAATTATAATAATTATTAATTTATTATTATTATTAAATTAAAAAGAAGTTTAATTAGATTCAAATAATAATAATAATTATTATTATTAAATTAAAATTAGTTTAATTATACAAATAAGTAAATAAAAAAAATTATTTGGATAATTTCGGTTATCCAATAACCGAACCAATTAACCGATCGGTTAATTGGATAATTGATTAACCGATTTCGATATCGGTTATTGAATTTGGAGAATTTTGGTTTCGGTTAACCGATCCAATAAACATCCCTACTTCCTCGCTTGCATGTGTTTTAATTCAGATCTTCTCCGTATTTCAAAAAAATAAATACATTGTCTCCCTAAAATAATGTTTTCATGCATTAATTGTAACATATTTGTAAAATGAAATTGATGAAAATTCTAAAATGATCATCAAAAGGTTTTTTTATAACAATTGTCGATGGAAAATTTTAATTGGATGACAAACATACATACATACATACATACACACACACACACACACACATATATATATATATAGAGAGTGAGGTTCAAATAAGAATCAATTTTAACGTGAGAACTAAGAACCATGTAAATTATTTATGCACAAAATGAATTTGCTATGAAAGTTAATAAATCTAGGGTGAGCAAAATACCGAAATTGAATATCCGAAAGTTCGGATTTTGGATTTTCGGTTCGGATAAGATTGACATTTTCAAAATTTTGGATTTTCGGATCGGATCGGATTGGATTTTTAATCCGAAAAAATCCAAAATCGAATTATATATAATTTATATATAAAATAATATTTTATTTAAATATTTTAAATCTAATATAAAATATATAAGAAATAACAAAAATTGGTTTTGATTTTCATAATTTGGATTTTCGGTTTGGTTGGATATTTTATAAATTTTGGAGAATTTTCGGATATTCGGTTCGGATCGGATTGAATTCTCTCATTCGGATTTTCGGATCGGTTCGGATTAGGCAAAATCTCACCCCTAGAAATCGTTGAGAAAGTTCTTGAATCAAAATTGAATTTTCATGGTTGAATCCATGAGGCAATTTTTTATTCAATAACTTTCTCCAGTTTCATTGAATTCATCATTTTGGTTCTACGTTCATATAAAATGATTTTCGTTAACCATATATATATATATATAGGAGGATCAAATAAGTACCCGAGTGCGAGATAGTATGTAGACTCAATCCATTCATCTCATAAATTCATGGAGATTTTTCGGATTTTTAAGCTTATTTTCATTAATTTCGCTACAGTAAGGGTAGATTAGTAATTTGATTTGTTATGTGATTTCTAAAACAAAGCTTGCATAGAGTTGAACTCAACTATGCATTTAAATCAACAAAAAAATGCATTCACTTGAACACAAAAATACATATGAGTTTCGAATTAAATGCATGTTGAAAACATACTTCCAGCGCTCGCTTGCTCGCACCCAGCGCCGGTTGGGAGTGATGCAGTTTTATGTTCAAGTGAATGTAGTGTTATGTTATTTCATATGCATTTTTTGTGTTTTGTTGTGGCTCTTCCCAAACCCAATGTCCCTACCCAACGCTGGTGCGCACCCAGCGCCCCTACCTAGCGTTGGAGCCCACCCAACATCCCTATCCAGCGTCGGCGCGCATCCAACGCCGATTATGTGCGATGTATTGTTATGTTATTTTAAATGCATTGTTATGTTATTCTGTATGTATTATCTGTGTTTTGTTATGCCTTTCCCCAAACTCAGCGCCCGTGGAGACCCCAAACACCCGCGAACTCCCCTACCCAGCGCCGGCGGGCATCCACTTCCCATTTTGCCCCTGAGCGAAAAATGGGTTGCCAGGTGTCAAATTTTTGTGCGTCCACGTGTTCAAAATGTATGGTCTAGATTGAGTATTACATATTATCCCAGGATGAACCCTATATATATATATATATATATATATATATATATATATATATATATTGCCTTTGAATATTAAAACAGTGCAATAGTTTGACTTCAGGATTTGTACTTATTGGCCTCAAATCAACAGAAATCACATCCATTGGAGAATAAAGGACAGTCACAAACTTGCACTCAATGTTTGGCTAACATAAATATATAATTATATAACTCCCATTCATTAAAAACATCTATTACAACGAGTTTTTAGTTTGAGGTTCTTATCTGTCACATTTCTATCATATCAACAGTATACTATGTTCTTATTTTTCTATAATGATCGGAGGTTCTTACTAACTATTCAAGAGCCCACCTCTAAACACAAAAAGAAATTAGGACTCACCTTTAGACAAAAAAAAAGAACTCGAATTCTTGTTTCTTGAGTTCTTATTTTAGGCCATTATAGTTCGAAAAATAAGAACTTAGATTCTTATGATATCCCACAAAAATAAGAGCTTATCATATCGGATGCTCTAATAGTGCAACTGGTCCCTCATATATTTTGGAGATTTGCTAATGATTTTCACGTCTTATCAATGACTTGGTATAATCCAAACAAAACAGTCAATTTGTTATAGTGATCAATTATTCATACTTATGTAAATATTATAACTTAATGATATTTTAGTTTTTATTTTATTTTATTCTTTTGATTGGGAGAGGAGGATGGTCAAAATCGAACTCTAAATTTTCCCTTTTACACATAGAACGTTCACTGTTTGAATATTTTCAAAGAAATCTCATTTATGATAAACATTGTCTTTATAAGTGTGGGATATCATGGCACATATCTATATCCCTAATAAAAAAATTGTATTTGTTAAGTTGCTTATTTTCATCTCAAATTCGATGTTCTTTATTATAATTTTTTGAAAAGAAAAAATAATGAAATAAATGAAAGTGTAAATATTTGTTATATAATTTTGAATTAGGCGAGCATGTGTTGGGCATTTAACGGTCTGTGTTTTTCTTTCTTTCACTGTTTCTAAATAGTAAATAGTTTTTTTTAATATCATCTATTATTGTTCATTTTTTTAATTAAAATGTTAATAAATATCACTAATTCGAGTGATATATATATATATATATAGGGTTGGGTTCCCATAAGATCTTATCCCCAGATAAGATGTAGATCTTCAATCTAGACCACACATTTTGTACACGTGACGCACCAAAATTTGACACGTGGCAACCAATTTTTCGCTCGGGGCAAAATGGGAAGGCACCAGTGGTATTTGGGTGCCGTCCGCATTGGGTAGGAGTCGGTAGCGTTGGGGTCTCAGGATACCGAGTTTGACGAGAGCACCATAAAACACAGATAATGCATGAGAATAACATAACAATGCAATCAAAATAAGCATAACAATGCATCGCACACAACCGGTGTTAGCGTGCAGCGTTGTGCTTGTGCCGACGCTAGGTAGGGACGCTGGGCACGCCGACGCCGGGTAGGGATTTGGATGGGCCCGGGCCGGTAAGGCGTTGGGTGCTTCGCGCTAGGTTTGGGAAGAGCCACAACAAAACATAAATAATACATATGAAATAACGTATCAACGCATTTAAAACAATATATATCGCATCGCACCCAACGGCATTGGGTGCGTGCGAAGCGGCGTTGGATGGCGCTGGTTGTGCGCGAAGCGGGCGATGGGTGCGCGTGTGGGCGGTGCATGCTGTGTGACTGGATGCTGTGAGCAATGCTTTGGGCGCATTTACGCATGCATTAAAATTGAAACTTCGATGCATGTTTGTGTTCAGTGAATGCATTTTGTGTTCATTTGAATGCATTATTGATTCAACTATATGCATGGTTTATTTTCGAAATCACATAACAAATCAAATTACTAATCTACCCTTAATGAAGCGAAATTAGCTAAATTAAGCTTAAAAATCGAAAAATCGAACCATAGGATCTATTAGATGAGTGGATGAGATTGAGTACTACATACTATCTCGAGGCTGGTACTATTTGATCCTTCTCTCTCTCTCTCTATATATATATATATATATATGTTTCATTGTAATGAATGTAACCTCAGTGGTAATATAATTTTGTGAGGATAAATAAGAATAACGAGTAAATATATTTATAACTCCAATTATTTAAAGTTTTTTTTATTTATCTTATAAAAAAATATTTCTCCATCTTAGGGGGTGTTTGGCTAAGCTTATTTTAGAGAGCTTATAAGCTCCAAGAGCTTATAAGATGTTTCAAGAGCTTATAAAAAGTAATGTCTCAAGTGCTTATAAGTTGTTAAAGTGTTTGGATAATTGATCTTATAAGCTAGAGAAAGAATCGTGAGTTAGAGAGAGAAAATCATAGTTAGAGAGATAAAATTGACGAGATGTAAAGTTGATAGTGTATGCGTAGGAAATAACGAACTATAATAAGGTTATTTTGGTAAATTCATGATTGCTTATAAGTTTATGAAAAAATAAGTTAGAGTTGACCAACTTATTTTTAGGGGAGCTTATAAGCTGTTGGAGTTTATTTTCACAGCTTATAAGCTGTTTAGGAGATTATTTTGCCAAACACTTTGCAATAGCTTATAAGCTCCTAAACAGCTTATAAGCTGTTTTAAAGAGCTTATAAGCTCATCCAAACACCCTCTTAGTGGGACGGATCACGGATGAATTTATAGGGAACTTACTTCCAGTATGAAGTAGCCCCCGCTAATGTAAAAGTTACTTTGACCATAATTTCTCTATATAAACTTAACTAATGCGTGATGTCATTCCCTTAATTATATCATATATGCAATAGTATGGGATGTATGAAAATGTGTACGAACAGTACAGAACTTGTCGGGCGTATTACAACTTGAAACAGAAATGTAGGAGATGATCAAAACTAACAATGAATTAAAACAAGAAACAATAGTAGAAAATTGAAAACCGTATTCTAATGCCGAGTCGAGGAGGCCTCTTTCCGCAAGACAAAATACGCCCCGGTAGTGCTCTCGGTTACAGTATCGTCCCCAAAGATGAAAACAGCGTCTCGTAGGTGGCAGACCAAGAACCAACGAGCTCCGGCGAAATGGACGGAGGCGAGGACAGAGCTTGGACAAAACAATGTATGCAAAAAGTGCTCTTGGAAGATGTTGGAATGCTTTAGACAGTAGGTGACTTATGCTGGGGAGACATGTCCTATTTATAGGTGTCATCCCCTCATGGGGGAAGCATCTTTGAGTCAACCCCGCATTGATGTCGGGTGTTACGGGTTATGTCCCCATTGAGTGCTTTGAGGGTTACGCGGTGGTTTCTGGAGACAACGTGTCCACGTTTCCTTTAGAGCCATCATGTCGGAACATTACCGGCGATTACGATGAATCTGGACAATGCGTGCATCCGGGTTTATTGGACGATCCGGATGTCTCTTCAGTGCACAGCGAGCCCAACGGATTGGGCACACGAGTTGGGCACCGGACCAACTCCATCTTTGGGCTCGATCAAACATTGATCCAAAATATACGGGCAATGGGCCACGGAACCAGGCCCACGAACAGCCCAAAGAACAGCCTAAATACCACCCAAAGACCAATTGCCAAGATCCAAGATCCACGAACCACGGAACGAGCGGAGCCGGGCGGGCGGGCGAGTGCGGGCGGCGGCGGCGCGCGTGGGCGACGTGGCCATCACTTGTGCACATAATTATACTAAGTGTTCAATGAACCATTTATATAGATAATTAATGAAGATATATTAATCAATGTGGGATAAGGATTAATTAATCCATGTTTATCCCCTTAATCACATAACTTCATGTTTAAGTGACCAACTTTGATCCACTATTTCTCACTCACCGAAAATCGGATTTGAGAATGTGAATACACCACGATCATCTACTCAAAACTTAGATCGATCCTATGCCGTTTAATTTCACAAAATTAAACGTTACGTCACTCAAAATCTTGGTCAGTAACTTCTCGAAACTTGACCACGAAATTGACCACATATAATATATATATGAAATAGCCATATGCATGTACACGAGACCACTTAGTCCTCAAGAGATGTTAAAATATTTGGACATGTGGTTTATGGTCTTGAACCTCCCATAGTTAGTACCATCTAGTACACAGACGGATTAGTGGACACAATGCCTTGAACTATTCCCCCACAACGTGCACTGAGACAATGATATTAACACTTTAACACCTCAACCTCATCCGTTCTCACGTTTGATTCCATTTTGGCCATGGACATCCACTTTGGATTCATAAATGTTTTGTTTGAAGCGGCCCCACTTCGCACTTACATAGGTGATTCTTTACCGAGTATCTTATCATACTTAACCTCCTCGAGGTATCTTATGAATCATTAAGAGTCAACGACTCAACCTCACCACTAGGAAAGTTTTTCAACACTCGTTTGCTTTCTAGGGAACAGACTAACTTGAGTGTTTACACACGAACTCTTATAGCTTAGTTCTCCCATTGAACCAAGTTCTCGGGATCTCCAGTCATCATGATTGAGTTACCACTATGATTGTTCTTAAGATGTGGTTTTTAATCTCATTCCCTCTAGCAACTTGATCATTTGATCTCGGTTCAACCCTTTGGTTAACGGATCTGCCAGATTATCTATTGACTTGACATAGTCAACTAAGATAACCCCACTTGAGATCAAATGCCTCACGGTATTATGTAGTCGACGATATGTCGAGACTTACCATTATACAAACCACTTTTGCCCTTCCAATAGCTGCTTGGCTATCACGGTGAATCATCACGGTGGCACGGTTTAGACCAACATGGAATATCTTCCAAAATTACGAGCCACTCGGCTTCCTCACCGACTTTATCCAAAGCTATGAATTTCGATTCCATGGTGGATCGGCTATACACGTCTGTTTCGTGGATCTCCAAGAAACAGCACCACCCCAATCGTGAACGCGCACTCACTTGTAGAAATTGAATCTTTCGTGTCGGATATCCATTGGCATCACAAGCACCTTCAATCTTGGGGATATCTCGTAAAATGCAGCCCATGATTTTGAGTATACTTCAAGTACCTCAAAACTCTCACTAAAGCCTTCAATGCTCCTTGCTTGGATTGCTCGTGTAACGACTCAATTTGTTCACGGCGCAAGCTATGTCGGGCGGGTTCAATTTATAAGATACATCAAACACCGATGACCTTAGCATAGTCTTCGCCCAACAAAGTTCACCCATGTTCTTACTCAGTGAACATTGAGCTCCAATGGGTCTTAGCGGGCAAACTATCAAACACGTTGAATTTCTTAAGCACTTTCTCAGCGTGGTGAGATTGTGTCAAGACAATTCCGTCGATCTTCTTAGAATCTTGATTCCAAGAATCACATCGCCTAAACCCATGTCCTTCATGTCAAAATTTCTATTTAACATGCGCTTTGTGTCATTAATGACTTGAGTATTGCTACCCATGATCAACATGTCATCTACATACCGACACACTATAACATAACCATTATCGGTGTTCTTAACGTGAGACACATTTGTCACACTCGTTAATCTTGAAACCATTTGCCAACATTACATTGTCAAATTTCAAGTGCCATTCTGCAACGGCTTGTTTCAAACCATATAGACACTTCACGAGTTTGCATACCGCCTCTCGACCGGTACAACAAACCCTTCGAGTTGGTCTATATATACCTCATCCTCGAGGTCACCATTCAAAAACGCAGTCTTAACGTCCATTTGATGAATCTCAAGATTGTGCAAAGCAGCAATTGCGAGAAGCACCCTAATAGACGTAATCCTCGTCACAGGTGAATAGGTATCGAAGAAATTGTACGTCTTTCTTTGTTTAAACCATTTGACAACCAAACGGGCCTTATACTTTTCAATTGATCTATCTGCCTTGTACTTTCTTTTAAGGATCCACTTGCATCCTAAGGGCTTACAACCTTCTGGCAAATCAACCAGCACCCAAGTGTGGTTTTGCAGAATGGAATCAATCTCGCTTTGAATAGTCTCTCGCCAGAGCATTCCGTCTGACCGAGCATAGGCTACTTTGATCGAAGTTGGTTCTTCGTCTAACATGAACGCAATATAGTCAGGATCAAAATCCTTTGGCGTTCTGACTCTACTGCCTCGTCTCGGTTCCGATCCCTCTGGATCAGACCTCGATCGCTTATGCGATATCGGTTCTTCCTCCAAAGGTTTAGAACTCGAAGTTTCACCATCAGCTCTATTGCTAGAGCGGCTTCACTTTTATCCTTGTCTTTCTGAGGATAAACACTTTCAAAGAATATAGCATTCCTTGATTCAATCGTCTTCCCACGTCATATCAGTACCTCTAACTTTGTGGATCGAAACGATAGCGCCGATGTTGATGCATACCCAATAAAGATGCAATCGATTGTTTTAGGTCCAATTGTAACTTTTTAGGAAGAGCACCTCAACCTTCACCAAACACCCCACACTTTGAGATATTTGACGATGGCTTTCTTCCTTTCCACAACTCGTGAGGAGTGACATCCTTACTCTTGATGGAATTTTGTTCGGTATGTAGTTGATGTCAAAACGACTTCCCCCACAAGTTCAGGGCAACCACGAACTAATCAACAAAGCATTCATCATCTCCTTAAGTGTTCGATTTTATGTTCAAGAACGCCATTAGATTGAGGTGAATAAGGAGATGTCGTTTGATGTATTATACCACTTTCGTTGCATAATGCCTCAAGCAGACTACATATTCTCCCCTCATCACTTGAGCGATCTTAATTCGACGACTTAGTTGATTCTCGGCTTCGTTCTTGAAGTTTTAAAAGCTTCGATAGTCTCGTCTTTACTTCTTAGAAGGTAAAGATAACAATATCTTGTCTGATCATCAATAAGCGTGATGAAGTACTTTTTACCACCTCTAGTTTGTACAAATTTTAAATCACACACATCGGTGTGAATAAGTTCTAGAGGTTTAGTGCTCCGTTCTACCGAATGAAGCGGTAACTTAGCCATTTGGCTTCCACACAAATCTCACATTTCGTTTAGTATTCACTTCATTTAACTTTAGTAAATCTAAATTTACTAATCTTTTATTACATTTAGATTAACATGTCATAATCTACAATGTCATAAATCGAGCACTCATCAGTAAGAGGAAGTAGATGCATTTTCATTCATCATAATTTTTGGTACACGGTACGACTATTACATTTAGTTTGAAAAGACCCCGGTGAGATAACCCATATCAAGGAACTTTCCAAACTTAGTCAAGACAAACTTGTCCGACTCAAAACTAGTCTAAAACCCTTATTAACTAGAATAGAGTCGACACTAAGTTCTTGCGAATATGCGGGACATGCGAGACATCCTTTAACGTGATCTCAATGCCGGACGACATCTTGAGCACCACATCACCAACTCCGCAACCTCGATTTAAGCTTGGTTCCCTATGTTGAGCTTCCTCCCTCAACAGCCTTATAGGTGGAGAACGCATATTTTCGGCGCAGACGTGCGCAGTTGCACCAGTGTCGATGAACCATCCACCTTGATTCTCGACATGGTTGACTTCTTCGTTCACCACAACAGCCAAGTCATCCTTGTCCCATTTGTCGAAGTCCTTCTCGACAACGTTGGCAACTTGTTTAGCCTTCTTCTTCTTTGGCTGATGGCAGTCCTTATTCGTATGGCCATACTTGCCACAATTGTAATGATCCCGTCGAACTTACGGGCAACCACCTTCCCTGCCTTTGTCTTTGACATTGGGACGAACACGTTTGTTGGATGGACCGCTCTCCAACAGTTAGCCTTTGCATCGAGCAAGCCTTTCGCTTTTAGATCTTGATTCTTCACGTCGGACTCGATTCGCGGTTTGACGATCAAGTCTTCAGCGTCATATCTTTCGCTTGTGCTTAAGGTAGACCTTGAAGTCTCTCCACCGGGGTAGCTTCTCAATCATCATAGCGACGACAAAGCCGTCGAAATAGTGTGCCTTCGACGAACCTCGTGTACAATAAGTTGAAACTCTTGCACTTGGTCCATGATCGGTCGAGAATCGACCATCTTGTAGTCCAAATATTTTGCTACAATAAACTTCTTTGTACATGCATCATCACTACGGTACTTCTTTTCTAGCGCATCCCACATACATTTGGATGTCGTTACAACATCATAAACACTATACAAGCTATCTTCTAAACTACAGTATAAAGTTTTACAAAGATAGTCGCGGTCGACGATTATCATATCTTTGCTCGGATGTGAAAGTCCGTCACTTTGGCCCTCGGGCGGCGGGCTCATCTTCCACCAAGAAGTTGGCGAAGCCCAACGTCGTGAGGTAGAACAACATCTTTTTCTGCCATCTCTTGAAGTCGGATCCTCCAAACTTCGACGATTACTCGACGGACGGCATCATCCTTGCGGTATGAACAGGCGCCGAGATCGATCCATAACCGGATCCACCAACACCACTTGAAGTGTGCTGGAACATGGAACTCGAATGAGAACCATCAGTGTTAGATCCCATGGATCCAACAGTCGACCCACTGAAAAGTGCAGTCGTCGAACCACTGGAACCACTAAAAGTGGAACCAACAGTCGACCCAAAGGGTCCAATGGTTGACCCCGAAGGCATCAAACCAAACATGGCCGTAGCCATTGTGCGAGTGTGGCGGCAGAGCGGCGGTGGGCGGCGACATCGGTGCAAGCAGTCGGTGGTGAGGGCAATCGACATCTCCAAGCAAAGGTATTTAGTTTCGAAAGTTTTAAGTTATTTAAAGTCTAACTCCTTCGTGGCAAGTACTATTTCATCTTGCGATTGTATGAAAATGTGTACGAACAGTACAGAACTTACCGGGCGTATTACAACTTGAAATAGAAATGTAGGAGATGATCAAAACTAACAATGAATTAAAACAAAGAAATAACAGTAGAAAATTGAAAACCGTATTCTAATGCCGAGTCGAAGAGGTCTCTTTCCGCAAGACGAAATACGCCCCGGTAGTGCTCTCGGTTCTGGCGTATCGTCCCCAAAGATGAAACGGCAGCGTCTCGTAGGTGGCAGCACCGCAAACCAACGAGCTCCGACGAACTGGACGGAGGCGAGGACAGAGCTTGGACACAAACAATGTATGCAAAAAGTGCTCTTGGAAGATGTTGGAATGCTTTAGACAGTAGGTGACTTATGCTGGGGAGACATGTCCTATTTATAGGCGTCGTCCCCTCATGGGGAGCATGCTGGAGTCAACACCCGCATTGATGTCGGGTGTTACGAAGTTATGTCCCACATTGAGTGCAGAGGGGTTACGCGGTGGTTTCTGGAGACAACGTGCCCACATTTCCAAGAGCCATCATGTTGGAACGTTACCGGCGAGCACGATGAATCGGACAACGCGTGCGTCCGGTTCGTGGACGTATCCGGACTTCTCTTCAAGTGCAAAGAGCCCAACGGATTGGGCCCACGAGTTGGGCCTCGGACCAACTCCATCTTTGGGCTCGATCAAACATTGATCCAAAATATACGAGCGATGGGCCACGGAACCAGCCCACGAACAGCCCAAAGACCAATTGCCAAGATCCAAGATCCACGGACCACGGAACCGAAACCAAACCGGAGCCGAGGCGGTCGGGCGGGCGGCGTCGGCCGGCGGGCGGCGGCGATGGCGGCAGCGGTGTCTTGTGCGTGGGCTTTCCACCCATCACTTGTGCACATAATTATACAAAGTGTTCAATGAACCACTTATATGACAATTAATGAAGATACATTAATCAATGTGGGATAATGATTAATTAATCTATGCTTATCCCTTAATCACATAACTCCATGTTTAAGTGACCAACTTTGATCCACTATTTCTCACTCACCGAAATCGGTTTGAGAATGTGAATACACCACGATCATCTACTCGAAACGTAGATCGATCCTATGCCATTTAATTTCACAAAATTAAGCGTTCGTCACTCAAAATCTTGGTCAAATTAGCTTCCGGAAACTTGACCCCCCACACACACACACATATATATATATATAGTTTGGTATAAATAAGAACCAATTTTAACGTGAGAACTAAGAACTACTATAACAAAATGAAGGCGTATGAAGTTAATGAATACTGCGAAAGTTAATGAATAAAAATTGAATTTTCACCGGGTTCGAATTATTGAGTTGTGCAAAAATTTTATTTTTTTTATTCATTAACTTCAGCGTATTCATTTACTTCATACGATATTGCCTCACGTTCGCAGTTATAAAAAGAATGGTTTTACGTTATCCCTCCCTATATATATATATATATCACGATTTCCAACATGGGAATATCGTTATTTTTCATTAGTATTCAAAGACGAAGGCTATTCAAACGAAAAGTTATATAGATGGATCTTTGAATAAAGATTATATTGGCTATCCCCAAACAAAAGTTTCATTACAAAGTTATATATTTTCAAACCCACATGTTTGAGAAGAGATACGATATCATTTACAGTAGTTATACTAGATACTGCATCCCTAAAAAAACTATCCTGTGGCAATTTGGCAAGATAAATTTGTTATTCCTACTTTTAGTAATACACAATATATAAAAATCTCTTCATTATATTTGCTTGGCTGTATTGACTCTAATTTGTATTTGTTTGGGATATTGACTCTAAAAAAAAATTACAAAACCGTGTTTTCGAGGGAAAATCCCGAGAAATATTCCTCAGCTTCAACAAAAAAATCCGTAACATGAGAAATCGAACAATGTAAGAAAAAGAGAATAATCTTATGAATAAAATCACGACTGCCTCCTATTATAATCATACAATCAATCATTTTCGAAAAAGAAATGCAATTAATTTATAAATTGAATATTTGATTAGTGGTAACCACCACCCATCCATTGTTGAATCACCAGAAAGGCATTTTCTTGAAATTATGAGTGTATAGTCTTCTCTCTCGACAAGATTCAGAACATTCATTTTGAAAGAATCGCGAGATGTAAACATTCATTTTTATTAATTGATTCCGGTAAGTAATACAAAAACAACATTTTATTATTCTAAGGGAAAGAAGCAGCTTCAATAATTGTAAGTTTGGGCACATGGTGGAATCAGCCTTTCGGTTATTCACTGAATCAAATCAAACGTTTCATGATAAATAATTTATGTCTTAACCATACTATTATTTTATTATGAGTATTAATTAGTATCAACTCTGACGCATAAATACATTGCACTTAACGCTTTGAGGCAGCATACATGACTAAGCAATGTACCCTCCACGAGTTCAAAGACTAATATTTTTCTTTCTTCAATTTTTATTGTAATTGAAGCCAATAATTTTTTGAGTCAATTCAAAATTTGAAAACGCAAGTCAAATTAATCGTTTGTAAAGGCTTGGTGAAAAATGAAAACATCAATCGATACAATTACTATTTGTTCAATGTTCTAGTTAAATGTTGGATATAGATCTAGTAGTATACCAAAGTCATGATTTGATATTATGCATATGTAGATTTCTAATAGAATTTAGTCATATGGGATAGGAAAATAGGGCAGTTAGAGATACGATTAGGGAGTGACACATCCCCATATGAGAATCTAGTTCTTGTTATTCATTAGTTAACTAGATTGTGATTTTTGGGGTTTCGTGAAAAATCATTTAATTATGGTCTTCACTTTGATTAATGTTGGGGCAGTCGGTTCATTGCATCTCATCTTCTAAATGTACGTGAAATTTTTATCATTTTTATAAGTCATCCTTAACCTTAATTATTACTTCATGTTTCTAACAGATGGGCCGGGCCTATTTGTGGACCTTTGAGTGTAAACAGATTTTAGATTAGTTTAGTTGGGCCTATTTGTGGCCCGAATTTCCACCTTGCTTTGGTACCTCTTTATAAGATCGATGTGATCCAATTCATGACTGGATGCATATTGGAATTTGGATATTAGAAGCAACTCATTTGTCAGGATAGCTACTCAGATTCAGTGGATTTAGCTTTACTTATAAAAGGTTCAATTTATCTTAAAGAATCAAGTATTTATACTTCTTAGGGGCACATTTTTATTTATTTATTTATTTTGGGTGGGGTTTGTTTAATAAACCACCTTCAAGACTTTCATAGTTTGTTTTATTAAATTTTGATTTTTGAATGAATAATAAAGCCTTCATTAAATTTTTTGTTGATTTAACTAATCATGTTGATTCTTGATGAGATACCAATAAATTTGGAACAAAAATTAATATATCCCATCAAGAATTACAATAAACTTTTTATGTAGTAGCACTAAATTTTACATGTCAATAAAATATAGGATAAATATCATTTTAAACTTCAAATTATACTTATTTTATTAACAATATTTCAAATTTTAAAAGTTATATTTTAAACCCTAAACTATGCCCATTATAAAAAATATTATGAACTTTTAAGAAATATCATTTTTAAATCCCAGATTATTAACTTGGTATAAAAAAAATCCGCATTCATTTTTCAGCTCCGAAATTCTAATGTGGCTCATTGGATGAGAAGAAGATATCTCGCATCCAATTTCGGAAGTTGGAAAATGAGTGCGGGATATTTTTGATACAAAGTTAATGTTTTAAAGTGATATTTCTTAAATTTAAGATATTTTTAATAAAATGGATATAATTTGAAATTTAAAATAATGTTTCTTAAAAATTATGATATTTTTGATAAACTAAGTATAATCTGAAGTTTAAATTTATATTTACCATAAAATATAACTCATTACTAATAACTCATTCCCATAAACATAAAAACAATTGGCACCCAAAAAATCTAAAAAGAAAATCAGGCAAAAGAAGAAGAAAAAATAGAAATTCGAAAATTTTCCGCATAAATTAGTTTCCTTCTCTTTTCTACCCAAAATAACTGCCAAAACCTGCACACTGAACCTACTAACTGAAGCTCGCCGCCATGCGCCGCCATCTCCGCCACCTCTTGCCTTCCTTCTGCCGCGGCTACGCCACCAAATATACCGGAAAAGTCGTGACATCAACCAACAAAGGCCGCCTCTCCGCCTTAGAAGTCTCCGTCACTCCTCCGACGCTCATCTCCGACGTCCGTGGCTACCCTCTCCCCCGCCGCGAGCTCATCGTCGAAGCAACCAAACTCCTCCAATCAAAATCCGCCGTATCATCGCCTGACTCCTTCCTCGACCTCTCCGAATTTCTCCAAGCCCTAAACGTACCCCCAACGACCTCCGAAGTCTCCGAAATTCTCAAAGCCTTAAAATCCCCAACCCTAGCCCTCGAATTTTTCCACTTTTGCCGCGCTCATATCCCGAACTTCCGACACGACGCCTTCACTTACAACCGCATTTTGTTGATTCTCTCGAAATCGTCTCTCCCTGACAGGATCGACAAAATGAAAGAGATTGTCGATTTAATACGGAGATTAAAGACCGTTGGGAACATCTCCACCGTCAATATATTGATCGGTGCATTCAATAGTGTTGATGGATTGGAGAAATGTTTGGAGCTGTTGAAGCAATGGGGTCTGCAGATGACTTGTTACACTTATAAGTGTCTGGTGCAAGCATATTTGAGGGCAAACGATTTGAATAGAGCATTGCAGGTTTATGCGCAAATTCGGAGGAAAGGGTACAACTTGGATAGCTTTGGTTACAACATGCTTCTTGATGCGCTTGCAAAAGATGAAAAGGTTTGGATACCCATCTAGTTGTTAAGGTTTTCTGTAGTTCATTAGATGGATTTGTCTCTTAGTGTTTATGAATTCATGAAAATGTCAAGGTGCATGCTAATTGTGGTTATTGTACATTGTGCATCGGTCTGAATATTTAGAGAATGTATCTATTTCTTCAATCTGTAAAATTGGGTAAATGATTTTTGACAAAAAACAGAGTTCTTATTGAATTGAGACAGAGAAGCTGTACTGTAATTTGGTTTCTCTATCACATTTAAGCTATGTTTGATTCTTCGAGAGCCACTATATAGTGAAAAGTATGATATTTTGGCATATGCTTTTCACTGGAACTGTTGGTATAAGTGACTTTTGTGGTTGAGTCTATGTGTAATGTAGTATTAGAATCCAAGTTTCGTTGTAATGTGCTGCCCTTCATGTTAGGTTGATGAGGTGTACAAGGTGTTCGAGGACATGAAGAAGAAGCACTGCAGACCTGATGAGTATACATATACCATTCTGATAAGGATGAATGGAAGATTGGGCAAGCTGAATGAGGCAGTAGCTTTTTTGAGGAAATGCTATCGAAGGATTGCAAACCGAATTCAATGGCTTACAATACTATGATGGAGGCACTGGTCAGGAGCCGGATGCCAGACAAAGCTATGATTCTTTTTTCTAAGATGGTGGAAACTGATTGCAGGCCTAATGAATTCACCTACAGTCTCATTCTCAATGTTTTAGCTGCAGAGGGACAGCTTGGTCGAATGGATGAGGTAGTGAAGATATCAAGCAAATACATGAATAAGTCAATCTACGCATTTCTGGTGAGAACGCTGAGCAAGCTAGGCCATGCAAGTGAAGCGCATAGGTTGTTTTGTAACATGTGGAGCTTCCACGAGAAGGGAGATAGGGATGCCTATCTCTCCATGTTGGAGAGCTTATGCAATGCTGGTAAAGTTACTGAGGCTATAGACATGTTGAGTACAACTCACGAAAAGGGGATTAGTACAGATACTTTCATGTACAACACGGTCTTCACTGCTCTTGGAAAGTCGAAGCAAGTAGTTCATCTCCTTGATCTGTATGAGAAAATGAAACAGGACGGGCCACCACCAGATATCTTCACCTACAATATTCTGATCTCTAGCTTTGGTAGGGCCGGAAGAGTTGATGAAGCAGTTAGGGTTTTCGAAGAGCTTGAGAATAGTTATTGCAGACCAGATGTTGTATCATACAATTCCTTGATTAATTGTCTGGGTAAAAATGGTGATGTCGATGAAGCACACATGAGGCTAAAAGAAATGCAAGAAAAGGGTTTGAATCCAGATGTCGTCACATACAGTACACTGATAGAGTGTTTTGGGAAGACGGATAAAGTTGAGATGGCGTATAGCTTGTTCGACGAAATGCTTGCTGAAGGTTGTTGTCCTAATATAGTTACATACAATATCTTGTTAGACTGTCTGGAGAAATCTGGGAGAAGTGCAGAAGCTGTTGATTTGTATTCAAAACTTAAAGAAGGGGCTGACTCCGGATTCAATCACTTATACTATTCTTGAGAGGTTACAGAGTGGTTCGCAGAGAACTCATAGAATTCGAAAACAGAATCCGATTACTGGTTGGGTTGTTAGTCCGTTGAGGTGATAAGCCATAGTTGCTGCCTTATTATTTTGCTCAAGCTGCATTCTGAGATTCCTTGTTATCCCAGCTCGCATGTCCAATATGGGTAACTTTCTTAACCTTTTCTCTCCATTTCACAATTTTTTTTTATTTCGTGCTAGGCTTGAAAAACAAAGAATTATTTGAATCAAGATTAACTATGCAATGCAAGGTCATGTTATAAATAGGAAACGAGTTTGGGTAAAGTTTGATGTCTGATTCAACCATTCTTGATTGTTTCGGATGCAGGGCCATAGCATACAACGAACAAGGCTGAACGAGTGGGTGGCGGAAGGGATAGCGCCGCCTGTGCCACGGGATCCGATGCCTCTATAAGATGGTGTTGTTTTTAGGGTTTTAAGACTGTCTTCATTTCAGGAACAGCTGAAAGATTTAGACATAAAGATAGTCAGTTTAATAAAACTGGTTATTAGTCCTCAATTAAGAGATATTTCTTATTTTAGACAAAATTAAGAGAGAGATTAATGTAGGGGAAATGGTGATCGTGGATGAACAGTGGAGTACAAATCCAAGAAAGAAACAGAGTTAGTGAATGAAGGTTGCAGAATGGTGGGGTGTATTGGAGATCGATAGAGTGATTAGGTTGGTGCTAATGTTGGGAATGGGACATTCAAAGTGCCGGATCCCCTGTATTGCATAGGATAATTGGTGAAATAATCATACAATTAGATTTATCAAATAAGGGATGAGATCTGGTAAAAGTCCTCCACATTCTACAAGTTGTGATCCAAACATAATTGTAATAAATTTTAAAAATATATTATGCGTAAAAGAAAAAATAAAGTATTGATTGGTTTCTAATTTCTAGAAGGAAAGGCTTTCTATATGATTCTTCTCCTATCAAATGGAGTATAAGCAGACCATTTTGAAATGAATCTTTTTGTGCGATTGGACTTTTCGTTAATTAGAGCCTCGAATTGGATTGATCTCACTGAAATGTACCACGTAATTAAATGTACGAATCGTCGTTTTATAAGAGTTCAAAGACAAAAAAAAGAAAAATTAGGAAAACCAATTATAAAGAGTTACATTGGATTAAATTTTAATGAACATGTTACATGTACAATCCATAAACTCCTCGAGAACTCTTAAATTAATGAAAGACAGAACTGTTAAGGGTATGAATTATTGTACTAGATTTTGGTTGTACTAGAAAAAAAAAAAAGAATGACCAGTAGGATTAGATTTTTGGCGACGTGTGATTAAGAAAACTCTACATGTTTTTTTGATTTATCAATTTTGATTGAAATAATAATTTATATTTATACTCAATTGATAAAAAAATGACTAAATGACAATTTTTTAAATCGACTAATATATATAATATTTTTTGTTGGTATAAGCCAATAAAAAAGAATGTATTAATTCCAAACATATTTATGTAATTTATGGTCATTTAAGAGTAATAAAATATGGATAATAGTATGTGTGTTGGCTTAGTGGTATAGTGGTTAATGTCTAGGTTAAAAGTCTCAGGTTTGAGTCTACTGAGGCGTGCCATTAAATTTCCATATTAATTGACAAAAAATGGAATAATAATTATATATACTCACTTTCATATAGGACTTACGTATAAGGATGTCTATCTAGCTCAAAATTCACGGGTTGACTCGAATAGACCGAAAATCCGGTAGGATTATGGTTAAAATTTTATAGCTCGAAAAAAATTCAGTCGAGTGATCCTTAACCAAATAGACTGATAGGGTTGGCCAAAAATAGTGTGAAACTGAATGGGTTGGCCCGAAGATTGAGTAAGCATAAATAACTGAAATTTACCGCTTTACATATTTTTAAAACTTTATCACTTGTTTTTGAAAATAGTATAATAAGATTATTTTTTTTTCAAATATTTATGAAATGTGTTTTGAATTTAATATTTGAAACTTCTTTGTCCTTTACACCAATATTTACTATAAAATGTTTGTTATAAATATATTACTTTAAAAATATTTAAATTATTAATTTTTCTTAAATTTTCTAATCCGATTAGTCCAACTAATTAGTCTGAAATTCGAGAATTTAAAATTATAGTTGAATATTTCTAAATCCAATAAATATCAACCCAAACCAAAACTAAACAACTCGACAATACGATTTGTTTGGCCCAAATCCGAATGTAAGGATCCGATACTTACACAAACGAAAAAAGATCTTAGCGTATAAATTCAGATCAAGTGAAATCCAGCCGGGCCCCTTTAAACCCTAACTCGACCCCACTTATACTCAGCTCCTCGAAACCCCCCTGTCTCTGTAACCCAAATCTCGATCCATTGATTCACCAAGCTGATCAAAAGATGGCGCCCTAGCTGCATCAAAGCAGATCCATTTGAATCCAAATCTCACGAGGCTTTCATCCCCATTTCCCTTAAAATCGCTTTTCTTCTGCTCCTCTGCGCCGTCGCCACCGCCGCCGCCGAACCCTATCCCAAATGAAGATCTCCCAATCTCCGCAGATCCAAATAACGATTCTCCATCACCAGAAATCACTGTCGATTCAGCGCCTTTTCGAGAACTCAGGCGCCCTAGGAACCCGGAGAAAATAGAGGATACTATTTGCAGAATGATGGATAATCGGCCATGGACGACCCGCCTACAGAACTCAATCCGGCGGCTGGTACCTTGTTTCGACCATGAACTCGTCTACAACGTGATACACGGCGCCAAGAACTCGGGCCACGCTCTCCAGTTTTTCAGGTGGGTGGAAAGATCGAATCTTTTTCAGCACGATATGGAGACCCATCTCAAGATGATTGAGATTTTGGGGAGGGCTTCGAAGCTTAATCATGCTAGGTGCATTTTACTGGATATGCCCAAAAAGGGTTTGAAATGGGATGAGGATTTGTGGGTTGTAATGATTGATAGCTATGGGAAGGCGGGTATAGTTCAGGAGAGTGTGAAGTTGTTTCAGAAAATGGAGGAGTTGGGAGTCGATCGCACAATTAAGTCTTATGATGTTTTCTTCAAAGTGATTATGCGTAGGGGGAGGTATATGATGGCCAAGAGGTATTTTAACAAGATGTTGAGTGAAGGGATTGAACCAACTAGGCATACCTTCAACGTTTTAATTTGGGGGTTTTTTCTTTCTGGGAAGGTGGAGACTGCGAATAGGTTCTTTGAGGATATGAAGATACGTGAGATTATGCCGGATGTGGTGACTTATAACACCATGATTAATGGGTATAATCGGGTTGGGAAAACGGAGGAGGCGGAGAAGTATTTCGTGGAGATGAAAGGTAGGAACATTGAGCCTACTGTAATTACTTACACGACTTTGATCAAAGGGTATGTTGCAGTGGAGAGAGTGGATGATGCATTGAGGTTGGTGGAGGAGATGAGGGGATATGGGATTAAGCCAAATGCCATCACCTATTCCACCTTGTTGCCGGGGCTCTGTGAGGCAGAAAAGATGTCTGAGGCTCGGGGTGTGTTGAGGGAGATGGTGGAGAAGCACATTCCACCTACGGATAACACGATTTTCTTGAAACTGATGTTGGGACAGTGTAAGGCGGGTGATTTGGATGCTGCAGTTGATGTACTGAAGGCAATGATTAAGCTGAGTATTCCGACAGAAGCAGGGCATTATGGTGTTCTGATTGAGAACTGCTGCAAGTTTGGCCAATTTGATAGAGGGGTGAAGCTGTTGGATAAGCTGATTGAGAAGGATATCATATTAAGGCCTCAGAGCACTCTGCATATGGAGCAGAGTGCTTACAATCCGATGATTGAGTATCTTTGCAGCAACGGGCAGACCGCGAAGGCTGAAGCCCTAGTGCGGCAGTTGATGAAATTGGGCGTGCAGGATCCGATGGCGTTAAATGCCCTTATCTGTGGGCACTCTAAAGAAGGAACGCCTGATTCTGCATTCGAGCTTCTCAAGATCATGCTTAGGAGGAAGGTTGCTTCGGAGAAAAATGCCTTTGATTCGCTTGTGCAGAGCTACTTGGCAAAGAAGGATCCTGCAGAGGCGAAGGCAGTGCTGGATAGCATGATCGAGAATGGGCATTTTCCGGATTCTTCGCTGTACAGATCAGTGATGGATAGCTTGTTTGAGGATGGGCGGGTGCAGACGGCGAGCAGGGTCATGAAGGTGATGCTGGAGAAGGGGGTGATTGATCATCAAGATTTGATTTTTAAGATAGTGGAAGCTTTGCTGATGAGGGGTCATGTTGAGGAGGCTTTGGGGCGGATTGAGCTGCTGATGCAGAGTGGTATTGCGCCTGATTTCAACGGCCTCTTGTCCTTTTTATGTGAGAAGGGGAAGACGATTGCTGCTTTGAAGGTGTTGGATTATGGTATGGAGAGGGAGTATAGCATTGATGTGTCGAGCTGCGAGAAGGTTCTGGATGCTCTGCTGGCTGCTGGGAAGACTCTCAATGCGTATTCGGTTCTGTGCAAGATTATGGAGAAAGGAGGAGTTACTGATTGGAGCAGCTGCAAGGACTTGATCAAGAATTTGAATGAAGGGGGTCACACAAAGCAAGCAGATATTCTGTCGAGGATGATTGTGGGGAAGGAGAAGGTGGGTCGTAGCAAGAAAGGAGATAAGAAAGCAGCAATGGCATAGAAAAGATGAAAGTTATTAGTTTTGTAGTTATCTTGAGCTGAGAATCCCTTCCATCTTGTTATGAGACTTAGGTTTAAGGTTTATGTGTTTTGAATTATTTTGTGGCATAGAAAGCCTTTTTCAGTTAATAATGCAGTTTTCGTCCAGAGTTAAGTTTCATTGTTTCAATCTGATTTGGGTGATTGTAGTAGACCTGGATCTATATCTGTACAAACATGGATAAGGGTTTTCGTCTGATCTGATTTATCAGTATTTCTTTTTTCCATGTGGTTTTATTTTCTTGGTGCTGTGTGTGTGATTGAGTTCTTGCACTTAATTACTGCGGCTATATTTTGCTTTATTTATTATTATCTTTTGGCGGCATTTTTGAGTTATTTACTATAATATAGATGGAAACATGATGCTCGTGGTAATATTTTGCAAATGGAATACTGCTAGGAATAAATAAATAAATAAATAAAGGATAATGTTATTTAGACATATATGTTTAGATATAATACTTTTATAATTTGATTGAACTAATTTTTCTTAATTTATGGATTTTAATATTTAGACTAATTAACTCTTTAGATATCATTTATGAAAATTATATGTAAAGTCTATTTAAAAGAAATTAACCAATTAATAGATATCAAATTATTCATCAAATCATCCATTTAAATAATCCATGCATATATCAAGATGCTCCAAATCATCCACTTAAATATATGCTTAAATCATCCATAATTTTCTTGCCAAACTATAATAGAATAACTTGGTTGAAGATGCTCCAATTCATTTCATTATTTCTTGGCACTTTTCATATCATCTTATGTCATATGTATTTATATGAATAACATATATATAACAAATCATCTCATTTTATGATTACTCTAAGCATTATCACATAACAATAGTATCTTAAACACATTTACAACTCAAATAACTCTACAAACTGTTTTCATGGTCGACAACTTAGAAGTTGTTTTTGATGATTTGTTCGGACCTGTTCATGATGATTATACAATCATGCCAAATGATTCAAATCATGAACATAATGATGCAACACATGTAGATGAAGAAATTACACAGGATATAGATGATGGAATTGCACCGGGCAAGGAGTACGAGACGAAAGAAAGTATTTTTGCAGCCTACCAAATGTTTGCAAAGGTAAAAGATTTTTGTGTTGCAACTAGAAGTCTGAATTCCAAGTATTATGTTCTTACATACGATAGGATTGAAAGCTAATTGCTAAGAAATCTATGAAACAAATAAATTGTCCACATCTTAATGCTGTTAAACAAAGTAGTGGTTATTGGAAGGTGTCAGTGTTCACAACAAACACAATCATCTCTTTTCATGTGTCTCTTTTCACAAATTAATGTTTGTGAACATGCAACTGACACTAGAATCGCGTGATATTACAGGGTTATGTCCATGTAAAAATGTTAGGTTAATGGAAGTTATTGCCGGAGGTCCACAGAATTAAAGGGTCACATAAAAAGATTGTCGAAACTTCATTGAGGAGAGGAGAAGGTTGAGACTCGAAGAAAGGGACGCAGAGGCCATACACGGTATGTTTTTGAGGATGCAAGTGAGAGATAGTAATTTCTTCCACATGATCAATCTTGATGATGGAAGGAGGCTCCGTAATGTGATGTAGGTTTATCCTCGTAGCAGAGTTGCGTACGTAGATTTTCATGACGTTGTCAGCTTTGATACAACTTATATGGTGAACCAATACGATATGCCATTGGCGACTGTTTTGGGAATTAATCACCATAACCAATCTATTCTATTGGGATGTTGTTTGGTGACACACGAGGATGGGAATCCTTTAAGTGGTTTTTACTAATTGGCCGCATGCAATGGGTGGTGTCGAAATCAACACCTAAAAATAACCATAAATCCTTATTAACTCTAACTCTAAACTAGTATATATATGACATGCTTTTAACATTCAAAACTCATCCAGAGCATATAAGTTCTCTTATCACTCTTCTTTCATTCTTTCGATGGCCCCTCAAACACCGAAAAGAACTCCATCAAGAACTCCTCCCAAACGCCGACTCTCTTTAGAATGGAGCATAGCTTCATCTGTATCAAGTTTGGAAATGCAATATATGGACTTGAGAAGAGAGTTACATGACATAAAAGCTGACGTTAACGAAATGTTGTTTAGACTCATTAATGCTAGTGATGATCTTACACTCAAGGACACACTCTTTGAGCCATTCCCCTTGACGAAACAGTGCGAGATTTATCTCGAAGTCAAATCCGAGGTTTCTCCATCCACTCTGAACGAGGTGGTCGATGCCAAGATCATTTATAACGCACTATAGGGTTTTTTATAATGCACGAACTTTCCCATTCCAAGTTGAAACCGATGCTAAATCCATTAATCAACAGAAATGCACCACAAAGACCGGTGCTAAGATCATTTTGATCGCCAAGTCATCCCAATCGTTGGGATGGGCGAATTGGTAAGAACACTCACTACTGAGAATTTTCTTCATGAAACACGCCATGAAAATATACATAGGCAGCATTAATCTTAAAGTGGTCTATTATGACATAAACAGCGTGGGTGGAAACGCGTGATCTATAACCAGTATTTTAAGCGGTTATAGACCGCGGTGAAAACCGCGTGGTCTATTATAGTTTAGCGTGGTTTTATATTATAGTATCAGGGGTTCATTCCGCGTGGCCTATTAACAATAAAATTTCATGAGACAACGGGCTTTAACCCACGCGTCGTCTTTCTTTCATGTTGATTAAATACCACGGGTCATTAACCGCGTGGTCTATTGCCTCATTAGCCACTAAAGGAATGGAAGAAAAGAAAAAAAAAAAAAAACCCTTTCTCACTCTCAAACTCTCGGTACCATCCCCCAGAACCCAATCTATCCTCTCTCTTTTTTTCCCTTTTTTCTCCCCCCTCTCTTTGTTTCTTCCGCCGCCTCCCTCTCCTTCAACCCCTCCTTCCTGCCGCCGCTGTCCCCTTTCTCCTTTCCTGCTTTCTGCCGATGTTCGACCTCCCTCTCTCGCCACCTGCCACCGCCGACCTCCCTCTCTCGCCACCGCCATCGCCGCCGCCGCCGACTTCCTCTCCTTCTTCCACCACCACCGCCTGAACAAAATTGATCTCACTGCCGTCTCATTTTTATTTACATTTTCGTGGTTCCTTGTCCTCCGCGTCGTGTGCGTTGTGTCGTCTTAGCCGCCGCCGTCTGGTGTGCTCTGAAATTTAAGTATGCTGTATTTCTCCATAATTTTGTGATTAAGTCTGGTAGTATATTTTTCTAGTATCTTCTGCAAGTTTTGGTTATTAAATGGATTGTTGGTTTAGCACCATTAGTTCTTTTGAGTTGTGTATTTAGTAGGATTTCTCGTTTGATGCTTTATAAATTTAGTTATATTCTATTTGGTTAGGGTTATATTTCAAAAATTCTCGTACCAGTTTCAAGATTTTAATTGTGTTATGTTGGTTACAACGAAGATATTCGAGTTTGAATTTCTGTTTGCAATTATTTTACCTAATGACTTGTTTTGGTTCCATAGATTTAATGTGATTCGAAAATTTAATAGCATCAAACGATTAGTTGATTAGATCGGTGGGATTTCAACCTTCCTGACAAGGCAAGTTTTTAGATGACATTTTGGTTCTGTTATCAGCAAAATTCAATACATATGTTCTACCTCATTGCATTAAGTAATTTCTTGCTGAAGCTCTTTGTGTTTATATTCCTTTATGATGTTCTAGTGCATCCACTCCCCTAGCATATTTCACAAAATGCGGATTTAGTATTGGGAGTTTCACACTTATATAGAAAAGTCAACCTTCCAGCTGACTCTTTTGTTATCTTATGGTAAGTAAAAGAAATTCTTTGTATTTTGTACTATAAGACAACACTGTAAATCTCTAGTGTTTGTGTGCTCATCCCAAGAATCCTTGGAAAACTCACCAAAGCTGAAAAATCTAGTATAACTTTACAATTCTGAATAGCTTGTAATTAGAAATGCTATCAATAGCATATCTCCAGAAAGAAAAAGGAAAAAAAAAAAAGAGAAGAAAGCTCTCTGTAATGTAAATGACTTTCATGGTTTCAGATTCAGTGTGGTGTTTGCCGGAGTACTCTTGCCAGAAATATTTATATGCGGCCAATCATTTTGATATTTGTGCTTGGGTTACGATTTCTCAGCAATACAACACAAAAGAAATTCTATCTCAAGCCAATAAAGAGGGGAGTCAGTGGCTGAGTAAAATTAGAGAAGATGAAGTAGGACTAGCACTCTACAAATATTTATCATATAGAAGGTTTTTAATTGTGTTGGATGATATGTGGAGTGTTGAGGCAATGAGGCATGAGAAAAAATACATTTTTTCCTGAAAATGGTACTAGTAGTCGGATAATGGTGACAACTAGGCTATCGAATTTGGGTTCTCAATTGGACAAGGATTATGGCCTTGAAAAGAAGTTTTTGGATGAGGTTAGTAGCTGGATTATGTTCTCCAACATTGTGTTTGGGGAAAAAGGTTGCCCTCTTGAATTGGAGAAAATTGGAAATAAGATTGTACAAAGTTGCAGAGGACTCCCATTATCAATTGTTGTGATGGGAGGTGTTCTGGAAAAACTAGAACAAACGAAAGAGTGTTGGAAATCTATTAGGAGAAGCTTAAATTCTATAGTGAATTCAGAGAATGACGAGTATTGCTTGAAGATACTGAAATTGAGCTACAACCATTTGTCAGTTCATCTAAAGCCTTGTGGTTTCTATATATGGGGGTGTTTGACGAAGATAGTATAGTTGAAGTAGCGTCACTAATCAGGCAATGGATTTCTGAAGGTTTCTAAAACCAGTTAGAGGTCAGAGCTTGGAAACAATTGCAGAAGAGTACTTAAAGGAACTAATTGATAGAAATATATTTCTAGTCACAAGTTGGGTCAACTGGAAATGTAAAGTACTGCAAAATTCATGATTTGATGAGAGACATCTGCTTGAAAGAAGCTCAAAAGGAGACGTTTTATGATGTGGTAGGGCAACATAGCCCTTGAGGCACAAACAACCAATGCCGCATTGTTATTCCGAGAAGCACTTTAAAAACAAAGTTCTCGATGAGTTGGAGTCTATACCACAGGCCCGTTCCTACATAAGTGATCATAAATATGATTGGAACTCTCCTAGTCATTTTATGGATTTTGCTAAAACCATAGTAGTTTTCAATGGAGAGAGAGAAACAAAATCAATTATTAGAATTGATTTTTAATAATAGTATTAATTAATTGATTCTTAATAATATTATTAATTACTAAATTATGGAATACAAAGATTTAATTAGTTTGAAAAGATATGGAAAAGATATTTGAAGTCAAAAGTCAACTATAACAAAAGTAGATATGTAAGAGTATATGAGTCAATTAACAATTTTTAATTAATACATTTAATAATTAATTTATATAAATAATGTATTTTTACATAAATATTCCTCTATGTCTTAAGACATATGTCTAAATAGTATTTTCCATAAATAAAAGTTGTTTAGATTGGGACAAAGTTTGGCTTTTTTTGTGTGTTAATAATAAATATAGAACTTTTAAAGACTATGATACCATGGACACAAGTTTGATTTTTCTTGTTACAATTATCGTGGTCTATATATTATAATTATATCGATTCTTTTAGGAGGTATACAGTTATATTGATAATAATATGTAATTGTAAATTGGACAGATTATTTATTTCAAGTTTTTCTTCATTTATTCAATGAATTTTTATGGATTACTAAATAAATTTGTATAAAATTCAATTATCTTGGGATACGGCATGTGAATTTTGGGTTCTTACATACAAACATTCTCCAAAATACAGGAGTTTTTTAGAAATAAGGTGAAGTTGAAGGAGGGCAGTGCAGCTCCTCTTCCTTTTCTCAACCAAAGGATTTTTTATCCTTTAAAATTAATATATTTGCTAAAATTCATAATTTCCTTATACGAATAACCATATAAACAATAAATCATATACTTATTCGTAATTATTATAACGATCCTGCCTACAAAATAACAAGTCAAATTATTATTAGATTCAAACTAAAATTCATTTTCATGTAAAATCAAGGGGTTGTTTTAGAAATAAGGTAAAATTGAGGGACGGCGGTGCCGGCAAGTTGCACTTCCCTCCATAAACCTACATTATTTTATCGATAAATATCCGACTCGGCGCCCCTCTCTCTCATACCCTACAGCCTGTTTCCATTTGTTAGAGGAGAAACCCAAAACATTATCTACACCTCTAAACACACAACACGCTGTAGCAATGGCTGCTTCTACGCATTTCTTATCCTTAGCCCCGCGAACCGTCTCCCTCCACCACTCCAACTACTCTGCCGCCCCTTCCGCTCCTTCTCTCTTCACGCCGTCTTCCATCAAAGCCCTACCCAAACTCGTCCTCGCGCTCTCTTCCGTTACCAGCCGCGCTTCGAACCTTGTACGGAACGTCGCGCTCTCGTCGGACGTGGAAGAGGAGGGAACCCCCTATTTCGGCGGCGCCGAGGCGGAGGAGTCTCCGGATTTGAAGCTTTTTGTGGGGAATTTGCCGTTTAGCGTTGACAGTGCTGCGCTTGCCAACTTGTTTCAACAAGCCGGAAGTGTTGAGGAGGTTGAGGTGAGTTTGGTTGTCTGGTACTCGTTGAGATGTGTGATTTTGCTATTCATTTTCGTGAATTTGATTCTGGAATTCTTTGTTGCTTGGTGGTTACTTGAAAAAAATAAATATAATAGCGAGCAGATATTGTAATCTCAAATTCTAAAGTTGTATAGTTAACTGTGAGTGATTATTATATTGCTTAATTAAAGTGCTGTTTATTTGACGAGCTGAAATTAGGTTTTGTATTCTAATTGTAGGTTTTTTTCTGGTTAGAAGGGGAGTTTGGGGTGGTAGTATTAATATCAGGAATGAGGATACTGTTTAAATTTATTAACTGAGTTACGAAGTTTTTCAGGTTATCTATGACAAAGCCACGGGAAGAAGTCGGGGTTTTGCCTTCGTGGTGATGTCTACGGTTGAGGAAGCTGAAGCTGCAGCTGAACAGTTCAATGGATATGTAAGCTTTGTGTTCAACGGGAACATATAGGGTAGTGTATAGTCGAATGTTTAATCACGTTGTTGATAATTTTGTGATTTATTGATTTGTCATCATTTCTATATCTCATCTTGCTTAGTTTCATCACTGTAACTGATTTGGCAAATTTATGAATCTCTGCAGGACATTGAGGGCAGAGCTCTGCGTGTAAACTCTGGACCTCCACCACCGAAAAGGGAAAGCTCTTTTGGAGGAAGGGATAACTCCTTTGGAGGATCCAGGGGACGGGAACGATCGAGTTATGGAAACAACACTTCATTCGGAGGACCCAGGGGTCGTAGTGAACGGTCCAGTTTTGGTAATGGCAACAAGGTTTATGTGGGTAACCTTGCATGGGAAGTGGACAATCTTGCTCTTGAGTCCGTGTTTAGCGAGCACGGAAATGTTCAGGAGGCTAGGGTGGTTTATGATAGAGAAAATGGTAGATCGAGGGGATTTGGATTTGTAACCTACAGCTCGGCCGAAGAGGTCAACAAAGCTGTTGAGTCATTGGATGGCGCGGTAAGTTTCCTAGTCTGGAAAAGAAATTAATGAGTTTATGGATGCATGCCTTCATGGTTGGGTTCTGTATCTTCTTTGTTTTGTGCATTCTCAGTATTGAATGTAAGTATTAGATTTTTTAATTGGCATCTCCTTGAAATTTGATCTTGGCAGGAGCTGGAGGGCCGACCTATTCGAGTCAGTCCTGCTGAAGACCGTCGTTAAAATTAAAACTGAAACAGTTTTGATCCTGCGAATTATCATTCATGGTATTGTTTCTAACCTAGTTGTGCTGTTTCCTAATTGTGCTTGCAACTGGTGTGATGTTTTAATGTGCCTCGGAACGCCTCCTCTCTTGACGTTTTCAAATGTACTATTTTTCTCATTCACTTGCAGTTTGACTAGATTTAGCTTTCTTCATAGTTATCAAGTCTTGTTCCTACTTGTGAGCAAGTGATGCATAATACTATTGTGTTATCTTGTAGTTATCAAGGGAATGCGAGTATTTGAACTTGTTATCTTATTTCTATACTAGATATTCCAGGAGTTGCACGTGCTGTTACCCTGAAGAAGCTGATGTGGTGATATGAAGTGGAAATACTTGTGTCTACACTAAAGTTGCACCCAAGTATTCAGCTTCTGGATCCTTGCAGCAAGAGCTTACTAGTCTAGTAGCTCTGCTAATCTATGTTCCTTCTGTGCGTGATTGGAAATATGTAATCCACTAGATATTTTAATCTAAGAATGACGGTTGCTGGCATTTGGGTTGAAAAGAATTTGCAGGTGAGCATTGATCAAAACATAACCAAACGTAATTGAAAACCCCTTATCTTTTTGTGAAAACCATTTCTGATAGGGATACAAACCACATTTTAACCATTTAGTCTGTTTTACTTGTGCACATTCTTTATCCTTGGGTTTGAATGGGGTCTGTAGATTTGTTTCCTTTATTCTTGTCTTGCTCATTTCTTCGGCACTTTTATTTTATTGTGTTGTCAAAATCCAAAACTTATCCAGTCTCAGATCTGCCTGATCGATATGCATGTCTAATTGATGCTTAATTAAGTTTTTTTAAACCCATGACAACGAAGAAGGCATTGGCAATGGCAATGGCAGACTATTTGTATTATTTGCTCTAGTCGAATGTGATTCTGTTATGACGCAAAAACAAGCATTAGATCTCAATACTCAACTAACAAATGAAAGTACAACGGGCTCATTTTGGTTTCAGTAGAAACATAATATCTCAGCTTTGACACTGCATAGTTGATGAATCAATTCTACACGTGAAAAAAATGCACAGTAACAAAAGGTACGGCAACCAATCCGTGCCTCTGTAGATGGTGATGTTACGGTTAGGATAGCACGAATAGCTACTTAACGAAGAAGGTGTGTTACTAAGGTATAAGGGCTGGAATGTTATGCGCTTACTGCTAAAACAGAGTATTCCTTGTCCTGTTTGCATGTGTTCCTTAACAACTCCCAGATATTCTGGCTCTTGGTCTGTACTAGAGATATGTACCTAGTGAACAATTAAGTCAACTGCAAGTAATTTGATACAAGATCCACAAGATAATCAACAACATCTTCTATAAACGTGCAAACAGACAACAACATTAACTTTTTTGCTACCCCTTTCGATAAAGGCAGCGGACAAGTCCTCAATGTCCATTCTTGCATGCCTGATTTTGTTTTTTCTGCTATATTCTCCTCGATTATAAACGCACAAGATGCTATATCTTGAGTTAATCTTTGGATGATACTGAAACACGAATGAGTGCATATTTGATTTCTTGTTGAGCAACACTACAATTTATTCTCGAAAGCTATCGTTTCCACTCCTTATGGAGATGAAGCCTGTAACAACCTAAATTCATAATTTAAAAATGCTATATTTTCTTAAATAAAATAGCTAAAGTGGAAGCATGTCATTTTTTTTAATAATAAAATATATAAAATCTCTTGGATAATATTATCAAATAATGAATCCAACAAACTCAAGTCTAAACTTTACAAAAGAACTGACACCAACCAATGACCCAAAGCAAACTACGCAAGACTTAGTAGCGTGAGATAAGTTGGAGTTCTAGTAACTCAAATCCAACAACGATAAAAAGAAAATAATTTAAGCGAGAATAACACAAGTCTTGGAAGGAATTAAAAGCAACATAACACCACTAGACACCCACACCGCCACCGCCCATGATCATCGACCGAAAATATTTTAGATAAAAAAAGGGTGAGCACAAAACGTCTCATTGGTGGGAACAAGGAATATCATTATTTTGTCCAAACGTGATATACATCGCAAGAAAGTAATAGTCGATCATATTAAACCTCACGGCTTAAAATCCCGCCACACGGGCAAAAGTTACGCCACACAGGCTATGGTTCGCCACACAGGCCACGCCACATAGTACGCCACACAGGCTATGGTTCGCCACACAGGCTACGCCACATAGTACGCCACACAAGCTACGCCACATAGTACGCCACACAGGCTATGGTTCGCCACACAGGCTACGCCACATAGTACGTCACACAGGCTATGATTATCACCGTAAACTTATAGATAGAATAAATTCCACAATAAATATGTTTATTCCAAATCACATGTTTGCAATTTAAAGAGAATTTTACCTACATTAAACACGTTTATTCCAAATCACATATTTGCAAGTTAAAGAAGATTTCACCCACATTAAACACGCTTATTCCAAATCACATATTTGCAAGTTAAAGAAGATTTCACCCACATTAAACATGCTTATTCCAAATCACATATTTGCAAGATAAAGAAGATTTCACCCACCTTGTTTTATCGAGCACAACAAATCAAAATCAATCAATTCGGGAACGAGGGTCCTAGTTGCGCCGCACCTAATACAATAATATATAATAAATTTTATAAGGGCCTCTAATAGCATTTTAACAATGGGTAGACTATCAAACAAGCCTCACTCAGGATTTTGGCACTATGCCTGGTCATCCACCAGGAAGCAATTCGTGGAGAAACAAGATGCAACATGACAAATTAAATAACCAATGAATATGCGCAAGAGCCAATATCACAATAAAGAGTTTTAATTGCATACAAGGAGAATAAATTTTCCTTAAGTTCCAATAAAAACAACTCGTAACACTAGCTTAGTTGCAACTCCCACTAAAGGGATGATGAAAAGCAAATGCCTGCATTGGTGCTTAACTCCCATGTAATGTCAGAAGATATTTTCAGAGTTGCAGAGCTACAATGTACGAAGATACAGACATTTGACAACGACATACGATGATTCTCAATGGGAAGATAAACGACAAATAGAAGGATCTGATTGGTGCTTCCTCCAACGGCACTATTCATCATCCTCTATATAAATACGCATAGAATCCAACATTTTAAGATTACCTAAACGTTGCGTAATTGAAATCTCAAATATTCAAGCTCAAAGCTCAAGCCAATCAACCAACTATTTCGAGGAAGGAAGTTAACAATGTTATCAGTAAATCTCACGAGCTCACATATATTTATCAACTCTAGATTTCAGTATACATTTTCTTAAGTCTAATATATTCATCTTGTATATCTTAAGCCTAAATATACTGACTTTGTTGCATGTAACAACTCAGATTCTTAGTTGGAAAATCCATCTACAAAACCCCCGAACTTGTGTAGAAGTTTGGGCAAGTAGGCAACAAAGTGTTAGTTGTTGAAAGCTTGGTCATCTAGCACACGTAAGCTAGAGGTTAAGTCGACTACATCCACAAGTAGTTCGTGATTTCCTAGCACCAACAAGCGTAGTAGGAACACCAAGTTAAACGGGACACTGTAAGGTGAACTCAGCATCTAGTTTTACCTTGTACCAAGATCCAATCCGAAGTTAGTGGATTGACTGAGCAATCAGTCTGTGGATGTATGATTTGATCTATTCGAAACACTTAAAAATCAACGTGTCTTTTACTTTCAGTATTAGTTTTAGTATTGCATGTTATTAAATTGTCATCAACAACACATAACAACACATCATTGTTTTTAAACCCTCTATCAGATCCGATTGATACTGAAGAGGTTAAACTGAAAACTAACTAATCAATATTCGGCTAAGTGTTTCAAACTGGCTTAAAGTTTTCAGTAAACAAATACAGTAACCACCATATTTCGTACGCACATCAGTTATCAGTCCAACTGATCAGCTGTCTCAACAGTTAGTAGGTTTGCTAACTGATATCACTCAGTACAAGACATCCCTTATTTGAACTGACCAACAATACTACCATCAGTATTGGACTGTAGCTACACCCTGTAGTCAGTCAGTCTTGTTGAAAGAAAAAAAATTTAAGATTTACCTAACTGGTGTATTCCTCCCTTCATACACCAGTACGTACCTAGCGGGAACCATCAGTCTTTTTACGGATCAAGGTGCCCTCAAACACATCAATTCTCAAGACTCCATCTTGTCTCTCCATGCTTCTTGGGTCGTCTATTTGCAAGAATTCTAATTTGTTCTCAAGCATCGATCTGAAACATCGAATCGCGTCGCTGATGCCTCAAGTCGGGTCACTTCTGGTTTCTGATAACTTTTCGTAGTGGTGATCACTTCTCCAAAATGATACATTTCATCCCTTGCAAGCGTATTTCAGATGATGTTCATGTTGACCAATTGTTCTTCAGCGATATCTATCACCTACATGGCTTACCCATCTCCATCGTCTTTGATAGGGACACACAGTTTTTAAGACATAGCACAATCTATGGTGCATGGAAAACACGTAATTGGATTTTATCAGCGCTTATCACCCATAAATCGATGGCCAAACGGAAGTGGTCAATCATACGCTTGGAAATTTACTCAGTTATTTGGTTGGAGACAACCTTAAGTTGTGGGACTCTAAGCTTAGTCAAGCTGAATTTGCCCTTAATTCTACTGTCAATCGTAGCACCAGCCTCTGGCCCTTCCAAATCGTGTATGCAGTGATCCAGCAAGGCTCCGTTGATTTGTTGTCGGTTCCCTCACGAGCATGTGCAAATGTTCGTGTTGTTGATCTCATCATCGATTTGAAGACCATCCATGCCACCACTCGTGTTTGCTTAGGTGATGCGAACGCTCATTACAAAGCAGTCGCTGATGGTCGGCGTCAGGCAGTGGAGTTTGAGGTTGGAGATTGTGCGTGGGCCGTGTTTCGCACAAATCACTTTGGAACCTCTACAAACATGGGATAACAACCTAGATCAACAGCTTTGATCAAGAAAATACGATAGAAATACCTTCAGAAAAAGGAAAAAAGAAAAGAAGAAGAGTTTGAGGGGAATTGGTATATACATGTGGAAGTCATGGCCGGGAAGGATATAGTAGCCAAAGCCATTGGAATTTTTATTTTACATACTGAAAATATCCATTTGGTTATTAGTTATTAATAGATTAGGACGAGAAAGATAATAACTGAAAGAAAAAAATCAATTAGTCAAGATCATCACCACTGCTAGTGTGGCGGTGGAGGTTGCATGGGCGGTGCAACTTTCAATCTAATGTTGTATGATTGATGAATGATGAATTCTGTGTAGGTGATGGGTTCCCTTTGGCCTTGAGAGGCAAGAAATGTGCTGGAAGAGTGTTTGAATGATCAGCCCAACTGTCACTACTTGTATTTCGATTGCAAAGCAACCCCATCTTGGTTTGCATCGAGCAATATTACCGCAATGTGCTGCTGAGCAGCTTCCAAATTCTATTATTTCGGGATCTACAAAGACGCGCTGGCTCATGGAGTCGCCAACTTGAACTCCCCCAACAATTTCTCCTAATGTTTCTGGTGGAAACTATGAAATCTAAGGTATGCTCTCCATTTTTAATCCAATCAATGTATTGTATATGCTTTTTGCTATACCATAAATGTAACTTTGATATTATACTATATTTTATTCATAATCATACAATTTATCTTACATAATAATCCATCAATCTAAGCATAAAATTAAATAATCCAAATAGTCTCATCCTACTATATCCTCTCAATGTTATCTATATCGATCACCAAACCAAACACCCCTCATCTCTCTCTCTATACATATATATATATATATAGAGAGAGAGAGAGATAGAGAGAAAGATGAATGATATGCTAATCATTTTCTATGAGCATCTTTTGTGAACACCACTAACGTTTAGTCCATGTTAGCATTATTCACTAGTATTGTATCACAAATTCTGAAGTTGTCTGTCTCATATGACAACGGACATACCTTCAATCTTCGACGTTGGAAGAGTGGAGGGTTAGAAGGATCGACGCTAAGAAGTGGATGCATCACTGACAACTCCCTTATGAGATGAAGCAGAGGGTGCACAATTATGATTTATATCAATGGTTTATGGTGCGATGAATTGACGAGGAAGCTTTTCTCAAAAGCTTACCTCTTGATCTCTGTCAAGACATCAAGCACCACCCCTACCTCGACCACGACCTCGTTCGCGGAGTTAACCTCTATCTATCATTCTATCTATACCAGTGGTTACTGTATCTTGTGAGGTATAGACCTGAACTTTTAGGGTCCGTTTTGTTATTAAGAGCATTGTAGTCAGTTTTTGCAGATTTCTAATTATGGCTGTTGTTCTTACTTCACTATAGATAGCAGTTTCATTTCTTGCAATTGTATCCGAAAATTATATTGCAAAAGTATTTGGCTTGTAACATCCCCCGGTGTTGTCTCATAGAGACTGTGTGTAGAGGTAGTAAGGGACCATAGGGGGCTTACGCCACCAATCATTATTTTAAAGAAAATAATAATTTTCTATATATATAAAATTGACGGATATTTGTGCGAATAATTATGAAAAAACTCCCACAATCAAATCGAATAAGGGAAAAACTAGATTCTCGAAATCTAAAATTTGAAATTTATAAAATCCAACCTCCATCAATTTTGCTTGGAAACAAACTATTGAGCGAAGGTGTTATGAAACAAAATTTTAGAATATAGAAGAGAAATGTCATGAGTTCAATATTTTAATAAATTCTGATTTGATTTTAAGTTTTGAATATTAGCATTTTATATCATTAGTCGCATATCTCTCAAGATGCCTCATTTCATGTAGAATCATGTGGATATCGAGATTTAATTAAAAGCATTTTTCAAGCCAGACTTCCAACGCCAGTTCCCATTTGGTATAGTGTACTTTCCATGCATTTCTCTTCAGTGATGGGATATGGCCCAACCAATCAGGCCCACTAACAGGCCCAAACGAGCTGGGCCTAACGTTGGTAGCGGGCCCACGCGGTTGAGCCCAAGGCGAGCCCTAATCAGCCCCCAAAACCCTAGCCCCCAGAACCAAAGTCAGGCGCCACCCTCCACGTGGTGCACGTAAGGCGAAGCGTCCCTGCCCCGGCCAATGGAGGACACGCTAGGGGAAGAGCCCCGGCCAATGGAGGGCACGCCAGAGGAAGAGTCACGACCAATGGAGAGATTGAGCACGCCTTCAGGCGCAGGCTCAGAGATGTATAAATAGAAGGAAAATTGACAATAGAAGGGTTGACAACTTATCGAACACTAAGAGCTTGTAACTACACTCACTGTACTCAAATCATAGTGAAAGTATTGAGGAAACACTCCTCCGTGGACGTAGATCTCATTAACGATCGAACCACGTAAAAGCCTCGGTGTTCTTTATTGCCTTACATAAATCTTGCATACTCACGTAACTAGATTTATCATTGGCGCCGTCTGTGGGAAACATCTGAACAAGAAAGCTTCGTTTCCCTCTACAACTTAATGGCAAGAACACGCACAACCGCCGTCGACGCTGGCAACAACGGCCTACCGAGGCGACCAGCGATCACCGGCGTCGCGGGAAGGAGATCGCAGACGCCTGGCGCTCACACTCCCCGAGGGCAACATGGAAACGCCACCATACACCCGGGACCGCCGCCCCAACGTAGGGAAATGCCGACCTCAACGAGGACGAACAAACAGTTCATTCGTCCCACGAGGCCCTCGGCCGAGCTGTGACCGAGTTCCTCAACGCCAACCTTGGCCAATTCCAAAGCTTCCTCAACCAGAGGACAAAAGGAGCGGGCCCCTCAAGGGCCCCCGAACTGAATACCACGGTCGCCCGAGGTCGCTCCTGTCACGACCCGACTACCTAATCAGGTAATTAGGCCGTGACTCGGGGTTAAGAAGAAAATTTAACGACAACGGGTTTAAACACATGTCAAGAGAAAAGACTAATATGACTTTTGTCATAAATAAATCTAACATTTACGGTTTCAAGAGGTGAAATGTGAAGTAGGTTTACAGGAATGTTTTGTCAACCAGAAGGGTTTATCAACAATTTAAAACATGGAATGACAACGATTCAAACGAATGATATTGAATCCAACGAAACCATTACGAGCATTCGAGAAATCCTTGTTTACCGAACATTGGACATGATCACTTTATCATATCAAAACATATAAGCAATTAAGGTCAAAGCTTCGACAACGAACGTGGCTGAGAATTATGTATGAAGACATAACTCTGCAGGCGATAAAACATGTAAATAACAATAGAACAACCTTAATATGAATCAACATTTAGAGAAGCTCCTTCACGCAAAGATTCGATTCCAAGATTCTCCAACTCAACCGCATATTTAGAAATATATGCGGGCGGAGTACAAAATGCACTCGGTGGGTATACGCCAAAACATAAAGATAAACTTTGCCCTTAGAATATAAACTCGACTTGCCATAACATATACTTTCATAAAGAGGTACTTACTTGCTTTTCATCATAATATCATATGCATATGCATGTATCATGTTTGCATGTAACTTTCTTCTCTCCTTCCCATATCCACGGATTCTTTATGCGTGTTGAGAAGTAGGCCTCCTTCTCAAACACCTTAATATCACATACCCGAGTTGGACCCGAAGGTTCTCAACTACGGTCATACCCGACGTCGGTCATTTCTTTCTTTTCTTTCTTTCTTTCTTTTCCGTGGATAGGTAGTGCATTATGCTTATGCTCATGTTCAAAACATTGGCAAGTCAATCAACTTTTCAAATCAATGCATGTCATAAATCTCATGTCATTTTTCATGCATAATCATATCATATCTTTTGAAAACACTTAAAAGCATAAGCATATTATTATAGAAAATACTTATACCCACCTGGATGTTCCTTAGAGCTAAGGAACTAATTCTCAATTCCATTTCTTTCTTTATCCATATGTTATCCTCATAGAACGGCATAAAGCCTATCAAGAGCCAAACAAGAACATTACTCATCTTAGTCGTGACACGACCATATCTTCTCGATATCAAATCTACGACACTATGGTTTATCAAAACTCGGGTCATTGATCCTCTAATATCTTATTAACAAACCAATTCTATCTAAATTTCGCAACATAACGTTTATAAACGCATCGCCAAATCAACACCAGATCAACCAATCATAGCCCAACTCCACCAATTCATCACTATATGTCTCAATAATCATATAAAACTCGACAACAAGTTTCAATCATCTTATCTTAACCAATAGCGAAAATCCCTTAAGACATCACTTAGGGTCTAATGTCGAAAATTCACGCGAGACGCCATCTAACACCAACGAACCTATATACATGCTCAACTATAATTAAATATCATCATTTTATCAATAAAACATAAAGATCAAAGCTTTGGCTTTGAAAACCAATTTTGCCGACAAACTAAAATTTTATCGTTTTGAATACGTCATGGAAAATCCGAATAAATCATTTTAGGCTTTATTCATATCATAGAATCCAAATATGAAGTCAAAATGATCAAATAAAATCAAAAATCCAACAATATATGGACCTATAGTTTTCGGCCATTTTAGGGTTTTTCGTATAATTCAGATTTCAAACGTTTTTCTTGTTCCAAACATGTTTATATCAATCCAATAACACATATATGAAGATAATTCAATCATAACAACATCATAAATTCGAGATCCAAGCATGCCCTTTTTCGAAAATTACATGAATTTACAAACAATAACATATGCTTTCCAATTTCAACGTTAAACAATACGTAAACGTCGAATCTATCATAATATCCATAAATAATCAACAAAACATAATCAATCATAATTCTTTCAAAATGACTAAAATCTGAATTCAACATATAAGCATGTTTTTAAAATTTCAAACCGTAGATGTGTTCTCATGCGAGATTATACCTCTATTCAAGACCGATCGAAAATTCAACTCCGGATCTTCCTATTTTCTCTAAATTTTTAGAAAATGTGTGTGTGTGAAAGTGTGTGTGGAACGTGAGTTGGGGAGAAGAATGGAGGATGATCATGTTTTGAAAATAAATTAGTAAGGGTAAAATAGTAATTTCACATTATTAATAAATCTTTCTTTTATTTTTCCCAAAACAAAATGGTGACAACACACCATTTTTCTAGAGAATTCAAAAAAATCTTCCTATTTTATTCTTTAATTTCGTATTTAATAATATTAATAATAATAATAATATATTTTCATGTAATTTTCCAAAATATGTAGAAAATTCCATAATTAATTCCCAAAATTCCAATATTGAATCTTATCTTCTTAACACTTTAAACTCATCATTTTTATCAATATAAAGTTCCAAAATTATAAAATATATAATAGGAACTCACTTTATAAAATAGAGATTTAATTCCATTTTATACAAATAATGGAATTAAATATTCCATTTATTCTTAAATCCTTTAAAATCACTTTCTAAATTTTCCCATCATCAAATATAATTAAAATATAATAATTAAAAATATTTTGGCCTTAAAACCATTTTAAATACTTTGCTCTTCCTCCGAGCTTAATCGGCAAATGCCGACGCCATAAAAACGTAAATTTTGAAATTCTCAATTTTCAAATCAAAACTTATTGAGCATGTATCTATCATCTTAATACCCTTGGAATCTAGGTCTTCTTATCCTAAATAAGATCCGAGAATCTTATTTCGATTCTACTGATTCTATCGTCTCAACGGAAGTTTAACACAAAAGCTTCTAACTTAAACAAATCACTCATAAGGATGCAATGCCCTTCTTAATAAGCTCTTATCATGAGCTAATCTACATTAAATACGGGTATTACACTCCCTCTAAAACGCCAGCGCCCACCTCGGCGTGATAGCGAGAACGTGCATCACACCCCGACGCGTGAGCCGCCACCGCGGCGAGCCGCCCCCATTCACTTGAGCCTCTCACGCGGACGAGCCGCCACCACCGTCGCCCCTCGCCATTCGCGGAGCCGCCTCCACCTCGTCATGCCGACCGAGAGCCGAGCAAAATAGGAGGAAGAAGGCGGTCGAACTCCGGAGGGACGATAGGCGCCGCTATCGATCCCCACCCTCCGTAAAGAGATGGCAACGATCTCCGGGTTCGATCGATGCGGAGAATCATCTCCCTTTCTCCGGAGAAATTTTAGACACGCCCGCCCAGCCGATACCGGGCGCCCAATATTGCGCCACGATGGCTAGGAGACCCTCCACTTCCTTTTCGCCACACTACCAACATGGCGAATCGAGGAATGGAAGATTTTCACACGTGCAAAATCTTCCCGAGTGCCGATCTCCAACGCACGGCCATTTGGTTCACTCGCCCGCCGAGCAAAGATATACTGCTTCTAGGACCTCGTGGATCGGTTCAAATGGCGCTTCATCGGAAGATGCCACCTCGCAGCCTTCCTCCGACCTGCTCACAATCCGCCAGAGGCGGGGCGAGACGATGTCGAACTTCGCCTCGTGGTTCATCAAAGAGTCGCTCAAAATTGACGACGAACGATCTCTACATCATCAACGCGTTCAAAATGGGATCCGACCGGTGGCTGAACAAAGAAATCACTGGGGAGAAACCAAAGCGGCAAGTAAGCTTTGGAACACGGTGGACAACTTCGTCGAAGGAGACGAGTCGGATCGGAAGAAGAGGGAAACGGCAGCGTCAGAAAAAAAAAGCCGATGATCAAGTCGGCGCCGATCGCAAGCGCCTTCGACGGGGATCAAGAGAGGCCACCTGAGTCCGGGCTGGGACCTCGGCCCAACCCAGCGGCGAGCACCTCCGCTCAAATCGAGGACGAAATATTCGAGCTCACGCCGAGCTCTTCTCAAGCCCTCCTATGAAAGGAGGATCCAAGAGGTCCACGAGAGGTATTGTGACTATCACCAAGGGTATGGTCATGATACCGAGGATTACGCGAACACAGGCTCGCGGATCGACGAGCTCGTCAAAGGTGGAGCCCTCGAAATACCTCGGCCGAGGCGGGCCGAAATAGGAAGCGCAGTGGGAAGAATAACGGTGGCGACAGCTGCGGGCCGACCTTGGCGGCGACCCGACCGAAGGCGATTTAGGACGAAGGTCCCAATGTTATGGAGCAGGTACGTTATAACCGGATCGCCCATCGGGCGGCAGGTCGTCGTTAAAACGGCTTCGGAGGCCGGCCGCGAGGAGCCAAAGAACAAGCGACTCGGGACGGGAGAACATAGTGTTCTCAAGGATGATCCGTACCCAAAATCATGCCGCATCAGACGCCATCACCATACAGGCCGTGGTGGGCAACAAGAACGCCCATCGGGTCTATGTCGACATCAGGCCTCCGTCGGCATCATCTTCCCGAGCTGCTCGGATAAACTCGAGGTCGGAGGTATTCAAGTACTTCCCGCGCCCTCACAATTACGGAGCTTCACCCAGGAGGCGGTTCAACCCGAGGGCGTCATTACCCTTCCGGTTCAGGGACGGGCCCTGTGTCGGTCACCAAGGCCATTAAATTTTTCCTGGTCCAGCCCTCTTCGCACAACATCATCACAGGGAGATTGGTATCGCCACCAGGCCGCCCTGCTCTGGTCTACCACCTCCGTCAAGATTCCCACCCGATGGGAGTGCTTAGCATCCGAGGCGACCAAACGGCAGCAAAGAATGCCATGAGTCTCGACCCAAGATACGGCCTCGCCCGGGCATAGCAATTCAGAACCTCGGAGGCCGACGCCCGGATGACCTGATCGAGAACCTCGACTATGTGACGACGATCCTCGAAGGTCATCAAGTCGGCACCTGTGGCCCAACCGATATCCGACGGCGTGTCATACAACTTCGAGGGAATACGGGGGCGTGTTTGCGTGGTCCCTCTCGATATGACCGGAGTGTCGCCCGAGCTCATAACTCATCGCCTCGACATCGACCCGGCCACCGAGCCGGTCCGGCGAAGAAAGAATATTCGGCGTAAGCGCCGGGTCATAAGGGACGCAGGTGACTCAACTTCAAGGCCAAGGTCTTGTTCGGTCGAATACCGACACGGATGGCTAATCCGATCGTGGTCCAAAAGCGAGGGAGGGTGGCGCGTGTGCGTCGATTACCGACCTCAACAAGCACCGCCTAAAGATTGCTACCCCTCCCGACATTGACAAGAAGGTGGAGGCATTGGTGGGCCACGAGATGTTCGCTTCCTAGATCTATACAAAGGATACCACCAAATCACGATGAGCCCGGAGGATGCCCGAAGACCGCGTTCATCATCGACTTGACGTCTTTGCGTCATTAGAAAGATGCCTTCGACTGAAGAAACGCGGGCTACTTACCGGAGGATGGTGGACGCAACATCAAAGACCACATCGGGAGATTGTCGAGGTCTCACGTCGATTACATCGTGGTCGAAAGTCAAAAACGGAGGCTGCCGATGACCTCGACTATCCTCCAACTCCTCGGTCCGCCAACCTCAGCTCAACCCCATAAATATACATTTATGGTGAAGACCGCAAGTTCACGGGATGCTGGTTTTCAAGAGGGCTCAAGGCCAATCCCACCTGGTGAAGGCGAGACTCGACACGCGGTGCTAAGGACCATCCGTGAGATCCACAAACTCACCGGGTGCCTGGCCGTCCTCGCAGATTCTATCTCGAGCCGCGAAGCGGCTTCCTTCTTCAAGATCCCGAGGAGAGCTCCGGACTTCGCTGGCGGGAAGAACACAGGTCGCTTTCTCGGTGAAGGAGTACCTCGCCGACCCGACCCCGTCGCCCGAGGCAGATGAACTCTCTCTATATTGGCCGCTCGGACGAGGCCATCAGTCTTGTATTGGTGCGAGATGAGGAGGGACGACAACTCCCATCTACTTTATTAGCCGAGCTCTCGAGGACCCGAGGCGAGGTACACCTTCGAAAAGGTGGCCGCCTTGGTGAGCAAGCGACGCCTCCGACCCTACTTTCGGGCTCATTCTGTCGGTATTAACCGACCTACCTTTGAGACAAGTCTTGTCCAAGCCGTAGTCATCGAACGCATAGCCAGCAGACGCTGGAGCTCGGCGAGCACGACATCTCGCACTCCCTAGATCGGTCATAAAGTGGCAGCTCTGTTGACTTCGGTGGAAGCCAAATTCCGAGGTCGGCTCTACCGGTAGGTCGCCCAACACCCGCCCCACAGTGGAGGAACTCCGTCCCCGCACCGCCCGATAACGTTGGCGGATGTGCACGTGACTGAGCTTCATGCAAACAGGCGTGAGCGGCATTCTCTCCTCGGCCCGGACAATCAAGTGACCTCGCCTCCGGTTTACCTTCCGACCACCAACAACGAGGTGGAGTATGAAGCCGATCTCGGGACTCCGCCCGCATAGGAAGGTGAGTGGACAATATCCGATCTTGAGGATTCCCTGTCGTGGTAAACCTGGTCCTAAGCGAATCACGAGGCGAGGAGGACCGAATGAAGCGATACTCGAGAAGGCGAAGGAGATCTTGACCTCGTTCGGTACTCCGGTATTCATCGGATCCCGGGGTGAAAAGCAGCCGGCCGACGTTTCAAACAAGTTAGCTGCGTCATCAACAAGTCCACCGGTGGAGGTTCATTCCGAAGCATAGCGAGTCTCACATCGGCATCATCACCAAGATGGAACCGAACGGATGTCTCCCATAAAGGCCTACACGGAAGATGGCGACTACCTCAAGATCGGCTCGGCGAAAAGATGATGGCGAAATCCCGAAGTACCTGCATGCGAGGCGCGCTCATCGAAGTCTTACCTTCAACCCTCCCGAGGTGCCTCGGTAGGAAGAGGCCGACTACATGCTCAATGAGATCCACAGTAGGTCTTGTGGAAGTCACATCGGTCGTGAGTTCTCTCAAAGAAGGCCGAGGTCGGGATATTACCGCCCACCCTTGTTCAAGATTCGCCGAGCTCGTCAAAAAGTGTCAGGTGCGCCTTCACTCCACGGTCAAAAGCTACCCCAAACCGATCTAAGCGGCTGCGAGCCCGTGGCCATTCATGCGGTGGGGATCGACATCGTTGGTCCGTTCGGCCGAGCACCGAGTCGACGATACTTAGTCGTAGCCATAGACTACTTCACAAATGGGTCGAGCCGAGCCACTTCGAGCCTCACAAGCAAGAGGATTCAGACCTTCGTGTGGAAAAATATAGTCGCGCCGATACCGCACATTCGGTCTCGGACAACGACCCAATTCGTGGACAAAATTTCAAGGAGTGGTGCGAAGAGCTCCGTGATCGATCAACGCTTCACCTCGGTCGCACACCGCAAGTCGAATGGTCGGACCGAGGTGACGAACCGCACGATCGCATAAGAATTCAAGAAATGGTTGAGGCCGAGCTAAGGCGATTGGGCTGAAAATCTCCTCAAGTCCTCGGGTCCCATAGGACAACACCTCGACCTCGCACGGAGAAACCCCTTTCGATCGGTCTACGGTACCGAGGCCGTCATACCGGTGAGATCGATGCCCCAAGCCGCGCACTTTCACTCGACCGGGCCGGAACGATGAAGACTGCGTGCCAACCTTGGCGCCCGAGGAGAAGCGAGCTCGCCTTCATAAAGCGAAGCAAGCACAAGGGCCGGTCGCACGATTCAGATTACAATAAAGGGTCAAAGCCTCCGCGCCCAAGTGGCGACCTCGCCCTACTGAAATAATGAAACCGATGGCCGGCGTCTTAACAAACTGGATCCGACATGGGAAGGCCCATACCGCGTTCACGAGGACCTCGGCAAAGGGCTTACAAGGCGGCTCACCTATCCGGTGCACTTATCCCCGAACACGGCACATCACTCATTTAAGGAGGTACTTTACATAGCTTCGATTTCGGATCGGCATCATGTTAGTCCCTTTATTGTTTTGCAAAGTACGATGTTGATTACATATTGATAAAACATTTGTTTTTCTAATGAATATTTCACCGTCTCGTACATATGTGAACATCTTTTGGATACACCACATTTAAACCTTCATGGGGGGGCCTTACGAAGATGAAAATCCCACCAAGTAGGCACGCATCTGAGACTACTCATTAATCTGAATGTCACATGCAAAGCATCTGATTACCCATTAAGTTGGATCGTCTACATGCACGCCGACATCGAGACCGATCTCGCCAACTTATACCCCTTTATTTGGGAAGATATGCACTCGGTACAAAGTCTAAATGCATTAACGACTACAAACCGAGTTCCAAGCCATATCAAGTCAACCCAGGGCTTTCGAGCTCGTTTATATCCCTTTATTTGGGAAAATATACATACGTATCAAGATAAATACATTTACGACCAAAGCGAAGTCCTAAGCTATGTTTGTACCTCTCGAGGGGAAAATGTACACTTGAAGCGAGTCTAAATACATTTATATCTACATACAAAGTCTACGCTATATACAAACTCATTCGGGCTTCCAGGGTCCGCTCGCGGGACTTCCTGAAGCTGCACCAATTCTGCACAAAATCTCCAGGCTGACGGTGTATGCCTGGAACGAACTCGGTGCCTTCAACCCAGTCGATAAGGTCGGAATCACCACGGCCTACTCCCGAAGTGCTCGATGCGGGCTGGGGGCTTGACCGAAGATTCGACTCGGTGGTCACTCGACCCAGCTCGAGGGATTGCCAGCTGCGCGGTGCCAATCACGGCATTTTGGGGGCGGGAACACCCGAGGTCACACCTGCCCCTCGAGGGCACCGGAATCTGAGCACATCCCCTACCCGCCGCTCTTCCCCGCCGACCTGAGGTCCTTGGTCGCCTTCCGCTCTCAGAGGATCGCCCTCTGAATAATCCGCTCTCAGCCGGACCCATCAACCGGAGCACTTCGGCATGATCGACGTAGCCGCCCTCCTCCGCGGGTTCTTCTATAATCGGACCAGTGGAGCCTGCTGTGGCCTCGCTGCGGGGCCGGGGCATGCGTCGTTTGCGATCGATCTCATACATCTCCATGTACTTCACGATGGAGTTGACACGATCTTTGAACTTCGCTTTGTTGGGCCTCCTCATCCCTCAAACACCATACCGCTTCCCGGCAAGCTCGAACTCGATCGTCGACTTTGGATATGGTAGTTCCACCAGCTCGGTGGATTGCCTTCTCGTACTCCGCATGCTCCTCCGACACCGAACTAGCCTCTCGCGATCGATTCGAGTCGCTCCTCACATGTATCAGCGCCTGGATAGCATCGGCGAGATAAGTCCCGCAGGACTTCGTCCGTGCGATCCTCAACTTTAGAGCCTCGTTCTCGGCCGGAGGCGGGCACTTCGATCAGCCTCGTGCAACCTCTTCTTCGGTCGGCGGACACGCGGACGACATCCATGGTGACCAAACTTGGGTCGATTTCGTGAGACCGGACTCCTCCGAAAAGCACCTCTTCGTCGCTTCGGCCCGGCGCCTCGGACCTCTTTTAACGGTCGACAATTCATGATCGAGTCGAGGCATTCGGTGTGGAGTCTTTGTAAATAAACAAGACAACACACATTTCAAAATGTTGCGTTTATTACTCAAAAGTGGGAAATTATTACAGGGCCGTGGTCTATCGACCCGGCGGTTCGAACTATTACATCGGGTCCGCGACCTCGGGCTATTCACGGGACTCGCCGACCTCCCGATCTCTGCGGTTGGCCCTCCGGCTGGAGCTCCAAGACCGCCTCCTGCTCCTCCTCCTCGCCGGCCCGGCCGTACCTCGGCAAGTAGCTCCTGGCTCGGGATCTTCGTCTCCTCGCACTGGCGGCGACCTCAGCCGTCGGGAGGTCGAGGCGGACGCTTGAGCCTCAAAGAAGGAAGGAGCAACCGGGAGATCACCCGGGCGTAAGCCTTGTTCGGCTCTCGGAGGTCGACCTCGATCCGACCATGCTTGACCTTATCGAAGTCGGGCATGGCGACCATGGCTTCCCCGGGTGATCGACCTGCACCCGGCTTTTACGGCGGCAAGATCGGCAATAAAGGCAGCTCTCCGACTCGATGAGCTGTTGTGAAGGCCCTCGACAGGGTCACGATCGGCCGACTAGACACCCTCTCGTCCATGAGCTCTTGCCCGCCCGGCCAACTCCTCGCGAACCTCTTGACCTCCCCCGAGGCGGCCTCCGTGCCAAGCCCCTCTTGAGGCGGCCTCGGCGACCCTCCCGACCTCAGCGGCCACAGGCCTCGGCTTCACTTCGCGGCCACGGCGGTCTCGGCATCCGCCCGCGCGCGAGAGCTCCCATTCAGCAGTTTCATACCGGGCTGAGCTCTCGGCGACCAGCCCGGCATGACTTGCAGCTCCCAACAACACGCTGCAGGCCCCCATCACCGAGCTCCCACCCTAAAAAGAGCCTGAGTTAATATAGATCGCGAGCATACAATCAAATGTGGAAGAACTTTTGTACCTCGGGGAGGGTGCGGCCAAGCAGGCGGTACCCGTACTCGAGGAGGCCCGAGGCCGTGACTCGATGCTTGGTGGACCCGCTTTGGTAGTGACTCAATGTCGGTGGACCCGCCGAGGCCCACTCATCAGTTGGCCCATATTGTCGACCTGCCCGGACCCTGGTAGGTCCAGCCCGCTTCATCTTCTTGCCCATGAGCTCGCTTTCGGCGATCGTGAGCCCGCGCTCTTGCCCGGTCCACTTGCTTGCATCACGGAAGAAAGTCGTATTAGCACGGCAAAATCGGACGATATAAGGACTAAGAAGATGGGATGCCCTCACCCCGTCAGACTCGATCCGATGTTTCCGACCCATAAATACTCGGCCGGCCTTCTTCGGGTCATCCTCGGTGTAACTTATGGATAAAATCTCACCAAGGTCGCTCAAGACCTCCTCCATGTGCCCCAGGCTTGATTTTCGGGTCCGTCATCGCATCGATGCCAGCTCATACCTCGGTGCCCCTCACCCACGGAAAGAAATACCTATTACGCGATGGGACACTTTGGAGGATTGCTACCTTAAATTTCGATCGGGAGACAGATGGTACACCTCCCATGGTCTTGACACTAAAAGCGCATCGATACCTCGAAGGAGAACTCGTCGGCAATACCATAGCAAGAGAGCCTAGCCCCACCACCGACCTAATGGAATTTGAGGTCAATTGACAAATGGGGATGGAAATACTCTTGAAAGCTAAGATAAATGGGGGCGAAGGATACCTAAGACCGCCTCAAACTATCTACATACACGGTAATAAACCTCTGGGAGGCCATCGCCTATCATCCAATTGCGGCGGTGCACCACCACGCCTCCTCCGGGATCGGTATTCCTTTACGACTTCAAAAAGCTCCTCCGATGTCGAGCCCGACCTCGCCCGCCCTTTCGATCCGTCCCATACAAGCGATACCGGCGGAACCACTGAACTCGGTCTATGGACTTACCGAGGCCGTTATAGCACATATAGTCCTTACGCTTGGGGGGCGATCACCGAACCCGAGGCGTGAAATAGAACTTTCGAGGCGAGAAGGCGGAGAAGAAGATGAAGAAAACATACTTACTTTTCACGCGAATATATGGCTCTTCGGTGAGATCGGGATCAAGTCGAGAAAATTTCTCGAATTTTATCTCTCAAACAAAGGCGTCGAAGGAAAGTGAGCAGTTGCCTCGTTTGGGCCTATTTATAGGACAAAGGCGCCTAAAAGCTGTCGTTTCAACTTCGACACGTACTACCCGTGATTGGATGTGGAGTCACGGCAGCACAGGTTCGAAAGTGCCCAACTACCGCTGGCGGCGTATGGCGTCGCTAGCGTAAGATAGACCGCCGATCGACCTCACAATCATCATACGGACCCCGCGTCCTCGAGATGGCGGCGCCTCAGTCGTACCTCGGCCTTCCCCAAATAACGAGGATCCAGATCGGACCTCGGCGTCTATCAGCAGGCTTTGCCCGCTTCACGGAACGTCTCCATCGGTATCGAACTCGGCGAGCCAGCCCCAGACTCGGTGCCGCCCGAGCCGCACCTCGGCATCCCTAGAAGGCGATCACTCGGGACTAAACTTCGACACCATCGAAGATGACTTCTCCATCAGATCCTACTCGGGTCGGACATCGGCATCCTCCACAGCAGCGGTGCCGCCCGGATCGGACCTCGGCGTAACCTCGAAGAGGGTCGATATCGTGTCGGACTTGACTTCCATCCATGCACGTCTTTTCCAAGCGACGAGACAACAGACAACCTGACTCGGTTGGCACCGGATCGCCAAATAAACCCTCACGTCAAAAGACAACACCTTCAATAACAACACGGAGACACACCTCACGCCGGTGAAGCGCTTAACTCCACCCCGGCATCACCGTCCCCGACTATTCGTGGCATGATGGGATATGGCCCAACCGATCGGGCCCACTTGAGCCCAAGCGAGTGGGCCTAACGTTGGTAGTGGGCCAGCGGTTGAGCCAAGGTGAGCCCTAATCGCCCCCAAAACCCTGGCCCCGAACCAAAGTCGGCGCCACCCTCGCGTGGGCGCACGTGAAAGCGGCGTCCCGCCCGACGATGGAGGACACGCCGGAAGAGCCCGCCGATAGAGGCACGCCAGAGGAAGAGTCACGACGATGGAGAGATTAACGCGCGCGCGGCAGCTCGAGATGTATAACTAGAAGAAAAATTGACAATAGAAGGGTTGGTAACTTATCGAACACTAAGAGCTTGTAACTACACTCATTGTACTCAAATCATAGTGAAAGTATTGAGGAAACACTCCTCGTGGACATAGATCTCATTAACGATCGAACCACGTAAAAGCCTCGGTGTTCTTTATTGCCTTACATAAATCTTGCATACTCACGTAACTAGATTTATCATTCAGCAAGGGTAAACAGAGCTAGGATTCTAAAAATAGACAAACGAGATTATATTCATGTATCTAGGAATGGGTTGAGATGGATGAAATTAAATTGATGTATTTAAAGAGTGATGAAAAAAAGAGATAATTGATCGCTCACTTTTATAACACTAAAAGGTGTAAGTATAGGGTAAGCGAAGCATCGTATCCACATGGATTGTAATGCGAAAACACAGAAGCTAACTCAACAAGAATTCATCATTATCCAAGCAACATAAATGGTTAGGTAAGGTTTTAGGGCTTCGGACTTCAATCCAAAGCAGAGGCAACAAAAGCAGAAAATAAAATAAAGCAATAAACACTCGGATGTTAAAAGCAGATAAGGACGACTAACCACAGGGATGCATTAATCCTATCCACAATGTATGTTTATCTGCATTCCTATTAACCAATTTTAATCCGGACAAGATGGAAGATCTCATATATAACGGTCGATTTACATTACGACAAAAGCGGTGTAGATTACTAGTTTTCCTATTCTTCATTACGTCTCTGGGTGAAACAAGCAACTCCAAACGGATCACAAAGAATATGCTTCCTACGAATATCCTATCTCATTTCGACTCGAGGCTCATTCGTATCATGCATTCGAGATCGATTGATAATTAATACACTTACGTAATTAACCGACAACTAGATATGCATCAAGATTGATCGAAATCAACACATATAAATAAGCACAATCGAATCATGAATCGATGCCGGACGCTAAATAGCGATAACAGAATCACAACATATAGGATCGAATCATGCAAACCCAGATTAGAACGAAAAACTAGCCGAGACATAATAAGCGGAATAAAATACGATTTAACCATAAAAGCGGAAATTAAATATATAAAACCCGTGATGAAGCGTTGGATGAACAATCGTTGGGCTTGAATCCCAACCTCAGCTAAAAACGGAAAATTGCAAGGTTGTCCGGACGAAACGTTCGGATCGTCGACAAAACGTAAAACTAATGAAGAACAATGATAAATCAACTCTAGAATGAAAATATAGGAAGCTAAAGCTAAAAACTGAAAACTTATGAAAACTCGATAAAGAGGCTCGGAATCGAGGTCTCAAGATGGGGCGCGAGGGGTGTTGCCGTATATAGCACACCCCAAACCCTAATTTCTCCTCTTGCCGCTCGGACTCGCGACCACCCTTCGCGATCGCTAGGTATGTCTCGCATAATCCCATCAAATACCCAAGTCCATAATACATATATAAAGCCTAATCAAATTCATAAATACATGCAAGATCTACCCATAAACCCCATGCTCGCCTTGTTGTGATCTGGTCCTTAGAGAACGTAACGACCAATGAGATCTCGGATGATGGGGCCTTGATGATGTTTAAGGCCCTTGTATTTAGTCGTCGAAGCCTAATGTAATGAAAAGCTTGGTGACTTCTTTTCCGGCTGGTTCAAGCAATACGATGAAATCTGACTCGAAAGTCTCATCGTCTGAGTCCTAGGTTATTCACCCAAGAATCATGCACCGATTCTTGGATCCATTTAGGTAGACCATTGATCTCGGTGAAAGCTGGCACAATAGTATAGACTGAGGCCAATGCCCCAAAATTATACCATTTCTTGACGTCCTGTGGATTGGCTCGGTGGACATCCAGACTCATGGATATTTTCTCGAGACATCAACCTTGCTTTGATTAGGGTTGATTATTTTCCTCGTCTTTAATTTCTCCCAACTGGACTGATATGTTTGCCAAGAAGGAGAAATATCTAAAACGTTAGTATTAACCTTAGATTTTCCGGTCATTGGCTAGGACTAATCTCTTGATCTTTAACCCCAGTGGTGTTGGGTTGACATGATGATTCAGATTGTGACACATGATCATCATTTTTTCTTGGGCCAGCGATTCCGAAGAATCCACTAACTTAGAACTTTTGCTAGGGGTACTGGAACCCCCTACTATAAGTATACCGCCCTGTAAGGGAAAAGACTCTATTTTCAGAGGTGAACTGACAGCCCAGAGTAGTAGCTGGTGTCTAACAGATTGGAGCGAACCCACATTCTATATACAAACTCGTATTAGGTCTATAACATTAGTCACATCTCATCTTGAAGTCTTCCTGCCTATTTAACATGAAGAACACAGTCGTCCCAGTCCCTAGGAGCAATTCCAAGTTCTCCCGGAGTTGTCTTTGGGCTATGATGATAGAGTCAATCTCCTATGGCTCAATCTCTTGTTAGAAAATCTACAAGAATGTTTTCATGAGATTTTAGAACGACAATATCATAAATATAATACTGACATTCAGCTTGCCATATTAATAACCTAGCATTTTCGGGTTTAAATTCAATCTTATTTACTAAAAAAGCTTTAACTTGGGTGTTATCAAATTTTAAAGTAAATTTCTTTGCAAGTAAGAATAAATGCCCTTTTAAAAGCATGTCTGACTGCATAGAACTCTTTTTCATTGATGTGCTAGCGCACAATATTTTCCTCACTGAAGAGACCACTACTGTATTTGCATAGTTCATCTCCTAGTAGAGTGATCTTTGTAAGCACTGCTGCCCACTAATGATCACTTGTATCTGTGTAAAAGACTAAGTCATCTTCGTACATGACTAAGTCATCTTCGTCCTGTGGTATCGAAAGCTTTGGGAAGGTTTTGTAAACCTCCTTTAACTTTTCATCCCTTCACGATATTCCTCTGTCCAGATGAAGGGAATATCTTTCTTTAGCAATAGGCTAAAGACTTTCCTCTGTTTTGCAAGGTCTTTGATGAACATCCCTACAAAATTAACAACTTCCAAAAAGCTTTGAAATTGCTTTTTCTCATGGAGATCTTCTGGAAAGTTCTGCACCTTCTGCACATTATGATCATACAGAATAATCCCCGTTTCATCGATCTCTATACCTAAAAACTCAATTTTTAGGGTAGCAATGACTGTCTTTTTCTCAGATAGTACCAAACCTTCATTTTGACAAACATCTGTAAATAACTCCAAATGCTTGACATGTTCATCCATAATTTTTGACGTTCTAAACGTAGTGCCCCTGCAGAGTAGAGAAAATTGTAAACTTCTTACTCTATTCTTCATGCGAATCTGGTAAAAACCAGACGTGCAATCAAACTTAGAGAAAACCTTAGGATTTCTATTGCAGTTGATAAGGTGTTCTCTATTCGGGATAAAATATTCGTCAAACTCCAAAATATCATTAATACCTTTATAATTAATAACCAATATGAGTTTACCTCTTTTGACTTCACCATGATTTCTTACCATAAATCTGGGACTACTATAGGGCGAGTTCCCTGGTCCGATCAACTTTAAATCAAGGTATTCCTTGATTATCTGACTCATATTCTTCTGATCCACGATGTTCATCAGGATGGGTCTGAATCTAACGAACTCGAATTCTTTGTCTGGCTTAACCTTCAGACTTGCTTTGAGTTGGTTTCTATTCTACCATGCCAAAAGATCCTCGTTGTAACAACATACGATTTTTCTTTTGACATCCTCCAGAGCAACTTGTACTTCTTCTCCAATATCTTAGCTAGATATCAGAGATGCCTTGAGGATTTGGATCTCCTCATTATCCAGATATTCGGACAGTTCTGCAAGCATGCAACTCATAAATACCTCGTTGAATCACCTTTGATAATTCATCTTTGGGTGTCCAAGTTTTTACTCATCACCACGCTTGCTGCAAAATCTTATCGGTTTATTGTAGTCGCTGAACAATGATTTTGTGACCACAATTGGTTGTGAACATCAATTGCCTCATTTCATTGTCCTGCATGAATTTCTTGAACATTTGAAGGAAATTATTTCCCAACAAAATATCAACTATGATATAATGGAAATAGATCGGTGGAGTCTCGACCTTGTACCAAGATGTTTGATCTGCTCCGCCTATCAAGATTTCCGTCTGCCTTACTCCTTCGGATAAGAGCAAGATTTTCTTTGAGAAATCTCTTCCAGCAATCTGAGGTAGATTTTTCTCTACATCTGCTGGAAAAACTCCCTTCTTTGTTGTGCAGATCCCTGCACCTGAATCAACATAAGCAGCAAAATACTCTGCTTTGTACTTCTCGTATAACATCCCAATTGAGATGTATATTGAGAATGTACTTGTCATTTAATCAACAGTTTTCTCCCGCTAATTGTTACATCCATTCCTTCAGTTGTTATTCCCCATGGTTTGCACCTATCGAGGAATTTTCGTCCTTGGATTAAGACTTACATTTCTCAGCCAGCCTTTCCTACAATGACCATTTGAAAGCCTCCGATATCCAGGGTTTCTTCATAGACGTTGGACCCTGAATTCTTTAGATCGTATAACCCCGTGCAAGGCAAGTGTATTTCTTCGTCTGCCGTGTCAAATCTTACGATGATTCCTCACCATTCTTGTGGACATTCGAGCTTGGCTGCAACTTTGATTGCTTTCAGTTGAATGTCTCTGATAGGTATTCTCTCATACGTTTGAGAAAAACTCATTTCGTATGGTTGAGAGATAACTCTATCTTATTGGAAATATAATCTCGGGTTCTAAATCTTTGGCTATCACCGTACTGAAGTATCTATTTATTGCTGGTCTAGGTATTCGTCTCTCTTATAGGTGGAATCTCCACTCTATCTGGGCAGCTTGCTTTGGCCACATTCTTGAAGATGTCTGGTATCTCGATAAACTCATTCCCCAGATATAACTCTGTATGGTGTGAGTTTGAAAGAACGTAAGACACCTGATAAGTGATAGAATATGGTATGCTCCTATTTTCCACCAAATCCATCCTTTTAAAGTCTTGATAAAGCGTCAGAGGCTCTGCTGAAATCAGAATCTTTGATATTATATGAAATCTTCGGGTAGAAGATTGCTATAATCTTTTTAGCACATAAATTCTTTGAAATTGTTCCCATTACTGAATTAGCATGATTCAGTATCATTTTATCACAAATTACGATATCAATTGGTGCATCTGTACCCAGGTAGAGTGCCGATTTAATCACCAACTAGATTGCTCCAATATGAATTAATTCTATCATATTAGCAATTTTGATTTCATACTTTGAAGATCTTCCCTGGTATTGTTTGTTGGTATCAGTTGCATCTCCACTTGATTCCCAGTAAACTGGGATGGAAACACCATTTTACGCCTTGTTACTCCATAGACGATGTTGTGCCTCCTCTTGACTAGACTTAAGTTCCTTAGAACATGGTCTATCTTTCATTCTGCTAATAAAAAATATGGTATTTTTGTATTCTCAAGGTTTTATTCATCATCATGTTCATCATTTTTATGACAACATGATTCAGCTAGTATGTCTTAGCTTATCTGGACGTTCCTGATGACAAGTCTCTCCGTCAGTCGGAATTTGATTATGAATATCCATCAAATTCTTCATCTCTGCTGAAGATTTCTTCTTATTCGTATATACTCTCATTGAAGGTATATCTTTGAATTGGTATACTTGTATCAATTCCTATTAGTTTATGACATCCTCAATGACCGGTGTTGATTCGAATCTCCGTATTCCCATTTGCTCGTTTTGTGGGCAATTTGTGGAAATATGCCTCATTCATTGTGTTCTGATTCTGGTTTGTTCTGCTGCAAACTCTGCATCAGGTCCCGGGCTATATTCATATTGACCTCTTGACCCCATAGGATCAATAGGTGGTATTCCTTGTGGAGGAATCCGTGGCTCCTCATTTGGGATGTCCTGGTTCATCTTAGATCCATTATATTGAGGTTAGCAAATGATTCTGCTAAATCATGTAGCTCGTTCAATCCTACTCTTTCATGGTTATTCATTTTCATGAGTCGGATAATTCTTTCGGTTCGAACTTTGTCGTCGATCGCCTCTATGGGTGAAAACTTGTTTCCACCTGTAGATTTCTTGACAAATCTATGGCTGCATCTCATTCTAGGCCATCAATTTTCTTGTGGATATTCCGCAATAGAGTGGGAATCTCCTTCTGCTACATGGATATCCTGCTTAGTTCCTATGGTACTCCACATAGGCAGTTGTCGTAATATTATATCGTCTTCTGGGTCTTCCTTAATTTCGTAGAATTTGAGGAATCAGGTGAAATTTCTTTAAAACTTAGAGCAGATGTTGCTTCTTTGTTTTTTGTCTCCATCAACCTTGGGGTGGATGGGTACTCCTCTGGATAATCCTCAGAGCCTCTTGGAGTTGGGCGTTGATTATGAGTCTTTCTTTTATCTTTTGCATATTCCAATAGTTTATACGAATGACTCTTGGCATTTGGTTGTTTTGAATGCTTTGTTCAAACATCATTTCATAAGGTCCAAGCAATCCGCTTAGATAATCTTGTTTGTTTTCCAATTCTTGGAAACAAAATATGTATGCATCACATCTCGAACAAGAGTCCGGATCCATGATTTTTTCTTGGAGTCTCATCCGTTAGGATAACACGTTATTAATTAAATATTTCATATTTTCTCAATAAAACATAGACTCTGATACCATTTTTAGAAGCGTAGGATCAACAATTAAAAATCTTAGGATAATTTCCTTGTACGTGGCGTTGTTACACCTCCCAGACCTACTAACAGAGTTAGCATTGGCACAGGAGATGTTTTCAGCCAATATACACCAGATACCATCCATGAGAATTTAATAGCATATGATTATAGCATAACAAAGCATAAGAAAATAGATTGTCTATAGCCAATCAAGAGTGTCCATAGCTATTTTGACAAATTCAAAGGGTAATCTCCTCTTTTTGGTTATTTCTTATATGGTTTTATAAGATTGATTAAATTAGACATGTATGTTATAAATTTGGTTAATTGACTATTTTCCCTTTAAAAAAAATGCAATCTAATTACAGTGGATGAATTTTTATTTTATTTTTACCTGGACAGTTGGCATGACTTGGCTCTGCTTCTCATAGCTATCATATTACACTTTACATCTTAAATAATGATTCCATAGTGTGTGTGTGTTGGTCTAGTGGTAGAGTGGTTAATCCAGGGCCAAAGGGTCTCGAGTTGAGTGACGCACCTTTAAAATTTCTTTATTAATTGACAAAAAATAAAATAATGATTCCATGCATCAAAGTTTTAATTCCATGTATTCACATGCTGGATTATGTCAGATATCCTCTTCTACAGATCCTCTTATTTTCCATGATTAATTCATAACTGGTTGACATCACAATGGCAAAACTGTTGCACGACAAATACGCACAAACTACTCCTCACAGTTCTGCTATACAAGAAAATTTCCCTAGAATTGCAATATACATGTATAGGGAGTGGATCAAATAAAACAATATCTTTTTTAGAACTCTGCAAACTATGCATAAGATATATAAAGATGATGCACAGAACGGTATAAAGTTGTGTACAACAAAAACTTTTTAAAAAATATTTTGTTGTGCAACAATTTTAGAATATTTTCATTATGCACAACTTTATAGGTTTTGTTCATCAACTTTATATATTTGTGTATAGTTCTCAAGTTCTAAAAAAGATGAGTTTTAGTGGATCCAACTCCTATATATATATATATATATAAATAGTTTAGATGAAATGGATGTCATATACTGTGGTTGAAATTATAACATCTTGTTAGAATCTATAAAATATCAGGATATTATGATTAGTATATGCTTGATGGACGTACGTTGTGATATTCCACCATTTTCACAAGCAGCTTTACTCATATGTTTGACTGAATAATTTTTTTATTTATCACTTCTCTCGATAAAGGCATAAACATAACGTACTATACAAAATAATGTGGCAGAGTTTGGTAGCAATGATAGTTTAGAATTTGGAGCTAGATTGTTAGTTTGACCATCTAATTATAGACTGGAGGTTCCTGAGAACTTGTAATTACTTGATTGATTAATGATTATTAAGGAGGTTAGAGTGAGTGATAACTGATAAGTAAGTCCGCACTCACAAATTCACTCATTCACTCTGTCAGTGGTTGTTTTTTTTTTAAATTAATCGAATATTTGTTATGGTAGTTTGGTCTTCATCAAGTTTAGTTTTTTTTAAAATATTGGCCTTATCATTCTATCAACTAACTTTTCTCTTTTGACTTCAACCACATGATTTTTCCTGGTGTGTTATGCTTTACATATTCTATCTTATGTTTTGGTCTGATTTTTCCGTTTTTAGCGTTTTGAAGATATTGTGATATTTGTGTTAAAATAACGACAGGTCTGTATAATTTTTAAGAATTATTCATAAATGATCCTTGAATATTTATCTTTCACTTTTGTTATGTTCTAATTTAGGCTCATAAATTTTATTTTTTATTTAGTTCATTTGACTCCTTCTATTCTAGCATAGTTAAACTGTGGATGGTCATTTAAGGCCTACAGGCGACAAACCAAATGAAAAGTTGAAAGCCCCAAATACGACACAGTGCAAAGTTATAGACCCAATTAAACCAAATGAAAATTTAAAGGCCTCTTACAAATATAAACTTTTTTAATAAAAGCTTAATTTTGTGTTTTGTTTTGAAATTTTATGATTCTCTCTCGTCCTTATGTCCTGTGAACTTTGTCTCTTTACATTTCCTTGATTTTTATTTATATCTTATTTGGAAAACAGGAACTACGGATAAATCTGAATATAAAAATAATAAATCAAATTTCGTTCTCAGACTCAAAATAAAAATATGTCGGAGCGTGTACTTTGAGCTCTCATTTTTTGTATTGAATTTGAATTGAGAATCTTGAATCAGCAATTCAAAATAAAAAAATAAAAAAATGTTGAATCAAGAAATAGTGAATGATGAGTCATGAGTCATGACTCATGACGTGTTTCTAAGGGTTGGTTACTAGAAATTAATCATTCTGGCCTCACTTTTGACCTTCCACTAAAAAAAACAAACTAAAACAAAAAGCAAAAGAGAACTAAGTAACATGCTTTCCCCCTAGTTTCAACAGTAGAATTTGTTTAGTTAATTTTTCGGTTACTTCATTTTCGTTAATTTTGAATGATTGATTCCCACCAACTACTCCCTTTAAACTTGACCATATTCGAATCCTAGCCTATTCCCTTCATTTCTCATTTAAATTTGAATATTAATCACAAAAAGGCGTATAAGACAGAGAAAGGAGATTCACACTTTTTGACCTTTAAAAAACTTTTCTTTTTCTTACACTTTGATTATACATCCAACAAATGTATCTAGTCCGTCCTCCATTTTTCTTTCTAATTTTTCTTTTTGGTACGTCCCTAAAACTTCTTCATATTTCATTTGTGAAAATTATCACACAAAAATTCTCTGCTTAATACCTCAACAATACCCTCTATTTGTACTTTTTATCACTCATTATCCATCCATCCATATCCATATTTATTACTCTCAACAATATCACTTATTTATATATTTTACTATTCATGGCTCACCACTAATTTAATTAATATTATATTAATATGTGACCCTTAATCCATTCAAACAACTTTTATTAAAAATTTTGTATCAAAACTTCTCAAAGAAAATTGATGAAAGAAGAAAGTAACAAAGTAAGAATTCTTTTGTTAAAGTGGTTTTTCTTTGAGATAAAATTTGATGCGCAGAAAGAAAGGTTTGATGGAAAGGGGTTGGGCTAATGGGAAGGACAAAATAGTAAATTAGCGAAGGACAAGTTGCAAAGTAGAGGCATCACAAAGGTAGACAAACTAAGAAGGGGCCAGACATATATTCCTTGTAAAAGCCCGACAGCATAGCATCCGTTCGTGGGTCCCCGTCTCCGATCCATTCACCTTTATCTTCAAATATTGGCCCGATCATATATTCAAATTTATATCTGATGGTATTATTTGTAATATTTGTATTCGATAGTATTTTAGTTTAGGTAATTTTTTTATAATAGAAGATAGTTTATATAAAGATAAGATTTAGTGTTTTATAAGTTTTTGTATACACTACCGCATCCTACTATTATATTTTGTTGTTTCAATAATATTTTTACAAAAATAAAATTTAATAATATTATGAGTCATACTTAACTTTTATTTGAAAAAAATTAAAATTAAGTAAAATTATATACCCTAACTTTGAATTTATAGACTTTACCAATAAATTATTAACTAATAAAGATGATAAATAATAATTATATATTCTAATTAGGTGAAATAAACCCTAATTTATAATTATAAAATTAAATTAAAGCATAAAAATTAAAATTGAAGAAAAAATATGAAAGATAATAAAAAAAATGAAAAATGAGACGTCAAGTTTGGTACACTAGATCTAGGTTGTTTAAATATGTTTTTGGCACTTGGAAAGTGAAACGAGAATTGATGACTTGATTATGTTTAGATTTATTTTGTTATATGCGATCCATGCTATTGGTGCCCTCTAGGTAAACCTATATTTATGTCTATTAAGTTGAGATTTAGTGTTCTATAATTGATGTCTTACTTTGTGTTTCATTTTCAATTTTTATGGTATTTTTTATTTTTTTCTTCAATTTCAATTTTATAATTATTATCTAGGATTCATTCCAATTTAAATTTCAATTGATATTAGAATTTATTTTTCAATTTCAATTTTGTATGCTTTAGTTCAATTATTTTGTCACCATTTAATTTTATTTTATCAGTTAATAATTCACTATTAGAGTTGATAAATTTAAAGTTAGGATATATGATTTTAAAAAATTTAATTTCTTAAAATAAAAATTATATATGATACATAATATTATAATAAATTTTATTTTTATAAAAATATTATTAAAATAATAAATATTATAATGGAACATAGTAATGCACATAAAATTGGGGTACTTTGGATCTCATCCCCTTGGATGAGATAGTCGGCAATAAAATTTGGCCCACTTTATGACTCATTAATGAGTGAGATAGGCCGATTGAGATTCCTTGGATTGGAACCTACCATATATATTGCACGTAACAAGCAACACGGACGTGTCGCGGTTTTTTGTTCACGGGTTAGTTTCACTTCAATTTCTATATCATATTACATCTCTTATCTAAATGTAATCGAAAATTTTGTTTCCTCAATCAAATCGAGTCTTCTATTCCATCAGCATGTAACATCTATTATCATATCGATACAAAATTGTTAACTTTAAATTCTTAGTGATACCAACAATATAAAGTCTCCGCGCTTGGATAAAACAAAACTCTAGATAAAACATTATACTTATGTAATGAAAAAAGGTCGAGGTAATGTTTTTCTTTATGTATGTATTTGTTTTTCTAGTGAAGAAACAGTCAAAAAGATTAAAAGAAGGTCATAATGTTTTCCACGTACACAATTTTTGTCTAGTATACGCGTGCATGGCCGTCAATTTTGACTATGATCCACAAAAGTATTCATCTACTGGAAAACCGCTAATACCTATATATATAGCATGCATTAAATTGTACCCGAGTTTAAGATAGTATGTAATACTCAATCTCATTCACTCATTTCATAGATCTTATGGTGGTGATTTTATTTATATATTTTTTTAAGTTTGATTTTCGCTACAGTAAGAGTATATTAGTAATTTGAATTGTTATGTGATTGTCAAAGCAAACCATGCATTTAGTTGAACTGACTTATGCATTTAAATGAACACAAAAATACATACAGTTGAACACAATAATGCATGTAGAGATTGGAAGCGTGTGCTGGGCGATAATGCAATTTTACGTTGGCCAACAATGCATTTTTATGTTATGTTAAATGCATGAACATGTTTTACTAAATGCATGAACGTGTTTTGTTAAATGCATGTTTATGTTTTGTTAAATACAGTTTTATGATTTTCGACAGCAAATCTCTCATCCATCATTTTCGGTCAATTCTGCCGTCTCTTTCCCCGACTACCGGTGAATTTCACCGTGAACCACCGTCATAGCCACCATCTCTCTCGATTCTCAAATTCTCTATCAAATTCATCTTTTATTTTTTCTCAAAATCCTTCAATTTTGTTCTCAATTTTTTCTTCTTCCTTTTCTTTCTTTCAAAATCTATTGTTTGTTGTTGTTCGTGTGTATTGCTGTTGATGTACGTCGGTGCCGTCGTCGCTGCCACCGCCTGCTGCCGCCAAGGAGAAGCATAATAAGGTTGATTTGCTTTCTTTGCATTTCGCCCCTTGTGAAAAATTTAAAAAAAAAGAAGAGAAAATGAGCTATCACATGTTCAAAATATGTGGTCTAGATTGAGTACTATATACTATCTGAAGACCGGATACTACAGGAATCCAATCTATATATATATATATATATATATATGTATGAGAGAGAGAGTTAACGTGAGAACTATTTTATCGTGAGAACTTGAGAACAAAAAAATGATAAATTCATAGTGAAACTTGATGAATCCGTTCGGAAAGTTACTGAATCCAAAAAAATGAAATTTTCGCCCCTCATGGGATTCCAACCTAGGAATTTTTAAAAGTGAATTCATAGTGAAAGTTGATGAATCCATTGGGAAAATTATGAATATAAAAAATAGAATTTTAGCCTCTTATGGGATTGAAACGGGTGAAAATTACAATTTTGAATTCATTAACTTTCTTAATGGATTCATCAACTTTCATAACGAATTCATTTGGTTCTTAGTTTTAGGATAGGAATGGTTCTTATTTGAACCAAACTCTATATATATATATAGGAGTGGATCAATGAGAACCACGTCTTTTTGCGAACTCTGCGAACCATGTATAAGGCGTTGAAGATGATGCACAAAAGCGGTATAAAGTTGTGCATAACGAAAACTTTCTAAAATTATTTCTTTGTACAACAATTTTAGAAAGTTTTCGTTATGCACAAGTTTATCTTGTTTATGCATTATCTTCAACGTCTTATCATGGTTCTCAAGTTCTCAAAAATATGAGTTCTCATGGATCAATCATATATATATATATATATATATATATATATATATATATTGATGCCATCACTTCGTCATTGTGGTTATGTAAGTCTTCGTAGCTAGGATTAATATATACACGATATAGTTTCTTTTGGAATAAATCCATTAATTATAGAATGGGACGTCGAGTACTCATGTATGACGGGCACTGCAACCTGAGATCAAAGAACACATTAAAGCCTTGCTAGGAGCACAGTAGAGGTATCGATGGAAGGGTCTCTGACGCTCAAGTCAGTACGTAATTCAGATAATTGAAGGAAAAATAATAATGAAATAATAAGGAATTAAAATATGATAGAGAGATGAAGAACTAGGTAAAATCCGATCGATCAGGTTGACCCGAGTGATGGAAGTGATGCACAGAGAATCACTATAGGAGGGCGATCGGGTCCTCCCAGTCAATCTAGGCATCCAGGTGATCAGGGTGGTCGATGACGTTGATATGGGTGATGGTAGTGATTCACATAGAATCACTAGAGCAGGGATATCGGGTCATCCTACTCAATCTGGGCATCCGGGTGATCAAGGTGATCAATCGGGTTGAATAGGGAGATGATTGTGATACACATAGGATCATTAGATGAGAGCGATCAGGTTTTTCTCGTCAATCTGGGCATCCAGGTGATCATGGTGGTCGATCGGGTTAATCTGGGTGATGGTATGATATATAAAGAATCACTAGAGGAATGTGATCGGGTTCTCCTAGTCAATCTGGTTGTTTGAGTGATCTGGGCAGAAGTCATGTTAATCAGATGATCACTCAGGACGGATGACTATCCATCTTGGTTGATCGAGTGATAGAAGAATTTATTGAGTTCACAGCGTGAAGACAAGGAGAGAGTGGACGTCGAAAATATAGAGTGGAGAGATCGTGTGAGTGTGAATGATTGGATGTAAGTGTTAATGGTATTTTTTCTATCCAGACGGGTGATATTTATATAAGAATGTTTGGTTGCTGTGATTTTTTGTGGATGTGTGTTCACATAATTGTTTCGATTTTTGTCAATCTTCCACGATTATGCCTTGACTTCTTCCAATGAGCCATCTCTCTTAGGGTTTTGACCTACTGTATCTGCTTGTCCCCCGGAGTTTAGGTCTTAATATGGGCTTTTCAAAACTTGGTTATAAGCCTTGGGCTTGTTGATAGAAGGGTGGCTCAACCTACCTGACAGGGTTGACCCATTGGGCCGTATAATTTAAACTAAACGGGCTATCCAAAACTTTTCCCCCAGTCTCTAGTTGGAAGTACTTCAGCTTGAGAGTAGTACAACTCGTATTAATCTGAGTAGCCGAATTAGTTTGGCTGAATCTGGAGAGCTCGTAGTGTGACTTTTTTTTGTTTTGTTTAATATGCCCATATCGGCGGGCATGTAGGGCATACCGCGAGTGGCAATCATGAACTATGGATAAGGTTTTTCTAAGACGCTCTACTTGGTGGAGCATGCGGGGGATAAGTGAGGAACAATATTTTTTTTATGTTCATCTTAGCGAGGGTATAGGGCATGAGCCAAGAATAAGGTTTTTTCAAGATGCCCTACCTGGCAGTTGGCAGGGCGTGTCGGGCGTAAGCGAGGAATAAGTTTTATCTTAAGACATCCTGCTCGGCGGTGCGTGAGCCATGAAAGAATTTTTCAAAAACACCCAACTTGACTGGGTGTGAGCTAGGAACAAGATTTTTCTAAGACGCCTAACTTGGTAGACGTGTAGGGCATGACGGACGTGCCGGTCATGACGGGCGTGAGCCAAGAATAAGTTTTATCTAAGATGTCCTAGCTTGGCGGGGCTTGCGGGGCTTGTAGGGCATAAGCAAGGAATGAGTTTTGTCTAAGATGCCCTGCTTGGTGGGGCGTGAGCAAGGAACAAAATTTTTCTAAGATGCACAGCTTAGCAGATGTGCAGGGCATGACGGACGAACCAGACATGGCAGACGTGAGCCAAGAACAAGGTTTTTCTAAGATGCCTTGCTTGGAGGGACGTATGCGATGAACAAGTTTTTTCTAAGACGCCCTGCTTGGCAGGTCGTGTGGGGCGTGAACGAGGAACAAGATTTTTCTAAAATGCCCAGCTTAGCGGATGTGTGCCAATGTAAAGATTTCTCTAAATCCCCGAATCGGAAAGGCAAGCAGGGCACGGGAGCCAAGAGAAAGATTTATCTAGGATGCCGACATTGGCAGAGCATGCAGGGTGCAAGCCAAGAGCAATATTTCTCTAAGATGCACATCTTGGCGGGGCATGCAGGGCGCAACCTAGGAACTATTTTTTCTAAGATGCCCTTGGAGGGGCATGTGGAGCGCGAACTTAGAACAAATTTACTTTTTGATTCCCATCTCGGCGGGGCATATGGAATGCGATCTAAGAGTTTGTTTTCTCCAAGATGCCCAACTTGGTGGGGCATACAGGCGTGAAAAGCATGAGCCAAAAATAAGGTTTCTACAAGATACTTGTAGTAACCCGAAAATCTTTTAATCCAATTTAGAGCCTAATTAAGTACTAATTAGGGGCTTAAAGGCATTGCATCCCTAAAAATTTATAAAGAAGTGCATAATAAATTAGAAAGCGATAGAAATTCGATTAATTGCTAACCGAAGGAATAGAATTTAGAAGAAGTAGATATTATTTAGAAACAAGTTTTATTATGATAAAATAAGAGATATATGGTTAGTATTGTATGTTTGGATGAAAATTTTCATTAAATAGAAAATATTATAAAGAAATGTATTAATTATTGCTTATATGAGATTTATTTATAAATGAAATGGAATAATGTTTAAGCTATTAAATGGCTTAAATAAATTTATTTTATTAATATCTAGTGATAAAGAAATTATTTTCGATAATTTTTGAAATTTATGAATAAATAGAATAATTAATTGATTATTTGTATACGAAAGGATTAAATCTATACTTATATGGTTTGTATTCCAATAATTGATTTATTTATTTTGAATCTTTATATTAATGAGAAAATTTAGTTTATACTATTAAAGAATAGTAATGTCCAATATTAGTAATTTTTTAGGGATATTTATGCAATTTTTGAAAATTGTGATAAATGAATAAATAAATAAATAAATCTATATATATATATATATATATATATATGTATATGCATCTTCTAGAACAATATTCATTTGGATCATCCTCAAGCTCTCTTTCTCCCCAATTTTCGGCACTCACACACACAAAATTTTTCTTCAATTTTAATCCAAAGTTTAGGTGTATAATTAAGTGGAAATAATTCCAAAAGATGTAAGTACCTTATTTAATCCAAGTTTTTGTGGTTAAATTTGAAGAACATGATGTTCTCACATATCATGATTTTCGAAAATTTCATGCTTTAGATTAAGGTTGAATTGTTTAATTTTTGTTATGTTTGATGATTCTTTTATGCTTATGATGCTTAAATATCATAATTGATGGTTTAGATTATTGAAATTCATGAAGTTGGTGGAATCTAGTAAGCATGTATAAACCCTAATTTTCCATGTTAATTATTTGTTATGATTTGATTTAATTGAGTTTATATATGTGTATTTAAGTGAAAATAAACATGATTTGGTAAAAGAAATTGGAAGAAATTGAATGTATATATAATCCCTAATTTTTTAAAATAATGAGGTTGAATGATCTTTGAATTCTTGATTTTATTTGATATATTTGATATGATTTTTGAGATCTAGGATATAAATAATGCTTAAGTTGAATTTATGGCAATTTATGAACTTAAATATTGAAAGTTGAAATTTTAAAGTTTATACTAAGTTGATATACTTGATGAATTTGATTAGGATTGAAATTGATTATGAATTGGTGATCATTGATGATGGATAAGTATATATATGAGTTGTTTTGAATTTGATTGATTGTGGATTGAGAAATTCATGTAATTACATAATAATGTGGTTGAAGAGCATGTTGTGTATATGGTATAAATAGAAGTATTTGAGCATGTTTTAAGTTTCTAAGTATATATTTAGGCATATGGTGATGATTTGAGAGACTTTGGATAAGTTTGGTTGAATTGGGAATGAAATGAAGATTCTTTTTATAAACTTACTCTGCCGAAATTTTATTAGATTTGGTATATTGCTAAGATGTTTTGAGAATTAAGTTAGTAAGCTTATAATAAGTATATAAGTGAGATTGGTTTACTTGATTGCCTTAAGTTAAGGTTTAAGATGTTATGCATTGATGAAACTAAGTATAAGTTATTTAAATTCTTTTGATTATAGTATATTATGTAATTTACTAAAATTTAAGTTTATTAAGGAATAAGTCATGAAGGGATGCAATAGCCTAACATAATCTTAAATTTAGGTAAAACTAAGAATAAGATGTGATATGTTCAAGTGAATAAGAATTGTTTGCTAAATTCGATAATTATTTTATTTACAAGGATCAAGTAAGGATAAGGGAATCCTGAAGGACGAGAAAGCGGAACTCATAGAGTGACGACGTTCCAGGTGGGTTTTCGTTTCACTAACGTGTGCATAATATTGAATGTTTCATTTATATCTTGCATATTATTGTGAAAGATTGAATTTCTATATGTTAAGCATAAGATCATGTTACTTGTTGAGCACAAGATCATGTTACCTATCTACGGAAGAGTTATGTTAATGATCGGGAGCTTGCAATTGTATAGACCGGTCATGGTATTGAGAAGGAGGCCTACTTCTCATTACCGAAGAACGTAGATAGGGTAGGACTGTGCTTGGTAACCTTCGGGGCCAACACAGGAAGATAATGCCGGCATAGTATAACATCACATGAGATTGCATTGTTTCAGTTTCATAAAGTGTATTATTAATGAAAATTGATTCGGGTATTATTTATTTTAACCTTTGCATTGGATAAAGTTCGGTAAGTCAATAAAATTTAAATTATTGGCGATAACCCACTGAGTACTTGTTGGTACTCACACCTTGCATTTGTTTTCTGAATATGCAGGTTGAGCTTGGAGATGGCGATGGAGAAGGAAGCTCAGCTATGGTACTTTTTCGTACATAATTATGCCCTGAATGTCATGTCTTCATACATGACTTTCGTCCACCCTTCCGTTGTCAAACTCATATTATTTTGTTGTTGATCTACGAGATACTCTATTGTATGTTGAAGTTGTATTGTGTAAACTTTAAATGTTGGCTTGGATTTCTATTAGTTATCGATTAAATAGTTAAACCCTTTTTATCTCGAAAATCGTTGCAGATTGGAATTTATTATGTTCGTATCATAACACAGTCATAGCTTAATTACTTAGTTAAGCAATTAATTAAGTAGTCGGGTCGTGACAATACTCAACTTGGTGGCGGTCAGGGTGATCATGTCGACACCAAGCCCTGCACAAGGAATGAGAGGACGTTGAAGTGTCGGGGTGGTCAAGGCATTATGTCGTACTTAATGAAAGTGATCACATCAAGATATCAGATGATCAGGGAATCATTGATGTGAGGTAGAAAGGAAAATTTTGTGCCTCCCGAAAAGTGTTTTCTCCTGCTTACTTTTCTTCTTTTCAACGCATCTCTCACAACCGGGGTATTCAAGGCTGGCGATCAGAGATGACTTGAAATGAAGAAGGCCTACATTTCGTGTGGTCGGTTCATAAAACAAGAAAGAAAAAGAAGGTGCAAGGTCGGGTGGTCGAGTCGTGCGAGCCATGTGCTTAGCATAGAGGTCAGGCTATTGAGCGTGTGAGTCTTGCTCACACATGACGATTGATATATTTCTATTTGTGGGGACGTGTGTGCCTTTTAAGACTTATCTAATTATGTAATTTAAACTTTATTGTGTTTTTATTTGTATTTGTACAGGCGTGTGTTGCCTTCGGAATATTTTTTTTGTACAGACATGTTCTACTTCCTTATCTCCCCAATTTAAACCTCATCGGTTTGTAGGCAGAGCTTAAACTTTTGCATTGTCCTCCATATGTTTGGGGTGAACATTGGTTGAGAGGGGTTGTGCTCCTTAGAGCTGTCTACATACTCTGTTAAGGGATCAAGCCCGAATGTAGTTCTGACCTGCATGAAAATGTCAGTGATTGTGTAGCGGATGTATTGGGTCTCATGAGATCTTAATGAAATAGAATGAAGGTAAAAGTATAGGGTTCAAGTTTGATACTTCTTGAGATGAATGATGTTCCGACTGTTGTTGATATCAAGCTCGTGGCATTTTACCTCTTGATTATCATGTCTTGTCTCCATCTCATAGGTGAGAGAGAATGGCTTGATCTTTCGGTACGGTTAGAGCACACTAGGTAGTTCATCTGGAATTATCGGGTGGGTAAGACCTCTAAAGGTTGTATTGGTCCTTTTCCCATTTGATTTGGGCTCAAATCTGATCCGGGCAATAAGCCCATGCGAAAGGCTGTGAGGGCAGTCTACTCACTTAGTTAGTGATAGACAATTTCTCTTTGTTGAAACGTTTGATGTAGTCTCGGTAGGGTTCACCATGTCTCTGGACGAAGGCATATAAATCCTCTACTTTTTTTTTCCAATTTCGTGCTACTAGCGTACTATTAAACAAAAATATCGGTTAGGTGAAAATGAACGAATAGAATTATTTGTCCTATCAAACTAGAATCGAAACCCTTACACAGACAAGCCTCCCTCATGTCACAGGGATGGTGGCAGTCAACATCCTCTGACGGTATTGGACGATATGGTTGTCTGGGTCAGTCGAGCCGTCAAATATCAACATGTTTAGTAGGTTGAATCTCTTGGGCATCTTCACAAGAACGATGGCATCCACGAAGGGTGAGTCGGTGAAGCAGCTCTCTGCATTTTTGTTTATGGAATCTGGTGTTTTGCATGATTTTGTTGTGTTTTTCTTGAGTCGTTGTTGTTAACTTGATGCATATTTTCATAATTTTTTGATATCTTTCGTTGGAATCAAATTAAGTTTCGATTTTTACAGGTTCTGAGAGTGTCGACGTATTTGAAGATAAAAAGCGCATCCCAGTGTCTCGTTGGAAGAACAGAGACTATACCCCAACACCGAACTCGGCGAAGCCGACGCTGGGGGCAACCTCGTTGGGGAAAACAAAGAGCAAACCTTAGCACCGAACTCAGTGACGCCGACGTTGGGTATGACTTCGTGGCACAGTCAGAAAGCATCCCCCAATGCCGGACACGCTGAAGCCGACGATGGATGGATCGTACGGAGCTGGACAGAGGGATTGGCCCAGCATCGGACATACCGAGACCGACCCTGGGCCACAATTAGTATGGCATCCAATGATACACCCAAGCACCGGATGGGCCGAAACCGGCACTGGACGTGCCAAATTTTGTAATAGATTGAGGCACGCCTGTTCGACTGGGCTCGAACCCTAGCTTATTTTCTCTCAAATTCTTCCTTGGAAAATGATTGATTTCACTACATCTACACTTGTAACAACAATGATTCATCATTGAAATTAGTAAGAATTCTTTTCTTTCTATTTAGTTTTTAGGATGAATGATTCTCGCCTATTGATGTGTATGAATCTTAGGATTATGTTGATGAACAAATTCCCCATCTAGGGTTACGAGGAATCAAATCGTGCATTGATGTATTGCATATCGTCTTGAGCATATTTATCCGATTGATTTTTTTTACTTGCGATTAAATGAATTGATCACTTGTTTAATTGTTCTTGGATGTTGATTGAGGTCAAGAGACTATTTCAATATTGGATTTCTGATTTAATCGGAGTGAATCTTACCGAAAATGAGTGATTCATTGATGAGATTAAATAATTGATTAATTGAATACCTATCCGGGAGCGAGAGCTTAGGTTGGGTTTTGAATAACAAAATCGTTTAATTCTTATTATAAGTGATGATATGTGATTAATTGATACACGAGGAGAGACCCTGAAGCCATAGTCATTAGATCCAATCGAATTATTTGTGTTTGCCTACGCGTTCGCTTTGTCATCTTTATTTGTCTTATTTTATGATTTTCAAAGTCTTTGTGACAAACCCCCATTATGTTAGGACGTAGACTTTCCTTTTTTGTTTAGTTTTACATGAAATACAAGCCCTGCAAGTCTTCCTCGAGAGATACGACTTCGGTTGTCTTACCACACTGTATAGGCCTCGTACTATTGCGAGAACCTAGAGGTGAAATTTAGGTTGAATAGCTGGTACTCCGGGTATGTTGGATTTGTATACTGAATACAGAATGGTTGAGCTTGTATGCAATGTTTCCTGTTACCACTATTACAATCTCGTATCTGAATTGTTTACTTGATTGTATATGTTGTCCCATTATCTCATACAAAAGTTAGATCATACAGTGTGTAGAAGATCACAGAAGTTTGTATAATTGGTTAAGCTAGTTGAGAAATAAAAATGGTCACAATTGAGACAACTTGAGGACGAGTTGTTGGTATAAGATTCATCATTATGAGAAGTGACTTGATTTGGTTGCTTGTCTATGCTACGTCTTGACGTATTGATGGGTCACAGTGAGATGAGTTCTTCTATCAGACCGTCGTGAAAAACCTAAATCTTGGTGAATTTATGCTGATCTAAACCTTGATGAAGTTTTAGGTGAGTATGAGTTACTGACCATCACTTTGACTTGTTATGAGTGAGGGTTACATGAGAAAATCCAAGATTCTCTGCATCTTGGGTGGTGGCAGTGCTTGTATGTCATACTAGTTACCTGTATCGAGTCACCGTATTCGTTTAGGATGATGACATCTCCTTAAGAAGCTCAAAAGGTTTATTGTACTAAACCCTGTAGGTTGAGTTAGCTCAAGTGCAATAATAATGTTGAGTTGTACTATTTAAGGAATTAAAAGATTAGTTATTTTAAGCAGTCAGAATGCTATAAATAATTAATGGATGTGCGATATCTCAAATACGGGGATTCGTAAGTCTAAGTGCAAGCCTGACTCAACTTCAGTAATAAAGAGGTAAGTCAGTATTTATTCTCTAGTGCAATGAATAAATGTTTATGAGTTAATTTATATTCTGGGTTGAACATAAGATAATTAATTCATTTTAGGCTCATCTTTATTCCTTGCATTTGATCTATGGATTGGCCCATCAAGGCCTTTTACTGGTCAAATTTTCGCCCACCCCTATGAAGAGTCTATTGGGACTCTGTTATGATTTATGAATTATTTTAATACATCTCCGGTATCTAGATAGATATTAGCTGATATTATTAAATATCAATAGATAATTATTCTAGATATGATTTATCTTCAGGGATTCAAGATAATTATTATATTTATTAGATATGCAAGGATCCTATCTAAATAAGATTCTATGAATGCTTTATAAATACAAGGTGAGAGACAATTCATAATTAATCCTATTATTGTCTGTGATTTTCGAAAATCACAAGAATAACGTATGAGGAGAAATTTTGCAGTATTCTCCATAGATTGCTCTTACTCAGTATTTGAGAATAGGCATCCGGGATATAGTCCAGAAGATCAAAGCTGGAGTCTGCAGCTGATAAGATATCCCAGAAATTCGCATGTAAGCACCTATGTGTTGCAATTAATTATATAGGTGCATGCTAGGAATATAAACAATGTATGGTGAATTAATCATCCAAGATAGATCATCAGGAAGAGGATAAAATAAGATTTCCCTACAGTTGGTATCAGAGTCTGGGATCGGTATCTTGGCTCTGTTGGATTAATTCACGTTTGATTATTACGTGCGCTATAATTAATTGTGGATCCGTCGTTCATCGTGGCTTGGTTGTTTTGTTTTTCTGTTGGAATCGTTTTTCACCACAAGAAAATTCGTGGTTAGATTATAATTAATTTTTTTATAAATTATATCTGTAAAAATGAAGAACGAATATGAAGAACGAGACGACACGATAGAGTCCCATCGTGCGGTGTGATGAGAGGCACGTGGGTAGCGTCCGACGGGGTTGGCGGCACGTGCTTGGAGCGCGACCGCACAGCGGCCCGGTGGCACAACACCCAGGCATGTGGGGTGCCAGCAGAATAGTGCGCGGTTTCAGCGTACGGGTAGACCCGGCGTGCAAGACTCATACAACTCTGCAGGTGGACGGGCGAGGAAGCTTGACATCACCGTGTATGCACATGGGCAACTAACGCGCGAAGCGTGCGGATAGGCTCAGCGATGGGGCACGCGATATACGTGAACACGTCGGTGCTCGACAACTCACGGATGGACAGACTGGGCTACGCAACGTGCACGACGAGCGTGTGTTGTGCTGGCACATCATGCATAGCCTCATCGCGTAGGCCCGTGCGCACACTGTACGCACGCTCGTCGCGAACAGCAGCTGGGTGAGACGGCGAGAGACGGACGACGCCGGGCGTGCGCTGGGCTATGCCCTAGCGCGTAGGCCCATGCGAACTGTGTAGCCCATCCGGGCCCATCCGGGCTAACCCGACCCGTTTTTCCAACACGGACCCCTGAACCGACCGGATCCAGATTTTTCGAACAGACTTGGCCCAAATCCCTGATCCGGTCCAATTTTGATTTTTGACCTAAATCAAGTTTCGAAGAGTCCGGCCCGTGCCCATGCGTGCGAGGCCCATTTCACAAAAAATGAAGATTTGTACTTTGCAAATTTATGTGATAAATTTGACAGGGATATACAGGATCCACGAATGATCCGTGATGAACGAATTTTATTTTATTTTTATTGTTCATAGCATGTGGTAGATGTTTAAATTATGCAGTAGCATGCAATTTATGTTTAATTATTTAGATTAACATGGATATATGTTTTCGCGATTAAACTGCGTTTAGTAAGTTGCTAGGTTTATCGCGTTTTAAAGCTTGTTTTAGAATTCTACGAGCATGTTTTACATGTTGAGTTCTAGAAAGAGCATGTTAGAACTTCGTGATCTGCATGGACAAACCTTTTGAAATAAAACACTAAGCAAGTAACCCGATGTATTAATTCTTAAATTAAAAACTCAAGACTTCCAAATTTTAATCTCTAAACAAAGTGAAACGTATTGTGAGTAAACGTCCACACGCGTGGCTTTCTTGCACTATTTATCATAAGTTTATTAGATGAGATTTCTAAATAAAATATTTTAATCTATTGAGAAGTGGGAGTTTCACGTGTAAACGTCCACATGCGTGGATTGCATGTGCAATTTTCATAAGTTCTCTAGAGATAGATATAAAATGAGATGACAAGCCAAAATAAATTGGAGGCGGTATGGTTCGAGTGAGTATTCTAATTCTAAGAATTTGATTTCTGCTGTCAAAATTGTGGTCAATGCTTAGGCATCACCTTAAGTACAACTTCCCGTGAAATCCCTTCTTGTGTAGTGATGTTGTCTAGTTAAGGTCCAATTATTAATTTTATTTGTCATAAGAATAAGTTGATATGGATTGAAAACGACTAAAGGTTTATTTTAGTTTGGTCCAGAGGTTCATGTGTAAACGTCCACACACGTGGCTTGCATGTGGGATTCCTTGGGCAATTGGAGGTTTCAACCAATAATGTTTTATCAAAAGGTTACAATATTATTGTTATGAATTATTTGCGATCGTATGCTTATGTGTTTTCATTACTTTTTAGATATGTCTCTTACTTCAATTATTAATATGCTCGCACAAAACCCCTTATTCAGTCCGAACTATATCGAGTGGAAACGAAACATGGAGTATGTTCTTATCGCTGAATAACACATGTTCGTGCTCACTACTCCCAAACCTGCTGCCCTTACTGATGCATCAACTTATGAGCAGCGAGAGTCAAGCAGACTTTGTCATAAGTAAAATAATATGGCTAACTGCTATTTGAAGACTACAATGTTAAAGGGCTTGCTGCTGCAACATCAGTCGATGCTAGACGTGACTGAGATCTAGTCAAGTCTTGAGAGTAAGTTCAGGTAGTCGGATCGAACAGTCCGTTTCCACACGATGAGAGAGATTTTAACATTTAGGATGGAAGAAGGAAGTTCGGTCCATGAACATGTCTTCCACATGACTCATCTCATGGATAGTCTTGATCAGTTGGGAGGAGGTATCGACGACGAAGCCAAGGTCGATATCATTCTCAACACACTGTCTAAGTCTTTTGAGATCTTTCGCGTGAATGCGATCGTAAGCAAGACGGAGTATACACTCAGTCAGTTGCTCAACGATCTCGTAGTAGCAGAAGGCGTCATTGGAAAATGAACTCATGCTCTTGCTAGCACATCTAAGGGTCCCAATGTTCCATCGAAAGGTAGAAGGAGAAAGACGAGTGCCAATGGTGGTAGAGGCAATGGAACCAGTGTGAGCAGTTGGAGCAAGGGCATGAATGCCACCGGCGGCGTGAGAAATGCAAAGGAGTGGGACAAGTGCTTCAAGTGCGGTAAGACTGGACATTGGAAGGCAAGTGCCAAGCTCAAGGCTCAAGGTACGTCATTGGCTCTAGTAACGGAACATATTTAGCGACTTGTTCTACTCATTCATGGGTAGTAGATATGAGTGCGACTAATCATGTTTGTTACACCTTGCAAGGGTTCCTACTGACAAGGCAGCTGAGTGATGGTGAGATAACGATCTCCATGGGCAACATGACGAAAGTCAAGACCGTTGCAGTTGGAGATGCTACTTTATGCTTTGATAGAACAATTTTAGTTATACGAGATATTCTGTATGTGTCGGAGTTTCGGAAGAACCTTATTTCCATTTCTAAACTATTTACTCATGGATATTCTGTTGTTTTTGATAGTGGTGTTTCTATCATGAGAAATGACGAGTTTATCTGTTGTGGCACATTATATAATTCTCTTTATACTATTTCTGCTAAGCATAATATCTATATTTATGTTGTATTTACTACATCCAACCATAAGAGAATGAAGTTTTCTTCGCAAGAGGACTATACATATCTTTGGCATCTTAGATTAGGTCACATCAATCTAAATAGGATCCAAAGACTGGCTTTAAGAATGGAGCGTTGGACAAATTCACGGTTACTCGTTCCCGTTCGCAAATCCTATATAGAGGAAAATATGTCGACCAGACCCTTCAAAGCGAAGGGGTATAGAGCCAAAGAGATGTTGGAATTAGTCCATTCTGACCGGTGTGGACTGATGTCTATACAAGCTCGTGGAGGGTACGAGTATTTTTTATCACTTTGATTAATGATTACTCAAGGTACGGTTACGTATACCTGCTTCACCGCAAGTCTGAATGCTTTGAGAAATTCAAAGAATTTAAGGCGGAAGTGAAGATGAAGCTAGGTAAGAGTATCAAGTCACTACGGTCTGATCGCGGTGGTAAATACCCCAGCAACGAGTTTATGGACTATCTGTGCAGTGTGAGATTACGTCCCAACTCACTACACCGGGCACACCACAGAAAAATGGTATGTCAGAGCGAAGAAATAAGACTCTTTTAGAGATGGTAAGATAAATGATGAGATATGAAACTTTGTCTATTTCGTTCTAGGGGTATGCCTTAGAAATAACGGTATATTTGCTAAATCTAGTACCATCCAAGTCAGTCAACAAGACCTCTTTCGAGTTATGGTTTGGGCATAAACCTAGTTTAAGCCATATAAGGATATGTGGTAGTCCAACACATGTGCTGAACAAGAAGGCTGACAAGTTAGAGGCTAGATCTGATGCAAGGCTATTTGTAGGATATCCTAGAGGAACGAAAGGTAGTTATTTCTATAGTCCTAAGGATAAGAAGGTCGTTATTAGCACCAACGTCCGATTCTTGAAGGAGGACTACATGAAAACCACAAATACAAGGTTGAAATCATTCTTCAAGAACTAGAAGATAATCATATTCCACCACCGATTCCGCCAAAGGTACTAGATATCGAGTCTAGTGGGAGGGATCGACACCAGATACTTCAAAAGATTAAAGTGCGTCGAGTTTCACTAGGGATACCGGCGTACAAGTGGCACCTACCCAGCAAGTTGTATAAGAAAGAAACCACAAGTTACTGCACCCATCGTTGTCATTGTGCGGAAGGGCCTCGTCGTAGTGGGAGGGTTGTGTGACAACCTGGTCGATTTAGGTTCGTGGGAGAATCTTCGGATTTAGTCTCAGTAGGAGAACAAGCTATAATCGACCCATGGACATACAACGAGGCAATACAGGAAATAGATGTAGGAGCATGGCACACCGCTATGGACTTAGAGATTAAGTCCATAACCGCTATGGATGTATACGAGAAAACACCTCTACCAGATGGCAAGGAAGCCATAGGTAGTAAGTGGGTATATAAGAGGAAGATAGATTCTAATGGATAGGTTTCGGCTTTTAAAGCCAGGCTTGTGGTGAAAGGGTACACTCATATTGAGGGGATCGATTACAATGATACCTTTTCACCTGTAGTAATGCTCAATCCATCAGAATTCTTCTGGTCATAGCAGCTCACTTAAACCTAGAGATTTGGCAAATTTCTTAAACGGTTACCTTGAGAAAGGTCGAAACATCTATATGCAGGAACCCGAAGGTTATGTGAAGAAATGTGAGGAACATCTAATGTGGAAGCTTAAGAAGTCCATATATGGACTCAAGCAAGCTTCTCGATCATGAAATTTATGCTTTGAGGAGGTGGTAAAAACTTAAGGTTTACCCAGTTGCCTAACGAGAGTTGCGTGTATCGTTTAGATGTCAACGGTGACGTGGTATTTCTTGCACTTTACGTAGATGACATCATTCTACTTGGCAAAAATGTGAAGCTGTTATCAGACGTAAAAAGTTGATTATCCGATCAGTTTCAAATGAAAGATTTAGGAGATGCAGTGTACATTCTTGAGATCAAGGTTTACCGAGATCGCAAGAGAAAAATGTTGAGCTTATCTCAAGCGTCTTTCATAGATACTGTGATTACTCATTTTAGCATGCAAACCGCTAAGAATGGATTGCTACCCTTCAGACATAGCGTTCTTTTATCTAAGGAGCAGTCATCGAAGACTGTAAAGGAGATAGAGAAAGAGACATGTTCCATATGCTTCCGCCGTAGGAAGTTTCACGTATGCAATGCTGTGTACGAGGCCCGTTATCTGTTATAAGGTAGGCATAGTAGCAATATACCAGTCTAACCCTGGACAACTCATTGGACTGCGATAAAGCATATACTCAAGTACCGAAAAGGACTCGAGATTATAGGCTAGTTAACCAGGCAGATAGTCTAATGCCTTTGGGTTATTCAGACTTGGATTTCCAAACTGACCGTGATGAGAAGAAGTCTACCTCAGGCTATGTGTTTACCTTAGGAGGTGGAGCCATATCTTGGTGGAGTGCAAAGCGGTGCATTGTAGACTCCACCATGGAAGTCGAATATGTAGCCACATCAGAGGCTGCTAAGGAGGCGATATGGCTCAGGAACTACCTCTTGGATCTGATGTGGTACCTCGTTTGCCCAAGAGTATCATAGTGTTCTGTGATAACTCTGGTGCAATAGCAAACTTGAAGGAACCACGGACCCACAAAGCGACGAAACACATATAGAGAAAATACCATACCATACGATAAATCATACGACGATGAGACATGCTTATAGAGATGATTGGTACTGTGGACAACCTAGCTGACCAATTCGCGAAGAACCTGCCGCAAATAATCTACGACGAACATATTCGAGGACTTGGATTGAGCAAGATGGCCCTCACTTAGAAAGGAAACTTTTATATAAGTAGGAGAAGCAAAGTGATGGTGTTTTTTGTAATAGCTAGTTGGGAGACACATTGTATTCTAAAAGTTTGCTTTAGTATAAGTGGGAGATTGTTGGATTTGTGTACTGAAAGCATAATGGTTGAGCCTATATACAATGTTTCATGTTAACACTATTACAATCTTCTATCTAAATTGTTTACTTGATTGCATATGTTGTCCAATTATCTACATATAAAAGTTAGATCATACAGTGTGTAGAAGATCAGAGGAGTCTGTATGATTGGTGATGCAGTGTACGTAGATAAACAGGAAGAACTATATCAAGATTCATTGATTCTACAGAATACCGAAGATTGACATATTTGAGAAAACCTCATTTTTATTAATCATCAAAAGTTACGTCCAAAAAACAACTAACATCGCTTAAATAATAAACCCTAATCGACCAAAAGAAAGGAAAAAAACAAAAAGGTCCAAAACTAAAATGAAATTACAAAAAAAAACCCCGAAAAAACTGATAAATTGTAAATTTGACCCTCCAGATGAAGGAATTTGCCCGAAACCCGTTTCTGCTTGAAAAACACTAGGCCCTCATCGAGATCTAACATTTGCATGAATTCTTCGGATGATCCGCGTGGCGTATGTAATTTAACTCAATTTGTGCGTCATCAATTGGTTAAGCTAGTTGAGATATAAAAAGGATCACATTTGAGACAATTTGAGGACGAGTTGTTGGTATAGGCTGCAGTATAGATAAGAAATTACTTGACTTGGTTGATTGTCTATGCTGGTATGTCTTGACATATTGATGGATCATAGTGAGATGAGTTCTTCTATCTAATTATCGTGAAGAACCTAGATCTCGGTGACTTTACGTTGATCTAAACATCGATAAGGTTTTAGGTGAGTATGAGTTATTGACCATCACTTTGACTTTTTATGTGTGAAGGTTACATGAGATAACCCAAGATTCTCCGTATCTTGAGTGGTGGCCGTGCTTGTATGTCATGCTAGTTACTTGTATTAAGTTAGCGTATCCGTTTAGAATGATGACGTCCCCTTAAGGAGCTCAAAATGTTTATTGTACTAAACCCTGCAGGTTGAGTTAGCTCAAGTACAATAATAAAGTTGAGTGATACTACTTAAGGAATTAAAAAGATTAATTATTTTAAGCAGTCAGAGTGCTATAAATAGTTAATGGACGTGCGATATCTTAAATATGGAGATTCATAAGTCTAAGTGCAAGCCTAATTCAACTTCGGTAATAAATGAGTAATCAACATTTATTCTCTAGTTGAATGAATAAATGTTTATGAGTTAATTTATGTTCTGGGCTAACATAAGGTAATTAATTCATTTTAGGCTCATCTTTATTCCTTGTATTTGATCCCTGAACTAATCCATCAAGGCATTTTACTGGTCAAATTTTTGCTCACCCCTATGAAGAGTCCACTGAGACTCTATTCTAATTTTTATATTATTTTAATACATCTCCAGTATCTAGATATATATTATTTAATATTATTATATATCAAGGATAATTATTCTAGATATAATTTATCTTCTCGGATTGAAGATAATTATTGTATTTATTAGATATGTGAGGATCCTATCTAAATATGATTCTAGGGAGCATTATAAATACAAGATGAAAGAAAATCAGTATTCTTAATCCTATTATTGTGTGTGATTTTCAAAAATAACAAGAATAACGTAGGAGACAAAATTTTACAGTATTCTCCATATATTACTCTCACTCAGTATTGGAGAATATGCATCCAGGATACAATCCAAAAGATCAAAGCTGGAGTCGGCAGTTGATCAAATATCCCAGAAATTCACAGGTAAACACGAGTAAACACCTATGTGTTGCAATTAATTATATAGATGCATGCTAGAAATATAATCCTTGTATGATGAATTAAACATCCAAGATAGATATTCGGGAAGAGGGTAAAATAAGATTTCTCTACATTATCCGCTTGATAATGACTTCTATTTTTCCCAACCTCCTAGCTAATGCTGCATCCGAGCTTTGGTATGCGTTGAAGGTCATGAAGGCTCGATTTGGTGGAGGCGTGTGAATTTGGGATATTGTCGCCTCCAAACGATCGGCTAACTTCGTATTTTGTTTATCCATTAACAACCTAATCTCCCGATCTTGAGCCATTTGTTCGGTCAAGACAGTGATCTTTGCATTCATCTCCATTTGGGTGAGTAACTCCGACTAGGTTGGTGTATCATTTACTTCACATGCATCGTTCGCGGTACTCATGGTAAAGTTTTGCACTTGTTCGTTGGTATACTTGATTGACAAGGCCCCACAGTGGGCGCCAAATTATTTGAGATAAATCCAACAATTATAGAATGGGACGTCGAGTAGTCTTGTACGATGAGAACTAGCAACATGAGATCAAATAACACGTTAGAGCTTTCTTAGGAGCACCTTTGAGGGTGTCAATGGAAGGTTTTTCGACGTTCAAGTCAGTACGTAATTCAGATAATTGAAGAAAAAGTAATAATGAACTAATAAGTAATTGAAATATGACATAGAGATGAAGAAGCAAGGCGAATTCGATCGATCGGGTTGATTCGGATGATGGTAATGATGCACAGAGAATCATTAGAGAAGGGACATCGGGTCTTCCTAGTCCATCTGGGCATTCAAGTGATCGTGGTTGATTGGGTTGATCTGAGTGATGGTAGTAATTCACAAAGAATCACTAGATGAGGGTGATCGGGTCATCCTAGTTAATCTGAGCATCCGAGTGATCAGGGTGATTTGGACAGAAGTAATGTTGATCAAAGGATCACTCAAGATGAATGATTTCCCGTCCTAGTTGATCGGGTGATGGAAGAACTTAGTTATTTCAGAACATGAATGCAGGGAGAGAGTGAACGACGAAAGTAGGGAGTGGAAAAGTGGAAAGATCGTGTGAGTGTGAATGGATGTAAGTGTCAATGATCTTTTTTCTATCGAGACGAGTTATATTTATACAGGGAATGTTTGGCGGCTAGAGTTTCTTGTGGACGTGTGTTCCAACCATAACCGTTCTGATTTTCTAGGAGCGGATCTTCCATGATTCTACCCTGACTTCTTCCAAGGAGATGTCTCTCTTAGGGTTTTGACCTGTTATATCCGCTTGTCCCCCAAAGTTTTAGTCCTAATTTGGGCTTTTCATAACTTGGGTATAAGCCTTGGACTTATTGATAGAAAAATGGCTCAACCTATACCTCAGGGTTAACTCGTTGAGCCGTATAATTTAAATTAAATGAACTATACGAAATTTGTCCACTACAATTTCAAATTTGCACAAATTATTGCTGTACTCTGGTTTTCCCTAAATTCGATTAAACCAATGCACAAATTATTTTATTTTTAAATAAAAGAATTCATAATAGAAGACTTGCGCTCATCTGATTATTCATAATTCATAACAATTGAAAAGCGAGAATGAATATAAAGAAAGAATATGAAGACTTTTCTAACCTTTTCTATACTAAACAAAAATAGAAGTTATGCTATACTGTCGGCATATCTTTCTAAGGCTTATATCATAATTCTTTTGTTTATGTTAAGTTTAATTTTAAAAAATACCAAGTAGCGGAACAGAGACAAATGCTACATTGACCTTGTGTTTACAACGGTATTAACTACCATTAGCTGGAGAGTGCCGGTTAGTCGTTGGGATTGATAGAATTAGGTTAGTGGGACATCGAATCTTTTTGAAGGTTTATCTTTGATTAGGACTTAATCTATTGTTTCGAAGTTTCAATTTGATGCGACGTTATTTCTCCTACATTTTTGAAGTAAGTGTTGGTGTATTGTACATCCGTCTACACATATGAACTTTGATATTATTTTTTTAGTGTAAATGATATTTTTCTTCAATTCAAATGATACTTAAACAAATAATATTTTTCTTTAATGTAAATAATATTTTTTTATAACAAATGATAATTTTGTCCGTCCGTAAGATCAAGATTTTTTGTGTTAAAGTAATTCCATCAAGAGATGAAAATAAGTTACTTCAACTAATATATTAATTCTTTACTACAAACTTTGTAATTTAGTGATATTATTCCCTTTTATAAGAATGATAGATTGTGGTACGAATTCTGATGTCCAAATTTTCGACTGGAAAGAATAAAAAACAAAAATAACAAGTAATTAATACATTCTTCTATTTTCATACTCGCATGTTAATGATCGATAAAAATCTTGATTATCTAAGTTACTTTAAATTACATTAAATATGTTCACAACTCCTTGCTCCCATTTTAAAAAATTGGAAATTATGGTTCATTTTGAATTTTTGATGTTATTATTAAAATAGATGGATCATTTTATATGAAAGCATCTTCTATCGTGGATATTTGCATCTTAGGTACGTTATTTAATTTCAAAGAATAGAAGAGAAATATTATGATGTGGTCGTATTATTTTTTATTTTTAAACTTGTGATGTAGAATAGTGTTATAATTTTATTGAACTTGTTATTTCTTTCTAATTTTAGTTTTTTACAAATTTATAAATTTTTGATTAACTGGACAATAAATAAAAAAAATTGAATCTGCTAGCCACTATCTGTAGCATGCGAATCTACCATTCATTCATTTATAGACGCACATTTGTACGGTGATCACACGATAATTAAACTACAAAATGCAACATCTATAAGTTTCACCCAACCTAATAGAAGAAAACGTATATAATTTATCATCGCGAGTTTAGTTCAGTTGGTTAGGAGCTATCAAATTTGGAACAAAGATCAATGATCAAGTTCTAGCAACTGCAGTGTGGAAGTTTCACCATCTTTAGGGTAGTGTGAGAGTTTCATATCTTTAGGGTGACTCCTTATAGCACCATACAAAGTCATCTAATTTCTTAATCGTCGAGTCACTGTTATTTACTTTCTCATATTCTCACGAAGATGAGATGTTGGGATTCTCGGAAGGAGAATTTTCCCCAATAGAACAAGAAAACGAGTATAGTTTTTATTCGGATTAAATATTGTTAAAATTAAGTGAGATTGAGACAGAAGTTAATGAATGCGTGTGTCGGGTGATTAGGAAAATTCTGAATCCAAATAGAAAGACTTCAAAAGTCATAACCACCCTCTGACCCAACTACCAAAAAACTCACATTCATTAGGTCAAAAAGATCTTCACTTTTTCCCCAATTCCTTAACATTAGGCTTTTTAAAATGAACTCCAAATAATAAACAACTACTTTCTTGCAACCCTGCACGTTATGTGTCATTTTCTTGCAATTTTTGTGAATGAATTCATATCAGTAGAAAAGAAAGCCAAAAAGACATAAGAGTAGAAAATTTTCCAATAACGTATGATGGACAGGACCGTCGAAACAGGAAGAAGGTGTAAAAATCTTGTTTATATCGAAACATCATTTTCGCATAAAATACTTTAGCACAAAATATTCCTTAAAGCAAAAAACGAAAGATTATTCAATCCTATTCTCAATCAATTTTTGATCCTTTTCTTCAAATTCTGTCCTAAATATAATATTTTTGGAAAAAGAACTAGTTAAGATGAATTTTGTCCTCACTAGGAAATAAAATCTTTTGAATTTGTGTCACCTTTCTTTTGTACACCCAAGAGCAATATGTTTCTATTTTTGGAAACAGCATCTGTACTTTTCTACTAGCCTATTTTGGTGATATTCCATCCATCAATTAGCTTACCTAGAGAGCCACTGTTCCTGATGGAATAAGTCGATCTCATTGATTTCAGGTGAAGATTTGGACCCATTAAAAAATTTGAATCTTATCTTTTCTTCTCTTGTCTTCATATTTCTTCTATTGTAATTTTGAGCATCATTTTCTGTAATAGTACCAATGAAACCCTATTTATATTTCAGCCAATGCATTGTGTTTCACTAGGTATAATTTTATTTATACAAAAACTCTTATACATTCATTCATATCGTACGGACAGTATAATTTGTTGTTAAGAAAAATATCATTTACATAAAATATTAGTAACATTTGTTTTTTATCCTATAATTAGAAATTATCATTTATATTAAAGAAAAATATCATTTACATTAAAAAAAATATCAAAATTCGTATGTGCGGACAGATGTACAAGAGACCACCTCTTTTATTTATAATTAATTGCAAATAAAATCGCAACACATGACACAATTTACAATTTCAATAACACTTTTAGGCCATCTTTGGTAGCCTTGATAGTGGTATAGATATAAAACTATAGATAGTTGTTTGGTAGATAAGTTAGAAATATAGATTACGGAAAAAAAAAAAAGGGTAGTGATCATTAGCCCCTAGTGGTCGCTAGCCTGGCAAAAGAAATCACAAATGAGGCTAGCGGCGCGCCTTCTACCTACGTGTGATCGCTAGCATCACAGGTACCCAAGGTCGCTACCACCTCTCTAGGCTTCGCTAGGTATAATTAGCCTCATTGAGATAAGATATAAATCGGGCCTCAACGTGAGTTAGGAAACAAAACATAACGATGCTTTTTAACATGACTAATCGGGCCTAATCGGGCCTATCAAATGAGGCCTTAAAGTATTGCAAGAAAAATCCACAATCTTACTTGCAACTGCGATTTGGATCACCCACAATTACCTAAGGATCAAAATTGTGACTTAAGAAAAAAAACAGGATTAGTCTAATAATGAAGAACTCCTGTAACTTTGAAATTGGCCACAAGTCACAATTCCGATTGTAATTATAACATCACTCACAGTTTTGATTGCGGAATAAATTGAGGCTAATCTCAATTTCAACGAAACGATAGGCTGTACATTTTTTTCCTCAATATCTTGTGAAAATATTATTTTAATTGTAAATCAGCTCATAGATGATGAGTATAGTTGTAATTAATCCTTTTATTTATTTATTTGTTGGTTAATATGACATGTATACATTTTTTCTAATGCATACCAAGTGTAATTGCAGCATTCATGCCTGAATCATGTGAATTGAATGTAGCATCGCTATTAAGAATATGTAGTATACATTGCTTTATTTTTTATATTAGAAATTAGCATGTCTTGGTATATTGGTATGTATTTGTATATTGGTATGTATTGGTATATTGGATGCGAATGGATGTTCATATTATTTATCGAATATTTGATTATACGATAGTTATTAATCCTCGTGACAACAACTTAGTATTTAACTCAAGCTAAGATCGTTGAATGAATTTGTGTCTGTTTTGAAGAATCATAGCTCAATGAAATAAGTATTACATAACTCAAAAATGAAACAGGCGTTATTCGAACAAACAAACAAACTACTTGAAGATCAAAGTTTTCACGCTATTCAAACAAACAAACAAACTTCATCGCCGCTTCTTCTTTTTTTGATAAAAGATTAATGTTTTAGTTAGTGAGATATATATGTGTTCGACGGATTGTTGATGTTTAGCTTGGATTTTATTGTTAGCATGTTTTTGTAGTGTCAATTCAATTCAATTTGATTAAGTTAAAATAATAATAATGTTAATAATATCTTTACATGAATGTTTTCTTTCATTACAATGTCACTTTCGTCTCGGATAAGTAAGGACACTTCCGACGTATGAGATTCATTACCACACAAGCTACATGTCCGTAGTGCATGACTTCTACTACTCGATCCCTTACATTTGGATGACACGATATCGACCCACTTTGGGCACCCACTGACGGACTCTATTAGGAGGCATAGCGTAATTCCGGCAACATCGGAGGAGCAGTCCAACTAGACTATGGTGAACAGGATTGATCCGATCACGGTATGCTTCGCTAGCTTTGCAGAATGGTAGTACTCCCACATAGTTAAATATATGGTGACCTTTATGACTAAAAATTTATATAATCAATTATATGTAAGTGAAATCAATTTGATCAAAAAAAATTAACATAATTAAACTTAAATTGTACCATATAGTTTGAATAAAGATGAGAACACGGTATCATATCCATGTCCCACTCCAAACACGCGCACGATTGCGATTGAGATTGACTCGAATGTTTTGCTCGTGCTTAACTTTGAAAGTGGAGTCCGATGGCACTACATCGTATCTGCGTGATAGTTCCATTGATACCATCATCTTACGCGTTGCTTGGGTCGATTCACGCGTACCTCTTTTTGCTCATGTCTCTCATCGAACCATTTTACGTAATGTGGATTGCCTCAATCATTGAGCAAATTGGCAATCGTCTAGCCCACAATATTCGAGAATTGAATGATTCGGCAATGTTCGATGTCATAAAGCGTAGCGCTAACGGAGCACCGTGATCTAGCCCATGCACTCCAACCTCCACCAACTTGGTATATGCGCCACTACCATCGGCCTTCACGAGACTTTAACATAGCCATCGCTTTTCAAAGTGTGTATCTTGGTACGCATAAGCGGCTTTACGAAATAACTGCGGATGGTTGCCCAAACGGGGTGATTTTTCAAGGGATGGTAGTAGCATAATCCGTGTGTTGCATCGCAGGTAGACACACTTGACGCGCTCATTATCTCGACATGGGCATCTCAAACAATCAACATCTCGATTTGATCCATACTTGTAGTCGAGGCGAAACCAAGTCCATGAGACATCATTCTCGATCGGACCAATTCCATAAGATAATGGAAAAACTTGCTCGTTGCCGTCCTTTGTCACGGCAACGAATAATATGCCTTTATTATGCCCTTCATGCGCGTGCGTCGACTACAATCACGGGTCGGAGGCACAATGTACGCCTGATCTGCATGAACCGAGGGCGACAAAGAGTGGCGGAACCGACCATCCGATCCAATATCCAAGTCGGTCATCGAACCAGGATTGCTCATCCGTAACATATGCGAGATAACTTCGGTAGTAGCTGAAATGATTCTTCATGTCCACCGTATATCATCTCGATCGCCCTATTACGGGCTCGCATTGCTACATCGTATGTAGCGTGTACCGTACTCACCGCAAATCAGCCATAATGGACCTCGGCTTTAGCACTTCACCGTCTTGGCGTATTTTTCGTGATATGTATCCTGCAATTACGGGCATTAACCTTCCTTACTCCGATATTCACTAGGTTACGTGCGCAAGTATGTATAGCATCAAACTTGCGGACAAACCAAAATCCACCTCACTGCGATGCACGTGGTAGAAAAGGACACCGATTATGATATCGACATTTGAATGTAATCCTCGAATTATCGGATCGAGGAATAACAAATTTACTCGACGCTTTCAAATGCCATAGCCCACCGGATATCTTGATTCACCCTTCATCGAAGATGGAACCTTCGCTCACTTCCTCGGGTCTCGGAACCGAGTCCGGAGGACGAGCAAAGAGATTAGCGAAGCATCATGAGGAATAACGAGGACTAGCCGTTGCTCATCTCCTCAACTTCTACGGCTCTAGGCCTCCTCACGTGCTCTCGCGTGTTACTGCATAATCGTAGATAGAAGCTTCCGAATCCACCCTCTCGGCGGATCCATGCGTCAAACTCTACAAATGAGCCATAGCTCACCAAAGCAGACTCGCGATCTTCTTCCTTTCATCCGACTCTTTCATCTTCTTCTTAGCGTAGTCGTCGTCATCGTTGTCCTCAACAAGTGTATCACCCCGTTGTGGTTGCGGATATGTTGAAAGCAATTCTGGATGGATCCATGTGTTACGGCATATATTGAGATGTATCGACATCAAACCAATCGAGATGATGTAAATTTTGTGTCAACGACGATCGAGCGATATGTTTTGGGAAGTGTAGTCATATGTTGGCGAGGATGGTATCTCAAGCGAAGGTCTATATAGTTCTTGCTCGATTGGGATGTGTCGCATCGTGAGTCACATAGACCTCTGCTTGGGCATCATGAGCCAATCGAAAAGTTGATCATCGGTACTCAAAGTTGATAATTCTACCACTCCGAGATCTCGATAGATAATGCAATTGGTAGGTTGTACTCAACGATTTCCCAACATAATTTGATTAATCATCTCTATGAACTCCCGAGATAATTACATTGTCCATTCGAACAAAGGCATTTGGTCGATAATTGTAATTACTAATTATAACATCACTCACAGTTTTGATTGCGGAATAAATTGAGGCTAATCTCAATTTCAACGAAACGATAGGCTGTACATTTTTTTCCTCAATATCTTGTGAATATATTATTTTAATTGTAAATCAGCTCATAGATGATGAGTATAGTTGTAATTAATCCTTTTATTTATTTATTTGTTGGTTAATATGACATGTGTACATTTTTTCTAATGCATACCAGGTGTAATTGCAGCATTCATGCCTGAATCATGTGAATTGAATGTAGCATCGCTATTAAGAATATGTAGTATACATTGCTTTATTTTTTATATAATATTTTTAGGCAAACTATATATTGCGTTTAATTGTTTTGATAATTTAAAATAATACTATATGTAATGGGAGTATTTATCTCTAAAAGAAAATTGGTAATTTGATTTATTTGTAATTAGTTTGTACACTACTTGCATCAGTGTGTATCGTCTTTTTTTAATAGATTTGTGTGCTGCCACCCCAATCAATGATGTTTCTTGATTACTGAACGAAAATATCTCAAACTTATCGTTTGATAGAGCATATCGGGACAGTCATCATTGAAAATGGTTTTCAATTTTGAAAATTGCTTCTGTCTTTCGAAATTTTAATTCAATATGATCATTTTGTTGCGAATTTTAGTTAACCTTACAAAATATAATTTATCAATCAAATCACCCACCTACTAACTATATCATAATTATGTAACCACTATCTTCTCCCTATATATAAATCAAATGAAATGATTTAATTGTCTAAAATTAATAAAGAATTGAGAAATATCGTTTATATTTAGGAACTATATTGGAGACGGCAACAATAAAGAGAATACAATTTATATTAAAGAGTTAGTAAGTAGATCCTTTTGTGGAATTAGGAGTATTAGTGATGATGTATTTTTCAATTTTTTAATTAACAAAAAAAATTCATGTGTCCATTTGTAACTTGCAGACGTTCAAAAGTATCAATTATTCTAAAATAATATCATCTACATCGAAGAAAATTATCATTATATTTTTATCTTGTAATTAAAAAATATCATTACATCGATAAAAATATCATTTTGAACTGTAAAATAATAATAATATTTTCACAGTTCATACAAGAGACCAAATCTTTAATTAATTACAGCAGCTAATATGTGAATGTAATAAAGTGAGAAAGTGATCTCTTTAGAAATGCAGAGCGGAAGATAAAACAAAACGTCGAAAATGTGAATGGGAGATATCTAGGTAGGGGTGAGCATTCGGATGATTCGGTTCAAAATCGAATCGAATCTGAAAAGATCGAAAACCGATTTATTTTTTAAAATCCAAACCGAATCGAAATATTCGATTCGGTTCGGTTCGGTTCGGTTTGGATATAATCGAATTTAAGTTATAATTAATATAAATATTATAATATTTGTAATACATATATATATATATATATCATATAATATTAACCAATTTAAATATTAATAATATAAATAACATCCATAATATAAAAAAATATTTCAAATGGTTCGATTTGAAAACCGATTTTTTCCCCAAACGAAATCGAACCGAATTAATTTCGATTTCAAAATTTTAAACTGAACCGAACCTTTTTACTGTACAAACCGAACCAAACCGTTAATTTCGGTTCGATTCGGTTCGATTTTTCGGATTTGGTTTGGTTTTGTTTTGCTCACCCCTATATCTAGGTCATATATTGAGTCAGTCGTGCATGAGGAAAAGTGAGCCCTACAAATAGGGTACGTATTCGGTCGGTTCGGTACCGAACTAATCGAATTGTTCCAAAATTTCAACCAAACTGACCAAATATTTTTTTTAAATCGAACCTAATTTTAAACTTCGGTTTCAGTTCGATTTTTGGTTAATTGAAATTCTAGTTACTACTTCAAAAAACTAACTGTCAAAATTAATCCAAAAAATGATAAAACCATAAATTTAACAATTCAACAATCTAACCTTAAATTCAACAACATTCATAGCATAAATCCAACTATCAAACACTGACAATAATAAATTAATATTGAGATAAATTAATCATTTGCAACATTTAGATATAGCAGTTTATAAAATAATATATTTTAGAAATATTTAAATTATATCATATTTATTATAATTAAATATGATTAAGCCCACTAACTTTTAAATTTAATATTGTTATCGTTTAGTTTAATCCATATGTGTTCATAATTTTTAATAATTTAATTTAATATAGTTTATATATATATTAATAAAAATTTCGGTTCGGTTCGGTTTAAACCGAACCGATCCGAAAAATTTCGATTTTCAATATTTGTATCCAAGCCGAAACCAAAACTGTTAAAAACCGATCAAACCGACCAAATTATCAAGATTCGGTTCGATTATTCGGTTTGGATTCGGTTTTGCTCACCCCTACCTACAAACCACTTTCTCTAGCCAAATTTTGAGGTGAAGATCCTAAAAGAGAAAGCCTAGGTCGACAAGGGAAACAATTGAAGTTACCATTGTACCCCCAAGCTCAATAAAATTACAAAAATACTTTTAAACTTTTTTATCTCTTTCGAGTGCTGGATCGAATAGTTTACACGACAAGTACGATTACTAATTTAATCTACTCGTAAATCTAGTGATTATTTAGATAAATATATGCGTCCTCTAAAAAAAAGAAAAAGGTATATGCTTATTCTTGTACTGAATAATATATGCCAACTTAATTGGCTTTTCACGTTATGTGTTCGATCAATATTTTTTAGAAATTAAATATGAACATGCATGATAATAACACCCAAACTATTTGAAAATTTAACCAGATATATATCCCCCAATCATTGATCACTCCCAAGGATTAGATAATCACAAAGCAGCTTGGAAAATATACTCGATGCAGAAGTAAGAAAATAAAATAAGAGAAAGTATACAATTTTATCCTAATTAATTGATTTTATGACAATTTTAATCTAATAAATTAATAGTATCTCAATTAAACCTAATGAATTGATTTTGTTATAATTTTAGTTCATAAATATTTTTTGGCACTAAAAAACATAGTCATAACCAGTCAATGACATATAGAAAATACAAGTCATAACATCAATTTATTAAAATTATGTATTTTTTTTTAAATAAAGAAGAAAATCAATTAGCTTTGAAAGTGACTCTCAAGACGTATGGAACAATAATGAGAACAAATCATGTTAATTAGATTTGGAAATCTAATGATTATTTTTATGTGTGCATCTGAAATAGTTTTATATACATTTCTTCATATGATTGTGTATTTGTATATCTACGACATAATTTGTGCATTTTGAAACATTCATATTGATTTATCAAGGATTAATATGTGTCCTCATGTTTACAATATTAAGAGTGTCAACACGATAATCACTCAACAAACAGACACACACACACACACATACATATATATATATATATATATATAGTAGATCAAATGAGAACTTTAATTTTTTTTTAGAAATTAAGTTTAATGTAGTCAATCCATTTTTATAATCTAACAGTCAATATTAATTATAAATCATTTATTATCCTCAATTTTAATGGTAATCGTTTAGCCCTATAATAAAGGGATTTGATATATTCATTTACAGTAACTGTTCTCATATACACAATTACTGCGATTACATGCACAACAATATGAATTAAATGAACATAACAATGAATTGAAATGTGATAGCATACACAAGAAATATAATTACATGAACAACAACATGAGTTACGCAAACAACGAAGAATGAAATATTAGAGATTTTCGGGATAAGGATCTCCAAATGGAATGTGAGAGATTTTTCGAGATTTTGATCTCCAAAGAGCGAAAAATTAGGTATTTGACTATTTTTATCATTAAATAATTATGAATCATCTGATCTTATTCAATCTAAGGATGATTATTGATTCTTAGTTCATATTTAAGAGATAATTCCATCTATAACCAAACCCTACACACACACACACACACACACATAAAGAAGGGTTATCGTGAGAACCAAAAATGATGAATTTGGTGTGAAAGTTGATGAATCCGCTGAGAAATTTACTGAATCCAAAAAATTAAAATTTTTATATATCATGGGATTCGAACCCTAGGTGAAAATTCTGAATTTTTGGATTCAATAATTTTTCCATTGATTCATTAACTTTTATAGTGAATTCATTTTGCTCGTTGAAAGTGTTGTTTCGCTTAAACACAAAATCATATCTGCATCGTTATCCACACACGTAATAAAACAAGTGAATTAAAACTTGAAGAACACCGGTAAAACTTTTCTCTGATTAAATTATAATCAGATGCCAATATGGCTAAATTATTCACTATAAATTTTACGATGAGCGTTACAAAAACTCACTACTTTACCACAAGATAAAGTCGGAAAGTTGAGTACTAAAACTATCTATCAAGATCTATGAAAAGCTAAGAAGCTATCTATCAAGATATATGAAAATACTAAAGATTTCTCACACCACTGTGTACTAAAAGAACAACCTTCTAACACCATTAGAAGTTAAAACACACGTGTGATATCGGAAATGTTACTAAAACAGACTCAACAACATAAACAGATCTTCAGATAATTCTTCAGGAATTGCGTATCTTTTGCTGTCGCTTTGCCTATCCTTTTATAGGAGTTGAGAGGCCTTGGACTGCATGTCTTGGACCACGATCTGGCCCAATAAAGATGTGACTAAGTCGTGACAGTTAGTTGCATGACTTGCTCTTGGAAAATAGGAACTGAACGAGACTTAGTCCACCTGATCTCTAGCGATCTGTTTCTGTGTTCTTCAGTGTGTTATCATCGCATCCCGCGAAACATGTCGTAATCTGCACACCAAAGAGAAGAAAAGACAAAACACTAAAAAATAACTAACTCCTTAAAATGAGGAGACTTAGTCAGAGTTAACCAACTCTAAAACTCGTAATGAATTTTCGTGGTTCTTAGTTCTAATGTTAAAAATGATTCTTATTTCAACCTCATACTATATATATAGTTTGGTTCAAATAAGAATCATCTATATCCTAAAAACTAAGAACTAAATGAATTTGATATGAAAGTTGATGAATCGTTGGGAAAGTTATTGAATCAAAAATTTAGAATTTTTCACCCGGGTTCGAATTTCATGAGGAGCAAAAATTTTATTTTTTAGGATTTAGTAACTTTCTCGATGGATTCATTAATTTTAACAACAAATTCATCATTTTTTTGTTATCACGTTCTCACGATAAAAATAATATTTATGTTAACCCTCCCATATATATATATATATAATAAAAACTATTTTTTTCGTAAAAACCAATGTATTTTACGTATAAAACTAATACACCCTTGAGTTGTGGTAAAAGACAATAATATTCATCAATATTTCATATTGAATAACTTTATACATAAAATGCATTAACTTTGTAAGTAAAATGTATTGATTTTTAAGTTTTTACGAAAAATATGTTTTTATTGATCTTTTTCATATATATATATATATATATATATATGTGAAATTTTTGCTCCTCATGGGATTCGAATCTGGGTGAAAATTTTAAACTTTTCCAATGAATACATTAATTTTCATAAAGAATTCATTTTGTTCATAACAAATTTTGTGATTCTTAATTTTCACGTTAAAATAATTTTTATTTAAACCTTATTCTTTATATATCTATTTGGCATAGACTTTATTTCATATATACAAAAGGCCGAAAATCTAATATAACACATATGTTAAGTTTGCTATCATTTTTATCTCATATATTAAGTTGCTATCCTTTTTAACCATTTATACAATTTTATCCTCCCAACGGCCAATCTCCCAGTGACCAACCCTCTTTCCGGCTAACCTCCTTCCTCTCTCTTTTCGTGACCAAACATCCATCCCTCCTCTCGGGCGACCAACATCCTCCTCCCCTTTGCCGCTGCCACCCCCTTTCCTCGGTTTTCCGGCGGCCAATGTCCCCAATTTTCTCCGTCTGTTTTTTTTACAAATGAAGAATATTTTTGTAATTTTACTTTAAATTGGATAAAAAATAGCAATTTAACATATGAGTTAAAAAGTAACAATATTAATATTTGAGGTAATTCTCCCTATTAACACTAAACAAAATATACAATACCAACCCACGCAACTTCTATCACTGTATTTGAATATTCTTGATTTTAGATTTGCAGTTACGTCATAAACAGAAGTTCTAGAAAGTTTTATTATTAAGAGAATCTGAATACGGAAAAAGAACATTTCTGCGAAATGATAAATTAATAATATTGCTTTAGATTGACAAGTTCAGTTGGGGTGGGGGGCTTGACAACAAAGTCATACTTGTGCTAAACTTTATGAGACCAGAAAAATATCAAAACAGAGGGAAAGTCGACCACAAATTTGGCTAGCGTAATGAGACACGTGTCATGTTATAGTTGGCACAAGAGGTAATTGAAAAGAAAATACTCATTCTGTACATTCAAGATATATGTAATTTTTTTTTATGTACGTATATTGGTCTAGTGATAGAGTGATTAATACCTGAGGTCAAAGATCTCGGATTCGAGTCCACCATGACGCGGCCTTTAAAATTTATGTATTTAATGACAAAAAAAAAGATGATATGTATTTTTTTCCAACTGTCCAACCCAAAATGACTTGTTTCATTATTAGGAAATAATTATCTCTTCAAAAGTTATGGGATCTATCTATTTTTTATTATTTTAATAATTTTATATCATTTTTCTAAATAGTTGCATTGAAAAAAATGAATCGTCTTAGATGAGACTATGAGACGGATATAGTAACTGATAAGAAGCTATCAGCATCCACAACAATGTTTCGCTCTCTCTCTTGGAAAATTATATCTTATTCTTTAAATTACCTTTAACTGATCATCTCTATAAAGCACCCTGGTATAAATGCTTACGTTATGCATATTTTTGTTTTTAATTTTAATTAATTTGAAAATCACAATAAAATCTAAAAAGGCTATAAATCCCGAACAAAACATAATTTTCCTTTATAAAGTCTTCGGAATAAAAATAATTAAAAAGTAATAAAAAGAAAAGAAAAAAGAGCATAGCATCGGATGATCCCTTAAGCATAGTTTTTGGTAGATAATAGGCAGAGCAGTAATTTGCTGGTTTTGAAAAATATTAAAGATTAATTGTGTTTTGGAAAGTAGGTTAATGATGGAGAAATTGGTATCCTAGTGGAATATGTTAGAATCCAGAGAGAATTAAATTATAGTTGGGAAACAAATAAAAATGTGAAACTAAATTAATGAGCATGCACATAAGCACTCAAACTAGCGTGCTTACTTGCTTCAAATTAAATGTCGACATCTCAGTCAAATTTTGTTGCGCAACTCATCCCACAAAACGGAGTTGCGGACGAACATGCGTAGTTTACCTCCTAATCATTCCCTCTATTTACGCATAAAAGCGTCTAATCTGTTGATTAATATTTACAAAATATCGAAAAGCACAAATAAGAGTAAAAATTTATTAATTCAAAAGAAATATAGAAAGAACTCGAAGAACACAATTTATTAATGTTTTAAAAAATATCAATAAAGAACTAAACAAAACTCAAACTTTATTAATATTTCACAACCTAAATAAAATATCTAACAAGCTATATATAAGCTGCTAACCCTAAATAAAGGCCTAATCCTATTAGAAAACTAATGCATATTTATGTAACTTAAAGAATCAGAAAAAAAAAGATAACAAATCATATTAACTAATTGATCTCTCTCTATTACTAATTAGTATCTCTATCATTCTCCCTGACTGAGCATGATTCACCCTCTAATCCGAAACAATCTCATCTTGAGAAGAAGTATCATTTGCAAAAGGCATAAAAAATACGAAGTGCACCTTACGACGACGTACATCAACGGTACTTGTGCTTAATATTGGCCTTTAGAATAATAGAGTCAGGTTGGTAGAACATGTCAATCCACGACCACATTATGAATTCCTGGAAGTCATGATAAACTATATAAACGAAGGTGCTATTCCACCACCAAAAAAAAAATATCAACAGTATTAGCAACGATAATGTTTGCACAAGAACTTGAATCCACACTAAACAATAAAATTCTAGCAACGGTAGTGTTTGTAAACTTAAATAATTTGTGATGATAAACATCATCAGGTGATTATCTCGGGGAGAAACAAGTGTACCCCACCGTTAAAGCTTGTCCAACATGGTAAAATTGCATCTTCTAACATAGGAGATGGATTATCATCATAAATTAGAGGTTCTCATTTTCAATCCCCTCCCCCCCCCCCAAAAAAAAAAATCCCTGCAAGATAGGAGATGAATTTTCATCAGATATTGGAGGACCCAACTAGTCCTCAACTATATCAAGCCGAACATTATCGCCATTTAAAGTTGCTAAATGATTTTCTGTAGTGACTATGTTTTCATCCCAACCATCCCATTGAGCAAGGCAGAACGGAGAGCAATGTTGTGGATTAAGTTGACCGGGACGAAAAATTTATTGTCAGAGATCATTGCGAGTGATCTGTGCATGTTATCTTTACGAGGAGACACCACTAAGGAGGATCGTAGTAAGATTCTAGATACTATGGCTGAGTACCGGTTATAATCCAACCATCGGTTATCAGGTAACCAATAACCGATAATTACAACTTCGATTCAGTGTTCGATTTATATATTTTGTGTATTTATTTTGATTTCGAGTTTAACCGTTTAACTGAAATTAATTATAATATATTAATATTTATTTTTATTATTTTATTATTTTATTAATTAGAATTCAATTAGGAATTAATGAATTAGAGCTCATTATTCATTTCATTCCTGATTCATACGTCTCTCTGTCGCACACTCTCGTCGACGTTCCTCTGCTTGCCGCGCCTAACCACTGATGCCGTCTCGCACTGGTTCTCGTGCTCCCGTCGCGCCACCACATCATCGGATCTGGCCGTCTCCGACTTTCCAGCGACGCGGCTACTGCGCGCAAACCACCTCAGCCCCTCGGCCCCCACCTCAGCCCCTGTTTCACCATAGTTCCTCCAAGTGCTTTGGATTTCTGTTTTTGATATTTCAGATTTCTTACCGCCTCACTTGATCTACTGATTTCTGATGTGAGGCATAACGAAGCTGAATTTTGTGTCTAATCTACTGGATTGAGGAATAAAGGTGAAATAATAGCGAGCTTTTGTGTGAAATGTGAATGCCCCTTGTTGCTTCGTGTTTTAGTTTATGCACGTCGGCTAACGCTGTAATTTGTGCAATATCCTGTTTAGTTGCAAAGAAATATTACCATATCCTATTAGATATTATACTTTGATTTAATATTTTCTTTTTGGTCAATTAATAGAAATTTTAAAGGCTGTGTCACGGTAGACTCGAACCCGAGACCTTTGGCCTCGGGCGGTGTGATTTGAGCGAAAATTTTGTCTGGGGGCCCAATTAATTATAATTTTACAAGATAATAAAATAAAATTATAAAATAATAATAATTTAAATAATATAATGAGTTTATTATAATCCTTTTAGAAATTTGATTGGTGATATTAATTTACATATAAAACTTTATTATTTGCATATATATTTTATTTTATCAATATAAAATAAATTATAGAAAAAGAAAAGAAATAGCACTTTATCAACATAAAACAAATTATAGGAAAAAGATAAAGGAAAGAAAAAGAAAAAAAATGGAAATAAAAAAAATAAGTATAGAAAAAAGAAAAAAAAATGTAAATAAAAGGAATTGAACCAAGATTTCCTAAATGAGAGATAAAAATCCTAACTCATTAGACTACAATATATTTAGTTATTAAATGTTAAATATTTATAGAGAGTACACATGATTAGCTAAGAATTAATTTATATACATATTTTATTTTATCAATATAAAATAAATTATATAAGAAAGAAAGAAGGAAAAGAGATCCCAAAATAAAGAGAAGAAATAGAAGAGAGAGAGAGAGAAGAAAAGAAGGGGGAAAAAAAAACAAAAAAACAAAAGAGAACACGCATGAGAAGGAAAGAGAGTAGAAAGAAGGGGGAAAGAGAAGAGAGAACGCCGCATGAGAAGAAAAGAAGAAGAAAAAAAAAAAAGAGAAGAGAACGCTGGGAATCGAACACGGTTCTCCAAGAAAATGAAATAGATCCTTACCATCAAGCTAGAATAAATCTATTAACATCTTCTTACATATTAAATATATAACTATTTTTCAAAAAAAGTTGGGGGGCCCATGGGCCCCCCAGGGCCCTACGTGGCTCCGCCCCTGCCTCGGGCATTAACCACTCTACCAACTGATTAATCGATGGATGTTTATTTCGGTTACTAGTTTTGCTCTATTTCGATTTCAATTAAACGAAATCGAATCGATTAATCACCCTTACAAAAGAAGATGACCAACACAAATCTGTTAATTCTTAAAAAAAGAACACCGAAAAAAAACATAACAAAACTCAAACTTTATTAATATTCTATCATCTAAATAAAATATCCAAAAAGTCGTATATATAAGCTAACCCTAAATAAAATACCTAATACGTAAATTTAAAGAATAAGAATAATAAAATAATAAATTAAATTAACTAATCTCTCTATCTCTGTAATATCCCGGAGAATTAAATGCCTAATTACGATATTTAAAATTCGTAAATTAGGATTTCGTCGAAATAAATGAATTAGTAATTTATCGAATAGTGATTTTGATTAATTATGAGGTAATGAATTCCTATTTTATATTCACTAAGGATTGTGAATTAAGGAATATAATTATATAAAGTATTTCGGCAGTAGTATTTTAACGTCGATTGACTATCGATAGTTAAAATTTCATAAAATTTTCTAAGTGACAAAGCTTAGAATTAAATTCCATCATTAATGGAATAATTTAATAAAGTAATTACGACTTTATTACGACCTTTTTGAGATATGTCGATAATGAACGTTTTGAGACGTTTCAAACGTCAACGTTTAGAGATGAATAGAAACATGAGTTTAATGATCAAGGAATTATAGTATTTAAATTCCTATGATTATTATATGTAATTAGAGTATTATTTAGCATTAAGATAATGCTAGAACATTAAGGATTAATTGTTGGACAAGTTTAGAATTTTCGAAAACCCTAATTCGAAAATTAGGGTTTTCACACATGGAATGATACCAATAATTTTTCTATGATATAATTTATCATCTAAGGCATATATTATGATATATATCTATAAATATCATTAAAATGAAATGTGTATCAATTATGCTATGAAATAGCCGTGCCTATTGTTGGTTGTAACAATATTTACGTGAGAAATTTTGCATTGAATTGCTATGTTGTGATTAAATGAATCAAACAGTATTGTACACTCTTATCAAGTAAACTAAATGAAAGGAATCAAGTGGATTGCTTTGTAAGAGTGATGGACGGCTATTGTGTCCAAATTCAAAGGAATTGTTTTGTTTTGTTCAAAGAGTGTAAGACACATTAACTATGAATGATGATTAAAGTGCATTTGGCTTTGTGTAGATAATAGATATCTTGTACTCCCTCCGTCCCACCCAAGACGGCTCCTTTCTTTTCGGCACGGTTATTTAGGAGAATGATATAAAGTGAATAAAGTGATAAAAAGTAGGTAGGTCCCACAACTTTTGAAGAGATAATTATTTCCTAGAAAGGAAACGTGCCATCTTGGGTGGGACAGCTCAAAAATGAAAGCGAGCCATCTTGGATGGGACGGAGGGAGTATAAGATAAATAAAATAAAACTCCTCCCTTGAAGAAGTGTAATGACCGACGGCATATACAAAGAAAAAGTGTAGAATCATTTTGATTATTTCAAAATGGTGTGGGTGCTTTTACTATGCTAGGTGGTGACTATTAGTGATGATGTATTACATATGTAATTGTGTAGCATTTAATTAAGTGACATAAGGCAAAGAAAATAAGGATTTCTCCCTTTGTGCAAAGCAATAACCGACGGCTCTTGGGTCCAAAACCAAAGGAATAAATTGTTTGGTTCAAAAAACTTTTAGCATGCATTAACTATGATGACATATTCCTTGATGAGTCATAGGATAATGCATATATCTTCCTTGTGTGTGTACCGTGAGTTGAGCTTGAAATTAAATATATTAAGTGCTTTATTCTTTAATCTTTAACAAGAGTAATAGGTATATCAAACCAATATCACCACTCATTCCCTTTTTGCTTCATAGTACCGTGAGGAATGTAAAGAAAAGACAAGAGAAAACTTCTCTCATCTTATTGAGAAGTACCGTGAGCTTTGAGAGGAAAATAAGAAAGGAGTGTTCTTCATTTCAAATCCAAATCCTTTGATACATAAAGCCTTTGCACTTAATCGACACCGTTAAAGAGGTTAGAAATCGAACAAGCTTCAACTATGCGTTAGAATTTTAAATTTCTAACCGTTAGATTTTAGATTATATGCTATGTTCTTAATGTTAAAAATATGAGAAATCATGTTAGTATGGTTAGTGGTTTGTTAATATTGTTTACTATGCTAAGATTAAGCATGTGTATTGTCTAATTTAAAAGTTAATTATGTTATAAATTTTATTGTGATGATTGAAAATTAGGATGTTCATTTTGTTGATGGATTAATGTTACATGATGTTAGTTAAGCACTTTGTGAATTATTGAGAATTTTTAGGAAATCATATGTTATATATATATGAGTACCGATTTGGATTAAGGATACATGTTGATGTATAATTAATGTTTAAGTAATAATATAGCATATTCATGTTGTATGGCCTTAATTAGACATTGTGAAAATTTATTGGAATTTTTAGAGAACAAATGAATTTATATATTAAGGGTGGCCGAGAGCTATAAGGTTGGGAACATGAGGTATAATTTGAATATGTTGAATATTATGATGTATTAATGATATAGAAGGATGATTAAGTGTTGTAAAATTTAATGGGAATTTTAGGAAAATGTTTGATGGAATTTGAGAAAATTCGAGAGCTAAATTGTGTAGGAAAATGATGCCCAATTTTCCTATAGCTAGTGTTAATACATATTAGTGATACTATGATAAAATAGTACACTATATGAATTTAGAAGAATTTTGGAAGAAGTTTGAAAATTTAAGCAATGGAGGCCGAGAGCATGTATATGTATATTAAGGATATTAAATCCTTAATATCAAGAAAAATAATTCATTATATGTCCGGAAATTATTTTAGACATATTAAGAATTTATGAAATTTTATAAACATTGAATACTATGTTTATAATGACGTTATATTAAATAACGTTAGAAATGAAAAATAATGTTAAATGAATAAGTTGATTAATATTTAAGAAAATATTAATAAAGTTTATCGATTTGCGTGAAAAATCGAGAATTAAGGCTTTATGAAAAGAAATCGATTGAAAGTCGATTTATATGGAAATTAGATATTAAAAATATGAATTATTAAAGAATTTATTAAGAAAAGTCAAAATTGTTGACTTTTGAAATTAACGTATGAAATACCTTCGATAAATACACTAATTCGTGTAAAACATATTAATTATTTAAAGAAATCTCGTTGGTGAGAAAAGATTTCATAATTGAAATCTTTGTATCGAAAAACGTGAGAATACGTTAAACGTTTAACCTAAAAGGTTAAAATGAAATTGTTGAACATATCTCGTTCCTATCAAAATACGAGAAATGTTTAGTTTAAGATACGCGATTGAACGACGTATTGAATTCGTTAAGGAATTCAAATTATATTAGTATAAGTTATCAAAGTTTATTTTAAACTTTGAAAATCTCGAAAAACGTGACAGACATACTAAAATCGTTTTTACGTAAAGGTGAGATGCGGATGCGATTGTTGACATAGAAGGAAAACGAATTAAGAAAGCTTACGTACCAGGTGGGCTTCTTTTCTTATCCTCAAGGATAAAATGCTCTATTTATGATGCTTTCTTCGAAATGAAAAGTAATTATTTATGATGCTCTCTTTTGAGAAATGATTATGAAATGATGATGAAATTACCTGCCCAAAATGTTTATGTTTTATGTATGTTTCCTATCCATGAATGAATGAATGATGAATGTTGTTGGGTCGCTCCCAACTTATGAATGAAATCGATATCGGATCCTATGGGAGGCTTATACAGCTAGGATTAACGTGTACACCTAATGGTGATTGTGGTGTGTAGGACAATTCACGGCGGTCGCGGACGCAGAGGAGGCCTCCTTCTACGGCGTTAAATGATAATGTTATGATGAGATGAAGGGATATGGATCATACATACAAGGAAAATGTCCGGCGACGACGTTTATGAAAATGATGAAAATGTTTAGTAAGCCTGGCCTTTCAAATAAAACCCGTATGTCTTACCATAATAAAGCGATGTAAATTAAAGAAGGTAAAATGTTTTGGCATAAGTCCACCGAGTGCATTATTTGTACTCACCGCATATTGTTTTTAAATGTGCGATTGAGCTGATGATGCGATGGGCGGTGTTGAGCAATAGGAATGTTGTCATTGAAAAGTTTATACGTGATAATACATCGTCATATGTACATATCACATGTTTTCATTGCAAAGAACATAAGTTATGTAGTAAAGTCAAAAACATACTTGATTTATGTATTACAGTTTAATGTTAAATGGTCTCACTGTTTATTCATCCATGTTTAGAGTAATAATCCCTGCTAAATCGTACTTAGGATTTAGGGGCTGTTACACTCTCTCACACACACACTATTCTATCTCATTTTCCTCTCTCTAATGCACTAGCGATCATGGGAGTTTTCTATCTTTCCATCTAAGTTTGTTTCCCATTTCACTCTCGCTTTCCGTCTTGAAAATTCCAGGGCACATTAGCCTACAAAGTGTGAAAGATACTTCACAACTCAAAATTTTGATGTTCCTTTTTCTTTTTTTCTTTTTTCTTGAACGGCTTATTTTTTTATTTACTGTTAGTAGATTACATGTTTATTGTTTAAATATTTCCACGTAAATTTATAATTGGTGATACGCTACACTTAAATACATATTACTGATCAGATGTAATTCCAATTCCAATTCCAATAAATAATCCAAATTTTGGGTTGTTTTGACCTATAGAAAAACGCAGAATTTTGGCAAAATAAAAGGTGCAACATTAAATTGCCATATTAAAAAATTATTTTCTTAAAGAGAAACTGATGCAATACTTATAATATAACAATAGAAAAAAAGAAAAACAAGAAGAATAAGGGGGGAAAAGCAAAAATAAAGAAACGACAATATTATTCCATAGAAGAACTCGTGCCATTATTTGATCAGAATAGGTAGCACGTATGAGTATAGTCACTAATACACAAATACATGCGGTGAACGCGTGCAAGAATTATAACACATAGTTTTATTGGAAAATACTTAGCAGGCATCCCAATAAAAGAATACTAAGCAGCTGGTTTTACTATCTCAAAAATAATAATTAAATATATTTTAAAATATGGTATATGTGAATGGTGGTGTAAGTACGTAATTAAAGAAGGCATACAAAACAAGTCGGTAAAGGACAAAAGACAAAGTAGCCATTCTGGGGATTAGGATTAGTTTGATTTATTAACACATAAGTCGAAGGGCATTGGTTGATTAACTTGGTTCTTGCAGTCCCTATATTAGCTATATTATTCCAGTGGCCACACACGTTCTGCTTCACTTCTCCGGCAACTTAGCAATCATTTTATTTGTTTCATTCAATAATTTGTGTCTACTACTGCATCTCATAAAATATATTTACTTCGTCCTCAAAATTTATTTATAATTTTATTTTTCAATATATTTTTAAATTATTTATTTACATCTTTTACTATCCATACTCATCATTATATACACTTTTTCCTCTCAACAACAACACTTATATACATATTTTATCACTCATAACCTCCCACTAATTAATTTAACATTATACTAATAACTAATATAGGACTCTTACTCAACTCATAAAATACTAAATTATATATAAGGGAGGGTTAACATGAGAACCAAAAAATGATGAATTCGGTGTGAAACTTGATGAATCCGCTGGGAAAGTTACTGAATCAAAAAAATAAAATTTTCGTCTCTCATGGGAATTGAACCCTGAGAGAAAATTCTGAATTTTTGGATTCAGTAACTTTCCCAGCAGATTCATTAACTTTCATATCAAATTCATTTTATTCGTAAATAATTTTCGTTGTTCTTAGTTTTCACGTTAAAATTGGTTCTTAATGATGAATTCGCTGTGAAAGTTAATGAATTCGTTGAGAAAGTTAATGAATCCAAAAAAATCCAAAAAAATAGAATTTTCTTCTCTCACGGATTGAACCGGGTGAAAATATCAATTTTCGGATTCGATAACTTTTCAGTGGATGCATCGACTTTCATAGCTAATTCATTGTTCATTATGAAATTTTGTGGTTCTTAATTCTCACGTTAAAAATGGTTCTTATTTGAACCTAACTCTCTCTCTCTCTCTCTATATATATATATATATCAAATAAGAACTATTTTTAACGTGAAATTAAGAATCACGAAAATTCTCTATTGATAAAGTGAATTCGTTATGAAAGTTAATGCATTTTCGCTCGGGTTCGAATCCCATGAGGGACGAAAATTCTATTTTTTTGGATTCAATAATTTTTCAACAGATTCATCATTTTTCACAATGTATTCATCATTTTTTGGTTCTCACTATAAAAATGGTTCTTATGTTAACTCTCTCTCTCTCACACACACACACACACACACACACATATATATATATATATATATATATAATCTGAGATAATATGTAGTATTATCCGAGTATGAGATAATATGTATATGAGGGATTACCCGAGTCTGAGATAATATGTAGTATTCAATCTCATCCACTCATCTCATAGATCATATGATGAAGATTTTTTTGGATTTTTTAAACTTATTTTCGTTGATTTCACTACAATAAGGGTAGATTAGTAATTTGATTTGTTATGTAATACATAAAATCAAATCATGCATGTAATTAAACATAAAACTACATATTATTATGTATAAAACTGAATGCGATTGAACACAAAGTTGCACAATTTTTTTTGTTATGTGATATAGAAAAATAAAACTATGCATGTTTTAAAACCAAAAAATACATACGCAAGAACACAAAATTACATAATGTTGAACCAAAAAATGCATATTATATTGATTTATCCAAAATCTGTTCTCTTTTTTAGATCGATTACTTCTAGCCTTATAATTCGAAAGAAAACAAATGATCAACAAGATAGAAAACAAATGATCAACAAGAAAAGTGTTTGTGCATATTGTAAAAGAAAGAAAGAGAGATATCGAGAATGAAAAATCTACGAGTTTCTGTTTTAAAGAATGCATGTTTATGTTTTGTATTATGCATGTTATTATTTAATAGTATGTATTTTTCTGTTTTATAATATGCATGTTTATGTAGTATTATGTATATGCATGTTTATGCATATTGTTATGTATGTTTATGTGCATTGATATGCATATTCTTTGTTGAGAGCTTCATCTCGCCATCTCATTCTTCGATTTACCCCATTCTTCGATTTTCGACCAGCTCCACCGTAAACCACCGTCTCCTTCTTTGATTTTTGACGAACTTTGCCTTAAACACCACCATAGCCATCCTCCATCTCGATCCTTCAACCTTATCTCAAAGTCCTCTTATTTTTTCTTAAATTTTGGATAGCTCCAACAGCTACTAACCAATCGTTACCGTCGTGAACGTCATAGCCGTGACTATAACTGGCAAAGTAACGGGTCGGCCCGATCCCGGGCCCGTCAGACTTTTATATTTTTTCGGACTGGGTTGGCCCATCCAAAAATTTTCGGGTATAAAAATATGAAGCCCAAACCAACCCCGGACGGGCTTTCGGGCGGACGAGCTTTTTTTAGATTATTTTTTAATTTTTTAATATATAAAATTTATATTTTAAATTTCAAAAAAATAAATAAATTAACTACATAATTAAAATCTCATAACTCCTTAACTTAAATAAAGAATCAGTGATAAAACATATTGAGCTTACTTATTCTTATGATAATACTTATTGTACATCTTGATCTATTTATGTAATCATACGATGATGTTGTCATGCAGTATAATTTTAATTCTTTAATTTAAGGAGGAAAAATTAGTAATTACAAATCAAAGGTAAATGATATTATTAAACATCAATCTCACTTATAAGCCTAAAATAATAAAAAAATTAATTATACAGTATATATTTAAGATCAAGGATTTAAAATATTTTTACATGCTATAAGGTCATTAATCATCAGTTTATATATTTTTTGAGATCATTTCTCTTAAGAATTATTTTTGAATGATTTATGATGTTATTATTTTTTTCAGAATTTTGATGTATTTCAATTCAAAAAAAATTATTTTCCTAATCAGTATGTGAATTATAAGAAAATTTTACTATAAAAAATAAATAATTATATAATATATCATTAATATTATTAAAAAATTATAGATATGTATATTGAATAATATTATAAATATGTTTATTTAATAGAATATCGGGCGGACTTTTTTAGCCCGAAACCTCAGAATTTTTTGGCTCGAAATTCGATAGGTCTGAGATTTTTTTCGGGCGGGCTTTTTAGACCCGATTTTTTTCGGGCTTTTAATTTTTAAGTCCAAACTAGTCCAAACCCCGGGTACCCGGACGAACCATCCCCACCATGCCATTGCTGTCGCTGCGACTGCTTCCATTGCGACATCGTTGCCACCTACTTCTCTTTCTTCTCCGACTAACAACAACAATTTACATCAGAGAAGAAAAAGAAGAAAGAAAGAAATAATTACTATCTTGCCCTTAAATGAAAATTAAAATAAAATATAAAAAAATATCCTGACACGTGCCGCTTATCTAAACTGTCCACATGAACACATTATATGATCTAGATTGGACATTACATACTATTTGAGGACCAGGTACTACGGGAACTCAACCTTATATATATATATATATATATATATATATATATATATATATATATATATAGGAGAGATCAAATAGTACCCGAGCCTGAAGTAGTATGTAGTACTCAATCTCATCCACTCATCTCATAGAACCTATGGTGGAGATTTTTCAGATTTTTTAAGCCATTTGGCGCTGATTTCGTTACAATAATGGTAGATTAGTAATTTGATTTTTTATGTGATACAAAAAAAAATCATGCATGTTTTAAAACTGAAAACTGTATATGTTTGAACACAAAACTGCATATGTTTGAACATAAAACTGCATACGTGTTAACAAAAAAATGCATGAGATTTATTTCTCCAGAAATTACATGCATATTGTTATACAGAAAACTGCATAATGTTGAACACAAAATACATATGAGATTAATTTCTCTAAATTTATCGATACGTTTAGATCTATTACTTCTAACTTCATAATTCGAAAGAAAACATATGATCAACAATAAAGAAAATAAAGGATTAACAAGATAAATTTTTGTGCATATTGGTGGAGATTTAAATAGAGATATCATGAATGAGAAACCTATAATTTTATTTTTTTAAAGCATGCATGTTTGTGTTTCGTGGCATGCAAGTTTGTGTTTAGTCGTATGCATGTTATTATTTTGTAATATGCATATTTTTGTTAAAAAATATACACGCTTATATTTTTTAGTATGCATGTCTACGTTTTAAAGAATACATGTTGACGTTTTGTGGTATGCATTTTTACGTTTTGAAGCATGCATACTTCATTTTCGATAACAAAACTCCTCATTATCCTTCTTCGTCGTTTTTTCGCTTTTTTCTCCGATTACCATCGAACTTCGCCGTAAACTACTGCCATAACCACCATGTCTCTCAATCCTTCAAAATCCATATCTCATTTTTTTCACAAAATCTCTCAAATTTCTTTTCAAAATCTGTTTTCTTATGTTTCACACCGCTGATGTCGCACCGCCACCGTCGCTGCTATCACACAACCGTCGCTGTTCGTCGTCACCTCCGTCGTTAAGAAATTCGAAGAAGATGAAGAAAATCGGAGGATAGAAGAAGAAGAAGAAGAAGAAGAAGAAGAAGAAGAAGAAGAAGACTAAGTTTTTAATTTTGCCTAATATAACCTGTGAAAATTAAAAAGATAAATAAATGAAAAAAGAATTGCCATGTGTCGGTTTGTGGTGCGGCCACATGTTCAAAATGTATGGTTTAGATTAGGTACTACATATTTGTTGAAATCAAAGGTTATATATATATTTATTATATATATGGTCAAGTTGCCGAAGCTACTTTGACCAAGTTTTGAGTGACGTAACGTTTAATTTTATGAAATTAAGCGGCATAGGATCGATCTACGTTTCGAGTAGATGATCGTAGTATATTCACATTCTCAAATCCGATTTCGGTGGTGAGAAATAATGGATCAAAGTTGGTCTTAAACATGAAGTTATGTGCTTAAGGGGATAAGCATGGATTAATTAATCCTTATCCCATTGATTAATGTACATACATTAATTGTCTATATAAGTGGTTCATTGAACACTTAGTATAATTGTGTGCACAAGTGATGGGATGAAAAAAGCCCTGCAGCATGGCAGGGCAGGGCGAGCCGCCCGCCGGGTTCAGGCCCGCCCGGCGTCCCCGATTCGATTCCGTGGATCGTGGTTTTGGGCTTGTTCGTGGGCTTGTTTCGTGGGCTAGTTTCGTGGCCCGTTGCCCGCATATTTTGGATCAATGTTTGATCGAGCCCAAGATGGAGTTGGTCAGGGGCCCGACTCGTGTGGCCAATCCGTTGGGCTGCTTTGTACGCGAAGAGGCGCCCATATCGTCGAATGAACACGGACGCACGCGTTGTCGATTCATCGTAGCTGTCGATAACGTTCCGACATGATGACTCTGCGAGAAGCGTGGGGCGTTGTCTCCGAAACCGCCGCGTAACCCCTGCACTCGATGGGGGACATAACCCGTAACACCCGACATCAATGCGGTGTTGACTCAACATGCTCTCCCATGAGGGGCGGCGCCTATAAATAGGACATGTCTCCCGGCATTAGTCACCTCGCCAATCGCATTCCGGCATTTAAGCACTCTCTGCATACATAGCTAGTGTCCAGCTACATCGCCGCCTCGTTCGGTTCCGGAGCTCGTTGGTGCGGTCTTGCGCCACCTACGAGGCATTGCCGTTTCATCTTTGGGGATGATCGCGAACCGAGAGCACTACCGGGCGAATCTCGTCTTCTTGGAAGAGGCCTCCTCGACTCGGCATCTGTTACGGTTTTCCAATTTTATTGTATTCGTCATTTCAAATTCCTTATTAGTTTTGATCTCCTACCTTTTGTTTCGAGTTATGTCGCCCGCAAGTTACGTACTATTTTGTACCTTTTTCCAACAATCGCAAGGCGAGATAACACTTGCGAGGAGTTCGGACTCTTAATTAACTTAAAGCGTTGAAACCTAAACCTTTGCTTGGAGATGTCATTGTTCGACCACCGACTACTTAAATAAATCGCTGCTGCCCGCCCGCCGCCGCTGATGCCGCTGCTTTGCTCGCGGCCACGGCACTATGGCTATGGCCATGTTTGGTTTGATGCCTTGGTCGACCATTGGACCCGTTGGGTCGATTGTTGGTTCCACTCTTAGTGGTTCGGCGTTTGGTTCCACTTTAGTGGTTCCTTTGGTTCGACGGCGCACTTTTCGGTGGGTCGATTGTTGGATCCATGGGATCTAACTGCTGGTGGTTCTCATTCGAGTTCCATGTTCAAAGACACTTAGTGGAGTTGGTGGATCCGGTTTGGGATCGATCTCGGCGCTGTTCATACCGCGAGGATGATGCCGCCCGCAGAAGCCGCCAAAGTTTGGAGGATCCGACTTGAGATGGCAGCAAAGATGTTGTTCTACCTCACGGCGTTGGGCCGCCAACTTCTTGGTGGAAGATGAGCCCGCCGTGCAGGGGTCAAGTGACGGACTTTCACGTCCGGCGACATATGACAATGGCGTGACTACCTTTGTAAAATTTTATACTTGGTAGCTTAGAAGATAGCTTGTATAGTGTATATGTTGTTGTAACGACATCCAAATGTATGTGGGATGCGCTAGAAAAGAAATACCGTAGTGATGATGCAGTCTTAAAGAAATTCATTGTAGCGAATATTTGGACTACAAGATGGTCGATTCTCGACCAATCATGGACCAATACAAGAGTTTCAACTCATTGTACACGAGGTTCAAGCGAAGGAACTGCTTGTTCGGCGGCTTTGTCGTCGCTACGATGATTGAAGCTTCTTGTCACGACCGGTTTGGCTACCACCTTACGGACCGTGACTCGGGTTGAGTTAAGTGAATATGAAGCGAATAAGGTTTCCAACTCATTTCATCTGAAGAATTGTAGATGTTCCAAGCGTAAACAAAATCATGATGAATCAAGATGACTTATATATATATGATGGTTTGAGGTTTGACAAAGCGGTAGCTTTACAAAACTTAACATAGTAACAAAAGCGTATGAGTCTCGAGAGCTTGGCGGTGAACAAGCGTGTGAGACATGCGTGTGAAGATGCATTCTCAAGGTGAACAAAAATACTTCATACTTCAAAAGATTCCGCTCAACTCCGCTCTGTTCCATCACGCCTCGACGCACATTTAAAACAAACATGCGGTGAGTACAAATAATGCACCAGTGGACACATGAAAACATTTTTATTTTACGAAATATTGTGCTGCCTACATCACGGTGAGACCGAGGGTTTTGTTTGAAAAGCCTGTGCTTACTAAATACATTTTCATTTCTCAAAACATCGCTGTGAGCATTTCTCATCTGGCATATATTCAGTCGGCATATGAATTAACGCAGGAGGGAGGCCTCCTTCACCCGGACGCCGAGTGACCATGAGCAGTTCGGAGGTGAATCATCGACCGTAACTCGGTTCGGGAAGTGTACACAACCACTAGCTAGGATTCCCTTCACCTCGGCTTAGGATCCGAATTCGTAATACTTTTCCTGTTGCCCAGGCGACCCGAATGGACATATCAAAACATAAAACATTTACGGCGCGACAATATCGTATCTCAAAACTTTGCGAGAAAAAATTACGATAAACTTTTGTAAAATCATTTTCGAAAGCTCGTAAAGGTTTTGGTAAGAAAGCCACCTCGAGGACTTAAGGTTTCTTAAGTCATTAGTTTCTATTCTTGGTTTCCGTTATCCTTGAGTCGAGACCTTATCGATGTAAAAGCGAAATTTTAGCATATCATCATGCTGCGTAAGATTCTTCGATGCATGCGTACTATCCTTCCATTCGTTCTTTTGTTCGAATCGTTCGGTGAGACAACATAGCTTTATAACGTTCTCTGGCGTCGAATAAAATTGCTTGGGACTTATTTTGAGGTTTCCTGTCGATTGATGTTGATTACAATTTTCTTGATTTATAAGGAATATTCTACCTTTTTGGTATATAATGTGCGTTTAATGTACTTACGTAGCGTAAGTTACATTGTTACTAACGTCTTCGTCACATAGATCACGTATTATCGAATTCGTGCCCTTTGACCTTGGTCGACGTTTTTGGTCAACAATTTTGACCAAGTCAACATAGTCAACAATTTTGACTTTGGTCGACAAAAGTCAACATTTGACTTTTTCAATTCTTATGAAATTTATCGTTTTATGTGCAATTCTTGTTCTAAAATTTCCATAAAATTATATTATGTCTAAAACATTATTTTAGATCATTTTATGTAATTACTTTGGTCAAATAAAATCATATACCTTAGAATTATCTTATATGGTTTTAGTTTTCATAATTAAACTAAGTAAACCATTTTAAAAATTTCAATAAATTCACATAACACTTAATCATCCTTAACTATGCTTACTATAACATAATTGTTATTTATTATGAACTATTGAATTTAATTTACCTAAGTCATATTTTGAAACTTTGACTTAGGTCGATTAATTTTATAAATTTGATAAATTCTACAACCATATATTATGAATCTACATCATCAATATGACATGATAATACTTAAATATGGTTTATTCCTTAATATAATATCATATACTATAATTTTGAAATTTATGAACTTAGGTACCAAAGTTTTCCAAAATTCTACATAAATTCATATAAGCATATTTAATACCTAGATTATTATTTCATACTTAAATCAACAATTAAAATCATAATCATCAACATATGACCTTATATATTTTCGGTCCAAATTTTAAATTTAATAGCATGCTTAATTTTATGATATAATTATACTACATGCTTAATAACATCATATAAACATAATATCTAAACATATTAGCATAAGTTATGTGATTTTCGAAAATTTTATGAACACACTAAGCTTATAACATAAATTCTAGCATTATATCTGAAACTTGTAAGAAATCTAACCTTTTAATCGGTATGAAATGATCGTGACGTTTATCGATCTAAGTTTGGACTCTTATACAAGGTGAACACTCTCTCTCTCTCCTATTATTTTGAAACTTTGGTGTGGGATGAAGAAATGAGAGTCTTCTTTGGTATGTTATAGACTTAGGTTAATTATTTTTTATTATTATATGAAAATATCTAATGTCCACTTGTTATAAATCTTATCCTTATCCTTATCAAAAACTTATCATATCAACTTGCGTCCACTTGCTACCTTATCTCTTAGTTAGATACATTGAATCATAGTTTAATTAAAATCAACACCTTATTATATATATATATATGGATCGTACTTATCCATAGCTTAGGATAGATTTTATTTTTTCTTTCATTATACCACTTTATTATATTATATTAATAATTCTGACATAATTATCAAAATTATCACTTTATATAATATATATATCATTTTGAAAACTACTAAATTCTAAACCTAGATTACTTGTTCAAATTGAACACCACCATATCTCCTTTACAGTGGATCCTTATCTATCTTAATAAGATCTTATCTCATCTCTTCGTTTATTAAGACTAGATTTGGTGCATTGAACTTTATAAAATTCTAAGATTTTAGGCCCCTATTCAATGAACCTTGGATTACTTGTTCCACTTGATAACTATGTCCATTATACACCTAATATAGGATAAGATCCAACTCATAGCTTATCCTTAATTATAGGATAATGTTTATCACATAAATCATACTTAAAACCCTAAGATTTCGCCACTTTTAATCACAAGTGCACCTCCACTTGTGCAAGTTGTAATACACCTCATTTTGTCCTTAATGTCATCATAATAATATAATAATTATCATATACCATTAATTAAATAAGAATAAAAATTATTTTGCACTTAGAAAACCCTAATTTTCGATTTTCACTAAGGTATTCCCAAATATTTTATTTCCTTGTATAAAATAGCTACTAAATAATTATGTGACATTTTATATGTCTTAGATAATATATTTAATCATGAAAAGTATTTAAAATAATTTAGATATTAAAAACCACAATTTTGAATTAAATATTTTTGAAAATTATCAAAATATGGTACATCTCATTCTTAAATTTTCTAGCATTATTTAATGATAAATAATGCTCTTATATAATAAAATATTTATAGGATTTTGAATTTTATAAATCGAGATCACTGAGTGAGTTATCGACTCGTCTACTACAAGAAGCGTTTAAAGCGTCTCAAAATTCTTATAGGCAATTATCTTTAAAGCGTCTAAAACAAAGTTTGTTACAACTTTATTTATTCCTATAATAATAGGAATTTTGAAATTAAGCTTATTAGCTTAACAATCTTTGTAAGGCGAATCGCGAATTTATTCGACGTTAGAAAATGCGTTTGAAGGAATATTGAAATTATATTCCTTAATTCACTAAGCTTGATGAATCTCATACAGAAATTATCAATTATGTTTGGTCAAAGTCTAGAGTTGACTAATTAAGATTTTAATTATTGAATTAATAATGCTAATTACGAATTTATTATCGTAATTGATTATTAAAACTACGGGATATTAGACTAGGGTGGAGAGACTTCAAGGTCTACCTTAAGCACAAGCGAAGGATATGACGCAGCTTGAAGACTTGATCTCGAGTCGTGTGAAGAAGCGAGATATAAAGCAAAGGCTTTGTCGAAGGCCGACTGTTGGAGGCGGTCCCTCAACAAGCGTGTTCGTCCCAATGTCCATGACAAAGGCAAAGGAAGGTGGTTGCCCGTAAGTTTGGCGGGGATTATTACAATTGTGGCAACATGGCCACACAGTAGAGGCCGTCGTCGACTGAAGAAGAAGAAGGCTAAGAAAGTTGCCAACATTGTCGAGAAGGACTTGACAAATGGGACAAGGATGACTTGGCTGCTGTGGTGACCGAAGAAGTCGACCACGTCGAGAATCAAGGTGGATGGTTCATCGACCTTGGCGCGACTTGCGCGCGCGTCTGCGCCGAAAAGATCGTTCTCCACCCAACAATTTGTTGAGGAGGAAGCTCAACATGGGAACCAAGTTTCGTCCGAGGTTGCGGAGTTGGTGATGTGGTGCTCAAGATGTCGTCCGGCATTGAGATTACGTTAAAGGATGTCTGCATGTCCGGACATTCGTAAGAATTTAGTGTCGGGCTCGATTCTAGTTAACGGGGGTTTAGACTAGTTTTGAGTCGGACAGTTTATCTTGACTAAGTTTGGGAAGTTCCTTGGTAGGGTTATCTCATGGGGGTCTTTTCAAATTGAATGTAATGGTTGTCGCCGTGTACCCAAGATTGTTATGAATGAAAATGCATCTACTTACTCTTACTTGTTGAGTGCTCGATTTGTGGCATTGTAGATTAGGACATGTTAATCTAAATGCAATAAAAGATTAGTAAATTTAGATTTACTAAAGTTAAATGAAGTTAATACACAAGCGAAATGTGAGGTTTGTGTGGAAGCGAAAATAGCTAAGTTACCGTTTCATTCGGTGAGGCAGACACTAAGCCCTAGAACTTATTCACCTTGATGTGTGTGATTTAAAGTTTGTACAAACTAGAGGTGGTAAAAGTACTTCATCACGTTTATTGATGGTTGTACAAGATATTGTTATCTTTACCTTCTAAGAAGTAAAGGCGAGGCTATTGAAGATTTTAAAACTTGAGCGAAGCCGAGAATCAACTAATTGTCGAATTAAGGCGTTGAGTGATAGAGGGAGAATATGTAGCTCCGTTTGAGGCATTATCAACGAAAGTGGTATAATACATCAAGCGACGACTCATATTCACCTCGGTCTAATAAGCGTTGTTGAGCGTAAAATCGAACACTTAAGGAGATGATGAATGCTTTGTTGATTAGTTCGAGGTTGCCCGAGAACATGTGGGGGAAATTTGTTTGACGACCGACTACATCTTGAACAAGATTCCACTTAAAGTAAGGATGTCACTCCTTACGAGTTGTGGAAAGGAAGAAAGCCATCGTCACAAATATCTCAAAGTGTGGGGTGTTTGGCGAAGGTTGAGGTGCCTCTTCCTAAACAAGTTACAATTGGACCTAAAGCGATCGATTGTATCTTTATTGGGTATGCCTTGAGCAGCGGCGCTATCGTTTCGATCCACAAGTCGAGGTGCGGATATGTTGTGGGGACGGCGAATGAATCAAGGAATGTTATATTCTTTGAAAATGTTTATCCACTGTAAAGACGAGGATAAAAGTGAAGCGATTCTAGCAATAGAGGCGATGGTGAAGCTTCGAGTTCTAAATCTTTGGAGGAAGAACCGATATCGCATAGCGATCGAGTGCGATCCGGAGGGTCGGAGCAAGGCGAGGTAGTGAAGTCGAGCGCGAAAGTTTTGGTCGACTATATTGCGTTCATGTTGGACGAAGAACCAACTTCGATCAAAGTAGCCTATGCTCGGCGAGACGGAATGCTTTGGCGAGAGGCATTCAAAGCGAGATTGATTCCATTACGCAAAACCACACTTGGGTCTTGGTTGATTTGCGGAAGGTTGTAAGCCTTAGGATGCAAATGGATCCTTAAAAGAAATACAAGGCGAGATGGATCAATTGAAAAGTATAAGGCCCGTTTGGTTGTCGAAGGTTTAAACAAAGAGAGGATATGATTTCTTTGATACATATTCACTTGTGGCGAGGATTACGTCTATTAGGGTGCTTCTCGCAATTCTTGCTTTGCACAATCTTGAGATTCTTCAAATGGACGTTAAGGCTGCGTTTTGAATAGTGACCTTGAGGATGAGGTATATATAGAGCAACCAGAAGGGTTTGTTGTACACAGTCGAGAGGCGAAGGTATGCAAACTCGTGAAGTCTCTATATGGTTTGAAACAAGCGCCGTTGCAATGGCACTTGAAATTTGACAATGTAATGTTGGCAAATGGTTTCAAGATCAGCGAGTGTGACAAATGTGTCTACGTTAAGAACACTAATAATGGTTATGTTATAGTGTGTACGTATGTAGATGACATGTTGATCATGGGTAGTAATACTCAAGTCATTAATGACAAAGCGCATGTTAAATAGAAATTTTGACATGAAGGACATGGGTTTAGGCGATGTGATTCTTGGAATCAAGATTCTAAGAAGATCGAGACGGAATTGTCTTGACACAATCTCACTACGTTGAGAAAGTGCTTAAGAAATTTAATCGTTTGATAGTTTGCTGCTAAGACCCCATTGGAGCTCAATGTTCATGAGTAAGAACATGGGTGAACTTTGTTGGGCAAGAAGACTATCTAAGGTCATCGGGTGTTTGATGTATCTTACAAATTGCACCCGGCCCGACATAGCTTGCGTCGTGAACAAATTGAGTCGTTACGAGCAATCGAGCAAGGAGCATTGGAAGGCTTTAGTGAGGTTTTGAGGTACTTGAAGTATACTCAAAATCATGGGCTGCATTTTACGAGATATCCCCGATACTTGAAGGGTGCTTGTGATGCCAAGTGGATATCGACACGAAGATTCACTTTCTACAAGTGGAGTGCGTGTTCACGATTGGGAGAGTCTTGTTTCTTGGAGATCCACGAAGCAGGCGTGTATAGCCCGATCCACCATGGAATCGTAATTCATAGCTTTGGATAAAGCGGTGAGGAAGCCGAGTGGCTCAGTAATTTTTGGAAGACATTCCATGTTGGTCAAACACATGCCACGGTGATGATTCTTTGTGATAGCGGCGGCTATTGGAAGGTGAAAAGTGGTTTGTATAATGGTAAGTCTCGACATATCGTCGGCGACATAATCTGGTGAGGCATTTGATCTCAGTGGGGTTATATCGATTGACTATGTCAAGTCGATAGATAATCTGGCGGATCCGTTAACCAAAGGGTTGAATCGGGATCAAATGATCAAGTTCTTTAGAGGAATGGGATTAAAATCCACATCTTAAGAACAATCATAGTGGTAACTTGACCATGATGTTGGAGATCCCGATAACTTGGTTGATGGGAGAACTAAGCTATAGGAGTTCGTGTGTAAACACTCGAGTTAGTCTGTTCCTAAAGCACACAGTGTTAGAAAACTTGTCTAGTGGTGAGGTTGAGTCGTTGACTCTTAATGATTCCTAAGATACCTCGAGGAGGTTGAGTATGACAAGATACTCGGTAAAGAATCACCTATGTAAGTGCGAAGTGGGGCGCTTCAAACAAAACACTTATGAATCCAAAGTGGATGTCCATGGCGAAATGGAATCAAGCGTGAGAGCGGATGAGGTTGAGATGTTAAAGTGTTAATACCATTGTCTCGATTGCGTTGTGGGAGAATAGTTCGAGCATCGTGTCCACTAATCCTTTGTGTACTCGATGGTACTAACTATGGAAGGTTGAGGCCATAAACCACTGTCCAAATATTTTAACATTTCTTGAGGGCGGTGTGTCTGCATACATGCATATGGCTATTTCCACTCATGTGGGGATTGTTGAAATCAAAGGTTATATATATATATTTATTATATATGTGGTCGAGTTGTCCGGGAAGCTACTTTGACCAAGTTTTTGAGTGACGTAACGTTTAATTTTATGAAATTAAGCGGCATAGGATCGATCTCGTTTGAGTAGATGATGGTAGTATATTCACATTCTCAAATCCGATTTCCGGTGGTGAAATAATGGATCAAAGTTGGTCACTTAAACATGAAGTTATGTGCTTAAGGGGATAAGCATGGATTAATTAATCCTTATCCCACATTGATTAATGTACATACATTAATTGTCTATATAAGTGGTTCGTTGAACACTTAGTATAATTGTGCACAAGTGATGGGATGAAAAAAGTCCACACGCATGGGCGGGCGGTCGGGCCGGCCCGCCCGGTCCGGTCAGGTCGGTCGGGTCGGTCCGGCCGGCCCGGCCCGGCCCGATTCGGTTCCGTGGATCGTGGTTTTGGGCTTGTTCGTGGGCTTGTTTCGTGGGCTAGTTTAGTGGTCCATTGCTTGCATATTTTGGATCAATGTTTGATCGAGCCCAAAGATGGAGTTGGTCGGGCCCGACTCGTGTGGCCCAATCCGTTGGGCTGCTTGTGCATGAAGAGGCGTCCATATCGTCGAATGAACACGGGGCGCACGCGCGTTGTCCGATTCATCGTGGCGTCGATAACGTTCGACATGATGACTCTGCGGGAAGCGTGGGGCGTTGTCTCGAAACCGCCGCGTAACCCCTACGCACTCAATGGGGGACATAACCCGTAACACCCGACATCAATGCGGTGTTGACTCAATATCTTTCCCGTGAGGGGCGGCGCCTATAAATAGGACATGTCTCTACGGCATTAGTCACCCTCGCTAATCGCATTCCGGCATTTCAAAGCACTCTCTGCATACATAGCTAGTGTCAAGCTCTGTCTCGCCTCGTTCGGTTCGCGGAGCTCGTTGGGTGCGGTCTTTGCCACCTCTGAGACAGCTGCCGTTTCATCTTTGGGGACGATCGCTGAGCAGAGAGCACTGGGGTGTATCTCGTCTTGTGGAAGAGGCCTCCTCGACTCGGCATCTGTTTACGGTTTTCAATTTTATTGTATTCGTCATTTCAAATTCCTTATTAGTTTTGATCTCCTACCTTTCATTTGAGTTGTGTCGCCGTGAGTTACATACTATTTTGTACCTTTTTCCAACAATATTATCGGGGATAAGAGTCTTATGAACCCAATCATATAATATATATATATATATATATATATATATATATATATATATGTTATCTTGCATATGTACATTAGCTTTTTATATGGTATACATGTATTGTCATTATGTATAGATAGAAGTAAAAAATTCTTTTCGGCGATTTTGATCAATCATCGAACTTCCGTTGTTAACATTTGGAGTGAATAGTAAAAATGGATTGAATTTAACGTCAGCGATTGTTGGTATCCAAAAAGTTAATTGTCGATTTTAACACGATTTTTTGCTGAATTTGCAATAACAATTTAATTTTTTAAACGTTGTAATAACAACATAAAGGTTTAATCCATTTTTTTCCGCCTAGTGGCATCTTGCGTGTTCGACATAAAGACCACATGAATGCCATGTTCCAATTCAAGATCACAAAATTATGCTGCATGCAGTGGATCATGTATGGTCAAGAATTAATTTACCAAAATATGAGCCATGCTGGCAATATTAATGGTTGTGATACAATATTAATTTCAATGTCCTTCTACCCCTTATTAAAACTAAATTATTCATACTTTCTACTATTAAAATCATACAAGCCATAGAGCTTGTGATTTGTGAACTTTATAAATCTTGCACAATACGCTTTTTTATTAAATCATTACATGATTTTGGTAGTGATGCAAATGTCAAGTATCGCAATTAGTAAAGTATCTCCGCGTAGAAGCAAAATCATAAATTTATATAGTTTTGTGGAAATGTGGATATATGTTGCTGCTTCTGTCACTACAAGAAATTCATCAAATAACGACAGACTTTACGACTGATTGTTGTCCGTCTTAATACATTGATGGATCAGTGACGAATTAATCTAGCACGAATAGTGGGCATAAAAGCAATTATGGACTTAACGACGGACTTGAGACCGCAATCGGCTCGCCGATAAAAAAATCAGAATTAAATACAGATTTTTCGTAGTTGGGATTTGCGACGGACTGTGTCTGTCTTTAAATTTTATTTGGGATTTATGACAGATAGTGTCCATCTTTAATTTTTTTAATTCAGTCGTGCGACAGACATTGTCCGTAGCTATGTTAATTTTCAAAATAACATATGTTTCTCTCTTTATCTTGCAATTTTCGATTATTGTCTCAAATTATAGAAAATGGAAAAAAAGAAAAAAGGGAACGAATGTGTGCGTTGTGAATCCTAACCCCCAAATCTACTGCCTTTCCTCCTCGTCCGCATAATCGCCAACCGTTACCATCACCGACCATCTCCTCAATTCCGTCGCACATAATGTTTCACGAATTTCTTAATTTAGCGACAGAAATATCGTCGCAAATCGCTTGTTTTTTTTGTAGTGTGTGGTGTCCAATATTTTGTTCTTTAATCTCATAATACCTATAAAACAATGTACGCGTGGATATATATATGTTTATATTTGTATACATATAAACACATGATCGGAAACATTTATAGTATAATTGTCATAGTCTATTTTAGTCGGAGCATGGTGTTTTCTGCAATGTATATGCTGTCCCGAGTCACATTAATTACTACCTTATTCTTTGTTTTAATGATACCTGCAAATTTACCCAAGTTCTCAAAAGAATTATAGTTTTATAACCTAACATTTCAAATGTATTCTTTTATATCCAAGATTTTATTTTATAAACAACTATACTAATGATATAACCATATGATAAATCTAGTATGCGAGATTTGTGAAAGCGATAAAGAACAAGAGACTTTTACGTGGTTCGATCAAGAATAAGATCTCGTCCACGGAGGAGATGATCCTCAAGATGTTTACTATAATTCGATTCTGACAAGTATCTCGAAAGGGCTCTAGTATTGATAATTTGCTAACCCTTTTACCTTGATCTAACTCCTATTTATACCAAGCGTAAACCTTGCCACGAATCCCTTGATTGGCGGGCCATCATTCTCCTATAATGACCATGATCTCCACCATTATTACCCATGATTACTACCGTTACCTCATTACCGTTACCCATAATTAGGGTTTGGGAATCGTCATTTAAGCGTGTAGGTAGAGGCGACATTAGGTTAGGCCCGGCTCGTTTGGGGAACTGTTTGTTGGGCCATATCCTGTTGTTGGGCACGAGAGGTTGGGCCATATCCTATCATAGCCCACGAAAAGTCGAGAATAGCCTTGGGGTGAGCGGAGAATGTGCTTTGCGAGGTGGGATATTGCTTGGTTGAAGTTTCGTTGAAGGTTTGTCTTTGTTGTATGACACGGAATACCTGGCGGTTCAAGGTGTAAATGTCAGGCCTGAAATACTTACGCTAATCCGGGGTGGACATGTTCGACTGAACATACTTGTTGGTCGAGGTGGACATGGGGCGCTGACCGTGCCCAAACTCAAAATCATTAGGTGAAGTCGAGATCCGATGTCGGGAGGAGGTCGGTCGACTGAAATACTACGGTATTTTAGGACATGGGCGTAGTCAGATGTCGAACTTCGTAGTAATCATCACGTGATCGGTGCATTTTCCGAGAGTCGTCATCAGCGGTAGTTGAGCGCCGAAAAGTGTGTGTGCGTCGGTCACACGTCAACCGTAAATAGGCACGTGTAATAAATGAAGCGGCAGATTTTGAGCCATTTATCCTATAAATAGGTCTAAAAGAGCAAGCTGTTCATTTCTCCTTGACGTTTGAATCCGGAGAGTATAACCTTAGAAATCCCAATTCCTCTTTCATACTTTGTTGAAGAAATCGAAATCCGCTCGAGGAAAAAGTAAGTATGTATTCTTCACCTTCTCATTCCTCTTCTCGCTCGATAACTCTGGTTCGGCTTGGTTACGGCCGTCGAGATCGATATAAGGGATTATATATGCATGTAACGATCTAGGTAAATCCATAGGACTTAGTTCTAGGGTTTCACGATGTCTTCGGTATGGGATGGCCTCGTGATTGGTGGGCGAAATCAACTTTGGCGATAGAGGGCTACGGTGATCATCGAAATACCACGTCGGAGGATGCATGGTGGTGCTTGCGAAAACCAGCGATAGAGGCGATGGCCCTCCGGAGGATTTATCACCATTTTGTAGATAGCTTAATAATTGGGCTTAGATTTCCTTTTGCCCCATTTTCCTTAGCTTTCAGAGTATTTTCAGATCCTATATGCCAGTGACCTCAATTCTATTAGGTCGGTGGTGGGGTTAGGGTTGGCTGTTATGGCATAGGCGGGGTTCTCTTCGAAGTCTTGATCGTTTTTAGCATCAAGTCTATAGGGAGTATATTACTGTCACCTCGTCGAAGTTTAAATTGCTTCCCATGAAGGTATCCCTGGTAAAATAGATCTTCTTTTGCGGGTGAGGGGTATCAGGTATGAGTGGGACCTCGGGCGATAAGGGCGTGAAAATTAATCCCACAGGCCTATGGAGAAGGCTGTTGAGCGATATGGGTGAGATCTGTCGATCAACTATCTTGAGGATGACTTGGGCGATCTTTGGTTTGAGTGTACATAGGTCGAAGCTCGATGTCGAGTGCGATTTGGGTGAGGGCAACCTTCTTATCTTTATTTCCCTCGTCGATTTTGTGGTGTTAATGAAATTCTCATGTTGAATGCGGTGAAAGGTGGGCACCGGAGAAGTTAATGTGCCGATCTCGCGCGCCCGCCTCCCTACGGCGAAGGGGAGCCGAGGAAGAAGGCGAGACAAGCGAGTCCACTGACGCCCGTGGTGGTGGGCGCCACGAAAGATTTGATGGCCGGTCCTCGGGCGACCTCGGGCCGACGCGCGGAGATCGAGGTCCATGGCGACCCGACCAGTGCCGGCTTCGGCATTTCCTTATCCTTCCCAAAGGTATAAGTCGCTACCTTCTCCTTGTAAGTTTGTTGTTACTTGTTGCTAATTGTTCCATATTCGGATCGGCCTCGATGGCGGTGAGATGCCGCATGGCGGGACTTATCGTTGAGCGCGCCGCAATATGAGGCCATGGAGAAGGCTAGCCACTGCGAGACGGCCCGAGGGCGCGGCGAATCCGCTAGATCTACCAGGCGGACGCCGAACTTCTAAAGCGAGGTGAAGGGCAGTGGCAAAGATCGCTGCGGAGGTGCCCTCAAGAAGGACGGATCTTGCAGTGGCCGTGCAGGCGGGCGCCCAAGAGGGAGGCGAGTGAGAGAGGAGGGCAGTGAGACAAGCGCCTGTTGCGAGGCGAGGACTATCTTGAGGGCCTTCGCCCGGCCGAGCTTATCAGTCGGAGAGTTTTCCTCTTTCATCTCCGACTGGCTTTGTGATGAGGCCGCGGTGATTTGTGCCCACCTAGAAGTTGGCGGTGAGACCAGTTTTGACAAGGCCCAACACGGTTGGGTTGAGGTCGACCACACGGAGGTATCTGAAGTGCAGCTCGCATAATGTTTGGGCGACCTCCTTTCCGTGGTGGATGCCTTGGCATCTTCGCCTCGCTCGGCGGCGGAGGCCGTAACTCGGTCAAGGAAGATGAAGACTTGGAGCTTCAAGCATTCCTTGGCGAGTTGAGGCAGCTCGGCGGCGAGTCAGCTCGGACATTCGTTAGGAGATCGGCTACCGGCGGAGGAGCGGCGAGCGGCGCGGAGGAGGTCGGAGAGTCGGCAATGAGCACGAGGTCGGTGGACCTAATGTAATAGGCGATTTTTGGGGTCGATAGGACCACGAGTGGTCAAACTTCCATTTTGAATAATAGAAATATTTTGTTAAAATGCGCATGTATTGTCTTATTTCTAGCATTCTTCACCTCAATACTTGATTTGGATCATGAGCGCTAACAAAAGCGAAAGAAGTCAGGGTGCTCTAGCGAGAAGGATGAAGAGGTGACACTGCTGGAGGTCGGTCTGCCGGTGACACAGTGTTAGCCGACATGGATGTCATTTCGGCATCGTCGGCTGGCGAAACAAAAGTTGCATGAAGGTGGCTGCGTGGTGGCTCGCCTCTTCTTTGAAAATGAGGCGTTAAGTTAAGGATTACACGTCTCGAAGTCGGTGATTTATCTGCGAGATGTGATCCACGGACGGCGATGCATTGCGAGAGCGACAGGCGACAGACAGGCGGCTCGGATCTCGGAAGAGCATGAAAGTGCGAAAGGTTATCCGCGGATGGGAACTACTATATCTGGCCGGCGATCGAGTTCGAGCTTGTTGGCGGAGGGCATGGTATTGAGGATGAGGAGGTCCCGATAGCAAGAATTTTAAAAGCGCCTCGACTACGTCACGAAATACATGCGGATGTGAGATGGTTATAAGCGAAGCATGCCCCGCCTCGTCGCGCGTCTCGATGGCAACGCGATCCCGTAATTGAAGAGCACGAAGAGGAGGCGGCTACGCTGATCACGCCGAAGTGCTCCGTCAAATGGGTCCATCGGCGGTGGGCGTATAGAAGGCGGCTCGGCGGTTCGGAGGAGGGGCGGACTACAAATCGGCGTGGAAGGGCTGAGCTGGGGACAAGGGCATAGTCACGATCCGGCGTCGAGTTCACGGGTCGGTGTGGCCTCGGGTGCGGATTAATTCCCAGGCGGAATCCGCCCGCGTCGGTCGGACTACTCCGGGCGAGGCGGTGGTGCCGTCCTCGTGGGTGGGTGGAAGGCACGAGTTCATTCGGGTATCCATCGCCGACACAGGGTTTCGTTGAAATTATCTCGGCGGTGAGTCTCGGCGGTGGAGCCGAAACTGAATGAGCGTACATAGTGTGGGACTTTGTATGTAGGTATAAATGTATTTAGACTACGTTGAAGTGTCGTTTTCCTCTTGAGAGGTATAAGCGTAGCAGGACTTCGTTTGGTTGTAAATGTATTTATCTTGTATACTTAGTCATAATTTGATGAGATCGATTTTGGATGTCTTATACATGTAGATTTTTCAACTTAATGAGTAATCTGTATGCATGCGTATAGACTTTCAAACTTAGTGAGTAGTGCATGTCGTTGCCTTTGAGATGTTCAATTCAATGAGTAATCTCACGAGCTGTTGCGCTTAGTGAGTACCTACAGTGGGTTTTCATCTTCGTGAGGCGTCCGCCGTGAAGGTTCAATGCGGTATATCGAATAGATGTTCGCATCACGAATAAAATGAAGCGAAATGAAATATTCATTAGAAAATAAATATTTTATTCAACAAATATATGACATCGCGCTTGACAAAATGAGTAAGGAGGCTAACATAAGGCGATCGAAATCAAAACTATGTAAATACCTCGCTTAAATGAGAAATATGCGGAGTTAGGGGATAAGCGCCTTTGGATAAGTGAGATAGCTTGTAAGCCCCTTACCAAGGTTCTCGTGAACACGGTATGGGCCTTCCATGTTGGATCGACTTGTTAGGCTTTCGACTCTCTTGGCTTCATTATTTAAGTAGGACGAGTCGCCTACTTGGAGCGGAGGTTTTGACCCTTTTGTTGTAGTACAGTGCGACTGGGTTTTATACTTGGCCGTTTATGAAGGCTGGCTCGCGCTTCTCTTGAGGCGTCGAGGTTTGCTCATGGTCTTCCTCGTTCCGGCTTTGATCGAAGTGAAGAGTGCAGGCTTGGCGCCGATCTCGGCCGGTATGGCAGCCTCGGTACCGTAGACCCGGTGAAGGGTTTCCGTGCGGCGTCGAGATGTGGTCTGTGGGACGAGAGGACTTGAGGAGATTTTCAGCCCGATCGCTTTAGCTCGATCCAACCTCTTCTTTAATCCTTATGCGATCGTGCGGTTGGTGACCTCGGTGCGGCCATTCGCTTGTGGGTGTGCGACGAGGTGAAGCGTTGATCGATCTGAAGTTCTTCGCCACTCCTTGAAGTTTTATCTACGAATTGGGTGCCGTTGTCAGAGACGGAACATGCGGTATGCGAGCGGCGGACTATGTTTTCCACGAAGTCGAATTCTCCTGCTTGTGGCTCGATAGTGGTTCGGCCTCGACCCATTTGTGAAGTAGTCTATGGCTCGACTAAGTATCGGCGACACGGTGCTCGGTCGAGCGGACCAACAATGTCGATCCCCGCTGCATGAAAGGCCGTGGACTCTGCGGTGCTTAGATCGATCGGCGGCTTTTGGCCGTGGGTGAATCGGCACTTTGGGCACTTTTGTGAGCTCGGCGAATCTTGCGGTGGGCGATAATATCCCGACCTCGGCGTCTTCTTTGAGAGCTCGCGACCCGATGTGGCTTCCAAGACCACCGGTGAATTTCATTGAGCACGTAATCGAACCTTACGGCGAGAGCACCTCGGGAGGGTTGAAGGTAAGACTTTCGGTGAAACACCCTCGTGCATGAGATATACGGGATTTCGCCATCGTCTTCTTGGCCTCGATCGATCACGAGGTAGTGTGCCGCTTCGGATATCTTTTAGGGTGTCGTCCGGTTCGGTTCGACCTCTAAGATAGCAGCGATATGAGCGCCTCAATGCTTACGGAATGAACTTCCTCTCTTGGCGGTTGCGATGGCGAAGCCAATTTACTAAGGATGTCGGCTGGTTGTTTTCCCTCGTGGGATTTGATTATCTTGAAGTATCGAATGAGGCCGACTGTCATTTTGCCTTCTCAAGTCTTGCTTCATTCGATCTTCCTTAGCCTCGTATGTGCCTAATACGATTTACCACGACACAGGAATCTCCAAATATCTGGACTTTGTCACTTTCAATTCCTTTGCGGTAGTCGAGATCAATGCTTCGTATTCCACCCGTTGTTGGTGGTCGGGAAGGTAAACGCGGGCGTATGTCACTTCTTGCTTATACGGGCGAGGAGGAGGATGCTGCTCCGCTACCCGTCTTGCATGAGGCACCGTCCACATACATCGCCAACAATCAGCGGGTGATGCAAGACGGAGTTCCTCCATTGTGAGGCGGGAGTGATCTCGTTAGTAGTCTCGGTGAATTTGACCTCCACGGAAATCTGCAAGGGCACGCCCTTTTATAGCCGACACAGGGGGTATGAGATGTCGTGTTCGCCTAGCTCAATGCCCGCTTGGCTATCGTCCGGATGACTCCGGTTTGATAAAACTTGTCTTAGAGGTAAGTCGTTAGTACTGGTGAATGAGCTTGAAAGTAAGGCGGGCGTCGTTTGGCGTTCACTAAGGCGAGCTACCTTCTCGAGGTTGGTGTACCTCGTCTCCGGTCCTTTGAGAGCTCGGCTAATGAAGTAGATGGGGAGTTGCCGTTCCGTCTCATCTCGCGCGATGCAGACACTAATTGCCTCGTCAGGGGTGGCGGATATAACGATAGAGTTTCACCTTGCTTTGGGCGGATAGTGTCGGCGGTCGGAAGATATTCCTTCGGTGTGTGAAGGCGACCTTATGTTCTTCTGCCGAGTGAAATCTGGAGCTCTCCTCGGGATCTTGAAGAGGAAGGCTGCTTCTCGGGCTCGAGATAGGAATCGGTGAGGCGGCGGGCATCCGGTGAGTTGTGTATTTCACGGATGGTTTTGGGATCTGCATATAGAAACCTTTGTTTTCACCTTGGTAGGATTGGCTTTCGGGCCTTCTTGAGAAACCAGCACCCAGAAATTTACCCGTTCTTACCACGAATGTGCATACGGGATTAAGCTTGAGGTTGGCCGACGAGGTGAAGAATAGTTTGAGGTCGATGGCGCGACTTTAAGCTTTGCTTTTGACTACTATATCATCGACATAGACCTCAACAATTTCTCCTATGTGATTCTTGAAGATCGCGTCCACCATTCTTTGGTAGGTAGCTCAGCGTTTTCGGACCGAAGGCATCTTTCGGTGGCAAAACTGAAAGTCGATAATGAGCAGCTGTTTTGGGCGTCTTCGGGCTCGTCAAGACTTGGTGGTATCCCTTGTATAAATCCGAGCGAAGACCTCATGCCGACCAATGCTTCCACCTTCTTGTCGATGTCGGGAGGGTAGCTGATCCTTTAGGCGGTGTTTATTGAGGTCGTATAGTCGACACACATCGCCGTCCCTCACGGCTTTCGAACTACAGCAGGATTAGCCATCCAAGTTGGGTATTAACCTCGTCTGATTTTAGCCTCACGGGTTGGGTTACCTCATCTCTTATGACTGGCTTAGCTCATGGCAAAACTTCTTTTCTTACGCGAGGCTGGTTTAGTGGCGGATCGATGTTAAGGCGATGAGTTATGAGCTCGAGGCGAGACCCGGTCGTATCAATGGAGACCATGAAAATACATCTCTATATTCCTTAGAGTTGCATGACTGTTGGCGAATATTGGTGAACCTTGGGTACCAATCTTGACAACTTTGGAAGGGTCGTAAATCGTATAGTGAAGATTCTCGGTCGGATCATCCGGTGGCAACCGGAGGGTTCTGTAATTGCTAGGCTGAGGTAAGGCCGCGTCTTGGAGTTGAGACTCGTAGGCATTCTTTAGGCTCTTTGTTTGGTCACCCAGATGCTTAACTCTCCCACGGGGTGGGTATCTTAATGGTGAGGTGGTACGAGGCGAGATGGCTCTGGTTGCATCTGACCAATCTCTTCCGGAGATAATGTTGTATGGAGAGGAGCTCGGACCGGGAAAAATTGAATAGCTTTGGTGGCCAGACACGGGAGCGCGCCTACGGTGACGGAAGGTAATGACTCGCCGGGTTGAACCGCCTCTTGAGTAAAGCTCCATGGCCCGGGAAGGTGCGGGGTGTACACAATTCCTCAGACATCAAGTTTATCAGCGACTACGGAATATGATGCTAACGGAGGCTCCGATGTCGATGTAGACCGATGTACATTCTTGTTACCCACACGGCTTGTATTGTAATGGCATCACGGTGGGGCATGATCTTAAATCTTGGGTCGTCTTTGGAGAAACGATATTTTCTCCATCTCGGGCCGCTTGTTTTCGGCTCTTGAGGTCGACCTCAGAGCTTCATTTCTAGCGGCGACCTCGTCGTACCAGCTGACAACCGGTTATAGCGTAAACACTGCTCCATTGTATTGGGACCTTCGTCCTCGTCATCTTGGTCGGGTTGCCGTTGAGGTCGGTCCTGATTGTTACCACCTCCATTTTCCCTCTGCGCTTTTTATTACCCGGCCCGGTCGGCGGTGTACTTCTTCAGCGCTTCGCTTTCCTGAGCTCGTCAATCGTGAGCGAGGACTTGCAATCTTACGTATCGTGACCGTACCCTTGGTGGTAGTCCTGATACTTTCCGTTGACTTTTTGGATCCTCGCTTTCATGAGGAGGTTTTGAAAAACTCGGTGTGAAGCTCAAATATTTCATACGGATTTGAATAGAGGCGATCGTTATTCTGGGGTTTGGCGGGTCGACCTTGATTCTCTTGGTCCTTCTTTATTCTTTCGAGCGTGCTTGACGTTCGGCACCTCGGCCCGATCCTCCGGCTTTCTTCTCTCGATCATTGCTCGTCGGATCTCTCTCTTCGGTCCGACTCGTCCCTTTGACAAAGTTGTCGACGGGGTCAGGCGACTAAATTGTCTTTGGCATTCACGGGTGATCTCTTTATTGAGCTCGGGTCGGATCCGTTCTTGAATCGTTGATGATGTGAGATCGTTACTCTCATCTATTTTAAGGATTCCATGATGAATCTGAGGCGAAATTCGACATTGTTTCGTCCGTGCTTGGCGGATTATAGCGGATCGGACGAAGGTTGTTGGTGGCATCTTACGGTAGCGCCATTTGAGCGATCCGTGAGGTCTTTGAAGCAATGGATGTTGTTACGGCGGCGAGGTGAACCAACGTCGGCGTTGGAGATTAACACTCGGGAAAGACCTTACACGTATAAATCTTCCATCCTTGGTTTGCCATATTGGTGGTATAGGCGAATAGGAAGTCGAAGGATCTCCAGGCCATCGTATGCGACAATATTGGGCCGGTATCGGCGTGGCGGTGTATCGAGTCTCCTTGAAAAACCATACAAGTCAGGATGATACATGGTATTTTTTTTTTATATTATAGTTAAGTAAATGGTACAGATTAATTTTGATTGGTACGGTCGATTTAATTAGTGGTTCATAACTGAAAGAATACGATCGTGTAAATTGAACAAAATTGAGTTAAAAATGATATTTCCGGAAACTTGGACAAAGATGAATTTTTGATTTTTGATTCACTTTTTAGATACTAATTTTGATTCACCTCCCTAGTTTTAGTAACTTTTAATTCCTCGTATTAAACTAACATACAATATGTAGTTACCTATGGGCTACAATTAAGATGTTTAGTGTTAATTTTGTTAAGAAGATAGCATGCTTGCACAAATGTGATGGAAAAAGGGATGGGAGCATGTAATAAAAATTAAAAATACATACTACGTTGTTTCCTATGTATACAGCACACTTGTCTCCTAAGTCCTAATACTAACCCATCGGGCTGCAAACTTATACCACTTCATTACTCATATGTTTTCTTATTCAATCATCATTTCAACACAAAACTCCTATGTGGACGTTCGCAAATTCATATGTGGACGTCCACAACAGATATTCAAAGTGTTAATTTTTTTTAAAAAAATATCATTTATTTTTATCTTATGATTAAAAAATGTTTTCTTTATATTAAAAAGAAATATCATTTATATTGAAAAAATGTTAGTATTTATACGTGCAGATGTTCGCATGCGACCACCTTTTCTATTTCTTTTTTTACACAGGTATTTAATCACGTCTGGATTCTTAAAATTTACCCATATAAAATTGAACAGTCTGCTGCGATTTTAATTTTTAATGCGCATGCACACGGTGCCCATCTCACACTGTCCGTTTTCTACTTAAGGTTATTATTTATTTATTTTTTAACTAGATGAAAAAGGTGTTAATCTTTAAACATAATCCCAATGCTCAAATTTCTAATTGGAGGTAGCAGAAATGGCAGAAGCTTTCTCTCTTACGAATTCGCGTGCCGAAAATCCCATTTCGAAATATAATTGTGAAACACTGAAAACTTGTATATCGATTTGTAATTTATTAGTATTTGTACATTTTATATTATGACCATATAATGATTTTTTTAGTTAAAGGACAGAAGAGCAATGGGGATGGAATGACAGGACAAAAACTCCTGTGAGCGCGCACTCACCATGCGCGCTCACATAATAGCTGCTTTAATATAGTATTAATTAAATAATTAAGGATAATTTAGTTTATTAATTAGGATGTATTAATTATCAATTATAATTATTATTTTTAGTAAAAATTTATTATTTTCAATTAGGTTTTATTAATTCAAAATTGATATTTATTAATTCACAATTAAAGTTTACTAATTCTAATTAGGATTTATTAATTTCAATTAGGGTTTATTAATTCAAATCAGGGTTTACTAATTTTAGTTAAGGTTTATTAATTCATAATTAGAGTTTATTAATTTATAATTAGGGTTTATTAATTCAAAGTTATGATTTATTATTCACAATTAGGGTTTATTATTTTCAATTAGGATTTATTAATTCAAAATTAGGGTTTATTATTCAAAATTAGGGTTTATTAATTCACTATTAGGGTTTATTAATTCACAATTAGAGTTTATTAATTTAAAATTAAGATATATTAATTCAAAATTATTATTTATTAATTTATAATTAAAGTTTATTAAACTAATTAATTTTAATTAGAAATAATTAAATTAAATTAGTTAATTACTTAGTATTAGTTAATTAGCATTAATTAATCAATTGATTAGGGGTGGACTCACTGCGCGCGCATAGGAGACCACCCCGAATGACAGACCTCTCCCTTTTATATAATGATTCATTTATTTTTATATATTACGTAGTTAAGATTGAATAACCAATATTAAAATCTCCATCATAATTAAATATGGTATTTGAAGAATTTCATCAATTAAATCCGGCCTTCACAATGTGCAGCAGTTCAGTGGGAAAATATGCCTGAAAATGAAGAACACCAGATCTTGGGTATTTGTAGTAAATTAGAACGTATTTCCCCATAAAATCAAATCGACGTACTATAGTGGGATAAAAATGTACATTTGATTTATAAGGCTTGATGATCCGTCACTATCATTCTTTCCCTATTTTATCATCAAACGAGACTGTGGTTTTCAATATAATAATTAATTTGTGAATTTTGTCCTCTTGAGTGTTGCTATCAAATTAATAAAAAAAAATGAATATCTCGTTGAGTTAATTGTGATATACCGTATGCGGTGATGCACTATTGAGATTAGTCACTTCCATTATACAATTAATGATTAAATTCATTACTACAATTAATGATGATAAATTTCGTTAGGAAATCATCTTTTCGATCTTTGAATTAGATGAACCACAAAGTGTGAATCAGTGATCGATCGAGTAGAATTTCTCTCTCTCTCTCTGAGTTGAGTTTTCGATTCAAGTTGAACTCGAATGCGAGTTGAGTTCGACTCGATTACGATTCAAGTTGAGTTCGACTCGACTCGATTCCAAGTTGAGTTCGACTCGACTACGATCTGAAGTTGAGTTTGACTACGATACAAAGTCTTCTCTCATAAGGATTCTTTTAGATATCATCCGAGATCTTCTCGTCTCCAATTGCGATTAGAGTTATAGTTGGTCGAGGAGTCCTCTTGGGCCGAACTCACGTGGGCCGAGCTTAATGTCGGGGCCCATTTATATTGGGCGATCTTGGGCCAGTAGTTGGGCGTATCCTATCATATCCCTCCCAAAAGGCGTAGAAGTGAGGTCGTGATGGGGGAGCGATGGTTGGCGTCGCGCCGCGGGTCGTGATCTGGCGGTGGGCGCGTCTGATCTGCCGAAGTTGAATGTCGCTTGGCTTCGCCCTGCCGAGGCGTTCGTGAAGTCGTATGTCGGCCAGCTTTGCACGTAGAGGCGTCTGCCGAGGTCATGTCTTCTTTGTTTGTATATCTTGCCGGTGCTTTCTTTGAAGTCTTGGTGCTCGACTTCACTTTGACGGTGTTATGCCGAGTCTTTTGTCGGCTTCACCGACGGCGTTATGCCGAGATCTTTGGTAGCTTTCACTGTCGGCGTTATGCCGAGGTCTGGGGTGGCTTCACTGACGAGGCGTTATCTGAGGTCTTCTAGGTGACTTCACCGACGGGCGTTATGCCGAGATCTTTGGTGGCTTCACTGACGAGGCATTATGCGAGGTCTTTGGTAACCGACGACGGCGTTATGCCGAGGTCTTTGGTAACTTCACCGACAGGCGTTATGCCGAGGTCTTTGGGTGGCTTCACCGGACGAGGCGTCGTGCCGAGGTCTTTGGGCCCGGCTTCACTTGACGGCGTTATGCGAAGTCTTTGGGCCGCTTCACCGGCGATGCGTTATGCCGAGGTCTTGGTGCCGCTTCACTGACGGCGTTATGCCGAGGTCTTTGGTCACCCTTCACGAGGCGTTATGCCGAGGTCTTGACCGCTTCACCGGCGTTAAGCGAGGTCTTGGACCGCTTCACCGACGGGCGTTAAGCGAGGTCTTGGCCGCTTCACCTGTCGGCGTTATCTTGGTCTTGACCGACTTCACCGACGGCAGGCGTTAAGCGAGGTCTTCGACCGCTTCACAGCCGAGGCGTTATCGAGGTCTTGACCGCTTCACCGACGGGCGTTAAGCGAGGTCTTCCGATCGCTTCAACTATCGGCGTCGCCTTGCGAGGCGTTGTGCAGTTGTACCAGCAGCCACCTTCCGGCGTTGTGCAAAGTTATGCGTCGCCGCAACCCTTTCCGGCGTTGTGCGAAGTTTTACGTCGCAGCCGCTTCGCTTCCGGCGTTGTGCAAAGTTGTGCCGGCAGCCGCCTGCCGAAGTCGAATATGTAACCGTGTCGGTCGAGGCGGTGAAGGCTCGGGATCGCGGCGGCGAAGCGAGGCGGGGCTCGGCGGCGGCGAAGCCAGCGTCGGTTAAGGCCGAGGTCGATCTGCGGAAGCCCGGCGGGCGGAGCGGCGGCGGCGGCGGTCGTGGTCGGCCGTTGGAGGACCGAGGCGGTCGTGGAGACCGAGGGCGATGCTGTTGGCGAAGGCGGTCGAGGTGGCCTGAGGAGGCTGGGGCGGTCAGGAGGCAGGGCGATGCAGTGGTGGCGGCGGTGGCACAGGAGGCCGAGGGCGGTCGGGAGGCAGGGGCGAGTGCATTGAAAATCGAGGATCGGTTGAGGACACCGAGGTCCGAGTGAGCCTGTTGTCAGTTCGGGCGAGGTTGCGGCTCTAGCAGCCGGCGGATCTCGATTCGAGGAGCTCGGCCGCCCGCGGAGTGCGGATCATCGAGGAAGGGCACCGGCTGGCGGTGAGGTGGTAGGGCGGACGAGCAGCGAACCCAGGCGGGGTTCGACCTCGGCCGAGTGCCACTTTCGGTCGGAGCATCCCCGCACTGAAGGAGCCCTGTAGTAGGTCGTGGCAAGCGCCGACCTCGTGGATTGGGTCGAAGGTACCGAGTTCGTTCTAGGTATTTGTCGACACGGAGATTTTGTGCGGTGGTGTAGCTTCGGTGAGACACGGTGAGGCAGACTCGGAAGCCGAATGAGTTTGTATATAGCTTAGGACTTCGTTTTGGTCGTAAATGTATTTAGACTAGATTCTGAAGTGTATATTTTCCCTTGAGAGGTACTAACATAGCTTAGGACTTCGTTTTGGTCGTAAATGTATTTTGACTCGTTCAAGTGTATATTTTCCCCTTGAGAGGTACTAACATAGCTTAGTACTTCGTTTTGGTAAATAAATGTATTTAGACTCGTTCAAGTGTATATTTTCCCTTGAGAGGTACTAACATAGCTTAGGACTTCGTTTTGGTCGTAAATGTATTTAGACTCGTTCCGAAGTGTATATTTTCCCCCTTGAGAGGTACTAACATATCTTAGGACTTCGTTTTGGTCGTAAATGTATTTAGACTCGTTCAAGTATATATTTTCCCCTTGAGAGGTACTAACATATCTTAGGACTTCGTTTTGGTCGTAAATGTATTTAGACTCGTTAAAGTGTATATTTTCCCAAATAAAGGGGTGTAATTTATACGAGATCCGACACAGGCCGCCGTTGGCATGTAGGTGTTTCAAATGAATGAGTAACACTGTATGCACTTGCGTGCAGGATCGATCCGGGCGTCGTTGGCATGTAGGTGTTTCAAATTAATGAGTAACTTTGTATGCGAGCATGTAGACGTTGATTTAATGAGTAGTCTGTATGCTTGCGTGTACGAGATCCGATTTGGATGTCATTGGCATGTAGATGTTTCAAATGAATGAGTAATCTGTATGCTCTCTTATGAGGCGTCCCTTTTGAAGGTAATTTGCGGTGTATCCGAATGGATGTTCACATAGATATAAGATGTGATGATGATGTACTTGTTAGTAAAACAAATGTTTTATTGATAAAGTAAATGACATCGTGCCGGAAAAAAAATAAAGGAGAGTTAACATGATGCCGATCTGAAATCAAAGCAATGTAAATACCTCCTCGATGAGTTACATGCCGGGTTGGGCGCGATTCGCGAGGTCCTCACGAGATCGGTGAACCGCTTTCACCACGATGAGGTCGGCATTTTCCTCTTCGTCGGGCGGCGATCACGGGGTGTATGGGAATGTTCTCCATGTAGCCATCGAGAGTGTGTCCGTGGTGGCATCCGCAATCCGCTTTCCGCAGTTGTGTGACCACTTGGTCGTCCTAACGCGGTTGTTACCGCATCGCCGACGGGCGCTACCGTTGCACGAGTTCTTGCCATTAGGTTGTAGAAAGCGAAGCTTTCTTGTTCGTTCCCACAGACGGCGCCAATGATAAGGTTTAATTTCGTTAGGAAATAAATGCGAGAAGAACACGAGGATTTCGTGGTTCGATCTTTGAATTAGATCTCGTCCACGGAGCGAGAGTGTTTGTGTATTTGAGAGTGTAAGAAGCGATTACAAAAGTGTGAATCAGTGATCGATCGAGTAGATGATTGTCCCCTCTCTAATCTAGCCTATTTATACATATTCATGAAGTTGAGTTCGACTCGACTACGATACCAAGTTGAGTTCGACTCGACTTTGATTCCAAGTTGAGTTCGACTCGACTACGATGCGAGTTGAGTTCGACTACGATTACGATTCCAGTTGAGTTCGACTCGACTACGATTCAAGTTGAGTTCGACTCGACTACGATACCAAGTTGAGTTTGACTACGATCAAAGTCTTCTCATAGGATTCTTTAGATATGCATCCCAATCTTCTACGTCTCCAATTGCGATTAGAGTTATAGTTGGTCGAGAGTCCTCTTGGGCGAACTCACGTGGTAGAAACAATGTATATTTATATAATCTATCCTATCATATATTTTATAATCTGTAGAAAATATTATGCTATAGTCTTATGCACCATATTTCCTCTGTTTGAGAATGTGCCATGAAGTTTTATAGTTTCGGAAAATAGCTAAAATAAAATACCTGTCCAAAATCCAAAATAAAATTATGCAGTGGTACACACGTGCCAGTCACGCAGGCAGTATTTTTGGCACGTGCGGAAGCCTTTATAAATGAAAATCCTTCCCCAAAATTTATTGGTGAAGAGCCAATATTGGGGCAACAAGAGGTCTGTAGTTGAATGCCTGAGTGCTTCCATTCTATGATTGCACAAACTCTCTCTCTCTCTCTCTCTCTCAAGTAATAGACATATAGGCATTATATAGTTTGTGCACACAAGCTAGTTAGGGGAGACTATTAGAAGCAAGATTCTTATTTTATTCAGCTACGTTAGGAGATAAAAGACAAATATATAGCTAGTGACTGGTGAGAGAACAGAGAAGAAGCAAAGGAAAAATGGAGAGAGATAGTGAAATAAAATCATCAAGATTCAAGAGGGTCTGCGTTTTTTGTGGCAGCAGCCAAGGCAAGAAGGCCAGCTACCAAGAAGCTGCTATTGAACTCGGCAAAGTTCTGGTAAAATACAAATCTTTCTTGCATATATCATTTCAGCTCTCTTTCCTCATTTTCTTGATGCTTCTTCTTCATTGGTTTGTTTTTCCCCCCTTCATATTCTCATGCAAAAATATTCCTTCTTAAAATCTTTAAAGCAGGAATATTGCATGCTGAATCCTTCTCTCTAGGACTTAAATATACTCTCTCCCTCTCTCTCTTAAGTTTCAGGATGTTTTCCTGCACCATGGAGATAAGAAAGTTTCAATCTTTACATGTTTTTTGCTTCATATTTTCTGTTATCCACAAGTCCTGTTACTTTCATCTACAGGTCTCTCTTAGTTTCTCCTCTACGAATACTTGTCTCTCTCTCTCTCTCTCTACCTCAAATGGATAAGAACATGATATTTGGGTTTACTATAACAAGTACTCTTCACACAGTACTATCCATCTCCACTTAACCATGGTAGAAACTAGAAACTCTTCAACTTTTACCCCCACACTGTCAAAAACAATGTAACTATGCTTCTCTGAGTCATGAAATTGTTAACCAATCAACCCAAGCGTGGCCCAATAATCCTTCGTTTGTTGATATGAAAAAAGATGATGATGGAAAGGGAAAGAAGATGATCTTGAAGCATTGAAAGTAATGAATTTGGTGTTTTTGTTAAGGTTTCAAGGAACATTGATTTGGTCTATGGTGGTGGTAGCATAGGCCTAATGGGTTTGGTCTCACAAGCAGTTCATGATGGTGGTCGGCATGTCATTGGGTGAGTTAAAAAATACCTTCCTTTTCTTGCATTCTACTCTTATCCTTTGACCACTTGCCTCTCAAATGATTAGATGGATTTAATCTGTTTTCAAAATTTGTGTTTTTAATTTAATTCTTCACTAAGAAAGATAAAAAAAAACTGATTATTATTTGTCATGTTATTGTCTCCTCTGCAGGGTGATTCCCAAGACTCTCATGCCTAGAGAGGTATGTTTCTGCTATGGTTGAAAAAAGTGTTGCCCTCCTGATAAATTATTGTATTTTACCTTTTCTCCCCTTTTGTATGTTCAAGTTCCCATTTTTTTTTAATTCTTCAATTTCCCTTCTTATTAAGGCTTACGCTTCCTTACTTCTCTTTTCCCTTTTGGTATGGACTTTAGACTCGGAACTTTCTTTTTATAATTCAGTATTTTGATTTTTTCTGGTCCATGTTCCTTGTTGTTTCTTGGTTGGTCATTGAAATCCCCTTATCCATAGATTGAGGTTGTTGTTGTTTGAGTACAATGTCTGTGTGCATTTTTAGGTCTGCAAATGTTTGTCCTTATTTTTCCCTTTCTGTTTCACCATCACTTTGCTCTGCTCTCTGCCTCTGACCCTGCCCCTGCTTATGAATACTATTATTATTTGTATTCCTCTCTTTTGGCGTTTTCCCTTCACCATTTTCATTTTTTAATTAAATCAATTATGCTTATCTGGTTTTAAATCCACCACCGGCCTGACATTAATTTTTCACATTAATTTTTTCTCTGCAAAGAAAAAAATCATGATTGCTTGACTGCAAGACTGCAAAGCAACCAATACAATTAAACTCAACGCTTTTCATGCCTTTATCAATGCTTTAAGGGGATTTGGCACCTTTTTTTTTGTGCAGCTGACTGGGGAAACAGTAGGAGAAGTGAAAGCTGTTGCAGATATGCACCAAAGGAAAGCTGAGATGGCCAAGCACTCTGATGCTTTTATTGCCTTACCAGGTCTCTATTCTATCAAATTACTAAATTCTCAAATCATGAAAACATATTTTTTCTATCTCATTGTTGTATGCTTCCATTCACTCACATTCTTGAAATAAAATGGTTAGCGTCCGACAGTTGTGATGGCAAATTATAATGCTGCTCACTGCGTGTCCACATCTTTGAGATTATGACTTGACTACACCCATTTCTTGCACTGAAAAATTAGGGCCCATAATTTGCTCCATCCACTTTGGGCAGACATAGTTTTCTCATCACACTATGCCAGTATACTAACATGTTTTTTCTTATTCTTTAATACGGCATTTGTGTGGATCATCCGTAGATGCAATGTGCCCCGTGTTTGAAGTGTGGATTGATGTGTGCAGGTGGTTATGGGACTTTGGAGGAACTGCTTGAAGTTATAACTTGGGCTCAACTCGGCATCCATGATAAGCCGGTACTATAAGATTATATTAATCAAATAAAAATTTGAAAGAGTTTGGAAAAGATAGGAAATGAAGAGTCATTATGTAATGGCATTTTGCAGGTGGGGTTGCTTAATGTGGATGAATATTATGACTCTCTGTTGTCATTCATCGACAAGGCCGTAGAGGAAGGGTTCATTAGTCTGAATGCTCGCCACATCATTGTATCTGCACCTACTGCAAAGGAGCTGGTCAAGAAATTGGAGGTAAATTTATCACAAAAGTTGTAAATATTGGAAACAAGAAAGGGTGGTTTGAAATGGTGAAATCATGGTTGCAGGAGTACGTGCCTCGCCACGAACGGGTTGCTTCGAAGCTGTGCTGGGAGACGGAGCAGCTGGGCTACCCTCAAGATTATGATCTGTAGAGGTGAAAATTGCGGACTTCGATTAGATCATCGTTTCAAGAAAGCTAACTTCGGATTGTAGGAAATCTTTTTTTTGTAAATGTATATGGGAGTTGATATGATCCCATTATGTGATACCCCCTCTCTACAATTTCGGCGAATAGTTTTGATTTTGCAAGCTGTAACTACTAAATGCATTGTGTAATTTCCTCACTAATGGAAAAGTATCATTCCTTTTTGTTGTTCACTATGTTCTCTCCCTTTAATCTCACTAAACTTCATTGATTCTGTTTGGAAATGATGAGATGTAGATGGGCTCCGACAAATCCAACAACATGAGATTGATGATGCCCTGCTTTATGCCATCACAAATCTTTATAGCTAACCTTGCAAGAAAATGAGCTTCAAAAATTGTAGTTGCATACTTGCATGCGTGTGATGATGATGAAAAATTTTCTTGGGCCCAATTAATTATATTTTAAAAGTTAATAAAAAATTTATAAAATAATAATAATTTAATAATATAATGAGTTTATTACAATCCTTTTAGAAATTTGATTGATAATATTAATTCACATATAAAATTTATTATTTGCATATATCTTTTATTTTATCAATATAAAATAAATTATAGAAAAAGAAAAGAAATAGTATTTTATCAACATAAAACAAATTATAGAAAAAAGAAAAAAGAAAGAAAGATAAAGGAAATAAAAGAAAAAAAGTATAGAAAAAAAAGAAAAAGGAAAATATATAGTTAAGATGTATCGAACCAAGATCTCCTAAATGAGATATGAAAATCCTAACCTATTAGACTAAAATAGATTTAGTTATTAAATATTAAATATCTATAGAGAAAGCACGTATGTTTAGCTAAGAGTTAATTCACATATATAGTGTTATTATATATATATATATATGTTATTTTATCAATCTAAAACAAATTAAATAAGAAAGAAAAAAGGAAAAAAATCTCAAAATAAAAAGAAGAAATAGAATAGAGAGAGGAAAAAAAAACACAAACCAAAAAGAAAGAAAAAAAAGAAGAAAAGAAAGAAATTGAGGAAAAAAATAAAGAGATAAGAGAAAAAACAAAGCAAAGAAACGCCAAAAACAGGAGGAAAAAGAAGCAAAGAAAGAGAGAGAAAAAAGGAAAGAAGGAAAAAAAAACGCAAAAGCTGATATTCGAACTCAGGACCTTCGAAAAAGAAGGATCCTGAGTCCTAACTCCTAACCATCAGACTACATCAAACTTTGAAAATATTTTTACCTATCAAATATATAGCTAGTTTTTCAAAAAAGTTGGGCCCCCCAAGCCCCTATGTAGCTCCGCCTCTGCTTGCATGGCATTTGCGTTTTGATAGTTGAAAACAAAACGATGATAGCGCCAACACCATTTTCATTTTGCATCTGCATATATATATGTGTGGATATTTTGTGTGGGTGAATGTATTCATCACAAACCTCAACACATTTTCGATATAAGTTTAACAAATTTATTTTCTTTTGGCTTCACAAATTTAACATTTTCTCTTAATAAAACATATTGAGAAGCCCGAAAACATCAATATTTTTCATCTCTTTTAATCTAATCATTATTTGATCTCAGTTTTCTATTATTACTACATTCATAAAATGTATTACTGTTAAAAAAGATAATGGTTTTAATAACATAACACATTACTAAATATTATTTTAACTCATCTTGCAATAATGCATCTAGGAAATCTGCAACTATGAATCAAAGCTCAACACAAGATGCAATGCAAAATTTTAGTAAAAGATATCTGTCTGCTTGAATAAAAAAATAGTGAACTGCTAAGTATTATAAACAAAGCAGAATATGTAACCGGAGAAGAAGGGAGTTGCGATATGCATCAAGGATTATTTTGCAGAGTTGTTATGGCAGATGCCGAAAACAATTGCTAAAGTTAGCCCTAGAGAAGTTATGGCTGTCTTCACTAAAACAACTCAAAGATCCACAGCACAAAGCTGAATCTACTGTCCCAAACGTTTAAATTCCCAACTCGCCCTTTTGATGATGCTTCTTCTCATTGCTACACGGTTTCTGGACCTTAATATTGCAGTCTTGGTGTGTTTTCCTCCTGCAAAATATATTCCAACTCCTCTTCGTCTTAATCTTCTTGAACTCCTCTCTCATGGTCTGGCACTCCTTCTCCAGCTCAAAAACGCGCTCCCTCACGTCCTCTATATCCGATGCCCTGTCTTCCCTTTGGCGCCACTTGGATGTTGGAAGCACCGAGCTCGGATCCTGGGAGCTATCTAGGTTGTCCGAGACGAAGAGCCACCCGGTGATTGACGTCCGGAGCCGCAGCTGCTCGAAGAACAACACTTGCACAATCACTCTCAGAGGCAGCCTCTCATTCTGGGCAGCATGAGTGCTCGCCTCCAAAGATAGCTTTTGACAGTTCATCAACCGACATATTTGCTCCCTTTCAGCATCTGTCAGCCATGGATGCGCCTAATGCATAAATTTAGTAATTAAACAAGGATGCATAGATATGGTAGTATCCTAGTAAATCTTGAATATAAGTTCAGAAATCAATAGAGGGAAAATGAAATTTCCAACTATGTCCTAATTCGTCTTAAAAGGAACGCTAAAAACAGTGAGATATACCAACATTTTACCTTGAGATATATATCAATAGCGCGATAGATTCCATCAGCATTCGGCCTAGCATAGTCAGGAATGGCAGCAGCAAGGGACAGGAACTTTGGAAACTTCAAATTGATATCCGGCGCCACTTCAGCAAGATAAGCATCTACAAGATTAGCAACCATGGTTAACGATGTCAACGTATTCGTCCCATCTACTATCTGACTTTCCTCCATAATGCAAGGCGAAACAGCAGTCGAAGCCTGTTCAATCGACATGAAATGGTCCAGAATCCTCTGAAAACAGTCGATATCATACAACGTTTCCACAGAATAGCCAATGTTTGGTATCAATAGATCCTCCAACGCAGATTGATCCAACTGCAATCCAATCCGCCTCTCGAGATTCTCCCTACACGGCTGGCTCGCCTGCAGCACCATAGCAGTTCGTAGCAGCCTAAGAAGGAACCTCGTATGCACGACCCCTTTCTTGTAAGGCAGCAATTCCACTAAATCCTCGAGGAGCGACCCTTGGTCCGCCTCAGAAGGGATGGAGATAGTCGAACCAGTCTTCAAATTCTTGAAGCTGGACTGCCTATTCATCAGCGGTATATACTTCTTGGCATAGAACACCAATGCTCCCGCCACATTCTCAGCCCTCATCCCACCTGCCTCCACAGCTTGGATCAGCCGCTTGTACAGAGGCAAGCTAAGGAACGACACATCCTCATACCACCAATCATCAGTTATCGACAGTGACTTTGAACCAGTGCATATCCCATTCCAGAACCCAGCCCCTGAAGTTCTTCCCGTCTCGTTGCACCCTGCCACAGGCCAGCCGAACAGATTAGGATCCGCACAGGCCTTCACTGCCAAGGAATGTATGCATCTCGACACAATGTGAAGCTCCTCCGCATGCACCAGAACTTCTTCACAAGTTTCAAGAGCTTTGATTGTGTCAGTCCAATTGTTAAAAACTTCAGTCAGAAAAGCCTCGGTTTGTGCAATCAGATTCCCCTCTCCATACTCTTCAGTCATTTGTAGGTACTCAGCTGCACATCTAAGACTAACTACATTCATCGACGTGAGCTCGATTTTGACACCGTAGCAGAATTTTGCAACTAGCTCAAATGATTTAGCTCCACCGGGCAGCTGACTTAGTTGCAGAGTACAAGGCGATCCATCGGAATTAGTCAGTTCCGAAATAAGCTTCTCGAGTAGTCCACTTCTCGACAGCAAAGGAAACTGTAACATGTAAAAATACAACATTTATCGAGATGTAAATCTACACCAATTTACTTAGCCACTGCGAAAAATTTGCAAATTTTAAGCTCACCTTATGAAGATGAAACGACATTTCCCCAATTTCAACTGTTACATCGCTCTGGAGGCCAGAAGTGCACTGCCTGGTAACGTAAAATCATCAGAGTAGACATTAATTTACTGAGATTATCCAAAATTATGAATATCTCCACTACAAGAAGATCTTTTCGCTAATAATTTATAAATTCCGATCACAATCTATTCCTATCTATCGCCTAAAAATCACAAAAACGGAAATAAGAACCCTAGTTGATACAATCCATCTACAACGAGATCGAGTAAAAATCGCCGGGGGGAAAAAGTAGAATAAGCTTACGGTGACTATATATATCACCAGAAAACACAAAATTCGACGCGTACAACAGTAATTAAATATGGTGTAGGGCGTAGGAGACGAAGTATAATTAATGTTTGAGTTGATGGATCTGTGGTTACCAAGTTTGGCCGTCGCGGTGGAAGGCTTCAGATTTGGAGCCAAGCCTCATGTACGCCATGAATGAAGGTGGTTTCTTTATTTTGGAGAAACAGTAAAATGAAAAGTGAAATGGAAAAATGTGAGAATTGAAGGGATTTGGTTTAGTGTTGTTGGGTTGTAGAATGTATAATTTGGTGGGAGTGAGAGTGCGTCCGAGTCAATTGGAGGGAGTGAAGAACTGCAAGTATGAAGGCAGTTATCCAACTGTCCTCGTTCTCCTTCACTATCGCGCAAATTTGGATTCACTCTATTTTTGCTTTAGACCAAGTGATATTTGGCACGTGCACACAGCACGTATATTTACTTCTTCGTACTTTTATGTTGTTATTTACACGAGGACTTCACATATAACCAAATAAAATAATATTCCATTCGTTGTTGAAAATGTTCTTTTTTAATTTTATTTTGATCCATCTATAAAAAGCGTTTACTTTTTTTTTATACACATCACTTTCACATAAATCATATAATTTTTATTCACAATTAACTTATTTAATTATAAAAAAATTACTAATGACCCATATTTTCTACTCAAATAATACATTTTACAATATAGATTCTCTTCTTCACTTACTTTATTTTCACTATATTTATTAAAACTCGTATCATCAACATAAAAAAATATATATATAAAGAAAGGAAAAAATAGTATAAATTGTTTGTCCATATTCATAAGCTTTACAACTATTTTGGATAAAAAGACTATCTATCCTAATAACCTCCACCACTAAGTTATTCAAATTCTAATTATTAGATTTTTACTTTAATTTTTGGTAGATTTTCATAGCTTTTGACTCTCTTTCTCTCTCTTTTAATATTTTATCTTTTTACTTTATTCAAAAACTGACATTTTCATCCTCTCTCTCACATACATATACAAATTTTGTTCGGCTCCTTCCAGTAGATTCACGATATTTTATGGGCGCAAGAAATAAAAATCTGAGCCCTTTATATTATTATAAAATAAAAAATACATGGCCCCCCATATTTTTTTATAATTCTCACATATTTTCTTCTCCTGAACAAGCATATATATATATATATATATATATATATATATATACATGAATATGATGTAAATTAAACTTGAGTTTATTTTAGGCCCAACTTAAAAATGTTTTAAGCCCAAATGAACTTAAATCTGTAAACAAAATTAATTTTTAGAAGCCCAATGAATATATATATATATAGGTATAAAAAAATTTGGACCCCCTGATGATGGGTCCTGGGCGATCGCCCAGGGTTGCCTACCCTCAGGGGCGGCTCTGCTCCTTCGGATACCTCTCAACTTTGAGCATGTTCAAAAAACTGAAAATCAATCGTGTAGATCTATGTTGTGTACAAGAAACCGTGTTATCAGTAATGAGTGATTCTTCTACGGAATCGAACCCTCTTTACTCGTCGGATAGATCTATGTTGTGTACAAGAAACCGTGTTATCAGTAATGAGTGATTCTTCTACGGAATCGAACCCTCATTACTCGTCGGATAAGGAGAAGCAGGTGGCAGCCGCGGGTGAAGACAAGAAAGAAGAGTTGTCGTCGGAGCGCACACAAGCACGGCGCAATCCTTCATCGGGGTTCGAATTGCAAGCACCTCTTTTTTTGATTAGAATCATCCCTTCCTAAAATTGTAATTTCATTGTTGGTCGTGATAATTTTTAAAATTCTGAAATTTTGGGTATTATTGTTCTTGGGTACAAGGTATACGATCATAAGTACACGACACACGGTTCATGAATACACAATGAATAAATTGGACACACTTGTACTTTTATAACCTAATTATCAGGGCCGTCCCTGAGGGTAGGCCATCCTGGGCGATCGCACAGAGCCCACCATCTCAGGAGGCCCAAATTATTTCAAAAAGTTAATTTTACTTATAAATATATATTTATTTGGATCCAAAATATTATATCATTTAAATATTTTATTTTATTTTAATGCTCAAAGTATTAAATCTTTATATATTTTACTTATAGATATATGTTTTCATTTGGTACCAAAATATATTAGAAGATATTGATGTTGATGTGATTATTAATGATTTTGCATCTGTAAATACTCGAATAAATTATTTTTTATGATATCGTATTGTAGACAAGAGTTGAGATATATAAATATAAGGGTCCGTTTGGTAGTTAAGATAGAGCCAAGATAGGAAACATATCTAACGTAATCTGTGCGTTTGGTACACTATATTCATTTCTTGGGAGCCGTTTTTAAGTTACCGACCCGTGACATTTCAATTGTTACACTATGGAAAGGCATCTGTCAAACTCCGAGATTGCTAATCCATTCGGCCGATAAGCAGATAACTAATGGAAAGACTTCCTACCTCCTTTTACCCCTTTCTTGCACCTCCTCGCCACCTTCATTCGCTCTTCTCGGCGCCGACCAATTACTACCAATCACCGACAAGAATTACATAGATCAGTTAGAGTTTATGCAGTTTCATCCGAGAATCTCGATTTATGACATGGGCCTCGGAGAATCATACAAGATCGCCACGATTCTCCTCTTAATCACCATCGTCATCGCCTTTTCTTCCTTCGCAACTACTCCACCGTCGGCGGCGCGCATGGCCGCCTCGCTTCCATCCACGCATCCGCACGATTCCATCTTCTCTCGGCTTCTCTCTCTAAACCCTTCTTGTGTATATACATTACAAGACTCATGGCCTTCCCAAAAGCAATCGCTTTTTCTCGCCATGGCCTTCCCAAGCTCGCCACGCCGCACGGCCTTCCCAAAAGCAATTGTCCTTCAATATTTTTATATTTTTATTTGTGTGTTTGTTTTGTGTGTGTCACGCAGAGATAGAGATGGAGAAGGAGGAGATGTGAAGGAATAGTTTAGGTACAATTGTCATTTTTTTCATAAGGTTATATTTGTCATTTTATTCTTAATCGTATTTTAACTAATGTACCAAACAAATAAATTTGCTATCTATCTTATCTACCAAACAATAAGATACGATACCAATCTAACCTTATCTACAATACATATCTTATTCTTATCTATCTTGACATATCTAAACATATCTACCAAACGAGCCCTAAGGATGACAAGTAAGTTGTATATGTTTTTGATAATTTTTTATTATCTATTTCTATTTGTAGATCACTTGAATTTTACATAAATTTACAAATTTGATTTATTTTATAAGTATAATATAAGAGAGCCTTTTGGATTGCCTAATGGTTAAGTGAGTTCATGTGGTCAAAGGTCACAAGTTCAAACCTCACTATCGCCTCTATAGGTTCAAGTCAGTTACACCCGATTTTTCAAGTGTGATTTAGTCATCCTGTGTCGTTTGCAAACTATTGTAAAGAAACATAAGTTTTACTTAGTATGTACAGAAGATAATGACTGAGGATTTTATATGAATTTTAAAAAATGGGGGCCTATATTTCTTATTTTGCCTAGGACCTATAAAATGTAAGGAACGGTGCTGCTAATTATATGTACAAAGGATCTATTTTAACACATATTTTAGGTACATGAACATTGATAGTTGAACGCACATAGTTTATAGACACAATTAGAGAAAACAAATCTATTGTGTCAAGTATACATGATATGTTACATGGTCTGCACACGGATGAGTTGTTGGGGTGGTACAGTACACGTATTTTGTTTGATGTTAATTTAGCATACACAAATGATTTGTTAAGGCTTAACCATACACGACCGTGTATATGATAATTGTTTTAAGCTATTTAATCTTCATTTGCAATGCGACATTTTTGATCTAATTGGAGTCATTTTTTTTAGATGAGCTTCAGTTTGAAATTCGCAACTTATTCATCGGTGGTAATAACGTTGAGGACTATTTGAAGACTACGAACATAATGGTGGCTTATTTGATCGTTATGTATCATGATAAACACGTTGTTGAGCCTTGAGTCTAGGCATTCCTTGAGGATCTGACCCCAACGAGGTAGGTATAAAGCGAAGACGTACCAATTCTACAAACATACCTGGGTCTTATAGATTCAGTCGTATGAGGCTATTCCGAACTTGGAACACATGAATGGGTGCTGAGACACTACTATCAGGTTTTCCAGATGCTTGATATGGATGACTTGGAAGCCGACAACAAACTAGATGGATTTTTTCGATGATGATGTAACTTTAGTAACTGTTAAGTAATTAGTATGTTTAAAATATTTCTTGAATATAAAATAATTATATTTCTACCTTTTTATAGCATGTCTGTCATCCTTTCTTTGAGCCTTACAAGGTGGAGATCCTAGAGAAATTTATGAGCATATTTAATGAGTCGTTGAGTATTCGGTTTGTGCATACTAAGAAGCACATCATGAGCATGTGCTGGAGCCCGTGCCTATTTTTATGTAAACGACGATAGCAGCTGGGCAGATGGAATGCAGAGACACTTCTCGGGTTGTGTAGTCTATCAGACGGGCTACTCGATTGATGAATCATGATCCTACTCCCACTGCATCTTGACCACAACCAAAGCTTCCCAGGCGAGAGCTAGATCATGCTTCAAATCGAGAGAAAATATGCTGCGAGCATGCTAGTAATGGTTGATGGGTCCCGTTGGGTACGTACTGATGTATGGGGGGAATGCAAGAGGGAAATACAGCAGTTTGGAAAATTTAAAAAAAAATTCTTTACACCGAAGCATTAGCTGGTCGGGTGCTGTCGATTCGATATTATTGATAATCGCTTATCGATTCGATTACTATTGATAATATCTTGATCGATTCGAGATAAGAGAAGTCTGGTATGGAGTGATATTAGTTAGCAAACCTACTGACTGCTGAAGCAGCTAGTCGGTTGGACTGATAACTGATATACGTGTGGAATATGGTTGTTACAAGATTTGCCTTAGAGAAAACTTAAAACTGATGCGAAACACTTAAATCAAATATTGTTTAGTCAGTTTTCAAATATATCTCTTCAGTATCATACTGATGTTGATAAAGGGTTACAAAACTTTGTTGTGCTTCAATAACATGCAACATAAATACCAATACTAAAAGTAAATAACACGTTGAGTTTTATATGATTCGCAGATAACAGCTCCTACGTCCACAGATTGATTGCTCAGTCCATCCACTAACTTCGAATTGGGTCTTGTTTACGGATATAAGAGTAAACCTAGATACAAAGTTTACCTTACATTATCCTCCCTTACTTAGCATTCTTCATACACTTCTGGGTGCTAGGAAATATTTGACTGCTTACGGGTGCAGTCGACCTAACCTCTAGCTTACGGGTGCTAGATCACCAAACTTTTGGCAACTGATACATTTTCGGCTTACTTGCCCAAACTTCTGCCAAACTTTTTTGGGGTTTTGCAAAAGGGTTTCCAACTAAGATTCTGAGTTTACACATGCGTCAAACTCAATATGTCCGGCTTAAGATAAACAAGATGAAAATCCTAGACTTAAGGAAATGTATACTGAAATCTTGAGCTTGTAAGTATATGTGAGCTCTTGAGATTTACTGAATGCACAGTTAACTTTCTTTTTCGAAATTGCAATTTGAATGTTCTTGAGCTGGAGCTTGAATGTTTCAATATTCTGAATACACAGCATTTTGGTAACCTTCAAATGTTAGATTTTACGCGTATTTATAGAGAAGATAATGAATAGTTCTGTTGGAGGGAACACCAATCACATCATTCTATTTGACATTTGAATTTTTTCTCGTTGAGAATCTTCATACGCTGTTAGGATCTGCATCATCGTACGCTGTAACTCTGCAACTTTGAAAAAGTCTTCTGGCATGTCAGGATATTCTGTAGATTCGCTTCGACACGTGGTAAGTTAAACACTCAATGCTTAAATGCTTCTGTGTTTCTTCAGTTGAGTTGACTTTGTGTCTTATCAATGCGTTGATTTCAGGTTGGATCAGTCGAGACTGTTCCATCTTTATCAACAGGCTAGACTCCCGTCTTATATTAGTTTGAGAACCTGAGGCAGTTAGATGCTTTCATCTTGACGTAGAAATAGTCAGCTGTGACTTTTCATCAACCAACTTTGACTTCGTTTCACCAACATTGACTATTGATCAGCAGCTTTGACTTTCAGTCGTCAGCTTTGACTTCTGATAGTCAGCTTTGACTTACACCAATGGCAGTCAACTGCTTGGTATGATACTTAGACATATCATGACTCAATCTCTTCAGCGGTGAGTCTTAGTCTATGATCTTCAGTCTTCAGTCTTCGACTTAATCTAATAGCTCTATTCATCAGCTACACCTTACTTCAGTCTTGAGACATCAATTGACTTGACTTCAGTCATCAGTGCGCGACCCATTAGTTGAGCTTCCATCAGTTGCGTTGGTAGTGATACTTCTATCAGTAAGACAGCTTTTGTACTGCTTGAACTATTTCAATCTTAGGGATGTTCAAGCTGGTAGCTCTTCTACTGAAACCTGTAAAAAAAATACCTAACTACAAAATAAGTCAGTAACATTAGTTACAACAACATGGCAATTATAAGAGGTTTTTGGATCTAATCAGAACACAGTTAAGTTAGACTTATTCACAACAGTTAGGAATTTTCTGAACAATTTTCCTCTTTTTGATGATGCTAAAACCTCATACGATTATACTAAAAAGAAACCAGAAAGATAGATAACCAGTTTCAGTAGGCGAACTTGATTCTCTCTTGTTGTGATCATCATTCTCAGTAAAATCGGGTTAGTTCAGCATAATAAGATTTAAAGCAAGTATAGCCTAGTTAAAGAGTCATTGTCGTGAGGATGAATTAGGTCAGTTTTATAGAAGATAAAAGGCTAAGATTGCAAGATATATCAGATTGAAGCAAATCTACAGTAATCTTATAAAAGTCTATTATAATACATCTGACCATTTCATCTTCTCCTCCGCTTCATCTTCTTCTCATTAGTCAGTTGTCCATACATAGCAAAAACTCTCGTGACCAGCTTCTGGAATTCCTCTGGCTACTACATATGATCAATTTTCATCAATTCGGCAGCTACAAGGGATTCTTGTTCGATCTGGGCTTAGTCCATGAAGTTCTCTCTCATCCGGGGGTGGCACAACTTTCTTCGGAGGGACAGTGATACTGACGTGCTACCTGGCTGCATGATTGACAAATTTGTCAATAAGTGGTTGGTCTTTATTCTCCAACAAAAATTTTCTAAACGCGTCAGTTGCGGCTTCAGGCGCTTCAGGGAGATCAATCAAGTAGTAATACCACATGATGAATTCCATCTTTACCTGCTCCTATCTGTTATTCAGCTCAGTCGGGACCTATTTGTCAGTCCTGGGCTTGGCTCTTGAACTTCTGGGTTTCAACAAGCCTCTCCTCTTACTGGTAGTTTTCTTCCTCTTATCTTCAGTTGCTGACGCTCTCTAGGCGTCTCCCATCAGTTTTCAGTATCAGTTTGTTGTCTCTTGCTCAGCCATACGGCCAATTGAGTTAGGTCACCCAATATTTCGAACGGGCTCCAACTAGGAAGACAACAATGTATATATATTCTATAACTTCAGCAGCTTATGGGTTTGATGGGGCAGCAAACTTGTCATTTCTCTTAGCTATAGTAGCCTTCTTCCTTAGGCGCTCCTCAGTAGCCGCTTCTTCAGCTTCTTCCTCAGCTAACTAATCCTCAAGCTCTACCGCCGCCACTTTCGTTGCCTGCTCCACCACTTCAGCAAAACTCCTTCATCTTTTTCCCTTTTTGGCATCATCAAGAACGAGTGAGGGAGATCGAGAGGTCGCTGACAGTTTTGTTCAATGCAGTGAGGGAGCAGTCCATCTACTCAATAAGATCAGCATATGCGGCCAGCAGATTGACAAACTCCTCATTTTAGTTCTTCAGGGCATCCACTTCTTCTTCAAGGGCAGTTATTCGATCATCAACACCCGACGAAGTAAAGTCTAATTGGTAGTTCTTCTACTGAAACCTGTAACAAAAACACCTAACTCCAAAACAAGTCAACAACATTAGTTACAACAGCAGACAATCATCAAAGGTATTGAGATCTAATCAAAACACACAGTTAAGTTAGACTTATTCCCAACAGTTAGGAATTTTCCAAATAGTGACCAACTCAACGAGGAATCGATTGTTGTTATGACTGAAGTGTACATCATGCTATGATTATGATGGTTCAGAAAGGGGTCTTGTAGCTCGAATCGTTGGTTATCTTTTCGAGCAGCTGCAAGACTTATTTTGTTGTAGATCTTCGAGGAAGTCTCCTACTCATGTGTCAGCACATGAGAGTTATAGATGACCTTTTTATGAGCAGCATGTCAGTCATAGGCGATCGAGCGTGACGCGAAGGATAAATGTCGTATGATTCATCGACAGTCGGGTTCACTTCAGCATTAGAAACATGAACGTTCTAGAGGAGATCTCTCTTTAAGCCATAAGCAGTCTGCGCTAGCATAACCCCAATCAGATGATATCTTACATTCCAGCCATGAGGTGTTCCATGACGTGTCGAAAATGTTAGCTTGTTACAACATCAATTATCGGGGATGATTGACGTCAGATCAATTGAGATCTACCCGTAAGACTTTGAGGTGATAGGAAAATTAGCACCGCTAACTAGGAGCATCAGCTTGTGGAAGCCATCGGAGGTTGGCTAACCCAATGACGCTTGCAATAGAAGCAACTCATACACAGCCATAGGTACAGACAGATTATAGTTGGGCCTCATCATACGATGATGTTAAGTATAAATGTTTTGACAAGTAGATAGACTCAACTAATCAATCACATAAAAATTCATACTAAATCATACAAACCCTAGAATTAAAGGAAAATTAGCTATTCATAACTCTAATTAAATGCGAAAAAAAAGAATAAATAATTAAAATAAATATATAAACTCATGTTGAAGTTCCACGGTTAAAAACTTGAATTTGAATCTTGAAGAAATAAATCTCTATTCTTGCAAGAAGCTCTAAAATAAACTAAACTACGAGTACATATGAAAATGATCAAGATACAATACTAAGATGGGTATTTATAGGTGCAGAAGAATTCTTGAATCCTAAAAGGAATCCTAAATGGGCTAAAAAAATACAAGAAAATTAGGTAAAAATCGGAAAAATCGTGCCAAAAAGGGATTTGGACGCATTTGGGTCGCTGTCACTGCTCATAAACGGCTTGGTCATGGTCAACGGCTTGAAAAGGGCCTTGCAGTAGTGGTCGGTACCTGGCCCATTTCTGTAAACATCCTTGGTCTTTGGAAACAACCGTTTTTGGCTTGATCGCAGCGGCCGTGACTTTATCCGCCCACTGTGAGCACAATGTTTTTGTTTTGTCTCATTCTCTCTCGTCCGAACTCTGATTTGTAAAAAATTTATGCCTATGGATTCCTAACGAGACGTAATTCAATCCTATCAACTTTAAGTTCCTCACATCCTTCTGCAATTTAATAGGAAAAGGGCAAAAGATGCCGGCGAGTATTAATTCTTCAAAATAAAGCAAAACTAAACAAATACTATTCACAAACATCATTTCTAACCTTAAATAAGACACAAATAAGCATTATAAACCATTAAAAATCTATTTTTGTCAATTATTTTTCAACAAATGGCATGAGAACATATCATTACACGTCATGAAGATCATTAGGATATAGACGAGTGCATTGGCAACAACAGGGTTCTTGTACATATGAGTTTAGAGCAAATTTATCGTGCTAGTTTAATACGAGAGATTCATGAGCAAGTAGGAAATCATTGTGGATGTGACTATATGTTTTTCTACACGATGAACGCCAGTGATGGGTAAAGAATAAAGATACCAATGAAGACTGATAAACATTTGATCTGATTGCTTGTAGAACAAAAGCATAATCCAGTTGTGTATGTGATCAAGAAAGCCAAGCAATTTGCAACTGATGAACACATTGAGACACCAGTATATGGTTCACAATGTTGTACAATCTTGTCTGAAGTTGATGCAAGCTGTACTAGCTTGGCAGTCGATCATGATCTCACAAATGAAAGCCCGGTGCATGAAGAAGAGTCTGTCTTTAGATGAGGAGGATGGCGAGAATCGACATAGAGAAATATTTAACTCGTTGACTACTGATGGTGCTTGGATTAAGCAATTAGGGCATTATTGATAAGGTTCTTGGATAATAAAAATTCATATCCGAACATTATCATGGTGGCGAGGCTCATTTTTGGATGTTGGTTGAGGTTGTTGTGTTGTTTTATTGTAAAGTAGGAAAAAATGGGTCAGATCGTGTAATAAGTGTTGTACACGAATCCACGTACCAAAGAACTGATCGCGTACCTTATAAACACATTTTTTTTCTTCCTGTTTCAAGGTTAATTATATGCTAATTTTGTGAAATTATATGGTTGTATCTTGATTTGATATGTTTTTGAATTTGTCACTTGTTGGTGTTTTGAGTGAATTTTAGTGAATTGGGTCTATTTTGGAGTAATTAAATTAAAGAGAACTGAAGATTATCTCGATCCAATTCTATAGACGAAGACCGATTAAATTTAAGTCACAAACGAAGAAATACACGCTTAAACAAGTGATTTCACATTACTCGTACACATAGGCCACGCAATCAGGGGTAGCGGCCACTGCATCCAATCGCTAGCGTTCTCAACACCAAGAGGGCCATGTGACCATGGCTAGCGGCCGTGTGACCTGGTTGAGTGAGGTGCCAAGTTACCCATGGACAGATGCTAGCGTGTACCCTAAAACAAAGCTATTTTGAACGGTTATTCGTGTTCCATTCATTATAAGTCGATGCAATTGTCCATTTATGATTATTTTTTGCCAGTATTGATTCCTAAAGCCTCACAAAAGGTTCAATGGATCGAATTGATTAATTTCTCAATGTACACATATATATCTGTGTTTTAGGAAAAATGTCTTGTTTGCTTTTAGTTATGTCGTAATAATGTACTAGATTGATAATACTCAATAGAATAATATATTCGATGTGTGTACGTACTAGATTAAAATACATAGCAGAACTACAAATACTAATTAGAATTACCAATACTTCTATTCTTTGTCCTACTTTATTCTAAGTATCTTGTGTTTTTACAACTTCAATCGATATGTCTATAAACTATTACTTAGAACTCATATATAAGGATCATTCATTACTAACAAAATGTTAACTTTGATAATTTAGTCAACCCTTAAATGACAAAAACACATGCATAACCGTTAAAGATTACATTGTTCTCCAGTTACGACATAAGAACGTAAACTCTATACGGTACATGAATGAAAGAAAAAAACTGTTTGCAGTCTGCATGAAGCTATTTTTAAGCCCGTTTTTCCTTGCTATCCATTAATACCAAGCCAACGAAATACCAAACCATATCAAACAATATAACACATAGTCATACAAAATCAACACCAAACAATAAAAACTTTACAATACACCAAATAATTTGGCCTTCTGTAACAATCTATAATAATCTACGTGTAATCAATAACAATCCATAATAATTAATGATTAGAAATCCATAACAAATAGCTAGATTCATAGACTCAAAGATCATATCCTACGAGCAATCTTTTCAAGATAAGAATGCAAAAATCATCGTTGAGCGTTTTCATCCAAGGAAATCCTATGACGAGTCGATCTAAATAAGAACATGCATAGACTCCTCACTTCACCAAATTCCTTTTAATGAACTGATCTTGATTGGGCACTGTCTCCAATGTTAGATACTTATCCTCAACATGTGGTGCTTGTAGGAATTGTTTGTCCCGAGTTCACTATGCTCAAAAGTCGAGATAACAGTTGAGTGGTAGGCTTCATTTGGGAACGCCTCAACTGATGAGTATGATGGTCGTGAGCCAATGAGTGGTATGCCTCAACTATCCACCACATCATAGAGATTCTAATTGTGACACAATAATTTTTCCTAGAGTTCCAAATAGTAAGTATTTACAACGTCGACAAATAAGACCTAGATTCACTTGATAGAAAATTTATATAAAACTAAGAATCAAATATTTATAAATGCTTCTACCCACCTATCCGGAGCACTCCATGACCTACTATGATGTGCATCAGTCCCTTCTATCATTGACACAAGGTCATCGGGTACTGACCCTCGTGCATACTTGCTCTTGACTCCACATAAATCCCCTTGGGATCTTTGGATGAAGTTTTGTGAGCTCACGCACCAAAACTTGCTATAAAAGGGAAAAAAACTCAATAAAATTAACTCATATTAAATTTATAAGTACTAAAAGAAATGCATGTTAGACTATTTGAATGTTACATAAAATCCAAGAGATGCTGGCATGCATGGAGTAGTGTTCACTCCTCTTACCAACTGGGGGACAATGACTAAAACCAATTTTTCGGTGCATGAACAAGATGCAAAACTCATAATCTGTATCTAAATACAAAAAATAAATTATTTATATTTTGAAGTAAATAGGGAACTTGTGAAATAAATTAAAACCATACGTTGCAGTCAGTTGGAAGTTTGAGTTTATGATCATCGTGAATAAATCATATGTCATGATATACTCATTCAGTCACGCTACAACATAGGCATCATGGCCTAACTCTAGAAATGCCTCGAACCCCGCTCTCAACGCATAAGGGGTGATAAGCCGACCTTCAACAACAAATGGGATCCTCAATGAAGTAGACGGCCTACGCCCATGTTGGCGAGGTTTCGTGATTTATGATTCCTGGTGCTATTCTATGCATAGATAACTAGTCATTATTTATGCATGTTAGTTGTCTGATTAAATACCTAGCTATTTTAATTGAGTAATTGATATTTGGAATTCATAATACGATTAATCTAAAGACTTGACAGTTTTAGAATTAATTTTAGTAGAATAAATCTTATTGAGCTTTTGGATTTTTTATATCGGAGATATTACTTATATTAATATACTGTTACAGGTTGTCCAAGAGGAAGACTATGATTATTTGTGTGATTCTTCATCTGTAGATTTGGAATAACAAATTATGTCCAAGTCTCGCAGAGTTGAAGTCGAAGTTTGAGTTGTGTCTTCTTTCTTAAGAGCATCAATTCGTTGAACTCATATGACCACGACTTGGGCATACTTCTTCAGCTAAGGAAATCTCGTATTTATAGAAGAATGAATTCAAACTAGTCATTGGAAGAAAAACATTTGAAATTCAAACTTCTTTGTGATAATAAAATTGTTGGACTTGTCGTCTTCTGATTTGTGACCTAGTGAGTCAGATAACGTGTTCAACAAGCTATCAGTGGACCTGACTCTTCTTCATATCAGCATCCATCTTCGATCTTCAACTGAACCCACGTTTAATCCCATGTTAAGTCCCTCAGAGTTCTTATGATTTCATCTTCAGGTAAACTGATCTGCGATAAGATTGCGACTCACATCAGATCTTTAAGCGAGTATCTTAGTTTTGTAGGTTTTCTAATTTTTTAATGTATGTCTGACAGTGATCATCAGTTCTCTTAACTATTCAGGCTTTATGAATCCTTTCACTGAACTTAGTCTTTTGTTGACAAATCTTTCAACATTGAGTTATTTCTTCCCGATGCTTTGAGATTGATATGAAGACGTACGTTATTTGTTGCTCTTGACTTTCTTGACTCATTCCGACTGTTTCAGAACTTGAGACTTATCCTCTAATAAGTTAGTTGAGTCCATATAATTTGGTTTCTAAGTGGACGTCTCCCGATTGGTATCTCTCAAGCTGAGACTTGTCTAAGCTAAGTTTAGTTCCTAAGCAGATGAGCTGAGAAACTAATAATATATCAATAACTATCATCGAGTAGATATATCTTATATATTTTTAGTTGGTTTTTAGTTTATATATTTTTAGTTGGTTTTATTATCTAATTAAAACATGCATGGACTTCAAATTCATAGCTCAACTAAATTGATATTATGTAGGCAAAAAAAAAAGTTATGCATCATTTAAGTTTTCTTGATCAAATTAACAATTATTGAAACCATGACTTTTCTTACGACTTAAAAAAAAATTATATTGGATCCTTTCTCTCTCTTAACTTCTAGCTTCTGCAACACGTGCCCTCAAATAGCCCATTCTACATCAATTTCATATCAGCTATATATATATATTTTTACGAAATACATCGATTTTATATGCATGTGAATCTACATGTGTTTTACATATAATGAATGCCCTATTTAATATGTTTTAGTTAGTTCAATATCTACCAAAACACCTGCATTCAGAGGTGGCAAAATTTTTGGGTCCAAATCATACTGAAAACATTGAAACCCAAATTGGATATGGCAAGAAAATAATGAAATGGAACCAGACACAAAAACACATTTTTGTAGTGCAAAATTATTGGCCTGACCCGGCGAGTTTGTTGGACTTTTAATAATTTTAAATGCGTCGAGTCTGACCCAAAATTCCATCGAGTCTAAAATTTTTGGGTCCAACGCCTGAAACTTGGCCAGAACGAACTTATTTAACAAAATAATCAGGGGTGGAGCAACATTGGGACTTGAGAGGGGGGGGCATGGACCCCCCAGATTTTTTCAAAATTATTACTAATATATATGTATTTAATGTTACAAAACTTATAGTAGTGCAGTTGTTTAAGTTTTCTATTTCAAATTTAGAGACCCGAGTTTGAATCCCTTCTCTGTTATTCCTTTTTTTTCTTTTTTCTCTTCTCATTCTTTTTGTTATTCTTTTTTTTCTTCTCTTTTCTTTCATATTCTTTCTTCCTCTTTTCTCTTCTCCCTGTTATTCTTTTTTTTTCTCTTTTTTCTCTTCTGTTTCTTTTGTTACTCTTTTATTTCTCTTCTCTTTTCTTTGTTTCTTTTTCATTAGTTTTACTTTTTATTTTATTTTCTTTTTTTCTCTTCTCTTTCTTCCATTTTTCTTTTTTTTTTCTCTTCTTCTTATTTTCTTTTTTTCTATAATTTAATTTTTGTTGATAAAATAAATAAATATATATATATATATATTATATAATAAAGTTTTATATGTAAATTAATGATCAATTTAATTTAAAAAATTATGATAAACTTATTTTAACAATAATAGGTAATATTTCTTTAAACTTATATAAAGAGACATGAATTTCATAGCAAAAAATGAGCTCTAAGGGATAACAAAACAATAAAAATTTGTTCTTTTTATCATATCTTTAGAATTTAGAAATTCTAAATAAGAAACATATTTTTTTGCTACTTTTTTAAGTTTATATATTTCATTTCCATCCTATGATTTAATTAATTTATATTTCATTGTTAATTTCTAATGGTACAAGAAAATCAAGATTTGTGTTACGTAAGATAATACTATTTATAATATTAACACTTATAAATTTTTATTATGTTAATTTTGTAGCTATTATTGATTGATTATTTAGTTATATTTAGTAAATATTATTATTTTATTTTGTAAGACATCAACATTTAATGAACAAGAAATTTAGTATGAACAATTATCAATATTCAAATAATATTATGCTACTCCATATTATTTAAATTATTATTATTTTTATTATATTTTAAAATTATAATTAATTGGGACCTCAACCTAAATTTCTTGACCTTGTCACTGAAAATAATAATTACACGCTCTCTATTGTTCTTTATGCAGAACAAAGTTTCTAGAACCTTTGTATTTTGTAATATAATACATTTTCTATCACTCAAAGATATAATCATATACTATTTCTATTTTTCATCAAATTAAAAAAGAATACTACTTTCGTATAAACATTTCTTTCATTTCACTTTCACATTTTGTCCCTAGTCAATGCGTCTTGGAATTACTTCACACTAACTAATCAATAAAAACTTAATGACACATAAATCTACAATGTAAATATATCTGAAGTTTAAATTATACCAACCATCAATTTTAATTTTGTGCAAAAACAAAGACGAGAAAGTATCAGAGATTCAGAGGAAACATTCAAATGTGACTGCCTGGACTAGAGGACCTGATGAAATGACGAGAGTGCCCTCTAAATATCAATAATTTTACCAAGGGCAAGTAAACGACATACATTCGGCAGTGTCGTCGGCGGTTGGATTCTAAACGTGTTTATGACAATTGAGGGGCCCAGGCCCAATATTGTCTTCTAGCTGTCAGCAAACCTTATTCCAATTGGGCTGCATTTGCATTTTACAGTCCAGCTTTAACAATGAATTCTCTACCATTATTATAATTATTAAATTATTTTTGAGGGTTACATTCCAGCTGTCCTTATTCCTATAAGGACAGCCCAATGGTTAAGGTGGGTTCTTGTGATCGAGAGGTCACAGGTTCGAACCCCACAAAACGCATCTATGGGTTTGAGTCATCACACCTGGTTTTCAAGTGTGATTACGTACGTCTGTGTGGTTTGTAGAGGCTATCAGATGCGATCATGGGGTTTACCCAGGCACGTCTAAGGTAACATTGCGGGTCCCCATGATACCAAAAAAAAAAAAAATATATATATTTTTGAGGGAACTCTACCGTTCAATACGAGAAAACGTAAATTTAATATTTCACGTAGGTTGTTACTTATATTGAAGAATCAAATTATATTTATTCTTTTATTAATGTGTTATAGTTCGATGTATATTATTTTACCATTTTAGAATCTTAAGAATTTAATGAGGGCATGCATATGAATGATTATTAGTGTTGAATGTAATATATATAATACTCGAGAAAATAATGGAGTGCAAATTTGTTATGGAAAAAATATGTAGTAGCTTCTTAACAGGTTGTGTTTTTATAGCTACCTTTATTTTCAATTGTTACTCCTAGAAACCAATTAACGTTCTTCGAGAAATTCTTTTGATACGACATATTAATTATACTTGGAGTTACTTCTCCAGTATATATATAATAGACATAAACATGGGTAATTCGGATTTTAAATAAGGTTTAGTCTAATTCGTACTTAGGGTTTATCAATCCATATGAAGATTTACTAATTTGTTTAATTAGATTTAATTAAAACAAATTCTTAGTTTTTTCTTTCAAGATTTTGATTGTAAAAGAAAGTACACCTGGGATAGATGGATTTTTTTTACAACCCCATATATGAAATTTATAAGAAAAATACATAATTGATTTTGTGATAATTTTAGTCTAATAAATCAATAATATCTTGATCATGACTAATGAATTGATTTTGTGATAATTTTAGCTTAGAAATGATTTTTCGGCGTCGAGAAACCCAATTTACACCAAAAATAACATGTAATATGTTAGTCATTTCCAACGATGTTTACGCCAGGCTTTATATGTCATTTCACGTGCCATTGTGTTTTTTATGTCAAAAATTATCACAAAATTAATTCATTAGGCTTGATTAATGTATTATTGATTTATTATGCTAAAATTGTCACAAAGTCAATTCATTAGGTTAAAATTATGCATTTTCTCAACATTATATATATATATATATATATATATATATATATATATATAGGGGTGAATTATTATAAAAATATTTGTTATCCTACAAACGTGAGAACAATGTATTTTCCATGAAAATTACTGCACTAAAAAAATATTAAAATTTTCGCTCCTTATAGGATTCGAACTCGGGTGGTGCACAATGCACTCATCCAACAAAGTGATGCATTACTGCAGATCTTCGCGATCTAATGACTGAAAATGATTATCACGTTCTTACTTTAAATAAGTTTTATTTGAACCTTCTCTTATATTCTATATATATATATATATATATATATATATATATATATATATATATATAGAGGGTTAACGTGAGAACCATTTTATTGTGAGAACGTGAGAACCAAAAGCGATGAATTCACGGTGAAAGTTGATGAATCCATCGAGAAAATTATCAGAATCCAAAAATAGAATTTCCGTCCTCATGGGATTGAAACACGATGAAAAATTCAATTTTGAATTCATTAACTTTCTCAACGGATTCATCAACTTTCATAACTAATTCATTTGATTCTTAGTTTTAGGATAAGAATGGTTCTTATTTGAACCAAACTCTCTCTCTCTCTCTCTCTATATATATATATATATATATATATATATATATAGGATATAGTTCGGTAGGAAATGATAATTTGATAGAAAATGGAATGAATATGGGCATTTGATTTGCTGAATCAATGGTTGAGATTTAATTTCGGTTGTGCTACAGTTTTGTGTTTTGTGTGCTACGCGGATTACTACACAGTAATAGAACTCTTCTTGTGTTACACTGCAATGAAAGATGTGCTAAACTAATATATTTAGCATATGTGCTACGAATGGATGAAATATGTGTTAAACTAACATGTTAATTCTGATTGTATTACACAAATATGAAATGTGTACTACTATTCATATTTCCTACATTAAAGAATTTTCTCACCATAACTAACCCCTATATATATATAAAACTTAATGAGTATCATTGTATCGGTAACAATATTCGTTCAAGTAAAAGTAAATTGTGATCATAATTGGTGCAGTGAAAAGATGCATCGATTAGAAAACCAAAACATGGAAAGGGGTTAAGACAAATATTAAGTGTGTTTAAGAAAAGTTAGGTGGTTGATGAATTTAGGTTAGATTTAATTAGTATTGACATGCTACTAGACGTTACCTTTCAATGCCTTATAAGTAAGGCTATTCCCTATATCTTTTATCTTGTAGAGTAGAAGTTTGTCTCATTGTCTACCACATATCTGTTAAATTTTTACTGTACTAAAACGACTATATAGTTTTTACCTACTAATATCTAATGTATTAAAATTTTGAAATTCTTTTTGACAGCAATACAACACATACACGGTACAACGACCTACCATGCTAATGGACCACAAAATTATCAAGAGACGTTAACTGAATTCAAATCAAATCAAACTAGGATTACAATTACAATAGCTAAACTATATATACCGGACAGTGTAGTTTGCGTTATTTTATTTAGTGCAGTATATAATTCCATTGAAATATATCGATAAAGCAACAGAAATATTGTTATATCGTGTAATTATATGAACCTTGATTATGAATTTTGATCTCATTTTTCAATCATGTATATATTATTATTAGTTTGGAGTGCTGCTGGGTGCGGACGCCCTAGGTTTAATTAAACCATAATTGTACATTACTAAATTAAAAATTGTTGTGCCGTGAGGTCGGTTTCACGTAGGGCTGACAATTCGTGCGTGTCGGGTCGTTATCGATAAGACCAAACACGATAAGACCAAACACGAACACGACCCGTTAAGGATCTGTCCAATACGAACACGACACGAAATGTATTGACACGGACACGAACACGAATATGACACGATTTTTTTCCGGTTGACACGACACGACACGAAACGATAAATTCAAATTAAAATTAGAAAATAAATTAATAAAAGAAATATAAAAGAAAATTAATATTAAATATTTATAAATATTTCAAATTATACGAAAACGACACGATCCGACACGAACAAAAATGCAACACGAAAATTATCGTGTTAACACGAACGGATCCGATAGGAACACGACGGAATTATCGTGTCCTTATCGTGTCGATGATACGATAGGACACTAACACGATAAGACTGAACAATAACCCCATTAATTTCGTGCGTGTTCGTGTCGTGTCAAAAATTGTCAGCTCTAGTTTCACTTTTACACGAGTCTTTTTATGTTAGTTTTATTTATATGGAGTAAAAAAAATAGGAGAAAATTATCAGTCCATAGTTAATAGCAGAATATGCTACAAAAAACACTTTTTGTCGCGAAAACTTTGGGTTATTGATTGGTTTGATGGTATGAATTTCATAGGTGTAACAACCCTGGACTGGCGGCGTAAATGCGACATTAAAGCACAGATTATTTCTATTAAATATTTTTAATTTGCACATCCAGCAGTTTTATACGTTGATGATGGCTATAAAAATTAGGATTTTATTGCTAGTTGGTGGAATTCTTAAAATCAATTTGGAAAGCAGTTGATCGATGTTAATGACAGAGATTATGAATTGCGAATTTGGTCTCTATTTTATTATATTTTTTAATCAAGCAGTCAATATTCTTGGTTCATTTTTCAAATCACCAAATACTAGTGGAGTTCTTATTACGTCGATTCAATATGAATATTTAATATGTTTTAACGTTTTAATAATTACGGCAAGATCCACGCATTAACATAATAATATATTAGTTCATTATAATTTATGTTTGTGTCGTGTTAAAATTAAATGGACATTAAGTATGCATGAGATCTACATGGTGGTTGGGTATGATGCTTCTCTTCATATGATTACAAATTTTTAACTATAATAGACAATATAATTGTAAAATTGAAATAAAAAAGAAGTCTCCATTCCAAGAAGTCTATTATACACGTGTGCACACGGGTGAATTCCATAGTACAGACCTTTACTACGATCTCATCTAGTGTAATGACAATGGACCACATTTATACATGTGACATATTTGTATATTTACATTATAGTTTTTACTTTGGCTATAAATTTTCGGGTAGAAATTACATACTCAATTAGAAATTTTGTTAGAATATATTCCTGACAATACATACTTTACAATGTCGAAATATAGAAATAGTACAAAAGTGATTGTAAAAAGAGAAAGGATACATGAAGGAAGCCTATCATGAAAATTTCAATAAACCCACGATATAGTATTGATCAATGTTTATTCCAATAAAAAAATGAGCCAAGACCCTAAACAAAATTACAAATGTCATTAATTCAATACTGCACAAAGATTGTAAAGATACATTCCTTCGATTTATAGGGCTTCCTGCAACTAGATCTGAGCAAATGAACCATCCATATACAAAGGATATTGGAAGAAAAAAGAAATAAACTTATTCAAGAATAAAAATTAGTATAAGTATCCAAGAATTAAGTTAGTCTATAATTTTTTGGGGTGATCTAATAGGAGAGTAAGCTCCAGTACACCTTTTAAGTTGAGTCCTTCATCATTTTAAATTTTAATGGAGATTTTGTCTCTAAAATATGTTATGGAAAATATTCTACCTAAATGCAATTTACCCAAAATTTACCATATAAAGTAAGAAAAAAATAATTAAAAAGCAAACACTAGAATGTGAACTCTTTCCAACCCACTTACCAAACTATGCAAACCCCTTACCATTCTACCCGCTGCCGTAGGGGCAGTGGCGGACCCAGGGGGTTTACATTTAATAATTAAAAATTATATATGTAAAGGTATGAAATATGTGAAAAATAGTCTATATCATACTTAAAATTAGGGGTGTAATCGAACCGAGTCGAGCCGAACATCATCGTGCTCAAGTTTGGTTTGTTTAATATCGAACCGAGTCTCGAGTTTTATTTATCGAATATTTCGAGCTCACGAGCTTATTCGATCTTTAATCGAATCCAAATAAAATTTCTAAATTTAAATATATGTTTAGAATATTGATTATTTTATTTTAAAAATAAATTATTTTATCCATAATAACACAATATATTTATTGATTTCTTATAAAAATAAAAATAGTTAGAGATTTAATACAATTATTACTAATTATAGAAAGAAAATGATTATATCTAGTTAATAATTTTATATTTTCAAATAAATCGATTAACGAACTTGTTCACGAGCTAACGAGCCAAATACTATCATGCTCAAGCTTGGTTTGTTTAGCTAACGAGCTTCACTAAACAAACTCGAAGCAATTTTTATCGAGCCGAGCTCAAAATCAGCTACATGAATAAACATTAGTTACAAATTTCTACTTGAAATATATAAAAATTGAAAGGGAGCTAAACATAGAAAAGAATAGTTTTTTTTACAATGAAAATACTAATTTTGATTGTTTCGGTGGACAAAGTATATAGCACTAAGTTTTAATTTTTTATATTAAATTTTTATTCATTTTTAATTTTAATTGTACAATTATTTTTATTAATTTACAAAATTATGATTATTTGGACCCCAGACATTTTTTTGGACCCCTGACCAAAATGTCTAGGTCTGCTACTGCGTGAGGGATGTGCCTTTGGTTAGTTATGTTCAAACCAAACATATCCAGATGAACTTAATTTAATTTGAGTATTCTGAACCAAATAGAATTAGTTGTTTTGAAAGTATTTTGTTTAGAAATAATCAAAACCAAACTCTAGAAGATTAATTAGCAAACGAAAAACGAACGGTTTTTCCAATCAAACTTTAAGCGAATGATCCATTTAGTTTCAATTTGATTTTGCACACTCCTAAGGTCCCCTTTGTGTATGTATGGATGGATTATTTGAATAATCTAAAAATGTGTTTGGTCGATTGTATTTTATGCATTTTACCGTGAAATTCACTTTGAATTTATAGAAAAATTGAGAAACTCAAATAAAATATAAATGTGTATACTTACATATAGTAAAATTGAAGAGAGTCGTCCGCAAATTTAAAAAGGGGGAAAAAAGGAGCCGACAGTACTGGTGTAATTTTCAACAAAAAATAAAGACATTATAAATTTTAAACATAAATATAACTAAAAAATACTCATGATTACATACCTAGTTGATTAGAAAGGACATATTCCATCATAATATATTGACAAACGGCACATTAACTCACTAAAAACTTATAAAGCAATTAATTACAAATCCACGCGTATGTAGAAAGAAGTTCCTGTTTTGTGATGGGAAAAGAATCAGTTAGATTACGTATTGGAGAGAGCGCGTGACCCATCTTCCATGTGGGGGGTGGGTTAGGTGTCTTCGTGTGCATGCTAACAATTAGTCGCCTTATGAATCAACCACTGCTTAGATGACACCTACCGACATTATATTTCATGATCCATTATTCCTTTTCTAATTCCTTTCCATTCTTATTTAAAATGTCATTTTCTTTTAACCACGAGTATTTAGAAGATAGATATAAAATAATTAAAATGATAAAAAATAGATATAATTCACATTTTTGAAGGGACAATTACTTCCTAAAAAAGAATAGAACATTTATAATAGAACACCCAAAAAGTAAAATGATATATTTTAAATGAGACTGAGAGAATATATATTCTAAATTTACAATTTCCACATTCATTATTTTTCAGAATTAAACTTTATTTTTAAATTCCTTAGAAGAAAGAAATTTTACTATTTTATCATTCAATTCTCAAGTCCCTATTAATCATTTTTCATATTTCTTAGAGTTTTATTTTATTTTAAAGTTTCCTACAATAGTTTAGAGATTTATTTTCAAGTTTCATCTTCAAGATCTTCATTGTGGAACATCGACACAAGTTTTATCTATTATTTCAATTATATTTGTCTTTATTTCTTGTTATTTAATTCAGTTATGCGTAACTAGTTTCCTACTGATTCTAGGGTTTGTATCATGTAATAGGAATTTATGTGATTAATCTATGGAGCCTATTTATCTATCAATTTATGATTATTGGTACTATTTTATGCTAGATAACTGATCGCTATTGATATATGCTAGTTGTCTGATTAAAGAATTAACGGTTTTAATTAAGTGATAAGATTTAGGAATTCATAATATAATTAATCTAAAGACTTGACGGTTTTAGAATTAATTGTAGGAGAATAAATCTTATGTGCTTTTAGGAGTTTTTATGTGATCTTGGAACCTAGTGGAGATAGAACATATATTAATCTGCTATCACATGCTGCCCGATCCAGGAGATTGTATTATTTGTGTGATTCTTTATCTGAATTGACTTAATTTTGGTTAATAGGGCTATAGATTGATTGTATGATTGTTCTATTATATTATTGCATTCCCTAAGATCAGTCTTTTATCTTCTTCTTTTTTCTAGATTCATTTTGCTTTGCTCTTATTATTTATTTTCTCATATTTTATCAAATTTATCTACACTTTAATTTTGTCAGGATAATTGTGAAGCGTCTAAGTCTATTACTTGATGTGTTTTCATGTTTTCAGTCATTTGGATACAATACTCTGCTTGCTAGATGACCACAATAGTCACTGTTTAGTTACGATATTTTATTGCTAGAATTTTGGCGATCAATTGTATAATTAAGTTTTCTTGTATGAATAGTTATAGCTGGAATAGAAATCTAGAAGATCTTCAAGATATATCTTCATTATTTACTTCCTTATTGAAGATGGATTCATTTTTCTTCGACAACAAGGAAACTTGGTCAACAAAGCAAGTCTTGAAGATATGAGATCTTGCAATTGAACCTTATATATAGTTGAAAGTATGAAGCATTCAAACGATCAGGAGACTGAAAAGAGCAAATCATGTGAAGAATTCAGAGATGTCTGTCTTGATTATTCGTGCTCACAACTTCTCCAAGTTGTGAAGGAAATCGCTTGTAAAGAGTTGTTAACTCTTTAGCTCTTAGTGTTCCTGCTAGTATTATGTTTACTGGTACGTGTTCCAGGTTTTGTTTTAGTAAAAGAGTGTTCGTGAGGTAAACACTTATTGAGTATTCTTTGTAAAAAAGTTGATACTCTTGGTTAAGTGTTGTTTAGAATAGGGGTTGAGTGGTGAACATATCTTGTTCACTTCCAAGTTGGTGTGTCGTGCATGCATAACTAACGATTTACCGTGGGTGGAGGTTTGGGAAGTTCCATAAGCATAGTAAGAGAGAGTCTTATTGTATAAGTCATTTGTATATCTACATGAAGTAAAATATTTTCCTTGGAAGTGACCTTCCAGACATAGGTGTGTTGATACTAAATTAAGTAACCAACTTCTTGTGTTCTTTTGGTTACTTTGTATTTGCTTTATTGTCGGTGTGTTTATTAGTACGCGTTCTATCATCTATGCTACTGGTGCCTAGAACTATTTCGTATTTGCACAAGTACAAGGATTAGAAAATTTAAATTGGTATCAGAGCGGGTCATCTATTTATACAGGTATTAGATCGGGGTATATTTCCTACGATGGCTTCTCAAAAGAAATGAGATACTAATGGAACATACTCTAGAGTCTATTCCAGAAGGTTATCAAGTTATGATGAAATCTTTTGCCATGCACATAAGAAAATTTAAAAAAATCATTTGAGTTTCTGAAGAAAAAAGTTGGAACCTCTAAAAGATCTCTTAGACAGAAAAATGGCACGTTTAATTTCCCTCAACATAAGAAAAAGTCTGATAGATCCTTCTTATCCAACTAAAATGATCAATGTTTTGAATGCGGTGGATTTGGTTACATACAATTTGAGTGTGCCAATATCTTGAATAAAAAAGTCAAATCTTACAACTATCTCATAGTGATGAAGAAACGAATGAAAGTGGAAACACTTGTGGTGATGATACAATCGCTCTTACTTTAAGAATGCGAGAACAAAAGGAAGAAAAACAGACAAGTGATGATCCTATAAAGCTGGATGTTGAAAATGATGATGATGACTTTGACTTGAAGACTTTTGATGAACACTGCAACTTCATGTACAAGAAATATAATACATTAACCAACCAACTTGCAGAAGTCATTAAGGAAAATGACAAAGCAGTTAAGATGAACGAGATCCTAAAATGAGATATTATACTATTGCAATGAGAAAGTGAACTCAAAAGCAAAGAACTCGAACATTTCCAGAAAATGGTGAAGATGGTGAACAATGGAATAGATAAATTGGAGGAAATTCCCGTGGTTGGCCAAACTTCAAATGATAAAGCAAGTATTGGATATCAAAATGAGTGGATTCCTAAGAGTCAAGATGGCAACATTAAAATTTCTAAGGCGAATGAGCAATACAAGGTAAAACAATCTCCGTATGTCCCATCCCAAAAGCTTGTGGCAAAGAAGCAGTTCAAACCTCATGCTAGAGAAAATGGTTATAAGTCTTACATGTTGATTTGTCATTATTGTGATAAACATGAACATACAAACAAATTTGCAAAGCATATCATAAGGACAAACTGAGGATGAGAAAAATAATAATTCAAAAGAGCAACCCCAAAAATTATGTGTGCAATGATGAGACGATTGGCAATAAAGTTCCTAAAAAAGTGGTTGATCTAAAGGCTCTCGCATCTATACTTGTTCCTAATGATGTTAGAACATTTGAAGAAACCTCATCACCATATGATGCAGCTGTAGCTAATGCTGGTACTATAACTAAAATTTTTATTTCATTTGTAGATATTACGGGATGCAAGCAGATTGATGATGATTCTGTCTATCTTAATGAAATTGCCCCCTGCTTCAGCACATGTTCATGCAGTTGTTCCTTCTGCAAAATTTAAATGCTCCAACCAGGTGATCCACTTAGAATGTTCCTGCAGAGAAAGATGTCTCTATTTTATTAAGAAAGATGGAAGTGGAGCTCGGTGACTGCTTTTATTTTCCTCCATAGATTTGGAGAAGAACAAAAAATATGTTCAATGAAGACATCTTTTTCAAAGATGTGTTGGGTGATTGCTTGAGTTGCAAGGAGAACGAGAGATGAATCTTGTGCCTGAATCTATGCCTTAACAATGAAGTTATGATGTAAGTATATGATGAAAGCTTAGTTTTATGATCTCTAGCGTAGAGAAGTCCCAATGGTTGTTTTGAGGAACGTTTTCGTGCTCTTTAAGAAGATTTGATGATAGAAAATGAGCTTCTCATACCCCCTGATATTGAGCATAGGTTTGCTATCATAGTTTTTGTGGCTCAAGAATGATGATTTCACATCCAAGAAAGTTGTTTTGCATTGGATGATGTGTTTGCTGATAAAAAGTGGTTTGTTAATTCGCTTTCTGAAGAGATTGTTTGTCTCTTATTCGCTCCATGAGGAGGCATATGTTTCGCGGATGTTAGTTGCAATGGAGGTACAGGGTTCAACAGATGTACTAGAAGATGTGATTCCTGAATATGATCATTTTTTTTGCGACGTTTGTAGTTTTTGGTTCTGTCAGAATCATTCTTGATTGGTTCGCAGTTGTTATGTTAGATGGAGTTGTTTTCTATTTCTCGTTGAAGGCTTAGATATTGTTTGGAGGTTTGATCATCATTTTGCCTTTCTAGATGAAGTGACGTTGGTTCACACACTTGCTCATATACCAGAAAACGTGTATGTTGCAGCAGTTATTGCCACTTATGATGTTTTATGCTTCAAGCCTATGTTTTGTTATCGAAGCTACTATGAAAGATGTTGCTTATATGGTCGATAACATTCAATAGATGGTCCTGAGAAGTTGTTCCTACATGGAGGTTAGAACCGAAGCATTTGGTCCTCAGTATGTGCTTGTTCAGTTTAAATGAAGCAAGACCTTAGGTGTCCCTTTTTTATTTATGTTACAGAAAAGGGAAAAAGAACTCATCATGGTTTTTTATGATAAGCTTGATTACTATTCTTTCATATTTCAGTTTAAGGGAGAGCAATCTATGCAATTGTTGGAATTTAGATTAAGGGGAGTTTCTCTTTTGATCATTTGATGGAATTTTTGAAATTTTGATTAAGGAGGAGCAACTTATTCTGCTACTCATTTATTTTGAGTACTGATTTTAGTTTGTTGAGTTCATGTTATGATTTTGTTACATAACTAAAAAGGATTAGATTGTTATTTGTCTATATATAAACAAAAAACTATGTTTATTCCGTTGTGCCCATTGTTGATATTTGTTCATCCACGTGTGTTTCGAGGAGATGATGTCTTTGGAGTTTGAATGAAAATTCATTTTCCTTAGTACGAGTTTTATTGACGCCTCTCTTCATCACAATGTGTTGAAAACGCGTGCATATATATATATAATATTATATATGTGGTCAAGATGCCAGGAAGCTACTTTGACCAAGGTTTTGAGTGACGTAATGTTTAATTTTGTGAAATTAAATGGCATAAGATCGATCTACGTTTTGAGTAGATGATCGTGGTGTATTTACATTCTCAAACCGATTTTCGGTGAGTGAGAAATAATGGATCAAAGTTGGTCACTTAAACATGAAGTTATGTGCTTAAGGGATAAGCATGGATTAATTAATCCTTATCCCACATTGATTAATGTACATACATTAATTGTCTATATAAGTGGTTCATTGAACACTTAGTATAATTGTGTGCACAAGTGATGGGCTATAAAAAAGCCCGGACCAGGTCGAGGCCGGCCGCCGACCCGGTCGGGTTGGCCCGCCCGCCCGATTCTCGTGGATCGTGGATTTTGGGCTTGTTCGTGGGCTTATTTCGTGGGCCGGTTCCGTGGCCCATCGCGTATATTTTGGATCAATGTTTGATCGAGCCCAAAGATGGAGTTGGTCCGGAGGCTCAACTCGTGGCCCAATCCGTTGGGCTGCTGCACTGAAGAGACGCCCGGATCGTCCAACGAACCCGACGCACGCGTTGTCCGATTCATCGTAATTGTCGGTAACGTTCGGACATGATGGCTCTGCGGGAAGCGTGGGCACGTTGTCTCCGAAACCGCCGTGGGACATAACCCGTAACACCCGACATCAATGCGGTGTTGACTCCAAAGATCTTCCCCATGAGGGGACGACGCTTATAAATAGGACATGTCTACTCAAAGATAAGCCACCCATGTTAACCCGCATACCAAAGATACTCTGCATTCTTAGCTCGTGTCCAAGCTCGCCCTTACCTCCGTCTAGTTCGCCGGAGCTCGTTGGTGCTGTGCCGCCACCTGACGAGATTGCCGTTTCGTCTTTGGGACGATACGCCATAACCGAGAGCACTACCGGGCGTATTTTGTCTTGCGAAAGAGGCCTCCTCGACTAGGCCGTGTGTGTGGCCTAGTGGTAGAGTGGTTAATGCCCGGGCCAAAGGTCTCGGGTTCGAATCCATGATTTTTAAAATTTCGTATTAAATTACCAAAAAAAAAAAAAAGAATACGGTTTTCAAGTTTCTCTGTTTTTCTTGTTTTAATTCATTGTTAGTTTTGATCATCTCCTACATTTCTGTTACAAGTTGTAATACGCCCGACAAGTTCTCATCGCTCATACATATTTTCCAACAATCGCAAGACAAAAATAGTACTTGCCACAAGGAGTTGAGACATTAAAATTGACTTAAAACTTTCAAACTATAAACCTTGCTTGGAGATGTCGATTGTTCGATATGACTACCATCGACCGCTTTCACCGCCACTGCCGCCTTGCCGCCGCCATCTGCTGCCATTCTGCACAATAGCTATGGCCATGTTTGGTTTGATGCCTTCGGTCAACCATTGGACCCTTGGGTCGATTGTTGGTTCCACTTTTAGTGGTTCAACAATTGGTTCCACTTTTAGTGGTTCCATTGGTTCGACGATCGCACTTTTCGATTGGATCGACCGTTGGATCCATGGGATCTAACACCGGTGGTTCTCATTCGAGTTCCATGTTTCAAAGACACTCAAGTGGTGCTTGGTGGATCCGATTGGATCGATCTCGCACCTATTCATACCGCAGGATGATGCCACCAGCAGAAGCCGCCAAGTTTGGAGGATCCGACTTCAAGAGATGGCAATGAAGATGTTATTCTACCTCACGACGCTGGGCTTAGCTAACTTCTTGGTGGAAGATGAGCCCGCTCGCCCGGGTCAAGTGATGGACTTTCACGTCCGAGAAAGATATGACCACCCGCGACCGGCGACTATCTTTGTAAAAATTTTATACTTGGTAGTTTAGAAGATAGCTTGTATAGTGTTTATGCTGTTGTAACGACATCCAAATGTATGTGGGATGCGTTAGAAAAGAGGTACCGTAGTGATGATGCAGGCACAAAGAAGTTCATTATAGCCAAATATTTGGACTACAAGATGGTCGATTCTCGATCGATCATGGACCAAGTGCAAGAGTTTCAACTCATTGTACATGAGGTTCAAGCCGAAGGGCACACTGTTTCGGACGGCTTTGTCGTCGCTACAGTGATTGAGAAGCTACCCCCCGGGTGGAGAGACTTCAAGGTCTACCTTAAGCACAAGCGAAAGGATATGACGTTTGAAGACTTGATCGTCAAACCGCGCATTGAGTCCGACGTGAAGAAGCAAGATCTAAAAGCGAAGGCTTGCTTGATGCGGCTAACCTTGTTGGAGAGGCGGTCCCTCCAACAAACGTGTTCGCCCCAATGTCAATGACAAAGGCAAAGGGAAGGTGGTTGCCCGTAAGTTTGATGGGGACTGTTACAATTGTGGCAAGCATGGCCACACGAGTAAAGACTGCCGTCAGCCTAAGAAGAAGAAGGCTAAGCAAGTTGCCAATGTTGTCGAGAAGGACTTCGACAAATGGGACAAGGATGACTTGGCTGCTGTGGTGACCGAAGAAGTCAACCACGTCGAGAATCAAGGTGGATGGTTCATCGACACTGGTGCAACCGTGCACGTCTGCGCCGAAAAGATGCGTTTCTCCACCTACAAGCCCGTTCAGGGGAGGAAGCTCAACATGGGGAACCAAGCTTCGTCCGAGGTTGCCGGATTTGGTGATGTGGTGTTCAATATGTCGTCCGGTGTTGAGATCACGTTAAAGGATGTCGATGTCCCGGACATTCGCAAGAACTTAGTGTCAGGCTCTATTCTAGTTAATAAGGGTTTTAGACTAGTTTTTGAGTTGGACAAGTTTGTCTTGACTAAGTTTGGAAAGTTCCTTGGTAGGGGTTATCTCACCGGGGGTCTTTTTAAACTAAATGTAATGGCTGTGCGCCGTGTACCCAAGTTTGCTATGAATGAAAATACATCTACTTTCTCCTACTTGACTGAGTACTCTGATTTATGGCATTGTAGATTAGGACATGCTAATCTAAATGCAATAAAAAAATTAGTAAATTTAGATTTACTAAAGTTAAATGAAGTGAATACACAATCGAAATGTGAGGTTTGTGTGGAAGCCAAAATGGCTAAGTTATCGTTTCATTCGGTAGAACAGAGCACTAAACCTCTAGAACTTATTCACACCGATGTGTGTGATTTAAAGTTTGTACAAACTAGAGGTGGTAAAAGTACTTCATCACGCTTATTGATGATCAGACAAGATATTGTTATCTTTACCTTCTAAGAAGTAAAGACGAGGCTATTGAAGCTTTTAAAACTTTAAGAACGAAGCCGAGAATCAACTAAGCTGTCGAATTAAGACTGTTCGAAGTGATAGAGGGGGAGAATATGTAGCTCCGTTTGAGGCATTATGCAACGAAAGTGGTATAATACATCAAACGACAGCTCCTTATTCACCTCAATCTAATGGCGTTCTTTGAACGTAAAATCGAACACTTAAGGAGATGATGAATGCTTTGTTGATTAGTTCGAGGTTGCCCCGAACTTGTGGGGAAAAGTCTGTTTGACGACTAACTACATACTGAACAAGATTCCACTAAAGAGTAAGGATATCACTCCTTACGAGTTGTGGAAAGGAAGAAAGCCATCGTACAAATATCTCAAAGTGTGGGGGTGTTTGGCGAAGGTTGAGGTACCTCTTCCTAAACAAGTTACAATTGGACCTAAAACGGTCGATTGTATCTTTATTGGGTATGCACTTAACAGCAGCGCCTATCGTTTTCTGATCCACGGGTCAGATGTACCGGATATGACTGTGGGGACGACGATTGAATCAAGGAATGCTATATTCTTTGAAAGTGTTTATCCTCAGTAAAGACAATGATAAAGTGAAGCCGCTCTAGCAATAGAGTCGATGGTGAAGCTTCGAGTTCTAAACCTTTGGAGAAAAACCGATATCGCATAAGCGATCGAGGTCTAATCCGAGGGTCGAAACCGAGACGAGGCGAAGAGAGTCAGAACGCCAAATGATTTTGGTCCCGACTATATTGCGTTCATGTTGGACGAAGAACCAACTTCGATCAAAGTAGCCTATGCTCGACCGGACGGAATGCTCGGCGAGAGGTCGCTCAGTGAGATTGATTCCATTCGCAAAACCACACTTGGGTCTTTGGTTGATTTGCGGAAGGTTGTAAGCCCTTAGGATGCAAGTGGATCCTTAAAAGAAAGTACAAGCGGATGGATCAATTGAAAAGTATAAGGCCCGTTTGGTTGTCAAAGGGTTTAAACAAAGAGAGGGTACGATTTCTTGATACCTATTCACCGTGACGAGGATTACGTCTATTAGGGTGCTTCTCGCAATTCTTTGCTTTGCACAATCTTGAGATTCATCAAATGGACGTTAAGGCTGCGTTTTGAATGGTGACCTCGAGGATGAGGTATATATAGAGCAACCCGAAGGGTTTGTAGTAGAGGGCAAGGTATGCAAACTCGTGAAGTCTCTATATGGTTTGAAACAAGCGCCGTTGCAATGGCACTTAAAATTTGACAATGTAATGTTGGCAAATGATTTCAAGATCAACGAGTGTGACAAATGTGTCTACGTTAAGAACACTGATAATGGTTATGTTATAGTGTGTCTGTATGTAGATGACATGTTGATCATGGGTAGTAATACTCAAGTCATTAATGACACAAAACGCATGTTAAATAGAAATTTTGACATGAAGGACATGGGTTTAGCTGATGTGATTCTTGGAATCAAGATTCTAAGAAGATCGACGAATTGTCTTGACACAATCTCACTACGTCGAGAAAGTGCTTAAGAAATTCAACGCGTTTGATAGTTTGCTGCTAAGACCCCATCGAGCTCAATGTTCACTTGAGTAAGAACAGGGTGAACTTGTTGGGCGAGAAGACTATGCTAAGGTTATCGGGTGTTTGATGTATCTTACAAATTGCACTCAACCTGACATAGCTTGCGCCGTGAATAAATTGAGTCGTTACACGAGCAATCCAAGCAAGGAGCATTGGAAGGCTCTAGTGAGAGTTTTGAGGTACTTGAAGTATACTCAAAATCATGGGTTGCATTTCACGAGATATCCCCCGGTACTTGAAGGGTACTATGATGCCAATTGGATATCTGACACGAAAGATTCACTTTCTACAAGTGGGTACGTGTTCACGATTGGGGGAGGTGTTGTTTCTTGGAGATCCACGAAACAGACGTGTATAGCCCGATCCACCATGGAATCAGAATTCATAGCTTTGGATAAAGCTGGTGAGGAAGCCGAGTGGCTCCGTAATTTTTTGGAAGATATTCCATGTTGGTCTAAACCTGTGCCACCGGTGATGATTCACTGTGATAGCCAAGCCGGCTATTGGAAGGCGAAAAGTGGTTTGTATAATGGTAAGTCTCGACATATCGTCGGCGACATAATACCGTGAGGCATTTGATCTCAGTGGGGTTATATCAATTGACTATGTCAAGTCAATAGATAATGTGGCGATCCGATTAACCAAAGGGTTGAACCGGGATCAAATGATCAAGTTGCTAGAGGAATGAGATTAAAATCCACATCTTAAGAACAATCATAGTGGTAACCCAACCATGATGTTGGAGATCCCAAGAACTTGGTTCAATGGGAGAACTAAGCTATAGGAGTTCGTGTGTAAACACTCAAGTTAGTCTGTTCCCTAGAAAGCAAACGAGTGTTGAAAAACTTGTCTAGTGGTGAGGTTGAGTCGTTGACTCTTAATGATTCCTAAGATACCTCGGGAGGTTGAGTATGGCAAGATACTAGGTAAAGAATCACCTATATAAGTGCGAAGTGGGGCGCTTCAAACAAAACACTTATGAATCCAAAGTGGATGTCCATGGCCAAAATGGAATCAAACGTAAGAACGGATGAGGTTGAGGTGTTAAAGTGTTAATACCATTGTCTCAGTGCACGTTGTGGGGAATAGTTCAAGGCATCGTCTCCACTAATCCGCTGTGTACTCGATGGTACCAACTATGGAAGGTTCGAGGCCATAAACCACTGTCCAAATATTTTAACATCTCTTGAGATCGAAATGCTGCGTCATACATGCATATGGCTATTTCCACTCATGTGGGGGATTGTTGAAAACGCGTGCATATATATATATATAATATTATATATGTGGTCAAGTTTCCAGGAAGCTACTTTGACCAAGGTTTTGAGTGACGTAATGTTTAATTTTGTGAAATTAAATGGCATAGGATCGATCTACGTTTTGAGTAGATGATCGTGGCGTATTCACATTCTCAAATCCGATTTTCGGTGAGTGAGAAATAATGGATCAAAGTTGGTAACTTAAACATGAAGTTATGTGCTTAAGGGGATAAGCATGGATTAATTAATCCTTATCCCACATTGATTAATGTACATACATTAATTGTCTATATAAGTGGTTCATTGAACACTTAGTATAATTGTGTGCACAAGTGATGGGCTATAAAAGCCCACACGCGCCGCCGCCGCCCGCCCCGGCCCGACCCGGCCCGCGGTTCGGCATGTACGGCGCGACCGCCCGATTCCGTGGATCGTGGATTTTGGGCTTGTTTCGTGGGCCTGGTTCCGTGGCCCATTGCCCGTATATTTTGGATCAATGTTTGATCGAGCCCAAAGATGGAGTTGGTCCGAGGCCCAACTCGTGTGGCCCAATCCGTTGGGCCTGCTGTGCACTCAAGAGACGTCCGGATCGTCCAATGAACCCGACGCGCGCGTTGTCCGTTTCGTCGTAATTTGTCGGTAACGTTCCGACATGATGGCTCTACGGGAAACGTGGGCACGTTGTCTCCAGAAATCGCCGCGGGACATAAATTCGTAACACCCGACATCAATGCGGTGTTGACTCAAGATGTTCCCCATGAGGGGACGACGCCTATAAATAGGACATGTCTCCCACCATAAGCCACCCATCACAACTGCATACCAAAGATACTCTGCATTCTTAGCTCGTGTCAAGCTCCGTCCTTGCCTCCGTCCGGTTCACGGAGCTCGTTGGTCTGCATCTGCGCCACACGAGAGACGATGTTTCATCTTTGGGACGATACGCCGGAACCGAGAGCACTACCGGGGTGTATTTTGTCTTGCGGAAAGAGGCCTCCTCGACTCGGCATTAGAATACGGTTTTTCAAGTTTCTACTATTTTTTCTTATTTTAATTCATTGTTAGTTTTGATCATCTCCTACATTTCTGTTACAAGTTGTAATACGCCCGGCAAGTTCTGTATTGTTCATACATATTTTCCAACACAATGTTGGTTTTCTGGTTTATCTTCGTCACTCATGATTGCAAATGATGATGTTTGTCATATTTTCTCTCAAGCAACAAATGTTGAAGAGGATGAAGTTGAGGTTACTGAATCTCAGTGAGTGCCACCTGCTTGAAGGCATTTCCGACTTCTTACCCTATGTCATTTCTTTGACAAAAAGGGAAAGAAAAAGAAAGATGAGTTTTTGACTCTATATTAAAAGATGAGTTTGTGACTCTATGTTAATTGTTGTTGTCTTTATTTTGCTACTTGTCTCTGTTCATGGTGGAGCTTTATCAATGAAGTCGAGATTCTTCATTGAGGGATAGTTTCACAAGTTTGAAGTTCACGCTTTACTTGCGTTGACCATGATGATTAACACATTTTTTTAGTTTGATTGCTGCATGTTTATTTCATGTTGATGCAACTTGTTTTGTCTACATAAATGATAAAGGGAGCGATCATAAGTGTATATGGTATACATTATATATTTGTCATTATGTAGACCACATATGTTCCACTATGTTCCGTGATGCTTTCTTAGGTGTGAGTGCCTCCGTGAGTGCCAAGAGGTGTGGCACAAATTATATAAGAAAGTTTCCGTATATGAAGAGTCATAGTTGGAATAGAGTTCTAGAAGATCTTCCAAGATATATCCACGAGATCTTTTAGTATATATATTCAATATTTACTTTCTTATTGAAAATGGATTCATTTTCCTTCCACAACAAGGAAATTTATCAACAAGGAAAGTCTTGAAGATATGAGATTTTGCATTTGAACCCTATATATAGTTGAACGTGTGAAGTATTCAAACGGGAGGGAGAACGAAAAGAACAGATCATGTGAAAAATTCAGAGATGTCTGCATTGATTATTCGTGCTCACAACTTCTCCAAGTTTTGAATGAAATCACTTGTAAATAGTTGTTAACTCTTTAGTTCTTAGTGTTCCTATTAGTGTTATGTTTACTGGTACATGCTCCAGGTTTTGTTCTAACAGAAGAGTGTTCGCGAGGTAAGCACTTATTGAGTATTCTTTGTAAAAGAGTTGCGATACTTTTGGTTAAACGATGTTCAGAATAGGGTTGGGTGGTAAGCGGACCTTCTTCACATCAAAGTTGGTGCGTGGTGCATGCACAACTAACGATTTATCGTGTGTGGAGGTTTGAGAAGTTCCATAGGCATAGTAAGAGGGAGTCTTAATTATTGTATAAGTCCTTTGTAAATTATTTCCATGTAGTAAACCGTTTTTCCTAGGCACGGCCCTCCAGACTTAGGTGTGTTGACACCGAACTGAATAATCAACTTCTTGTGTTTTTTTGGTTGCTTTATGTTTGCTTTGTTGTCATTGTGTTTACGTGTTCCACCATCTGTGGTATTGTCTTCTGAAACTATTTCGTATTTACACAAGTACAAAGATTAGAAAATTTCAAAATTGATTTCACCAATAAGCAAAATTCATTAGCATTGTGTTCATATTATCCTTAAAAGGGCCTTCTAAGGTGAAAAGTACTTTAATTTTATGTATTGAAGCAGAATTATTTATGAAATTAACGTAGAATAAATATGGCGGTTTTAACAAAACTAATACCTAGCTCCAAATATTTTTCCTTTTTAGATTGAGAACTATAAGCATATCAAATATGTGCCATCTTCTAGAAAAAAAAAGAATAGAAAGTTTCCTCCTCCTCAAAATAAAAAGACTAGATATCTAAACCTCTGGGGCATATATGAGGAATTTAAATGAAAAATCTATAAGTAAATCTGAAAATCATTAATTTGTAAAAAGTTTTAGATAAAATGTCCGACTCCCCTATGAAATCAGAGTGGAAACTTCTGGAAAAGATTGAAAAACACTAGTTTCAGAGACAACTAACTACTATGAGAAATCACTCTTCCTTCCTCTAATCCATCAAGCGAGTGGAGACGTGGCCCAGGGCCAAGAAATTGACATAATTTCCTTCATAGATTGTTTTTTTGGGAGGGTGGGGTATGCATTCATGAGTCGTTCTCGACAATACTGAAGACAGTGATTGTATATTATGACATAATAATGTCAAGACCCTTAAACAATATTTACACCTACTCTCTCTCTCTCTCTCAAACAAATACCTCACTATTAATTAACTCCTACACCACACTCATTCTTGTCTCACAATATTTATTTTTAATTATTCATATATATAGGAATAAGATCAAATCAATATTAAAGTATAAATAAGAATTATTTTCAGTCTTTGATTCGTGAAGATCTATGATAAATTCATCATCCTTAATTGATAAATTTAAACACTTGAGTTCGAATTCCATTAGTGACAATTTTTATTTTTCTGAATTCAGATACTTTCACGATGAATTCAAACGATTGTAGTTTATACATTTTTACAATAACCAATATATATATATAGTCTACTGAAAAAAATGAGTCCGATAGATTTTGGAACTTTAAGAGTTTATAAGCTTGAAAGCGATCACGCCGAGCCGACATCCATGGTGACCAAAAGTGGGTCACCGATGATCGTTCCTCCGTAGCACCCTTCGTCCTTCTCGGCTAAGGCACCTCGGCCTCTTTCAATTTGGTCACAGATAATGATCAAGCCCGACGATTGAGAATCGAGTGCTAAAGTAAAAAGACACACATTTCGTAATCAGAACGCTTTCATTCATAAACGAAAATTTTTACAGGCCCCGGTCCTATCGACCGGCAAATCAGCCTATTACATCCGGCCCACCGACTCAGTTCCTTGCCGATTCGCCGACCTCGACCTCCTTGCGGATTCACACCTCCTGCTCTTCTTCACGCCGCCTCCCCGCAATTGCGGCGCTGACCGCCCCGGGAAGCCCGAAGCTCCTCCTCCTCCTCCTCCTCCTCCTCAACCAACATGGCTTCTGCCCGCACTCGGCAAGAAGCTCCCAAGCTCAGGATCTTCATCCACCTCAAGATTGACACGGCCCCCCCGCCGGAGCGAGTCGAGAGGTTCAAAGCCTCCACCAGGAACGAGGCCGCCTATCACGCTGGCATACCCTTGTACACCGCCTGGGTCCACCTCGTCCACCCGCCTCGACCTTATCAAAGTCGGGCATCGCGCCGCCAACTCTCCGGTGGGTAGATATAACCGCGGCCTCATCACGGCGCCGACGGAGATAAAGGCGAGAAGGACTCGACCTGACAATCAAGCGCGGGCCTTCAACATCGCCTCGCCCGCCAAAGAAGTGCACCGTCTGACACGAAGTTTCTCCTCCGCCTCGGCCGCCTCCCGAAAGCACCCTCCGCCTCGGCGGCAGCCCAGCAGCCTCGCAGAGTCCGGTCCTTCTTCTTTGTGGCAACCCAAGAGCTGCCCTCGCTCGCTGCTCCTCACGGGCCACCCTGCCCTGCCTCGCGGCAGCCGGCCGAGGACTCAAGAATGGCCGCCTGCTCCAGCCTCCTCATACCCAGAGGCCACGACGCCACCAGTGGCACTCACTGGCCGCCAAGGCGTCACGAGAATCAGCGGTCGATGGCGAATATGAGGGAGACACCCCTAGGAAAGGAACAAAGATGTTTGGAGATCGGTACCTCGTGGCGGTTCACCGTGCGAGCCTCTATCTCCATGCCGGGCTAGGATCGGTGAGGACGTGATCGCTCGGTATCTCAGCTACCACGAGAGTGGCAGGTAGGTCTCACCTCGCCTTCTTTCTTGGTGAAGACTCCGCTTTAGATGGAGCGGAGGCGGCAGTGGCTAGCGCTATGCCCTTCCTTCGTGATTAAGCTTCAGCGCGAGGCGGAAGAAGACCACATTAACACTGATGAGACCGAGATTCTAGGAATAAGAAGGAGAAGGTGCCTCAGCTGACTCGGACCCGGCAGGGACGCTTGACCCATACGTGCTCGATCCGGCCTTATTAAGGTGCGTCTCGGTGAATCTATGAAACTTCAGGCGAGCCGATTGAGCTCTTTCTCTATGAAGCCGGAGGCGATTTCATCCTTGTCTTGCAACCCGCGTTCATAGGTGGATGCCCGGCCCTCAAAAGAAAAATTTATTACTTGCCACATGCAACTTGAGGGTTGCTTAACCTAAGCGACGACGGAGAAATAATACGTCACTCTCGTGAACTTGGACTAAAAAATCGCATCGGGGCTCGAAGGTGAATTCCTCATTGCTCGAAGTAATAGGAAAGCCCGTCTCGACCATGATCTAATGGAGTTAAGTGGTAATGAGTTGGAATTTGGAAATATTCTGAATCGCAAAAAATAGAGGCTTAAAGGAACCTAAGAACACCCTCGAGCATCTCACGTACCGTTATGAAGCCTCGGGCTCTATGCTACTCTATCGAACGGGGTGGGAACACACCACTGGCGTCTCTAGGATGCGGCATTCCTCCCTACCTTTACTATATCGTTAAAGGTCGAGATGATTTTGCGTCACGACCGTAAACAAGTCCCTTGAGCGATATTGCGGGAATCTAGCGCTAAGTGATCATTTCCTTTTCGCGTAAAAGGTGTAAGTATAGAATGGTATGATATAAGTATCCACGATTGTATCAGCGAAAACATGAAGCTAGCTCAACGACAATTCATTATTATCAAAGCACGAAATTTGGGTGAGAGGTTTAAGGGCTTGAAATTAATCAAGCAAAGGTAACAAGTAGAAATATAAATAAAACAATAAAATCACGGAAGATAACTATGAAGAAAGACTAACCACAGGATGCACCAATCCACATCCACAGCGATGTTTATCATCCTTATTATTAACCATTTTAATCAGAACAAGATGGAAGATCACATATGTAGCCAACAAGCTTGATTCACGACAATTGTGGCCGTTGATTTACTAATTTTCCCTATTAACATTGCGTCTACAGGAAAATAAGCAACTCAAAAGGATCACAAAGAATATGCTTCTCTGAATGTTCTATCTCGATTCACGACTCGAGGCTTATCCGTATCATACATTCAAGATCGATTGACAATTAAAAACGAGTCGAAACATAGTATTATATGTGTGTGTATTCCATTGGCATGCATATTAGAAGTTTCATTTTATTTATACATCGGTTAATTGTAAATCTTTAAACTTTACAATTAAGCAATTGATTATTAAGTCATGAGATTTTATAGTAGCGTACTCTATGCTAATCCTAGTAATGTTCTTTAATTTCATTCAGCAATTTATTGGTTTTGATGGCTATTAAATTTCTAGTTCTAACAACCCGAATTATCTTAGGGTGGGGTGCATATTCCTCTGCCTTCATGTGATCATCATAAATGAATACATAGTATGTCTTTATTCTCATCACATTTCAACAAGCCAGGCCATATCTCTCTCTCTCTCTCTCTCTCTCTCTCTCTCTCTCTCTCTCTCTCTCTCTCTCTCTCTCTCTCTCTCAGTAATTTATTTGTCACGCGTACACTAATAAACATGATAAAATGTTCCTACGCATAGAAAATCTCTAAGTTAATTGCTTTTGATCATAGGAATTATATCAATCTATAGAGTATTTTCTTAAACTTAGAAATTATAATTTTAGATCAAGTTAAAATGTGTAAAAACAAATGGAAAGTAATATTTTAATGTATGTTTAATTACATAAATTCATGTACCTATTAATTCATTGTAACTAATTAAATACTTTCAACTTTTCATGCATCTACCAATATATTGTATCTAATTAAATAGTGTATGCATATATTCATATATCAACTAATACGTTAATTGTAACTAATAAAATATATTTATGTATGATACATAATAGAATTACTATATAAATCTCAGTATGGGAAAAAGGTTTAAGATAATAAATCTCAACTATGACTTCTCATTTAAAAGGTATCCAAATCATCAATGACCGATCAAATGCATAAAGCTTGTGCTAGGGATGAAATCTACCAGATTTCAAGTTCAAGAATATAACAATAGCTTCATATTTTAATAAGTTATCATAATATTCATAAATAATAATTGTAATATCTTAAGAATTACCCCCCCTGCCTTGAAAATTGTTCTTTAACTTTGATAGCACATATTTAAATAAAGATAATGAGTATAAAGTGAGTAGATAATGGACTCACATTGTAAGATGTATTATGTGAGTAGAAAATATGGGTTATGTGTTTTTTTATATAAATAAGCGGGTTGATTGTGGGTAAAATTGTGATTTTTATGTGGGAGGTCGTGTCCAAAAATGGAAAACGAACGTTTTTTATAAACGTACCAAAATGGAATTAAATTAAAATTGTCTTTCAAGGATGGATGAAGTATTAAATTATAATATTCACGGGACCTATACGTTCTCCAAAAAGTTAATATTTTATTATCTTATTAATTTTTTTTAAATTGTCCAAATCGAGACCTAAGAAATTTAGTTTATAAAGTTTATTAATTTATGAAGTATTATTTTAAAGAGATTATGTATATAAAAGTTTTGGTTGATTCTGTCCTCATTATGAAACACAAAAAGCATGTGAAATTTTCTTATCCACAAAAGGGTACATTAAAAGACAATATAAATTCCCTAAAAAAGAATATAAATATGCGTTGGTTTCAATTTGTTCAGAATTATATGGCATTACGAAAATTCTCTAAATAATTGATTTAACCATTTAAGAGGAAGTTGAAATGACTTGAAATATTTAGAGTCTGAAATTAATGGTGAAAAGTAGATGAATGGTTGTTTGTTAGTTATGTTAGTTGAATGTCAAAAGAGTCGAAAAAGTAAAAGATGAAGCTGACTCGTACGATTACCCTCCCTTTGTCCCACACTATCCACCTTCGAAGTTATGATCTAATTAATGAATTCATACGGCTCTAAATATATTTCTTTGTACTAACAATTTCTTTATTATGAGAAAAAAAATTACGGACCGTCATTATTCACTTCATGTATAATAGTTACATGTTATACAATGTAAAAGCAAATCCATATGTGTGCGTGTGTTGGCCTAATGGTAGAGTGTTTAATGTCCGAAGTTAAAGGTCTCGAGTTCGAGTCTAATGTGACGTGACCTTTAAATTTTTGTATTAAATTGATCAAAAAAAAGTATAAGAAACATTTGTGTGCGTATGTTAGCCTAGTGGTAGAGTGGTTAATATCCGAGGCCAAAGGTCTCGGGTTTGAGTCCACCGTGACGCGGCCTTTAAAATTTCTGTATTTAATTGACAAAAAATAAATAAATCCATATTAAGATTTTTTAAACCACATTCCATATGCAATAGTATAAACACTATACATTAGAAGATCCTACAATCATAATATTACTCACATTAGACAATATTATATATTTCGAGGTTGCATACAACCCATCAGAAGAGATATAACCAAAAGGGATAACATATTGATTCAATCCATCATAATAGATACTATAACCAAAGGGGAAAGTATATTGACTCATCCCTAACTACTGTATATGCATTTTATGAAAAAGGCACATATTAGCGAATAAACATCACTTAAAAAAAATTGTTTGATAAAAATGACACCTTTTTACTTTATTGATTAGGAAACATTAATTAATTAGAATTCTATAATCACTTATAAATATGATTAGTAGTCTAGACACTCAAATAGCGAAGTTGATCTCTTGTTTAAATGTAACAGGAATATCCATAATATGTATTGATCCTAAAAAACTAGCTTAGCCAACTCAAAAAAAAAAAAAAAAACTTTAGCTTGTACTAGTAGAGTTATTATACCTTTAAAAAAACAAATACCATCACAAATTATCTTATATTAAACCCAAATCGCCCACACTGAAAATAACTTTCATAAAAACATTCATCCAAATTTAGCTCAGCATTCTCATGAACGAATCATAGTCAAACTTAGTACAATTGCTTTTAAATGATGACATTTCCTTATATTTCTCCATTACGGAGGATACATTGAAAATTTTAAACAAAAATATATGTATATTTTTTCGTCCTTATCTTTAATTAAAAGTTAAAAGTTGTCGATTTGAAAAAATAACATTCAACAGTGTCGATTATGTGTATCCCAAAGTAAGTATGTGCTTTTAAATTATCTGACTCTAGTTCATCAAATTAATTATCTAATAATTTTGTAATACTAATTTTGCTTTTTAATTCGATTGACTTGTGTAATTAATACAATTTGAGGCATTTCTAAGAATTATGCGGAGTAAGGCGAGAAATTATCCAAAGTAGTGAATCAATTCTAAAATTTTGAATATAATCCAAGGATATAAATATTTAGGATTTGAATATTTATAATTATACACCACAAGCTTTATAATTAGCTGAAGAATCGATTTAAAAGGGGGCTCTAAGATGGATGATTAGGGCATTGTTTTAATTATGGAATTTTAATACTTCAGCCGTTATTAATGTGGGCAAAAGAACATTTGTGACGCCCGAGACAGAAGTATGGAGTGATCGCCGGTGCGAAGTCATGGACAAGGAGTGACTTTGATTAAGGCTTCAAAGCGGAGGGGTACGTGAATGAACTGAAACACACCGAAATGAGAGGGATTTCGAAAATATGCAGGTATGAGACTGCATATTCGAGGAGAGCTTCAAAGATTTGATATGTGCTACTTATACCAATAAGATGCATCTTCTTTTCGGGAGTCCATCTCATAAAACTTTAAAGTTAAGCGTACTTGGAGCAATTGTGGGATGGATGACCCATTGGGAAGTTTCTCATGGAGTATGTGAATGGGGACAAAGCACACTGAAAAGTACTTGACTTGGAACAATGTGTGAGATGAGTGACCCCCTTGAAAGTTTCACAGGAGTGTGTGAGTGGGGACAAAACACACTGAAAAGACTCGTGTTGGTCTGTGGGATTAGCCGTCAATCGGAAGCCGAGTCGTTACACCATTTACCCTTGATTCATCAAAGTCCATTGAATTTTTATGTTAATTAAATAAATCAATCCGGATTAGACGTTGAATTGATTTTTTTTGGGTCGACTATGATTAACTATAGAAAGAAATTAGAACATATAGTAGAAAGAAAAATGCAATTCCAACAAAAGAAAATAGTTCCGTCCAAAAAAGTATGCACAATCTTAAGACTAATAACCTTTTGAAATCCGTACTCGTGAAAAAAGTAAAAATTATTAATTAACTTAGATATATGCTATTTTATATTGGAGAGGAAATGGAACCTTGAACTTATTTTTATTTTCTCAATCCGTCCTTCCCTTTCATGCGTAAATAAGTTGGAATATTTTAAAAAAAAGGAGTAAGCGTGAAATTACTTGCGAAGTGAGCTTATAAGTTATTCATAATAGTTTATAAGTTGTTTATGAATTTATAAATATTTAAAAATTAATTGACAAAAAAATTTCTAAACAGTTTATAAATTGTGAAATTAAGTTACAATAGCTTATAAGCTCATCAGAAAATAAGTTTCTTAACCCCAATTTATTTTTCACAAGCTTATAATCAGTAATGAATTTATTAAAACAATTTTACTAATCATTTGATATTTCTAATATATATCATATCAACTTCACATATTTTCAATTTTCATTCTATAACTATGATTTTTTTTATGTATATCTATATCTAATGATTCTTTTTTTAGTTTATTAACTCAATTACTCAAACATTTTGAAGATTTATAAGTTCTTAAAAAAATTATATCATATAAAATCTTGAAATATCTTATAAATTATTAAAACTTATACACTCTAAAAAATAAACTTAATACCCTCTTATTTTCCCAGCCCAAGTCAAGTAAAGACAAATCCTAAGCATAGTTAAGCGCCCAATTGTTGGCCTACTTAAGACTACCTTGTTTTTAGAGCAACTATTGACTTGCCTCAATTAAAGTAAAGATTAGACTTGTTTAAATTACGACTGTTTCACTCACTACAATACATTGGTCCTTTCAATATCAATTAAGCCCCACCACCCAATAGACTAAACTAATTGAACTACCGTAATCACCAGAATATCAGATTAAAATCCGACACCGTAAGCACTAGAATATATATAATATTATTATAATCATTAAACAAAGCCTAAGCAAATAATTTATTCAATTTGTGATAGGAGAAATAAGTAGGTTTGGGCTTCTTTTAAGATCTTTGTTGTTTTGTTTTATGAAGGTACATCAGAAGTTTCTTCAGATCCGAAGAAAAAGGCAGGAATTATTATATCCCTTTTAAAAAGGAAATTAGATTACAGTCATCTATGAGAACTCGTCAGGTGGGGAAAAAGGAAAAGGAAAAAGAAAAAAGAAAATAAAATAATTGAAGCAGGACTTGCCAAAAGACGCCTGCACGCAAACATACTTTTACAAATATATATATATATATATATATAGAGAGAGAGAGATACGTGTGAATGGAGGTTGAGTATGAAATATGGGAGAATGAAAGAGGGGGTTTTATTAAGTAAAAGGAAAAAAATCCGGTTCTCGTCTATTCTGTTTTGTGTCAGGACTTTTGCCGTCTTCAACTAAATCCTTTTTCGCTTGTGCTTTTGATTTTTCAAATGTTTATTTCAGTTTGTGGTGATTTTGAATTTCTGAGTGATTGAAGTGGAAGACTACAATTTGAGGAGCATAAAGGTGGGATAATTTAATCTTTTTTTCGATAAAGGATATTTATCTGGTACAAGGTCATGGGCTTCTTGTTCAAATTGAAGAAAGTGTGATATTTGATCGAAGATAAAAAAAAACTCTTTGGCGTCAGAATTTTGATTTTGTGAAGATAAGATTTGATTGTGAGGAAGGGCCAAATATAACTATTATAGATGCTGCTTCTGTTTCTGCGGATGGGATTATGTGTCTGCTTCAAGTAAGGTGGTAAGAGTTTGAAGATTTTTTAGCTTTAATTGGATGTTTCTGTTATCTCTTTCTTTTTCCTATTTCTGGCTATCAATTTCTGCGATTCTCTCGCCTTGGTTTTGTGGCAGAATATCCTTGCTATGATATAAAATTGTAGATTGAAATGAATACATTTATGGAATCTAAAGAGAAAATGAAAGAAACAGAAAGGTGTTTGGATTCTCAACTGTGGCACGCCTGTGCCGGCAGCATGGTGCAAATGCCACCGGTGAACTCGAAGGTGTTTTACTTCCCACAGGGCCACTCAGAGCACAGCTATGGGAATGTCGATTTTCGGAATTGTCCGAGGATTTCTGCTTATATAGCATGTAGAGTATCCGCCATTAGTTTCATGGCTGATCCTGATACGGATGAGGTCTTTGCAAAGATGAGATTGGCTCCGGTCGGTGTGAATGATGTCGAAGCTGATGACGAAGGAGCTGTTGGGATCAGTGGCTCCGAGACTCAAGAAAAGCCCACATCGTTTGCAAAGACTCTAACACAGTCTGATGCCAACAATGGTGGGGGGTTTTCGGTGCCTAGGTATTGCGCGGAGACGATATTTCCTCGGTTGGACTACTCGGCCGACCCTCCGGTTCAGACCATTCTTGCTAAGGACGTTCATGGCGAGACATGGAAGTTTAGGCATATCTACAGGGGGACGCCAAGGCGGCATCTGTTAACAACGGGGTGGAGCACTTTTGTGAACCATAAAAAGCTCGTGGCGGGGGATTCTATTGTGTTCATGAGGGCGGAGAATGGTGACCTTTGCATTGGCATCAGACGGGCGAAGAGGGGGATTGGTGGCGGACCTGAGATTTCGACAGGGTGGAATCCTGCAGGGGGGAACTCTATTGTGCCGTATGGAGGGTTTCCGTCGTTTCTGAGGGATGACGAGGGCAAGATGGGGAGGGGCGGTAATGGAAATTGGATAGGAAGGGGGAGAGTGAATGCGGAAGGCGTGGTCGAAGCTGCGACTCTTGCTGCCGGTGGACACCCCTTTGAGGTGGTGTACTATCCCAGAGCCAGCACTCCTGAGTTCTGTGTGAAGGCCTCTCTGGTGAAGGTGGCGATGCAAATACGGTGGTGCTCGGGGATGAGGTTTAAGATGCCGTTTGAGACGGAGGATTCCTCGCGCATAAGCTGGTTCATGGGAACCATATCATCTGTTCAGGTTGCTGATCCTATTCGATGGCCTGATTCGCCTTGGAGGCTACTCCAGGTAATTTTAGGTTTAAGATTAATGAAATTCAGTTTGTTATATGCTTTTCTCTATATGGAAGTTTTTCTTTCAGCTTGAGTTAGTACAAAATGATGGCAAACTTAATACAAAATGATGGCAAACTTAGTATAAAATGATGGCAAACTCTTGTAGTTTCATAACACTGTTTTTCAGCCAAATCTTGTAAGATGCATATGCTTGTACTAGTCTGTGGATTGACAAATCATGATATTTAATTTTAGCTGTTGACTGTCAGCCAATGTGTTGTGTAGTTGACTGTCAGCCAATGTGTTGTGTAGTCCTTAATCTTTGATTCCTTATCTTGTTAGGGTCACTATTCTCTTCTTTGCATTTAAGGGTAATAAACATTGATTGCAGATGTTCAGTATATTGTCTAACATATGAATATTGGATCTTGCTTAATTATTGTCGAGTATGCAAATTTGATAGTGTCTATACCAGCTGTTACAAGGTTTGTGTATGAAAATGGTCGCAGGTGGCATGGGACGAGCCTGATCTGCTTCAAAACGTGAAACGAGTGAGCCCTTGGCTTGTTGAACTGGTATCAAACATGCCCGCCATCAACCTCTCCCCTTTCTCACCTCCAAGAAAGAAGATGAGATTACCACAGCATTCAGATTACCCTTTCGACGGACAAATTCCTCTGCCTCCATTTAGCCACCAACTCATCGGTTCTAGCAGCCCCTTCGGATGTTTTCCTAATACCACTCCCGCTGGCATGCAGGGAGCCAGGCATGCTCAATATGGTTTATCATTATCAAATCCCCACGTCAACCACCATCTGCACTCGGGTTTGTTTCCCGTTGGTTATCTGCCTCTTGATCGAGTTCCCAGTGGCCCGTCCAGTCCCATCCTTCCGAAGCCTGACAGCAATGAGAATATTTCTTGTCTACTTACCATGGGAAATTCAACTCAGGGATCGAACAAACCTAATAATGGCAAGGCAGCCCCGTTTGTGCTTTTTGGTACGCCGATACTTCTGGAGAAGCAGATCTCTCTGAGTTGCTCCAGTAATACAGTTTCCCCCGCTCGAACTGGCAATAGTTCCTCTGATGGGAACGGGGATAAAACGGGGAATACCTCTGATGGATCTGGTTCCGGCCTTAATCAAAACGAAGCACCAGAGCGCTCATCATGTGAAGGGATTCAATCAGAGCTTCTGGAGACCAGTCACTGCAAGGTTTTCATGGAATCGGAAGATGTAGGCCGTACACTGGATCTTTCTCTGCTCGATTCTTATGAACAACTGTACAGAAAACTTGCGGATATGTTTGGCATTGAAATCTCGGAAATGCTGAATCGTGTTCTCTACAGAGATGACACAGGCAGAGTCAAGCAAGTTGGCGACCAACCGTTTAGGTGAGACTCAGTTGTTTGGCTTCTTTCATTACATGGAATCTTATCGCGTCTTAACATTTTTTCGTTGCGTTGCAGTAATTTTATGAAAAGTACGAGGAGGTTAACGATTTTAGCTGATTCGAGCAGTGACAATGTCGAAGTATAGACATGTTCCTAAATAATTTGTGCTTCGATTTTCTGACAATGCTGAATGATGGGAAAGCTTCATTCCTAATTTCTTTTCTGCTTCTGGATGTGTAATAAGGGAAATTTCTCCCATCAATCTCGAGCCGAGTAATCCACAATTTGCAAGCTGAGCTAAAAGGTGAGGCTGGGTGTAGGGAAATTTCATGTTAGTTGTTTCACAATTTTTGTTAAAATGAGAAAGAACATGTTGGACTTGATTTCATAGCAATAATGTTTGCTGATTTAAGAGATTTTGAGAGAAAAAGGCAGTTTCTTCTCTTGTTCTCATTTCAGGAGAAGTTAGCTCGCCTGAATTTTCTTTGTACAGCATAAGTTTGATATAAAATGTTACTTTTTTTATTTTATTTGCCATCTATTTTATCTCATGTTTGCAAATGTTCTTACAAAAGATAGATAGCTGAAGCCATCAAATGTTTGTGAATTGGCTAACAAACTTTGGAGCACCAATTCTTGTCAAGATCACTGATATAGGCGTAATCTTAAAAATGTATATTGAAGAAAGTTAAGGAAATTGGATTTCAATTTTTTATTAAGAAAATAGTAAAGTTTGTTCAAATGGATGGATAAAAATTAATATTTGAATAATATTTCATACAAAATTCAACCATACAAACAACATATCAATGTGTATGGGATCCAGCGTATTTTTGCGTACACGGTTATCTTAGAGTTGTAAACTCTGATCCGAAATCTTAGAAAAGAGTTGACTAAATCCGGTTGCAAGAAGAGGATTATGTAAATTAGAAGTTAAATATGATAATTAACAGTGTGGGACAATATTAAGACAGATATGAAGAGTGTTAATGTTGGGGACAGAAGTCACGTGGTTGGACCAAAACCCAACTTTTTAACTTAAAAGACATTGACCTTAAATTTCCTATTCGATTCCCGCAACTGTTGGTGATTAAATTAATTATAGTCTTGTTAATCCAACAATCAATAGTAATATTATTAATACACAAAAACTCATCTACGAACGGATAAAAATATTATTTATTGTTAAAAAAATTATTATTTATATTTAAAAAATATCATTTATTTTTTACTCTATAATTTGAAAAGTATTATTTATATAGAAAAATATTATTTATATTGAAAAAAAATCTGGAAGCAAAAACCCTTGCTGTCACGAGACCTTTGAGCTATTGCCTTGATCCCTTTAAAAAGGCCATCATTGACCAAGATCCAGAGGGATCAATCTCGTGGAGTCGAACCCAGCTCATTGTGCCCTCAGCTCTTCTTTCTTTTTTCTTTTTTTTTTGATATCATGAGGAACCCGCAATGCATTATCTTGGGTGTCGAAACCCCAGCCGCGTTCTGTCTGATACCGCAAACCACTTGCGATATAAACCACATTTGGAAAATCAGCGCGATGACTCAAACCCATAGAGGCGTTTGGTGGGATTGAGCATGTGACCTCGACCACGAGAATCCACCTTAACCATCGGATTTGTCACTGGGGACCTCAGCTCTTCTTTCTTTTTCTTAGTTGATAGGGTTAGAGCCTTTCTCGTTGGTATATTTACGGAGGGATATAAAGAAGACATGAATAACAATAATTCTAGTTCAGTGGTCATATTTGCTTGTTTACCTTTTTCACAAATGTTTTATCCGAAGGGTGGCCGTTGAAAAGGATCCGCACGTGGGAGCAGAGAGCTAGAGTGGGCCCCGATAACTTTAAGTTCACGTGTGGAAAACGTCAGCATGAAGATGTATTTGCAAAGCTTACGGCGCCTCGAGGACCGCGTTTGTCCCTTCTTTACAACAATAATTAATTTATCTTGGCAAAAACTTAAATACATCCAAATAACGTTTATTAATTTCCAGTTAAGTTTAATAGTTACAATTAGAATTTAATAAAAATAGATGCATCGTACATCTGAATATATTGGAGTGTGCATCATTTGTCTTTAGTTACTTTGCTTAATGAATCTTCTTTATGAAAATTTGTTGTTTGTCACCCGATATGCGACCCCTGCGTGGAGTTACGCCGGGTCCGATCTGGGCGGCACCGCTTCTTACGGAGGATGCCGGTCTGGTGAAGGTGGATCTAGATGGAGAAGTCATCTTTGGATGGTGTCGAGGTTGATCTGGTGACCGCCTTACAGGGATGCCTTGAGGTGTGGCTGGCGGCACCGAATCACGGTGGGTGAGGCGCCGAGGTCCGATCTGGATGAAGATATTCTCGTAGGGGCGAAGTCCGTCGATGGGGCGCCAGTGCGATCTGGATGCCCGTTATTTGGGAGAAGGCAGTGCGACACGGCGCCGGCTAGAGGGCCTTGAGGTCAGGTGTGATGATTGCGGTCGGATGGCGATCTATCTTCGTAGCGTCGTCATACGCAGCCGGTAGTTGAGCACTCGAACGCGTGTGCGTGGACTCCACGTCCAATCACGGGTGAGCGCGTGTGGAAGTTAAAGCGGCTGTTTTAGGCGCCATACTGTCTATAAATAGGCCCAATGAGGCAACTATTCACTTTCCATGACGCTTTGTTTGAGATAAAAATTAGAAATTTTCCGACTTCTTCACGATCTCATTGAAGGAGCCATATATTCCGTGAAAAGTAAGTATGTTTTCTTCATCTTCTTCTCCGTCTTCTCGCTCTGAAAGTTACATTTACGCCTCGGGTTACGGCCGTCTGTTCCCGATGTAAGGACTACATGTGCTATAACCGCTGGGTAAGTCCATGGGACTTAGTCTGAGGGTTCCTTGATATCATCGGTATGAGGCGGACTTAGGGTGGGCGTGGTGAGGTCGAGCTTGACCTTGGAGGAGCTTTTGAGTGGTAAAGGAATCGGATCCGGAGGAGGGGTGGTGGTGCTGCTGGCCGGATGATAGAGGCGATGGCCCTCCGGAGGATTTATTACCGTATATGTAGATAGTTTGAGGCGGGTCTTGGGTATCCTCACGGCCCTGATTTTCTTAGCTTTCAAGAGTATTTCCGGATCCCGTTTGTCGATTGACCTCGAATTTCATTAGGTCGGTGGTGGGCTAGGGCTCTCTCTGCTATGGCATTCGAGGAGTTCTCGCCGAGGTATTGATCTGCTTTTTAGTGTCGAGACCATAGGAGGTGTACTATCTGTCTCCCGGCTGAAATTTAAGGTGCGGTCCCTCTAAAGTGTCGATTGGCGGAATGGGTATTCTTCTGCGGGTTGAGGCGTCAGGGTATGAGTGGGGCATCAGTGCGATGTGGACTGAAAATCAAGCCCTTGGGCCACATGGAAGGAGGTCTTGGCGACGCGGTGAGATTTTATCCATAAGTTTCACGAGGATGACTGAAGAAGGCAGGTGAGTGTTTATGGGTCGGAAGCGTCGGGATCGAGTGCAGACGGGGTGAGGCATCCCGTCTTCTTAGTCCTTATCGTCGATTTTGCTATGCTAACACGACTTTCTTACGTCATACGGTGAAGTGTCGGGCGAGAGGAGGGCTCGCGATCGCAGAGCGAGGAGCTGAAGAAGAAGAGCGGCGGGGTGGACTACCAAGGGTCAGAAGAAGGTCGACAATATGAGCCAGTGATGGTGGGCCTCGGTGAGGTCAGACCCGACATCGGATCAGCGGCCTCGGGGCCTCCTCGAGTTCGATCCGCGCTCGAGCAGCGCGCCCTCCACGGTATAAAGCCCCTCCATACGGTTTTACATGCTCGTGATATGTGTTGACTTGTGTTGTGTTTAGGAAAGCGAGCTCGATGATCGGGGACACCCAGCGTATTCTTTGGGTACATCTCAGGAGCTACGCTTTCGATGCGGGATCTTTGGAGCAGGAGGTGTTGCTGCACGAGCAAATCACGGAGACGCGATTCGGTGCAGGCGGGGTGAGGCCGGTTATGGCGGCGGCGAGGCGGCGGCGAGGCCCTCAAGAAGAAGGCTTTTTGGCGGCCGCTGGGGGCTCGAGGAGGCGTGAGGTTGGCGGCGTGAAGAAGGAGCTTGCCGGCGAGAGAGGTGCCTTGCTAGCGGTCGGGGCGATGTTGGGGCCTTCGCCGGCAAGCTCAGCTCAGTCGGAGAGCCTCGGGCTATTGCTAAATTGGCCTCCGTGCTCGAAGCGGGTGGTGTCGACCCACTGGAGAAGCTGGCGGCCGCCATGCTGACCGACAAGGTGAAACATGGGTGGACCGAGGTCGACCTCAGGAGGTGAACAAGGCTACGCAGGGTGATATCAGGGGTTGGCTCTTCCCGGTCTTTGGAGGCCACGGCATCCGGTTCGACCGCCGGCGGCGAGGTCGTCGCCCAATCTGAGGAGGATGAAGATCACGAGCTCCGGAGCTACTTGCGAGTGCGGGCGAAGATGAAGAGGAGGAGGAGGAGGTCTCGGAGCTTCCGGTGGAGGGGCCGACCACGGGGGTATCGGCGGGCGGCGGGGAGGTCGGCGGGTCGGCAGCAAGCACAGGTCGGTGGACGATGTAATAAGTGAGCGCGGGGTCGATAGGATCTGAGCCACTTGTAATGGCTTCGTTTATGAAGGCGAGCTCGTGACTTCTCCTCGAGAGCATCAAGGTTGATACGTGAGTCTTCTCGTTATTGGCGTGGTCGAGTGGAGAGTGCGAGCTAGGTATGCCGATCTCGGCGGTATGGCGGCCTCGGTCCGTAGACCAAGCGAAGGGTTTCTCGTGCGAAGTCCGATGTGTCGATTACATGGGACCGGAGGACTTGGGAGGCCTACGCGCCAATCACCGCTTAGCTCGGTCTAGCCTCTTGACCCGCACAGTCGTGCGGTTCGTCCTCGAGTCGACCGTTCGACTTGCGGGTGTGCGACCAGGTGAAGCGTTGCTTTCGTCTGGAGCTCTCACAGCATTCCTTGAAATTTACGTCCTGAGGCGGGTGCGGTTGTCAGAGATCGAGAATATGCGGTATGCGGCGACGGTATATTTTTCCCACGAGATATGCGAATTTTCCGGCTCGTGAGGCTCGAAAGTGGCTCGGCCTCGACCCGTTTGTAAAGTAATCCACAGCGACGACTAAGTATCGAAGGCGACACGGTGCTTTCGATCGAAAGGGCCAGCGATGTCGATCCCCACGCGCATGAAAGGCCGTGGACTCTGCGGTGCTTGAACCGATGCGAGGTAGCTTTTTACCGTGGGTGGGCGGCGCTTGGGCACTTTTGTGAGCTCGGCGATCTTGAATAAGGGTGGGCGATAATATCCCGACCTCGGCGTCTTCTTTGAGAGGCTCGCAACCCGATGTGATTTCCAAAGACCTCGGTGAATTTCATTGAGCGCGTGATCGACTCCATACGGCGAGGCGTCTCGGGAGGGTTGAAGGTAGAACTTCGGTGAGGCGCCCTCGTGCATGAGGTGCTTACGGGATTCGCCATCATCTTTTGGCTTGAGCCGATCTTGAGGTAGTCTTGTCGTCTCTAGATAGGCCTTTATGGGAGACATCCGGTTGACTCTATCTGGGTGATGATGCCGGCGTGGGACTCCGCGATGCTTGGAGCGAACCTCCTCCTTGGTGGACTTGTTGATGATCGGCTAACTTCTGGGGCGTCGGCTCGGCTATTTTCCTCGTGGGATTCGATGAATAATGAAATACACGAATGAGTCGCATCTCGCTGCCTTCTCGAGGTATTGCTTCATTCGATCCTCCTGGCCTCGTATCGCCTGGGACTGGTTTACCACGACACAGGAGTCTCAGAAGATCTGGACCTTGTCACTTTCAATTCCTTTGCGGTGAGTCACGAGATCGGTAACCGTACTCCACCTCGTTGTTGGTGGTGGGAAGGTAAACCGGGGCGTAGGTCACTTCTTGCTTCTACGGCCGAGGAGGAGGATGCCGCTCCATTGCCCGTTTGCATGAAGCTCAGATCCCGATACATCTGCCGGCCATCCATCGGTGCAAGGAAAGCTTCCTCCATTGTGGGGGCGGAGTTGGGTGACCTCGGTTGGTAGGCCGGGCTCGGTGGTTGGCCTCTGAGGAAAGTCGGTGAGGCTTGCACTTTTATGGCGGCACAGGGAGTCGAAATGTTGTGCTCATGAGCTCGGTGCCCAGCAGCTATCGTCCAGGATGACTACGGCTTTGACAAGACTTGTCTCAAGGTAAGTCGGTCGATACACAGACGGAATGGACTTGGAAGTAGGGTCGGAGGCATCGCTTAGCATTCACTAGGGCCGATGCTACCTTTTAGGTGGTATACCTTGTCTCAGGCCCTTTGAGAGCTCGGTGATGAAGTAGATGGGAGTTGTCGTCCGACCTCATCCCGGACCAATACTGATTGCCTCGTCCGGGGCGGCCAAGTACAAAGAGAGGAGCTCGCGCTTTCGGGCGGTCGGGGTGGGCGGTCGGCGAGATACTCTTTCAGTGCGTGAAGGCGACTGGTGTTCCTCCGCGCGAGAAGTCAGGAGCTCTCCTCAAGATCTTGAAGAAGGAAGGCTGCTACCGGTGGCAAGATAAAAAATCTGCGAGGCGGTGGGCCACCATGAGTTTGTGGATCTCGGATGGTCTTGACGGCTTGCGTATCAAACACCGTTTTCACCTTAGTGGGATTTGCCTTGAGACCTTCTTGAGAAACCCGGCATCCGGGAATTTTCCGTCTTCACCATGAATGTGCGCCGAGGATTGAGTTTGAGGTTGGCCGGCACGAGGAGTTGGAGAATAGTTACGAGGTCGTCGGTAGCGACTCTCGTCTTTTGACTCTTGACCGCGATGTCGTCGGCGTGAGACCTCGACGATCGCTCGATGTGATCCTTGAATATGGCGTCCACCATTCTTTGATAGGTAGCCCAGCGTTTTCGGGCGAATGGCATCTTCCGATAGCAAAGACAAAGTCGGTGATGAATCTTTGTCTTTGGGACGTCCTCGGGCTCATTAGGACTTGGTGGTACCCTTTGTATAGATCTAGGAAATTTGAAGGTCTCATGGCGATGCTTCACCTTCTTATCAATGTCGGGAGGGGTGCGATCTTTTGAGGCGATGTTTGTTGAGGTCGGTGTAATCGACACACATGCGCCATCCACTCCCGGCTTCGAACCACATTGGATTAGCCGTCCGGTCGGGTATTTGACCGAACAAGATCTTGGCATACAGGTTGAGTCACCTCGTCTCTTATGACTGGTTGCTGCTGCTGTGAACACCCTCTTCTTTTGCGAGCTGGTTTTGTGGCAGGGTCGATGTTGAAGCGATGAGTTATGAGCTCGGGTGACACTCAGATCATGTCGAGTGGGGACCACGCGAACACGTCCCTATATTTCTTGAAGCTGCATGACACTCTGCCGAATGTCGGTTGGGCCACGGCCGCCGACCTTGACAACTTTAGAGAATTAGTCGTCGTATAGCTGGAGGTCTTGATCGGATTCGTCCAGGGTGGCGCCTCGAGGATTCTGTAATTGCTATGCAGGGCGAGGCTACATCTTGGGTTGAGACTCGTAGGCGCTCTTTAGGCGCCATTTGGTCACCACGGATGCTTACTCCCACGGGGTGGGTATCTTGATGGTGAGTGGTATCTGAGCGGAGGCGGCCTTGGTGGCGTCTGACGAGTCTGCCCGAGGATGATGTTATGCGGGAGGAGCTTGGACCGGGAAGAATTGGATGGCCTTGGTGACCGACACAGGACCGTCCGGCTGTAGGAAGGGTAATAGCGCCCTCGGGTTAAACCGCCTCTGTGTGAAGCTCACTTGTTGGGATGGCGCGGTGTGTTTGAATCCCCGACCTCAAGCTTATCCAGACGACTCAGGAAGATAATACTAACGGAGGCACCGATGTCGATGTAGACCGGTGGGCGTTCTTGTTGCCCTACGGCTTGTATCGTGATGGCGTCTTGGTGGGGCATGATTAAGGCACGGGTCATCCTTGGAGAACACGATGTCTTCGCAAGCTTCGGGTCGCTTGTTCTTGGCTCCTCGGGGCGACCTCCGAGCCGCTCTTCAACAGCGACCTCGTCGTCCCTCTTGGGAGCCGGTAATGGTATAGATCTGCTCCATTGCGTTGGGACCTTCGTCCTCGTCATCTTGGTGGGGTCGCCGTCGAGGTCGGCCCGATTATTGCCAGTTATTCTTCCCCTGTGACTTCTGTTTCGGCCCGGCTCGGTCGAGGTATTTCTTGAGGCTCACTCACAGCGAGCTCATCAATCTGCGAGCCAGGTTTACAGTAATCCTCGATATCGTGACCATACCGGTGATAGTCACGTACTCCTCTGTTGACCTCTTCTTGGATCCTCGCTTTCATAGGAGGGCTTTGGGAAGAGCTCGTGGAGCTCAAATATCTCATCCTTGATTTGGCGGGGGGGCTGCCGCGAGGGGTTGGGCGAGGTCAGAGCACGGACTCAGTGGCCCTCTCTTAATTCTATCGAAGGCGCTTGGCGATCAGCGCCTCGACTTGATCATCAGGCTTCTTCTTTTCGCCTTACGCTGCGTCCCGGATGTCCTCTTTTTACGATCCGACTCGTCTCCTTTGGCGAAGTTGTCCACCGAGGTTCCAAAGTTTGCTCGCGTCTTTGGTTTTCACAGTGATCTCTTTGTTCGATCGCGGGTCGGACCCGTTCTTGAGCAGCGTTGATGATGTATAGATCATTCATCGTCAATTTTGGCGACTCTTTGATGAACAGAGGCAAGTTCGACATCGTCTCGTCCGCGCTGGCGGTTGGCGAATCGGGAGGAGGGCTGCGGGGTGGCTTCTTCGATAGAAGTGCCATTTGAAGCGATCCGTGAGGTCACAGGCGGTGTATCTTTATTACAGCGGGCGAGGTGAACCGGCGTCGGGCGTTGGAGATCAACACCTCGGAAGATTTTGCACATGTGAAAGTCCTCCGTCCCTTGATTCGCCATGTTGGTGGTGTGGCGAAAAGGAAGTCGGAGGGGTCCCCTAGGCCGTCGTGGCGGCGATATTGGGTGCCCGTATCGGCTGGGGTGAGGCGTGTCTAGAATTTCCACGGAGAAAGGGAGATGATTCTCCGTGCGGTCGAACCAGGAGATCGTTGCCGTCTCTTTACGGAGGTGGGGACCGATGGCGGCGCTATCGTCCTCAGGGAGTTCGACTCATACTTTCTCTCTCTGTTTTGCTCGGCTCTGCAGTCGACATAGCGAGGTGGAGGCGGCTCCACGAATGGCGGGGACGGTTGGTGGTGGCGGCTCGTCCGCGGTGGCTGCTCCGCGAATGGCGCGGGCGAATGGTGGTGGCGGCTCGGCGCGGTGGCGGCTCGGGGCGTCGGGGTGCGATCTGCAGCTCTCGGCTATCACGCGGGTGGGCGTGGCTGTTCGGAGGGAGGCGACCTCGGGCGGCCGTGGTAGTCAAATCGGGGCCGCTTGAGGGGCCCGCCCCATTGTCCTCTGGTTGAGGAAGCTTTGGAATTGGCGAGGTTGGCGTTGAGGAACTCGGTCACGGCTCGGCCGAGGGCCTCGTGGGACGAATGAGCGCTTGTTCGTCCTCGTTGAGTCGGTATCTCCCTACGTTGGGAGGCGGTCTGAGTGTATGAAAGCGTTTTCCATGTTGCCTCGGTGTGTGTGGCTTTATAGCGTCTGCGATCTCCTTCCGTGTGTTGGTGACCATCTGGTTGTCCTCGTAGTGGTTGTTGCTGTCGTCGTGGCGGTTGTCGTGTTCTTGCCATTGAGTTGTAGAGGAAAGCGAAGCTTTCTTGTTCGAGTTTCCCAGGCGGCGTGATGATAAATCTAGTATAAGTGGATATGTGAGATTTATGTGAGGCGATAAAGAACACGAAGGCTTTTCGATGGTTCGATCGTTAATGAGATCTCGTCCGGAGAATGATTCCTCAATACTTTTACTTGTGTTTGATGCAGTTAGTGAGGTTACAAGCTCTTAGCATTCAAATAGTTGCCAACCTTTCTACCTTGATCTAACTCCTATTTATACATATTCCGAGACCACAAGGCGTGTTCTATCCCCTTCCATGTAGGGACTCTTCCTGGCGTATAGGGACTCTTCCTTGGCATGTAGAGGCTCTTTGCCTTTCATGTAGGCGGTGCCTGTGACGATGAGGAGGTGGGCGAAATTAGGGTTCGGAGGTGGGCCTTTGGCTTAACAGCGTGGGCTGGTCATGATGTCGAGGCCCACTCGTTTGGGCTGGCGATGGCGCTGGCGGTTGGGTATATCCATCATCACCCGTATTACAGGTAGATCTTATACTACTTTATTTAATAAATGTACATTGTATCATCTTTTATGGGTGATTTATATATAGTGGATTAATTCTCCAATTTGCACTTACATTTTAGAATGTATAATTTCATTTCGTAATTAAATACCTATAGGTATGTATTCTTATCAATAATATACTACATATTTTAAGATTCAATAAAAAATAAAACTAAATAGAGGGTTAACTACTGTCCAGCAATCATGCTCAATATACGTAGTTCTTTTTAAGCGATATCAATGGAATTCATTTTTCTCTCTAAAATGGCCGTATACTTGCCTAACTAAAGTCGCAAATAATCAAAATACATGCCACCCTATTTGGGGTACAAGGATACGACGTAGAAACGCAAACCCAAATCGTTATTAAGGAGCTAGGCATTTATTAAACGTTTTATATGATAAATAGATAAAATATATGATTAAATATTTGAAAGATTTAAAACATAAAATATATTAATAAGTAATCATTTCATCAAAATAAATGATAAACTAATCTAAATTATTTTGTTTATCTACCCTATCACATTTAGTAAACATCTTATTTTAAATCATGAGTTGGATTCTTTAAAAAAAGAAAAGAAAAATATAAAGGAGAATCATGAGTTGGATCACGTGAAACTGCAAGTTTTACAACAACGTTGGATCAACGGATTCTTTTCCTTGACTAGCAACACATGCACACGCCTTTTCTATTAATAATTAACCTTCATTCTTATATTAATTGGATAATTGATGTGGAAATTAGGAACTCAATTGGACACGTTAAACCAACTTGATGTACGGATTGTATCTTTTTTCTTAATTTACTACATTCTTTACTACAATAATGCCAGCGATCATGTTTTGAATTGGTGTCTATAGCTATAGGAGGCGTTTTCACTACAAAAAGCATGACGACGACGGATTAGCGGCGCCAAAATTAGGGTCGTACTCGGCGACAGTTCTGACGTAACACAAGCGAAAAAAATTAGCAGCCGGACTTGAGGCGTTTTGAGGCGGAATCACGGCGGTATTATTTGGCGAACATATAACGACGGAAAATCGTCTACGCTACGTCGTTGATTTTAACGACGGGAAAAATCCGTCGTTAAATTAAAGATTTTTATTTTTTATTGTACACTTTAAATAACCATCACGATCCGTAAATAAATTAATGGATTTTTATTCATTATTTTTAATTATTTTTACGACGGACTAATTAAGTCGTTAATATTATAGTTTTTTATTACGAATAAATATTACGACGGAATATATCCGTCGCTAAGATTAAATATTTTTTTATTTTTTACGCGAGAAATACAACGACGGATGTATCGATCGTTGTTTAAATCGATATATATTAACGACGGATTTTATTCCGTCGTTATATTAACGTAGCCCAATTGTAACGACGGTTGTTTCCGTCGTAAATTTATTCTGTCGTTAAAAATTGTTTCACGTCGTTAATACGTCATTGTAGGGTTTAAAATATAACGACGGATAATTTTAGCCGCTAATCGTCGCTATTAAATGATATTACTACGCGTCTTCTTACGATTTCATTACTCTGCTTTATTGCCTAATTTGAAACCCCTCCCTGTTCCATTGCCCCTCGGCCCGTCGCGCGTCGCCTCACTTTCTTGTCGTGCCTTGCGCCATCGCCCGCCCTGCCGCCGCCGCGCCCCGCCCTGCCTGACCGCCCGCATGCCTCTGTGCAGCCCCATTTTGTACCGTCGTCGTGCCGTCGCCCCCCGTCGTCGCCGCCCCTTGCCATTGCTGCCAGTCGGTTGTGTGTATTTGTATTTGTATTTGTTGATTTATATATATTTGAGTTTATATATAAATTTGTATGTATTATATTTGTTGATTTATATATATGGGTTTACATGCTTTGTATATATATGGGTGATGTTTTC